>OW386166.1:112480251-113896969 GCA_936431705.1 Cheilosia pagana
TGTAGGACAACATTCGCCGCGTTATTGCCGATATACGGCCACAAATGTTGGAAAAAGTCATCGAAAATTAGATCTCCAGATTAGACTACGTGCGAGCCAGCCACTGATGGTCATATGCCAGAAATCATATTTAAAATTATAATGCCAGAAGATTAACTTTCGCATAAGGTAAATTTCGTGTAAATTTAAAGAAATCATCTTTCTTTTATTCCATTTCAAAGTTTTATACCTCTCAAAAACAACCTTTCCGTAGAAAGCATTCCTTACGATCATGTTTGACCTCAGATGACAAATTTTAAAGATTTGATGGACCTCCCTCCTCTTAGTTCGGTTCTAGGGTATGTAAGAGTACCCACCATAACTGCCAGTCTTCTGGGATAGACTCTAAATCATTAAGCGCAGTCCTATTTGCTTAATGTAATCAAACCGGAGGAGTAACTGCTCAACATTGAGTGTTCTGATATTCCAATACAATCTCTGCGAGTCACCCTAGCCATACAAAGAAGGAATCTTATTTCGTCAGCTTTTATTTGTTTAATATACTTATCAGCTGGCAAAGGAAGTGTGATCGAACAATAACCGACGGCACCAAAATCAGCCAGAGGTATAAAATAAGCTTGCTATAAGTTTGGTCGCAAAACACTATGGAAATATTTGGACACATTGGGATGGGAAACTAATTCGACAACAAATTCGCAAGACTAGCTTCATAGGATTATTTTAAAACGCAAATTAAAGGTTTCTAGTGACGACTGCCGTTGAAGGCTTTACTCTGCTGGATATACCCATGCACTTGTGCCGGGTTGTCTGTAAGAAATCTACGTCTGACTGGTGTCGGAACTGGAGAGCTATTCATCTACGATTTGTCTTAAACAATTTCCGAACTAAAAGCGACTTCACAATGGACCGCTACCCTGAACAACTTCAGGAAACTTCCAGGAAACGTTGACTATACTACACCAATACTACATACAATTCGATAGAAACTTCCAAGTCTCCATCATTTTGGGAGGATGAAGCATTCCATTTTTTCACAGATGGTTCGAAAACTGTGCACGGTGTTGGTGGCGGTGTCTTCTCCGACAGGCTTAAGTCTCTCTTTCGCTCTTCCTGATCACCGGAGCGTTTTTCAGCAGAAATAATGGCAATAAAAGAAGTCTTCTCTTGCTTGAAAGAAAATGCAGTATCTGCTAAAGATATCTGTATTTTCTCGGATAGTCATGCTGCTATCAAGTGCCTGCAGTCAGTCTCTACAAATTCTCTCAGAAAGACGAGCAGTTCAACATTCAAAAAGAACATTCACCTCTCTTGGGTGCCGGAACATAGAGACATCACAGGTAACTGCAAGGCTGATGAACTCGCCAAACACGGAACTAAACTACCTTTGCTTCCAACTAAGGATTCTGTAGGTATTCCAATCGCTACTTGTAAACTTGTAATAAAGCTGGATGCTATCAAAAGTACAAATATTAGATGGACAACAGGCTCGACTTGTCTGACAAAGCAGATCTGGCCAAAGCTGGATCTGAAACGTTCTAGATATTTGATCTCCCTCAATAGGAAGTACATTGGAGCTACAATAGGACACTGTCTAATAGATAGGCATGCCACAAGACTTGGCGTACTTTCAAACGAAGAACAGACTATTCTCCATCTTCTCTGCACTTGTCCGGCATTAACTCCATTTGGGAGCTTTCTTCTATAGCGATCAAAAACACTGATATTCGAAATCTCCAACGCTTCATCAGAAGCTCCAACTGTTTCAACGAGTAGGAAGAATAAACAAGTAGATTTATGTGGTATCACAAGGGACCTAATAATGGTCTAAGGGTTTCGGCTAGCACACAGCCCCTTCAACCTAACCTAACCTTCCGAACCAATGTGCGACAGCTGTGGATTTAACAAGGCGAAGGTGCCAAAATTAATTCGTTAGTTAAACTTTTCGAGGAGCGCACGCCATGGAACCTTTGTCTTCAAAATTTTCTGGTTAAACACGAAGTCGCTAGTCTTCGTCGATAGTACATTCGTTGCGTTATTGCCAATATAAGTTTCCAGCTGCCCGAACAAGTGATGTAACTTCCAAATTGGGCTTTATTTCAAATGCCTTAAGTCATGTTTTCAATAAATTTAACGCAGTTGCCATTACCGGGACAAAGTGGGCAGTAAGTTTGATAAATTCTGTCAAAAATACCTTTCAGAAAAGGAACCGAACTGCCAACTAAATGCACAAGCAGCGTACGTTGGAATCACTGAGCCCCTGTGGCATTTTTTGGTAATCCACCTTTGATGTCACACTATCCGACCTGTTAATCATCAGTTGATCGTACACGACATGATGATTCAACTTCCAACTGTGATCGTTAAATGTGTGTACTTCAACTCAGTCCAATTAAATATAACTGCGCGGTAAGCTGTCTGTCAATTATTATAGAGCAAGCGAAATATACGATGACAAGTTTAACAATCTGCATTCCCCAATAAAATAGTAGATTGAAACTGTATTTTCTGTCATGCGTCTTGAACAATTAATGACGAATTTGAAATGGACTCTACCGCAAACGAGCTGTTGCGAAATCAATACGATTCGCATTTTGTATTTTAATATTATTTTTAAAGTCGACGCTGAACTGTACAAACGTTTGCCAAAAACAAATACTACATCAATTGGTAGCTCCCGTTTAACATCATTACGCCTAGCTTATTATCATTTCCATCAAGTCGAAAGCACTAATGAGCTGAGGCAAAATTGGAAGCACACAAATACATATGAGTGGCATTTGATATTCGCTTAAGTGAAAACGAATTACGAATTAAAAATATCACGAATTCACAAGTCTTTTGGATAGAACAACAAAGAACTGCGATGACTGGACTTGTCTTCTTTGTAGTCATGCCAAAAAATTTGACTTTTCGATTCACAGTCAGAATATCTATACTATAATTAAATTATCCATCACTCGGATACAAGGCGTTAATTTGTTTAAACTTTTGAGTGGGTCAGTGACTGGTTTTAAAATATTGTTAAACCAAATACGAGTAGCACCGACAACTAGATAGGAAATCGTTTATCAAACAAATGACGTAGGAAATAGAGGAATACTCGGTACCGAAAAATATATCTGAAAAATACAAATGTTCATCACACCATGTACAAGTATCTATGTACGAAAAATGTGTGGTCATTCTTCTGAAAAGCTTTTCGCGGGAATTAGTTTATGTTTACGAGCGGCATTAGGTATATGATATAAAGTTGAACACGACGATTAGCTTGGTAGTAATTTATTTGCTTCGTGATATGATAAATGATGGCGCTTTTAGCACAAAT
This sequence comes from Cheilosia pagana, assembly GCA_936431705.1. Taxonomy (NCBI): domain Eukaryota; kingdom Metazoa; phylum Arthropoda; class Insecta; order Diptera; family Syrphidae; genus Cheilosia; species Cheilosia pagana. Next base: position 112,483,577 of record OW386166.1, read on the forward strand.
GTACGAAATGAAATGGAAAAGTACAACTGGATGGAGTTTTTCGGTTTTTTTATCTAAATGGAAGTTCAAAACTATTGGAAGGGAGTAAACGGCGAAAACGTATCAATGTTTACACAGATTACAAACGCGTGTCCTAACTGAAAATGGATAAAGGTAAAAGTCTTGAGAGCATAATAACCACTTTCAGTTTTTTGAAAACATTGAGTGTTCCCAAATATCACATTTGGCGAAAACATGACTAACTTATGCATTCATCCTGTTGCTCTCAAACCCAACATCAGCGCGGCCAACCCCAATGACTTTTCGAGACGAATGTCTCTACGAATTTTTGTTAACTTTCTCGTATACGTAGTAAGGGAAAGGTATTGTAATCGTACAAAAAATCGAGCTCGAGATTTTAATCAAATCTAACATTACCTTTACGATGATAGAGGAACTCGAAAAAGTGGGTCTCGCAATTCTGTCCGTCTGTCCGTCTATCCTTTCCTGAGCTCCACAGCGCAAACAGCTGAACGGATTTCTTTCAAACTTCGGATTTGGAGTTTGTGGGCTTACAGTTCGGGGCCACTTTTTTTTTGCATGCTAACCCTATTATTAACGGTACTTCCCATATAACGGTTTTAAACAAGTTTGATTTTTTCAAAAACGGCTCTAACGATTTCAACCAAAACTGATATTTGGGCTTATGTAGGTGCGGTTAACATGGCTGCATACCCAGTTTTTCGCAGAAAAATCGAATAATGGTAATTTTGAAAATTGGTCATATCTCAAAAACGGTCAAAACTATTTCGACAAAAATTCATATTTAAGGTAATACGGTCATTTCCAACATTATGGCAAACTCAGTTTTTCCCTAAATTATCGTTCAACGGACTATTTTGGAAAAATTTCGTTTTTTAAGACTTTATTTAATTATGGTTTACTTGAAAACGGCTTAACGATTTTAACCAAAATGTATACTTGCGCTACGCTACATAGGGTCAACATGGGTGCATACCCAGTTTTTGGGTAAAAACTTTGGGTACTTTTGAAAAGTGGCCTTATCTCGAAAACGGTCAATACGATTGCAATAAAATTTAATTTTTTATGTAATTTGGTCATTCCTAACATGATAGCAAACTCAGTTTTTCTCTAAATTGTCTATAATAGATTTTTGAAAAAAGGCATATTTGAGAATTTGGTTTTGTTTTTTTACCTACATGAAAACGGCTAAAGCGATTTTGACCGAAATGCATACTTGGAGTAAAATTGACGTTTTCAACATTATTGCGTCCTTCATTTTCGATTCGAATCACCGGAAACGCTGTTTTTGAAATTATTCATTCTTGAAAACGCCATTTTCGATTTGGATAAAACTTTAAAAACCACGTAATATTAACATCCTGAACAATACCCTATACTCAGTTTTCAGCTAATTGAGCCAGATTATTTTTCGAACTAAAAACTGCAATATTTGTTACTATTTTGAACGCATTATTTTCAAAAATCAGCTCTAAAGATTTTGACTAAAATGCTTATTTACGATAACATAAGTATTCTTAATAAAACCCCGTACTTAGTTTTTCTTAGAAAAATGCAAATAATGCCGTCTTTTAAACATTACCGCACTACCACTAAAAAACTCCTTTTTAGCAAATATTTCCCACTTCATCTTTTTCAACCATAATAATCATGAACCTAAAAATAATTCTAACCAATTGGAGTCTACACTCAGAAACCCGCACTTCATTTACCCCCAAACATGTGCAAATTCAAAAACAGAACTCTGAATTCTTACATCACAAACCCTACTTCGAGTCATAGCCACCTACCAGCATCACCAATATAAGAAATCTTGTTTTATACCCTATAAACAATAATAAAAGAAAAATAAACCAACCAAACTGATGATATGAACGAGAAAGTTTCGTGCGATCCAGTCGTGCACTTTATTTTTTTTCAGCAATCCCTTAAACCTTTCTCTGAGTGCTGGCAAATAGAAGAATGAAAGCCATTAGGACATACAAAATTAGAATGATGATATTAGCGTGTTACTTATGACGCCACACTAGTTCAAACTACAACTGTTCTCAGCTACCAAGGGAGGAAAATGGGAGAGAAATAAGTTGCCACCCTATGAATCACCGAATTCAATAAAAACACAGACGCTAGTCTTTTTGTACAAGACACAGCTTTTGCAACTTAAGTATTAACCACCAAATATCGCAGAAAAGCTGGACTATATTATCGTATTATCTAACGAACATATGCATGAACAACACGCTGGAATGCTAAACAAATGAACGTAAGAAACGCATCTACTCCCACCAACAGTGTAACACATTGATATTCAATGTCCTTGTCGCAAGGCTACATCAGAAAGTTAATTCTTCTCCTGTAATTTGGATTCAAGTTATTTAAAATGAACCCTAACATCGTCCACCTCCCGCTGAGGAAGTCAGATAGTGCGCATGTCAAGGACAAACAGGAACACCTACAGAGCTGCAAAGTTTACCATCTTAACAAACCCACAAATGAAGTAAAGTGAACAACACTATTTCCAAGAACACACAACAATTCTAATAAAGTCCCAACAGTAGCCGAGTTCTGACTTTGTCTTTCCTTTGCAGTGTGTTATGAATGCATAAACAATATGTTACGTATACGCCATGTATACCTTCGCAAGTACATATTGTGTAGATTTCAATCGACTGGTGTTACAAAAACGTAAAACATTTGCTCCTGCACCTCAAAATGGATACATATCCTTAACGACCTTTCATTCAGCAACATAAAAGTTAATTAAACTTAAAGAGACATATAACACAATACATACTCTACCACAATGATGTCTACGTTGATGACTATATATCGAAAAAAAAACCCTTAAGAGGACACAAATACGTTACAAATTTCAGCGCCACATAGCTATGTACAACGCGACTTGTTCATAAACACAGTGACCTAGTTATGAATACTAGGAGACTAATGAATGAAGAAGTCCACGGCGAGTGTGTAATCCTTAATGTTTGTAGAAAGCCATTCAAAAAATGAAAGTGAATGTACATTAGGTAGTAGGTACAGCGGGAAATCAATACAGGGCTGACAACATTTCTGATGCTTGCAGCGGGGGAGGTGTTTAATTAACAGATAGAAGTCTTTGGTGGCTTGAAAAATTGACAGCTAAACGGGTTGGAAATTAAAAACACTGAACGAAGTTTGGACTATATGACGAAACCAAGAAGATGTGGGAGTCACTTTAAACGTCAAACATTTCAATGGCGCTCAAGTTCAAGGCTCTCGACATTCGACTTGTCACAGGAAACGTAATTATAGCTTTAACGCTGTCCACTACTTATGACACTTCTGTTAAAAAGTAGACAAAAATCGAGGTATTGCTCAAAGCCAACCTGTGGAGTTGAGCAAGTCAGTAATGTTGAATTTTCTGCCTGACATGTCTGAGAGGTTATCAGAAAACAGTTTTCCTAGAGCGCTTACTAGTGGTTAGTGTATTGGACTACTAAGCGAGGGGTCTCCGATTTGATTCCCGAAAGAACACAAATTACATCTTAGGGCAATTTGCTGATACGACTCATAGCGAATTAAGTGCCACATAACTTCTTATGTGACAGTTTATGCCCTAGAAAAAGTAGCCCATATGTATTTAAGTAGAACTTAAATCGTAAAGAGTCGTATGAGCAAACGGCCCTTAATGTTTTTTTTTCCAACTGCACCACCTCTCGCGAAAGTGTGACAAGCGTCCGAGAGTAAAACTGTCAGAGCTTCTCATTTAGCGGTTTGGACCTGGTATAAAATTGTAGATCCCTTCCTTTCGTTCCGAAAAAGAAAAACTCACACAAAACGAATTGCTGTAAAAGTTGCGACAACTGTTTATTTATTTACGTGTAAATTCGTCAATTTTAAGGAAGCCAAATGAAGCTGAATTCCAATTCACCTGGTCCTACATTATTTCGATCAAATCTTGGAAATAAGTCTATACATGCTCTAGAAAAAGTCGTTTACCGATGCCTTCAATAGTTCTACGAGCAGATCATCTGATCTTTCAGCACTTGCTTAAAGATATCCTCACTTTTTATTTGATTGAGTAAAAGGAAGTCCTAGCTTTGATAGTCCAGGTTACATTTCAGTCATCTTCCCTGCTGTTATTCGTCCTCATAGAACTAAAGAGATTTTCTTCCAGTCCTCTTTAACTATTTTTTTTTTATTTCTGGAAACCGTACTTGTTGCCTAAAATGTATAAACTAAGGGACAACCGTCCAGGATAACAACACATAACCAAAAAAATAAAATAAATAATGCACCTACTACGATTGTTGGTAGTTAAACTCCGTTCCTTTACAAAAATGCCCAAACTCCAAATACCTATGGGTTCCCTAATATCAGCCATGCGTCACACGTTTAATGCATCAGCTGGCTATAAAACAAATAACCACCAGCCGCAGGTGACGAACTACTCCCAATAAGCTGTCATAGACGGCTTGGAAATTTTCCATTCCTCATCATCATCATCCTCGTTTCGCACTCATAGTCCATTAGAACTCGAACCGAATCAAAATATCTACACCTAAACTTCCATGTGGCACTATATACCATAGGCACCTCGTCTGTCAAACGCTTTCTATTCTTCACCACTCGTTTCTTGTTCAAAGTTCTTTCCCTTCATCCACGATGTGCGAAAAAAAGAACACGTAACCAGAATTCGGAACTGGTTTCGCCAAAATCTACACACATTTGGAGGAAATACAAAGCCAGGCACAACGGTTCTCCTGACCTTGAATTGATGCGATCCGTCATATTAACAGTGCACACAACACGATCTAATTACCTTATTCATCCTGGGATCCCTCAGATGATCAATGCCCAGCACCTGCGACGGGCAAATGATATCGCCACATACTTCGTGATATTGTCGCGTTACATCGTGGCAACATGCCGGGCTTTTATGATTCGCTGATGTAATAGCACCATGCCGCGCCACCGAGCAGATTTTCGCCAGATTAGCATTTAAACTGAAACGAAAGAGAACAAGAGGCACACGTAAAAAATCATCGCAATCTACATAAACCACATGGTATCATTTTTTGCATTTGGATACCCGACGCACCCCCGCCCCGAATCCCAGTTAAACAACACACACGAAACATAATCGGCTTTGCGATTCCCATCAAACTGAGCTTGATATTCATTATCTGCCACTGGATATGGTTATGCGGCTTCTGACTTCCGTTGTCGCGTCGCAAGTGGTTTGGACAAAATACAGCTGATTTACACTATGATGAGTGGGCAATGGGCATTCTCCATCTTCAGGTTTTGTGCCAAACTGTAAATCCACACGGACGCGATTACTTTCTTCGAATTTCTATGTATTCGCGATGAATTTACTCGCGTGAGCGCACCTAAAATCAAAAGCCTTTCAAAATAGACGCTAAATTTAGAAGAGTGCGCTCGCTAGAGGTATGTCTTCTGTGTCGGCATCGGCAGATTTCGATTTCAAAAGTTTTATTAAAAATGTTCGTTCTTCTTGGGTTTTCGTGATTATGCAACTCAAACGGGAGACTTTGGGACGTGCCAAGCGATTTCCCGATGCCCTAATGTCTGGCAGGCTCTATAGTGGTGCCCCTTCTCCGCATACCCACTTTTTGGCCCTCGAAAATGTTACACCATTCTACATATAAACAATCACCCCTTCGGCGCAAGGGTGGAAATTCTGTGTATCTATTCGGTGTACAAGAAATTCGGCCTCTCCTCTCGCAGGAGTTACATAAAATTTTCGACATTCTTTCGATGAAACGAAAAGAATCTGATAAAAGTTATTACAAAATGCCGTTAACTAAATAAAAAATACACAAGTGGCACAATAGAGTGCCGTGCAATGAAAGGTAACAAGAATCAATCAATAAATTTGCCAGCTAGTGCAATTGGAAATTGGAATTTTCAATTGGAAGGAGGTGACAACTGACAACGGTTTTAACACACTTACATTGGACGAGTGAACATGATTTTTGATTATTTCCACAACTATGAGATCGGTTCATTCAATTTTTAATTGACTACTTTATTTTGTTTGTGATTATATTGAAGAATTATTTTGATTGACACTTTTAATCTGCGGGCTAACGGCGACCACGAAATTTAAAAACGGAAAACGGCCAAACGAGCACGACGAATGCAAATTTTCAACTGAAAAACCTGCAAAAACGAAAAATTCTCAACACACAAAAAAGAGCGAACATGCACGGAATGACAGTGCGAAAGAGAGGAGCGATGACGTTTAACCGGCTGACTACCCTAATACAGTGGAGGGTGTACGAACAGAACAGTTCGAGGTAGTTAGGAGAAATTTTAATTTATAACGGTCAAAGGCTCGGTTTGCTTCACTCAAATAGGTTATAATCTACTTATGTAAGTATTCAAGAATAAAATTATTGAACCCTTTCTAAAAAAGCAGTGACAGAGGCGTACACGTTGTGCTGAATTTGTAGTACTTTTCGAAAGACAGATTTTTAGCTGCACCCTGAACAATATTGAGTAGGGCAGGACAGTCAATTGAGTGGTAATTAACAAACCCTTTATGTTGTGTATGATACAACTTGCATTAGGTGCGTTTTTTTCAAGCTTCTACTTCAGCAGAAGCAAAGTAAAGTGAAGAAATGCGCAAAAAAGGGTAGCTGTTGTGTCTCTTAACTTTTAGTTTGCAGTTTACTTGCAGTTTCCATCTTGTCAGTTGTCACCAGAAATACAGTGAATATCTCGAAAATGTCAAGTAGGACGTAGTAGATAACGAATCACGTATTTCTGTTTTGGACCCACTAGTAAGGCCGAAGAGGAATTCTGTACTCACCCCATGTATACATCAGCAAAGGGGAAATTGTTTTACAGCTAGAGGTCCCCAGGTATAGAGTTCATAACTAAAAGACACATAACGTTGTGCCATACATCCCAGGGATTACGAGTTTTATAGAGTTATTCCCCTTTAGTGGGTCAACTTTATAATTCGGTTCTATTTTCGATTTGATTCGAAAGTTGTTCCGATTTTACTTTCAAGTAAACATTTCTGTTTGATGGTAGAATCGGAACAACTTTCGAATAGAATCGAAAGTAGAATCGCATTAGAAAGATGGCCCCCAGGTCTGTTATATATTTAGTCAAAACTCAAAAGCAGTGGCACCTCGCGCAGGGTGTGGATCGTCACCACGTATAATTTATTGTCTTGGGCTAGATCCCGCAGGAATGTTCAGTAATCTCCTTACAAAATCCTTAGCCACGCCGTTTCATAGAACGTCTTAATATAAGCTGGTAAGGGGGAATACTACCGGGTCACAACTTTTTAGGCATAAGGACCCAACCCATAGAATCCGTGGCGTCTGTTGCGACAACGTATTAGACTGACAGGAAGATAGAATACACAGTAGCTTATGGAAAGTGACCTATAGGCATCGCACGTGCCGGATACGACGAATAAAGTAGGTTTACTTTCTATTTTTCTGTGTGCGGGTGCGGCATGCGTTGACAGTTGGCACAGCGGGAGAGGAAGCTCTTTCATTGGTGGAAATATTGAGAGTGAAAGAAACTGTCTTGGTCCTTTGGAAAAATTCAAATTAAAAATATTTTGTGACGGGCAAACAACTATTTTAAAGAACTCATGTGAGTATATTGTGTTTTCAATGCAATTTGTACCCAAATTTCTTCGATAAACATGTTTGAGGAGCATCTCATTGAGACTATGTATGAAGTGAAGTCATCGGTAGTTAACATGTGCGACGGATTCTATGGGACTGCTCGTTCCGTCGAATGCGACGGATGCTATGGGTTGGGCCCTTTACTTACTTATTTACTAAGGCGGCGCTACAGTACCGGGTGGACCTGGGCCTCAACCAATACGCCTCTCCAGTTAACGCGATCTTTGGCTAACTGCCTCCATGTTGGTTGAGGTCCCCTTCCACTTGTGCGAGCCACCTAAGGATAGGTCTTCCTTTACTGCGTTGTCCCTCCGGGTTGGAATCGAAGACTCTTGCCGGAATGTTGGTGTCCATTCGCTCTACATGTCCCAGCCATCTTGGAAGACTGATGCGTACTTTTTTGACCAGGGCGATTTCGCTGTACAGCTCGTAGACTTCGCTGTTAAATCTCCTCCTCCAAAACCCGTCAACGCAAACGGGACCGAAAATCACTCGAAGAATTCTTCGTTCGAAACGACCAAGGAGATTTTCAAAGTCTCTGTCACTTAAGGAATAGATCACTTTGAAGTTACTATACTTTTTGATGTCTAACTATCTAATCTTTAAAGGTTCATAAGAACATCTGGATGGCTGTACAAGATCGAGGAAACACAAGAGGAAAGACGTCTCATCGCTTAAAACAACAAAATTCGGCCCACATGGACCTAAGTGGGGTACTACAGGGTTCGATCTGCTGTTCCCATCCACAAACCTTACCTAACCTATCCGATCACTTTGTAATAGAACAAGCCATTATATCAAGCATTGATTTTTTATGGCTCCGGACGCAAGGTGTGCGATGTCGGTCCCTTCGTCGTAAGCGATTTTAATTTCTTGCTTAATTACTTCGGTGATTCTACCACGTTAAAATGAATCCAAATGTAGATACTGTTTTTCTTACCGTCATCGGCTTTTGTGCGCACAATAGGTTCCTACTTATAAAAGGTCTATTCCTTTACTTTTGTGGTAAAAATGTAAAAGACTGTCAAAATGACAGAGGATGAATTCTCTCTCAAAGAGGGAAACTTACGCAAAAGTTAAGGAACGCTTTTGTAAACCTGTGAAAAATGACAGATAGTTCACCCACCAAAATGCCAAATAGAATTACAAATTCAAATCAGCTGTCAATTTTCAGGCGACAGACTGACAGTTGTTTCAATTCTTATGCAAAGAAATTTGTTGAGTAAAAACTAGAAAGAGGGGAAATATCTTGCTCTCTCGAAGCCGCTCTCTTTTACGAATTTTTCGACTTGAGTATTGACAATTGAGTAAAATGCGTAAGAATTCGTAAAAATATGTAAGATTTAAAAGTAAAGGACAGACCTATAGTGTTTTTCTTCCCAAAACACTTGGTCGACACATGATCAACCATCAGCAGTAATACCAGGTAATACTATACAACTAGGACTTACCAATTTCAGATAAACAAATAAAACAACTAGACACATATTTTATAAACAAAACATTTTATTGCCACATTTTTATTTACATAATTCTAAAAGTGATTAGTTTTATAACCAGTAGTGTGCGCTCACAACACTGACTCAAGTTGAAACCTTATAGCCTTCTTTACCTTATGACTTATGTATTTAAAGAGATCTTGGAACTTTTTTGCATACAGAATATAACACCAAAGTTATCAGCAGATATCCAGTGCCTGCAGAAGCCACATAGATTATTACTTAATTGCTGTTATCAATATATTTTACTTACCTGATAAAGTGAGCAAAGATCCTCTAGATACAACGCTCTTCAGTGAGGTGTTCTCGGTGGTGATCATTTTTGTCTCAAACTCATATGATGCCTTGAATCCGGTTTTGTCAAATCTGTCATTGGCATAAAATGAAATTCGGAAGAAGCGCCCGTCAGATTGAACTTGGATTTCATTCTTTTTCCCGCACATTTTGGCAAACTTCCTATCAGTGCTCATGAAATTCGAAAATTCCACATAGTCGCTGGCAGTTGTGTCCTCGCACCTATTAAATGTCAAACTTTATTCGAATTCATATGGCTATCGCTCTGTGACTTACGGATAAACTCCTTCCACATCGAAAAATGTAAATTTGATATTAACCCTCTCACCGGAGTTTCCAAAGAAGTAATAATTACATTTGACGTTCTTTGGATAAGCGCCTGGGAAGTTCGGAGACGTAAACCAACCCAGCTTGTCTGCAGAACTGTTGTACGCGAATATGCAATGACTCGACATCTGATTTCCTGTTGTGATTCCAAAATCTTAAAAGATAAATCAAACAAAATAGTTAGAAACTGTTGATGAGGTTCGTATTTCTAATACTTGCTTTTGACAAATCTGTATTCGGCCTTGAAGCCACGAGTACCCTTTCCAATGCGTCTGCTCATATATTTCAATAGCATCATGGAGCCATCGGACATTATCGGCTTTGGGATAACTGACCCACAGAATGTGTCTTCCAGTTCATATCTGCTGCGTTGTGGCAGAAATAATTGCAAAACATCTGCATTCTCACAGTCGCTTCGATTGGTTTGTTCCGGTAAACTGAACTCGAAGAATTTTATCTAACAACAAGGACAGTGTTAGATATATATTTAATATTATATTTAATTTAATACTCAACCTGAACCCTTTCCAGCTCCTCGCCTTTAAATTCGTAACGACATGTCAGAAATCCCGACTCGGAATAGAGGGGAGAGTTTATTGTTCCATTCTTGCTGTTCTTCGATTCAAAAATCTTATCGCATTCAAATTCTGAAAATAAATAAAGAAAAAACGAAATAATTGCATTTGACACATGACACCTTATCGGAGATTCTTAAGATTTAAGACTAGTACGCTGCTCGAGCTTTATTTTAGCTACCATACAAAATTCTCCCCAAAATTTAGCTGAGCTAAATTTAAGCGAACCTCTTTAGCCGAGTGGTACGCAGCTCGAATGGCCTTCATGTATATCTGTTAAAATTTAGCGCACGCATTTAATGGGTCGGGACATTTTTTTCAAGCTTTATTTTGACAGATTGCTTTACTCTGTTGTTCTGCTGTGTAAAGATGAATGAGGAATACCGGGAGTCTTTCAGTTAAATAACCGAGAAGTCCTCAGAAAAAGTTAGCGATGGTGGTGGAGCAACAACCATCGACATAACCCCTTGCATTTCAAAGAACAGCTGTTTTTTGTGACACTTATCCACAGCGCTCTCTATGTCAAAATTTAGCTAGGATTTTAGCTGATGTTTGGAGAGAAAAGTTGGAGAGCAGCTAAAATTAGGGATAACTGTCAACTTATCCTCTTTTCGGTATTAGCTCAACTACAGTTGTTGCATGTCGTGGCAGAAAGTTAATAATGATTTTGATGGCACAGGATTTTTAAACAAAGCAAGTTGGGTCTAAAAATTGTACATATAGTTCCCATAAAAACATTGTTTTTTTATAAAGCTGCTTCTTAAATTATAAAGGCTCTCCCAAACCCACGCGACTTATTCGCAGTGGACGACGACAATTTCGACTCTGCGTGCGACAAGGAAATTCGCAAGCCTGCCCAGAACGAAGCGTAGCGTCAGTATGTGTCAGTTTACAACCAGCTCAATCTGTTTTTCAGTGTATGCCATAAAATCAAAATAAACAAAAATGACAGAGATACGCTCAGCTTCCTAGACCGCATCAACTAAAAATAAAAACCTATTTTCTGTATAATTTATTGGCTTGTCATCTTTTTGAAGCCAACACTGTTATAGGAATCTTTTTATCTGTTATACATGCAGTCACTGAATACTGAAAGCAAACAGTTCCAGTTGAACTGTCAGCTGTCATGTGCCCGTGCCGACTGTTTATGTAAACAGACCAAAGTTGGATAAAGTTGTGAAATTAACATTTTTGTGTTGTTAAAGTTTTCTAATCTGTGTTGTTATTTATATTATTTAAGAAATATATTTTTATTTTATTATTTAAACATTAAAAATGTCTACAAACAAGGATAATAGGTTGGAAACATTTATAAGCATCTGTGATAAAGTAGCCAACGTCTCCAGCTACATTAGCAAGTCAAATATCCTCCAGGACTTCTTCCAAAAGGTAAAATGCATCGCTAAAAATTAAATATTACATCCCCTTTGTAATGAATATTCTTCTATTTCAGGGAACAAGTGGTAAAGGCTTTAAAGGAGACTTAAATCTGTGGATAAACATGCTTCTACCATCAGCCAGCCAACGAGTGTACAATTTGCAAAACAAACAAATTGTAAAGTTATTCTCGCGGATATTTCGTGCGAGCCCCGAAGACATGCTGATTGACTTGGAACAGGGTAAACTAAATACAATCTGATCTCCATGATAAATATCCAAACATATAAAATCTATTCAGGCGATGTATCGGAGACGATTCGAAAGTTTTTCGAGTCCTCAAAGGGCGTCAAACCAAGTGCCAAAAGTAAGCTTCTACTGGAAGAGGTGGATCAAGTGCTGGTCAGTCTCACCGGCTCTGGAAGAGAGGAATACCAGGCTGATATTTTTACCAAACTGTGCAAAATGGCTACCCCTGAGGATATGAAAATGGTAATCAATCAAGATTTTCATACGCATTTTAGTAATGCTCCTTATTTAGATAATTCGTCTGATAAAACAAGACTTGAAGATCAACGCCAAGGCTCGGCATGTATTGGACGCGTTTGGTCCAGAGGCATATCCCGCTTATCAATCTTCCAGAGACCTCGAAGCGGTTGTTAGCCAGTTTGCCTCCAAAGCTCCAGCAAAGAGCCCTGTAAAGGGGAAAAAGGTACTTAAAATGCGTTTACTAAACTGTTGTTACAAACTACTTCCTCCCAGGCTGCCGCTAGTGGTGTATCCATTCAACTGATGACCCCAATCAGTCCGATGCTAGCGAGTGCATGCAACTCGATTGATTCTGCGTTTAAAAAGAACCCCGGCGGACTGTACAGCGAAATCAAGTACGACGGCGAACGTGTGCAGATCCACAAGCAGGGCAACGATTTTCGATTTTTCAGCCGAAACCTGAAACCCGTCATGGATCACAAAATTCGGCGATTTAAGGAAATCATTCCAAAGGTGAGCACTTTCAGGTCTCTCTGTTGCAACTCTATGTAACTTTTTGCTTCCTCCAGGCATTCCCCAGTGCTGCCGACATGATTATTGATTCGGAAATACTCATGGTCGACACGGACACTGGAGATCTACTGCCCTTTGGGACTCTGGGAGTTCATAAAAAGGCCGAGCACAAGAGCTCCGAGGTGTGTCTTTTCATATTCGATTGCATTTACTTCAATGGCGAGGATTTGCGAAATGTGTAAGTAAATTGAGCGAAGTTCGAAGAGTGCAAAGGAAAATCCGATTCTTTTCAGTACTTTTCGAGAAAGAAGAAAGATACTGGAGAAAAATCTTCAGCCAATAAAGTCCTACGTACAATTGTCCGAGAGCCACTTTCTAAAGACAAAGAGTGAATTGGCTTTAATGACGGCAAAGGTGAGTGAGTGGGGAGAAAGCAATATTTGTTTGTTGTAATGATTCGTTGTCAATAGGTTCTCAAAGCTGGTATGGAGGGCATAGTGCTGAAGAGTCCAGACGGGCTGTATCAACCAGGCAAACGAGGGTGGTTGAAGGTGAAAAAGGATTATCTGTTCGAAGGTGAGTTGGACGCCGGGCGATTGAACACAGTAGTGGTTCGTCGAAACCAGGTATTTCTCTTCCCTTAGTGGACATGTAACTGGTTGCTGCTCCAAATAATTCCATTTCTGAAGTGTCAACCTCATTTGTTAAGAGGATATCGCTGATCGATTAGTTTGTTCCAAAGACACCACAACAATGATTCTATTTTTCCATTTTCAGGTCAAATGGCAGACACTGCTGATTTGGTTGTGCTCGGTGGATGGTTTGGTTCCGGAAAGAAGGGTGGCATGCTGAGCATATATCTAATGGGCTGCCTCGACAAAAAGACAGACCTCTGGCGAACAGTCACAAAGGTACATTCCGGACTCGACGACGCAACAATGGAGGAAATCCACAACAAACTAATGCCCCAAATGGAACGCAGCAACACCAAACAGCTGCCCGCATGGCTTGTTTGCAATAAACCCCTAGTGCCGGATTACATTGCGAAATCACCAAATCAAATGCCCGTTTGGGAGATAACCGGTGCCGAGTTCACAAACTCAAATGCACACACAGCGAATGGCATTTCTATTCGATTTCCACGAATAACAAAACTGCGAGATGACAAGTCGCCCAAAGAGGCGACCAGTTTGCAGGAACTGCAAAAGTTATACACCGCCTCCAAGAACAATGTTAACGTAGATTTACTCCTTAAAAGCTGTGACGACAGCAAAGATGTGAAAATTGAAACTAATATCGCAGCGAGTCCATCAAAGAAAATCAAAGTTGAAAAAGGCGAGAAAGTTGAAACAGTTGCAAAAGAGGAAATACCGAAAACTTCTCACAAAGGAGCCGCGCTACGAACTTCCATCAAAACCGAAAAAGCCACTGTAAAAAGGGAAAAGTTGGATAAGTGTGAAGAGGACGAACTATTTGCAGTTCAACCCAAAAAGAAACAAAAAGGCGACGTTTTTATTGGATTCCGAGCGTACTTTCGCACTGAAGTGGGTACAACGTTGCATGGCTATTTGCGTGAGTTCGAAGATAACGGGGGCGAAATAACGCTCAATAGGAAAAAGGCAAATGTAGTTCTCTACGAGGGTAGCGAGTTTGTTGAATCAATCACTCTAAGCAGGTGAGCATGGAAATGTTAATTAATCGAGTTTCGCGTTACTAACTATGGTCTGTTTATTTTTTTCTCAAGAATGTATTTCAGGAAGGAATGTAGACACCTATCTCTGAAGTGGATGTTGGACTCAATTCGCAAGGGTGAGGTGATGCCTTTTCCGGAGTACGCTGTTGAGCTGAAAAATTAAGTGCTTAAGTGAAAAATGCTAGAAAAATAAAAATGCAATCGAATTTGTAAAAGTCATGCTTCGTGTTTAGGTTTACTTTTTCATGAGGGGTCAAACCAGGTGTCAAACTGCTAGCAAACTGCCGATTTCATACAAAGCATGCGGGGTAGGAGACTTTAATGCTAATCTGCTCAAAAGGAACTCGCGCTCACGACAATTTAAAGACTTTGTTTCTTCCTGTGGTCTTTCAATTGCAAATAATTCCAGCCCCACATGTTTTCGTCCTAATGAAATTCCCAGCCTCCTGGATCTTTTCATTGTGACTCAAGTCTCAAATGTTCTCCTCTTCGATCAACTTTCATTTGTCTTTGTTTCCGAGGACGACGTCATCTTCTGTACCTATGATTTATACTTTTTCTACACAAACCTCGTTTGTGTTTCGGGACTTCAATTCTATAGATCTAAATGCCCTCCATATTAAAGCCGGTTCTGTACCATGGGAATACTGCCTGCAGTTTTCTGATCCCAATGAAAAATTAAATTAATTACAACTGTCTCTTCACTACCTCTTTGATCAATACGTTCCCATAAAAACGGTGGCTATTTGCAATAAAGCTTGCACATGGTTCACCACGAATGTTTTTAACGCTATTAAACATAGAAACAAGTTGTACAGCAAATGGAAACGAAATAGTTCCTCAGCTAACTGGGAGGCTACGCTCTCCGTTCGTGTTTCGAAACGCAATTTTTTCTCTGCTAAACTACATCCTTGCCCCCGAAAGTACTTTGGCGTAACCTTCGTCAGATTGGCATAGCAGAAGGAATAATAACGACTGTTCATTAACTATTTCCTGGAAAGCGATTCGACGCAAAATAGTTTCGACCCTAATAGTTCCCCTGATGGTTCTCACATCAATGTGGTGAGGCCAGTTTGAGGTGGTGACGGAGAATGACATATTCTCCATCATCACCTCAATAAAATCGAATGCAATTGGTGAGGCATTAATTTTTGCATCACTTCACAACTTCAACTTTTCCTCAGGCCTGGAAATATGCAAGGGTAATCCCTATTGCCAAAAAAAAACTAATGCGTCCTCTACCAGTGACTTCCGACCCATCAGCATTCTGCCATGTTTGTCAAAAGTCTTTGAGAAGCTGCTTGCTAAACAAGTCCTTGATCACCTCACCGATAACTCTCTTTTGTACCCTCTCCAATCAGGTTTTCGAGCTGGTCAATATGCTTGATGACATTCGGATGGACTTTGATAAAGGATTTGTAACCTTGCCTTGCCTACTCGACTTCTCAAAGGCATTTGATAATGTTAATCATGACATCCTCTGCTGGAAATTAAAAAAATATTTCAGGTTCAGTGATAAGGCTGTTGAGTTACTGCGTGATTTCCTTTCTAAAAGATTTCAAAGGGTCATTGTTGGTGATAGTTGCTCGGTATCCAAGCCGCTCAAACAAGGAGTACCTCAGGGATCAATCTTGGGACCTATTTTGTTCAGCATCTTTATAAATGATTTAAAATAAATAAATATTTTGGCACGACAGGTCTATGGGACCCAAGGCCTAGCTTCTCACAACCATTCGTTTTGTGTGGGTTTTCAATTTTTGGGACGAATGCGAGGGATCTAGAATTTTACGCCGAGTCCAAACGGCTAATTGAGAAGCTCATTCATGACAGTTTTACTCTCGAATGTTTGTCAGACGTTCGCGAGAGGTGGCGCCGGATTTACCGTCAGTGTGCAAATACTGTTTCATCTATTTTTATGGACTGTAAAAAACGGACTCCTTCTCAACCCAAACAAATGTTTGGCTCTACTCACTTCAAAAAAAAATTTTTTGAGCTTGATGTAGTTCCTAATATTAAGCTGTCAAATTGCCAACTTAAAGTGGTTGAATCTGCGTCCTGTCTCGGTTTCGTTTTGAATCGCAATCTCTCGTGTTATAATCACATAAACATCGTAATTGGTTGGGTCTACGGGTGTCTTCGTAAGCTCTGGCTAACTGCGGCTTTCACTCTCCCTGAAACTAGGCAAAAACTTGTTCGCACCCTCATTCTACCTTAATCTGAAGTTGTTTACCCCAATCCTGACTCGTTATCAATGCAAAAACTCCAAGTAGCTTTTAATGACGCCATCCGCTACATTCATGGTCTTCGTAGGTGGGATAGAATCTCTATTTATGCCAATAACTTTCTTGGATGCACTCTAACCTCTTTCATTAATGCTAGAAACTGCATATTTTTGCATTGGGTCCTTACAACCAAGTCTCCTCCGTACCTTCATAGAACCATGAACATTAACATTCCTTCATACAAATATCTCAACTCTTCCAGACTGTTTTACATTCATGCAATCAGGCTATGGAATTCGTTGCCATTGCATATCAAAGGTAATAGATCTGGTAACTTTAAATCTGAGGTTATAAGTTTTTTCGCTGCTCAGAATTAAGGTATTTCTATCTCTTTTCCTTTTCTTTTCCTTTTCTTCTCTTTTTCTCCCTATTGTTTTTTTATTTTTTTCTCTCTGTTCTTAATCCTCCTCCTTTTCTCCTTGAATTAAGTATAAAACCATTGTTAGTTTTAGTTTTAGCTTTAAGAACTTTGTTACTTAACTTAAACCCTCTCTGTACTATAAAAGACCAAGTCTTATTGTACACTAGCTGACCCGTGCTCGCCTTGCTTCACCCGGCGTTTTTTCATAAATATGTTCCCTGCTTTGGACCTTTTTAAAAGCAATATAAAGCAAAAGCAAAGACAATTAAAACATAATTTTAATTTCTACTAAAAAGTCTACACAGAAAAGATTTACGCGAATTTCTGTTATTTGTCTACCCACCTCAAATGTCGGCTAAAAGAAGGAACACGAATGAAATAACTTGACATTGACACACGAACCCCACCCCAGCCCATTTCCAAACCTTTACCAATGAACTGCACCTGAAAACGTGTTCAACCGGAATTTATGCGCTGAAAAGAGACGACTACCCATTGAAGTGCAAAACATATGATCACGCTAGAGTGCGCACATAATAATCACACACACATCAAACACTGCTGCATGACTACTGGCAGTGGTATCCACTGAAAGATAATTGTGGGCGATGTTTTGAATAATTGTTTCGAACATTCCTCGGCTTCAGGACAACGCAGGAGGATGTTTTATATCTTAAATGATTCAGGAGAACATTTACTAAATTCACCTGTTTTTTTATTTTTCAATCCGATAAGCCATTACTGAGATAGGTCTGTATAAAGAGAAGTTTTTTTTACTATTTTGCACAATCCAAGTTATATTCCGGGTTAAAAAGTATCCTAAAGCCCGACCCAGAACATAAGCAATCACTATACCAAGTTTCATCAAAATCCGTCCAATAGTTTCTGCGTGATGCGCGGTCAAGCATTTTTTATTCTACAGTTTTATTATATGTAGAGAAGAGAAGAGAAGAGACTTAGAATCTTTTGGTAATATTAAATTTAATTGAATTGAATTTGGGGCCAGTGGATATTTGCAACAATACTCCTAACCTCAATTGACATTCGCCACACACGATACATGCATTGCCTGGGAATCTGTTATGAACTCCCGGTGAACAAAATCTTCTTCCAGGATTCTAAAGGGCACAAAATGCGAATAGTCTGGTTTTTTAGACTATTTTTAAAACCGTCAAAATCGCAGTTATCGATAGTCGATTGTCTCTAAATTCGAAGCGAGTGCAGCGGTCCGAATTTATTAAATGTTTGGAATTTGTTCGGTATCACCTGCGCACAGTATTTGAAGCTTTGAAGATTATAATTCTATTTTATAGCACCTACCTATTCACATTTGTACATATTTTTATATATTCCGCCATTTATTTTCTTGCGCACTCATGGTCTGTCGTACTTTATCTTTGTGCTCATTTTATACGCGAGATAGTGAAACACATCGTAAACGGAGAACAAAATTAGATTACAATTGCAGGCCGAAGGGAAAACAGCTGCTGCTGTTGCTGGTTTAATTTAATTTACATTTTTTTATTTCTATAATGGCACCGTCAATCAGAGACAACATCGTATTTGGGGGTAACATTGCCAATAGCGTCACTGCTCCCTTCAGATCGCTGGGGCACTTTTTGCTGGACCGATTCAAGGCAAATGGAGATCATGTTATGATGGTATGCTCTATAATAATCAACAAAATTCATTTTACTAATCATCTTCTTTCTACAGATCGATGCAGCATCGGGCCAGCAGTACAAACGCAAAGATGTGTACGAACGAGTTGTTCGCTTGATCTATATACTTCGGCATCTCGGCGTGAAGCAAGGCGACATTGTCGGACTTTGTGCTGAGAACTCGGTTGAATGTGCGGTGACGATATTTGCAACTATAGCAGTGGGTGCTACAATCGCACCCTTTAATGTGACGTATAGCGATCGTGAGGGTGGCTCATCCCTTTTTACAGTATCTACTACAAAATCCTCTCCTTACAGGTGAACTCGACCATGCCGTGAATCTTTCAAAGCCACGCGTAATCTTCTGCTCAAATAGCCCCCTGGCTAGAGTTCTGACGGTTGCAAATTCGAATAAATTCATCCAGCATGTTGTCGTCTTTGGCGAACACAGTTCCAGCCCGCGTGCAACTGCACTCGGGCAGTTAGTTAGCGACAAGACAATAGTGTCTTATCCACAATTTGAGTCCCCGAAGGCTGATAAGTTGAATGATGTGGCAATTATTGTGTGCTCCTCTGGTACGACAGGCATGCCAAAGGGCGTTCAGCTGACACATCTGAATGTAATGAGTATTTTCGATCATCTATTGTAAGTAATCCTTTCACCCAACTTGTTCACTTTTAAATTGGTTTGCCTTCCCTCAGAGATGAATCCCAACCTCAGTTGTCTGGCATTGCTGTGCTTAGTATGATTCCATGGTTCCATTCGTTTGGCTGCATCACTTTGGTCGTTTCATCAACCAGGGATAACACCTTAGTCTTTTTACCGAAATTCGAGGAGAAGATCTTCCTAGGAGCTATCGAGGTGCGTTAGAACCTTATGAAATAACTCTATGAAGTTCTGAAGACTCAGGATGACCTTAACTTCTCTTGTGCATGCCAATCAAATAGGTAAATTTTATATTTGCAGAAGTACAAGGTTGTAATGGCATTCATGGTGCCACCACTGATGGTCTTCTTGGCGAAGAACCCAATAGTAGAGAAGTACGACTTGTCCTCGCTGTTAGTCTTGATGTGTGGCGCCGCTCCATTGAGCAAGGAAACTGAAGATGCCGTCATGAAGAGGTAGACTTTACTACATAATTTCCCAGTATCAAAATACACGTCCGACTATTTTGTTTAGGATTGGTGTCCCTATGATCCGCCAAGGGTATGGAATGAGTGAAACCACACTCAGTACTCTAAGACAAACCGATACCCATTGCAAGGCAGGCAGTGTTGGTACCGTCTGTCCTGGTATTTCGGCAAAAGTTATAGACCCAGAAACTGGCGCTGTACTCGGCGCCAACCAACGCGGGGAGCTCTGCTTCAAGGGTCCCGTCATCATGAAGGGATATATCGGTGATGGGTTATCAACAGCTGGCATAATCAAAGATGGATGGCTGCATACTGGAGATATTGGTTATTTCGACGACGAGTTTTCGTTCTTTATCGTTGATCGCATCAAGGAGCTGATAAAATACAAGGCCTTTCAGGTTCCCCCAGCTGAAATCGAAGCTATTCTGCTGACACATCCAAAGATTAAGGACGCGGCTGTTATTGGTAAACCTGATGAGAATGCCGGTGAGCTTCCAATGGCGTTTGTTGTCAAACAGGATAATGCTGATCTAACTGCGGAACAAGTGATAAAGTTTGTCAGCGAGAATGCATCATCTGCAAAGAAACTCCGCGGCGGTGTAGTGTTTGTCGCTGAAATTCCAAAGAATCAAAGTGGAAAGATCTTGCGTCGCGTTCTAAAGGATATGCTCATCGTCAAGCAAGCAAAGTCAAAGTTGTAAATATGCAATGTATTGCATCGTTAACTAATAATGTCGGCTTTGTTCTTTGGGCCAAAATTACTTTTGTTTTATCAAACATTTACTTCCAAAGTAAAGCAAAGTTGAAAAAAGGTCGATAAAGCTCTCCTGAGTCACTTCTTCCGAATCAGCCTGAGGATATGAGAGCATTTTTTAATAAAGGGGTATAAACTGGGAGACATATCGACGGTTAAAGTGCAGAACCTCGTAAGTCGTAAAATTCAACAAAAATATTAATAATGCCAAAAAATCTGAGAAATCAGAGCCATCTTTTGGCATTTGCAGGGTAACAATGTTGTTCTGAACATTTTACAGGAAAGGCAGAATTCAAAACCTCTTATCATAAGATCGCATACAAAATTTGGCAGTACCTCGTACTTTTTTTTTGATTTCTGAAGAACATGCAAAAACGACTTACGAGGTTCTGCACTTTAACCGTCGATATTTGTTTGATTTTAAAGTTTTTCTTGTAACCGCTCGCTAAAAGGAAGAGTGACACTGACAATATTTTACTAGTCATGAACATGATCATGAACACATCCTATCTGAAAGAGGCGTAAGCATGAACCTAAGGGCTGTCGTCTGTTTTTATTATTTTTGTAGTAAAGACTGTCAAAATGACAGTGGAGGGGATGAATTCTCTCTCAGAGAGGGAAACTTACGCAAAAGTTAAGGAACGCTTTTGTAAACCTGTGAAAAATGACAGATAGTTCACCAACCAAAATGCCAAATAGAATAACAATTTCAAATCAGCTGTCAATTTTCAGGCGACAGACTGACAGTTGTTTCAATTCTTACGCAAAGAAATTTGTTGAGTAAAAACCAGAAAGGGGATATATATTGAGTAAAATGCGTAATTCCTGAAACAGAAATGCAGCAAACACCGTGCATCAAAATTAGAGAACATGGTTTTCTATACAAGCAAACACACGACTTTGCTGCAAACAATATTTTGCTGCAACACGTCGCTATTTCTAATCGATGCAGACGAGCTGTACATGTACTAGAATAGCAAAATATGTAGTACAATTTAGTACATTTCTTGTCATTTGACGTATGGTGGCAATTAATGTTACTTCGATTTAAAAAAAAATCAAAAACAAAGAGTTCTTATTTAATAAAAAAAACACAGGAATTATAAAAATATATTTTTAAGGACAAGCCCTTTGCAGAACTTTCTTTAATTTATTAAGTCGTCCAAATTCATTTCGAAATTATTTTACCAATATAAAATTAATTGTCAAATGGCTGTTCTGTCATAAATTGATGCGAAGTAATGCCAGTAACTACTGCACGTCTGTTTCATATGCCTTGCTGTACGCATTGCTGCACGCAGTATTACTGCACGTCTGTTTCAGGCATAAGAATTCGTTAAAACTCGTAAGATTTAAAAGTAAAGGAACAGACCTCTAGTGCATAGCATACAAGTGCGTGCTGTCAAATCAGAAGATAACATATATTACACCGGACCTATCCATGAAACTATATCCCATTTTTTTTTAAGTCGAGCACTCGTTTTTAACCAAAAGGTCCAGGAGAATTGAATAAACTTGTGTTCGTACTCAACTATGTAATTCGATTCTTCTTCCGATTCTATTCGTAAGTTGTGCCGATTCTACTTTCCAATAGAACAGTTCTCTTTGAAAGTTGGCCCCCTGTTACAAGAGGTGAGTATTATTAAAAAACGTCATCGCATTCCAGAAAATGTGTTCAAGTCTATCCAATGTCAATCAATGTTTTTTTTTTTCGAAATCCACCCGAATAGAATTATGAAAACTGAACTTGCACAGTATTATCTACGATTCAAGCGATTAATTTTATTAATAAACAAAGAGCAAACATCGTGGGAAATGATAGTATTATCATAAAAAGCTTGAGTCAAAGAAGTGATAGCGAAATCTAAAACATTTGAAACTATTTATAAACAAAATTAACTAACAACCCAAGATAACACCGATTTATTAATAAACAAAAGTAAGTCAATCCAAAGGCCTTTAGGAAATCAGATTTTTCAAAGTCATATAAAGTCAATAAAATTAGACAGGTTAGTAGTCAGGCTGATAACATTATCAATCTAGATTGATTTTGCAAAGTCTTGCGTTTACAAGAACAGTTGGCTGGCCTAGGTCTGCTTGTTTTGAAAAGGTGGCATTCAAACAAATTTTTACCATCTTCTAGCCCGATATTGTCTGCTAGCTCATAATGACCGCTACTTACAGAGCTGCATTGTTAAAATATTGTAGTACACTTCTACAGCTCACCATCAAATTGTTAACCATGGTCAACAAACCCCAACCTAACTTAGTATCGCGCACACCTATATTGGAGGCGTTATCATAAATAACTGACTCATGTTCGCCCTCCAAATATAGTATTGATTATCTAATTCGTTGATTTCGATTTTAAATATTTTTCTGACGTTTGTCTTTATACTGGTTATTATCTGTACCTCCTAGAAATAGCCAGTCCTATGATTCCTTATTAATTGTCAAATTATTCGTTCCATGTAAAGAGAGCCGGGATCCTTAACCATAATCACTCAAGGTAACTTAAGAGATGAGACCTTGACGAAACCAATATTTAAAACTCCAATAACTTGTATTGTTGACAATACAATCCAAATGTCAATTACAATCGAGAAAATTGTGACTAGATTTGTTGTCTCCCTTCATAAATTTCTGCTGAGAAAAACATACTCACTTGAAAATTCAGATGGCTGCCTGCTGTCAGACTTTAGAGTTCTGGGCGTATCTAATCGGCTTTTGAGCTTATTTCGATTCTTAATTATTGGAAAAACCTTAATCATTTATATTTTAATTTGTTGAGGCTCAAGCCGTGGTAATAAACCGATTAAGTTTAAGAGTAAGTGCAAAGCTATTTTGAATACGGTGTCGTATACGTAACATGTTCATATCTGTTTATGTGCAACATTGGTTGAAGTTTAGTGCCACTAATTGAGTAAAATAGTTTGCACTACCAAAACAAACAGAGGATCACACAGACAGGATCAACTTCTAAAAGAAAGCTTCTTAATTCACTTAATCTTCAGATGTGGTTAAGGCCCACGTTTGCACGAGACTCTAGAGCCATCAATCGTGGAAGGGAAGTTGAGGTTGTGGCACAAACAAAACTATTATAGCTTAGTTATTTGTCCGTCATTTAAAATTTGTATTTTTGAAATCTGCGTCTGTAGTAGACCAAACAACAAAATGGCCACGCATAACCGATTTTGATCGGCGGCTAATTTATGCATTTCCAAAACTAAAAAAATGGTAAAGTCTAAAAAGTGCTGCAAAAAAGTAGACAGAAAATACAAAAATAACAGACAACAATTTGCGAATGTGTTACAAATTTCACGATCATTAACTTGTGCTATTGAGAGAAGAAGGTCGGCTAAGGCTTCCTGAAAAGGTAAGGTATTCAAAGACTGTAAGCCACAGCTTCAGTAAATTTAAAATGGGAATACTGAAAGCTCTTGTTTACTATACATGAACCTGAGCGCCTAGTTCTGCCGTATTATTTAAAGTACCCCCATACCGGTAGGAACAATTGTGGGCTTAGTTTTCGTTCCTTTTTATACTTATGGCCAGAAGCTTTATGGTTTTTGGCCCACAAGAGTGGGTTATGTGATCACATTTGGTTTGTGGAATTATTTCCAACGCGGGTGAGTGAAACTGAACGATCATTATGGGCATTTGGCCTGTGGACAACAAAGTATTATAGTCCGTTTGAAATCATGAGATCCCAATGAAAAATTTGCTACATGCTCGAAGCACAGAATTAAGAAAAAAAAGAAAAGAATAAGATATCCCTTTCGAAAGTTGAATGTTAATATTATACGGCCATTTTCTAAACGCATTCATATTAAGGGATGAAAAATCGATGAAGCAATTTGGGGGGGGGTTAGATAATTCTATTTTAAAATCGAGTAGGTGCGCGCCTGTTTATTAATTTGTATTTCACGCTCTGTGGATCTCAGAATTTACAATTTCCCTGTCCTAAACTCAAATACGAGTATTAAATCTAATCATTCAGCACGCAAAAAGTTCTCCATGCACGACTGTCACCTGTGAGTCATGACTCATGAGTTAAACTGACGACAAAAAGCTTCTCATTATCTGCTTAAATTTTGTATGCGAATTTTCTATGAGTTAGTAGTTATATTTTAGCCGACGAAGTTGGTCATACAAAGTATAAGCAGTTCCCTGTTATAAGCAAGACAATGATTGTGGAGTTTGTTTTACTGCTGGCAGTGGCCTTAGCAATTTTCTACAAGTGGTCAACATCAACATTTGATTATTTCGAGAAACGTAATCTGCCCTATGACAAACCGTTTCCTTTGTTTGGCAGTCAAAAGGATGTGGTTATGCGCAAGGTGGCCATGTACGATCATGTCAACAGATTGTACAAACAATTCAACTCAAAGTGAGTAGCATAGTAAGACCGATTTTCTAATGAGCCCACATAATATTGAGCGATCAAGTTGAAGTGTTCATTCGCCCCTCAAAAATATAAACCCACGAATTGTTTTTATTTTTTGTAAATTGCCGGAGATAAGGTTTGTGCGACCAGATTGGAAAAATAAAAAAATAAACATAGCGGATCTAATGCGAGCGCGTGCGGTGAAGCGCCTTTTTATTTGTGTAAGAATATTACTGGAAATTGTTTAAAATTATTTGTTTAACGAACGGCTGAGCTGATACCACATTAGATGGTCTTTCGTTCGAGGGAAGTCTTTTCTTAATTAACTTTGGCATCCATAACATTTGGGGTTATTCGTTATTGTTTATTATCCGATCTGGTTAATTACTTTCAGAGTTGTTGGTGTTTTCGAGCAACGCACTCCGGTCTATTTGATCCGTGATCTAGCGCTCATAAAGCAAATCACCATTAAGGACTTTGATCACTTTGTCAATCATCGGCCGACCATTCGTCAAGAAGACAGCTTTTTCAGCAAATCCGTAGCTATTATGCATGACGCGAAATGGAAGGACATGCGATCCACGCTTAGCCCTGTGTTCACCGGGAATAAAATGCGCCAGATGTTCACCCTGATTAACGAAGTTGCCCACGAATCAATGATGTTTCTAAAGAAAGACGCCAGCTGTGAAACAGGAATCGAAATGAACATCAAGGACTATTTCACGCGTTTTTCAAACGATGTGATTGCTTCCACCGCATTTGGCATTAAGATAAACTCATTTGAGGACGAAAATAATGAGTTCTACCTCACGGGCAAGAGGGTCACAACATTCACTGCTTGGCAGATATTGAAAATGCTGCTATACTCAAACTTGAAATACCTAATGAAAGTAAGTGTCAGAGGGGTGGTCAATTTATGTCAAACTACGAACTTATTTCATTTAGATACTTAAGATAGAGTTGTTCGACAGCAAGGACACCGACTACTTCAAACGTCTGGTGGTGGACGCAATGAAGGACCGCCAGAAGCACAAAATATTTCGCCCCGATATGATAAACATGTTGATGGAGGCCAAGGGCATTTACATTAACGAAGACGAACGGCAAAAGCCTGTGACCAATCGACAATGGACGGACGATGAGATCGCTGCTCAATGCTTTCTGTTCTTTTTTGCCGGCTTCGAAACTACTGCTACATTGATGTCGTTCGCCGCTCACGAACTCATGGAGAATCCGGATATTCAAGAAAAACTACGTCAGGAGATCATCGATGTGTCGGAGTCACTCGATGGGAAGCCGCTTACTTATGAAGCTCTGCATGGCATGAAGTACATGGACATGGTCATCTCGGAAACACTTCGCAGGTGGCCGGTAGGTGTGATGACCGATCGTCAGTGCAACAAAGATTTCTCCTACAAAGACGACGAAATTGAAATCAACTTGAAAGCAGGCGACATCGTTTGGATTCCTATTGTGGGTATCCACATGGACGAGCGGTACTACCCGAATCCGACGAAATTTGATCCGGAAAGATTCAGCGATGAGAATAAGGTCAACATCCAGCAGTTTACGTATTTGCCATTTGGTGCCGGACCAAGGAATTGCATAGGTACCTACCTACACATACCAGAGGAGATCCAATAGCTTTGATAATTTTTCTTCCAGCAAGCAGATTTGCTCTCCAAGAGGTTAAAGCGGAAATATACTACCTGCTGAAGGAGTTCCAAATAGAGGCATCAGCCAAGACCACAATACCAATCAAACTCGATCCCGGTAGCGTAATTTTGGGGCCCAAGAACGGATTTTGGATTAAACTCGTTCAACTCTCAAAATAAGCTCTAATTGAACTTGAGCTTAATATATGTATGGTCGAAATTGGACAGCAATATTCTTTTGTTAAAACTTTGTTTGATATTTTATAACTGCATTGACTAACGCAATGGAAATGAATCATTTTATGGGTTGTGGCGTTAATATCAAAAAGTAGTTAAAAAAGAGGAGAGCAGAGCCACGCAAAACTGAAAAAATCTGAAGACAATCTATATTATGTAAATATTTTCGTCATGAAACACTTTAAAGTATTGACGTCCGTTAATATACGTCTTGTATCCGTTCCATAAAATGATTTTTTATATAGATCTGCGTTGCGATGTCATAAGTAGTAGCATTTGTCAAACTGACAGAAAACTTTCCTGACAGATGTCAGTGAGACATGATGCTGCATTCCAAGTTCAACTTTTTTTAACGGAAAGAAGAATGATTAACAGCATTTGTTACAAATGTCAGAGTTAAAATTTGACGACACTTATAATTTTGCATATGTCAGCTCTAAAGCCACAATTTTTGACAGACGGTTGATAAAATTGTTCCTTTTATTAAATCGACCCATTTTTGAGCTGTCAAAGATGTAAGTAGTTGATTGGTCTGTTCCTTTTCTTTTAAATGTTACGAATTTTTACGATTTTTTGCGAATTCTTACGCATTTTATTTAATAGTCGTTACTCAACTCGAAAAAATCGTAAAAGAGAGCGGCTTCGAGAGAGCAAGATATTTCCCCTCATACTAGTTTTTACTCAACAAATTTCTTTGCGTAAGAATTGAAACAACTGTCAGTCCGTCGCCTGAAAATTGACAGCTAATTTGAGTTTATTGTTCAATTTGCCATTTAGGTTTTATGAACTTATTTGTAATTTTTCACAGGTTTAGGCTGGAACGCTGTTTGAGAAGTGAAATTTTCACTCCTCTCCAAAAAGTGCTGTGAAATTGAAAGTGAAATTTTCGCGCCGAAATGTCAAAAATTTAATGCGGCGGACAATAAAAGCGGAATAGCTTAAGTAACGCCCCCTACAAATCACTTTTTGAACAACTATTTTTCACTTGAAATTTTCATGTGGAAAATTCATTTTGACATTTCGCGGTGGAAATTTTGTATAAAAAATTGGATTTCACGTGAATTGTGTACCAGCCTTTACTACAAACGCGTTCCTTAACTTTTGCGTAAGTTTCCCTCTCTGAGAGAGAATTCATTCCCTCCACTGTCATTTTGACAGTCTTTTCCATTTTTACTACAAAAGTAAAGCAACACACCTTTATTCCTTTTGTTAAATCGACTCATTTTTGAGCTGTCACAACTACTGTCCAAGATGTAAGTAGTTCATTTATGGAGTCTTTCTTTTAATGCCTAAAAATTCCACCTAAATTTCAGAGTTGCTCCTTTAAATATTTAAGTAATGCATGGGAAGACTTTGTAAATAGTATTTGAGGCATTAAATGCCTATGCTTCTTTTTATTTGGCTTGTTAAGTACCAAATTATGTTCTTATTTATGCGATTTGTTTCAGTGAGCACCAAAAAAGGGAACAATTGCTCGATTATTTATAATTTAAACCAAATCAGCCTACGGGTATGCAAGTATTTTTTAAAGTACGCTGTTACTTGGCTATTTCGGTGCATGTAGCATGTACTTTTGGTTCGATTCAGCTTTCTATTGCTAAAAGCTCGGTAACGTCACCTTTTCTACGTCATTCGCATATGCGAAACTGTCAACTCAGTCCCGAATTTCTTTGTCGGCTTCCCCTCCATAAACATCGGCTACCCATCAAAATACTGTTCAAGTGACGGATCTAATTCAATCCAAACCGAGACAGCTGTCAGACTTACTAAGCTAGATTTGGATTGTTGAACGGCCCCAATATCATGACAACAACTTACCAGACAGGTCTAAACAGCTTATTCTTATGGTAGCAAAACTTGAAACTCTTTCTTCTCCTGGGGATTATTTTATGGATCTGTCACTTTTGGGACTCTTCAAACATGAGGACTGGGACTGTAATCATTTAACCCATCACCATATCATACTTCATTTCAGAGTCTTTGG
Source organism: Cheilosia pagana (assembly GCA_936431705.1). Taxonomy (NCBI): domain Eukaryota; kingdom Metazoa; phylum Arthropoda; class Insecta; order Diptera; family Syrphidae; genus Cheilosia; species Cheilosia pagana. The sequence continues at coordinate 112,512,478 of OW386166.1, forward strand.
TATTTTCGACCAGCGCACTCCAGTCTATGTTATCAGCGATCTAGCGCTCATCAAGCAAATCACAATTAAGGACTTTGATCACTTTGTTAATCATCGAGCGAATCTTCCCGAAGAACATGATGGCCTTTTCAGCAATTCGTTGGGTTTCATGCGTGATGGAAGATGGAAGGACATGCGTTCTACCCTAAGTCCTGTGTTCACCGGTAGTAAAATGCGTCAGATGTTCACCCTAATCAACGAAGTCGCTCGTGAATCAACGGAATACCTAAAGAAAGATCCAAACAGTCGAACAGGAATCGAGATGAACATTAAGGACTTCTTTACGCGACTGTCGAACGATGTGATTGCTTCAAGCGTTTTTGGCCTCAAAATGAACTCATTCGATGACGAAAACAATGAGTTCTACCTCATGGGCAAGAAGGTTACAAAGTTCTCTACTTGGCAGGTGCTGAAACTGTTCATGAACTCAAACTTCGGATATCTGATGAAGGTAAGTTGCTCTGAAGTGGCTATAGTTTGTTTTCTACCTGCATCTTCTTCCATTTAGGTATTTAAAATACAATTGTTCGATCGTAAGGACACGGAATACTTTAAGCGTCTGGTGCTGGACGCAATGAAGCATCGACAGGAACACAAAATATTCCGTCCCGACATGATCAACATGTTGATGGAGTCCAAGGGCATCTACACCAACAAAGACGACCCTCAGAAGCTTGATTCCAATCGACAATGGACTGACACCGAGATCGTGGCTCAATGTTTCTTATTCTTTTTTGCCGGCTTCGAAACTACTGCTACATTGATGTCGTTCGCCGCTCACGAACTCATGGAGAATCCGGATATTCAAGAAAAGCTACGTCAGGAGATCAGCGATGTGTCGGAGTCACTCGATGGGAAGCCACTCACTTATGAAGCTCTGCATGGCATGAAGTACATGGACATGGTTATCTCTGAATTGCTTCGAAGGTGGCCGGTAGCCGTGACGACCGATCGACAGTGCAGCAAGGACTTCTCCTACAAAGACAATGAAATTGAAATCAACATGAAAGCGGGAGATTACCTTTGGATTCCTATTGTTGGTATCCACATGGACGAGCGGTACTACCCGAATCCGACGAAATTCGATCCGGAGAGATTCAGCGATGAGAATAAGGCCGACATTCAGCAGTTTACATACTTGCCATTTGGTTCCGGACCAAGGAATTGCATAGGTACTTATCTACGCATATCAGAGAAGATCTTATAGTTGTGATACTCTTTCTTACAGGAAATAGATTCGCTCTACAGGAGGTGAAAGCAATAATTTTCTACCTGCTGAAAGAATTCCGGATAGAGGCAGCGGCGAAGACGACAATCCCAGTGCAACTCGATCCCGCTAACATAAATATGGGAATAAAGAACGGATTCTGGCTTAAACTTGTACAGCTTTCAAAATAGCTAAAAGTTGAAGCATAGCTTTGTATTTGGTTTAAATATTCTTTTTGTTTAATCTTGGTTTACCATGTACTTAAGTCAGCTTTATAAATATCGGAGTTGGACTAGACATCGAACTGCTTAATCGAACTTATGCATATTTATGGCATTGGTTATGATCATTTCGTACTTCAATGTGCTAATATTTTGAAGTGTCTTCCTCTGAATAAATGCTTTTTAGAAACTGGCTTACAATGTTTTTTCGATGCGTCACAAAATATCAGATCATTGTGAATGCAGCTTTCAGATACGTACCTATACTCTGTCCAACAAAAATTGTCAGTACAGGAAAGATAGGATGTTTGTCTCTCAGTCTGGTTGCAATGACTTACATAAATCTGTCCCTCTTTAAAGCTCTCACAGGGTTGCCGTAGTTTGTATGAAAATTCACCATAACTCAGAGAGAAAAACTGTTAGGGTTACCACCTCACAATTTAAAATAAAAATATTGCTGAACGAAATAAATTCAGTTTATCTTTTTCCTTTTCCCGTGAGGGTTTTTCTAGGGTATTCCCAGTGGGCCTAATCACTTTAGTTTGTTTTGGTAAAACCCAACGATCGACAATACGTAGTATAGGTCTACGATTAGTCATTTTGATATTTCAGTGTGAAAAACTATTTGATGACAAATATGCAAAAATATAACAAAAATGCTAAAATATGCCAAAAATGTGTGCTCTACCCATGTGCTCATTTATACCCAACTATGCAGAAATTTGCCCTCACGACTAGGGCTGAAAATATGTAGGAACTTAGAGTTGTATATTAAAATATTTAATACGATATCGCAAAAAAAACAATATCACAACAACGCACTTATGATCACTTGTTGCGTGAATGAAATGAATGCATTAAAAGACTTCACGAATAAACCTTTATCTAAAAGACAACGATGAAAAAAATATTTTAACTGAATATTATTTGATCCTTCAGAAATACAAACAAATTAAAACCGAATGGTAACACCCCACATAAAAATTCGTTCTCAAAAGCACGAAAACCGAAAGTTCTTTGACAAAATCCATAGAAAAACCCTTGATGATCCTTTCATTGTACACATGGTAACACTCTTCTGATGTGCTTCAGTCACACACACTGCAAGCGTACACAAGCGTTTTCAAATTACTATCAGTTTACTATTTAATCAGTCCACATTTTATAGAAGACTGAGATGATTGTGGAGTTTATTATTCTTTTGGCCTTGGCCTTGGTTAATTTTTTACAAGTGGTCAACGTCGACCTTTGACTTTTTCGAGAAATGCAATGCACCCTGTGGTAAGCCATTCGTTCCCACTGCTGGGCAGACAAAAGGATATTCTGATACGAAAGGTGCCGATGAATGATCACATCAATCGATTGTGTGAACAATTTAACACAAAGTGAGTAAGTAAATTCAAGAAAAGCGCACAACTGGGTACTTGAAAAGAAAGGAATCTGCTTCAGTTCGGTTTAAATGGTTACAGGATACACATATTTTCTAATTCGTATGTTGAAAAGCTTCTTAAAAACAAAAGAAAGATGCCTCCGGTGGGACATAGAATGTGTAAAGTACCTATAATTAACACACAATGAATTCGCTCTCATAAGTTCAGAATGTTTAGATCAAGTGAAGGAAGTAAATTTTACGATTACTCTGTCTCAAAAACCTTGCTGCAATAACATCATATGACAAAAGCTTAACGTGCTAAAATTCTTACTGGAGACCCCCTTATTGCATTTTTCATGTCCGGATTTATGCAACTCAGTTCACCTTCACTTTATACCTGTTAAACTAAAAGCCTATTTAATACTAATCTTTGTGGCTCCCCTTAATTGGTTATATTTAGGTAATTGCAAATCGTTTCCTTAAATGATTGTGCTCATGCTCAACTTAGCTTAGCTTAAAATATATAATTAAAATCACTTTTAACTTGTTTACTTCTTAGTTCATTTATGTTTGTATCACATTTATCCTCTCTTTCTTTTATATTTTAAAATTTTTAAAGTTAAAATGACAGATGGCTCAATGTTGAACAATGTTTGTAACTTCACATAAATAGTAGAGAATGCATCTATCTAGCTATCTCGTCATAGCTTTTGGGTATAAATACAACTCGGACTAAAAAATATCAATTGGCTTTCGACCATGAAAACCAAATTCATATTCGGCCTTAGCGAGGTACGCATATTCCATCGGAGGCTCAAATTACAATCGAGGTATACGCTTTCGGAAAAGAAAACGCTTCACTACAAATCGTAAATATATTCCGCAACTAATTTCTGTCGGAGAATATCGGAACCTAGCTTTCAAAAATTTAGCAAAAAAATGCACTTCATCGCAATTTGCTATATGCGTTACAAAATTTCGGAAATATATTCCGAATAGCTTTTCGGAAGAATACCTCGAAGCCAAAATCCTCCAAATCGTATAAAATCGGCGGATACCTCGCTAGGGCAGATTTATTAGGCGGCGGATCATATTGCATCTGTAAGAGCTGAGGACTGAGGTTATAACCTAAGAATAAAAGAAGTGCCCTTTCTATCAGAAGAGCAAATCTAGAAATGTTCTTTCTATATCTTTTATGTTTTATTGAAAAAGAAAGTGCACTTCCAGGTCAATTCTTAACACGAAAGAAGTGCCCTGAACTCACCAACAAACACCAGCGAAATGTCAGATTGAAATATTTGTTGTGTTATTTGAAACAAATATTTCGCTATGTGATCAGAAAATATCCAATTATGAGTGGGAATGTAAATTTCAATTGAAATAAATATATTAATTTTGCTTATTGTTCAAAAAAACAAAAAAAAAGTAGCAATCCAAATCTAACATACCTATATGATGTGCATAAGCAAAAGTGCTTCAACGAATTTTATTCAAAGGAATAAATAAATTTCGGGGCAATTCCCTCGGATCTTCAACGTACTTTCAAAGAAAGTATAATCTAGTACGAAAAAGGTCATGAAAATATTGTTATGGGCATCGATCTAAATACTATTTTTAAATATACCGGCTTTAGACAATACACTAGAGGTCTAATATCGAACACCGAGTGCGGAAGGCAAGCATAGCCTTTTACGCCTGTAGTAAAACTTTCGACAAAAAGTTGGAACATCAACTAAAAATTTGGTTCGTTGAGTCCTATGGATCGCTGATATGGTAGCGCGCCCTAAGTAAAGCTTATAACATCACTAAATTAAGCAGAGTCCAAATAACAGCTGGAATTGACAACACGGGGATCTACAATCAAGTCCAACCGAGGCGACGTAACCATCTTCGCAGATGGTTCCAAAATGAGTGGAGCAGGCGTATTCTTAACAGAAACTCGACATTTGCCGATCTTATCGCCTTTCCAACGCAGCCAGATTTTTTCAGGCAAAAGTACTGCCAATCAGGGTGACGTGTAGATTGGAGACACACTGAAAAAAATATATTCGTCAACAGTCAGGTCGCGATTAAGGCTCTGGATTCAACCAAGTCTGCGTCCAATATTGTTGTGGACTACGGGGTTGGCCATGGCATGTCGTCGATTTAAAATCACTTTCTATTGTTGTCCCGGTCATATGAACATTCAACATATAGAGGGGAATGAGAAGTCCCGTGAGTTGTTGCACCAAAACGGCCCTCAAGTGTTAAGTGTGGTACTTGACAGGAAACCGTCAAACAAACCAACTCATATCTCTTACATATATTTTTAAAATTCAATTTTAACTTTAAGATCATCACTACCAACTCAGTCGTGCACTTTGTAACTATCATTGTTATCTCCATTTTTCTTCAACCCCATGCCGACATACAAGTGTATTGAAAAGATTTCGTACATCACTATTTATGCATTTTCCATAGAACAGAGATACGAATTACCTACATTAAGGTCTGCATGGTAGTCGTATGGATGCTCTTAGATCTCAATGCGATTTAAAAATGCTTTTTACCAAATAGATTGACAGACACAATACAAACCCATTGATCCATTACTCTACTTCAAATGATGCTGATGTGTTTCTTTCTCTGCAAGTACCGACACCGCACCGCACCGACTGGGATACATACGGCGGTATGCGGAGGAACTTTAAACGAAACCGAATAACTTAGTCAAGATGAATCATTAATCACAAAGAGCATTTGTTACGTACAATGTACATACGTTCTTATGTCTGTTAGTGGAAATGACCTTCATGACTTAGATTTTAAAATCTTGATTGCCGGAGAATTTAAGTGTACACTAGTTGTGTCATCCCAACCCCGCGAAGGGATGATTTTTAAGTTGGAGTGCGCTGCTGTCACTAAAATGTACAGTAGACACTCGATATAGTGAACTAATAAAAACCAAGCCTGTTCACTATTTCGAGCGGGAGTTTTTCAATTTTTTTACCAAAACTTTGTTTGATATAAATATTTTTTTTTTTTTATCTTAAATATTTTTATTAGGTAATTCAATAATGTGAAATTAAAAAACGACAAAAAACATGTAAGATTTTATTTTAAATCACAAAAATAGGTAACAAATAAAAATAAATTCTATCAGTTCTTAAATAACACAGAGATAAAATAATAAATACATTTTTGAAAAATAATTTGTTTCTTTAGGTTAAAATTTAGTTGTACCGCTTTTTATTGAAGGCGTTTTATAACTAAAATATTAGAATAACCTGCGTTTAGAGTAGTCGGTTTAAAATTTTTGAATATTTGAGTGTTCACTATACCGAGCGTCTACTGTATAATGCTTTAGTTCAACTCTATCTTTAATGGTTGGTTGTTAATCTTAATCGAATAAAGTAGAATAATAAAGTCTAGTAATTTACTTGATTGCAGACTTGATAGGGAGAGTGAATTCGACACCCCATCTCTTGTCAAACAAAAAATGTCATAGGGGTCGCTGTATTTGCATAGGGTTGACTTCTAATCGAAAAAATAATAAGATTTCCATAATTAAGTTTTTGACATTCGATTATGATAAATAGAAAAAAAAAGACTTAATAGAACCACTAATTGCCCTCTGTAAGCGATGACAAAATAGCTCGGAGACTATTAGTTAAAAACTTTTAAATTCTACAGAAAATAGGTGCAGAGATATAATATTTTACGATCCAAGAGTACATAAAGAAGGCTTTTAGTCTTTACAATACATTTTCTGATTATAAGGACTGCTAAAAGTATTAAAGAGTATTGAATTTCGCTCCCACGCTACGTTGGGTGTTCATCTTGAAGAACTAAAACTATCAAATCGCATTTAAATTTTTAAGTTTTAAAGTTTATAAATATACTTTTATGTGTGAGCGACTGTTTGTTTAGAAGCCATTGCTTCTTATCATGTGCCTTAAATATACGAGATAAACGAAAACCGACCTCATATCAACAATGTTGATAAATACACCAAATTCTGTCGCCTGTCAGCCTGTTTGAGTTAGATTACCTTGAAGTGGCCGTCCCTTGTGGGACCACTTGAATTTAGAATATTGATCCCCTATCTCGTTGAATCATGCGAAAGGAACTACGAATTTCTCCGCCTATTAGATCGTTCAAATAGTCAAACAGGATTGCTTCACGCTTATTTGGCCTTAAGATAAACTCATTCGAGGATGAAAATAATGAGTTCTACCTCACGGGCAAGAGGGTCACAGCATTCTCCACTTGGCGGTTAATAAAAATGTTTATGTAAGGTTGAAGGTGAGTGCCAAATGTCTCGAAACATAAATCTCTTCCGTCATGTTGTTTCATTTAGATCTTAAAGAATGAAATGTTGGATCGTAAGGACATGGACTACTTCAAACGTCTGGTACTGAAGACGAAATGAAACATCGGTAGAAAAGTGAAATATATCGGCCCAGATATGATTAACATGTTGATGGAAGCCAAGGGCATTTACATTAACAATGACGACTACCAGAAGCCTGTAACAAACAGGAAATGGACTGTCGACGAGATCGTGGCTCAGTTGATGTCATTTGTCTCACATGAACTCGTGGAGTATTCAGATGATCAACAGAAATTACGTACAGAGATCATGGGTGTGACGGAGTCACTTGATGGACAGCCACTGACTTATGATGCTCTTGAAAATGTTGTCTCTGAAAAACTGCGCAAGTGGCCGGTAGCTGGTATGACCGATCGCCAGTGCAGCAGTTGTCAAATGTGCATCAGTTCAGGCAAACTTGTCTGAACTGTCTTTCTTCCTCTTATCGAAGCTAGAACAGAGTTGATTTGTGGTACTAGAGCATTTCCTTAATTGAGTAGTAATTTTATTTACATAGTCATTTGGTCATTTCACTCTTTTCTGAGAGAATGTTTCCGAAATTTGATTGATTGCTTGAAAAATCAATAAGCTGTGTAAAATTGCAGCAAATGCAGAGGCCTGGAGGATGCCTCTTCCATAATGGTACGACATTGCAGATGCTGAATACAATTGCGTCAATCGACTGTTGAACGATGAACCAAATAATTTTTCTTGTTTGTTATCAATAAGCAACTTTAAACTGTATAAGAGAATCAGACACAATTCCCTGCTTAATATCGGCAAGTTAGGTCGTTTGCAGGTAAGTAGACAAACGCCACTTTTGAGTCTATTAGTAAAAGATGCAGATCGTTGCTACGAAGTTCGTTAATGAATTTATTCACTTTGTACTTATTGAACTTACGTATATTACCTATTATTGCATCTATAAATTGCGGCTCAGTTTTTGCTTTGTCAAAAAATGCATTCAAACGTTGGGGGCAAAAACTTGATAAAAAACTTGAATCAAAGAACGCATGCTGAATGCTAAAAAGAACCTCTTAAAAACACTTGGAAAAACGCATACAAGAGCGCATTAAAAAACCTTAAAAAAAAACTGTCAAAAAAACTCTTTAAAATAAATTTGAATAAACCGGTCAAAATACCCCTTTAAGACAGTTAAAAGAACGTTACAAAAATCGCAGTAAAAGAACGTAAAAAACGCGTCTCAAAATATTACACAAGTCGGGTATGTCGTAATAAAGCTTTAAAACAAACGACACTCGTTACATTTCAATTGCACGTTGCATGTATGATTCTTGTTCTGAGATGGTCATTCTACACAAACAACTCGTACTTTTTTAGTGTAAATTGGAGATTAATAGACTGATGAGCTTTGAGAAGCTTTGCAGCACCTATCTACTCTCACATTAGATTCGACAAAATCAGTGTAAATTGTATTGCAGACTGAGCTGGCTAGATTAAGTGAATAAACTCTTTGATTAACCCCTGGTAGAAGACAAGCATGATTGGGGAATTTATCATTTTATTGGCCTTGGCCGCTGTGACATTTTACAAGTGGTCAACGTCACATTTTGATTACTTCGAGAAACGCAATATACCCTTTGATAAGCCCTTTCCGCTACTTGGCAGTCAGAAGGATGTCGTCATGCGAAAGTCATCGATGTACGATCATATAAATCGATTGTACAAGCAGTTTGACACAAAGTAAGATGTGCGATAGCACCTAGATATACCTACACGCATGTTGTTTATGTTTTCATTGAATTGCATGTGTTGCACCGTCATACACAAAGCTGCATGCACACATACGAGATCGATTTGAATAGTAACTCGTATGGGTGTAGTATCTAGTACGTCTTAAACTACATATTTACAGTATCATATACCGTATTTACGCCGCAAGCAAAATTCAAAAACTCGTCAAAGCGTTGAGCGTCACATGGAACATTCATTTGGTTTTGTCTGATACAGTAAAACCCGGATAAGTGCCTCACCTTAAATTTGGGTTTACTTTACTTCCATTAGCTGTCTCTTTTTAGTTAGACTAGATTTTCTTTTTCAGCTAAATTTACTCTTATTCAAATAATATAGAGTTTAATTCAAATACCTGAGGGTATTTTCTCCATTTTGTGAAAGGACAACAAGAGACATTCCATTTGAACACAACGATTGAAGAGAAAGGTAGATTCGGGTGCATCACGTCTCGCACTAACTACGAGCCAACTTCTCAGCGGTTTAAACGCGTTTGCTCAATCAACCTAATGAAGGTTTCGAGGCAATTTCATCCAAAACAATGGTTTTTCGAAAACTAAAAAATAGTTTAAAAAAGATCTTGATACAGGCTTCGACTGTTTTCCCGAAAACTTCGTTTCAAAAATCGCTGATTAAAATACTCAACAGAATATAAGTGTTTACGACCTACCTACACAAGAAACCATATTCTTGAAGTACCAACCAATGTTACCAATCTACAGACTCGTCCATCAATTTTTTAATTTCGCATATACCTACTATACATTTTCAATTTCAGAGTTTTTGGTATCTTTGATCAACGCTATCCGACCTATGTTATCCGAGATCCTTCGCTCTTAAAGCTAATAACAGTTAAAGACTTTGATCATTTCGTCAACCATCGTCCCGTTTTTGCGGATAAGGACAGTGGACTTTTCGGCAACTCACTGGCCGCTATGCGCAACGATCTATGGAAGGACATGCGTTCGACCCTTAGCCCGGTGTTCACGGGAAGCAAAATGCGTCAGATGTTCACCCTAATCAACGAGGTCGCCCGTGAATCTATGGAGTTTCTAAAGAAAGACGCAAACTCCCAAAAAGGCATCGAAATGAACATCAAGGACTATTTCACGCGCTTCACCAACGATGTGATTGCCTCAAGCGTTTTTGGCCTCAAGATGAACTCATTCGAAGACGAAACGAACGAGTTCTACCTCATGGGCAAGAAGATAACCAACTTCACACTTTGGCAGCACATGAAGATGTTCATGTACTCGAACTTTAAATATCTGATGAAGGTGAGTGCCAGTTGATCAAATGCCCAAATCAACACTAATTTTTCTGTAATTTGTGTAGATCCTGAAAATAGACTTGTTCGATCGCAAGGACACCGACTACTTCAAACGTATTGTGCTGGACGCAATGAAGTACCGCCAGGAGCACAAAATAATGCGCCCCGATATGATCAACATGCTGATGGAAGCCAAGGGCATCTATATCAACAAGGACGACTACCAGAAGCCAGTAACAAACCGCCAGTGGACTGATGACGAAATTGTGGCTCAATGCTTTCTGTTCTTTTTCGCCGGCTTCGAGTCCAGCGCCACTCTCATGTCGTTTGTTGCACATGAGCTGATGGAAAATCAGGATATTCAAGAGCGATTGCGCCAGGAAATCGCCGAGGTTAGGGAGTCACTCGACGGAGGACCGGTGACATATGATGCGTTGCATGGCATGAAGTACATGGATATGGTTATCAGTGAGACTCTACGCAAATGGCCGGTGGCGGTTGTGACGGATCGCCAGTGCAACAAGGACTTCTCTTACAAAGACGATGACATTGAGATCAATGTGAAGGCGGGTCAACAAATTTGGATTCCCATTGTTGGTATCCACTTGGACGAGCAGTACTACCCGAATCCGATGAAATTCGATCCGGAAAGGTTCAGCGATGAGAATAAGGTCAACATCAAGCCATTTACGTACTTGCCGTTTGGTGCTGGACCTAGGAATTGCATAGGTAACCAGTTAACATTATGAAAATAAATATATTTCAAGTGGTCTAATCGTTTAGGTAATAGGTTCGCCCTTATGGAGGCCAAGGCGATTATATTCTACCTCCTGAGTGAGTTTCGTATCGAGGCAGCGGCCAAAACCGAAATTCCAATCGTACTCGATTCTACTGGTTTCAGTCTGGGGCCGAGGAATGGCTTCTGGGTGAAGCTGGCTCTACTCTTAAGTCCTTAACATTTGAGGATATTTATTTGTAATAAAAGGGAAATATTTACGCTATCTTTCATGTGGAGAGTTTATTTTTTAAACAGGATTGGAAGGATCAGACGCGCAATAATATCACTCTGTCATTACAAACTTGACCGCGTTCCTAATTCATACAATTTCAGCAATTTAACTAGCTTAATTGCGGAACGGTCCGCTAAACGATTAGTAGTTTGCAAGTAAATTGCTTTCGTCGATTGCTGTTATATATTTTTCCGTTAAAATAACTTAAATCTCCTGTTAAACTTTGCTGAAACTACGAGTGGAAAAACGTGATCATACCCTTGAGACATTTTAAAAGAAGTGTCCGAAAATAGTATTGGACTTGAATCTCTTACGCTTTCAAAAAATTACAACCACTAAACTCTATAAATGACACTCCGAAAATAGCTCGAAGTCCCACTAGGTATTTATCCCAAGCTGTTAGTGAAGTGTTCATGACACTGCTAGTAAACTGTTTTTAGCGCCATTCACTGTCAGTTAGAGGGAAGAGGGAAGAGAAACACACAGAAAAATATACCAGTTATTAATACCTGTGAACTGTTTTATGACGCATTCCTGGGCTTTGTCTTGCCGAGATAGGTGTTCAATACAAAATGCCTGATAAGCTCCCAAAATAACAAATTTCGTACGTCAAAATTCGAATAAGTTTTGACCAAATATGTACAGGACAGAATTTGCATTAACCGGGTAGGGCTATTACCTTAAATAGCCTGATAGTAGACTGTTGACAATTGCGTGTACTAATCAGGCAATGTTGATATCCATGGTGAAATATTAGCATGGTACAGGGTGACTAAGTGGATTTCGAAAATTCATAAATAATATTTTTAAAATGTAGTTCATCTCAAATGAACCATCGTATGTTTAAAAAATGCGACAAGTTAGAAAGTTAACAGACGTCAGTTTGGAGAAGAAAATTAGTCGAAACTGCTATTTAATCAATAGAGCAACCTTCATAAATATGGGGACAGGAGTAGTGTTTAAATCGAACCAACTTGCTCAAATACATTCGTAGAAGATTTGGGGAAATTTTGAAATTTAGCAGGGGGCAACTCTGGACCCTTGTGATGACTTCCGCCGCAGTAGACCTTATTCTCTCATTAGTCTTTTTAACCCAACTTATCTTTACCTTACAAATAGTGTATATTAAGTGCCTCGATGACACATGCTATAGATTGTTTTGCTGTCCGCTTTTAGCAAGACTTGACCCCATTTTATACGATGGTGTTGCTACTCAATAGCAACCGATGAAAAGAAACCCAGTTTTATTTCGCAAATTTGAGCCGTTTATTTTATTCTCGTAAAATAGGCTAAATTTTCGTATTCTTTTGGATTCGTATATTAATATTTTATTAAATTCCTTGCACGTTCTTCCCTGGCTTGCCTCCGGAAACTATCTGTCGGTCATTCAAAGAGACATCAATTTCATTTCATCAAGAAAAGAGACAACAACACTTTTATAAGCATTTAACGAAAATGCTGCCAAGTCTGGCCACACGATGGCATAAATGACTTAAAAAATGAAAGAGGATATCACTTTCTAAACATTAGAGCTGAGGCTGTTGTAGAAATTTAAGAATGACTTTGAAGTTTTCGATAAAACATTCAGTCCCAAATTGGCCCTGATATTCGGCCCTAGCGAGGTATCCGTCGGAACGGAAAATTCTCCGATTTCATACGATTCGGAGGTTTTTTGCTTCGAGGTATTCTTCCGAACATCTATTCGGAATATTTGTCCGTAACGCGTATCGGGGAATTACGTTGAAGTGCGTTAATCAAATACAAAGTTAAAAAAAAACAGTTTAAACCACCCTGTGCTACACATTTCACAATTTGCTTAAAATTTGAATTTCAAAATAGCTACTAACCAAAAAAAGCAACCCAAAAAAGCAACCAAACCTTATCTAATCAAACTGTCTCGATAAAGTTTAAAAACGTCACTCCTTACCCTAGGTAGGGGGTCACCCAACTGTACACAAACTATCACATAGTATCAGTGTTTATAGTTTGCTCCCCGATAAGCTTTTCATAGCCCCTATCAGAAGAAAGCTTCGCACATTCGCATCGCGCACTTAACTTGTTTGTTTACTTTTCCATAAAGAATCAGTATAAATTTTATAGAAGACTGAGCTGGTTATAAAAATTTACATTAAAGGAATTAACTTTTACAAGTGAACGCAAATATGATTGCGGAATTTATCATTCTATTGGCCTTGGCCTTGGTGATTTTTTACAAGTGGTCAACGTCAACCTTTGACTTTTTCGAGAAACGCAATATACCCCATGGAAAGCCGTTTCCACTCCTGGGCAGCCAAAAGGACATTGTGATGCGCAAGGTGTCGATGTACGATCACATCAATCGGCTGTATAAACAATTCAACACAAAGTAAGATATATTGTTTTAAAGTGACTTGTTTGACTGTCGTTAATGGATATTGAATTGCGCATTAGTTGTTAGTTGCATTGAAGTAGATAATGTCTGTCAGGTACATTATTTTTTGTTGCGAAGCTGGCTGTCGTCGTCGAGATCATTCATTAGTAGTTCTGAAAGTGGTTTCAATTGGTCAGTCTGACGTTTCATTGATGAATAAATAAATAAGTGTTAAATTGCATATTAGACTTTGAGTAAAGTCATTTAATAAACGCTTATAAATATGTATTTTAGTTGGGTGTGAATACGAGTAGGTATAGTAAATAAAATCCGGATGGAATATTCCCATAAGAACAGTGATAATAATAATAACACTTGATACATGTTGGTATTTGCTATCAATTACATTGGTTACAACAGTTTCTGAGAATGACTACTTGAGTGCATTTTGAAAAACAATATTATCTTTTAATGAGTGTGAGCTGTGAGGTGGGGAACCACAACCAAAATAGTTCTCTGAGAATGTCAGTGGGAAAATTATTGTTATTTTTGTTCTTTTACTGCTGCAACAAGAGTGGGTTTTATATACAGTGCGACCTCAATAAAAACAACTAATAGAAATTTGGGCAGTTGCTTTTATTGAGTTTGTTGCAATAATCGAGTCAAAAAATTGTATAGGCGCCAAAAGTGAGAAAAAAAGTTAAACACCTCATAGTAGTCGAAAAAACGTGGCTTGCACTGATTAACAGACCAAAACTGATAACTTAATTCATGTTTAAAATAAACAATAAGAAAAAAACAGCTAACGAAAAAAGAGTTCTTGAAACAGTAGTTGCCTTTATCGAGTCACCTTTTTTTGAGGAGTTGCAATTACTGAGTCAACAATCATAAGAGGTGTTGCTTTTATCGAGGAGTTGCACGTATCGAGGGTTGCTTTTATAGAGGTCGCACTGTATATAAATTTTTTTTTTGCGTTCAATATTACATTTTGCGCAATTTACAATCACAGAGATGTGATATTCAAAATCTTACTACTGAATAATTAATTTAAGTGTAACATAAGTGCAACAATTGCAGGTGCGCAACACTTGTGTTGTTTTTCCAGTTAGAGTGATGGATTTGTTCAAAATGTACCTACTTTCCTATTTTTTTACCTTAAATAAATTTGCTTAAAAAAAAAAAAGTAAATCCCACTAACTCGAATTTTTCAAGAAATCCCTTTAATTTGAACTTTTTTTAGAGGGATTCGACTGCATTGAAATATTAATTTTTGGAAGTAATCAATTTTATTTTAAGGAAACAACGAAAAGAAAACCTCAAATTCACAAAAAATAAAATAAATATGTAAATAAATAAACATTAGGAATTAAAAAAAATTAAAGAAAGTAAATAAATTAACACATAAATACAAAAAATGCAAAACAGAGTTCGGACTTCCGAAATAAAACTTCGAATGCAATGAAAAACCAAAGTAGAACCAGAATTTGTACAAAAAGTTTTTTTTTTAATTTCCAGTTTTCATAAAATTAATTTTAACACATTTTCTCTTTTTAACAAACATTTTTTTAAAGAAAAAGTTTTTTTTTGGCAAAAAAAAAGTTATTATATGTATCTATACTATCTATAGGTATTGCATCTGAATTGAAAATTCAGTCCTACAAAAATGAAATATTTTCATGATTTAGAGATCTAAGTAAATTGCACTTTTACAACTAACTTTTTTAACTTTTTTTTTTGAATGTAGGTATTTACCATCAACAAATTTACTCATGGATGTTGTTTAAAATTTGTTTAAAATTTAATAAATTATTTGGTGAAAACATTAAGTTTTCAACTGTCCGAACGACTTTTTCATTTGTTTTTTATTTTTTATCAAATTCAGTTCTGGAAATACCAGCCAAAGTTTGCATATATTGAGACAAATTTTGAACAAAATCTTTTCAATTTAATTTAATTTTCTTATTAAGCAATATCAATTTGGTTTTAAAACTTATGAGTAGATGTTGGGCAAAGCAAAGTATAAAAGTAGATTTTTTATTTCTTAAAAACGAAGTATATCTACTTCAATCGAAGTAAAGTCCGAACGCTAGCTGCAAGCCCAACTGGGTTGCATTTTCGCTGTTTTTATCTTTTTTTTTGTTGTTGCTGCGGGAGCTGTTTGCGTCGCAGTGTGGGTGTGGGTACCTCCTACATGTATACGTATGCATTTTGTAGGGAAATAATCCACACCGAATTGAATTCTAGTCACCTCATAGATCTCCATCCCTTTCATCTCGGTTATAATTTTACGCGTGATCAGGATGCTTACTTCTGTTGTATTCCCTTATGGACATCTCTATAGTGATATGACATCATGACATCATTAAAGGTTGAATAGTTTCAGTTTCTTATTAATTGTAAAAAACTTTCCTTTTACGGACAATGGCCTTTCCGAGGGCGTCTTATGTTGGTGGCTGACTAATCGCTGTCTAAGATCTTCCTTCTGTCGCTTCGGTGATAACAGCGCCTGGCCTTGATTTCTGTAGTCTGGCTTCTTATTTGCTTTTATCTTGGTTGTACAATCTATTTTCCTGGTTTGTTCCGTGGATGATTCTGTCTATTTTTTCACCGATTTGGAATGAGGTTTCTATAGTTAGATTCAGTGGCTCAGTGGTTAGTATGATGAGCTAAGTAAGCGAGGGTTTCATGTCCGAAAAAAACACAAATGAGGCTTCACGGACCACTGATTACTGAGCAGAATGTAGGGAGAGTTTCTACAGTCGGCCTTTGACCCTCGTGTCATACGTTTCGATTTTTAGCCTAGTATGTACTGCGAGTTGATTTTTCGGAAACTGTTGACTTTCAGTGTCTTTGAAAGGCAGCATTTTGCAAAAATATATAAAATGCCTATATATAAATATATTGGTTGTCTTTTTCATTGGCATTTCGCTTTTTATCCTAAATAGGATATGGAAGAATAAAGCAACCGAGTCGCTTTATCACTTTCATTCAACCCCTAATATCCGTATTATGTTTTATTATATTATATGGACTTTTCATAGTGGAGATACGAATTACGTACATATTCAGTTCCTTTGTAACAAGGAATGCTCTTGAATCCCAATGCGATTTAAGATGCTTTTTAGCATACAGAATGACTAGCGCAATGCATACCCATTGATCAATTACTCTTCTTCAAATGCGATATCTTTCTTTCTCTACAAGTACCGACACCGACTGGATAGATACATTATGCTTATGCTGCTATCGAGCTATCCGGGTGTGAGGAACTTTAAACGAAACCAAATGACTTAGTCAAGTTGAAGCATTAATCACAATAACATTTTGTGTTATTCCTTTATCGGAATGACCTTCACGAAGTGGATTTTAAAATTTTGATTGCTACTTTAAGTGAATTCCCAAGCACTAGATACATCGTCCCATCCCAAACCGCATGTGACAAGAAGATTTTTGAAGTTGGACGGTTTCTGTCATTAAAATATATATATGCTCTAGTTGGGGTCTTTATGGCAAGATTTCAATCTAAAACGAACAGCATAAAGCAATCATGTTGTTATTTACTTCATTCCAGACGGGATAGTAAATTAGACACGCAATCTCTTATCAAACAAAAAAGAAAAGTCAAAGCGCTCACATTTATTAGATTGACATTTAGGGTTGACTTCTACCCGAAAAATTATTAACTAAATTTTTACAATAAACTTGTTGACGTTTAAACCTGATGTATGATGAACAGAGAGAAGCATGGGGTATCATCAACTTGTGGGCGGTTTTCCCCAGACATATCTACTAATAGAACTATAATTATACAACAACAATTCCAATCGGTTAATTGAGGAAATCGCATGTAAATTTTAGTAACCATTCAAATTTGTTAGGTACTTACTGATCGTTTAGTGTTTACACTCATATACATATTTATGTCCTTGAGAGAACTTACATTCAAGCCCGTCATTAAAATCGGAAACCGTAAAGCAAAACAATTAAAGTTCATGTTTAAGTTTGACCTCCGTTATCGGCGGTAAATTTCTGTTTTTGTTTGTAAAGAAAACAACCTTCCAGACATTTGAAGTCATAGCAAATATATTTATTATTAATTGGATATCAGTTTAATAAATACGTTATTTTTGTAATTGAAATGGATTTTTTTTTATTAATAAATTAAAATTAGTCATTGTTTCTGTCCGGTGATAAGACCGCGGCGTTTGTAAGTATACTTTAACTTATCGTATAACAGATATCGGTTTGTGCCTTTGTTCGCTTCTTCTTTGTCTAGAAGTGATTGATTTAATTTATTTTGTTATCGAGTGTTTTTAATATGTGATAAGCGAATAACGACCTCCTATCACAAAATGTGATAAGCAAAACAACCTAATGCGTTTTGACGCGTGGCAGCTTTTTGTGATGCTCATTGGGATTACACAAAAGATTACACAAAGGATAGGAGAATCATTTATGCAAAATTAACAATCAATCGCCTGCCAATGGTTAGGTATGGAGCAGTTTGCATTATATGCAATTTCACCCAGAAGCCATAGAGGCCGATTCCGATTCTGATTACCCTTTATATAGTACATGGTACAGTACAACCTCAATAAAAGCAACCCTCGATACGTGCAACTCGTCGATAAAAGCAACACCTCTTCTGATTTTTGACTCAGTAATTGCAATTCCTCAAAAAAAGGTGACTCGATAAAGGCAACTACTTTTTCAAGAACTCTTTTTTCGTTAGCTGTTTTTTTCTTATTCTTTATTTTAAACATGAATTAAGTTATCAGTTTTGATCTGTTAATCAGTGCAAGCCACGTTTTTTCGATTATTATGAGGTGTTTAACTTTTTGTCTCATTTTTGGCGCCTAAACAATTTTTTGACTCGATTATTGCAACAAACTCAATAAAAGCAACTGCCCAAATTTCTATTAGTTGCTTTTATTGAGGTCGCACTGTATATGCAACATGAACAAAACTATTCAGATCTGTTGATGAATCGTTTTAGATCTGATAGAGGTATCGCTGCAAGATCCTTCTCAAACAGAAGTAGCAGCATTCTTGGAGGGCTGGGCAGTAACACAGGAGATATTCCACAGATTCTATTTCCTCTTCGTCTCTGCAACTTTTCCAAAAGCAATTTTTTAAATATGCCTATCCTTTTAGGCATGTTTCCAATGATGCAGTGTCCAGCTATTCGGATTTGGTTTCTATCAAGAGATGTTAGGATCTTTGACATTTTAGGGTCAACTGTGTGCCACAAACTACGAGTTATCAACCGTATAAGTGTTGTCCCATCGTTCTTTTGGCAAATTGAATGTGGCATTATTGATGAAACTCTTAAATGTGTTGAAATTTGGTAGTAATAGTAACTCCATTTCAGAGCCACAACTGGCCAACTTATTCGCTGCACGGTTCCCTTCCAAAACAACATGTCCAGGAACCTAACATCGCAGTTTTAAGTGATGTTTTATTGATCTTAATGCCGAAAGGCACTGACTTACAGATCTTGAGTGAACCAGATTGGAGTTGATCGCTTTAAGTGCTGCTGGCTATCCATTACTGGTAGGTCCCCTTGCTAAGACAGTCTAAGCCGCTAAAAACGCTGCAGTGCGGTTTGGTAATCGGTATGACTGACTAGTTCTCCCGAGAAGACTCCTGCTCCAGCTCCATTCTCTGTCTTTGAGCCGTCTATGAAGATTGCTCGGGGAGAGCCACTCCTGCCTATTTGATATACAGATTTTGAGTTTCTTTTAAAGTCATATTTGGGTTTCTTGTGGTCAGTAAGTGGCATATGAGTTTACTCTGATAAAAGAAGTCAAGTATGCGCGAATGGCCGAATTCAAATTTTGTTCGCTCTTAGTCTGAGAGTTAAAGCTCGATAGGTGGTGGGCTAGCAGCGGTTCTAGGCCTGATTGTGGCGTAGATTTAGTAAAAAAATGTTTTGCTTGTCAATAAAAAATTGTTGTAAATTTAGATAGGCTTTTTTGGGAAACCCCAAAATGGGGAAAAAAGAATGTTGGTCATATTTTTCGATTTGATGAAATAATTTCTTCTGAATGAACCAGGCATGATTACGAGTTTGAAATATTTTAAAAAGTTTTGACAGCCTTAGGGACAAGTTCTAGCGATACGTAAAATGCAACCGAAAATGTTGGAACAGTTTTAAAATGAAATTTTTTCGTTTAGGCGGTCGTAGCAAACAGAAAAAAGTCTTTCAGAAAAACTGATTATCACTGTGTTTTTAGTACAAACAAATCAACCAGCACTGATTAGATTCCATCGGATAAAAAAATTCCTGACAGAAGGAACAGTAAGGAAATGAAATTTTTTTCCGAAAAATTGGTCGTTATATCCAACATTTCGTTATATACGACGAGTCGCCGACGTTATATACGATGGTAAATTGGCTTAAAATATAATCAACCAACCAAATGAATTGAAAGTTGACGTTATAAGCAAGTGGTCGTTATAAGCGAGGTCGTGACTTCCACTGTACTTCGAAAAATAACTTCTGTAAGACAGGCCTTATATTAGAGGAATATGGAAATAAGTTTCGGTAAGATCGGTAAGGAGCTTCTTTACAGCTTCCGACCGAAGGCATTATAAAAGCATTGAACTACATATTTTCATTCGTCCCTTAGGTTTCACACTTGCTTAATATGACAGCAAAACCATGAGTACCCAAATGAGAATGAATGTCATTCGGGGAAACTTATCTACATGCGTTTTGTACCAATCTTGTGTACCAGATAAGTCTCCCGCATAGAAAGGTACTTCCAAGTCCCTGTTCTAAATTTTTGGCGGCTGCATTCCCGTATGGAAATAAAAGAATGAAAAGTTGGATATTTTTTTTTTATTTTCAGTTTATATAAAGCTTGGTTAAGTTCCATCTTAAAGAAACTAGTGTTGCTTTTGCGTTACAATATAACACACCGAGGATGTTAATTGTTACTTGGGATAGCCTAAAGTCTTCTCGAAGAGTTGAAAAATATTTCAAACTTTTTTTTTTTAGAAATCTCTCAAGTTGTTTTCACATTAACTGGTAACACACGGTTCAGGCTGTTAGCTTCATCATACCTATAACACTATTTGGCCTATATACGGTAATGAGAATGAAAAATCTGCCTGTAAGTAGACGACCAAAACACCAACAAACAAAACGCTTTATAAAGATTAAGTGCTATAAAGGCTTTAAAGATCTGGGCGGTCAACCTTTAGTGTTTAATGCCAACTTTTCTAATAATCCTTTTAATCATTTCTCTTCCTGTTTCTTCTCATAAAATGAATCTTTGTAAAATGCAATATTAAAACAACCTTCGTTAGCACTTTATGAAGTAATTGGAGTCTCAACTATCCCATCGGACACTTAATCATTTCAAATTGCAGATAGTGGAGCCCAATTAAAATTCAGGAAAAGTTTCAAAAAACGTAAGCCAAACTTGCGTTCGTGCTTATCGTTCGGTAATCACATACCACAGTTGGTACACCTTTACCTACTTATTACACAGTAAACTTCCTCCAAATCGATTGAAAATTGATTGCTCGAGCTGAGGTAGGAAGTACCTCTACCTATGCCTGGGAAGTTAAACCAGAAGAATCTCCAACAAACTTAGTTACTTCAACTTTAATCCACTAAAAGTTTACAACTTTACTCATTTGTTTTCCTGGGATAAAATACTTAGCCAACCGCATTCAATTCTTCTCCTATTCCTTTGTTCTCAATACACTTTACGTGTGTGTAAAATTCATATTCACTTGTAGAGGCGAACTTTCGCATGATTGTTCTTTGCTTCTAACACACCTTGGCACTACAGGTGAGAACTATGAAATTTTGTAGAAGAAGATGAAGCGGCTGCTGCCTGCAACCCACCATTGTTCTTAATAGTGTAACTTAAAACACCAAAGAGACCTGCTTTTCAAGGACTTTCCCACTTGGCAAACGTGGCGCACACAAGTTGCATTTGTATATTCATTCGTTGGGATGTGTCAATGCTCTTAGAAGTTTGAACTCGTTTACACTAAACAAGCAACCCGGCTGATTGAAGGTGTAACGATTCACGTTAAGCCGCACTTCACTAATGACGGTCATTTATCATTTGCAGAGGAAGTTTGGTTTTATTGTTTTGTTGTACCTCCATCCAAATCGACAATGGCTTTGTTCCAGCTCACTGAAAATGAGAGAAATATTTATACCATTTGGAGATACACGAAACCAAACAAGTACTGCGTATGCGAGTGCGGAGATCTCTCAATTTGTCTGGCGACTAATCCGGTTGTTTATTCAATCGGACTGACATAACTGCTGCGGTGGAATTTGCGCTAACAGTAATGCGTATTTAATTTATAACTTATTGATCTATTTTTTGTCATTTCGTCTTTTTTTTCTTGTTCGCCGCACAAGAAGAGTGGCTTTTTGTGTTGGCCAATTCTAGTAAGCAAGCAGACTCTAATGACATTAGGCTGGGCTGTAGGTTCATATACTCAGACTCACTACTCATGCAGAAAGCGTACGTTTCAGTGCGGCTGAACACGTTTGGGATATTCGTTAAATAAGACTTACGATGGCAATTAAAGAACAATTAAATCGAGAGTGTGTAAACAGTTTATTTCTTTTTAATTATTTTTGCACGAGTTTTTGTAAAACAAAAACAAAAAAAAAACCGTTCAAGGCAATTGTTAGAACGAGGGTTGAACAAACGTTTCATTATCCATTGAAACTGTTACCGGTCATCGCAAGCGTAACAAAAAACGTAACGAAAGCGAAATTAAAATAAACTTGAAATCGAGATGAAGTCGGACTCGGACATCGCACTTCTTTCAAGCGGTTTATAATGAAAAGTAATCGACTGTCAAATGAAAAAAATTGAGGCACTTCCTCTTTCCGAGTATTTAACAGAGCGTAGTGTAAAAGATTGTATTTAAATGCATTAACTAAGAGTAATCAAAGTGAGATTTGTAGGCGAAAACCAACCGAAGACAGACCTAATCAAAGGTTGATACTTTAGGGTGCAGTTAAAGCGACACAAAAAATGCAACCGAAAAAAATATCTTTTGCTTTTATTACCCACTTAAGCTTAATTGTTGAACTCAATCTTGGTCTTAAAATGTTGCTTAGTAATTGTAAAGTTAGTTTGTCAAAAAAAAAGTAAGTAAATGTTCTTCAATTTGTCTAGGAAAAGAATTCATTACGTAATTCGTAATTTTTTTCATAAGCAACATTTTAAGACCAATATTGAGTTTCAAGCACTAACTTTAAGTGGTCCAAAAAAGCAAAAGAAAAAATTTTCGGCTGCATTTTACGTATCGCTATAACCGGCCCCTTGCCAAAGGGTGGTAACTCTTCGCAATTACACAACCTAATCGGTAGTGTTTATAAGTTACGAAGACGATTTGGGCTTACGATTATCAAGATTATCAGGAAAAAGGATCCAAAGTGGAGAATTCTTAATTGAGATACATATTCTGATGTAGTGGGGGATGGTCTGTCATCCCTTTTCTTGAAATCTGCTGACTTGAGACGTGTAAATAATCCCCGAACTCTACAGACTGTACGTACACATATTTTTAGGAACTTATTTCAGGTATACTTATAGGTGTCCGCCAACTTCTAAAAAGCACTTTTGAAAAATTCGGTAAAGGCTACAAACTTTGACTTAAAGCATATTTGCAATGCATGGCTATCTGTGAAAATATTTGTATTTTACGATCCCCACTTCTAACTATAGGCCCCTTTTCTCAGCATCAGGTTGACGTTAGGCGCAAAACAGTCTTAAATCAGAAACTTTAGTTTTTCGTTAAACCAAATTGAAAATAGTTTAATACCGAATCACATATACATTTTTCGGACACATTGCCAAAAGACTAAATTATTACGATAGGAAGCAGTTGTGCTAGACTTAAGTCGTTAATACCAAACGAAAGAGAAAAAAAAGTGAGTTAAACCCAATCAAAAACATAAAATGCAAGTTTTTGACTTAAGACCCTTTGGCCTAACGTCAAAGTATATAACCACGGCAAGGATTTCTATGTTAATACAAATTTTGTTTTGGATAGAAGTAGAAGCATACAAATAAGATAGTTTTTCGAATCAGTAAATTTCATTTAAAATGGCATTCAATCGTTATAGCATATTTTTTTCATTTTTTGATTTATTGGACATATTTTGAGTTCATATTTTCTAAATCTTTAAAACAAGTGAAAATTAAAATGTTTACTTTGGAAAACGTGCATACGCACCTTAAAACTTTTAGTTCCAAGAAGAATCAACTTCGCAGCACTAAAAACTCAAATAGAGTCGATTGAAGATGCATTTGCAAAAATTAATTCAGTCGAATGTTCAATAGGAAAACTTAAGTAGGTATGAGCAACATCGAAACAAAAGAAAATATTAAAAAGAAAATGTTTAACACTAAAACGAAGGGTACATAAAAATGAAAACAATCTCAAATAAATTGACGTTGAAAAGTAGGTATAACGAAAAAAAGAACCTTTCATTCAAAAATGCTCCGCTTACATCCTTTGATATTGAAAGAACATTTTCAATATATAAAAGTTTTTTTCGACCAAATTCTTTTTAAAAATTAAACAAAAATACTTTATGGCAAAACTAGTGAACTTTGACAATTAGTAACTTATTTTAATGAGATTGAAATGTAATTAATTTTCCTCTCAATTAAATGGAGTTTATTTTTTGTTTATTTATTTTTAAATTTTTGTTGTAAAGTAAAAGAATGAATTTTTTTTAATTTGCAACGACTTTTTATTATTTTTCAAAGCATATTTTAACTTTTTAAGCTCATATTTTCTCATTGTCTTTGCCCTGAACGTAATGAAAAATATGCCCAGTAAGACCAGCAACCCATGCTACACTTTAACTCAAAAATCTTGAAAGGTTTTACTCTGGAGGTAATCTGTACGTTCTAAACAGACCGTATACGCGTTAAGTTGTCGAAAGCTGAAAACATATTCAGCTGATGCGAACAGGTAGGTAGGAATTAATAAGTTGAACGGCGACGCTCACAAGCTGATAGAACTTTATTTGGCATAACTTCCCAGCTTTAAGCTACCAACCTACTTAATAAAGTAAAACTAAAGGCTATGCCAAACTTGTAATGAAAGAGAAAGTTTCGGGCGACCCAGTCGTACGTAGTAAATACTTAAGCGTCTATTGCGAAGTAAGTCTGTCTGAAAAATAGTTTAACTTTAGGCACGTTTACTATTGCAATTTAAATGAAGAACGTATTTCGGGATGTGATGGCACCCTGTAGAGCGTTACTCAGCATACAATTTTACTTCGCTTTATAGGTATATTAAAATTAGGATATCTACAAAGTCTGATAAAAAAGGGTATACATTATTGCATCACCCTGTATTGGGATTATTTTTTGAACGAATTTTTAGATTTGTTTTTAAAAAGAGGCGTCCTTTATTGGCATGATTAGCGCCTATTTTGAAAACAAATTGAATGGTTGCGCCTTAACGCTTTTTATTATGATGCCTTGCAGTGAAAATTGGTTCTGATATTTGGAATCAAACATAGGACTAGCGGCTGGCAGCTGTATTTCGTACAAAAGCGACTAGGGGCCTTCAAACTAATGAAAAAGAATATCAAATTCGTAGAAGATTTTTAATGGATTTACAAAACAGCTAAATACAAAAATATTTTGTTCCTACTATTGCTCTAGAACTGTAAAAGTGTAAAGCGCAAAATAAGTACCTAGTCTCGCCTGTTGCGCATCTCACCACGAGGACAACCACTCGCACTTCTCCTCCCTTCATATAACTCTCCTCTGTACCTACCTCTACACGTGCCCTACCCAGATCCTCGTTCACACACAGACACACTTATCATCTCAGCGAACGAGGATTAAAGCACCATTTACATTCCATCACCATTTACGTCATCGTCAGTTCTTTTTTAACCTCGAAAAGGTGAATGGATAGGGCAAGATATCTGTACCTACCTCCCCTTTTGACTTTTTTCCTAGTTCGCAGTGATGATCACTAAAAAAAAGTATTATAGAAAATCTGAAAACTCACTTTCCCCTTTCCCTTTCAGGGTTTTCGGGCTCTTCGACCAACGCACTCCGGTCTACGGGATTCGTGACCCTGCCCTCTTGAAGCAAATCACTGTCAAAGACTTCGATCACTTCGTCAATCATCGTACAATATTTTCCGATCAAGATGGTGGTCTTTTTGGCAACTCTCTGTTTTCAATGCGAAACGCCAAATGGAAGGACATGCGCTCCACCGTCAGTCCCGTATTCACCGGCAGCAAAATGCGCCAGATGTTCACCCTAATCAACGAGGTCGCTAGTAAGTCTGTCAACTATTTGCGAAAAGATCCAAACAGCAAACACGGAATCGAGATGAACATCAAAGACTACTTCAATCGGTTCTCCAACGATGTCATCGCGTCCGCTGTCTTCGGCCTTCAGATCAACTCCTTCGAAGACGAAAAGAACGAGTTCTACCAGATGGGCAAGAAGATCACAGTGTTCACCGCCTGGCAGAATCTCAAGTTCTTTATGTACGCCAATTTTAAATACTTGATGAGGGTGAGTGGGTGACTGGGGTGTCCCATTTTAATCCAAAAACTAAACTTTCATCTCTTCAGATACTTAAAATAGAGCTATTCGACCGCAAGGACACCGACTATTTCAGGCGGCTCGTGTTGGACGCCATGAAGTATCGTGAGGTAAACAATATCATGCGTCCCGACATGATTAACATGTTGATGGAAGCCAAGGGCATCTATATAAACAAAGACGAACGCCAGAAATCCACAACAAACCGCGAATGGACTGATGACGAGCTGGTGGCTCAATGTTTTCTGTTCTTTTTTGCCGGCTTCGAAACGACCGCAGTGCTGATGTCCTTCACCGCACACGAGCTCATGGAAAACCCGGAAATTCAAGAGAGATTGCGCCAAGAAATCGCCGACGTTAAGGAGTCACTCGACGGCAAGCCACTGACCTACGATGCCCTTCAAGGTATGAAGTACATGGACATGGTCGTCTCGGAGACCTTGCGCAAGTGGCCAGCCGCAGTTGTGGCCGATCGCCAGTGCAACAAAGATTTCTACTACAAAGACGATGACATCGAGATCAACTTGAAGGCTGGCGAAAGCATTTGGATTCCTATTGTTGGCATCCACTTGGATGAGCAATACTACCCGAATCCCTTGAAATTCGATCCGGAAAGGTTCAGCGATGAGAACAAGGCCACCATCCAACCATTCACGTATTTGCCGTTCGGTGTCGGACCAAGGAACTGCATAGGTATGCGGCGCCGCACTCAAAGATGTAAACAAATTATTTATTCTCTTGTGATTTTCCAGGCAATAGGTTCGCTCTACTGGAGGCCAAGGCCATCATATTCTACCTGCTGAGTGAGTACCAACTCGAGGCAGCGGCCAAAACCACTATTCCAATGAAGCTCGATTCGGCTGGCTTCAATCTGGGCCCAAAGGAAGGATTCTGGCTGAAACTAGTTCAACTTCCAAAGGAGGCATAGACCTCTGCTGTTTATTTTTTATTACTTTTATTTTCTTACTACAAAAAAAAAACAATTGTAATTGTGATACAGGAAATTATTCGGGAACTGATCTTGACGGATCTGCAACGCGCAATTAAAAAGCAATTCGATCCAATGGAATTGTTTTACTCACAGCACAGCTGTATCTAAAGTTGGCATCGCGTTTCGCAATAAAACCACTCAACCACAGATACGTTCTGTGTGTGAGTTCTCGTGTAAGTACGTAGAGATAAATGGCTGGAGATCGCAGCATCATGGCTTTGGGTCAGCGATAATGACACAGTTTTTAGAACGAGTTTTCAGACTACGATGTGTCTTGTGTGTGTTGACCAAGGTCAGGTTTAAAGAGTTGACATTTGCCATCTACGAGATTCTAGTTCTTTGGTTTGCATCATATATGCGGTTGTTGTCTTCGTATTATAGCAGGGGGTAGCCTGGAGCGTGGCTTCAAATTACTGAAAGACCGCAGAAGAGTTGAACGGGTATTTTTGGTATAGGCATCAGATTCAAGAAACTTGTTCTTGTTGGATTTATAATAAAGAATTCCTTATCTAGTGTTGCGACAGACGACAGACCGAATGGAATACAGGGTGGCGGTGATGGTAGGATGTGGAACTTGAACGCAAGTGTTGTCTGGCTCTTCGATGGCTTGGAAATTTATGCCACATTTTATCACTGACAAATAACTTTGGAATTGACCAATAGTTTTACTACACAGACGATGTTAACTACGGCTAGCTGCCATAAATAAAGCACATCAAGTTAGATGAGCACGTTTTTAAAATGTATGCCCGTCATCTACGGTGAGTCTTCCTACTGCTGCATTGTCCCTCAGAAAGAGAGTTGTCGAGTGCGTTGTGTTATCCTGTTAAGTCGTAGACTATTATGCTTCAGAGTGACGAAAACTGGACCATTGTAAGTAACTCACCGATCTTTGACGCTTAGAACGCCAACGGAGCCAATAGTTCCAACAAAATAGCAACAAGCTAAGTCTTCATGCCGACCGCCACGAAGTAATGTCTTATGGTGGTTCCGCGGGGGAAACAAATCGGCCTGTTCGGCAAGGCACGTGGTTTCAGCCGGTAGGAATTCGGCACTATCCCACCTTCTATAGCAAAATAAAACCCAGTAAAGCAGGTACAGCTCCATTGAGCAGGGAGATCCCTCCCACTCAAAGGTATGGGAGTTTAAGTATAGGAGAGCACAATTCTCCTCGTCAAGTGAGTCAGAAAAGCTAAAATCGGGTTATTGTTTGTTGTCAAAACTCTCCACGAGACCTTGCCATCTTCGCCGTTTTATTTAAAGCTTTGTAACAGGGGGCCCCCTATGCACTTCGCCACGAAGAATATTTCCTTTCGATTTCGCACTTCCTTCTATTACATTCGAGTAACTATGCAAATGCGAACGCCATTTTATCGACGTCAAATGCGATAGATGTTTAGATGACGAATAAGATGCGAGCAGTGCATTTGCATGTTCGAAAAAAAGTAAGTAAATAAACGGCAGCGAAAAATAGTGTGATTTTTAAGGCAGAAACGCAAACCACAACAACTGAAAATTTTAACTTGAATTTATGAAAGAGCACCAAAAGTTGGCGAAAGGATTGTTAAATTCCCCACAATTTAGAAGCAAGACGATAGAATTATAGGAACATATACGGAAGCATTAAGCGCTAGGGGCCCTTCGAAAAGGTCGGCATGTGGGTGGACAGGGGTTGAATTACCACATCCGTGATCGAGCAATACGTGACTGAATTTGTTATTGTTTTGCATGTAAAATCAACAGAATTCAGTGACGTATAGCTCGATCACGGGTGCGGTAATTCGACCCCAGGTTTTTTGCTCCAGACATTTGTGCATATCTTATCCAACGCTCTTTTGATATGATCCTTTAGCTGGTTTTAATATCATGGCCGTATTTTGAAAGGCGAAATAATTTAAGAAAACTGAAATAAAGAAAACTTATGTACTTTTTCCTAATTTTAAATTAATCTTACTCGTTGTGTGGATCCAGCGTGGATGAGCCACTTATTACTTTCAAATTTAAAGACTCATCGACTTTATCTCTTTCAGAATTTATATACACACCGATCGAAAACATTTTTGATTTAATTTCCACTAGTGTTCACATACTTCAAAGTCTACGAAAATATTTGAATCAAAATATAGGTACCAACATTCAAAATCATTTTGACAGATGAATGGGAAAGTTCGTGGAAATTCCAAGGGAAATCTGGAAATGTCTTGCAAAGTATCGACTCCAAGCAATCGTATTGCGTAGTTAGCCCCCAGCCCTCTTAGTTCGTCGTTGAATCGCTCCTAAACACTCAATCGATACAAACTGGACTGAATATTAACCCAAAGCGTCCAAAGATGGTTTCATCTACTTTTTACAAAGTGCATGCTTCTGTGGCATTAGGGTCTTTTGTGTTTTTTATGAGAGAACTTCAATAATGCCTTCTATTCTAGCCCAAAGAAGCACCGAGACACAGATAAACAAAGTCTTCAACTTAAAGTCGACGTTATATCAGGCCACTCTCATGTTTAGTGTTAATGTTGAGTGTTTCCCGATGAGGCCATATACTTCGTTTACGCCTTCCTAAAAATTAAAACTCACTCTGACTCTGACCCAAATAGTTCTTTATGAGCATATGTGCCCAAGCAGTTGAACGGACTTTATGCAAAATTGTAGCCCTGATTTTGCCTTGAGAATTCCTTACAAGACTGCTGTAGAAGATAGCGCGCCACTTTGTATTAAACCTTTTTCGATGCAACGTGGTGTTCTTTCGAATTTTAACGTTTCAAGCATTGGTTTGACTCATAACTTCTTTTGACAAAAAATTGCAGGTAGGTTGGTACATATTCCTAGCCGATTCATCCTCCACTGCTTTAGAACGCTTTGCAGTATCCTTGCTCAACTTAAAATTAAGGTTAATGAGATGAGGGTAACTTTGACTTCCACTGAACGGATCATGCGACCAGGACGCGGATTTTGTTGGCTTTATCAAGCATTAAAAGTCCAAATAGGTGTTCTTTCTAAGTTATCAACACAAATTGTGAATCTGATACGCTATTCCAATGCTCATCTGCGGAGGTTTCTATTCGCGCATTTGTGCTTATTTATTTTTTCTTTTAGATCTGATATTCTGCTTTTATTTTGGCCAAAGAGCTCTTGTCGATAGTACTCCTTCTTAGCAAGGGTTATGCGTGCCCCTAACGAGACAAACCTTTAGGTTGAGGATTGAACTTTCCGGCCATTTGAAAATCAAGACAACGCTGTGTGAGAGAGAGCCACGATGAAGCTTTTAAAATTATTTCCCCAATCGGCAATCAGACCATGAGGGAACGGACTACGATCTGACAGCATGCGACAAGAGTAGACAAGTTCTATACCCTAGGTGCTGCTCAAAAGCTTTAATCTACCCTCATTCAGTACAAGGCAAATATATTAACACGACTCTTATGAGTTATGAATTACGATATCTTAAAGATCGCATTCTCTGAGAAGCTCAGCTATTGTCCCTTAAAAGATGGCGACTCCTCCAGCAGCAAACCTTTTGAGGTGTATGAGAGTGGAAACGATTTTTTTTGGTTACAGGTAGGAAAGTTTGACGCAAAACCAACTCCGCAGCAAGTGGTAAAAAGTCACGTCACTTTGAGAACGGCGCACGTTTTATATTAGGGTCACCCGCTGATTCATTCTCACTACCTTTATACGGTTTGGTCGTTCTCCGATCAGGCATACTGTTCGGTTAAGGTCGTTGCACACACACTGTGCACATATCTCAGTCGGAAACACTATTCCCGAGATGCAGCAAGTACTTCGTACTACTCCAATTCAATCACAATTATCGTAAGCAGTTTTTAAATGTTAAGCAGCAGCCTTTGAAAAAAAGACAGACACTTGTTACTAATATTCCATATCCATAGTTATTACCTTAAGACATGAATTTGATTGAAATTCGCATGTGAATACGATTTCGATCGTGAGCTGCGATTGCAAGTGGCTATAGAATCTAATACATAGACAGTCACGTCCCATTTAATGTTACTTTCTTTGGGCTTCCTGACCCACTGTGCGCTTATGTACATGGTAGCTAAATGTCCACATGACGCGTCTTGAAATCTAATGAATTTGTTCAACTTTGTTGTGTGTGTCTTCTTTAAATTATGCTAACTGTACTTGCTTAACATTTCCTATTCAAAATAAAAAGAAAACAAACCGAGAAGCTGCCAATTGGTACGTTCATTTGTCATGCTTGGTTACGTTTTCAGAAGACCCATTCAAAGCCACTTCAAGGTGATGGACGGGAATTGGATCCCCATTAGTGCGTATCGAAAATGTTTATAGATTTTAGTAATATTTTTAATTCGTGGTTGTGCTATAAAGAATTTTGAGGTACTCTTTATTTTATTTAATCATTCCCATTGTGTCGACAGTATATACTCTTAGAACCTTGACTACCTTTGCATTGTATTCCAAAAAAGTATATTTATTTATTTTCGGGGCGAATGTGTATCTAACAAAGTATCTTTTCACTTCAAAGAGACAGACGATATATTTATTTTTTTTGTACCTCAAAGCGAAAATAAAACGCTTTGTAAAAATAACAAAACCGTATGACTAAATGTTGGTAGGTGGGTGTCCGGGTATAGCTCTCTATCTCTAATGGGTATATTGTGACAAATCCAAAAAGAAAGCACATGGCTAGATTCAAAGCAATTGTCGTGTAAAAATGCTATTACCCTACACTGGATACATTTTGTTTGCGAAGACCCCGCAAGGATAATGAATGAATTCGAAAAACAAAGCGCAGAGGGAGGCGTTGTGGCAAGGGTGGTGGTTTAGAAACAGAGGTCTAATAAGGCAAGCGATACCTACTGAGTTGTTGGGTGTGTTTTGTGTTGCAATGAAGGTGCAAACTTTTTAACATATTTCTATGGCGGAATAGATAGTTAGTGGAATGTAAGAAAATATGATATTTTTCTAGACTAGTTACTTAATATTTACTTTATTTTGGCATTAAATTAGTTTTTCATCGTCTTAATGCAGGTAGTCAAATCTTGGTAGTGTTTCTGCTTTTACAAACACAGAATGGTTCGTTTTCTTAGTGATTTTTTTTAAGTGTTACTACTAAATTGGAAGCATTACTTTTTGTACCCCACCCCATACTTAAAATTACTCGACCCTGAAGGGCTTATAGGTGGTTGAAATTTCGAATATAGGCAGATCGTTTATAGAAAAGGTGTAGAGATATATATTAGACTCTTAATATTACAATCTCGCCTATGATGGCTTGAAGCTTCCCTTTAAAAGAAGTCGACTTGGATTTTTCCAAAAAATCCATTCTCCATTTTCATCTTATACACACACCAAAATTTGGAGGACATTTTCCTAACTCAGAAAAAAACTTGGCGCCCTTAAGCTCCTCAACTCAATCGTCCGGATACTAAAGCAGAAAATTCGAGCTTCGAGGTCCCTCGGGCAGAGTTCAGACTTTAACAATCCATTTATGCAGTAGATTTTTCAAAAAAGTGGAGTAAATCCGAATTTTGCGGAGTAGTTTTTTTGTAATTATTAAAAAAGTGACACTGCCTATGTCCTTATTATTTCTCTTCATTATTTTTTTATTTAACAATGAATACAAAAGAATAAATTAAGTTTTAATTGGACAGTTCAAATAAATAAATTTAAAATAGATCATAAATCTTTCGTTTCATCTTTCGTAATTCATTTTTCGAGTCATTCCTAACGAACCTCAGAATTCAAAATAAGTTGTTTATACGAACTTGACTAATTGTAACTAAGGTTTACAAATTTCGGCGCTTTTTTCCATAAGACATTTAATAAACATTAAGTTTACAACGGTTTTCAGATTTTGTTTATTTTTAAATTTGACTGAAAAATGTCATTTAATTATTTATTCATCAAACTTAACATGTATGATAAAAAAAAGACATATGCTTTATTAATATCATTCAAACCTTATAGGGTTTTTTCCATTTTATTTTTCCTTATTTCTCCAAATGAAAAAAGAAAAATTTCAGTTGACGGTTCAAATACGGGAAATTGCAGTAGATTGCTAGTCAAGCAGAGCAGCGGAGAAGATTTCAATTTTTTTTTTCAAAATCGGAGTAAATCTACTGCAATTGCAGTAAAGTCCGACCACTGCCTTGGGTCTTCGACTTACAACTCGCTGCATACTATTTCAACTTTTCGAGAGTATTGTGGAACCAGGGACAAAGTCAAGAACATGACTGCCTTTTTTAAAACCACTGAGCCTTTATTTTTAAGTTCTTTTATCTTTATCGCCATTTGCCGTGTTTTCCCTATACACTAAAAGGACCTCCGGCTGTATAATTTCCTTCTTCTTAATTTTAC
This sequence comes from Cheilosia pagana, assembly GCA_936431705.1. NCBI lineage: Eukaryota > Metazoa > Arthropoda > Insecta > Diptera > Syrphidae > Cheilosia > Cheilosia pagana. The sequence goes on from OW386166.1 coordinate 112,545,958, forward strand.
TGGAAACTAGTTTTTAATACACTTAAACTTTTGGTGAATTGGTATTTACCCTTACTTTAATCAAATACCTTTGGAACCATAAAAGGGAAAATTGACCACCAATCCACTGCGGAAAGACTCGACAATGCAATGTCCAGTTATGTGTGTGCGACCGTATAAAGTAACATTGTCTTCTAAAACACTCAGTTATATATATTGCCTTATTATTACTTGTTTAATTTTGGAAAATAATAGATTGTTTTGAGTTTAGTTTTAATTTGAAAACAAAAAAGGTTCAATAAAAAGAAATAGAAAAAACTGTTTTTCATGCCGCTTTCAAAAAAAAGCATTACAAAAGCAAGAACTTTACAGTCCATTGCTTCTACTAGGTGAACTTTCGACAAACAATGACCAAATTGTTTGAAAGGATAGTTTTGTTTTAATTTGCGTGGACAGACAGACTATATGCACAAAAGCTAGTAATATTTAAAATACCAATATGAGTTAAGAAATATTTATTTGTGTTATTTAGTGTAGTAAAAATTAAATTAAAATGCTTGTATTATTTTACTGTGGGAAATAAAATGGGAAAAATAGAGGACTAATGGAAAAAGGGATATTTTGTTTGAAAAGTACCCATCAACCCCGGCCTTATCACGAGACTCAACTCTGTTCAACTTGCGCTTTCTGTTGCTTGTTGGATGTAGTTTTCTATTGTGTTAAGCAATGAATTCAAAATATTTTGTTAAATTATACATGAGGCCTAAAACTATCTTCGTATATTTTTGTGTACTTGACATCTCGTTCTACGAAGAAAATAAATTTCTCGAATTTCTAATCGAAAGGGGAATCAAAAGTTGCGTATTAACGAGTAGATTCTGAATACCTCTGAGTACTTCCTTTTTGATTTGGACATGCCTTTTGGGGCTCTACCGACGCTTAAAGTTTTTTAAAGGAAGTGAAAAAAAACGTATTTGCGTATTCAATACGCAACTTTTGCGTATTAATTAAAATAAGAAAAAAATCCCTTTTTTAAGATTTCAGGTGGCGGTAGAAACCCAAAAGTACCATCTGATTTTTTATTGGTTTTATCCCGTAATAAGCTATTCAATATGCAACTTTTGCAGGGTCTTTCGTTAAGACGTGACAGCCTTAGTCGTACATGCCTACTTTAGTTGATTTGAAATACTCGGAAGAATAAATTGCGAATATCTAGATGAAGTAAAAGCAAATACATTAATAGAGAATTTGGAAATTAATTAAAACGTTAAAATTAAAATTAAATAGGAAAAATAAGTGTTTTTCTATCAAAATATTTTTTATTTAAAATTCTTTATTTACAAAAGTAACACAAATAATTTTTTTGTTGGTACCAAGAACGGTTCCATGTTCATTCGTCTATAAGATATGATAGTAGGTTATTGTAAGTCTTGCATTTTCGTATCTAAATTATTTATTTCAAAAAAGAACATAGGCTGATATTTTCTTTTTTGAAAGGTAAATGAACGACCTTCTGGCACTTTAAATGTTGAATATTTTGGTGATACGTCATCGACAATTTAAACTCGATTTTCCATTCGCACATTAACGGTATAATTAGCAGAGTTCTCAGAAATTGGCTCTGATAAACGTTGATTGGTCGGTGTGATAGAGTTTCCAACAGCATATTCGTAAGCAGCTCACTCTGCGACTAATTATTCATCAGATTTCACTCAATTACTGCGACAGAGACCTCGAAATTTCCCCACTACGGTACATGTAATACGTTATATTCATTAGTATATTCAAAAATGTTGTCTTGTCACTCAACTTTTACAAACAATTACTTAACGAACTTGTTGATTAATTGAGTGGTGACTCAAAATTATTGCCACCACTACCCAATTTCTAAGAATTAAAGTTGTTGGAAAAGTTGATTTTTTGTGACATCCCAAATGACTTTTAGTTTTAAAACTCTATTAAATGTTTGTGCAGAACATTAGATACACTTCGCTTCAAGTGAATAGGTAACGATAAAATGCTGGACTCGTAGATTTGCATGATTTTTGGCAATTAATGTATATTTTTGGAAATATATTGGAATGAGATACTTTAAAAAAGTTCCACAGTTATTTCCCAGTCACTTGCATTGGAAAAGCATACAAAAATTGTTTTGGTAACTATCGAGCAAACAGGCAAACTGACGCAGACGGGCATCTTCTGATGAGCGCTCAGCCTCTTAAATTTTAATGAGGCCATAAAAGATCCCAAAGGACATTGATCTTTCCAAAATAAGTACATCTTTCCCCAGAAATAAAATCTATACGTATGTAGAGTAAAAATTTCAAAGTTTTTCACTTTTCACCCAATCCGTATGAATTTCTTAGAAAATAGGGGGCTAACCGTTAAGTAGCACTTAGTGTATATTTTATGGGAATGCATCAATTTATTGAAAATTTATACGAATTTAAAGTTTTCTCTAATTATCGGTCGTCGATGGTTCATGTTATGCGCCACCCTATTTATTAAAACCATTCATTCGATTGGCGATGCCGTTGATTGAAAGAAACTGCCCCTACCTTGAACAGTAACAGAATCAGAAAACTTGAAGATGAAGAAGAAACCAGAGGAAGATCGTTGAGTTCATTTCGTGATTAGTACAGAACAGAGATCTAAATTAACTGGCTCCCCATCCCGGGTACAAAAGTGTCGCACACCTTAAGATGAAATTGAACAGCCAATTGCGTACCAAATTTATTAAACAGATATTTTGTTATTCTCAAAGACTCAGTGCTGTTCCCATGCATACGTGCAGTATTTCCACACTCTACTGGGAACTACTTGCCCAAATAGTTCTCTGCGTTTCACACGACAAAACAAATATTTACCACCAGCACATTACCATCAACTGACAGTTGCATATATTCGAATCACTGTTTGTGTGACGTAAAAATCGAAAGCGAACGCACAGAGCACATACTATTAGATCGGCACATCGGAATGCCTAGCGCAATTTTTTTTCCTCGTCTTTTTTTTTCTGTACAGTTTCATAGCCGTTCAAGACAACCAGTACTGTTTGAAAATTTGTCTTGCGTGGTGATCGGATACCTTCGTCGGGTTAACACACAAGAGTAACTACCGATAATAATAACAATTGACATCGTTCAAGAGTATAGTGTTCAAATAATTTTTTTTGTACGCCTTCGCATCGCTTCACCTGCCTATACGTCGCGCCGACATAATAAGGCCTATTGTACTGATTGAAGTATTAAATACCAAATTTCCGACAAAACAAACCCCCTGACCTGTGTGTACATTTGGGCAATTTTGCTTAAATGAAAACAACAACAGCTAATAGCACTAAAACTAGTTTCTCGTTCAGAGCCTTCTTTCAAAACGATCTGCGAGTAACAAAGGAAAATGAACGCGAGCATACGTACCAACGCACGTTTCTTTGTGCTAAAAATACTAGTTTGAGATACGACTTTGCGAAACAACTAAAAAAGATACCGATTTGCATTCGCAGATGCAATCTGATGGAAAGTTAACCATCACAATTGGATTTACATCAATCCACTAGTCTGGTAGATTTGCCATCTTCGGCATTCACAATGTAATTACTCAAGATACACGATGACGAACACTAATTGCGGTGATTAGTTGTGGCATATCTGGCGGCCCACGATTTGATGGATTCGTCCAGGATGGGCTGCGGAAATTTCCATTTGAATAATTGCCAGTTAATCGCCCAATAAATGCCATTACGCCTCCGAAAATCCCAATCCATTGTGTGAAGTCGTTAAACCATATTTCGCAAGGTCACCGGTGTCTGTTGCCTGTTGTGTCTGTTGTCACTGTTGGAGGTACATTTTTCAATTGTGCCAAGAACCACCACCGTCCTTTGACATTGACTAAGGCCACAGCCAGCCACAACAAACAGCTGTACACTTTACACAGTAGACAGCACAGTCGGCTTTTACTCAAGAGAATAATCCACGTTTGAGTGGTTTCGTTACTAGTTTGTGTTTTTTTGCAAGCTCAGCTCATCGATCAAGTCGAGTGTAAACTTGAGTGCGTCAGACTCGAATCGAGAATATACTTGCGGCCGTGGGTATGTCAGGCAGACAGGTTGATATTAGCCAAAGCCGCAACATTGGGTATATAAAAGAGCATTGCATCCCATTTTGTTGTTTTGTTCAACAGTTGCTTCAATCAGTGTCCAATACGCGAATCGTAGAAATTCTTACAAAAAAAAAATAACAACGAATAAAATTATTATTGGTGGTTACTTTGAATTGAATCATTTTTAGCGAAAAATATTTTTTTTTCTGCGGCCAGTATTCGTGTCCTCAATCCAATCATGGCGAACGAAAAGGAGCTGTCGTTTGAAAGTAATTCCAGAGATCCTTTCCGTGATTTAGTTTTAAAATTTGAAATTTGTTTCCATTTTGTTTTAGATGAGTTTTGTGAGTCGAGTATTCGGGAGTTTTTCAAAAATCAAAATGTGTTCCTAACTGGCGCCACAGGATTCCTTGGCAAAGGTATAGATTCAAAGCGAAAATAATTGCAGTCAGTGTGTTAGTAATTAAAATTTTCTCTGTTCATAGTGATAATGGAAAAATTGCTGCGCACAACTGATGTTAAGATGGTGTTCGTATTAATTCGAAAGAAACGAGATAAGGACATTAAGGAACGAATTCCTGATTTATTTGAAGATCCAGTAAGTCTTCTTTCGTTTTGTTTTTTGTGTGCTTGTGTGTGATTAAATGGGAACAAAAAATCTCATCTTGCAGCTGTTCCAAGTTCTGCACAGAGAGAAACGTGATTTTCTTTCGAAGATTCATCCAATCGCTGGGGATTGCTCCTTGCCACACTTGGGGATATCCAAGTGCGATCAACAGCTACTTAAGGAGAATGTCAGTGTGGTGATACATAGTGCTGCAACGGTGCGGTTCATTGAGCCGCTTAAGAATGCGATCGAAATTAATGTGCGTGCAACATTATCACTTATCGAGTTGGCCAAGGAAATGGATAATTTAAAGGTAAGCTCAATTTGATTAAACGATCAATCAAGACTCTTTTAATTGGTGTACCTATCAGCAGAGTGAAAGGGTTCACTTTTGGTTTCACGATTCTCTTTTGTGGTCAAGTTCGAGGTTGTTGTTGATGTTGGTGACGTGCGGATGTTGTTCCTTGAACTTGGGCTTGAGTTTGGTTACAATTTATAAGAACCAAACTGACTGCATCTGTCGGAAGCCCATTCAACCAAACTGATGATTAACTCAGAAGGGTTATTTACTTATATACGTCATAATGATATCTTGAGCTGGGTATCAAAGGCGGTTGGTACTGATTTAAATTTGATACATTACGTGGGCCAATTTGTTGTGTGAGTGTTGTGAGGTGTTCTTTTCATTAATAGCTCTCGTCGGGTAACTATTTCATCATCAGAATAAGACACAGGCGGGTTGTGTTTCGTAGACTATTTTTCGAAGGGTCGTATTAAGGGCGTCTTAATAACGGTGAACACAAATTATTACCTCAAGCCGAGCTTAAAAAAAACGTGTATTCTGCAAACATTTTAACAGCTAAATTATTTATGAGTACTCGTCTACAGTATTTTGATAGAATCTTCGATTTGGACTGACAAATCATAGCAAGCATTGCATAAAAGTCAATTAAAACTTAATTTTCTACTAAGGATAAATAATTTCGTTTGCTGACATCGCATAAGCTTCATAAATCTGGCCTCCAAGCTACATAGGTACTTAAATCAACAATTCACACAGTGTCTGTCAATTAATTTTATTAGTTGTAGGTGTCAAAAATCCCCTTCTGGAAACCTACAAAAAGTTTTAAAATTGTAAATTAAAACAAAATCACATTTCCCATAAAAAATAAGTCTTTTTCCTAAAGATAGCGTTCGAACACATTAGTCAAACTGGGTAAAAGGGAACTAAGTTTGACCAAATTTGGCAAATTATCGTGAGGGAACATTCGATCTTCTGTTAAGTTATATGCTCTTATGAATTTTAAATAACAAATATCTCCGATTCTGCGCAATTTATAGAAAAAATCATAATATTCGAAGTTAAAGATAATTTAATTTTCTTTAAATGGCTCATATGAACTTTAGCTGTCAGTCGATCCGTTTTTAAGTTAACGGCTTCAGACTACGCGCTATATATATTCCATATTTCGAAATAGAGGAAGATTACAAATGTTGTGTTTTAAGTTTATTTTTAAATTTATTCTTCAAACAAATGCATACTCCTAGCAAGTTTCTGAAGTGAATTATTTCGTACTAAAAGTGTACTAAAAAATGGTTGTTGTACTAAAAGTGTACTAAAAAGTGAAATATTCGACAAATCGCTGGCGTAAAAAAGTACGATACTCACTATAAATGACAGAGTCGGATAATTTTTTTTTTATTTATTTTATTTATTATTTTTTCTTCATAACTTAAAAATAAATACAATTTTGCTTTAGAATAAAAAATATTGATCAATCCGTAACTTAAAAAGTTAATGAATAAATAAATGAACACTGCCACGTGTTTAATTTAAATCAATCGCCCGACATGCGTTGCCTTAAATTGCATGCAAAACATCAGTCCCAATTTGGCAACCGCTATTGCCATAAATCGAACATCTCTAGCACGCATTTTGGTTCATTATAATGACAGAGGCTACAACATTCTGTTGGTGAGGCATTTTTACTATTCCATTAAAAGGCATTTCCCCCCAAAAAAAAAAACAACCGGCCGAAATGGAATATTTATGCGTAATGATTTTCACGTTTCAGATATACCTTCATTCGGAATCGGAACTCCCACACTCTGGCGTTAAATGTGTAACTTGTCTGGTGAAAGGTTTCTGTGTTATTATTGTTGGATTCTCTGCAAGCGATCTACATTGATAAATTAAAAAGTACTAGAGCAAAAAGTTGTCCACAATTTGCCCTTGAATATCCGTTCTCCACTTCTTTACGCCAATTTATTTACATTTCGCATTTGTGAATTATCAATTCTAGAGTAGCATGCACTCAACTGTTGCATGTCTACTGTGTATTTTTAACGGCTTTGCCTGGTAATGTCGCCTATAATCCTGTTAAGACCTATAGAGCGTAGCAGATTGAGCGTTAAGACTTGTCAATCAATGTATGCCACTTAGCTATTTTTAGAGATCCAGTTTTGACTGGGGGAATCAAGCGGCAGGAATACCCATAGATTATGTACGGTGGAAGGATTTAAGTAAACAAAGCTGTGATCGTGATCGGAGGTTTTAATTTGAAAACGAAGAGTGGAATTATTCTTACCAGACATGTGGGATTTGCTAAAATTTTGTAAAATGTAAAAATATAGACAGGAAACAATAATGTGGGCTCAGTTTAAAATATATTATATATTACCCCGGAAACTTTGGGATCCAAGCAAGCGATCATTGCCCAAAGTAACAATTTAAAACAACTTGCCATCTTTGTCACAATGACCTTGAGCTCTTGGAATTATTCGCAACTAAAAGTTGTTTCTATATAAAAAAACTGCGTAATATTCTTGATTCAGTTTATGAATTTTGGAGAAACCAACTGTTGCAAAATTTGTATCATTTGTGCTTGTGATGTTCTCATGCGGAAATTGGGATTTATTTAAATAAATAGTAAAAACAATAACAGCAATATTTCCATCATACCAACATGTTGTTTGGCTTTTCCCCATATACAACAACGGTATGAACAACATTTGAATTTCTTAAATATTAATTTACCAAATATGGAAGTCCCACGCCAAAAGCAGTTTGTCGTCGAGCTTCTTTGTTGTCTGAGATGAGAACAATTTGTCTCGGCCTCGATTAATGGCATTTTATTTCACTCTTGCAAAAACTGGCGGCGATATGTCCACGCATTCGTGACAAATATTCTCTTTGAGTACTTCAATAGTCTGAAACTTGTTGACGTAGACTCGTGACTTCAAAACCTAACAAAAGCAGGTCTGGAACGGGCGATCTTGCCGGCCAGTGCAATTAAGAGTGGATTGTATGTAAATAGTTACTCGTGCTTCGCGAGCAACAGGTAACAGCTATTGCACTATCTGCATTTTGTAAGATATCGTCTGCTATTCTTTCAAAAAATATTATCTGAAAAGATCGCCGATTGATGCTTAATTGCGTGGTACGTTGTCCGGAAGCATTTCGTGTTCTCCCATACTCTTCTACGCACTACGCGAGCGGCTATACGTTGCAGGGTTTTTTCCAGTTGGTGTCGGATAATCGGAAAATCTGTGCCGACATTCACGCTGCGCCAATACCACCGACGAATTCTTCTGCAAAAAAATCAAAACAATTATTCCGCGTTCTTAAGGAATAGGTATAGCGATTCATGTCTTGTTGACGTGTATTTTCCATCTGCTTACTTCACAAATGTTTAAGTAGAGTTCACATTTGCAAAAATTAAATAAATATTGAAATTTTGACGCATCTATTTGAACTCCAATATTTTTTTGATGGCGAAAAACTATTCCTCCGCACTGAAAATGTTCTTAACAATTAAACCACAACAACAATTTTTTTTGTATAGTAAATCACCACATGACAGCTAGATAAATGTGTTTCCAGACACCTACAGCGAGGAAATACAAAAATCTAATTAAATAAGTGTCATCAATAATATTTTTACATTTGTCAAGATTCCCACTCTGCCAGTCTCTGATTTAAAAACATTTAATAAGTAATTTTGCACAAGTCAGCTGCACTTGCAGTAATTGACGCGTTTCACGATTTTCCATCAGACATCCGTCACGACTTGAACCTGATTTATTTAAATTCCTCCCAATCCAAGTGCATTCCCCACAAGGTAACCCATCCTGATGATGACTTATGTAAATTTCGGTAGTTTTATTTCAAATAATCCACCAGACGACATTGCAAGATGTATTGGCTTCTTATGTTTCCTGCGGTCTCACTATATACAGTTTTTTTTTTTTTATAGCAACGATCATGTTCCCCGACCGCACATTCTAAAGGGAAATTCCCCTATTTGAACTAAAATTACCTTATTAAGCGTATTCAGCGCACGAAATTTGGCGTCAGTGAAAAAAAGTACCATACGAGCGTTAACGCTGTTGGGGGAATATGTAATTTAAAGAATTTTTCTGATACCTCCACGTCAGGTTACAGTTCCAATGAATCAACTGCAAGTTAGATCTGATAAAAAACAACTTCACCTTAAGTGTGAACAGAAGCGAACAGAATGGAGCTACAATTTGGAATACGATGCCTCGAGTTTTCTATGTATTGCTGCGTACAGAATTTGTATTAAAAACATTTCTTTTTACGAACGTGCCGACAAATTTGAGACTGTTATGAAAGCTTCTTACGTAGGTGAGGTATGTGAACTGGGTCACTTGGCTTAGGTGAATTCAAATTCAAATGTACAACGTTTTAATGGGCGCGTGTGTCTCAAATGGGTTAGAAGTGTGGCCTCTTATGTATGTCAACCGAACATCACATTTGCCAATTCGCACGTTGGTGGTCAAGTGCAGGTGAATACTGATGGACCATAAAGTCTATGGGAAAAATGGTGTCAAAGTGTTGCGGAAATGGGACAACAACTCAGTCAAACCAATGTTTCGAGAAGCTTGACCTAAATGTTTTAGGCAAAAATGTCTGGTCTAGATCAAAACTGCTGACAGATGGTCTGACATTTCCTTTAGTTGCCCCACCATTTCTCACGCTTTTATGGAATATTTGCAATTTTGTAGCAAAATCGGAGATTTTATGGTAGCTGTACAACAGCCTTAACCGGGAACTTGCGTCAAAGTTATTTTGAAGTTACCAGTCCGGGTTGGAATTGGGATTTTCAGTTGAACTAGCAAGCTTGCCATATAATTTTAGTTGAATAAAGGAGCAAGTTACGTGCAACTCAGTCGTGCGCAGGTACTTTTTGTGCTCATCTTTGTAAGTTGTAGTTCCAAAGATTGAATTTCGTCAGTAGAAAGTCCCATCAAAACCGTTCCCGTACGCATCGGTTCATATGTAATGCTAGCTGACCCGTGCTCGCCTTGCTTCATCCGCCTTAATTTTATGTTCGGATAACGACCGACAACGACCGCCAATAGAAGTTATTGTAGTCACTCAAAGTTAATAACAAAAATTTTCGAGCGGAAATCTACACTTTCAAAAAGCACTCCATGATTTTCGAACACTGACAACAATTTTTATTCTTACTAAAAAGTCTACACAAAAAAGATGTACGCAAAGTTCTATTATTTCCCTCTTAAATATATACAAATAAATATTTTGACGCGACTCGTCTGTGGGACCCTAGGCCTAGCTTCTCATAAACATTCGTTTTATGTGAGTTTTAAATTTTTGGGACGAATGGAAGGGATCTACAATTTTACGCCGAGTCAAAAAGGCTAATTGAGAAGCTCATTCATGACAGTTTTACTCTCGGATGTTTGTCAGGCGTTCGCGAGAGGTGGCCCAGTGGAAAAAAAACCTTTAGATGTAATTTGGTTCTTTTCGGGATTCGAACCGGGGACCCCTCGCTTAGTAGTCCAACACGCTAACCACTAAGCCACTGCGCCCTCTTAATATCGACGAAAAGGAAGAAACGCGAATGAAACAACTTGACACACGAATCCCATCAGCCCATTTCCAAACTTTTCAATAAACATCACCTGAAATTGTGTTCAACCTGGGGCCGAATCGCGTCGTCCGTGAACGAGCATTACGTGACGGAAATTTTTTTTGTTTCACATGTAAAATCAACTAATTCCGTGAACGTAATTCTCGTTCATGGATAACGCGATTCGACCCCTGAATGTGTGCGCTGAAAAGAGACGACTGTCCATTGAATTTTAAAACATACATGACTACTGGCTGTCTAGGATCCACTGAATGAAATTGTGGGCGATGTTTTGAATAATTGTTTTAAACATTACTCAGCTTCAGGACAACTCAGGGGGATGTTTTATATCTTAAATGATTCAGGGGAAAATTTACTAAATTCACATATTTTTTTATTTTTCAATCCAAAAAGTCATTGCTGAGCTAGGTCTGTATAAACATAATTTTCCTTACATATATCGGGTTTTTTGTTTACTATTTTGTAAGAACCAAGTTATATTCCGGGACAAAAGGTTTCCTAAGTCCCGACCCAGTATCTATGTCAAGTTTCATTTAAATCCGGCCAGTAGTTTCCGCTTGATTCGGGGTCCAGCACATTTTTTATTCTACAGTTTTATTATATGTAGAGAGTAGAGATATCCTCTTCAGTGTTTTATATCCCTTGGAGTTATTGTCTTAATCCTCCATCAATATAAATTTTATATTGGTGTTTGTAACTTCGGATTGTAGACGGTCCTTCACAGGTCTCCAGCTCAAGAATTTCTGCCTTAAGCTGTTTACAGTGTAAAATTCACTTCAAAAGAGACACTGGTTCTTTTTTTGGTATCATATGTTGGATGAGTAATTTCTACAGTGACATAGCGCATAATTAAATCAATCGGACTACCTATTTCTAACCGTCGGACTTTAATTTGCATATACTTTTACGTACACTCAAAGGGATATGAAGGTCTCACTAGGTTAGTTCAGTTAGCGGATGAAATCCCTTTCCATTTCCTTTCATCCGTCGCACTTAGATCGATTGTGATATTTAGGCTGCACGTGATTTTTTGCTGCATTTCATATTTATTTGAAAATAATATTTGTTCGTGAAAGCTCCCAGGAGCAATCATCCCTTGGTGATTTCGAATTTGTACACGCCATATGCAGGCTTGTCGAAAGTTCTTCCCAGTCCTGAAAAACTCTCCTTCATTGATTTTATTTGACAGGTTTCTTTGCAGTGACCATCAGTGAATGTGAAGCACCCTCATGCACAACTTAATCATCACGTCCTTTGCACAAATCATTTTCATTTTCTTGACACGACACCTCAGCATTCTATGTCCAGGGACATAGGCTTTTTGTTCTGTTGTAGGATTTCAACAACTTTTTTATTTCTTAAAGAGAGAGAGAGGTCAATTTTTATGGTTATGGCATCAAGGCGACGAGTAAATCATCGACTGGAATCATCAATCTCCTGTTTTAGGTGGAATGCCCTTCTGGGCCTTTTGGACCTCCAATGTCAGCCACAAAGTCCCAATTTCGAACTATAATATAATCCACAACCGGCTTTTTCGTTCGAAATAGACAGAGTAGAGACCCAAAAATCGCTAAGAATTTTCCAAGGAGTTACAAAAGTTGGCCTTCGAATAATAAACACCACCCCTCCCTTGAACTACTTTGATTGACTCCAACTAAAATCCCCATCGACAACAGATCTATTTAAAATCACATGTCTTCTACACTCAGTGATTGTTTTCTGCTGTAAAACACATCTCGAAAGTAGTTCACACCCTCGGGGAGTGTGTATCACTTTTCCTGCCTGAATCGTTTAATCTTCGATTGTGCAGATACCCATGGAAATGCTTTTCATTTGGAATGACATTGCCACTACTTCTTAATCGTTTTGCGGCATATGTCATTTCCGCAGGGAACACACTATTGAGTTCGATGATTTAGGCCATGCAATCGTCCTTTACCCTGGGGGTTATTGTGTCGCTCTCAAGTCCCCGAGGCCAGCCACAGCATCCCATATCAGATGAATTTATGATCTCATCAAACAAATATTATCTCACAGTCATAACAAACGAGCAGGCAAATTTCCTATACAGCAAGTGGCAAGTTACACCCTGCTGAGTGCAAACACTGGAGTTCGCAAACGGTAGAACACTGCATCAAAGTTCAAGACTATCAGAGGCTGCCTATCGTCGCTTGAAATGCATTTACCTATGCAAATGTTTCCTTATACGTGCAGCTAAACGAGCAAACACTTTTCTTTGCTTTCCTCTCCATGTGTAGATGCTCTCATCGCAAAAGGAAATCTCCTCTCGACTTTGTGTGCACACGCGAATCTACGAGATACAAAAGTGTTGCTGCCAAACACGACAGCATCTCATTGATATTACATAAATCGAATGACGGCGATACGTAATAGGTTTTCGCGGGAAAAGCCTCGCCACACACACCTGTCCATTTGATGTTCTTCAGCGAGTGTTCATCTAATCGCCACTGATTTAGTGGTTGCAACAGCGACAATAAAACTACGCACCAGCCACCGCCAGGTGGCCGCCGAAAGAGTGCGAGGAAAATCCTAACACGGAAACAGAAACCGACCCAAGACCACGTAGAGTTGGTCGAAAACCTGCATCGGCTCTTCGGTTATCTTTTGGCAGTAAACAACTGACTTCCTGGTTATTTTCATTATGATGTATACGAGTAGCTAACAAGTTTTGCGTCTTGGCCAGGCCACTCTTTGGCCATCTGTAAGCTACATCTGGTAAACAAACCCCTCACGTAATATATAGATCCGGATGCAATGCCAAAGGGGGCTTGAATTTGAATTATTATAGGGGTGCGAATGGATTTCTCGATTTACAACCACTAAGTACACACGACACGAGTGCACTTGTGTGCAAATTACATGCGATTAAACAAATTCCTGCGACTTGTGTTAACAACACTTGTGAATTGTTATTCAAATGTTGACCGAATTATCATTGCTGTTGGAATGTCACTGTTTTGACACACGCACCTACCTACGATGTTGATTAGGTTTATACTGATGCAAAATAAGGACATTGTAACGAGTGTCTTTCGGCTTATAAGCTGTGCAATTAAATTCAATTAATGATCTACTTAGGGGTTGCATTTTTTTTATTGTTAATGAATATTCAATTGACTAATTGAAACGTCTATTACGTTAAATCACTTATGGATTTACATAATTGTTATCTGCATCTTATTAAGAGAAAGTTGTTGGGGAATTTTCTAAGGGAATGTAAGTCCTATTATTTTATTTAAGCCCACGGGGATTGTGACACCAAAAGGCAGGCTGACTTTGTCTATACGAGTCGAAAAGTTATCAAATAAAGTTTTACTAATTTTATATGGGAGTATTAAAAATAAATAATTTTTAAAAACAGTCCTTTTAGTGTTGTGATTTGTGAAATGGAATTTCGCCACTAAATTATTAACTTGGCCTAATTAAAAAAGTGTCCTGCATTTTTGCATGCAATTTGTACCCGACTGAAAGCAACATTATTCATTTGAAACATTAAACTTATTAAGAAAAGCAAATAGAAATGTTTTATGTACAAAGAAAGATAATTGTATTTCGCGGAAATGAAACACGTGACTTATTTAGAGTCGGGAAAATATTAAAAAACCCGACTATTAATTTGTTCTTTATTATTTAGTATTCCTTACGTCTGCCTGTACGGTCAGAATGTGACTGAGCTGCTTGACAGCCTCTTCTCTTATTCTATGAAGAGAGTCGCCAGCTTGCTCATTTATTATATTTAAAGTAAGAGGGACTCATACACGAGTGCTACAATATACCCATGTATGAGTGATTCGATACAGTGCCAGCAAAATTCATAATTTTCTTTACAATATTTATACATCAATAAACTTGAATTACTACTATACATTCTACTGAATATTGCAGCTTTTCACGGGAACTATGCAGCTCTTCTGTGCCAGCCTATCCCTGCTGGTGATGAGCTCGCATACTCTACCAAGCGCCCAATGTTCTGGTGGAAAACCTTCACTGGCCAATGTGACCAGCTGGCCTACCTTCAACGGTTCCTTACCTCTACGCCACTTCTTCGTTTGCTGAATAGTGGTTAAATAATCTGTACTCCACCTTTCCCAAAAGTGGCCTAACATTTTCTGACGATCTCTTCAAAATCGTACGCCTTCTGTACTTGGTTGCTGATTGGTGTTGAATGGAAATGGAAGAATCATTATCTGGAAATGCCCAGGGGTTAGTGCCTGTACATAATCTGAATCATCACTTAAGAGATGAATTGGCCTTGAGTTTAGTATTGCCTAGACCTGTACTAATAGTGTTGAAAGTTGCTCGTAGGGAAGCACATTCAAATCCACTACCCTCTTTAGATGATATTTCATCGACTTTACTGCGGCTTCATAGATTCCTCCTTGATGACGTGCTGCTGGAATCATGAAGCGCCATTCTGTACCCTTGGTACCAGGATGAGCTATTGCTCCTTTGCCTGACCATTTTTGTATCGCTCTTTTTAACTCCTTGTAAGTTCCGACAAACGAAGTCCCACTGTCACTGTACATACATACGTTCGCATCTGCCTCTACGTGCTATTAAGTGCTCATAGCAAGCTATGAAAGCTAACGGTGTCAAATCTGTCGCTAGGTCGATGTGTACTGCTCCCGTCTTCAAGCAAAAGAAGATTGCTGCCCAGCATTTGGATTTGGTGACTTGATCTCCTTGTCTGTTGATGTTTTTCATCTCTAACGGATAATCCACACAACAGTGTAGAAACGGTTTTTTTTTGGTCTGTACCCTATCAGCTGGCAATTCTAACATCAGCTGATGCTCTAACCTGTAGTTATATCTGGCGCAAATGACGTATTTGTTCAGATATTTCCTTGCCTCACTACGAAGTTTTGGATTCAATACTTCTGCCTCACGAACTGCATCATAACCTGTACTGCACCATGCTTTGTTGCGCGGTGTGCATGACCTATGATTAGCCGTGCTAACCTGAATCCATCGGGATTGTTGCTCCTGTCTAGCCTTCCACCTATACTCTCCTTAAGCCTCTAACATCTAACAATGGTTTAAGCGGTTCCAGCTTGTTTCTTTCGGATAGATCTGCACTGTTCTTTAATGCTGCTATCTTTTTACTGTACATCTCTTCTTGTGATTTACGCAAAATGTATGTCATTGCGCACGCCTTTTCCTCTAACTTTGTGTCTTTTACATCTGTACCAACTCTACTCGCCCTTATTTTAAAGGTATGTCTGACTGGCCAGTTATTTATAAACCGAATCATGTAGCTGACTATGTTGACTAACTTCTCTAGCTTGTTGGTATATTCCAAAAGCGAGATCCTGTACTCTGACTGTGATACTCTACTGGCTGACTGCTTCGCGCTAATGCACAAAATTAATTGAAATGTTGTAACTGCAAACACTTTCATCTCACTCTGTACCTGTACCGTCGTGTCCTTTAGAACGTCTCTTACTGGCCATTCCGCCTGTGGTGACCTAAGCCAAGTTGGGCCTTCTAACCATAACCTGTTGTCTATTAGCGCAGACGGCTATACACCTCTACTCAGCAAATCAGCTGGGTTCTCCTTCGTGTTGACATAGTGCCAGCATTTCACCTCCGTATTTGACTGAATCGACGAGACTCGATTCGCTACGTACGTTTTTAAGTCGTACGGCAGCTTCCTTATCCAATGCAAGACTACAGTCGAATCGGACCATAGGAAATAGGATGCGTTTTGTAACTCCATTGACTCCTTTACCTGTACTAATATCCTGGACAGCAGTTCAGCTGCAGCTAACTCTAACCTCGGAATGGATACTGTCTTTAGTGGTGCCACACGTGTCTTTGACACTAATAATTTGCATGTAACTGTACCATCTGGATGAACTGTACGAATGTAAATGGCTGCTCCGTAAGCTGTGCTTGAAGCATCACAAAATCCGTGTATCTGTACGTCTAATTCTTTTAAAGTACCTAACTATCTGTCTATACGGCATTTTGCCAGAAGAATTATCTCTTTCACCTGTACTCTATTTCTATGGGTATTAGGTCATCCCATCCTGTACCTAATCTCCAAAAGTCTTGGATCATGATCTTGCCTGTGACTGTAACCGGTCGTAAAGCTGGGCTATGCAGCTAATGATCTTTCTTTTTGTGAGAATGCCGTCTAACTTTGGTGTTTTCACCTCGTATGTAAATTGGTCTATACCAATCAGGCATTTAAGTCCTAAAATAATGACTCCTCCTCCCCCGAAAACACCAATGACTCCTCACCGTTGCCAGCATTCATCTCCTTCATGAATCTAGAGGAGCTTAACTTCCATTGGCATAACTCGAAACCAGCACCTTTCTATATCCTGTACATCTCTTTTGCTAACTTTTTTGCCTTAGCTTCGTCTGACTCGCCTGTGGTGCAATCATCCATGTAGTAGTCATTTTCGACTGCCTTGGTTGCTTCTGGGAACTCTGCTTTCACTTCTCTTGCCGCCTGTATCAACGATATAACTGATAAATGCGCTAGAGACGTCAATCCAAATGTGATGACTGTCAACCAATATACGCGTAGTGGCTGATGCCTGCCTTCTTTCCAAAAGATGCGTTGCAGGTCCCATTGATCTGTACTGAGCCTAACTTGATTGAAATCTTATTTATGTCAACGCATACTGCAATGCCTTCTAAAACGGACTATCACCTTATGCAGATCCTTCTGCAGCTTCTCACCTTACATCTGTACATCTTTTGAGGATATACCTTTATCTGTATACCTTTAGACTCTACTTCTTTTCTATACAGTGGTGGGGTATGTGATATACCGCAGCGCCTGTGTTCACCTTTCTGTTCACAATCGGTACATGACCGCACTGAATGCTTACACGCATTTTCTTGATGTAGTTTTTCTTTCAACTGTACGTTCTTCTCTAATTTGTTCTCCAGGCACCTAAACCTGCCCAGTGCAATTTCTCTCGAACTGCTATTTTTCTCGAACCCTTCTTTCAGTGGCATCTTCACCACAAATACGCCTTCTTCGTCGCGATGATGCGTCTGTATAAAATACTTCTCTACAAGCTTTTCTTCTTCTGTACGACTGGAACATATCTCTACCTGATCCATTTGCCTACTTTTCAGCAGCTGGTCTAACTGGTTTTCTTTATCGATTTTCATGCCTGTACTACTACTGTCTACATTGTCGTAAATTCCGCAATTGACACCTAGAACAACTGTACCTAGCGATGTCTCCAGCGATGTGGTGCCATCTGCTTCTTTAGAGAAAAATGATTTCGCAAAGAGGTCTACTCCCAATAATATGCTCACCGGGTCTGGTTTGAAATATTCCGGATCGGCATATCTAACTGAATCTGTACTCGTTCTACCCTTCACCTGTACTGTACCTACAGGTAGGATTGGCTGCCACTGACTTTCCTCTGGTATAATCCAAACGGAAACTGACGTGTGCGGTTCTGATACGCTTCATGCGAACCATGGGAATACCTTTACTTTGGCCTTGAGTGTAATTGTAAACGGCTTTCCTTGTGCGAATCCTTAATTTGTCCACCATCAGGTTTAGATGGGACCCTGTGTCTAACATCGCACGGAAAGGTCCATGCATTAGGCCTTCGACTGCAACTTTGACTAAAACAGTCAGGATCAAAGTCCTTCATACTCCGAAGAAACTAACGGACTGTACATATTTTTCTCAACTTCCTCGCCACTATATTGCGAACACTTTCTCCTGTACTTTCCTGTACCTTTGTTTTCCTTGACAATATCTGCAGCTGTTGACTCAACGCCCGCCGCTTCCTCTACTCTTAACTCGCCTATCTTGCTGTTTAGCGTCTGCAGCTTGGCCGCAAACAAATCCTGATTCTGCTCGTCCTCTACCTTTACATCTTTATTTTTGCCTGTACCTGTACATATGTACCCGCTGGATATCTGCTCTCCTGTACATGCCTATACTGTCTTCTGCTTAGTCAGTCCTGCTTCATCCTGTCGCCTGCTACCCTCATTGCCTTACCCCTGCTCTTTGCTTGAGCTGGATCCCTGTACTGGATTTCTCCTTCCTCATTTAACTGTACACGCACGGCTGTTAGCACATGCTTGTTTATCTCCTTTGATGAGCTTAGATGTATGTTTTGCTTTGGAGCACCTGGACAGCTTCTTTGGTAGCAATTATTTTTTGTTTGTGCCCATGTTTGAAACAGTTTGGGCAAATTGCTCGTATCTCTACAAATTCTTCTGTGCCTCTAAACGACAGAGCACAGAAATCTGGACACTCCCAGATCTGGGTATCTTCTTTGCGCACCTCATATGGAGGACGTCCTTCGCACCTTTAGGGACAATTGCCCTCTCCTGTTCACTTCCTCTGGATGCTGGACCTGTTCTGGTTGCAGTTTGTTTAGCAACCACCTCTACCTCTGTATGGCCTGTACTATATTAACGAGCGCCTGCTACGTAAGATAACGCAGCCACCTTATCTATTCACTCCAGCATCGTTGACAACTTCCTCAATTGGAGTCGCGCTGGAGCTCATATTGTGGAGCAGTCTCCTGGTGCAGCTTCTCACGCAACACGTGTACGACGAAGAAGTCCAAGGCCTCTTCTATCAGTCCTAATGCCTATAACTAGCGCATGACCTCGTGCGTCGTGTTCGCAATCCTCTGAAGCTCGTTGGCTGACGGTCGGCTGCTTAGCTCAGGGAGATTGAGCAATTGGCGCAGATAGTCTCGACCGATCTGCTAGAGCCGTTCCCAAACTTCGTCCTGTACCTTAATGCCTGTACACTGTTCCTGTATGGGCTGTACTCTGGGGCGCGGTGCCTCCATCCTATCCTCAAACTCCGCGCGAGACTGGTAGTAGTCTAATTTGACCGATTCCTTGAAGTCGAATTATGTCCTCATCCTCGGCTTCGTCTAGCAGACCTTCATGCAGCTTGCAAAGTCTCAGCTAGTCCTCCTGTACAGTATTGAGGCGCAGATCCGCATTTTTGTAAGAAATGGCGGCTGCTTCCTCCGATTCGGCAAACTTGCGTGCCATGCTGATTGTATGACTGTCGCTTTTGCCTGGTTGGATGCGTCTAATAACTGGGAATAGAACTAAATTGATCCCATTTAATCTGTACCTTCACCGAAAAAAGAAAAACACCCATGATTGGAGCGTTGTGATCTGTACTCTAATCTATAACTTGTTCTAGTGGATGCAAATTATTCAATACTATTATTTTCTGTACAAATTGCGAACTTCTAATTCGCTGTGGACATCTTGATTGAGTCCGCCTGTGCTTTAATTTGCACAATTTCTCAACCTGTACTCTAACGTGAGTATACTCATTGCTCTGACTCTACACATTTGTTTTGCCTTTGCACCTATACTGACATGTCATATACTGTACCCTATTCCTATCGCCCAGCATTTTGGCATCTTGTGCTAGCTTTTTTGAGCGTGGAATTCTAACATCCTATACTAGCCAAGTTAATCCCATGACTACCTAACATGCATGCTTCTTAATTCCTGAACAAACTAACAAATCTCACTGTACACTTATAACTATACCTAATACCATCTCTACCATCTACCTAATAGTGATCACTATATTCTTACTAAATGCCTATACAAAATCTGCGGTTTCATTGTAAACTCATAAAATTCTATACTTCACTATACACCTATACATATGTATCATTAATAATCCCGGCGACACACTGCCCCAGCAGCTGTGCATGTTTTATGATTGCCATCGAAGCAACCGACAACTTTGAACAAAATATGTTTTTATTATTTCTAGTACTGAATGAATAATTTGCACCACTTCATGAACTATCTTCCTGTACATTCTACACACTATACATTTTATACACTGTACATTCTATACGCTTAATAATTTGATATATCACTTACCCTGTACATATTTCCTTTGTTGTTTCTTTGGTTTTTGTTTTATTTTCCTGTACTAATAATTGTATTTGACCTCGTCGACTGGCTGCCGTTGCCGTGGAGACCATCGGAATTCTTTTTTTTTTTTGTTGCTGTACGGTACCTTTTTTTCTTTTTCCTTGTGCGTGTGCGTGAAGTCAGACGACACAAAAAAGAGGTATTCAAAATCTCAGCAGCCTGTATTTGGGGATGAAAATATTGTTCGTCACAATATTTTTCTCGTCAGTTTTCGTGTTTATGGGTTCCTATGCTCCGTTTCCTTTTGTTTCTTCCTGTGTTGTTTTTGTTGTTCTCCCGCTGTTGGGAACAAACAAACTCTGTACATACATGATTAAACCTGCCTGTACACATCGATAGCGGCAACGTCGCACTTCGCAATTTTTGTTCGTCGTTTTTTTTTTTTTTTTTTTTATTTATTTGCATGCCGGCATATGTATATATATGTATGTCTATATACATAATTTGTAGTTTCTGTACTGCGGTCAATGATGAATGATCATCAGGGCCTGTACTCTTTATCACTTTTATCTGTATCACTTTTTTGTTTATCTATACCACTTGTATCTGTACTTATATATATATCTGCCTGTACTACTACGAATACTGTACACGAACACAAAATTGCGCGTTTCATTCCTTCGAACACTTTAAACAAATATTTTTTTATTTATTTCACTGATTCTATATCCGGCTCGACATGGACCAAATGTATTTCGCGGAAATGAAACACGTGACTTATTTAGAGTCGGGAAAATATTAAAAAACCCGACTATTAATTTGTTCTTTATTATTTAGTATTCCTTACGTCTGCCTGTACGGTCAGAATGTGACTGAGCTGCTTGACAGCCTCTTCTCTTATTCTATGAAGAGAGTCGCCAGCTTGCTCATTTATTATATTTAAAGTAAGAGGGACTCATACACGAGTGCTACAATATACCCATGTATGAGTGATTCGATACAATAATAATTTAAATAAAGATTTTAAGGTCGGTTTTTGCGGGCGATCGAAAAGTCTTAAATAGTTATAAATAACCCCACAAATGAAAAGGTTTTATTAAACGTTAATGTGTTTTATATAAAAGTTTCAAAAATGTTTCTCTTTTTAAAAAATGCTCCTGTAAATCGGGTTACAAAAAAATCCAAGAGAAACTATTAGAGGTCCTTATACCAAATAGGTTATTTTTGATATGACCAAAAGGACAAAATACTCGTATAGTAAAAGCCCTCATAGGCAGAGAAATACGGTGATTTAATGCAATAAAACAAATAAAAAACTATTCCTGCTACTTTTAGTCGATAAACATAACAAAACAGAAAATCAATTCATAGATCTAACAAACAACGATTTTATTTGAGTTAAATTAGTGAGAAAAATGAGTTTTTCTTTGCAACTGTTGAAACTTTATATCGAGATGGTTTTGAAAGTCAACAAAAGTCTTAGGTGTCAAGCTGTCAAGTAATGGAGGGTTTTTGGTCTGCCTTAGGGAATTTAATAAAATAAATTTGAAGCAAATATAGCTATACTTAACAGCGTCCGGTCAAAGGAATGTTTGCCTAAAAACGAATGTTTTTTAAAAATCACTGGTTACAAAAATATACATAAAGTTAATGTGGTCAACGGCAAACTTATTAGGAGAACTCTCTTCAAGTCTTTGGAACCGATTTTTGCTGTCCTATTATGTATAAGGGATAGACACTGCGCAGAAGACTATTGAGGCTTAAAATAAGCCCGGAATGTATGATTAAATGGCCGCTAAAAAAGTACGTTTAGACGCGCTTTCTCAGTAATTCTTATAAGACAACTAGCGGACCCCCTGCACACTTCGTAGTGCAAAATAGAAAAGTAAAAAAATAAAATTCAAATTGAATTAAATCAGTGATTAAAGTTTTTATTGTAATGCTTGGTACACAATACTTTTGGTTTTTCCATTTTCGGTTTAAATATACAAAACCGATGGTTTGTCAACACCCGAACAGGCTACATATAACTTATGTCCAGAAAACTGAATACCTACTCTAAATTCACTCCACAAATTCCTAACTTTTGCTCTTGCCCCTTATTAATAGTACTATCCTATTTCTTTTAACAGAAAGTCTTGTACTATTACACAAACGGGGTTGATTATTAATTAATCCAGCGAATTCAAAAAATTTGTTGAATAATTCACAACATCTTTTTCATTAGTAACTGTATCAATCCAGTTTCATCAACTGGCATCGCACCATTTCTAATTTTCAGCAATTGCTTAGAGGATTTTTTATCAGATGGATCATTCCGCAACTAAGCACAACCTTTGATAATAAGTTTCCATGATAACAAATCTTCGTAAATATAAAGACTTTAACCAAGCGTTAATTTCATCAGCAGTTGTCGATCTAGGGATGACGGCAATGTTTGTCTGAAATCGCCTGACAATAAAAACAAATAACTCTGAGTTATCTAGAACATCTTTCATTGTTTTTTCCAAAGCTTTAACAGGTAGCTTTCGAAATATAAGATTTTTAATGTTTTTTTTGTATGGGCAGTGCCACGCCCCTTTGTCCAATTTTGACCAATCTTTACAGAACTACTCCTGGGCCAATACCTAAGATTGTGTGTGAATTGGAACTCAATCGATTCTGTGGTTTTCGAGATATAAGATTTTGAATGCATTTTTTGTATGGGAGGTGCCACGCCCGTATAACTCATGAACGAATACACCTACAAAGACCGTATATGCCTACAAACCATGGTATTAACGTCACCTTTCGTGTAAAATTTTCAGAATCAAAATCGGTTCACGCATTACAGAGAACATATGGGATTCAACATTTTTACAAAAAACCAGGCTTATTCCAAAACCCAAAATCTTTATTATTGCCCGACTCTATGCTCCAGCCCAATTCTTCTTCGAATAGCCACACAAGCTACAACCTGCCGGCAAGCTGTTCAAATATGACTAACTACCATACAAATTTTCTTATTGACTGCAGCTTTTCGTTGCAGAAGAAAATAACTATTAAGTTGCGGAAGTGGTTAACAAAGCCTTTATTAATTTTTAATTAATTATCGGGTCACTTGCCTTAGAATGGGCGAAGAACTTTGGGCAATAGTGAAAACAATTTTAATATCCAAATTTACTTCATATAACAAACCATTTTTCCAAGCTATGTTGAGCGAAGCCTAAAAGAAAATATTAAAAAAAAAATAAACAAATTTCTGTCGAAGGGCCATTGCATTTAGTTGATCAATTCCTTAAATAGTTAAATATTTTCGTTGTAAACATAAAAAATAAAATTGGAGACTGCCGTCGCTTTAAATGGGAAAATTTATTAATCCATCTGCACCTAGCGATGAACCTAAGGTTTCAACTTTCGTAAAGTTTGCCAGTTTTGTTTTGGTTGTCATTATTTTTGTTTTTATCATGAGCAACAGTTGCACAGTAAAAATGTAAGCACCTCTGCTCTTCTGTCTATAAAGAAAGATGTCATTAACACACTAACTTCCATTAGCCTAATAGGTTGACCTTGACCTCATTTCGACACTTGGTGAATAAAAAAAGTTTGGCACTCTCAGGTGTTAAGCAAACATAAAAGGAATTAATTTCAGTTAAATTTGCAGGGATTGGAAGGTTGTTGTATTTTAAAGGAAAATATTTGGCAAAAATATAAATATAGTGTCATTTTGACAGCTGATAACGGCCATATTGTTGAAGCTACATTTGTAATTTATTCAATCTGTTTTGCTTAATCAAAATCACACGACGTAAATGATAAAATTGTTTTATGAAAGGGAGTTGGAAACAGATCCTAAAAATCATCTTCAGCGATGAGGCGCAATTCTGCGTGAATGGGTACGCCAACGAACAAAATTGGTGAATTTGGGACGATACCAATCCACATGAGATCCAAGAGCGTCCAATGCATCCCGAAAAAGTCCCTGTTTTGTCTTCATTTTGCGCTGGGGGCACCATCGCTCCATATTTCTTTGAGAGCGACGTTGGACAGGTCATCAAGCGATATAGGTCGATGATTACCAACTTATTTTGGACTGAATTGGATGATATGGACATTAAAGACCTTTTATAAATTATTGCAGTGGCTATATACAGCAAATGCATTAGCAAAGGTACTTAAAATAGTTAACAAAAGTAAGATTTGTTTGTCAACCCCCCAAACCGATATTAAACAATTTAATTTGTTTACCAAATAGAGGCAGATCTGTAACGGCAGTTAATTAAGCCTCTCAATGACAAACGAGTCATTAATGCTGTTAAAAGTGCTTTAAATTTTATGCGACTGATGAATCATTAATAGTAGAAATACAAGTGCAGTGGTAGTTAGCCACGCCCTCATCAACTTTACGAAGAATAGCTGTTGTTTTAAAGTATTGTGTAATTAAAAATGCTGTCCTTTCGATACGAAAAAGGACGTCTTAGGGAAACCATCCACAGTTTGATGTTTTAGGTATTCCTGATGCATCTCTAAGGAAGTCTTTTGTGCAAATTAATATTTGTTGAAATTTTTTTTATATTTTCGTATAAATGTTTGCGAAGTGTTTGTAAATTTTGTAGCTAAGACTCATAACTCACAAGTAAAGGAAAATAAGGACAGTATTTTTTATCGTATGAATCGGAATTTAAATGTACTTTGTTCCACGGCGTCTTTCAAAATGCGCTTTCACATATTGAGTCAAATCACATTTTCTTTGTAAAACCTTAAAGTCCATCTATCGGACTGCGAGAGTAGTTAAATAAGTTTGTTACTTTCCACCGAGGCATCTCTCTTGTTGGTGATGTGCTAAGAAAAATGCACACCTTCAATAAAGCATGTTAAATTGAATCCCATTACACAAGATTTCAACTGTAGGTATACTAATCCAGATTCCTCTCTTCTAATTTTGCATTTAAATCGGAAGCGGCAGTTTGAATGCCAGCGCGGGGAAAATACTTTCGAAAAATTGATTTTATTGGGCACATAAAATCAAGCATTCGCATCGTAGTCATCTTGATCGATGTCTCTTGGGTTAAATAAAATGTGTTCTAATAAAAATTGAAGTGGTAAAATAAAATCACAGCTTTACATTCGAAATTTATATACGAGTAGAGCTGCTTTCCCTAATTCAAATCGATAACTTGTGCAATTCATCCCCAACAATATTTGCTGGGCGGTGTTTATGCTTTTCGGAAGGCTTTACTTTTTATAGTTCAGAGATACGCATTTTTTGGGAGACAATTTCCTTTAGCATAAAATTGGAGCGCTGCGTAATTTCGCTTTCGAATAATCCAACCCGTTCACCAAGTCGCAGTAGATGTAACCAGCAAATAATTTTAACACTGCCATTGTCCAGAAGGTTTTATTATTTAAGCCTATTGATTCCATTTAATACAGAATATTTTAAACAGTCCTCATATTTTTGAGAGAAAGGACAGTATTTTGGAATGGCGTCAATATGACTGATTCATTCATTATTTACGCACTAAAAAAGTACGGTATCAAATGGCATTTTCTAGTTTGTTGTACAACTAAGTTTGACGTTTGGCAGATACTTAAAAGGAAAGAGAAAGCCATTGCTACTCTGGGAATCTCAACATTTTTATTTGACTGTCTTTGAAGCGTTGAAAAATTCGTGTAAGTCTGCTAAAAACTTATAAGGGAAGGTTTTTGTTCGTTTGAACAGAGATAAATACTTCAATTATACTGAGGGGATTTGTCCTTGTGGTTGTGCAAAATTAAAACATACGAAAGTTCATGGAAATCTTTTGAATAATCTGCCAAAGGCTTCTTTTAATGTGTTCGGTTTTGTCCTGCAACATGCAGTGGTTTCTGATTACCTCTTCCCCGTAAAGTGTTGATTCAGACGATCTTTAACATTCTAAACTTCTATTTTCGGTCTATTTTGAAACGTTCGATTTAGTTTCCGTTCCTTTGTGAAATAGGCATACAATTTTCTAGTCAAATTTACGGCTGCCAAGAGGACATTTTCTATAGAAAGACAATTGGTTCCGGATGAAATTAGGAAATCGTCTTTTGGTATTCTTGCCTATACACTTTCCAACAAGATTGCTTAAGCGGATAACCCCTTTTCTCGCCGATGATGGTGAGAGGAAAAAACAATCTCTCATTCTTATCTTCGGCACTTTGTTGTTAATCTCAACATTGACTAAAACGTTAGTCACATCACAAACCTCTTGAACCAAAATTTATTATATTTACATCCGAAAAGCACTTTAAACGATTAACACGATCTGATGTGGTCAGAATGTTGGGTAGATTTTCTCAACCATAACTTATGTGTACGTAAAGTCAAACCCAATTCATTTGTACTGACTAATTTGTATATACAACAGTGCAGGCGCGCACTTAATTAGCTTCTGATCGGTGAAATGTCAGAATTTTTTTTGGCTACCAGACGATTGCTTACGAAAAATCGCCTGTTGAGTGGATTTTAAAATTCTCTTGGTAGGGTTAAAAAAAATTTTTTTAAATAAATTGTTGTTGGGAGTAAAACTTGGGTTGTTTTTGACTAGTTCCAACTTGAAACTTATATTTTTTTTATAATATAATACCTACCTAATGAAGCATAATGTACTAACAGTCTTACAAGATTGCACCATAGGTTAGACAGCGTTTTTATTACTACTATTGTAACCTTTGATTTTCATTGCCACAAGCTACTTAAAAAACTGAACGAGCTTAACTCTAAGCTAAAAATTAGACAATATTTAAAAAAAATTAAATATTTTAACAGCTACTGTTAAAAAATTTGCTGCATTTTCCAGGTTCTTTAAGAATGCTTAGAATTCCTCGTGGTCCAAACTCACATCAAACACAGACCACGCCCTTGATATATTTGGCGGCTCCAGTTTGGGCAGTTTCTACAGTAGAATCCCAAAAATATAAACATTGTCATTTACCATGGTCAATGTCACACTGCTTTTCCACTGTTCCACTTGGTCGCGCTTGTGTGACAGTATACCCTTAATGATTATTGCATTTGCTTTAGAGACCATAATGTGCTTTAACTATAAGTCCATTAAGAGAAGATTTCAAAAAAAAATTTACAAAGATTTGCTGATTTTAAAAATATTTTGCATTTTGTAGGGGAGACTGGAGCTAGGTGGCCATAGGGGTAAAGTTGACTCACTGCCATTAATTTATTTATTTTTCTCTTTTTTTCTACATATTATTAAAAAGCCCTTCAAAATTAGCTATTGTTTTGTTCCGAAGGATGAGGATGACATTTATTGGAAGCATTGCTTTTCGCTGCGGTGGCTTGCCTTCTTTGTTGAACAATTGTTTTTCTTAGACGGTGCAGAATTTGAATTCACATTGAATCTATTTGAGAATTTTCGTCCACCTTTCTATTTGAAAGCCCAATTGTTTATTTGCAGTAAGTTTGAGTGACTCCAGTGGTTGAGTCACACTACTGAGCGAGGGGTCTCATGTTCGATCCCCGAAAAATACTTAAGCTAAATCTTAAGGTTTTTTTACTTCACAAACTCTCGGTAATGTCTGACAAACATCCGAGAAGGAGGTTCTCAATTACCCATTCCGACTTGGTGTTATTTGGAGGGCTTTAGAGCTGAAGCGAACTAAGACAGAAAAAGACACTTTTTGACTTAAGGGCCCAACCCACAGAATCCGTCGCGTCCGTTGCGGCAACGTATTCGACTGACAAGTTGGTAGAATACACAGCGGCTTATGGAGAGTGACCCATAGGCATCGCACGTGCCGGATGCGACGGATAAAGTAGGTTTACTTTCTACTTTTCTGTGTGTGGCATGCGTTGACAGTTGTAACAGCGGGAGAGGAAGCTCATTGGTGGAAATGTTTCTGTTTTTCGTTTGGAAAAATTCAAAATAAAAATATTTTGTGGCGGGCAAACAACTATCGCCGCAAAGGACGCGGACGCTACGGATTCTATGATTCTATGGGTTGGGCCCTTTAGCTCGTTACAGAACTGAATAGATTTAAGCATTTTTTTATTTTTCATCACTTGGTTCACTTCAGCTCAGAGCCCTTATTGATGGCTCTTCTATTCCTCAAAACGAAAAAAAAACTCGTACAAAACCAATGGTTGTAAGAAGCTAGACCTATTGCGCCAAATATTTCTCAGTTTGAGTAATAAAATGTGGCAGCTAAGTCCAAAATAAATTAAGCCAAACAATTTCTTGGAAATTTTAGAGATTCTGTGGATACCTCCCTCAATTTGTACTCCCAACTTGAAGTAATCTAAATAAAAAACATCACGAAAATAAATCTAATGACAGACATTCCCTCTGTCAGCGACATTCGTTAGAAGGGCCCAAGTAATACCATTTACATCTAATTGCATATGTGACGCCAACTGCTAATAACCTGGCTGTAATTTTCCTAAAACTTTAATTCCTATATTATCGGTAAGCTTTGCTTGAAATGATAATTATCGCTTCTGAACAATGTGCACACTCATCGAAAACAAAACGTATAAACAAATCCCTATATAACGTCGGATATCATATACTCCACCCCACCGCAGAGCCACCCCCACTTGGGACACAAAATCCGCACGACACGATTTCCACCATTAGATGTATAATTGTGACAAACGCGTTTCTCTTTAATTCGTCTCGTTTTTCTCTTTGTTTTCATGCAGTTTTCTGCAATTAATTGCAATCTGCGATATATTCCACACTCTACGTCAGTGTGCGCGGTAAATTTCCACCCAATGAATGGAACGGTCTTACATAACGACAGCAACTGCTGCCACAAATGCCACTTCTCAGCTCAGTTTGATTGTTGCAATTTGCGCGTATCTATAACCACCGACCGACCGACTCGACGTCGACGAGTGAAGGTCACCCTCACCATCATTTTTTTTTAGGTTAAACATCAAGTTCTTGTGATCAATTTAGAATCTCACGAGTATCTGTGTATCTTTTATGTATCTTTGCAGAGTTTTCTTCACGTATCGTCGGCGTTCGCCAACTGCAACCGGCCGCACATCGACGAGGTGTTCTACAATGCGGGCATTAGTGGAGAGAACGCATGCCTGCTGGCCGAAGTGCTCAACCCTGAGGTTCTGGACAAAATTAGTTCCAAGCTGATTGGCAACTTCCCCAATACCTACACCTACACAAAGGCGCTGGCCGAGGAGGTTATCCTAAAGCACGGCAAGGAGCTGCCACTCTGCGTGTTTCGACCCGGCATCGGTAGGCCCTCACTCGCCTCTGTTGATGATGATGATGTAATTAGTTGACATTTGATTATTTCAGTTATCCCAACGTATCAGGATCCGGTGCCCGGCTGGATTGACAATTTGTACGGGCCAACGAGCATTCTAATTGGCGCCGCAACTGGAGTGCTGCGGGTGCTGTACGCGAGGATGACTCAGAATGCATCTGTTGTTCCGGTGGATTATTGTGCCAATGCGATACTGGCCTGCAGTTGGTACACCGCTAAGAACCAGTGAGTACACAATGACTTAGGTAATTTATCTGGGTGTGCGCGCGGACTTTTGTTTGCACGAGAGACACGAGTCAAATTAATGGCACGTCAGTGTTTATAGATATAAATTGACTGTTTGGAAGACGTGATTTTCATTTCAGTTCATAAAATTTGCGTTATGAAGCGTATGATGGTCCGGTTGCATGGTAAGGCAATTGTAAACAAAGTGAGACGGATGTTTGCTGTAGTTTATGATTGTTTTTCGAACTTTGGCGCTTCTCGAACTCGATGCGAGTGCATTCCGCTTGAAGTAATAGCTATTCCTTCTCCCTTTGTAGGACCCAAATTGTTCCATTTATTCGGATGGCATCGACGAAAATCGAAATTAATTCTCAGCTTCCATGAGCAACCCTTGCTAGTCACACACGTGTGGATGTCGGACGGTAAGAGTAATTCGAAACAGACATTGTCAAGGAAATCGATTCTCCAGGATGTGCGCCCATGTTTCCTGGAGTCAATCACACACTTGCAGAACACGAACAATAAACCTCGCAACGACGAACAAGAACAAGTCAAGCCAATGAAAGATGGACAGAGGGACTACTGGTATCACTGCATGTCCATCGCATGATAAAAGAACGAGCAGTCACTGGTTTTGCGTCGATTGAATGAGGTGTGGTGTGCAATTAGTTCAAGACACGGCACGGGTAGTGAAAACAACGACGATTACCATACCGACCAGAACTATGTTGTGAAATCCCATACCTATGTGAGTCATTGTGATGGCCCGTCATGGACTTCATGATTTTAATCGATGTGTTTTGGTCATTTATTTTGATTATTATTAGCCATGTGGCTATTGTTTCTATTTTTTACGTAATAACAACAAGTGCTAGGAGGAAACAAAAACACAAAACACGTAGTTCTACAGTCAAAGAGTCGAGAATAATTGCGGTAAGACCGCTGGTGAGCGTAGCACCTCATCTATCTCTATATAAATTTAATGGTAGTTTGAGTTAATGCTATCCACTCAACAGACTGTCACTCTTGAACAATTTAAGATGTGCGTTAATGAGGTAATATTTTTAGAGTCGTTATTCTAATTCGGTTCTCAGCGACGCAATATTGTCTAGCCGTTGGTAGTCTCATAGAAATTGTTAGCGTATCACTAGCTATCTTTTCATGACACCGCGGATATGGTGCTCGCTAAATTTGTAACATTCTCAGTCATTAATACTCCCCAATTGGTAAAGGCTACCTTAAGCCTCCTCAAAGGCTCTACGACCATTAGCCTTTCATCATTTATATACAACACATTGGCCTCCAGTCTTAGGTTAATATTTCAACCCCGTTGAGTATTGCTCAGAGCCAGTAAATGTCAACTGAAACACCAAAGATTGAGCTGACTGCCGAGTTCGGGTATGGTCCTTGATTACAAGTTCTATATGCACCTGCCGGATTTCATCCAATACAGAAGAGTTGCCAACTTAAGGCTATAAACCTAGTTTCTCCCAAGCTTTCCTTTTCTAGGTTTTTTCTTGCGACTCATCCTACCGTGTGACTATTTTTCGCTATGCTCAGTTCGCGATTAGGCGAAGCTGATAAAACCTCTCGCTTGGCTCGCGTAAATTGGTCCTTATCGTAGAAAGAAGTTCAAGCTATTTTTATATACCAATCTTGCATAGCTTTTGAAAAATTGTTTATTTTTTCAGTTACTGCAGTGATGCAAGAAGAAAAAGTTATTTTTTATTTGGAAGGAGTGCGTTATGACTCTTAAACCACAGAATAGCAGTCTCTTCCCGAACATGCATGGAAGATGGAACATTCATATGAACGTTTACACTGCCGAAATGGCAATCCTAGAACCAGAAAAACTCCTAACTGGGTAAGTTAAGTTGATGGGGGCACCATATCGGACCCATCGCCATCCCCAGGAAACTATTACGGTTAAAAAGCCTAAACCAGTTCGCCCAAGCATTTGATTTCCGTACAGAATATAAGTATGGTCTCAATATGGAACCAACTT
The DNA here is from genome assembly GCA_936431705.1 of Cheilosia pagana. Taxonomy (NCBI): domain Eukaryota; kingdom Metazoa; phylum Arthropoda; class Insecta; order Diptera; family Syrphidae; genus Cheilosia; species Cheilosia pagana. Next base: position 112,577,915 of record OW386166.1, read on the forward strand.
CTTCCAAGTTATTAAAGAAGTACATATCAAGGTGCTTTCTTCTACTCCGAGCAATTGCTTGACATTCACAGAGAAGGTGTGTGAGATGTCTTGCGTGACCTGTAGGTCCTCACAACTCCTTACTACCTCGATGAGTGGGGTGAGCTGTCCACCACTTCTGACCGGTTACTTGAATAGGGTCAAAAAATAAATATTTGCTGTCCACTAAAGAGGCGATCTCCGCCTTTAAACCCTCAAACAAGTGTGGGCTAAATCTATGTATGTTCAGGACAGCAAGATACGAGATACCTGCGCATCGTCTAGTTAAATTTGAGTGAAAATATTGCCGACAATAAGGCACTGTTGAACCTGTTTAAATACAGAAGAACGTTCAGCGGCACCATAGTTTGGCCTAACAGACTCAAATAACATTTGAGGTATTTGTTTTCACTCGAAATCGAAAACAAATTCCGCGACTGACTGCTGTCGGACAGTATCGGAAAACAATTCTTATGAAGTTGTCAGAAATGTCGCTCAAAAACAAACTTGATTGCGTTACATTTGCTTCAGAATAATGCATCTAAAAGCTATTCGGAAGAATACCTGAAAGCAGAAGTCCACCGAATCGACACGAAAAATGCAACCGTAAAAATGTTCTTTTGCTTTTTTTAAGCACATAAACTTAATGGTTGAACTCAATCTTGGTCTTAAAATGTTGCTTAGGAATTGTAAAGTAAAGACTCTGCGCCCGAGCAATCTACATGGTGTATTGAGGCCTTCATTAGAAGGCGAATTAAAAAGTCTGAAGAGTGTAGTACGAGGAAGATTAAAAAGTTGTGCTGCTTTCTTGAAGCCCATTTCTTTTGACTTGACTTGGCTGCGATAGCTTTCACCATGTTCGATTTGTCCCATACCTTACGCTTTTTCTGATTTGGCGTCATCTGAAAATGTATAAATTACCTAAATACATACAATTTTAATAACCTTTTTACTATTCGATATTAGGAACAAGGTACCATCAAATAAAGTAAAAAATACCTTCACTATTCAACCTAGCTAAGTACAGTAATTAAAAAGGTTAATGGTTTTTCTAATAATGCGTAAAAAAATTATTGGATAAAGTTAAATTGAACTTGAAATATAGGGAAAACAAACTCTAGAAAAAATACTTTGCACTTAACCAATAAACTTGTTTTTTAAACTTCTCACGTCTGCATTGATTGCCATGCACAAGGGTACTGACAGTAAATATGCGCATGAAATAAAAGCTATTCGCGAAATTGGTGGAGACATACGTTACGTTCGCTCTGAGATATTCACTCACTATTCCATAATAGGAGCGTATTCCATAATCGGTACAATTCCTCTACCAAACAGGTACAGAGCAGCCAATTCATAAATGAAGGTTATGGTAAATGCTATACACCCATAAAGAATAAAGTGCCTCGAAAAACCAAACAGCTACTGACTACCTACCTGACTTCCCCCTGAGTCAAAAATTCCTGACAAAATAGAAAGACTCAAGATGCATGCATCTCCCGCCCCTATAAATATGTATACACAAACGAAATTTGAGAGCTCAATACGATAGAAGATAGAACACATCTGAAAACTTGCAGTTGTTCAAGGGAACTCTAGCCAAAAACTTGCAAAAAGAGGTCAAAATTTATGATCAGAGCCTCAAAGACATCCGCGTGCAAGCTGGAGTCCGTATACAGAGTTTTGATGCGTTATGTATGCGAAACGACTATTGCAGAAGCTTAATTGATATGAAAGATACCTACAAAATTTACTTACCTAGTGCGACCCTAAAGAGCCTCGATTGGTTCTTATTTGATAAAGTAAAGCACACCATTGAGCTAAAAATACTTCTTGGATTCGTGTTAAGGTTTGGTTGGTTGTTATAAAACTTGATCTTGTTCAGACAGTGTTTGACCAATTAAAGTTTGATCCAATGAGTAAGCCTCACTTAAGTCAGTCTTCAACTTTTTCAATTCGTTATAGCTCTAACGTCATAATGGGGTACAGAAATCTCCCTACGGACCAGTCTTTGCAATCAGACATAGTAAGGTTTGCAGAGCATTTCTGATTGGATATTATTGCGAACATGCAGATTTGTCAGTCTTTCTAAAATGATCAGTTAAAAACGATGATTTTCCCGCTTCTCCAACCGGCCTTATAAGTGAAGACTTTATCAACGTCACTTCCTAGAAAGTTGTTGCCTAGACTGTGACAAAACTTCGTGTCGGTTTCGTCAGGCTTCTGTAGCTGGGGTTTTAGAGGTTCTGTTCTATTCTCTTCAATAGACGAGTTTTTTTCTGCTTTTATCTCAGAAAGTAGAGTTTTTAGCAAGCAATTACAACAACTGTCCCAGTTGACATATCCGAGATTCACACTTGATATTTATCCCAGCAGCTGTGGTTGGTTCGAATTCCGAAAGAACCAAATTACATCTTAAGGTTTTTTCCACTGCGCCACCTCTCGCGAACGTCTGACAAGCATCCGAGAGTAAAACGGTCATGAAAGAGCTTCTCAATTGGTCGTTTGGACTCGGCGTAAAATTGTAGATCCCTTCCAATCGTCCCAAAAATTGAAAACTCACACAAAACGAATGGTTTTGAGAAGCTACGCTTTGGTCCCACAGACCTGTCGCGCCAAAATGTATGATTTTTTTTAGCTATGGTTTGAACCTTTCCGGTAATGTGGGTAGAGGTTACAAATAAACTGCAAACTAATTTTAGAGCATTTTATATCATTAAGACAGACAAATGTATAACTGGGACCGCTTTTTGCGCATTCTCTACTTAACTTTGCTTTGCTAAGGGTAGAAGAAGATCAAAAAAGCACACCTAATCTCAGAAATTTCTATTTTTATCTTTGCTGGCCCTCAATGGTTTTCTTGTACCGGTCCTATTCCTTTCGCAACCTTTTTCTTTTTGCCTATTTAAAGACCTTTTTCAAATTTTCTTCTCAGAAAGCTTAGCTCTGTAGTCCACCGTGGGAGTTTCTTACAGAAAACAACTTTGAGCAAAATTCTTCCATAGCAGACGTACCTTACCCTTATTGTGAAAGAGTCAATGCCACGATGAGATTACATCAGTAGGTACCTATGTTACTTTTGTTAAGCTGACTCGTTACATGGGCAGAAAAAAAATTGTAAAAGCAACAACCCTCTACCACATATGCTCCCATTGAATGTTCAATCCCACTCACAAACATCCAATTGCATCCTATTCAAGGACTGACCAATTTAATCAAACAAATTTTAAATTCTGAAAATATCTCACAATCAGAAATACTCGGGAGAGCATCGGTGCGTAAGAGTTAATATTTTTTCCCCCCACCAACCTACGGTATTTGTCTGCAAAAAGTTAATAATGCTCAACATACCTTCGAGTACCATACCCATCATGGATGGAGGTATGTGTTGTGGGTATCAGTGTTTTATTTGCTTGCCTGTAATTAACGCTTCTGTTTTGAGCACGTCGTATGCCTATATGTACCTACCCCGGATGACCTGAAACCAGTTCGTTTCATGACATGCAATAACGGCAACAAACACAATAATTCAACATCATTTTCACTAAATTAAAACGAAACCGTATCTTTGTTAAGACCGAGCAGTAACTGCAGTGTGCAATTAAACGCGCGCCATAAAAAAACAGTTTACATCCGCATATGCGGAAACCCCAAAAAAAACCGAAACAAAACCGAGATGGAGTTGTACACTTGGTCCACAGCAGAGGCCAAAGTGGAGCCGTTGTAGATATTCAATTGTATAGACACACATATCCATTTCCATTATGCTTGCAACACACTGACGACTGACCCTTTAAATCGTTGCGTTGATTGTCAAAGGAAATGAGTGCGGTATGCGGTATACGCAATCACGGCGACACGTATAAATTGCTCCATCGAGCGTTAGAGCAGCCATATATGGATACACCTTGTACTTGAGAGATGGCTTTTTTCCACTTGAACTCGGATGCGGAGCCTGCTCAGCATGCCCGCCATGTAACACAGATAAAGAGAGAATAATAACCATTCGGCGTGACGAGGCTGGGGGCGTGCGTCGCTTCCTCCCCTTGCCAAATTGTCCATCTAACATCTCATATTCTCTGTGCAATGTAAGCCGCATATTTGTCAGAAGATATGTCCTCTATAATCCATTACAGATAAGAAGGACGAGACTCACTTAGTCGGTCCGAAATTAAATGCACTCTCATACTGTCCGTGTGTCCGCACAGAAAGAGAAACTAAATCATTCATTACTTTTCTCGTCGCACAGCGCTACAATTCCACCCATTTACAACTTCGTTCCGGATCCAGAGAATCTTGTCCAATGGGAGGCCTACAGGACATCCGCCCTCACAGATGGCGTCAAGATGCCATTCTCCCGTATGCTGTGGTATCCCTGTCTCACTGTGACACAATCCAAGGCTTGGTTTGCGATTCTCTGCTTCTTCTATCACATCATACCGGCGGTGATCTTTGACTTTTGCCTCGTCCTAATGGGACGCAAACGAAGGTGAGTACTGCCATATAATGTCTACTGTGACAACGAACAAAAGATTTCTTTCTTCCCCCTCCCCCCTTAGGATGCTGAAGATGTACAAGAAAATTCACAAATCCAGTGCACTGCTGAATTACTTTGCGGAGAACGATTGGACATTTACGTGCGACAACATTAAGAAGATTTGGGCCAAGCTACCGGAAACGGATCACGAAATGTATCCGTTCGACATGAAGCAAATCGAATGGACGCGCCAGTTCTACCACAGCATGTGCGGCGTTCGACGTTACTTGGCCAAGGAGGAGCCCAAGACGATACCCAAGGGAATCAAATTGCTCAGACGGTAGGACCTCTGCTGATTATCATCCCATTACGATGCATGACGATACGCTAATCGGTGTTTTTATTTTCTCCTTCTCTCTTCCCAGATTGAGGATATTGCATTCGGCTATGCTGCTGACGGTATACGGATCTGTAATTTGCCTCCTGCTGATGTTCGTGTTCAAAGCATTCTTTGAGAAATAATCGGGATGGAATTTCCAAAAACAAAAAATAAAAGGAATTTAGTGCCAGGCAGCCTAGAGTAGTCTATGTAAAATTTAGAACCATTGTCGCTACTCCCTTCATTATAATCAGATTCACCAAGAGACATCAGCAGGTACCCCGTCCGTCACCCCTCTAGACGCCCGTCATCACACATCGAGTGGATATATTTTTAAGGATTTAGCATAAGTGTAGAATTTTTGTTTCTTTTGTTGTTACCACAAAAAAAAAATTATTAAAAACAATTGTATTCACATGCAGTATACAAACAAAAAAAAATATTGAGACATTTACCGGAGCTCCGAATCAGAAGGATATTAGTTTCCGTTACCACATGTGCCATTGTTATGGTTTCCGGCGTGCGGTGACCTTGCCGCCGCGGCACACAAATATTGCAGGCGAACAGCACAAGGAATAGGACGAGTGCTGTGTTGAAGTGCCCCCTTGGGGGTAGATACACCATAACGTTCCAGTTGCAAAGTACGAAACTCATTTGAAACTTCGCGGATTTTCACTGCACAAGAACGACAACATTATCCGTCGGTTACAAGAACGCCACAGGGAATGTGTTTGAATTTGAATACACGCGACGCGCGACAACGACGGCAGCGAAAAGTTATGCTCCGATCTGTGGAGCTGCTCGGCAAAGACTACCACCAGCGAAAGGGATGCGAATATGGGAATCGTTTATAACTTCAGTTTTCTTCTCGTCTCATCGGGGGATGATGCTGTGCTACAGCTGCTGCTGCTACTACTGCTGATGTCCTGATGACGATGGGGATGTGTGTTATCTAGGCATATTCTCGAGCGCCGACAGTGGTTAGGGTTGTTGTAGGTGGCATGCAGCAGCGGCAGATTCAAGCTAAGCCCTGTGCTAAAGAAGGGAATATTATGTGGGTTACAAGGATGATAAAGGACTGGCGCGTTTGTGCGAAAGTAACATTGCTGCTGACTGGAATAAAAGCATGGATGAGTTGCCTAAATACCAAAACAAAAATGAACAGGACATAGCATAAATTCCATGTGAAAGCTCTCGGATTCGTATACGAAAGCTTAGAAGAGTGTTGCCAATTGGTGGTCAGTGGGTGGTGGAAATACTTTCCATACACTTTTAGGCGGTAGGTATTATTGGTATGGGTGTTGTCGAGCTGTTGAGATGGTAACATGACAGAAAATAATAAAATAGCGAACAGATTGTTGCCAGTGGGAAGTACAGTGGCCAAAGCACGTGGCTTAAGGTTTGAGTTACAGGTAGAATTCGGAAAATATGTTCTTTTGAACAATTTGAGCATATTATATACATTGTAAAAAGGAGCGGGATGAGGGAAGAACAAGAATATAATACATTAAAAAAATTAATTTGAATACAATCACGAAGGACTGCCTTACAATACATGCCGAACACGCAATCCTATTGCCTTGCCGTCTTAATTTCCTATCCATATATCGTTGGTTAGGGTCCACGTGAGGTACAAAAGAGTCAGTCATAGCTTTCGAAAGGAATTCACTCGTAACAGTGGAATAGAGTCATCCAGTTGAAACTGATCACAATTTCATATAGTCTAGTTCTAGGGTACCAATTCGCATTCAAAGTGATGAAAAGAGAAAACTAACAAACTACCGAGTAACGAGTAACAAGCAGTGATGACAGACCATAGGAATGCCACATTGCGAACCTATCTTGAAGTCCCGGCAGAGGTTCATAAAAATTTTACTACCCGAATATCGCTTTCAACGAAATTGCCTATCCATATCTATATCTATATCTATACTTATAATAAAACTGTGGCCGTTTTCTATGTTCACAGTTGGCGTCAAAACTACTGCACAGATTTCGATGAAACTTTTTTTAAAATGTTAGTTAAGATTCTCAGAAGGACATTGCTATTGATTTTATTACCATGCTTATTTTTTGGTAGCGTTTTTTACCAAAATTTTTTCTGACTTTACTGCCTTAAGCTCGCCATTACTCAAGCAATTATTAATCACTGCAAACAAAACAAAAACATTAAGAGAGAAACTAAGCTACAACACAAAATCTAACATTAAAAAACTAAATTTATTATCTCAAATCGAAAATTATCAGCAACCGTTGTTCTTGATCGTTGTTCTGCTTTGGGGTGGTGGCCTGGTGGGTGGCGCACATCGAACAAGCACATACATTGCAACAAAAATTGTGTGGTCAAGTTTTCTCCCATAAAGTGAAACGAAAGAGAAGTAGGCGAGGTGTGTGTGAGTATTAGTGATCATATGTTTGAACTTCCTTTCAAAAGTTTGGAAAAGTTAGGAAATGGGCTGGTGGGATTCGTGTGTCTGGTTGTTTCATTCGTGTTGCTTCCTTTTCGTCAACATTTGAGGTGGTTAAGAGGGAAATGTCATAACATTGCGTAAATCTTTTATGTGTAGACTTTTTAGTAGAAATTCAAATTATGTTTTTGTTGTCTTTGTTTTTGCTTTGTATTGCTTTCAAAAACGTCCAAGGGAAGAAACATATTTATAAAAAAAAAACTGTTCGATGCAGTTCGATGAAAATACGTTTTGTCTTTAAAGTAACACGCGGGTGAAGCAAGGCGAGGACGGGTCAGTTAGTTACTAATAATAGCTTATTACAGACAGTTTTTAATGATATATTTATGAACAGTACAAACAAAATTAAGTAGGCGGTGCAAATTTCATGCATTTTGCGTTTTTTTTATGCGAATTTCGCATTCTGTTTTTGAGAGGAACTAGTCATTCCTTAGATAAAAAAGTTGGAAAAAGAACAAAAAAGTGGAAAAAGTCGGATGTACTCACATAGTGCACACCGTATATTTTTTCTCAATTTCAAAAAGTCAAAAGTCAAAGCTCGAACATGTTAAGAACATACAATTGAAGAAAAATGTAGGTATACCTACAATAAATAATTTCAAGGCGGGTGTTTCCAATAAAATATAAGATTTAGTAAAATAAAAATAGGCTGTCCACTTCTTAAAAAAGAACAAAAAATGGAAAATCGGTTACAACGTTACACCGGATATACAATTTATACATATAACGAACAAATTCTCCAGTCCCATCGAGTTCGTTATAAACAGATTTTGACTAATGAACAATAAATCAAGACCAGGGCCCTATTTCACCAACCACTTTTCACTTTACATTTTGCAATTTTTCACTTTTTCTTTGCAATTTTCGTTTCACCAAACGCAAATTTGCAAAGAGGAAATTATTTTTTTGCAAAATTGAAAATGTTTCCTCTTTGCAAAATTCGTTTCACCAAACACAAATTTTCAAAGTGCAAAACATGTTTTTGCAAATTGAAAAGTTTTGTGAATTTGCAAAGAAATCGTCCATTTCGTTTCACCAAACAAATTAGATTTGCACTTTACATTTTAAATCGTGAAAAGTTTTTCAATAATATGCATAGAAAAAAAATCATTTGCAGTTGAACAATTGGTGATATAATTAAAAAAATATATAATGAACCGTTTCAAAGCACTCTTTGAAGACGAAGAGGATACAAATAATGTACAAAGGGTTGTAATATTAAGGATAAATTTTGAAATTGAAGATAATTTTTCAACCCTGGAAGGCTTTCGTTTAACAAAGACGAGTATTGAACGTGTTTTGTCAACAATTAGACGTAGGTTAAAGTTTGACAGCGAACGAAATAATCGAGGAATTGCTCGCAACCACCATTTGCTGGCCACAAAATACTTCGGAAAAAGCTACCCAATTTTTTGCTCAAAGTGGATTCCCCTTGTGTAGCTGGATGCGTTGACGGTACGATGATCAACATTGATGCACCCAGGGAAAATGAAGAGCAGTTCGTTAATAGATGCAAGGGTATTAAGGAATTCCCGTTTAAATGCGAATTTCAATGCAGGATATCGACCATATTCAAATGCAGTACCTTTAGGGGACAGCGCTTATTCTTTAAGTGAATGGTTAATAACACTACTAAGAACAAATCCGGAAGTTCCAGTGTTTCCAGCGTTTTAACCGAGAAAACATTTTTTTTAAGCCCCACAAACAAGTTTCCGACAATAAAACTTCCTCTATATTACGTCTTGGGTGCAATTAAATATATATACATACGCGCATATGTTTTCCCCTTTGCAAATTTGCAAAACACGATTAAAAATGCAAAGTTCTCTTTCTAATTGGTGAAACACTAATAATTTTCATTTTGCAAAAAAGTCTGAAAAAATGCAAAATGAAAAGTCGTGAAAACTTTTCATTTTTGGTGAAACACATCGCACTTTTACTTTGCAGGAATTATTTTTTTGCAAAATTGCAAAAAGAAAAGTGAAAAGTGGTTGGTGAAATAGGGCCCAGGCCCCTAAATCTATTCAGTTAAAATTCTTAAATCGGTCTAGTTTTCTTGAGTAATCACGTTTACATAACAGGTGTTATTTTTAGGTTCGACCTCAGGAAAGCATAGTAAAGTACAAAAAAAAAAATCGTTCTAGTCACATTTGTTCTTGAATCGTATTAAAATACATTAAAGAGTTGCGTGTCCGTCTTTTAGTTTGCAGCTTACTTGCAGTTTCCACCCACATCACCAGAAAGGTTCAAACATAAGCTGCTACCAGAGACAAAATATACCTACTGAGTCTGAGAAAACTGATGAAAGTTGGCTCAAAATATTTTTCTCAGCTGCTACTGTTACTTCCATTTGGGATACATACCTAATTGCAGTCGCGGAAATGTTAAGTGAACGTATTACCTTTAAGTTGTAATTCCATGCTGAAAACCTACTTTACCTACTTAGCTTTGCTTAGATAGAAGCTCAAAAAACAGCCCAATAGTAGTACCTACATCTTCTATTGCACAAACTTGGTTTGTGGTTCTTCTTGTACTGTATTTTGTGATGATGGAGTTTTGAAAAACTTTCTTAAATTCCATTTCATTTTACACCCATTTTTAGTAGGTACACATTTTTTTGATTTCCACTGTAGAACCATGTTGACTCCAATTTGTATCCACACCTCCTGCAAGTATGCAGTGCGTCTAAACAGTGTATACCATTTAAATTGCAAATAGGGTGTGCGCCATCACATATGCTATGCACGATTGTCGTTTTGCCAATTGGTCTAAATCATAAAGCCAATGCTGCCTGAAGGAATTCAGTGTTTTGGCACATTTTTGGGTAGATAATAAACATTTCCACATGGCGCAATGGCTTAGTGGTATTGTGTTGGGCTACTTAGCGAGGGGTTCTAGGTTCTAGGTGCGCCACCTCTCGCGAACGTCTGACAAACATCCGAGAGTAAAAACTGTCATGAATGAGCTTCTCAATATTAGCCGTTTGGACTCTGCGTAAAATTGTAGATCCTTTCCATTCGTCCCAAAAATTGAAAACCCACACAAAACGAATGGTTGTGAGAGAAGCTAGGCCTTGGGTCCCACAGACCTGTCGCGCCAAAATATTTATTTATTTATTTTATAATAAACATTTCCATGATCGTCGGTATGCTGAATTGCTGAGTACAGATGTGAAATTTCCTTGTGCAATGTGCATCCCCTTCAAGACTAACAAATTGGCGGATAGGATATGAGAGGGATTCGAAGGATTTTTTTTTTGAAATGTTGTGTTTTGGAAGCATCATGCAGTGAGGAGCTGAGTTCAGGACGTGCAAAAGCTGCATCGTTTGGAGGTCATAAGTCGGCTAAGTAGAAAGATTTCACTTTCTATTTTTAATGAACGCTGTAACTTTTCAAAAATCAAATTAGTAAATTACCGCCTAATTTTGGGTAACCCGACTTTTCTTTCACCGCTTTTAGCGTAAGTTTCACAATGCCATACATAAATGTCTTCTAAATGCACACACAAATCGTGTATATAAAGCAACTTAAAGACCATTGCGAAACGTTGTAACAATTTGCAAGTCAACACAATCATAAATTATGCAATGTTGCCCCAAATTCATTAGGCGGGCAGAACACTAGTCTCCCTTCATAAAGGGATACTGGGAAAAAAATAATTTCCATTTTTATTCTATTCACAGTGACGGCAAATTTTTATTTTAAATCCATAGTTTATAATTTCCTTTCAGCGGAAGCTCTACTCTGAGCTTCCTCCTATCTCGGCATCCTCCACGAGGACACCATCGTAATTGAATAAGAACACCCTTTAGTTTCAATCGGTTCTATTTTCAGTGATTTTTTATTCTTCTTTATTTTCTTACTTTCCGCCGCGCCGCCCGCCGTCAGGATGCTGAGATATTTTATTGAATTTCAGTTTTTGTTTTATAATTCAATTTCGAACTTGTGCAATTTGCTTGAGATAAAAACAATAGATAGGTATATACCTGCTGCTGTGGTGAAACGCACCAGGAGATATAATTCTGATACTGCTGGTGGATTTTATTGAATTGTTTTTTATAAGGTTTTTTTCTGCTGATATATTGACTTACCCAAGGGACTGACCAGCGGCGAACTTGAACCACTTCCGATGGTCGCTGTGTGGGGCATGGCTTGCGACAAATGAAAGAGAACTTCGTTTAGCTTTGGCTTGGCAATCACTGCTGGAACATGAAAGAAGGGATTTTCTAATTTCATACACACGCACACAAACGCACGATATAGTAACATGAGGAATGTGTTTACTCACGTTTGTCCTTTTTGAACTTAGTCGCATCGACAAACTTGAATTTACCACGGAATCCTTTGGCGGTGTGGTTGGAACTGGCGTTGAAGTCAATAAGCAGATCCGGGCCGTTACTGAGAATCCTTTTGTTGTGTACTGTTTCGCAGATAACATCGATGATGGAGGACACGTTCGGCGACTCGGCATCGTAGATGGTTACTTTGTCCAAGTTGCAACTGGAATGCAGGAAATCGTCAGTGAAAATATGACTGTGGTCGTGGTGTGGGATTAGCGCGATATGTGGGAATATGCATGGTTTTGGGTGGAGTATTAGAGGGCAAATGCCGAAGGATTCGAAACGATGTATGAACGCAATTGTGCGTTTCGGACATTGTCGGACCTTGTGCCTTGTTTCCCGTGGCCTATCACTTTATAATCCATCCAATATTTCACTGCCAAATAGCCAGGGCCTTGTACATGTTTTTAATTAATGCTTAAAAATGTTCTTGACAAGTTTATGAACAAACAAATTTTTTTTTTCCTTTGGTATTATCCAAGTTAGTCCTAGTTAAGATTATATACATTCATGTGGAGTGCAGTTACGTTGGTCTTCTGAAAAGCTCTGCAAAAAATCATATACAAAGGGAAAAATAGTCTTACGATTGTTTTTTTTTTTCAACTTTCGCTGCACAAGCTTTTAAAAAAATGTGACAAGGTACAATTCCAATAGTTTGGGCCCTTTTTAACATAAAAGTTGTCTAATCACAACTCATACTTTTTAAGACATGCGGGCTTTTTTTAATAAGGACTTCTTAAGGATAATTTGTCGATTATTTTCTAGAACTTAGAAAACCTGTTTTGTTTAGATAACCCAAGAGATCTTAAGATAAATGGTAGTCAGGTTTTGTAAAATGAACCGAAACAAGTTTCCTTTTTTTAGCAGTAACATATTTAGAACAGTTGGCCAGAACTCCTAAGATCAACAGAAACTGTTTAGATTTTGGTGGGAAATGTGGTATTTAAGAACTGTCTAAAAGTACGTCAAGTGTGATTACGAAAATGGAACCTAGGTGATATTTTAATGTAACTATAACATTTAAATTTACACTTAGGATAGTTTAATAAAAACGGAAAGACACAGCTTCCTGTAAACACCCTTTTATTAATATTTTTAACATTTTAATTCTGTAAAATAATATCAAAGATTTTGGTCTTGGGTTGGGTAAGTTAAACTGGTTCCGAATAGCCCTAAATGAAAGAAGAGTGGATTCGGGGGCTTTTGCTGACTTTATTTTTGTTAGCTAGGTGTTATTTATCAACGTTTTCGAAAAGATAAATGGAATCCGGAAAACGTTTTTTTTATTGTGGTCCACTTAAAAATTTCTTAATTTAACTTTTGGTCCTTGTACAGCCGGGCAAATATGGGTCTAGTCAAAAATACTTATGGTTGCCATGGGCTTATGTGTACAGTCAAACTTTTTTAAAACGAACTTTCTTATATCGAATTTCATTTCGTTCCCCTTCCTCTTCAAAAATATCCCATATGTTTTTCTATATAACGAATTTTGTATAAAACTTCTTTATAACGAAGCAATTTTCGTTCCCTTGAAGGTTCGGTATAAAGAAGTTTGACTGTATTTGTTAAGTTATTGTTTTCAATAACCCAAAACTAGCGCTAGTTTTGGTAAAAGGTAGGAACAATGCTTAACGAAATCAATACCAGTTTTCTTACTTTTGTTTATTAGTTGGAACAACGAGTTCATCGAACACAACTTCAACTCTGGTGTCAGGTCTGGAAAAAGAGAACAGATTAGGTATTCAAAATTATGCTTTAATGTAGACTTATATATTTTATAACCTCGCAAACATTTTTGAATTCGTAAAAAATAGTAAAATCTTTGCTTCATCCTTTCCGTTATGAAATTCGAACTTCCTGTGTTTGAACGGAGTTGGTTTAAAAACTACTGGCATTTACATTTGCATTGCAAAACTGTAACGATTAAAAGATAGGATGTGTTTTATCGTTATGCGCTCTCAAGAAGCGGGATTTCTACGCTTGCTTTTTAAGAAGATAGTATTTCAAGAAATTTATACAGGCATCTAGGAGCCTTGGCCGATTGGAAATAATTTCTTTCACGATAAATTTCAGTTATGTACAAGGACTTTAACCTGCGTGTAAATCATTCTCTTATGTTATCCTTAGGTTGAACAAAAAGGATTCTGTTAAGAATTGTATGCAAATACCATCGACTTAAGTTGTTGAATTTTGCTTGCTTCTGTGCCTTTCGTGTTGTTGTAGTTTTTAATCGAACAAGCGTCCTAGTGATAATGTTACAAACACGATGTCAAGTAGATAAGTGTGCAGAAAAAAATCCAAAGAGCAGTATTATAAGAAAATAATAGTTCTGCTGCTTTGTTGCTAATGAGTTTATTCACATTTAAAACGCCTGTCGGAAACATTTTCATTGTTCATCTATTTATTATGGCGACGTTGGTTTCAGTGTTGTTATCAACTTTTTGTGAAGATCCTCTTTTTGGGCTTTCCAAAATCGTAAATATCGTAGTTTTTTGAAGGTTAGTAGTGGGGATGCAATTTCATTCAATTTCAAGTTGATAAAAGTGGTACTGAGGTAGTGGGAACCAAAACTTTCGTATTTTACTGAACTCAACAAATTAATTAGTGCGGGTGATTTCCTCCTCAACTTATTATGACCAGCAGAAACAGGCATGTTTTTTGAAGGTATCTTTGGAAACAATTAAGTAGATAATAACGTTGGCTTCTAAATCTTAAAAACTAGGCTTGGAGGCTCTTCAAATTTCCTACCCCATTTTCTATTTAAAAGAAAACATACTTTTTCTGTTTGGTGCGGTTACTCAAAGTGCGAAAAGAATCATCCTCAATGGCCCTGACAAGAAAATTAAGGCGTATTTACATGAAAAATAGCGGTTCGTTACAGGCTTCGATTCTTAGCTTTATTAATTACTTAATTCTACGGCGGGACTGACGCTATCGAATTTTCGAAAGATAGGGCTTAGTGGTGGTAAAAGAAGTAAGTTGCAGACAAGTTTACAATTATATGACGTAAAGAGTCGGCAGGTATGAGGTCGAGTTCAACATTTATAACGTTACTTGATATAAATTTTTACGCTGATCTTAGTTTCAAACATCACTTGGATTCTTGAGCACGCTTCCCTGCAAAAAATTAAACACTGTTCACTGCTGACAAAAAAATAAACACTGTTCACCCTCTACATTCATTCTGCAAAAGTTGAGCCTTGATTGGTGAAAGCCGTTGCTATCTTATGCCATGTTCCCACCAATCAAAACTGCGAGTTTCGCCATACATTTTTTACGTGTCGAAATCTCGGGATTTTAGCGAAATCTAGTCGAACTCCTTCTGATTTCATCCGCCTGTGAGAGGTTATTAAACCGAAGAAGCCTACAGCGTGAACTTTGGTTTATTTTGTGTTCATTTGTGCACGCCAAAATAGACAGCTTATGACTTTTGAAATCACTTCAACTCGGTGGGAACGACTAACGAGGTTTCAGTAGAAGTTCATCGAAACCTCGCGATTTCAGTTTGGTGGGAACATGGCATTTGACAGGTTGGTACTTTACTCTTAAAAAAAAATATTTTCAACCTCGTATTTCAATACTTTTAATATCGTAAATAAAATCAACAAATCGTAGAAACTGACTTTTACCAAGCGAGCGTCAAATTTCAAGCTCAAAATCGTAACAATGACGATAAAAACGATCACATAACAAAGATGTATGGTTGTTTACTAGAATTTCTCTCTTCGGCAAAAATATTTTTTTTAACAACCGCTCTGCTTTATTAAAACAAATTGTCAGTGAATCTTGCACTTTCTAGATCTAAGCTATGATTTGAATTTTTAAATCAAAACTGTCAGAATATTCATAACAATTTTTCATAATTTTTAAAAACACTGTGCCATGTGTACAAATAAAAGCTACACCCACCCCAACCTATTTTTATGCTGCAATCCAACCTATTTGTGCAACACTCTTTCATTTTACACCGACATAAATAATATTTCCACCGCGCCATTCAAGGACCACGAAACACACCACACAGTCCAAAATAGCACATACAATTATTTAACTGGAATTAAGAAATTCAGATTGCAGCGGCAGCGTCTGTCAACCGCGACGACGGCCAAACAATATAATCTGCTCATATCTCACACGTGTGGTTTTTCAAATTAATTAAACGGAGTCCTCTTCGCGCCGTTCGCGGACACGTTCAACCATCGCGTAGTCTGAAATATATTCACCCAAAAATGTCTGCAACTGAAATGGCCTCTCACGAGTGAGAGCAGAACAATAAACATGCAGCAAAATGTAAATTACCTCCCGATGAATTTATACGTGCACTGTATGTGCGCAGCATAATTCGCAGGATACCTCGGCGAATGGAAGTACTTCCACGCGTCACTCGTCTCGTTGGTGGGCGCTTCCTCGGCGAAGAAGTAATAATCACAGTAGGTTCCGGGTATCAGGCGGCCATCATTCTCGAAATTTGCTTCAAATAAAAACGCTTTAGGTATAGGTTAAGGTTAAGAGAGTGCATTGCATACCCTTGTCCAGGAAGGCGTACTCCCCGCGGATGTACAATGCCACGGAGTCATCCCTCACCGCTGGTGGCTTTAGTATCACCCGCAACCCATAAATCCTTCCACCACTGAAAAGCGGCTGCTGTAGCTGTCCACCATTGTCATCAATGCCACTCACATGCTCCACGGCAGCAGCACCATCATCATCCAACTGGGAAGCGATTTCATTCACTTCCTCTGGCGCATAATTAAGTGAAGCGTTCCGTTTAAAGTGACTGTGACACATGGTGTATTCGGGTATGGTAGTGTTCTCAATGACAGGCTCCTTCAGATACGGAAATAGTTCCACGTACTCGGCGCAACTGCAACAAATCATAAATTAAATTAATTTCGTAAAGAGAGAAATGCGCTCATTGCATGCAAAGTGGAGCTTGTCCCAGACATGCTCCAACGACAGAAGATGTCAAAACTAACGAAAAATCTAAAAGACGTGGTGATTTTGTTAAACTTTTTATTTGCGCTTTGGGTTAACAACAATTATGGCTTCCGCTTCCTCAGGCCGGAGAGCATTCGGCAGAACGCCGGGTAATCGATCATCGCAGGTTCGTCCAGAGTCTTCGGCTTCGCCAGTGGTGCCTTGGAAAGCGCCTCCCTCGCCTCGGCCTTGGTCAGTTTATCGCCATAGTTGGTCAGCTCCTCGTACATCCTGTATAATGGGGAACACATTTACAACCAACTACGTGTTCGAAATGTTTGCTCATACTTTTTCTCCTCAATTAACCCAGTTCCGTGATCGTCCCACTTGCTCCACGCTTCCAATAGCACGTCCTCGGGATCCAGTTCAATCGTCCGGAATCCCATGAGTTCCACAAATGCATCATAGTCCAATGGTTCCTTGGCCTGCAGCCAAGAACATGAACTCATTTGGAAATAAATCAGAAAAGCGTGTCAAACAAGCAGTTTACCTCCTTTATCATCTCGTCGAGAAGTTCCTCGGGTGCCTCGTTGCCCAGTGCCATGAACGTTATCCTTAGATCCTCCCGGGAGATGAGTCCATCCGAGTCCGTATCGAAAAGCACAAAGACCTACATACAGCAAGAAGCAGTTTTTTACTCGCTTTTTCAATTACATGTAAGCGAATGTGCGTACCTCTTTTAATTCGACCAGTTTTTTCTCGTCCAAGTCCTTTAGGTTTAGTGCATCCACGTCACCGGCATGCACTTCCTCTGGCAGTGTATATGGGCCAGTGGATTCCGGTATCCTTAGTTTTGGATTGAGAATCTCATTGATCAATGCCATGGCTGATGATTCATGGGGCTCCTCAGCGATGGATTGACGCTCCTGCTCCTTGAGTCGTTTGGCATGCGACTTTTTACGTTTCTTGAAAACATTTAGATGGCCGGTAAGAAATCAATTGTGGGAGTGGACGTCGTCCTTTATATATACTCACCCTGTCGAGTTCCTCGTACGAAATGACATTTTCCAGTGACATCTTTTGCAAATTGAACACTTGACACGACGACTTCTGTGGGACTACTCGACACGTTAACTGGGAGCAGGATTTATGAAAGTCTCGCATTTTATTGAAAAATGCAATCGATTGCAATATTTTTGCGAAAAATTGTCGTCGATGATTTATATTTTTAGAAAATACCTATTTTTACTTTTACACATATGCATAAATGTGTTTTTACGAATTCTTAAATATGAATTTCCTGATTTCCGTTTTTATTTTTTTTTTGTTTTTAGCACAAGGGCGGCGACAATGTGGAGGGGTTTTTACTCGTAATTGAAGTGGTCGCTGTTCGGGTAAGGGGACGCCCGGGGATTTGCCAGCTTATCACAGAACGTTCTAAATAAAGAGCAATTTTGACTACTTTGCTCATGTACTAACAACCCTTGCTCCATTTTTATTTTGTCTTCTTAAAGAAGACCGGAAGGAAATTCGTTTTAAATTTCAAAAGAACTTTATTACTAAGCTCAGCAATAAGAAGAACTGGAGCAATGAATCCACAATTCACAGGCTGAGCAAGCACACAACAACAAGGTGGTACACAGAGGGGTCCAGAACTGATAAGGGGACCTGAAGCGGTAGTATTCTGGTCTAAAACAAAATATTCTAAGCCAATGGGCAAAAGTACCAGCATCTTTTAGGCTGAAATCTATGCCATAGACAGATGTGTCAAAATTGACACAGACAGAAACAATGCCAACTGCGATATAGCTGTAATGTCAGACAGCCAGGTTTCTATTATGGCCCTTGTGTAGGAATGCCTTCAAAAACTTGATGAACTGGGTAAGAGAAACAAAATAACCCTCTGTTAGGTTACTGACCATGTGGGAATAGACGGTTATGAAATGACCGACTCCCTAGCAAGAATAGAAACATCCTGAACCATTCTGCGGAATAGGGAATCACACCCTCCAAAATAAAAAAAAGGGCAAGAACCTGGCATAACACTCAGGGCATGATGCAGGCCAAGAAACTTCTGGGACATTACAAAGATTCCAATCTTGCATCGGAATATGAGCAAAAATTACCTCAGCTTCCCAACAGGGTATTGAAGACTCAAGGAACACCTCAGGAAGCTGTGTTTATCTGAAGAAAGTGTCTGCAGATTCTGCGATGAGTCCCAGTTTACGTGTTATATCATGTGGGGGGGTTGACCCACAAAAGACTGTCATACTTGGGCAAGTACCAGTTATCTAATGAGGAAATACGGTCAGCTCTCATCCTCAGATTCTATAAGCTTGCTAAAGGATCAATTTCCTCCGCTAAGGAGAAATAACAGAACAGAACGTCTAAAATGGCACTCTAGAAACGCATACACACTATTCAATCTGTCAATAGTTTGCACTCACAAGCATAGGCATATAGTATTGAAGGACTTGTGGAATTGCAGAATGTCGGAATGCTCATCACGATCACAGTAAGTAAGTGCAAGTTCAGCTTACTTAGGTGATCGTATAGTCGGGATTAGTCTCGTTACCTCTCCAGCCTTAGCACCAGCGTGAGCCACTCGAAAAATGTTGCGTGCAAAACGAGCAAGGGTATTTCGGTACACACTCGGTAATGTCCTTTCTTCTGAGCTGTACAGCATTAGCAGGGCCAGTTCCTACATTGAGTCTAATTTGGCATTTTTTTACAATGAATCTTCCGTTTACTTAACAAACTTTGGAATGACTAAATAGAGGACATCACGATAGGCATATTTGTGGACTAGGTTAGCCGGAATTTCTATAGCGCGTATATTGCAAAATTATGTCGTATTCCATTAACCATCGTGAGACACCATTCGAGGACGGATCGGAAGAAAAACAAGCCGATTTAGGATAGTTCTCGATGGAACAGCGTTAGAGTTTTGATCGGAGGACTCCCTTAAAATCAGGAACTGGAGGTAAAAACAGGGTTTGATCCGAAAACAAAGAAAACCATTTTTTGTGTGTTAGGATGTTAGGTACTTTTTTTATCAATTTTATTTTAACTTTTGTACAATGGCGACAAATAAAAACGAAGAGGCCAATCTCACCAAGCGAAGTTGGATTTATATCAAAGAAAGAACCAACCAACCAACTTCTCTTTGTGAGTTATTTGATTTAAACAAACAGTAAGAGAATAAAAGGTTCACGTCTAGAATAGTAGGTTAGGTGTGTTTTTTGAGCTTGTACCTCAGCGAAACAAAGTAAAGAAGAATGCAAAAAAAACGGTTGAAATCACATCTGAGCTTGAATGGTATAAAATGTCGTATGTCTCGACTTTTAGTACGCAGTTTGCTTGCAATTTCTGCCGGCATCCCCATCAGAAAGGTTCACACATAAGCTGGGATAGTTATTGTTTTTGGAAAAGAAAAAGAGACGGATCTACAAACTCACACTTAACTTCAATAAGGGTATTCACTTAAACGCGTTAAACCCTCATACATTGACTTATTTTATATGGACTGCTAGTAGCTAACTTCA
Source organism: Cheilosia pagana (assembly GCA_936431705.1). NCBI lineage: Eukaryota > Metazoa > Arthropoda > Insecta > Diptera > Syrphidae > Cheilosia > Cheilosia pagana. The sequence goes on from OW386166.1 coordinate 112,598,059, forward strand.
CGTTGGTTCCAATATTAGCGCTAGCTCTCGTGGTTCAGAGTGGAATAAATTGGAAACTTGAACTTTTTTCAGATTTCTATTTACATCTGACGTTTCTATTTCGGAGCAGCGTTTCGGAAAAGAGTTTCACTTGGCAATTCAACTCACGCCTAAAAGGTGGCTCTGGCATTCTATGGACAAATCGAAGATGGTTGTCATTTTGTTTCACTTATTTCGCATGGAACCACGAGCGCTAGTTATGTGGTGTCATTTTCTGGGCAGAGATTGTATTGAACTGGCATTTCACTAGTAGTCCATGTATTTGTATAGTATCTATTTCAATGTCCTCATAAACTGCAGAAATTTGCCACCTCCTAAATGAACTTTCAGATTTTGTATGGGGATGGGGAATAGTTTCCGAAGGCCTCATAATTTTCCCCGATCAATTTGACTCGGTTTGCGGAAAATTGCGCAAATTTTCAAATGTCAAACTGTGACAAGCGGTCGTGTGAATTGTTTTTCATTTAGAGTTGCAGCAATGACGATAAGAACCTATTTAAAAATACATTTAGTTTACTGAATTATTGTTATTTGCACCAAAACGAAAAATTTTAATTTAAACGAAATCGCCGTTTTTTTTGGAGCTGAATTTGACAAGAGACTTGACATTCGCTTTACGCGAAATACGCAATGCCATTTCCAAAGGGGTGTTCACTTAAAGCACCGCTGAAATTTATGAATTTACAAGCTGTATAAAATTATAATATTAAGTGAATACCCTTAATGCCTCCGGTTATAAACACCGGAGATTGTTAAATATTAGTAAATTCTTCTATACTTGAGTGTGTGCTGTTTGCATGTTTTTTTTAGTTATTTTTAAAGTAATTCGGGTTTTTTGTTTTTTGAATTAACTTTGTTATTATTTATTTAACTTAATGACACTCCGGGGAAGAATACGAATCAAATGACACCTCAACCTTTAAATTCAAGCCGTACGAACGCGCGAAACATATAACCCTCCTTCTGTGTCCAGTCGGGTAAAAAATCCAGTACAATAATAATTCAAAAATTAACAGAATTGTCGATCACTAAAATAAATAAGAATTAAATATATTTGGACGCGATACCTCACCACGTTGCCTGAATGACAAGGAATAGAAGAAACTGCACCCTGCACGCAACTCAAATAAATTGCTCATGTTGCGTCGTTCGGACTGACTCTTCTGATGGTCTAGGCAGGTATTTGAAATGGGAATACTGCATAACAGTTCCTCTCATCGCTGTATTTGAAGAATTCGCCACCTTCTCTGTCGTAACTAGAAAAAACACACTCAATAAGGACATAAGCATAGAAGTCACCAGTCCAGAGCCTAATCATCCAATTATCGTCGAAATTATTGATCTTAATAGACAGCAACTCAATGTTAAAGTCAAGAACTGAAAACGCCATCCAGTGTTTAGTCTCTACACATTATGCACAAAAATCTGCCGACAACAGAAAATTCAAAAAATTGCTTAATGTGTTCCTTAGATTTTTAAAAAAGTCCAGACAATAATTGGCCATATTTCTACAGATATTTGCACAGGTTATACCTCCACCCACCATCAGGATACGCCACTGCGCCACTACAGGTACATTCATAATGTATGTCAAAGTCTAATTGCCCGTTTGCTGCCTGCCTCTAATTCAAAGATTGATAATATCTATATTAAGTAGGCTGCACAGAAAACAGAATCCATACAGCATTGGTTGCTGTCGGTCTCGTGACATCTATTTTAAATCAATTTGCGAAATCGAATTTATTTTCTCTGATCAAATTTTCGGAATTATTCCAAACGATGCGATGTTCTTCAACATAAATAGCGTGCATCATAAATAATTAATTGACGGAGACACTGCCACCGAACCGTCCACCAACATTGAGTGCGTAGTTTGTAATATAATTTTATTGGAAAGCACACACTCACTTGGTCTGCAGTTGAACGTCCTTCAACTCTAGCTGTACGATATTGGCCGCGCTTCCCATCACGAAAATCAGGACACAATCACTTCGACTGAAACGGGGATTGCTTGAATTGACCGAAAACACCCCGCGGTTGTCGGCGTTCACTTCTGTTGCGTAGATGCAAGGACAATCTGCAATATAAAGAACAACACCGCGCGTTATTTGCAGCCTTCATTCAAATTTAAGCGCGCATAAATCGTGCGCGCTCCACCAATTACCGAGAAATAAATTTCGCGCCGCGGTTAGCACAGATGGTACAGACTTCCCAGCTCCGCATAGGGCACAGATTAAATTGAAAATTAAAATCACACTTCTTGCAGCAGCCATCGCGAGCGAGTGTACGATAAATTGTATAGGCAATGCGTGCTATTATACTACTGCAGTGGCATCCTTCAGCGGCGGCAGTCAGCAACAGGACGACGACGCGGGACTAATGAGAGCACTTAATTTGAAATTATTTACCCGGCATGCTGTTTAGGGTATTTTTATAAGGACATCACACAAAATCGACCAGCGCTCGTGACTATGGTGAGTTGAAGTTAACTTGCCTCAAAGGAAGTGGACTCATAGTAAAAATAGCTCGACCCAATTTGTGCGGATGTGCAAATCTATTCTATGTATGACGATGATGATGATGATGATGACACATTAGCATACATGGCGCTGCTCGCCATGGAAATGAATTAATTTCTATCAAGGCGAAAGTGTATATCGTCGTGTAGCAGCATACAGAGTGAGTGGAAAAGGGAGTGGGTCACAGGGTGGATTGTTTTAGACTGGGGTATCGGTATGTATATGTGACGGTTGTTTGGCAGGTGATAGTTATTGCGAATTCTAACGAAATTGTATACTCAAATGGCGATGGTTGTTAAAAATTGAGGTGTAGGAGGATATATTTAGAACGCGGCACCTGAAGCGTCAATTTAGTGTTCATTGAAGTCGGCTGTGAAGGTTGAAATAGTTTGGGAGGTCTTGTTGCATAAATCAGAGAACATGTTATTGTGAAAACTGTTTACAAATTCCAGTCTGAGGATTACTCATAGGGGGAAAGACGAATTGGTAGGTACATATTTTGAGCATTTAAGGGGTAGGTGCATGTACATGGTGGCTCCTCTGAAAAGAACAGTATTGGGTCACAATATCCGCTCCTGCAACTAAATACTTTTTAGTTCGTACAAAATTTGTAACTCTAGATTGAGATTTAATTCAATTCTGATATTGCGATGAAAGAGGAACTCAAAATGTGGGTCCCACAAGTCTGTTTGTCCGTCTGTCCGTCTGTCAGTCTGCTCCTGAGGTCTACAGACTAAACAGGTGGACGGATTTGTTTCAAAATTCGGATTTGGAGTTTTTGGGCTTACAGTTCGGAGCGACTTTATTTTTTGCACGTTAACCCTATTATTAACGGTACTTCCCATGTAACGATTTTTAACAAGTTTGATTTTTTCGAAAACGGCTCTTGGGATTTCCACCAAAATTAATATTTGGGCTTAAGTAGGTGTGGTTAATATGGTTGCATACCCATAATCTCAAAAACGGTCCAGACGATATGTGATATGGTCATTCGTAAAATGTGGAAACAGTTTTTCTCTAAATTATCGTACAATGCATTTTTGAAAAATGGCATATTTTAAGAATTTGGTTTTTTACAGTTTACCATCAAAACGGCTGCAAAGGCTTTTGACCAGAATGCATATTTTGAGATAAATTGATTTTTTCAAAATGACAGCGTCCTTAATTTTCCATTCTCACCGTTGAAAACGCTGCCTTTAACAGTTGTTCATTTCTCGGAAACATCATTTTCGATTTGGATAAAAACTTTTAGATAAAACTTTAAAAAAGAGTTCTGAATATCAGTTTTGAACTAGATTGAACAAAAACAATTTTCGAACAAAACATTGCAATTGTTGTTACTACATATTTTGTTTGCATAATTTTCCGAAAAGAGCTTAAACGATTTTGACCAAAATAAATATTCATTATAACATAAGTTTTCTTAATAAAATCTTGTTTTCTTAGAAAATGATAAAGCCATTTTATGCGAATTTTTGAAAAATTACAGCCTTAATCCCAATCGCATATCTACGGTTTATGGGCCCGAAACGAAGTCAAAAGCAAGAACTCCTTCTACGCTTGTTCTTGTACTCAAAAACCTGGCAAGAGCATTTGGCACTTAAAACTTTTTAACGAGAACTTTTTAAAAATGCCTTTAACTGAGAGTTTAAGCCTTACTGTCATCTAAAATGAATACCTACGTTTAAGCCAAAAGTATGATATTCTTATGTTTTCTGAACAGTTTATTTTATCTAGTATCAATTCTAAGTTTTTTTACCTACCGTGCGACCCAGTCGTGCACTTTATTTGTATTGATGCTCTGAAAAGTCGTCAAATACTGGCATTGTTAACATAGTTGAGAACATGATCAAGGTAATGACCTACCCTTTCTCTTACGTGGATAGCCATACGGGGATAGCCATAGTCTTTGGGAATACCAATGCCATGAGGACTTGATGTTATATAACGATTTTTATCAACAGTACCTCTCTTGTGCCTCAAAAGACCTTCGGTGGACATGTTATTGATTTAGGCAACTTACTATTATGTTTGCCATCCTGAGTGTATGGAAGATGGCTTTTTATACCGACTGCACATAGTATGTAGTCAATTCGTCAGCTTCGTAGTTCCTTGGACATTGAACTGTTTGGCAATAGTCCTTAACTGGCTTCGATTTAATTGTGCAGAGCATATAATACGAGTCTTCCATTTTTGATTAAGCAAGAGAATTCCACGGATATATGCAATGCCTCGTTAAGATCCATTCTCGGCCGGCGGGTTCTATTCCTAGATCCAAGGGGAGTCTACCTATATAATATTGCAGTATTCTATTCAAGTTGATAAGGCATATCTGTTGTCTAAACAGAGCCCCAGTAACGTTTAATTGCTGCATTCCTCTGAAAATAGGTCTCCAGGCAAAAATCGCAAAAATATCCGATCTCCAGGCTTCCTACTTTTCTATAGGCTCTTCTATTCGTCCTATCTTCTTCGTCGAATTTTGCACTAAGGCGCTGTAACTTCTGTGGACTCTGGCTGATTAAGAGCGATCTGATATACAATTTAAGAAGGTATGTCGATAGAATACTTTGGACCAAAGCCAACATCTGCAGTCTTCCCGTAATACTGGCGACATCGATTCAACATTGGAATGTAATGGAACAGACCTAGTTTGGAAGTTTACATTCCTGCGCTGCTTCAATACCCTAGAAACTTTATGCACCAGAAATAAAAAAAAATACGGTGGGTTCTTGACCACGAGGGAATTGAAGGAAACCAAAAAGCCGACGAACTGGCCAGAATCTGCGCAATCTCTTAATCTACGGCAAACCTTGCTATAAAAAACTGGGAACACAATAACTGTGGGAGAGCATCCCAGGCCTAAGACAGGCCAAAAAAATTACTAAGCGAAGAAGATTCCAAATCTAGGCAGGCATGATGTCAAAAATCTATCACCTAAACAAAATATATGTAGCCGACTCTTCGGAATGTCTTGAAGAAGACGAAACAACTGATCATATCTTATGTGAATGCCCAGCCCTCTGTGGAAGGAATTTCTTCTTCAGGGAAATAATAAGTCCAGAAGAAGTAAAGCGACATTAGCTACATTAGGAAAGTAGAAACTCTAATATCCTGAACAAATTTTGTCTGTTCCTATGGTAGGTACATCTAATAGGTCTTTTCAAGTAGACGTGCCTCTTGTCGCGGTGGCGAGTCAGAATTAAAAAAAGAACATTTCTACGCTAAATAACATTTTAAGTCCCAAGCCGAGACTTTGATATGCCAAAGTGCCAGCGGAGACAATCCTTTCCTGCTACTTTATATCACTCCACTCTTTCTGGTTGTGCCCAGCAAAGCTATCTTCTGATAATGACCTAAAACCGATGCTGGTGATATTTTCTTTTATAGTTGATCCTCGGTTCGAATCCCGAAAGAACCAAATTACATCTTAAGGCGTTTTTCTACTGCGCCACCTCTCGCGGATGTCTGACAAACATCCGAGAGTAAAACTGTAATGAAAGAGGTTCTTAATTAGCCGTTTGGATAAATATCTATAGCTATTAGTTTATCTTGCGCAGGGTAAGCTCTCCGTTGACGGACGCCTTTTGCCTTTTCAAGATCAATGAGCAGAAGGTGCAGTGGTGACCTGTATTCGACGTACTATTCGTATATGTCACAGAATGACACAGAGCGGAAACATGGTGCCGAATCGCCACACCCGGGAACGGAAATACCAATTTTACACACGATAACAATTTAAAAGGTTGCCGTCTCGCAGCAATTCGTTGATCAACATTTTCGAATCAAGACTTATCGATGATCATTCTTGCTGTTTTCCACGGAAATCGCAATCCCGCTCGCAGTCATGTCAGATTTTCTCTGACGCATCAGAACTCAAATCGGTGCCAGTTGCGCATGCATTACTTCTGATAGCCACACTTCCCATTTGTTTGAAACACAATACCTTCTGATCGTGCGATCGATTTTAAAAAGAAATATCGCAAACGATTTAAATTCACAAACTTTATTTACCACTGATTACACACACTTATATAAATACTTAAAACAATTTTTCCTAACTCTAGTTTGTTGCAGCTGCGTCGTTTACATTCAACGCCTTCTGCAGCTCACTGTATTTCTTGATGGCTGTTCGTACAAAGTCGGCTGTTCGCCTGACCCGCTCAGGAGTGATTTCCTCGCCGATCATCTTGCCGACATTCTTGGCAGTGTCGTTCCAGTTGAAAAGCGACAGCGACTTGAAGGACAGCGAGCAGAAGGGAGTTAACGAGCAAACCGCAGCAGTGACAGCTCCGCCCATGAACACGATTGTGACGGTACCCATGACGACGGCCATGGATCGCACAATCCAGTTGACCATTGAGCTGGGCATAAGGCCACGTAGAAACGAAAGCGGATCGGATACTGATACCGCCTGCACTGGAGGCGATGGCACGAGGTATCCTTCGTAGCCGGTTTGAACTACATACTGTGCGGGGAAGCCTGCCTGGGGTACATATCCCACTGGCGATGGGTACGATGGAGGGTATCCAGCAGGATATGGGTCCGGGTAGGATGGGATGCCTGGGTATATGGTTGGCTCATAGACGGATGCTTCTGCAGCCAGCTGTCAAGACAAAGAGAGAGTTCACATTAATGAATGGGGTCAACATTTAAAAGGATTGCTTTACTTACGGAACTTCCCGAATACCGATTGTCATTCACTGATGGTGGAGGCGGGGGCTTCAAGTCACTAGATCCGTCATCTTTACTGACGGCCGGCGGAGGCGGCACTTGATCTACATCCTCCGAAATGGGTATTCCGACAGCACAAGTGGCTGCTAACAAAACCGCACCAAACGTATAGTACACACAGTTCATAATGATGACCTTTCGTCGCTGTTTCCTTTCCAAGAGTGTCTAAGACTCTGAATTCGCCTGCTTTATTTATATATAGGTGCCGCACTTTCCCCTCCAATGCGATCGAGGTGAAACGCATACCTCTCTACTAGAATTATACGCACTTAATCGTTGTCGTTGAAAAGGTCCTGAAACTATTCCAGGAATTTGCGTACACTAAACCGAGAAAACCTGTTGAAAATCCAAATAATTTCAGAACACATTATTGGAAAAATATGGATACATTTTAAGCACTCGCACAAGTAGGTAGCCAGATAAGGTGCACCGAGCTCCGACGACCATACAGCAGATACTGTGGCCAGGTAAACGCATTTCCGCCGACGAGACAATGCCAAAGGTTAACAAAAGAAATCGCCTTTACCATCCGTGACAGATCGATGTCTGCAATTTGCATTTATCTATTTCCTGCTAATTGCCTTCCAATATACTACCTACAGTCCTAAACTGCACCTGAAGGTCGATAGCAAAAAGTAAATAATTACGCTCTTAATGGACAGGTTCGGTTCGGGATATATCTAGTATCTCTATATCTATATATAGATATGTGACAAGGGCAAGTTGTATTTTATTTTCCCATTTGCAACGCAAAGAAGAATGCCATTTGTAATTGTTTCACGTAGCGTTCAAGGGAAATGTATCGATTATCCTGAATTCGGTTGTTTGGTGCGCGCCGGCCGGTGGAAAGGATGCACGTTTTTGTAATCCTTTTGTTTGCACTTGCTGCTGCTTTCTACTAATGAGATTTGATGGTACGTGTCCTGGTGTATGAAATAGTTGTAATTGTCCTCAAAATTAAAATCCAGTAACGGGACGAGTTGGTGCGGGTATTTTAAATGTAGCCAGAAGCAATTTTGTGCATCGAATACTTTAATCTGTCGTTTAAAATGAAATTGCCGGACTAATCGGATCCCGTTGAATTTGTCACGAGTTTTGTCACGTGGTTGGTCAGTAGCCAGTGGCGGCGACTGCAGACACTTTTAATAACAAATTCAAGGCGCATAAATTGTTAATTATTTCACACTAGTTGCGGACAATTACATCCATCGAGCCACTGGAATATTCAACGTCTGCCTTAACCATATTTTCCAATAAAAATCTCTGGCTGAGGACTTGGATTTAAATTCAAAAATTGCCCCCATTGACCTCTTAGGTTGTTGCTGGATTGTCTTCACGAATTATTTTTTTGACGGCAGTGCCGTAGCCAGGATTTTGTTTCTGGGGGGGGGGTTTGCTTACAAATCTTACGATGAATTCTTTTAACAAAAAACTAGGTATTCCAATTCATTGATTTTTATAAGTTTTTAAATCGTATGTACCTGAATAGTCTCCTTATTCTTATAGATTTGAATACAGATAAGAAAGTTTTTTTGTTTAGAGGCCCCTCAAAAACACCCCACCCGCTGGTTACGTGTTTTCTTGATGGCCAGTCTTGTGGTTAGATGATAGATCTTTTGTTTCAGTACCACCTCGAATAGCACTTTGTATGGAAGAATTTTACATTTATTTTCTTGGCACTGTTTATGGCACTTGCAATAAGATGATATGTCTTATCGACTAGGGGACTGTCAAATGTTTAAATGCCGACCGACGGTGGTCTCGTAGAGTGGAGGTAAAAGACAGATTTGTTTTCCGAAATCAGAATATTCCTAATACATTCCGTATTAACAAAAACTTTAGTTTCCACGTGTGTTAGGTTTTTTATACAAATCTGTATCCCATGAGTCATGACTGGAGCCAATTTGCTTCATATTTTATTCACTTCACAGAGCTCTAGAGCTTAAAGGCTGAGTAAAATAACCTCCCCGAAACCTGCGTTGACCATAAAAAAAAGAAGACCAAACTTTGGGCCGATGCGCAACTGTCATCTATCGTAATCCCTTTGAACTAGACAAAATGTTTTATATAGGTCTTCATTTTTTTCCTAAAAAAGCTCGGAAAAACGACATAAGAGTTCAATCAGACATCACAAAAAATCTAGAAAAAGCTAGAAAAAGTGCAAACCAATGAGTACCTGAATAACAATATTTGTTATAAAGTTTTAGATGCAGAATTGTTAGGGTATTGAGATGAGTTAAAGGAGTAGTTTAAAAATATATTTTTTATGGACCATAGGTAATGACTACAGCCTTATTATTAGAATTTTCTAAAATACCCCTAAACGCCTAAACAAGTGTATAGCTATGCTGTGTATAAATATTTATACAGCCTCTGTACACCATCCCAAAAATTTTTATATATAAATTATTTTCCCTGCATACTAGTAATACAGGGCTTGCGTCAGAAAAAGTACTAAAAATAAGAAATCTGTTACATGACTGCTTAAAATTATAAAAAAAAACTTAGCAGCTTATAAAAAATACGGATTCAAATAGGCGTTTTAATTGTGTTTTTGCGCATTCAAATTGTAAAAATTCAAAGAAAACGTTCGGAGAATCGGTACTCCTATGAAAAGGTGTGAGATATAATGAAAAAGCATTCGCCAATTTGTTTTTGATTTAATTTAAAATTAAATGTGTAAGATTTTACTCAATGAAGTGAAGTTAAAATGACATTTCGACAATATTTCACAGGCACTTAACAGCTCTAAACGCGTTTAGCTTATACAAGCTTTATACAATTTTGTACAAATTTTATAAACAACTTATACACTCTTTATAATACGTTTATAAATAATAAATAGTATTTATTAGATTCCCTTACACCCCGACTCCACAGGAGATAATTTCTCTCAAACTAAATGTCTGGCATCCATCTCATGCAATTTCTTTTATCTGCGCTGGGCAATTCATGCCATGAAATTTCATTTCTATCGCAGCGGCACGAGAGACTGTACGTCAAGTTTTGGTTTTTTGGACAAATAAACTATTCAGCTGTTTGTTTTGTTTACCATTTTAAAACAACTACTTACGCCACAAACCAAAATCGGCATGAGAAAACACTCAAATGAGCCAAAAAATGATATTTCCAGAAAAAAATCAAAAAAAAACAAGTATCTGTCAAATTCATGTCAGGCATCCATGCCAAGAAATAATTGCAGAGAGAGATCGCAGACATCCAATCATGAGATAAAATAGAGTGATTCCACAAGACATTTCATCTCATGATGAGCATTATGAGAGAAATTATCTCCTGTGGAGTTGGGGTGTTACGATACGACGCCTCTACGATGTTGTTAAGTTAAACATCGCGTTAAAATTTACGCAGCCTCTACGTTCCTCTTCTGAAATTGTTTTTTTATTAACATTTTCCGCAATAATTTTACTAAATGGGGATGTGTGTCTGCATAGTTAAGAATTTAGATACACCATCACAAAAAACACCGAAATCTATTACTCTTTGCTCTGAAATCGACATCAGATGTTTTTCACGGATAAGATTTCGTAAATATTATCATTTTACAATAAACTTAAATAAACTAAAAATTACGAAATGTCCTTGTAGGGACTGATAAAACATCAACCAACAATCATACATGTTGGTGTGTTCCAATATCGAATATCGAAGGCCTGACCAAAGGTAAAATTTGTTGAGCACAAATTTACACAGCGTTCAAAATGAATGCACACACAAAAAGCAGTCTCACTTTTTGGTTGTGTTTTTGCTGAGCATCAAAAGACTGTTGTTTAAATACACTGATGGACACATTTTGGTTTCCATCATGCTGCAAAATATATTTTCATCCCCAAATCGCAAATTTTGCGTTTAAAGTTACGCAGGTTTAAAGTTAAAGTGCTTTTTATTTATAAATCACGCTTTTCCGCGTAATGCGTAAAGTAAAGCAGGCTCTAGTCTGGGTTTATAAATAAGGTTTTTACTGTGTAAAAATAGTAACCTTTCTTGATTATCATATCAATAACTTCATTGACGTGGAAAAATAAACAAGGTGCTTCAGGAGTGAACAATATCATTAATGGTAACAAAATGTTAACTCAAGAAGATCGAAATATATGAAACCTAGAAAAAAATGGTAGCTTACCAGAGCTGTGTCGAGGAAAGTAAAACAAATTTATGGTATTTTTTTAGATCTTTTATGGCGATGTGCATTCGCCTTGGCAAGGCAGGATTGTTAAATAAATTGTTTACAGATTCATTTCCACTGTAAAAACAATTACTTAGTGTCCAAGGACAGATGTAAATAAAACTGGGAAATAATAAAAAAAAAAAAAAAACAGATTCATTGGTCCGAACTGACTCTTCAAATTTTGTCAAACTGTAGCCCAACGAACCGGGCAAGTTTGCCAAAGCGATTTCACAATTTGTGTATGTTCTTTTGATTATAGTCGAAAGACAATTCACACAGCTGTTGCCTGCAAAAAATTACTTAAAGTGGTAACATCTCATGTGAAAAACTTTTGCAAAAAGCTATTTGGTTTGTGAATCAAAACAAGTCACGACCTGATAATGATCTAACCCTGTGACAGTTCAGAAAGTATACAGCAAGGTAAACCCAGAATGCCAACTTTTGTTAGTGTCAAGCGTTGATTCGGTCTTAGATGGTGTGATGGGTTTTATTTAAAAAAAATTAGCAGGGCCTGGTTTCTCACTGTCATTAAATCACAAATGGAAAGGACCTCGAAGTCTGTGCTGTTACGGGTGAGCCTTAAAGGAAAGCAGCATTTTCTTAGCCAACCTTCTGTCTATTCCCATAATTAAAATTCAATACCTCAACTTAGAAAGCAAAAAAGTAGACTACACCCTACCCACTCTATTGAAAAAGGAATCTTCCAAGTAATGAGTATTTAATTGTACCCCGCATCGATACACGTGCATGCCAAGAACGACACACCTCGTAAATATATCATAAATCTCCTTTAAACTTCCAGCTGTGTACAGTGTCATTTGACCTTTATCACGCAAACTGTCTTATAACTTTTTAATCGCCTTGGTTCCGTTGAAAGTATATAGGTAGGTAACTCGCGGATAGGAAATACATACCTATACGATTTCCATGTCTGCGCTGCCTAAGATGTCGCGTGCTAAAAACCAACAGTCCACCTGTGTCGTTGTGCACTCTTGAGGATTTAAATGACGTAGGTCCTACCAATACCATCTCCTTTTTAAAAATTAAATTAAAACCCATCAAGCAGCTTGCCCGTATGTGTTCCACACGGCAACTTGTGCGATTCCATTTTCTCTTTTCTTTCAGAAAAAACCTCATATTCACTGAACACTGACGGAAGGTTTCCCTTTTCTTTTTGAATATTAATCTGCATCACCCAAGACGCATGTCGCAGGTTCACATTTATAGCTCCAAAGCAGGTGACAAACACTTTCACACAACACTGTCCCATACACCCACCAATCTGCATGCAGTCGCACAAGGCACAAGGCACAAGCCCTCAAGTCCTTGTTGTCGTTAGCGTTACTGTTGTGTTTGGTTGTACTGTATTGTGGCCCCGGGGGTCGCCTAGCAACCCCATTGTGAGCCTATTTAGAGCACCAAACACATGTTATGTTCAATGCCATGCCATGCAAGCGAAAGGACAAAAAAAATCAGTTATTTACAGAGCGAAACACACTCCCTTCTGCACTTGGTCGCGAACCAGCACTCGTCGTACGTTCTTCGGTCATCAATCAATAGACCACGCTGAACGAGGGCGCATCCCCATCAAACTGGGTAACTGCATAGATACAATCGCTGTGGTGCAGCATAAATTAATCGCTCGAGCCAAGTGAGTAGCAAGTGAGTCCGCCGCCGCAGAGTTTGACGTGGATTCTTCTTCGCCTGATTCCTGATGACCCACTGGGCTCCCTACACAAGAGTGCTCTAATTTCGCCACCCCGTGTCGATAAAAAGAAAGTGCTTAAAAATGTGTGGTTAATAAATAACGAGCCACCTCCCCCAAATTGATTGATTGGTTTTCGTTGCTCTGACCGTGGGGCTCATGTCCTGGCGACAGAGTTCAAGGGTAGTTGTTCGAAAGTTGTCCACAATAATCGGCAATCGGCCATTTGCCACATTCTTTCGTTTGAATCGTGTTTCAGTTCGAAGTGTTTACTGGTGGTGAGCCGATGAGTTCACTTTTGCGTGGAGCCCATGGTCAACAAGACGAGTGAGATTGTAAAGGAATTCGTTTATTGCCTTCTTAGGGGTGAGAAAATGCCACCGGTGTTGTACTATCTGCCACCGAGTCCGCCGTGCCGTTCGGTCATGATGCTGGCCAAGATGTTGGACTTGGAATTCGACATGAAAGTGCTGAACATTTTGGAGGGTGAGCAAATGAAACCCGAATTCATGCAGCTCAATCCGCAACATTGTATACCAACCGTGGACGATGAGGGGTTGGTGTTGTGGGAGAGGTGAGGTGGTTTGCTTTTTAGAGATACGTATATCAATTTATTATTTTTACAACAGCCGGGCTATACTTTCTTATTTGGTGTCGGCCTATGGCAAGGATGATACGCTTTATCCGAAGGATGTACGCGAGAGAGCTCTGGTGGACCAGCGGTTGCAGTTCGATCTGGGGACGTTGTTCGCCCGAATGGGAGACTATTTCGTGAGTACCTATTTATCATATATAGGATGAATTCGGGAATGAGTAGACTTTGGCACAATATTTGTCGGAATTATTACACATTAGTTGGGGCAACAGCAAGTTTGAAGTGGATCGAAGGGCATCAGGCTTTCTGGACGAATGTAGGTCAAACACGAACTAATTTAGGAACAAAAGACCTGCGGTAGGGCAAATTGAGAAACAATGTTTGGAAATTTTACCAAAAGCTAAAAATCACGTGTCAAATCTGCAAGACCCGAATAGAGACCTGTAGAGAGGAACAAGAAAGTTTGTTAGAAAATCTCTTCGGACAACTTCAGGGCGAAGACGGCTGAAATTGCGCTGTCAGTTTCAGCCAAAATCAACCAACCTGGACGAAGAAAGCAAAGTATTCTGTCCACCCGACCAAAATGAAGTGCGGAAAGCCTATATGCCGAATTGTTTAAGGAAGCAGAAGACGATTCGATAGGAATAGAGACGAAATTTACAATCAAGCATCATTTGGCCTATCTTCCACAAGTAAAAAGACCGCATCATTCTTCTGTTGTTGTACTGCGTAAATGCCTGCAGCTTTTCGTCCATAAACTGTAGCCCTATACAAGTGCAAATAACCCGACAACAACAGGTCCTGTTTATAAATTTTAAAGCCGGCTTTGACATCAATTAAAAAGAAGAAGTCCATAGAGCATTACTGCCAAACTCGTCAGAATATCTAGGGCCCCATCTTTCCAAAAGTCTCCGAAATTACTTACATTAACTTCATAAGTAGGACTCAGCATGATACCACTGGCGCGTTGTTAGCTACTAGTAGAGAAGCTGCAAAAATAGGATTGGTCTTGAATTAAAGTATGCCTTGAGCTCTTTATAAAATTGAATAAATAGCATAGAGCAAGAGGACAGACCTTCTAATAGGCCTTGGGGGACTTTGTCTATCTCGGCTACACTACCTACGCTGAAAATGGGATCATATATCATGCGAATTCATTTTAAGTCTAAGAAGGTAGTTAAGAAGTACCTAAGGCCCTGTCGGAAAAATCTCAGAAAATTTTATAAAAGAAAGCACGACCTACTAGAAGTCAAAATTTGCTATACCTACGTATAACCTACGTCACCTAAGTGGGTATCTTTTGAGGTACGACAGGTTTTCTCTACGTTCTGATAAAACGTCTGCAGATTGGTGTTAGACCGCTTCTCTTAATTTCTTCCATTGTGAGCCTTCTTTATTTTTCTTCCCGAGAGGCTTATCGAACGTCAGTGCTTCTTTGTTAGGTTGCATTTTGGATATAGACTTTGGTAGGTAGTGGTCAATTTTAATGATACAAGTCAATTTGTTTGGTTGATCAAACTTTAAATAGACCTCCGGGCACTGGGTGATTTATTTCTGTCTACAAACTAAGCCTTTTCCTAATGGAGACCTTATTTGGTACCTAGATCCCTTGTTAATCGCCCATAAGTTTACTTTAACAAACTTCAAATTGTTAAGTGCCTTCCAATATAAATACCAGCCCTGACCCGCCGCTTTGCACCCAAAACCGTCAGTATAAAGCTTTATTTAAAAATAACCCTCCTCTGGTGGGAAATCACCTTGAATATCTGTTTGAAAAGCTTTTTCAGGTAATTTTGGCACTTATCTCACACGATAAGGCGTGTACACACCTATTGCCATAGGATGTGCATATTTTGTCAACCAAAGGCAAGGATATCTGAATACTGTTCGATTTATTGATTTTTTTTTCAAACACATTCCATATAGACAGCAGTATAAATGGGGTAGGGTTTTTATGCTTGTAACTCAATGGAGTACCTGCTTAAGACAAGGAACATTTCTGGGTTATAGGTTAGCTCTGTCGTATGGTGGGTAAAGGGAATCCAATTGTACTATGTATAACGTACCTATATTCATTATTACCAAGAACATGAAGCATACATAGAATGAGAGAGGTTACATTACATGTAGAACATTATCGATAAGTAGGACGAAGTGGAAGTGAATGCCAAATTGAAGCCACTCAAAGGCAGAAAATTGGCTGAAGGGTATTTTTTGATGAACTCTTTGAACATTTTTTTTGTGTACCTACCTGTTTTGTGGTAATTGCTTATCACTGGATCTTACAAATGGGTGAACCATTAAGATGTACCTATTAATATTTTAGGACAAATCATAATGCAGTAAGAAAAGTGGCATCAATTGCTAACTCAGTTTCTATCCTCTAGTAGTAGTAGTAGTAGTAAAATATTTTTATTTCAACATAGTAATAACAAAAAGTTTACAATTACAATTTTTTTTAAATCTAATTTTGAATTCAATTAATTTGTTCAAAATACCAAACTTACGACAATGACAAAAGTCGTCTGTCGAGTAGTTAAATTTTAAATAATATTATCAATTTAATAGAGTTTTATGCTGAATTTTAAGAAAAAATTGAATTCTCTCACTAGTTCATTTTTGTAGGGTAAGGGTACAGTGATGTAATTGCTCAGGTTATCGAAATCTTGGCAGTTCTCTCCGTTTAGTACACGGATAACTTCATTGTTTGTTAGGCTGGTTCTCTCAAAGACACTAGAAACGGAACTCTGTTAGACCTAGGCATCTGCCTAAAAAGTGATGGACGTGAAGTTTCGTTCTGTCCAAACCCATTCCCGTTTAGATTATTTAGTTCACAACTTGCCTTAAAAATCCAAATGATTTTGCTACGTTCGAACACGTTGGTGATGTAGATTGGTCCCTTGAATGATCTAGAAGTTTATGTACTCGGGTACTGCTTTCTTATGCCCTTCTTATGTTTTGTTGATAGTTTTCTTTTCTTTTTTCTTTTGTTTTTTTTTATCCGAACCTATGTCCAAGATGGTTTATCTCTACCCAGAACAGATTCTTCCTCAAGAACATTTTTGGAAGTTTATTTGGTAGTCTTCTTTCACTGTACTCGAACATTGCTTTTGTTTTGTTTGGAGTAAATGCGGGTAGTTTTAAAATTTTGTTTCAAAAAAAAGCATTGAAGTTTATCTTCTTCTTGGAAAATATCGAAACCCCAGAAACTGCCTGAAACAATTTCCACTTTGCTCCTAGACTGATGTTTCTTTTTGATATGAAGCACTGCCATGTCGAGTTTATGCTATTCTTGGCCGCACTGTTTCTCTTCTCTACATGCTTTGAAAACGACATCTTCGGTGTTAATACAACTCTTTAGAATGTATAGTTGGAAACTATTCGTATTTGCTCTCCATTAAGTTTCCAATTTTCTTGATAAGATAGCCTTCCCCATTTCTAAACACCATAATATCTGAATTAGCTAGGATAAATTCCAGCCCTCATTGTTCGCAGTAAGTTTCCACGCGGAATCCCTTAGTTGGAGGTATTTTGGTCTCCATTTCGAGCACGTTTTCGATGGATTGTTTTGCGTTTATGGGTGCGCGTCTTTTGACTCATTTTCTGAATCATATTTTGACGAGTCTTTTAATGCGTCGTTAGGATTTTTTTTACACTTTTTTAGACCGTTTTTTAAGTTCTAAGTTGCATTTTTGGAAAATCGGTTAGAGGAGTTTTTGGGGGCAATTTTCAACAAATTTTGAAGAGTTTTTGAAAGCGTTTTTGATCAAATATTTTGATGCGTTCTGAACAATTTTTTGATGCATATTCTGACAAGTTTTTCGACGCATTTGGAGCTTCGAACCGACAAACGAAGTGTTTCTTGAGATTCAGATGTGACAAAGGGGCTGCAAAAGTAATAGGGGTCAATTAGCTGACATTAACTAACAGATCTTTGTTTTGAAAGCTTTTCCACTTAAAATCGCACCTCGAATTTATTTAACTAACATCTCCCTTTAGTTCATAATCAATAACTCATCTGTAGATCTTTTGACACGAGTTAAACCAACCTATATGACCTTCTTTCCACTAAAATGCACTTTGTTTTCCATTAGTTTCCGACAATGTTCATGGGGGCCCCACTGGATGAAACGAAGAAAGCCAAGCTAGTCGAGGCCTTGGGTTGGTTGGAAAGTGTTCTCAAAGGACGCGATTTTGCGGCGACCGATCACTTTACTATTGCAGACTTATCGCTGGCAGTTACCATCTCACAGATCGAAGCTTTCGGTTTCGAATTGGGTCACTACCATCGCATCCAAAGTTGGTTCAAGAAATGCAAGGATGAGTTGGAACCCTTTGGCTATCAGGTAAAAATATTCAAACGTGTCTGTTTTTTGTTCTATAAGGTAGATTTAATTTTACTTGCATTTTAAGGAAATTAATCAAGCTGGCGCCGACACTCTGGCCGGAATGTTTCGTTCAAAAATGCAAAGAAATGATGTCGTTTAGGTTTAGTCATTGAAATGTATTTAATTTTGTTTGTTACCTACCTGTCAAAAATTCAAATAAAAGTCTATTTAAAACACTATCTATCATGGCTGTTTTTTTTTTGTAGATAAGATAGGTAAGTGCCAGCTTTGATTGCTTTTTTAGTAAACACTGATAACCCCCAAGTCATCAAGTGGATAAGAGATTGCATATCTTGAAAATTACTTAGTAAACAAAAAAGAACTTCGTTTGTAAATAGAACTTTATCAAGGCGATAAGGAAGTTTCCACTTGGCTAGATGATGAATAACATTTTATTGAGTCACTTGGTGCATATTTTGCTGATTAGATGTACCTATTTGCAGTTGTGTGGTTATTTCATTTAAAAATGACAATTCTGTTGTTGGCCAACTTGTGGCCTATTAATAAGTCTCTCGTTCACGTACTTATCCGAACGTCAATGTCTTAACTAAGGTTGCATGGGTCGTCAACAGTTAAGTTAATCTTTTGCGCGTGACAAGCTCCGAGGTAGGTAACATTCAGACAAAGTATGCGTTCATCTTTATTTGCATTTAAAAATAGGTACCTGAAGAGCAGGGGGCGACATGATTTTAATGAAAGTATCTTAGAATTAGAAGAGAACTTGAATAGTTCAAAATGGACTGCTATCGAATGGTGACATTATTATTAACATTATCTACCACCTTTTTTTGCATAGAAGAGGCAGGAATAAGATTACGGAGTTGGCGTAATAAACCAATAATAAACCTGATAATGTCCGTCAATGGTACCTGCACTATGTCCTCAAAGTCTCCAAAAAGTCTGTTCCAGGTATCGGAGTCGACTAGTTTGGAGCTTTGGGCATTCTCAGAGCAGGTGCTTAGTCTCTTGGCCATGCATGGTGAAATGGCCTGTCAGTACACCCATTAAGATACGAACATCTCGTTTATTCATTTTTAAAATACACCTTGTTCTTTTTTCGTCGATTCTTGGCCAAAGGCTGCGAGGTATAACACTGCCGTGTCTGTTATACCAGGGGGTGTTAATTGTTTCTCTTGATTTTTGGTCAATATTTCTTTTTGTTGCACTAATTGGGATGTCAATTGATGTAATGGTATTTGTTGCATCAAATTCCGATCCAAGTTAATCTGCTTTCTCATTTCCATCAATGTCAATGTCAAGTACGGGAAAGTCACCTTGTGGTTTTTGCCAATTTCGTTTAAGGCTATTTGGCAGTCCCTGACTGTTATTGATTTAATAATTACGCTGTCTAGTGCTTTAATAAGGGCCGCCTGACTGTCTATGAAGATTGTAATCTTTGAAGGGTCCAGATTCTTAGTAGATGTTGTTTTCACTGCCTCGTCGATGGCGACTTTGGACGAGTCATTTATACATAAGGACTCGCAGAATACTCGAGCTCCTGTAACTTCTTCCAATTTTGACTCGTCGGTGTAGATTTGTATTTCTTGTACGCTTGCGTGCGTGTTAGTAATCCAATCGTGTCTTAGGGGTATATTGTATATGGGTAGAGTTTTATTTTTTTTTTTAACTCTAGTATGGAATCATCAAGTATGTATTTGCGAATTATGGAGCCGTGTCTATGGGAGCTGTGCTTCCACGTTTTCGCCTGCTTTAGGGCTGCCTGTGCTGCCATGCTACAAATGTATTCAGGGTGGAAGATTTAGAATCATCTCCAGCCCAGCTTGAGGTGTTGATAAATTTCCATTGGGGGATAATTTTAATTTCAATGAAAAAAATAATAGAAGAAAAATATATTAATGTTTTTGAAACAATTCAAATTCAAAATTTAGAAAAGAAAAATGCAAATAATTTTTTTTCAATTTTTTTTTTCAAGCCACTATAATTATATTTTTAATTGAGCTCTAAAAACCAGATCGTTTTGTTTTTGAGAAATTCAAAAAATGAGCACAAAAATTTATAATTAATATAAATTTTTTAGATAAAAGTACCTAACTGTTCAAATACATAAACCTTGCAAAAGCACTGTAAACTGTTTTAGATTTCAGTAATAGTTTCTGCTATAGACAAAGATTTTTTAATCATTTCTCTTAAAACTCGAAGAATAAATCAATTATTATTAAAATATATTTTTCCTTAATAAAGGATTAACCTTTTACTTTCTCACTTACTAATCGTACTGGACTGGATTTATTTAACAGCAACAATCCAGTTAGTTAGGGATGGGCGAGATGTTTAGGGCGCACATTTCCTTTAAATTAATTTATGCAATGGACTCTAAAAATCAATGTTGTATTTAATTATACAATTTGAATAGGACCAGTAAAGAGTACTAACAAACTTAAAGTCTAGGTTCACAACATTAAAAAAATCAGCATTTAACTTTGTTAAATATTTTTCCTTGTTTTTAAAGATTGAAAACAGTTTATTCCAAAACTATATTAATCGAAATATTTAAATAATAAAAATATCATAAAAGAACAGATTTCTGGCTTTAATAGCTGATATAATCCTTTACCTTTATTGTTAGTGTTGCCGTTGTTTTTTTTTTATTTTTTGTTAGTAGGTTCGCCCTTGGTAAAAGCAACCGATGGAAATTCGAGCAGTTGCGTTAATTGAGGTTGTTGCTTTAACCGAGTCACAAAAAAAAGTGCCTTGAATTAGAATTTAAGGTGAAATGAACCTTATATAACCTTATATAAAAAATAAAAGAATATTGTTCGTCGTAAAAGAAAAGATAGCCATGAGTTCTTTATTGCACCGACCGCGAGAAAATCACTGAGTCACTAATGGTAAAATTTTAGGTGTTGCTTTATTGTAGGTATTGAATTTATCGAGGGTTGCTTTTACCGATAGCGTACTGTATCAAGTTTCAAACGGTTTGAGATAGACCCCCTCCCGTCGTAAAGAATACTTGTATCTTTTCCCTCAATAATATTTATTTTCGGCGCTTTTCCCTCCACAAAAGGGGACAGGCCTCCGGCTCAACTTCGACAAGTGCGGAAGGCAGTAAATTACATGAGCCATATTGGCATAGTCCACTACCAAACTCTCAATCTGATTAATATTCCAAATGCATTATATCTAATATGTTTTATACATTTGTCACATGTTCCTAATGGAATATTAAATACCATCCTCGTTGCATAACAACGTTACATAAAACAAAAGCCGGCCTAATTCATTTTTTTATTTCTCTGTAAACGAAAATTGTGCATTCATCACTCGCAACTGCGAATACCACTAACGATTGTGTGGTACTGGTACATCAATCATTAACCCAGCAAGCAGCGGGAGCAACAGCTATTTTCTATCTGTATGGTATCTGTATCTGTATCTCTATCTGTAGTACGAATAAAACTGAATATTGGATGGGTCTATAAATAGTCGCGCAATATTTATGTGATATGCCCGTAGTTGTGTCCAATTCCAAATTATCATACCCACCAGCACACCTAACACGCCACTTTGTAACAATTTATTTTCAAACGGCCTTACCAATAATCAAATTTAGTCTGGCAGTTAACGCAAAGACTCCAGACTTTCCAAAATCGCTTTACCAATAAACGAATTTAGTCGCCAGGTTATCCCTAACTGTAGGGTTAAATATTAATGGTCAGAAAGCCATGTTTATGTCGTACACTAACCCTAATTATTACTCTGTCACAACTCGTTCTGCAAAGGAATGTTGCCATGCATACTAAAATTTTAGTAGTAAATCAAAATATGGTATTATATCTTAGGAGCAAGAAGTGTCAATCGCGAACTTCAAGTAACTACAATTTTTGATATAATTAAATAAAACTGTGTAATGGCGTTTTCGATTAAAGAAAAGAATTGCCATTTCTATGAAAAGAGCAAATCTAGAAGTGCTCTTTCTATGTTTTTCATGTTTCATTGAAAAAGAAAGTGCACTTCCAGGTCAATTCTCAACACGAAAGAAGTGTCCGGAATATTTTTTAAGAAGTGCCCTGAATTCACCAACACACACAAGCAAAATGTCAAATTGAAATGTTTGTTGTGCAATTAAAAACAAATTTTGTGCTTCGTGATCGGAAAATATTCAATTATGAGTGCAAATGTAAATTTCAAATGAAATATATTGATTTGGCCAATGGAAACATTCATATTTAATGTACAATGCAAAAAAAGTAGCAAAAGAAAACCAAAGGAAAAGAGAGAATGCAAAAACTGTACCCAAATGAAACATTTTAAAAGCACATATAAACGAATATATCCCGACAATTTTGATGAAACTCTTCTGCAACCGGTTAACAACTTTTTCAAAACGTTTATTAATACGGAGGAAGTTAAACTCGGTTATCTAAGCAAAGCGTTATTTTTCACGAAGCATTTTTTAACAATCTTCAAGCGAAATACTCCGCTTAACTGAAAAGACTGGTTAACTGAAGAAAAAATAAACTGTACAACATAAATTATTAATTCATTTAATCAAAAATATAACAACTGAAGTCAATTCGTTTATTTGTTTTGCTCTATTTACACATTTTCGATGTCTCGTTTTGTTTTGAGTTTTATTTTATAAAATCTTGACATACCTATTAGAAATAAATGTGTTTTTTTTATATTTAAGCTGAATACATAAGTGAAATCGGGTTTAGTTTTCGTCTGAGCTCCTGTTAAATGATTTTGTTTTTCAAAATATCCGACATTCGCTTAAAAGAAAATTCCGCTTAAGTGAAAAAATAATTATTGCAAATTGATGTTTCAGTTAATATTTACTATTCTCTATTAGAAAAGCCGAAAATGAAAATAAATGAAATGAAACGACCAAATAAATTAAAATACCGTATTAAACAATAGGAGCATAATATCCTTTATCCACACGTAGACACTTGAAACAAATTGGCAACACCAGTCCAATGAACAGAACCTAGATCTGACACAACGAACTGATTTGATCGCTTTGATAAGATCCTTTCCCTAGGTATCGTATTGCAACTTATACTAATGTTTCCACCAAAAGTGCTCCTCCGCGATTTGTCCGTGGAACAAATTCTTCCCTTGTGATTTCCACAATGAAGCACACTATCGGTTTATCAAACCTAAAAATAGTTTTAATAAACTTTTTACCAGAGACCACACTCCACCAGTAATAAACAAACCTATAGTGGCAAAAGAACTCTCGTTCGTCATATATTTTATCCTTTCAGAGGTTGCCGATTCTTCAACAGATATAAGGTCCATAAAAATATCTTCGTCTCGACTTGAATTCATTCTCAATCTTAATTAAATTTTTTGAAAAACAAAACCTACTGCATGAAAACAAAAACAAATGATTTGCCATCTGATAACTGACAACGATTGACAGCAAATTTGTAATAGATTCAACAGAAAGTCTTCGTGCTAGTAAAGCTGGAGGTTAAATTGTTTATTGGTACCATTTCAAAAATGCTGTACATTTTCATTTAAACTGGCAGTCAACTAACAGTCGACATTAGTGTTTGATTATTAGTAAGGCCGAAATACAATAGAGTTGCTAACCGGCATCGGTATCAGTAATTGCAACAAAAGTGGGTAGGTACAGAATGTTCGTAAAAATTCGACTGCAGACTGCAGTCCATTAAGGAGGTATCTGACTCTCCGGTGCCAAACTTGTTTCATTTTGCGAGTGGTTAAACTGTGCTTCATGTAGGTATACGAACCAATCCACCTTCTATTACCCGTGAATAGTTATCGGTGGATAGGTTGATCTTAGACTAAGCAGTAGTTACCCGAATGGACTAATTTTGTCGACAAGCAAACGGAGTTTGGGTTATTATTAACTTTCCACATAATCAAAGGCGAAAACCAGTCATACCGACTGTATCTGCTTCGACTATTTTCGTACACACGTCAGCAGGGCAAGCGAAACGCGTTTTCTTACAACTTCTAGAACAATTAACAAAATGAAGGGCAAACAACAGACATTAATTAACATTTCGTAGTGGCAAACGATAAGAAAAGTGGCAACTCACTCATCATGAGTCACACTTCTTTCAAGATTGGCCGATCGTTTCGGATTTCGCTTGGTTATGAAATACTTCATACACACATCAATCAGAGTGAATCCGAGTTATTGTGCGTTCAAGAACAAACTATCCATTATCATTATCATTGACGGTGTCATTTAGACTCAGGGGAGGTTGCAGAGAAAGTGCAGGCAATCTATATGCAATTACTTAATGACATCATACAGAAAACGCTTAAGCTTTTTTGAATCGCTAAGTTGATTTGAATATTTTTACATTGTTTTACCTGCTTTTATGCAGCAGGTAGGATGTTTTTTAGAGGTTAAACTGTGGGTAGAAATGAAGGGTGGGTGGGGCAATGAAGGGCTCACTATCAGCTCGTGTAAGACCGAATAAAGTGAGACATAGGCCCCGGTTATAGCTATCATTGAAATGCATCATTGGAACAATTGTGGTTTTATTTTTTGACAAGTCAGTTATTGAAAAATTGCTGTCACTGGAGGGACCTGCCATTGAAATTGAACAGAGGTTTTCAGGTTTCGAGGTTAAGGTTGATCATTGAACGCAAAACTGACAGCTGAGAATAGAAAGAAAATAAAACACATCAGTGAAACGAATTGGATACCGAATTAGAGAAACGAAAATCAGCTGTGCATTGAAATTGATTTAAATCAGTGAAAAAATAAAAAATAATATTGTTTGATTAATCTGCTTAAAATCGAAAATCAAAACTTTCAATGATGCATTTCAATTAAAGCTATAACTGTGGCCTTATAACCAAACCTGTCAAATTGCTGGCAAATTTTGGAGTCTGTTGGTGACCGACTTGTCATGTTCTGCAGGCGGTCTGATTTGATTCGAAAAGGGAAAGGCTGTAAGGCAGAGTTTTGTAGCGGGTATCACAGGACAGCTTTGTTGAGATTTTATTAAGCTTGAAAGATCATCATTAGCTCTAGTGAAAGCAGTGCACCGAATAACGAGTCGGAGTACACAGCTCCGTTGATGCAGATTTACGCAATAAAAAGGTTTTTTTTTATAATATTTTGGGTGAGTTCAATGTTAGTGTTTATATCTACACATGACTTAGACAAGACTGTGACTGTGTAGTCAGAAACCTGCCTTTGAGAATTGTTTCTACGTTAGTACTGCCTTTAAAGGTGTACCCATTTTCACAGATGAAAGGACAGGGAGTTGAAGCAGGAGTCTTCTCAGAGGGTTTTCCAATTAAAGGTATTATTTTGAATAGCCCCCTATTTCGGTAGCTGTCACTTTGGAAGCTGTTATTTTTTGACATTTGACAAGTAGAAACTACGCCATTACTAAAAATGGAACGACACACGCTTCAACAACGCATTGAAATTATAAAAATTCACTACAAACTGTTCACCATCAATTTTCAGTCACAGTTCGCAAAACTAAAGCATCGCCGTGAAGCATCTTGTCGGACCGCAATACAGAAATTGGTGGAAAAGTTCGAGCTGTTGGGTCAAGTTAGTGATGTGAAGAATAAAACCCGTGCACGTCGCTCAAGAACAACTGAGAATATTGCTGCTGTAGCCCAAAGTGTTGAAGAAAACCCAGGTTTGTTCATTCCTCGTCGTTCTTTGGAATTTGGCATTTTTTGATGATTTTTTATGCTCGGAGTTGGATGGTATTTATCTGGACAACGTTTACTTTTAACAAGACGGCGCTACGTGCCACACAAGCAACGACACCATTGATCTTTTACGGGAAAAGTTTCCCGGACCGTGTTATCTCTCGAAGAGGTGATCACAATTGGCCACCGAGATCTTGTGATTTAACACCTTGCGACTTCTTCCTTTGGGGCCACGTGAAAGATAAGGTCTACGCCAACAGCCCAGCGTCGATTCAAGGCCTCAAAGATGGAGTTCGTGAGTCTATCGAGGACATAGGGCAGCAACTTTGAGATTTTGTTATGGAAAATTTCATGAAAAGGATATGGTCCTGTAAGCGTGGTCATGGTGGCCATTTGGCTCATGTTGTTTTTCATTATTAACGGCGGCATACCTTCCTCTTCATTATGAAATAAAATATTCGATCATTTATCTCAAAAAATTACATTTTTCCTTGAATATCAAAATAGCACCTCTTATTGAAAACCCCTTTATTAACAAATAGTGACTGCCTGAAATACTGATTTTCCAAGCTGAGATTTATAGAACTAAGAATGCAACTCACACCCCGCAGTAGCTGTGGAACTAGCAGTGTATAATGAATATCGCCGTACGCAAGAAAATAGGTAACCAGCTTAGGCTTAGGCAGCTCAACGCTCAAATGATAGTAACAAACCAAGTAGGACTGCTGTAAAAGACTGTGTAAAAACCAAAAACTGCATTATTGGAAATATTGCCGAAAGGCTGTTGGCATTATAACCAAAAAATGTCTTCTACAGAAACTTTAAATAAAAAAAGGAAATAAAGTCTGTGGAAGACCTCTTATGTCACTGCCCAGTCCTTCTTACTCAACGCCTTGGTCGATCTTCGCGAGGTCTACCAGACTCTAAAGGATTTATTACAAGATTTGAATGGCTTCGCAAAAAGCCCAAACCTAACCTAAGTGACAATCACAATATGTGTCATTTCCTTCACTCATCCGTATGATGACAACTCTCTTACTACCGTGCAGACTAAATACTCTTCCAAGAAATGTTACAAGCATTTTTCGGGCACAACTTTTGGATGCCAATGCCAAATGACACTCACCGAGCAATATATTTGAAGAGGCAAATCCAACTTCAAACACCTTTGAACTATTCGCCACGTCATAGGATTACATCATAGGTAACATCGACACAACTGGTAGGTAGTTCCCCAACGGTCAATGAACGAATTAATTCTAATTTTGCTTATAACAAGTTTGTTTATCAACTCGGGCCATGGTGCTGGTTATTTTTGCTTGGAAATTCCAACTTCCACAACTTCTATAAATAATTTACAATTTCGCTTGGAGAATTCTCAATTTTATTTATGCATATCCACTTCCATACAGCTACGTAACTTATCTACAAGACCGGAACTGAAACTGAGATCAAAAATTTACAAACAAGAAAAGGGGAAACACAACCACAGCAAAGTAAAATGAAATCAGAAAGTATACCGCCATAGGTGGCTCATTTGTGTGGTCGGTATACCTATAGTTTTACCCATTTTGGGCAGTCTTGCTATTCAAATCGGCTAATGAAAGTGAAATGGGTTAGACACATCTATATATGCATGAAGCTAGATGTATAATGTTGTCGACGCGACATGAACGTTCTGTGTTGGATTAGGGAGAAAATCGCATTACAACATTTTATCTCATAAGCTTTGGCATAGTATTGGACGTGAATGTGAGGGGGTGGTCCTGGGATAGTGCGATGTTGCCGTCCATACGAGTAATGGTTTAGTCATAGTCTTGGTTGCGTTGCATTCAACTTTAACCACGGGAGCTGTGTCCGCATGATTATGGTCTTTAATACCTACGTTAAATTAAGATAACGACTTTAATGTAATGGGGTGTATTGTTATACTAATGATAGTGTAGAGGAACTTATCAATATTCATCGCTCAGTTGGTGGTAGTCATTTGATGACGAATCGAAATGCAGGTTAAGTTCTAATATAAATTGAATCTTGCAAAACTCTTGGGGGTATAAATTGTATTCCTTTGAAAACAGCAGGACCACTTATGTTGGTTGGACGAAAGTATGCCTGATAAATGGAACCTCAAATTTTGGCGAATAAATTTATTGAGTGCCTAAAATATTTTCACAATAACCTGATTAGTGAGTTTTTCAACCGTGGATCATTTTTTGACACTCAGAGAACTCCAAATCCATACACAGATCTTGTGGACATTAAAGTTGCCTTCGAAAGGTTTTAAGTAGGGAGGAAAATCATGCCAATTTCGTCATCTTGTCCCAACTCATTCTTCTACATAGAATGATGATGAAAACCTGTCTTTAAAACTTATCAAGAACACCATAAGTTGACGCCCTGTAAAAAAGCCTGTCCCGTCGTTCTAAGAAAAAAAAAATTCTCAAAAGTTGTATGTACCTATTTTTTGATTTGGACATGACTTTTGGGGCTCTACCGACGCTTAAAGATTTTAAAGGAAGTGAAAAAAAGAAATATTTTCTTTTATTTTATTTTTTTTTAATTCATTGATTTATTAAATTAAGCAAAACAAAGGAGTTTAAAAATGTGTGTTTACATTGCGAAAAAGTTACAAAAACTAAAAAAAAAATATTTACATTACAAATTTGAATAACAATTGACCCTTAGAATCAAAAGAAAGCATTTGCTTAGTGATTCGATTTCTTTTTGTTTATTTTTTCCTTAATATGCTATTCAATGCGCAACTTTTGCGGGGTCTTTCGTTAAGATATTCTTTAAAAAAATACGACGGGTCAGCCTACTATAAAAGGCTCTGTTAAAAGCTCCGCTTTTCTTAGTTAGAGTCCATAATTTAAAACGTTCGCGCTGTATTTGTTTATACATTATAAAGTTAAATTATAATCATTGTTATAAGCTATGGAAATAAATAAGTCCTGCCTCAAAATATCATAGGTATATAATAGATAAGTGTGCAGTTATTTATTAAAGCTTTTTATGTATACCTCTATATATGTATATTTATTGTTTACTAAAATTTTACTATTATTAGCGCCATTTGCATAAATTTTGTTTATCAAAATTTAAACCACCGAACTGCGACAAATTTGTGTTAATGAAAACATGTTAACAAATGCTAAACAAATAAGCATAAGCTTCCAAAAATATTGCCTAGTAATACAATCTCTTTCAACTATTAAATAATTTATTCAAAATAGGTAACAAATGATTGATTGTAACTACATATAAGAACATTTAAATATTAGCTACGTTTGATGTGCTTTTTTTATAGATTCTTTTGTTTTCAAAATGTTGTTAGACATAAGACAAAGTTTTGGGTTGTTTCAGACCCGTGACACGTTACAAATATGAATAGAAAACGGCTTCTAAAATTTTGTGGTCAGTAAATAATCCCCATAATTTTTTAATAATTTACAATTCGGTGGAACGCATTTCAGTTTAGGAAAACGTTGATTGATTTTATAGGATACTAGCTTCACCCGCCTTCGACATTTAAGACAAAAAGTATTTTCATCGAACTACATCCGTTTTTTTTATAAATTATGTTCCTACTCTTGAACCTTTCTGAAAACAAAAACAAAGACAATAAAAACAAAAACTAAACTAGACTTGCAATCTTATTTTATTAGTTAAGAAGGTTAGATTAACCGAAAGCTTCTCTATACACAATGTTAGCAGTAGAATGATAAGAACTACGTTATATTCCGGGATAAAAAGTATCCTAAGTCCCGACAATGAAAATAAGCAATTAATAGGTATATCAAGTTTCATCAAAATCCGTGCTGTAGGTAGTTTCCGCGTGATGCGTGGTCCTGCACATTTTATTCTACGGTTTTATTATATGTGGAGATAGAGAAGAGAAGAGATTAAGAAAGGTACAACAAAATGATGGCGACTTAAAATTGTACGTTTCTGACTCCAAGTTTATGAAAGGAAAAGCCTCTACGTGTCAAGGAAACTTACTCTTTTGTTGCTGTAGCAGTTGAGGGTGTCTCCTGAGGCTGTGATATTTCATCTGACCAACTTTAGAGACAAGTTGGTGCGTGGTCCCTTCCGCATTTCAAAAATCTCAAGCGTATGTGACTCGTATCGTTGCATTTTTTCTAAAAAAGTTGTGTTGCCATATATTTTACTTTTACTATGATAAATTACATCACTCATCTAATAAATGAATACACATCTACATCTGAAAGAATTTGCAAAAAAAAACGTTAATTGAAATACTAAATTAATAGTCCTATGACAAAAGAAAAACATCTCTATCGGTTCCCCCGACTGCACCATACAACATGCTATTAAAGCCTTAAAAAAGGCAATTAGGTAAGCTACCACATACGATGGCGTATACAGTTCCATAAATAGATTAATAATTTGTTACAAATTAATAGATACTCATGACAAATCCTCTGCCTGTTTTAATACAACCGTACACACTTTTGTTCACGAATGCACAACTATTATCACCTCACTCTCAGGTGTTAATCACGAAGTTCAATAGGTATTTGAAAACTGCAATTTTTCGATTTATAAGGCGACGTCAGAACTGTCCGCTGTTCAGTTAAAGTTGATTCTTTCAGGTGAATACAAACGCATTCCCTATTACAAGCGGTATGTGATTTTACGAGTACCTACTCTAGCGTTTAGCCAAACAAAAATAATTTGTGTTCATTTGTGCCTTACGAACTGAAATGACAAATTTATTCAATAAAACCTGTTGTTCGACAATAACGCACTTTTAATCGGTGAAAACTGTACAGCAAGAGTTTGAATGTAACAAAGTGGGAAGTTGTCCTTAAGTAATGTTGTTTTCCAAGATTCTAAGGGAGCAATCAAATTTTACTTAAAACATATCTTCGAAAATGTGATCGTTTTATTATAATAAATGAATCCTAAAGAAAATGTGAAGATATGGCTAATGACTCTGATGTGCACTGCAATTTACAGAAAAGTGCAGTTTTCTGTGTTCCATTATTTGTATAAAGTGCATGATAAATGCAATCAACATTGAGCAATGTTGTTGCTACTATGCTAACCTCGTGTTTTTTTTCTTAATGAATATCATTAAGCAATTCTTGGTCAACAGCTGAATGGATAGAGCGTTTGTTTTTTAATGAAAAATTAAGCTGAGCCTAACTTGTGCCCATCTTTTCCTAATTAAATGTGAAGTTACTTGCTCAGTTCGAAAATGAAACCATGTTCTGATCACATAGAAAGACTGACTGAGAATATATTTTTTGAAAATTGAATCGCGTCCTCCGTGAACGGATCGTCAATCGTACGAACAACAATTACGTTAACTGTCATACGAACGAACGTATTGAGATTGTGTCATACGAATGCTCACGGAACGTAATTTTTAATTTGACTTGGTAGTTGTACCAGAATAATAGTGGCAAATGTACTAGTCTTAAAGTCATTAGGAAGAGAAATTCGGCAAAGTAAAGGGATTGAATTTTACAGGCTTAATGGACCCGCAAAAACCTATAAAAATTGAAAAACAACGATTTTATAAACTACATATATGTGCTTTCCAACCGTTTTCCATGCTTCAACTTCTTTAACCGGGGGTCCCACAATATTAAATTTCGTGGTAAATCTATCCCATATTCGTATTAAAGTAGCTTTGACTTGACAAGTATTAGGAATCATGTTTTTGGCCAAGTTCGTGTACTCTGATAAAATTATCTTTTGAGTCGAATTAATTTTGTTGCAATTTGTCCTACAATGTTATTTTAAATGTATATTTAGTGTTTAAATAGGTATTTAACATTTATTATCCATTTTTAATAATAAAACTTACATTTTTCTTTATTATTCTTCAAATGACACAAATTACGAACACTACGAATGAAATTTAGGTTAAACGTATACATTCAGGCATCCGTTCACGGAAAAGGTGATACCAAATTACGTTTACGACTATACGTTCATGTATGCGACAATGCCAAATACACACTTTACGAAAACGAGTTACTCGTTCACGGAGGAAGCGATTCGACCCCTGATTTGTTGTTGTACTATAATATTGAAAAATTAAGGCATTATGGCTAGAGTGGTAGAAATTCTAAATTACCCACACCAATGCATCTGTGCAAAATATTCACAAAAATATCAAGCGCCCAATAAAATCAATTAATGTTTTAGAAGAAAGATACAAATGATCAAATCTCTAAATTTAAAAATGGGTGGTAACAAAACCTACTGTAAATTTATATACGAAACAAATCTGTCTATCTGTCTATCTAAGGCAGTAAAAGTGGTTCTTAACTATTTCCCTTCGCCACTTTATATTTTTAAGATTTCTATATAGGAAAGTAGTTATTTTGTTTCTGGTTTTCCAACTATAGACAATTTTCTCTATTTTGTTGATCTAGATCACTTATTTAATTACCGCACTTTAACAATTGAAGAGTGACAGGCGTTTCGCAGTTCTCGGTTTAAATTTTGTCGATTTGGTTGGCCTTGAAGTTTAAATAATAAGTAAACAAAATGAAAACGGACGTCTCAATCATTTAGCATACTTACCACTTTACCGACGTTAATTCTAAGATCCGGTTGAATAGTTTTCTCTTTTAAAGTTGTGGAGTAAATTTCGCGCTTTTTGTTGGAAATGTATGATTATTTAGTTTCCACAAAATAAGTTATTTTCGGCTGTTATTTGTTTTATTTTAATTAAATTGTAGAAATGTAGACTTTTCCTTACAATTTTCGATCAATTCTAAGGAAGCAAAAGGTTGAATGTGACCAAGAATAAATATCGAGTGTGGGAATATATATATTCAAATTTATTTCAAAAAATAATAAAATCGCATTTAAAGAAAAACAATAATAATAATGATGACCATTCTCATTTTAGTATACCTACAACTATGGATTTCTACTACAAACTTGGATCTGCTCCATGCCGTGCAGTCTTGATGACCGCAAAGGCCGCTGGTGTTGAGCTCAATAAGAAGTTCCTCAACTTGCCAGCTGGCGAGCACTTGAAACCAGAATTCCTTAAGGTAACTACATGCATTCCCCTTACAGTCAAACAACGTATTAACTCTGCCTCCTTGCATCTAGATCAATCCACAACACACCGTTCCAACACTGGACGACAATGGCTTCGTTTTATGGGAGTCTCGCGCTATCATGGTCTACTTGGTCGAGCAGTACGGCAAGAACGACTCGTTGTATCCCAAAAACCCCAAAAAGCGTGCCTTGATCAACCAACGTCTTTACTTTGACATTGGAACACTGTACCAGCGGTTCGCCGACTACTACTACCCGCAGATATTTGAAAAAAAACCTGCCAACCCAGAAAACTTTGTCAAGATGGAAGCCGCTTTCGAGCTTTTCAATACTGTCCTCGAGGGCGAGAAATACGCCGCTGGGGATAGCCTTACCTTGGCCGATATCGCTTTAGTTGCTACCGTGTCGACGTACGATGTGGCCGGCTTCAATATCGGCAAGTATCCCAATGTAAACAAGTGGTACAAACTCGTCGCCAGTGTGACGCCCGGCTATGAACTAAATAAACAGGGAATGGCTGAGTTCAAGAAATTCTTCGATTAGATATTTAGTTATGTATTGTTAATAAAAGGGAAGCAAATTATTCAGTAAAAGCTGCGTTTGTTTTGGTTTATTTTGAGCTCGATGTTCTTGACAAAGGACGAAATTAGAGGTCGGCGCAGTGGCTTAGTGGTTAGTGTGTTGGACTACTAAGCGAGGGGTCCCCGGTTCGAATCCCGAAAGAACCAAATTACATCTTAAGGTTTTTTTAGGCCTAGGGTCCCACGGACCTGTCGGGTCAAAATATTTATTTATTTATAGATGAAGAACACAGATTATCGCAATTGTATATTCCTAGAATATGGGATCCTTGTTTGCGGCCGTCTTTTGTCCTTGAAAACTAGTTGACCGATTGGGCTAAACTATCTACAACCACGATTTATGCTATGTCGAATGTGTGGTCCTGTCTCCTGTCATATTATCACCGAATTTGGCACGAATACAAGACGAAGTATGAAGTTACTTTTGACAAAGAAGTGAACAGGGTCACTACTCTACTTGCATTGGTGCTCCTGTCAAAGAGAAACTTGTGAAATATGTCAACAGCAGTACAACACTCAATTAGAGTCGAAAAAGTGAAGGTTATTCCCTGCCCTCCACAGCACCTCCTCAAAGCAAAGATAGCGACTTAAATTGCCCAAAATAGAGATAAGTTTATCTTTGAAAACAAATCTATAGATATGACAAGTTCACCGGCCGGTTAAGTGTTATCTAACATTTAAGAACAACAATATTTTGGGTTATCAAATATCGCTCCACCAGTGTGCTGTTTATTCGAATTTGATTCGTTAAGCTGAGTATCTAGTTGCTATACATACGGTATGTGATTCGAAAGATTACACAAAAGAAACAGAAATAACACCCTGCCAGTGCAAAAAATAACCATTCACATCTGATTCTAGTACTTAAACCAACATGGACTTCTACTACAAATCTGCATCCCCACCATGTTGTTCGGTTTTAATGACGGCCAAGGCCGTTCGCGTTGAGCTCAACAAGATATTCCTCGACTTGCAGGCTGGCGACCATTTAAAACCAGAATTCGTGAAGGTAACTCTTTGAATTCCGATTAAACGTCTGAACTAAATCTGTAAACATTTAGCTCAATCCACAACACACCGTCCCAACGCTGAATGACAATGGCTTCGTTGTGTGGGAGTCGCGTGCCATCATGATTTACTTGGTCGAACAGTACGGCAAGACCGACTCGCTGTATCCCAAGTGCCTAAAAAAGCGCGCCGTCATCAACCAACGATTGGGCTTCGACATCGGAACACTGACGCAGAGTTTTGCAGAGTACTATTATCCCCAGCTCTTCGCTAATCAGCCTGCTAATCCAGATAAATTCAACAAGATGGAATCCGCTTTTGAATTGCTAAACACATTTTTGGAAGGCCAGTCATACGCTGCCGGCGACAGCTTAACTCTAGCCGATATCGCTTTAGTTGCTACTGTATCGATGTACGAGGCTGCCAGTTTCGATATCAGCAAGTATTCCAATGTAAGCAGGTGGTACGAACACCTCGCCAATGTGGTTCCAGGCTATGACATCAATCAGCAGGGAATGACTGAGTTTAAGCAATTTTTTAAACAAATATAGAATTTTGTATTGTTAATAAAAAAAACAAGGAATTGTTGCGCCATTTGAAATTTGCTTGGAACTCTAGCTACCTGACCTCCTGCGTTTTCAGTCAGTTCTTATAGTATTAGAAAAGGCCTCCATTCAGTTGGTCTTTTCAGTAGGGTTTCTATTTACTATGCAAGCCGTCTTTAAAACGCCCACAGCCCAGCAATCCACCATGTTGGGTTTGACGTTTCTCCAGGAACAGAGTTGTTATATACCGAATTAAATATTATTCCAGCCCTATATAATTTTGTCCATTACTCATTCTTCGAGATATGTAAGATGATTGCAAGGCACTCGACGAGCATTATATTTAAATTTTTATAAAGAAAACAGCATCACAGCTTTTAGAACGTTTCAGAAACCCGCATCAAATCTGCTTCGTCACTTGTTATAAAGGGTGTTTTTTTAGAGGTATAAAACTTTGAAAAGGAATTAAACAAAGATGATTATTTTTTTAAATTGACATGAAATTTACTTTATTCGAAAGATAATCTTCTGGCATAATAATTTAAATATGATTTCTGGCATATGACCACCACGGCTGGTTCGGACGTAGTCTAATCTGGAGGTCCAATTTTCGATGACTTTTTCCAACATTTGTGGTAGTATTTCGGAAACAACGCGGCGAATGTTGTCCCCCAATCGTTTCGGACTTATTGGCGTAGACTAGCGACTCACAAATCCCCACAAAAAATAGTCAAGCGGCGTTAAATCGCACGATCTTGGAGGCTAATATCCTCAACGTGACACCGTTCGGTTACCAAACGTTTCCTTCAATAAATCAGTTGTGGTACGAGCTGTATGACTTGTTGAAACCACAGCTCCTGCACATCATGGTTGTTCGATTGATGAACTAAAAAGTCAGGAATTTTGGCTCCTATAGCGGTCACCTTTGACTGTAACGTTCTGGCCAACATCGTTTTTAAAGAAGTATGGACCAATTATTTCACCAACCCATAAAGCACACCAAACTGTCAGTTTTTCTAGATGTAACGGAGTCTCAACATACCTACACTTGAGGATTATCATCACTCAAAATACGGTAGTTTTGTTTATTGACGTATCCATTCAACCAAAAGTGGGCTGCATCACTAAACAAAATTCGCTTATGAAAATTACGGTCAAAGGCAATCTTGTTTTGGGCCCAATCCGCACAATTTGGAAGCGTTGTTCAGCCGTTAGTCTATTCATTTTGAAATGGGGACGTTTAAGTAGATAGGTCTGTTCCCTAAAGATAATGAATTGGAACACATTAGTCAAATTTAGTCAAACTTCGTTCCTTTACGCAAAATTTGGGTAGAAGGGAGCCACAAAGAGAGAACAAAATATTTTCCCTTCATAAAAAACTGCAAATAAAAGACCAAGAAATTTCTCTACGCTAGTTTGTTATAACTGACTTTAGCTGTCAAATCTCTCAAAAGTCAATTTGAATTGGCTGTTTATTTCGGTTTGGTTTATTGAGTGCTGAAATTTTTAATTAAAAAGGGATAAAATCAGCAAGGAAAATAAATATTAAACTGTAAACGTCTGTAATTTTTTAAACTCACTGACGTTTATTTTTCTTTCTTTTTAACAAACGTCATGCAAAACTTTTGTTCCTGTACTTGTTTGTTATATTCTCTTTTTCTGAGAGAATATGTATATCCCCACTCCTTGTTATCTGACATTTTGCCGAAATTGGCCCAAAAAGTAAGGGAACAGACCTGATATCTACTTTGGTAAGTCTGACAGCTGACTGACTTGATTTTTCTCAGTTTAGATTGGCCTGCATCGGTCACATGGGCAGCTGTGTCAGTTGACGTTTATAGAGGGGTAGCCGACAAATCTAGTCAACAAATTCGTGAGTGAGTACTTAGTTGACAGTTCGCATATGTGGCTGACGTAAAAAAATTGACGTTCACGACCAATCTATAGTTTTTGCGTTTAGGTTACATCTAGTCGACGTAGGACAACTTAATTTTTGAACGTCCCAATCAATTGACAACTGACAAAATGGCCGCCAGTTAAAATAATGTTGCCAACTTAAGTTTCTCTTTATTCTAAAAAACACCCTTTATTAGGTCTATTCCCTTACGACAATGCATTCGGACACATTAGCCAAATTCAGTCAAAGTTTGTTCCCTTCTATACAACTTTTGGGTCAGGGACCGAAGTTTGACTGACTTTACCTACTGTAAATTGTAAGCAAACAGATCTATTGGGTCATATGAATAAAAACTAGTATTTGCTTTGAGCAAAAGGTTTTAGCAAAGTAAAAGCAAATGCTTTGAATCGGTATGAATAAAAACCTAGTTTGCTGAAGTAATTTCCAAAATTCGAAAATAGCTTTTACTTCGCTACGTACGTGTACTTGCCTTGCAATTTCTGTCAAACTTGACAAATAAGAACTGTCCGGTGGTTTGTTTATTGTTGATTTTGAATTTATTTTCAAATTTTTGTGGGGAAATTATAAGTCAAACAAAAAAACCAAAATAAAAACTGAAAAGAAATAAATAAAAAAGAAAAAAATATGCTGAGCGACTCTTCTGAATTTCAGCAGACGATGAGGAACTTCCCTCTATCTCGTCTACTCCCAAGAGTGACTAAAATGAGTTGGAGTTTGTTTAGGCCATAGATGCTGTAGGAAGGATTTTGCTAAGCAAATCCCAAACTCGAAATAATAAGAGCTTAAAAAAAACGCTGCGCCTAAAATGTGTGATTTTTTTATTGTCTAGGTGCTCAGTTTTGTACACGCCATACAAAATTGTTAAAAAAAAGTTGCAAATTTGAAGCAAAGGCTGATTTTTCTGCACGAACAAAACTAAATTTTACTATTTATAAACAAAACATCGACAATTCGCAATTCTTCAATTATTTTATGTTAAAAAGTTGCGTACAAAATTTTAGCATCTAAATAGCAGACTCAGAATTTGCATAGCATTTGCTTTGTCTGATAAGTTTTATTCATACCGATCTGAGTAAAAGGTCAGTGCCGCCGCTTTTTGAACATGTCAAAAATTGGAACTACCTAACTCAAATTGGTTTTTATTCATACGAAACGTAGCAAATGCTTCGATTTTGACATTTCTCTTGAGTAAAAGCAATTGCTACGTTTTATTCATACGACTCATTGTATACCTACCTACCTTCTTGGTTTTTCTAATTCCGTCCATCTTTCTCATGCGATGGAGTGCAGCGTGGGGGTCATATATGGCTTTTTGTGATAGGGAAATGGGGACTCATTTGCGTCAAAGGCGATCTTTCAGTACATTAGCCTCACATACTAAAATGGACTACCTATCACTAAGTCTAATTTTAGACAAGGTTTGCCCTCACCGTTTAATCTTATCTACACGAACAGAATTCATAAATAAAAAACAAATACCTACAAGCTGAAGCCACTTGAAAGTCAAAAGTTGTATTTGTATTCAATCAATGTTCTAATGCTAGCTTTTTGCAAATTCTTACAGTTCGCTTGCTAAACTCGTTGGAATGTTTACCCAAGCGCTGTTTGGTCTCCACTCGAAACACTCCACGTCCAAGAAACAATGTTAACACAACACACTCTCCCTCACACTGCACACATAGACAATACCGCCGCATATTTTTTGTGGGGTAAGATACCATTGCTTACTTCGATTGCAATTAATTTACCCCCACTGCTTGACATTAAGCAATTCCGTCAACTATGGATGAATAACTACCATTGATTTGTATCTATACCTATAAAAGTAACTGCCAAATGGCGTGTGTTACATAAAATATACATATACAACTTATGTATACATTTCAAACAATACCACTGTAAGTAGCGATGTAATTATGGGGCAAATCGACCGACAATTATATCGCAAACGCCTTCCCAGATGTCTATTAACTCTGGGTCTGGGTCAGTCATTAAATTCGAGAAACAAAAATCCGAAGGTCTGCCCAAATGATTCATAAAAACCTACAAGACTGTGACTATGATTCTACGCAGTGGGAAAAAACCCAAAATGAATGAGTATGACTGCTGGTGTGCCCGCTGGAACCCTACATTTCCTAAAAGGAACTTGTTTTGATGTTTTTCTCTCTTTTTATTCCCAAAATTGTTCTTAAAATAATCACCACCAGTTCAACACTTGCTAGAATTTGTTTACCAAACGCAATAAAGTTGAAGGTCAAACGTGTCAAATGTTGTATGGGTTGGGGTAGGGAGCACTCTGGCTTTGGGGTGGGTACCTATTATATTTAGATTTTAATCGTATCCCCAATTACACTCATATTTTGATTAATTGCCGGCTCACTTGATGCAATTTCCTTTTGGATCCGAATTGAATCGTGGAATAACTTTGTCATGAGTTCAGCGTGTCAACAAATGGATTGACAGAGGTTTATCAAGGCGGCATAGGCATAGCAGATAGCACAGCAAGTGTCGATTAATATCAACTGAACTGATACTGATATTGAATGAAGTGCTTTATATGATTGGGGGTAAAACTTTGTTTTATTACCAGAAACACGGCGAGAGTTGGGTAATAAGTAATAATTTGTTCTAGAACGACGATTACTGTTTGAAAGGCAAATACATGAGTTCGTACAATTTCTGTCGAGTAATGCTGATTGTGGTGGTTTGCATACACAATATAATGCCCATATACGTTACAGTCGAACTTTACTATTGCTCTTTCATTAAGCGCTTTCTATTTTTAAATTTAAATAAAACAAAGTGTGTGTGAGATATCATCGACATTTTTCAATCGTTTGAAAGGTCTATCGATGACAATAAGTTTTTTTTTGACGTGGGCCCTAATGAGTTCGATATAGCACTCAACTCGCCCTGGTACTGAATAAGTGAAAACCTGTATTCGACAAGACTTCTATGGCGCCCTAGTTGTGCCCTGAACTGACCCCAGTTAATTTTTCGGGCAAGAATTCAGTGCTGGCTGAGTTTCGCTGTCATCTTGCTTGCTGTCATTCATTTTTCAATGTAAAACTTCAGGGCAGCATATTTTGAGTTCGATATTTCAGGGTTATGCAGGGTTTTGGACAGGAGTGAAAATTAACTGACATTTCTCAGTGCGAACTAGTGGGCACTCGTGCTAGCCATGTCAAACAAACCCATTATTTCTTTCAAATGTCCGCCGCGGTTTCCCTGGGTGGCGTTCATTCGTAATGTCCAATTTTCCATGACTGGCGCACAAATCAGGCTGAATTTGAACGATGGCATGATGTATGTTGGCTTTGAGGGCCGCTGTTGTTCAAGGCTTACTCTACGCAAAGACCTATGCGACTTCAGAAAACCCCACAAAAAAAAAAGAAGCCTAACAGAGTCAAATAATGTCAAATCGCAAGATCTCGGTGGCCAGTTCACATAACCTTTAAGTGAGAATCGCTCGTACAGAATTTCCAATGTGGCGTGAGCTGGGTGGCACTTATCGCGGTCCTGTTGAAACCATAGGGATGTTCCTTTACTTTTGTAGTAAAAATGGAAAAGATTGTCAAAATGACAATGGAGGACATGAATTCTACCTCAGAGAGGGAAACTTACGCAAAAGTTAAGGAACGCTTTTGTAGTAACCGGTGAAAAATGACAACAAATTCGAAATTCAAATCAGCTGTCAATTTTCAGGCGACTGACAGTTGTTTCAATTCTTAAGGCTGGTACGCTGTTCAAGTCAAGTGAAATTTTCACTCCTCTCCAAGAAATTGCTGTGAAATTGAAAGTGAAATTTTCACGCCGAAATGTCAAAAATTTAATGCGACGGATAATAAAAACCAAGTGAAATAGCAAGTAACGCCCTCTACATATCACTTTTTGAACAATTATTTTTCACTTCAACAGCGTACTGCCTGGTGAAATTTTCACTTGAAAAGTTCATTTTGACATTTCGCAGTGAAAAATTTGTATGAAAAATTTCATTTCACTCGAACAGCGTACCAGGCTTTACGCAAAGAAATTTGTTGAGTAAAAACTAGTAAGAGGGAAAATATCTTGCTCTCTCGAAGCCGCTCTCTTTTACGAATTTTTCGAGTTGTTGAGGAACGACAATTGAGTAAAATGCTTAAGAATTTGTAAGATTTAAAAGTAAAGGAACAGACCTCAAATGTCGTTGGTATCCATATGATCAAGCTCAGGCCAAAAGAAGTTGTTGATCATACCTATAGACGGTGATGGCCTGGTCAACGTTGATCGTACGTAAAGAAATATGGACCGAAGACGCCGTCAGCCCAAAATCCACACCAAAAAGTGACTTTTTCAAAAAGTTAGACCATCCTGTCATAGTTCGGCAGTCCCTATTGGAAGGCGCGTTACCTATATCGGATTTAAGTACTTAGGCTTTCAATAAGATGTCCTATGAATAATTTCCAATCGACTTTGAATACATTTTGCTTTAATTAATTTTCTCTTGCCATGGAAAGGCATTTTTACAGGATTTGTTTCTGGTTCTTTTTATCGACGCTTTGTATTAAGTAAATTTTAAATTAAATAATAACCATTTGTGTTTCTCAAGGCAGTCGTCTAGGGACCCTTCTTTTCTTTCTTAACATTAAAAATACCGGAAAGACCACTCGGCAGTTTCTCTCAATACATAAACAATGTCGGCCTTGTGTACAGATGTTGACCCAGCTTCCTTGACATGTTGCCCTCAAATGCTACTAAGAGCCCAATGTCAATAAATGCCAATCTTGTATCTTTCTAGATAACCGCACCAGGTCTCCTCCCGAACAATCAACTTCGGTTTTTCTCTTTGTGGTCGATCTTGAAACGATGTGACAAAAATGACGCCTTCAAAGTAAATTCTTCGACGAAATGTCAATCCTGTTTTCGCGCAGACCGTATATGGAGAAAATTTTTCTTCAAATTTCCCGACACCCACCTTCAAGAAGACATGAAGCAGGGAAGATCGAAAAAGACCGAAATCGAAATTGTTTGACAACTTGAAGTTACGTACCGGTACAGGGTCTCTGGTATAGACTCTAAGACGGTTACGAGAAACCCCTTTAAAATTTAAAAACGGCTTAGGTAGGTGCACCAGTACCCGGCCAGTCACCAGTATCCGGCCACTTTGCGTTAAAAAGTTAATAATACTTAAGTTTTTCGTTGTATTCACGGGCCAACAATTGTGGCTATAGTTTTTGACCTATTTAACGTGCTGCTAAAATTTGACAGCTGTGGACAACACTAGGCCGCCAAAAAAAATGCGCAATCTTTGTAGTTCGTCCAGGAAGTGAAAAGTGCGTTTTTTTAGTTCAAGAATGTTAGTGGAGGTATCGAATGAAAAACGTTAGTTTCAGTGTTTTTCCAATATTAACCAACTCGTATAGTGTTTTTCTGTAAAGTTATGTAATGACTAATCATAAAATGTGAAAAAAACAAGAAATTTTAATTTTTATTTAAGTATTAGAAGGTGGCCGGTCACTAGAACTTTTATTTTTTGAGGTGCACAGGTGTCCGGCCAAGGTGGTCGGATACTAGATCTTTGATTTAAATGAAATTTGTTGTTTCAAATGAAACCAAAACATTAAAACTAGCTTAAATGATTAATTTACTTTATAATTGCATTTTTTTTTAAATAAAAAATTAAAAAATAAGCTGGCCGGATACCGGTGCAAAAGTGGCCGACTACTGAATTTTGCTGGCCGGGTACTGGTGAATTATGACTTCTTTCAAAAAAATAATTTTTAGTTTATAATGCAAGACCACAGTTATGTCCAAATATTTTTTTTTAACAAAAATTGTCTTTGATGTACAAAAGAAAGAAAAAAACTTGTTTAAATTGTCAGTTGAATTAGTTGGTACGGTTCAAAGTAAGAAAAAGTGTTAGGTGGCCGGGTACTGGTACATCTACCCTACCACGGGTAGTGGCGAATTCCTGATCCTGTTTAATATTTCCACAGGCGACCTGTCATGAAAACTCCAATTCCAGGGTCAAGGGATGCCAGCCAAAAGCTACCCATCGCTGGATAACATGGACTACTTACAATGGTTGTGGGAGAGAGACGTTTCGCAAAGCAATGAGAAGTAAGATCATCACAATAACTGACAACTAGAAACACCCCCGATCTGCAAAGTTGGAAAGTGTAAATACCAAAATCTAACTTTATCCCACTTGCACACATTCGCAAAGACCCCACCGTATAGAGAATGCGCGAAATCTGTTGGCTGACGTGTATTATTGTTAATCTTGAACCTCGCAATCCCACAATAAGAGTGAGCGAGTCGATTACAGATAAAAGACGCCATAAAGGGGGCACACATCTGGCATACCTACCATATCTCTAGGAGGCAAACAAAAAACAAGCTCCAACGAAACAACACAACAAAAATGCTCCCCCTTCCTTCCACCCCCCATCTAAACAGATGACAGGTCCGCCGGCCGGTTATCGTCATCGACTATGGCGTTGGCCGATGGCCCCCTTGCCCTGTCGAATCCACTATCTCCTCAGCCGTACCAATGCCAGCACGCCACACCGACAATCCGACATACACCATCACTTATGTGAATCATAAAGCCGAAAGCCGGTCGAGATGGGGAGAGCTTTTTCGTTTATAAGGCAATGCCATACGGGTTTGGCGTTTAGTTGAAGTTGATTCTTCGCAGCTGAATATTAGTTCCATACTAGACGGTAAGTGGCGTCGCCCAACAAATAAAAAAAAGTCTTTAAATGTGTTTAACTGTGCTCCAACAATACCCCGCCCAGTTTATTATAACAGTGCAATAAAAGTGAACAAACGAGATCGAGTTGTGCAACAAATTGAAAGCAAAAATTCCTTACAGTGTGTTGTAGACAAAAAAAAAACACGATAGAGAGAGATACTTCTCCGCAATCTGAGAGGAACTTTCCATCAAGTACAGTTATGACATCAGCGTGCCAGTTGAATCTATTTCTGGACCGAAAATATTTAAAACAAAAACGAAAACTTTCCCTGCGTGTAGTGCCGGAAATTAATTGAAAACCATTTCTATCTGCTTCTAGTATACCAAAATGGATTTCTACTACTTGCCCGGATCTGCTCCATGCCGCTCGGTCCTGATGACCGCCAAGGCAGTTGGTGTTGAGTTGAACAAGAAAATCCTGAACTTGCAGGCTGGTGAACATCTGAAACCAGAGTTCTTGAAGGTAAATATGAGTGTTTCACTAAAATCGAACAGTATGTGTTAAAAGTGTCCATTTGTCTATATAGATCAACCCACAACACACCATTCCCACCCTGGATGACAACGGTTTCGCTCTGTGGGAGTCGCGTGCCATCATGGTCTACTTGGTCGAGAAGTACGGCAAGACCGACTCGCTGTACCCCAAGTGCCCGAAGAAGCGCGCCGTCATCAACCAACGTCTGTACTTTGACATGGGAACAATGTACCAGCGGTTCGCC
The DNA here is from genome assembly GCA_936431705.1 of Cheilosia pagana. Classification (NCBI taxonomy): domain Eukaryota; kingdom Metazoa; phylum Arthropoda; class Insecta; order Diptera; family Syrphidae; genus Cheilosia; species Cheilosia pagana. The sequence goes on from OW386166.1 coordinate 112,642,405, forward strand.
GACTACTACTACCCACAGATCTTCGCCAAAGCACCCGCCAACCCAGAGAACTTTGCCAAGATTGAAGCCGCCTTCGGGTTCCTCAACACCTTCCTCGATGGCCAGCAATACTCTGCCGGCGACAGCCTCACCTTGGCCGATATCGCTTTGGTCGCCACCGTCTCTTCATACGATGTTGCCGGTTTCGACATCAGCAAGTACCCCAATGTCAACAAGTGGTACAAGCTCGTCGCCAGTGTGACTCCTGGCTACGACCTCAACGAACAGGGTATGGCTGAGTTCAAGAAATATTTTAACTAGATCTTAAGTAATTTATTCGGAGTCCGAGGTGCTCAACTGAACATGGATGTATTTATTTTCAAATGCACTTAACACAGTTTGTATACAGAAAAAGAAATAAAATAAAAAAATAGTACACAGTACACTTAACTAAAAGTTGTCTACACTTAATAATACTAGAGAGAACAGTACTTCGCTGCCGGTCTAATAGATGGAGTCACTCTTGCGAAAGGATTGTTCCAGATTGTGGAGCCGCTGCTCGAGGTCGGTCATGGAGCTTCTTAGGTTATGACCTCGCGGTCGTAACGATATCCTCGGCGAGTCCTGCATTAGGTCGTCCTTCACGCCCGAGAACGAGTGTCGTATCCGCCCCTGGTGGAATTTAGTATTCTGATAGCTGTGCCTGTGTAGTTCACACATCTTTGGCTGCTTGTGTATAGGTGGCGCTGAGTGTAGGCTGCATGCGCGCGATGAAGTGAGTTCTTCGTTTTTCAGGGAATCCTCGTAGCTGTCGCTGTTGATAAAACAGATTTCAAAGGAAGAGATAGTTTCAAGCTCAGTAGGCACTGAGTAGGTTCGCGTAATCTTATCAAAGGTGCATGACCGACATTATGGAGGCGTTTTGTCGGCGTTAGGATCTCGATAAAACGCCTTCACAACCGAATATAAACAAAGTGTGTGACGTTTCACAGTGCGTAATGAGCTCTACGTTAGGGGAGGGAGGGTGACACACTAACCTGCTGTCATTGGCGGCGGCATAGCAAACACCTGAATCGGTGTGGGGAAATGTTCGCATGTCCGAGACGCTCTGACGCCTTTGTAGGACCTTGAGAAAATCCGAGGGGGTTTCGCTTCGTTCGCGATGACTCAAAAAGTCGACGCCAGAGTCGTGCCCGCTAGAGTGATGTGAACGCATTGACGTGTCGTATTGTTGGTGTTGTGTTCTGAAAATTCAATCAAATGGGGTTATGTGAGTACATATTTCGGTTGACAAATGGAAGAGGAAATTGTTATCGGACATGAATGGACTGCTTTTGGGTGAAGTACTGATAATATTTGGGTTAGATTTTGTTGTGTACCGGACTTACAGAAGCTCTATCTTAATCTCTACAGATTGGGATCATACCAGTTGGTGCGATTTGATCTTTTGTGACTGGTACGTAACACTTAAGGGGCAGTCACGCGACCGCTAATGACTCGACAGCGTGGAATTAAACCAAATATTCAATTTGACCTTATTACGATGGCACGCACCTGGGCGGGCAACTTAAGTACGTTTAGCTGTACTGTACTCATTGCTTTACGTGAAGTGGGTGGATGTACTTGTTTTCATCGAGCGTCCGCCGTTTTTCTATAGCCATTTGTGAATTTCAATTTTCATTTTAGGTTTTGCGTGTAACTTTAATTACGGAGTATTTGAAAAAAATAATGTAGCCCCCTCAGTATTTTATCCCGAACTTGTACAGTTGCAAACACATATAGACGGTCTCTCATTTTGGTTAAAAGCTAAGAGTTACTGAGCTCATACGTAGGGAAAAGTCGATGAGGAGTGTCGTAAGAAATCCCGTCTGTGATACCATCCAGGCAAAAAAAATGTTGGTTTGTAGGTGAGTTATGCATTATGCTATAAGAAATCGAAGTGATACATGTATCGAATGAAATTGTTGAAATCGGAGCGAATGTTGATGGAAGAATCGCCGGCGATTCGCCAAAACACACGCTAAAGAATCAAATGCGAATTGCGTTTTTGAAATTCCAAAGCTGGTTTTCGTGGTAAAAAATAGTAAGAAATTTGTAGATTTTTCGGTATTTTTCCCTTCGTTTCATTTAGGATTGGTACTCCTCGTGGACTCCTCCTCGGTTGCAATAACACCCACTAAGCTGCATTTACTACATCACGCAGGAGTATTTTTAAATGAGATGGGACAGAGAGATCCGTTTGTCCGCAGTCAATGCTTATGAATAAGATCACAAATCAAACGCCTAAAGTGTCATGGATGTTTTACATATCTATAATTATAGATACCTATTTAAAACGGAAATAAATACTAGTTCCGGCGACCAGCATTTCTGCAATCACATGAAAATGATTCCATTACTGATTACAATCATGTCAAATGAGAGTGGTTATTGCTTTCAGTAAACTTAATCAACAATTTATCAATCAGTTTTACGAAATAAATTAATAATTTTCGGAAGCCATTTTTTTTTATAAGAAAGCACAGTTCAGTAGGCCTATAAAAATATCAACGTGCAGGGCTTTTACATAATAAGGTATGTTCCTTTACTTTTGTAGTAAAAATGGAAAAGACTGTCAAAATGTCAGTGGAGGGGATGAATTCTCTCTCCGAGAAAGAAACGCAAAAGATAAGACACGCTTTTGTAGTAGCCTGTGAAAAATGACAGATGCGAATATTCCACCCAAATGCCAAATAGAACAACAAATTCAAATCAGCTGTCAATTTTCAGACGACTGACAGTTGTTTTAATTCTTACGCAGAGAAATTTGTTGGGTAAAAACTAGTAAGACTAGTAAAAAATTTGTAAGATTTAAAAATCAGGGAACAGACCTATAGTTCCTATCACGTTAACAAGATGGCCGACCGAAATAAGTGTCACTTTAGTAACTTGTGATTTTGTAAATGCATCAAAAGCAGCATACCATTTATTTTGCACAAGTTCAAGCTTAGTTTGTATCGGCTGTCAGTGATATCAAATGTTATTGGGCACATTTAAAAACTTAGTTGTCTTAAGTCGACTAGATTGGTCTGGAATAGATGTTATTTGAACGCAAAAACTAGGTTGGTGGGGAACGTCACTTTTCCTACGTCAGCTACATATGCAAACTGTCAATTTTGTACTCAGTCACGATTTCCTTGACCTGATTCGTCGGCTACCCCTCCATAAACGTTAACTTAAACAGCTGCCCATGTGACCGGTGTAGGCCAATCAAAACTGAGAAACATCAAGTCAGTCAGCTGTCAGACTTACTAAACTAGATACGTAACCCCCATTCTGAGCCAGTGTGGTCTCTTTTTGTTTCTTCCAACTTTTGTAGTAGGTTAAAGAAAATAGTGTCAAGTTGCCATTGGTGGAAATAAATTTTCTCCCAGAGAAAGAGATTTACGAAAAAGTAAGGAAACGCTTTTGTAGAAATCTGTTGTCGTTTCCTTCTGGGACAGAAAATACACTTTTTTCAAACTCAGAGTATGTTTTCTGCTGTAAATTTTCATGTTCTATTGGCCTCTAAAACATATTTTTCAGAGCCAGAGCAATTTTGCGAATCTTGACATTTGTCAAACTTTGAGTGTGTTATTATTTAAATTTGATACGATGAGTTTTTAAAAAAATTGAGAAAATTTTACATTTCACCGTTGCAATGAAACAAAAATTAAAAATTAAGAGCAGCTGACTTTTAAATCACACAAAATCACAAAAATTGATCTCATTTTGGGTTCCATTAGGAATGAAAAATCTGAAATCAGAGCAGAAAATCCAAAAATCCAAAAGGAAAAAAATAACAATATTAGGTAGTTGATTCATTAAGGGATGAAAGTGATTTGGAATAAACCGATCGTGGAAGGTGGAAAAATTTGTACTAAGACTGACAACTTCAAGCATTCGAGAAGAAAAATGTTGATACTAGTTTAATTTACAAGAAATCAAAACATGCACGCGTATGCCAAATAGGGCAACAAATTTCAAATCATCTGTCAATTTTCATGTAACTGACAACTTTTTAAAGAAATTTGTTGAGTAAAAACTACTAAAGTTGTCAGAGGAGGCTAAAATATATCTTGCTCTCTCGAAGCCGCCTCTTTTACGAATTTTTCGAGTTTAAGAATGGCATTGAGTTAAAATTCGTAAAAGTCCCTAGGTTAGGTTAGGTTGAAGTTGCTGTCGTCTAGCAAACACACTTAGACCATTATTAGGTCCTTAAATCTACGTGTTTACTCTTCCTACTCGTTGAACCAGTTGGAACTTCTGATGAAGCGTTCGAAATGTCGAATATCAGGACAGCAAAGGTAGTTTAGTTCCGTGTTTGGCAAGTTCATCAGCCTTGCAGTTACCTAGTGATGTCTCAAGGTCCCGGCACCTAACAGAGGTGAATGTTGAACTGCTCAGCCATCTCTCTGAGAGACGAACGACAGTCTTGGGCTGTTATAGAATTTGTAGAGACTGTAGGCAATTTGTTCCTAAGGTTTAATGAAAATTTGTCAAATTTGGCGTCGCAACTCGCAAACATAAAAAGATAAACAGTACGTTGGAAACAACGTCGTTTGTCGTTTCTACTCCAAATTAAAAATGTAAAGACGAGGTGATACATTTTCGCCTGGAAGTACGCTTTCTGGAATTATTCAGATGATTATCAAATCAAAGGTATCTATTAGCTGGCAAACTCCTTCTCAACCCACCGATTCATGGCATTCACCGTAGACTCCAGAAGTTGACCTCCTCGCTTCAAGCCATTTAGAGGTCAACATTGAGCCGGGGAAATGTGCCTTTAATGACACGCAAGTTTAATTCAAATAAACACACAGTTTATGTAGGCACTTAAAGAGAATGTATATCCATTATAGGGTCAAAACCATTACCTACTTAAATGGGCACTTATCCGGCAAGTGTGTGGAGAAAGTGATACCCTAACCTAAGGTGCATCTGTATATATCACGCGAGTACCGAGCCCTTGGCCAATTATGCGCTTGTCTTTATTTTATGTGTCCGCTCTAGTGAGATCAATATGTTCACTTTAATTACCCCAACAGTTAAATGCCAGACATCACTTTAATTACCCCAATGACCCACAACCGCCAGGTGCTACCGGTACCCATGGACAACAACTGTTATTGTACTTCATAATTCAACAGTCAACCTACATGTCACACTGAAATCTGAAATCAGGTCCCAAGACACAACCCATGCACTCATACTCACATGCCACTGGCCGGCTGGAAGGTGCTGTACTTCATCACATATGGCAAAGACTCGTGCTCGCCCGTAGATGACCGGTTCGCTTTGATAATGGACTTGGGCAACGGGACATCGATGTATTCCCTGGGCCGCATGCTGCTCAATGGAAAGAAAAATAAGTTGCTTTAGAAAAATTACCCATTTCCAGCCGCGCTGCGCGTAGGCTAGACCAGACGAAGGAATATACAAACTCGTTGGTCAGAATGGTCGCCTTCTTGGGAAATATATCCGGTTTCTGCAATGTGTTGGTTGAGTGCGTGGAGCACATCGACTCGGGGCTGCTTATGGTCTTCCGTAATGTCTTCCCGGCGCCGCTTCCACCGCCACCATCATTCGCATCTTTCAGCCGTGTTATCGTGTACGTCAGACCTGTTTCCGACGATGGAAACTCTTGTTCCGTCCATCTAACATGAGAATAAAAATGAACAAGAGGAATAGGTATCAAGAGAATGGTCAGTATAGGTAAAGGGGGAGGAAAGGGCTCGAGTGCGGACTGAGTGCGAGTTGTTAGTCAAAATGGATCGTTATTGTTATGCTATAGCGTGTGAGTGTGTGTGTGTTTGATACCAGGAATCGGGTTTAATTACAATTTACAGTTATTTTGCAAAGTCCATCATGCTCACATTGGCCAAGAGATATGACTAGATGAGACTGCACTAGCGAATTGAAACTACATGTTTGTGTGTTTATGTTTTTACTGTGTATACCGTGAGGTTTATTGTATTTCAAAGAATATGCCTGGTGACCAAACTCTAACACTATCAGTCTTAATGGGTAGAAGATATACGTATAACTATGGTGTAAATGGCTTTGAAGCTATTACCGTTTTTGTCGAATGCACACGAGGCATAGGGCCGTTGTGCAGGCACCGGCCAAAATGAGAACCGCCAGTATCAGGGACACTATCTCAGTGCCGCCCATGATGGATACGGATTTGCTTGAGGATCGAATGGCCCCGAATTCCGATACTTCGATGATGCGTGGGCCGGCAATGGTGGAGAAGTTGTCTGCCTGCAGCATGCTTAGTGATCTGAAATGAATATGAATGAGAATTGGGGCTGTTTTTGGGTGTCTCTATATAATAAGTACCTGTGCAGAGTCTCCATGTCGACCACAGCATTAGTCCGCAAGTCAACAGCATAGATGTATGCATCCGTTCTGTGAAAGATGCACAGCTTTTATATAGTGATTTATAGGGGACATATACGTCAGTTGATTTAAATGACAAAGATACAGTGACTGGGATTACAATACGACATCCGAAATTTGTTTGTTAATTATTCCGATACAGTTACAGATACAAATTATTTGTTCAGATTCTCTTTGAAATGAGATTAAAATTAACGACTTTCGGAAAGATGATTTATCTATAAGTGGCATTCGCATTTGTTTAGAAGGGCGGCCGGCGCTTTGAATTCGGATTTTAAGTTTTATGATGTTAATCAGGGCGTAGAGTATTTGGGGGAAGTTTCACAGGCGGACTATGCAAATTAATCGCCTCTAGCTGTTGACGTAACAATTAATAACAATTTAAAGGGGAACAGTTTCAACAGGTATAGGTGTGGAAATTCAGTCATGACTTTGTTTTGTTGGGGAATTGGTTGACAGCTCTGAGAAATGGTGGAAGTTTTATATATAACTAACTGAAGAGCACAGTGTGTTAAGGTAGTTTTTGACATTTTAATTAGCGGACACTGTAACAATTGATGAGTTGAAGGGAAATGTTTTCACAAAGGTACAGCTTCCAAGTTGTTAGGTGGTTAAGTCAGTATTTTAGAAAGGCATTGCAGTTCGATAGTTAGCGTTCGATTATGAGCCAAAAACTTCACATACAGAAAAATGCCACACAAAGGTTTGATGCACATTTTGTGTTGCATTTCACATCGATTTGGAGAGTCGCTATAGCAGTCTGATGGTATGATTCTGTATGTTTTTAACATAAAAAGGAAATTAGATTCCGGGGGTTTTAAAAAAATAATTTAAATACATTCTTTGGTTTAAAAAAAAAATTCTACAATTTAAATACAAACTTTTAAAATAATTGGTCTAGGGTGCTAACGATAGAGATACCAATAGCAAAAACAAATAAAAAAAACAAAGGAGTGGAAGGAGTTAAGAACAATTAGATGCAATACTTTGGTAAATTATTAAAATAAATAACCAAATTAACTTAATTATTGATTTGTTTGAAATCAAAGTTGAATAGCCATAATTTAACTTTTTTGATGAAGGAAAAAAAAAACGTGAAGTATTTCTTAATTCTGAAGGTAGTTTCTTAAAAAGCCGTGGTGCTACAGAAGAGAACGTTAGGAACAAATGAATGTATATGATTATGAGTCTTTTGTTGCGGGTGAGATTGTATGAGAATCAAAGGGGATTAAGTTCTTTTTCTTTTGGGCCACTGATTATTTAAATCTCGAAACTGGTTATTGTTGTAATCGACGAGACCTCATAAAAAAAAAACGCTTTTCTTGTTATCGCGAAAAATGCAACCGAAAAAAATTTCTTTTGCTTGTTTTAACCCCTTAAACTTAATTGTTCAACTCAATCTTGGTCTTAAAATGTTGCTTAGGAATTGAAAAGTTAGTTTATTAAATTTTTTCGGTTGCATTTTCCGTGTCGCTATAATTGGCCCCTTAACAAATAGTAAACTTTTACAAAATGACACAAAATTGTTCTTATAATACTTAGTCTAAGTGATGACATCATATCCAGAGGATGTGGCGACGAAAAGGCTTGCGAGGATTCACCTCACCAACTCTGTTACATGGAATATATTTTTGGACCAACAAGAACTCTGTGAAGTCTCACTTTACAATTTTTCCAGATTTTTTTAGAGGAGATCACGATGATCGGAGAATGGAGACCCTATTTATCATAGAGCATTCAGATAAGTACGATGAAAAACCGTGTAGGTATTGCGCATGGGAGTAAACCCTATCGGATATCATAAAAGGTCCCCCTAAAATAATGCTGTGAAATAACGCTTAATATCCATGTTCTGTCTTATTCCACTTTTCTTAACTGAATCCGTATTTCGCTTTGGGTTTGTAAATGCATTCAGAAAATATGCAGAAATATTACTATTTATTTTAACTAGGTATCTATTAACTATTTGCACTACCTACGTTTTGAATTATTATTTTCACAAATTTCTCCTTTTTTACCAACCTACTGAAATATTTAGAATTCAGAAAAATAACTACCTCCAAATTTGTACGAATTTTGAACTATTATTTTTCAAAAATCTTGTTCTATTTACTAAAGCATTGGATCCTCGGAAAACCCTATTCATTTTTTCGTTCTATTTACTTACTATTATTTTTTCAAATTCTATATGCCGATTTTTGAATTTCGGCGATTTTTTTTCACGGCACCGTCACCAGCATTTTCGGTTCGAAATACTCTACACGCTACTGAAATATTCAAACATTTGATGATTTATCTGCACCAAATCTTTAAACAAAGTCGTCGAAATTTTAAAACAAGTTGTCAGAAAATGTCCTATGGCTTTAATAAATCTGGCGGTTCTTCGTGTTATACGTTAAAATACCTATCTACCTAAAGACCTACCCCAGTTATAAGTTCATTCGATGCCAGACCTCGTTGGGAACAAGTTCAACTTCCGTAGTGAAAATTGCTGAGAGTTAGGTAGGTAACTTATATAAAAACTATTAGGTAATATAGAGTTTTAATAGGTGTTACCTAATTTATGACATCTGTGAAGATTTGGAATAAAATCCAATACAAACGAAACAATTATCGTCAATGAAAAAAACTCTTTAAGTTTCAAATAACTTTAGATTTTGGTTGGCATTTCACAGCAACAAACCAAGCCACCGAATATTAAAGACATGTGTCTTATACTCGGCCCGTTGTGATATTTTAAAATATTAAACTATATGTTTCTATAATATTATTCGGCCCTATAGCGAGGTATTCGTCGGAAAGGAAAATTCTCCGCATACTCCGTTGGAGGATTAAATTGCATTCGAGGTATCCGCTTTCGGAAAACGCTTCACTACAAATCTTAAATAAATTCAGAAACAATTTCAAAATAAAATGCACTTCAATGGAATTCGCCGATATGCGTTACAAAATGTCGAAAAAATATTCCGAACAGCTGTTCCGAAGAATACATCGAAGCCAAAATCCTCCGAACCGTTTTAAATTTGGATAATTTTCGGTTCTGCCGGATACCCTGCTAGGGCAGAATATCTATAGTTTAAACGACATTATCGGATATCTAAAGAGAAGCTTGTTACTGCCTACAATGTCAGTTATTTGGCAGACGACTTATCATAATTGTTTCTTTAACCGTTGTTATAATTAAAGAGTAGGCGAAACTGGTCTTCCTCCAAAGCCAGAGAGTCTTCCTCAGACAGTTTGAAATATTTCGATCGATGAAGGCTGAAAAACTTCATTCAAAAATAGAAAACCGACCAAATTATCGTGTTTCTGAAGCTCCATTCCACCTTAAGCTTACGAACGCTTAAATCTCTTAAGAAAACTCGTTCTGAAAACATAGAGAGGAGGGAATTAGAAAATGGCTTGTGGACTTGTGGAATTATCCTCAAGAAGCAAGCGCGAAAAATATTCTTCAAGATGAATAAAACCGGTCTTAGTATCGGTCCCAAAACTGGCGACGCACTTGCCGAAAGAATATTGAAAATACAGAAAACAATTTAAACAACTTTTTATCAGATAAAAACAGGAAATGAAAAAGAAACTGACAGTTCTTTTGACATACACAGCCTGTAGAGATATGCTTATTTTATTATTTAAAGCAACAGAAAGTTGGTAAAATAATAGCGAACTGTTTGCGAACCTCCTCTACTCCTTAAAAAGCATTCAAAGAACGACGTAAAAAGAATGGAGACTCCTTACAGCTGCGAGTTCGATCGACTGAAGAAAATTATGGAAAAGAAAGAGAAGAGCCAGCAAAGAAGAAAAAGGTTTACGAATGCGACAATGCCAACATTACAACGCATGGGTAAGTAAGCTTTTGTATAAAGATTGTTAAGGAACTGACACATGACCGCAAGACAGAGGAGCTGCATTTCACCGTAGATCTGTATCCTTGTCATTTCATCAAAAGCTGACTTCTTTTTCACCTAAAATGGTGCCAAGCAAATGGGTACCAACAAAAAATCATATAAACCCCTATAAACAACTTACGCTGGCTCCTCGCCTCCCTCGTGTGGTTCCAACAGCCTGACCTTCACGTCCATTTGCGTGGCCTCGCTCAGTCCCGCCGTTAAGACATCCATCTGTCGCTCCACATCGATGGGCTTACCCGAAACCACCAAACAAACTTGCTTGTTCTCATCGAGCACATAGACGAAAACATTCGCAATACTACTGCGCCCATCGTCGGCGCCTTGTCTGTCAGTAGCCTTCACATCAAACCCATACACCCTTTGGTCGATTCCCACCGCGTTTAGCACTCGGATATTCCCCGTCACTTCGTCGATGCCGAATATCCTCGACGGTTCATTCAACAGCTTGTAACGAACCTCTGCATTGACGCCGCTGTCCAAGTCGAGCGCCTCCACCCTCGTCACCGGATACCCAAAGTTCGCCGTGTTCGGTATGACGGCGACAATTGGTCGGCCACTGCCTCTGAACTTGGGAGTATTGTCATTGTCGTCGACAATGAACACCACCACTCTGACCTCATTGAAGTGCAGACCCTCCACGCGCTCGTCATCGACTGGGTAGGTCAGCTTGGCGTAGTTGCGTCCCTCACGGGATATCTTCTCGGCGCGAATCCTCAGCCGGTATTTGTCCTGGATTTCTCTGTCGAAGGACTTGCTCGCGTAGACGGTTCCAGTCTTCGAATCGATTTCGAAGAAGTGGTGATCGGATGAGTCCAGGTCCGGTGCAAGGGTCCAGCGGTAGGAGTCGGACTCATGCCGCGAGGTTAGGTTTATTGTGACTATCTCCAGTGGCGCTGCATTGTTCTCCAGCAGTTGGACCTCGTAATACTTGTGGGGGAAGAGATTTTCCGTGGATTCAACCTCCGGCTCCTCCTCTGGGGGTAAAATCTGACCCTGGAGGTTGACCAACAGCAAAGCCGTGGCCGACTGCGAGGGGCTTCCCAAATCCGATGCAATCACGGTGATGTTCAGGTGCTCGTAGGCGTTGTAGCGGTTGAAGTCACTGATTGTGGTGATGACGCCATCTCTCGAGTCAATTTGGAACATCGAAGGCACCTCCTTGTGAACCAGAGAAAACAGTACCAAGCCATTTCCATTGCCAGTGTAGTCCTTGTCCACGGCGTTGATTTGCTTTACAAAGGTCCCGGGTAGGGTACTCCGGTCCAGGAAGGCTCTGTAGAGCGGGATTTGATTTTTGCCCTCCAAATGGTAGAGCTGCGGGTCAACAGAATCATCGTAGCCTATGAACTCGGGGCCGTTGTCGTTCACATCGACGATATTCACCTCGACTTGGACGGAGCTGGACATCTTGTAGACATCCTCGGCATTGTCCGTCGCAACAACATGGAAGTCGTACTTTGATACCTGTTCTCGGTCCAGGTGCCCATCGATCTTGAGCACCCCTGATATGGGCGAGATGCTAAACGGAATGCTCTCCGCTGATTCGATTCGGTACGTCACGTTTGCGTTCTGGCCGTAGTCCAAGTCAGTGGCGTCGATTCGGTCCACCGAGTGATGCGTATACTCGCCCTCCTGGATGTCAAAGGAGTACCAGGACTTTTTGAAAACCGGTGCGTGGTTGTTCACGTCGACGACGACAAATCGAATGCACGTGGTGTCAAATAAGTCTCCCACGTCCTTCGCTTTCAGCTTGAGTGTGATCTCGGACATTGCCTCTGGCGGCGAGTTGACCTTAAGTTCGCCGGACAGCTTGTCGATGGCGAAGTTTTTGAACACCTTCCTCGCCGACTTGCCAATAAAGTCGATCGACTCCGACTCGATTTCATAGTACACGCGAGCGTTCTTCCCAAAGTCCTCGTCCGTGGCTGTCACTTGGAGCACGACAGTCCCAACCACAATGTCCTCCCTCATGGCGAACAGCGGACACTTCTGTATCCCTTTGGCCCTTCGCTCTCTGCTAAGCATGGCGTAGTGCCTCTCCAGCGCGAGCCTGGGTGAGCCAGGCAGGTCATAGCTTGGAATCACCGAGTGTGGTTGCTGGTTGTGCTTCTCGATGAAAAATATCTCCATGTCGGTGGTGTACTCGCGGATCTCCAGCTTCGACTCCTTAAACACCGAGATCTTGTCAAACATCGGTGCATTGTCGTTCACATCCGCCACTAACAGGTTCAGCTGAGCCACCGATGATAGCCCTCCAGCATCGACAGCGATTAGCTTGAGCTTGTAGAATTGCTCCCTCTCCCGGTCCAGGCCCTTGCGGCCCGTGAATCTAATTGCGTAGTGTGGTCCGCTGCTGTACGTCATGTTCGGACTTAGTATCAAGGACTGCATGTCGACAAACTGCTGTTCATCGTTCCACTGCTCGGTGAGGTTGAACATATTGAAGACCGAGTTCTGGGAGCTGTTGGCCAGCTCAACGGCAAACATCTCATTGCCGTCGCCTTGGAGGACCACCTTGAACTCGGCGTTCTTCCCTGCATCTGCGTCGGTCACGTGTACATGCCGATTGAGGAACACCTCAGACCCAAGCTCACAATTCTCGTTGATCATGCCCACGTACACCGGTGCGTCAAAGACCGGTGCGTTATCGTTGACATCGTCCACCACCACATTCACCTGGTATATTGCTGCACCACTGAGCTGTCCCTTCGAGTACTCCACTATGATGGTCAACTCATACGAACCTCGATCCTCTCGATCAAGGCCGGTGAGGGTCATCAAAGTGCCATCGTCGGTAATGGTGATTTTATTCAAGACCTCCTGTCGATTGGCGATGATGTAGCGCAGGGCGACAAAGCCGCCAGTGCCAAGACGCCTCACCGCACGCGATTTGGTCGAGTTCTTACCGGACATGGTAAAGTTCCTATAGCTGGACGGTTGCAGTCGCTTTAAGGCGTTCATTTGGGCAAAGATTTTGTGGGCTTCGAGGGTTTCCAGCTCCTTTTCATTCTTGTAGATCAGCTGGCCGATGATGGCGCCAACTAGGTTTTCCTCGACGTGGAAGTTAATTGCGCGCACGTTTATTTCCCTAAAATTTAAGTGGACCGTAAGTCTGGGGGTATTAAGGTCTTAATGCGGTATACACTTACTCAATCACTGGACGCTTGTGGAGCTCCTCCACGCCCACTACGTGGATGGTCACATTGGTGATGAGCACACCTTCTTTGTCTTCGTCGGAGGAGAGAAAGCCCTCAATGGGCTTGCGGAAGGGCGACTTTCTGAACGGATGCTGACGGCCTTGCGTAAGGTTTGTAAATTGCTGAAAGGAGGAAAGCAAATTTTTTATTATTTGTCGGAGTAAGGAGAGCTTTAAAGTTGTAGATGGCGCTGATGATCACTTAAGTAGCAATTTTTGGAATTTTAATAAAGAGGCTTTAACTCATGACCGGTCTTTTGAAAAATATGATCCACTCGTACATCTGCTGATAAATTTTGGATATTTTTATCTATGGGGGAGTTGGGGATGGGTGCTTAATGTGAGCGTAAGGATCGTACTGAGTTTCAACCTGTTCTAGCAACCACCCAATGCCGGCTCAAAATACAAGTAATACAGTCACGCCTAATAGTAGGCTACAGTTTACGGAAATTAGTATAAAAGAAAGAAAAGTACATTGGGATTTTGAGATATTGCTGTTCTCAGAATCCAGCTTACTCGTGCAAAATGTCTGTCTGTCCGTCTGTCAGTCCTTTCCTGAGCTCCACAGCGTAAACGGCTGGACAGATTTATTTGAAACTTCGGATGTGGAGTTTGTGGGCTTCCAGTTTGGGGCCACTTATTTTTTTGCACGCTAACCCTATTATTAACGGTACTTCCCATATAACGGTTTTTAACAAGTTCGATTTTTTCGAAAACGGCTGTAACGATTTCAATCAAAATTTATATTTGGGATAACGAGGGTGAGGTAAACATTGCTGCATACCTAGTTTTTCGCTAAAAAGTCGAATAACGGTACTTTTGAAAATTGGCCATATCTCAAAAACGGTCAAAACTATTTCGGCAAAAATTCATATTTAATATAATACGGTCATTCCTAATATGATGCAAAGCTCAGTTTTTCCCTAAATTATCGCTCAACGGACTATTTTCGAAAAACGTCGTTTTTTAAGAATTTAGTTAATTATTGTTTACTTGAAAACGGCTTTAACGATTTCAACCAAAATGTATACTTGCGCTAAAGTACATGGGGTAAATATGGCCGCATACCCAGTTTTTTTGCTAAAAATCGAATAACGGTACTTTTGAAAACTGTCCATATCTCAAAAACGGTCAAAACTATTTCGACAAAAATTCATATTTAAGGTAATATGGCAATTCCTAACATGATACCAAACTCAGTTTCTGCCTAAATTTTCGCTCAACGGACTATTTTCGAAAATTGTCGTGTTTTTAAGAATTTAGTTAATTATTGCTTACTTGAAAACGGCTTTAACAATTTTAACCAAAATGTATACTTGCGCTAAAGTACATGGGGTTAACATGGTCGCATACCGAGTTTTTCGCTTAAAAGGAGAATAACGGTACTTTTGAAAATTGGACTCGAAAACGGACAAAAGAATGTAACAAAGATTTATGTTTAATGTTATATGGTCAATCTAACCATGATATCAAGCTCAGTTTTTCTCAAAAATTGTCTATAATGGATTTTTAAAAAAAATGGCATATTTTGAGAATTTCTGTTTCTTTTTACCTTCATGAAAACGGCTACAAAGATTTTGACCAAAATGCATAATTGAGGTAAAATCGACGTTTTCAACATTATTGCGTCCTTAATTCTCCATTCGAATCGCCGGAAACCCTGATTTTGAAAACTGCTCATGTCTCGAAAACGCCATTTTTTTGGATAATGCTTTAAAAACCAAGTAATGCTAACCTCCTTTACTCAATTTTTAGATAAATAATTGAGAAAACATATTTTACTTACATAAAAAATCTATGACAAGGCATCGGTATATCACAAACCATATTTCGAGTCATATCCACCTCCCTAACAGATTCATCAAACTATTCCAGTCAAAATCAAGAACATGCCATAACAGATCAGAAACTCCTGCTTCGCTTCAAAAATATTTTAAGGTTTAAAAGCCTGCCATCAGTGCACTTGGCGCATAAAAGGTTTTAACCCGAACTTTTGAAAATGCTTTTAACTGATAGATTTAGTACACCCTTTGCGTTGTTCGCACTGTTCCAATTCGTCCACCCTGAATACCCAATAGAAACAGCTCGTTCTCATATGATTTACAGAAATATACTCACATAGTTTGCGACAGCTTCAAAGTGGTAGATGAGCCGCTTGAACTCCTTCAACTCTCGAATCACTGTAATTATTCCCGAACGTTCTTCAATAGCAAATGGCACCCCGTCCGAGTACGAATGCAGCAAATCATACAAAATGTCATCGTCCCCTTCGTACATGAGTGTTGTGCGTACTTGACCAACTGAAGTTCCAAGTGGAACATCCGAGCCCACCCAGAACTCATAGGGTGCTCCCAGGAAATCCACTTCTTCGTCACCCAAAGTCGCATACACCTCAATGGTAACAACGGCCAGGGAGAATCTCCGCTCCGAAGGGTTAATTGGCTGAAATGGATACCAAGTTACTCAATGCATTTAGACAGACTTCCCTCACAGACTTACCTGATCGCTAGCTTCAATGAAGACCGCAATTCTACCCGGTCGTAGAGGACCCGCTACATGCAGTGACCCAGTCTGCGGATCTAGCCGGAATGGAATGAATCCACTGCCCTTCGGTCGCTGCAGCTCGTACATAACCACGCCGTTGCGTCCTTCATCTGGATCGATGGCAACTACCTTTCCAATCAAAGTACCAACTGCAGAATTTGACTGGACCCGGAACTCGTACAAGTTGCCCTTTTCGAATTTCGGTGTGTTGTCATTCGAGTCTAGAAGTGTGATTTCCACTTGAACCGAGCTCGGTCCCTGCTGGTCGAGTTCGTCGTAGGGAGGATTCTTTTCGATTGCTTCCACAACGAGCCCGATGGATTTGCGTGCCTCCCGATCTAAGAGGCGATGTTCACGAACAGTTATCCATCCCGAGCGTGAATCAATGAGGAAGGCTCCAGCTGATGAATTCTCTTCAATGAGATTGTAAACAAATTCTGCGTTCTCGCCCTGGTCTCGGTCCATGGCGTTCACTTGGAGAACACTAAATCCGCTGGGCAAGTTCTCGACTATCGAAATGTTGTAGAAATCGACTTCGAATTCCGGCTGATTGTCGTTTAGGTCTAGGATTTCTATTTCGATTCTGAAAAAGTGAAAAAGATTTTAAGGTTGTAAGGGATGGTCGAATTTTGGGAAATCTTTTGTTTAAATGAGTAAATAGACGGCTTATATTTTTTGGAATATGTCCAAGTAGAGTTTTATCCTCGACAAGTCACCTCAATCGGGCCTTCCGAATTGGCGCAAAAGAACTTTCTTCATTCCTTTTTTAATTGAATCACATTTGGCAGTACATAAAAAATTTAACCCCTCAAAATGGCATGGTTAAGGACTTATAAGGTACAAGAAGAAACTTCGGCGAGCCTTTAAAAGAACTATATGCTTCAATTATTCACTAACAAAAGCGGTATTATCGAAAGAACGAGAGTATGGTACATTGTCAATATAAAGAAGGAGCAGGAACACAGATTCCTTTGGATAGGTACTGCTTTAAAAGATATAAAAAGGTACGAGAACTCTTAACTGCACGGAGCGAAAAAATTGACATACATTAGACAGTAGCATTTGAAGGATTAGGAAAACTATATCTACCTACTTTGTCACAGAAAAAATTAAACCAGTTCAAATGACCCTGATCTTTGTAAGCTTTGATAAGGGCGGAAACAGGGTACCTACATCCAGAGATAAGACGGTTAACAAGAAATATTCTAGTGTCTTATTGCAAAGTTACAAAAGAAAGAAAAGTCGACAGTAGTCAAACCAGAACCTTCGATTGAAGCAATTCAACCAGCACCGAACTTCTAGATGAGGTATTTTGTACCGCATATGGAAGAAGGGCTGAGAGTCTGTTTGTAAAAAAGATACGCTTCCAAGTTTTGAAGTTAGTTGGGCAACTTACTATGCAGT
Organism: Cheilosia pagana; assembly: GCA_936431705.1. Lineage (NCBI taxonomy): Eukaryota > Metazoa > Arthropoda > Insecta > Diptera > Syrphidae > Cheilosia > Cheilosia pagana. The sequence goes on from OW386166.1 coordinate 112,659,859, forward strand.
CTTAACCATCGAAAAGTCAGGATGGATCTAGTTCTAGAGCAAAGAATTGGGTCGAAAAAGTATTATTATATCAAGCTTAAGTGAGGACGCGGACACTTGATGTAAACGACCTTAAAGACATGACAATCAGGGGTGAAGTCTATGATGCCCCCATCGAACAACTGTAGAGGCATAGAGTGATTTTTAGTCCCGTCTGCATTGACGGTGAATGGAGAAAGAGATTTAACCACGAACTGTACGGGCTGTACAGCTACATCGACCTAGTCTGAAGAGTGAAGGTCCAACGACTGAGGTGGCTGGGTCATGTAGAGCCAATGGACACGAATGCTCCGGCCCGGAAGATCTTCAATCCCACACCCGAGGAAAGGCGCAGTAGAGGAAGACCGCGACTCAGGTGGTGCACGCAAATGGAAGGAGACCTTAACCAACTTAACGTGCGAAACTGGAGACAGCTAGCTAAAGATCACGCTGGTTGGAGACACATGTTGGTTTTGGCCCGGGTCAACCCCGGACTGTAGCGCCACCTTAAGTAAGTAAGTACTTAGGTAAACAAGTCATGGATAAAAGCTAACAATGGTACACGGAAGGTAAAAGTAAGCGTAGGCATTAAAAAGAAAAGCTCTAATGACCATCGATGACAGATGAAATACTCTTCTGAGAAGGCAAACGACACCTACAAGGAACTATACAGAGGCAATACAGAAATGAAAGCTTGAAAAGTTCTACGTAAACTGCTCGTTAACGGAGGAGCGCAGGAATGTTAATGAATTATACAGATAAATTCGCCAAAACCCAAGGAATAAAAAACCTTAAATGTAACTTTAATTATGTATTGTAGGGTATTTTTCTTAGAGGTTAAGTTTTTGAATTGTCAAAACTTTCTCCAGCGACAACCAATTTAACAGCTGACAGCTGATTTCTTCCCACTGTGGGTTCACCTTGAGCAGAATTGTGATACACGATCCCAGGGGCTCGAAAATCTAGTCAAAAATGAGGCTTCCTTGCAAATTGCGCTTTAGTTGGTCAACTGCCAGACTCATAATGAAACAGAAATCGCCAAAAATTGGCTTTTAAATGGAGTCGTTTCCATATGGTCATAACCGTGCTTTACTACAATTTATTTTTCTGTACCCTCTTAATAGGTGGCACAAAGGCTCAGTGGTTAGTGTGTTGGACTACTAAGTAAGGGATCCCGGGTTCGAATCCCGAAAGAACACAAACTACATCCTTAGCTTTTTTTCCACTGCGCCACCTCTCGTGAACGTCTGCAAACATCCAAGAGTAAAACTGTCATAAAAGAGCTACTCAGTTGGCCGTTTGGACTCGGCATACATTTGTAGATCCCTTCCATTCCTCCCAAAAATTAAGAACTCACACAAAACGAGTTTTACAGACCTGTTGCGCCAACTATTTACTTTGTTTACCCTCTTTATATATCTTGCGGTATTCAAAGGCAGAAATCTTAAAAGTATATGACAACCACATACCGCTAAAATTGTCTTTCTACCATTTTGCAAATTCTAAAGCTTCACGGAATTTTTTGGGACTTTATATTATTTTCGTCAAAGGGGGATGGGTCCGATTGACTGGAATTCAGAGAAACTTGCTTACAAATGTCTGTTTCAAAATGCCCGGAATTCGAATCTTTAAAAAATGTAAGCCCGAAAAAACAAACGATCGCAATTAAAGACTTTAAACACAAAGTATATTTTTTCGGATGTTATGCTGTGCCTCCTCATTTTTTAAAAACTCTTTTTGAGTGATAAAAAAACATTTCAGAGGTTACATCAAAAAGCGGTCACGTATAGAATCCAATCAAGTATGGCTTAACTGGACAGAACTGCACAATCCTACTTCTTGACAAAAATATCCTGAAAATACTAACAGGAATAAACAGCGGTTACGGCTTCATGAAAAAAGCACCTACGCCGCATTGGAGTCTGTCCGGATGCAACATGCAGGCTATGTCTTGAGAGTGACGAATCCTCTCTTCACATACCTATACTCATTGAATGTCCGGTTCTACTTAACCTTAGGAAAAACATCCTTGGCGATGAAATTATCACTTCAGTAACCCTTGCTGACATACACCCAGAGAAGATTCTTGTCTTGCTGAGTGCTTTCGAGGTGAAAAGATGGATCTAGGACCTTACCATGGAGGGCACAATAGGCTCATTTAAGAGACCGCAGTGCCAGCGCCACCTTGGGGGCTCTTCCGTTTTTTTTAATTATAAACTAATAATAAAAAGTGATCAAGTATTAGTTATTGGTTTTTGGTTTTTATTCACTTATGGTTTTTGATCAAGACTTTTTCGAAATATCCATGGTTAAAATCAAATATTTCGGTCAAGCATAAGCCGCTTCAAGTTATAAACTCAGGTTTGAGCATCCATACATAGAATCGAACTCAACATGTGAATACTTTTCTATACAGCGCAGAGGCTTTTTCATTTCCATTTCCATTTTTGCAGACCTTCTCTGCATCTAAGAATCAAACAGATGCAAGATTGTGACGGAAGTTATACCTATTATCTTATATATCTGAACGACAAGATGCAGCGGAACCAGTTTTTGCAGATCAACAATACCCAAAATTCAATTTCTTAACCAAACAAACCACTTTGATGAAGCCTCATTAAATTTTATCGATAAATCAATATTGTATACGCAAATAACAATAACTATTGATAGTAAAAAAAGTAATGACCCTTCGATAAAGGCGGCACCTGTCATAGGGTCTAGAAATAGATTAGTTATAACGATGGGCTAAACTCGTTATTTTAATCGTGCTCAACTTTCGTATTTCGCCGTTCATTCTTATCAATCAGTGACCTACCACAAACACATATCTGGCCTACCACATGACGGGGAAAGTCGCAAGTTTTGTAAAAGGGCCGATTGTGTAACGTATCACAAGACTAATTTCAGTTTTATGCCGGAAGTTACAGATGCAGTTGCAATTCTCGCTGGTGATGATTCGATCTTTTCACTCGTCGACTGTTTTACATCCGATGATAGGTTTTCGGTGGCATCCGTAGGCAGGTCTTCCGTGAAGATAAACGAAATTGTACCTCCAAATGGAAGATGTGGGCCTTAGAAGATTGGCAAGCAATCCGCGTCACTTATCAAACACACTTGACAAACGAGGGTAGCTCTCATTGGTTACTGGACAATCCAACATTGGTAGCCTAAAACTATTTAAGATCTACAGCTACAGGGCTTAGAATTTTGACTCAAAACAAACAAACTGCATCCATTTTTACTAGCCTGTTGTATTTCGATTTTATTCCTAAGATACTAAGCTACTAGAAATTGAAACCACTTCAACACTCACCTGGCAAGCGCCTTTTTAAACGGGCTGTCCCTCTGCCTCGACTCGATCTGCAGCACGAATGTATTTCCAGGCAAGCTCTCCTCCTCCAAGTCGACTTCCTTTTGCAGAAAGATCACCCCATTGGTGGAGTTTACGTGGAACAGCTTCCTCTCATTTCCGGAGATAATCTCGTACATAAGAGTCGCATTCAGTGAGTCCTGATCGTACGCCATGATTGGTGGTGAAAAGTACAATGGCATTCGAATTGGCTTACCCTGCAAAAGACCACGGAAATTTTAAATATCCGCCAAGCATTTTCACAACACACGCACTTACCGTCATTGGGAAGAATTCATTGATCTTCGTCCTGTAGACCCCTTCGGTGAACTTGGGCGGCATATCGTCCACATCTGTGACCCTAACGACAATCGTTGTGTTGGTCTGATGTGGGGGTGTGCCACGATCCATTGCCAGCAGTGGAATTCGGAACTCCCGCACGCCATTGTCAAAGTCCAGTTCACGCCTCAATATCAACAGAGGGCGGTGAGGGCTCTCCAGGGCGAAAAAGGGACCGCCATCGAGACCATAGTTGTGATTCCCAATCGTCAGATGCACCTCAGAGTTTGGGGTGTTTGGCTTGTCGCGATCGAAGGCCTGAATTCCACGGAAGATCACCGAACCAGGAGGCGTCGACTCGTCAACTTCCACGACATAAGGCTCGTTGATGAACTCGGGTACTTGGTCGTTCACGTCCTCGATGTACACCGTCACCGATATGTAACTGGCCTAGGTTGGGAGGAAATTACAAAGAATGTACAGAACATGCGGAATACCTATAAATACCTCTTCATTTCGTCCATGTTTGCCAGTGCACAGAACCCGAAACTTTAGCAAATTCTGCGGCTGATCACGGTCCACCAGATTCTCGAGGGATTTTGTCAAAAATATCTGCACAGTTGTGGAATTCAACTCGTCGAGCGTGAAGTACGAATGATCAGCCAGGCCGTCGGCACTCTTCAAGAATATCGACGATCGGGGATGCGCATGCAGCATCAAGATCTCCTGATCGATGGGAGTATCTTCTCGAATGCGTATGAACCGCACCCCTTCACTCTCCGATCCCAGCCCATCTGTGGTGTGGAAAACGCAACCTGCAATCAGATATAATAGAGGTTAACAATTACAGTGCAGACGACGATCGACAAGAAGTAGGCCGACAAGTGACGTCCGCTGACTGCCCCCATAACGATGGGGGCGAAACGAAACCTTACATAAAAGTGTATCTCCTACTATACGACATGCTTATTCTGATGCAGATCACCGATCGCGAGTGTGCATTTGATAACTTTCTTCGCTGGCATGGTACACCGTGATTGTAACGTTGTAAATTGGAAGACACCTGCGTTCTCGTAGCTGTATCTCTTCCCGCATAATTGCTGATTTGTTGCGACACAATTTCTCACCGCGAAACAATGAACACTCGACTCGGCTGCGGGAGATGCCTCAATTGAAGGCATTCCACGACGAAAGCTGCAGTAGAATGTGCAAGTAGTTCCCACCCTCATGACATAATTAACTCATTTTGAGAAATGCACCAATTGTAGTGCAATCTTTTGTTGGTTGAGGTCTTGCTTTTGAACAAAGATTGTAATAGGAATTTGATTTCCCTGTTTGTTTTTTTGTTTTTTGAGCGCATTTTTTTCGCTCTTTTCCCCGAGCCATATTGCAAAGAATTTTAATTTCTTATTTCTTTTTGTGGCAGATGCACCTAATTAAGAGTGACAGGCAGCTAATTGACATATCAACTGATCTAGTGCAGATGTAAGTTGGAGGAAGGAAGCGATATGCGTACGTTCGCAGTGTAGGTTTGTGACGGGGGATAAACCTGGTAGCATATTGGCAACGAGCAATTTTCAATGCGGAAGTGTTTATATTACCCTAAGACGAGTGGATGACGGGACGATATACTTCGGCAATTAAGGAAGTTGAATACTGCTTGAAAGCTTCTCATTTAGTATGAGGAATGTGGAATAATGTCAATAGGCTATTCAAAAAATCAATTTGAGATAGCCCTCTGTGCTAATTTTTTGTAACACTCATAGAATTTTTCAGAGACTCTGGGTTGAGATTCTTGGGGGGGTCCCGATGACTTCTGTTAATCAGAATATTTAAATTATAAAGACTGCATTACAATTTATTGTAAAGTTAAAAAAGCTTTTCGTCCTGTTGATTCGTAGTTGATGGAGTGATGATGCTGAACATATAACCCCGTTCAGTTAAAATTATGGGTTCGGTTTAAAATTAAATTTCGATGCTTATACTTTAAAAAATGTTTTCGAATTTTGACTGTCCTTTGATTTTTTGTCCTTCGTGTGCAATTTTTGCGGAATGGCTTTTCAAATGGCAAAATAGAAAAATAGTAAAAACTCGGGAAAATCCGAAAAAAAACGCGAGAAATTTGGATTTTTTCGACGAATTTTTGCTTTTCATCCCACGATTTGATGATTTTTGGACGATGGAGAGGTAAAAAATTTCATATAATTGTGAAATTGTGATAAAAGACGTTTACGTTTATTACTAGCAAATCTGGCGATGGTCCACTAGTTGTTTATATTTACAAGGTGGCGCAAAAATCATTAATCACCCTATAGAAAGATACTATAATTTTTGCAAATGGCGGCAAATGTCAATCCTACTGTGACATTTCTGAAGTAAACAGAAACAAAATGTACATCAAAAAGACTAAAATGGACTTAAAAACTCCTTAAGACCGCGGAATAATTGTCTTCATTTTTTTTACGAAAGTGTGCGCAGATTTCCCAGACTTCAGATACCAACTAAGAAAATACTGATACGCTTAGCCGCTCGCCTGGAAGATTATGGAACAACACGAGATGCTGGGCAACTGTGACTGAAGACGTCGCAGAGGACCCCAAAGTACGACGACTTTCTCCTTCTTCAATTGGGACTTGAGAATATGTGGTTTCAACAGGATGGAGCAACGGCGCGGCGCATACTGCACGAGCCATAACCGAAATTCTGGGGGCTGCGCATATTCCTGTCGCCTTATCTCTCGGAAAAATCGCCTAATTTAACCATCCCTGAGTTCCATTTATGGATTTTTTTGAAATCACGAGTCTTTGTTAACAATCCTCATACCCTTGAAGCTCTTAAAGGAAATATCCGTCAAGAACGCGAGGACATATGACATATCGCCGGATGTTCTGACAATAGTGTTGGAAAATGCCATAAATTGGGACTGAATGGTCATCAATTCTGGCGGCAATCATTATCTCCACTCAATGGAAACAAATTTAAGACATCAAATGAACATAATCCAAAAGCAAAGAACCAAATTTCTTCATTCGTAAAAGAATGACGGCCAAAGAACATCGGGTGGCAATTTTTGCACCACCTTACTTATTAACTAACCACCAATCTAGCTTCATCGATATTGGGGCGGGCATGTTCTTTTTGTGGCGTTTTTACTGTTTACTATTCAGTCATTCATGGCATGTCGCCATGACAAGTTACAAAAATGAGCAGCACATTCAAATGATACAATTTTATTAGCAAATTGAGTGTTTTTTTTTTTAAATTCTGACCCGCCTAAGCGCTAGAGCGGCACGTCGACTTGTAGTTGATCTATTGTACCTTGCGTCAGAAAGGGTTAGCAGGTTATCTACTTAACTAATAAAGTTAATGATTTTGCTAGCAGAGGATTTCTTTCAGCTCTTCAGGTTTCAACAGTTCCGTGATCTTCCTGCTGATTCTATATAGGGCTGCGCATTCGCATATCATGTGCTCGGCCGTTTCGTCTTCTTCAAGACTGAGCCGGCATTCCGCAGAGCCAGCAAAATTCATTTTATTAAGGTGGTATCGTAGGCCATTATGTTAAGCCCATTCAGATTTAAGATCCTGTTTTCGTTATTTTTGAAGGGGGGGATAGCTCTTTTGACCTGTCTTAGACCTGTGATATTGTCCCAGTATTTCGTATGCTTATGCATAGTTTGCTCTTGTTCCTGAAATGGGGCTTTGGAGGGTGTTGTCGCAGTGAAATACTGGTTTGGAGTCAATGGTGTACGTGCTTAAAGTATTAATAGCCACTTGACTATCCGTGAATATATGAAAATGAGTGTATGTCAGTGCAAACGTTGCGCCCATTTTCTGACAGACGCGGTGGTCCTTTTTAGTCGACTTTTCGATGTTTGGTGCATAAATTCGAGACAACCGACTTAGTCAATAATTAACACCGAAGGCTAGATCAGACGAAAACATTGCCGCGATCCGTGAAAGTATACAGGAAAGCCCGAGGCAGTTACTTCCTCCCTGTCAGCCGGCCTATCGCAGACTTCAACTTGGCAAATTTTTCGTCAGGACTTGGGCCTACACCCGTACAAGATCCAACTGACCTGAGGAGCTTAATGTTAACAACAATAGACGACGCCGTTTGTTAGCTGACTAAGCTTCGGAGCGTTTGGAAGAGGATCCCAATTTTGGGCAAAAAATCATCTTTATCGATTAGTCGCATTTTTGGAAGATTGCCTATGGTTTAGTCATCGCCATCAACGATACGCGCTATACCGAACGATCCTTACCAGTTTATTTTGCTCCAAATTGAGCGATATACAGGTAAATGACAATTAGGTCCAGTAGGACGGAGCTAAGTGATTTAACCCCGCTTCACTTTTCTTATGGGGTTTCCTGAAGTCGCAGGTCTATGCCTCGACTGATGCCCTTAAAGTCAACATAACCAATTCCAGCACTATATTTAACCGGATTTATGCGAAAGATTCATTAAAAATTGGACTACTCGGATCCGTGTCACCGTGAGAAGGCGCGACTGACATGGGCCTTTTGGATAAAATTCGTTCACTTGTTTTATTCCATTTCAACATCGACTCGTCCTTATATAGAAACCATTTATAATTCAAAATAAGTTTTATTTTACTTTTTCACAAAATAGAATATATAATTTGTAAAGTTTACTAAAAACTTTCGAAAAAAAAACAATTTAAAAAAAATTATCATATATATAAAAACTTATTCTTTTACTAAATCTCAACTTTGTTACAACTAATAATTTACTTTCCGTAGATAATCAATTGATAGTCCAAGCCATTGTAGGGGGCGCTCTGGAAGGACAGCGTCGTGTAGGTATATCCAGGACCGCCAGCCAAAATATTTGGCCAACTGGCGGTCACATTGTATGCGTAGTCGATAGCTTGGACGGCGGTAATTTTCACTTTGTTAGTCTTGCCCTAGTCGCATGAGAAAATTTCACGTTTAAAAAACAAAACACACTTTTGGAGCAAAACCGCTCAACTTACGTATTTAGGGAACTGAGACTGAGTGTAAACTCCATAGGGAGATGAGTAATTGTAAATCCGCTCAGAAAGCAAGATCTTATCCTTCGATGAGATGGTACCCCAGGTGCTGCTAATAGCATAGGAAGTTGCTGCAAACACTATCAGGATGGTGAATAGAATCGTGCTAACGTTCTTCATTTTGGCTCGAGTTTGTTATTGTTACTGATTTGTTTACAGCTTGCGAATCGTCTATTTATGCCTAATAGTTCGGTCCTAGTCTTGAATGAATCAGAGCTAAGCGACTAAGCGTTTTATCTTATCAACTGACTTTACGTAATGAGTGGCAATTCCAAAATGCTTTAAAAAAATGCGATTACTCAGAATGAAGAAGATATCGCACGCTTTTAATCGATTTCCGAGAAAGCCTCTTGAACGGTAATGGGAAGCGTTAATTTTCTTCATTTTTAATCGATTAGATTGGGCTGATATTGGTAATCCCCCAAAACCAGGTGGGCATGGGGACATGTCTGCCTGCATTGATTGCTGATGGCAATTTTGACACTCAGTCGATTGACCGAAAGTCGAGTTGACAAAAAGTGGAGAAAACAAAGGGAGCGATGAGAAACTAGGAGATGAATGATAGAACTTTGTTAGCAACAAAAAGTGTCCTACGCATGTCATCCTCTCTGTTGTATTCAACATTATTGTTGGCCTTGTTCACATCGATTTATTGGCGCAGAAATTTTCAGCTGACAGCAAACCAACTATCGTTATAATTTCCCAAAAAAAGGGCCAAACAAAAGCCTTGGGCATTCGGCAGTTGCTTTGAATATAAACTGATATTTTATTATCTGAAATTATATGAAATTCATAAATAAATAGGGAAAATAAATTAATTGCTTCCTACCTCAGTCTCGCTCCTGTCCGGCAGTTAATTACAATGTGCAAAAAATGCCAACCGTTTGACCAGGAATCGAGACTTTGTGCATTCAGTTCAATTATGTAGAATGGGGGTGTTCTGCATTCGGCTTCTCCGCAACAACTGACTGGGAAAAAATGCGAATAGATTTTTTTAAAAAGAGGATCCAAATATACCGAGAATTGACAGCCTGATGGGGGGTCTAGTGGTGTAACTCGAAACAGATTTCAAATAAATCTGATGATACAAAATTGATAAGGAAAATAATGTAAGCGACTTATAGTTTAGCAGTGGCGTGGCAGCCATATAACCTGATTCATACCGACTTCCCTTTTTAAATTTCCACTAGTTCTGTCTACCAAAAGCCAAATATGTTCATTTATACATGAAAGATGAAACCCTACCAAATGAATTCGAAATTCACAAAACGGTACACACACTTAAGCCATAAAATAAAATATTGTGTGTGCATGCATACATTTTCATTCATCGTCGTCATCGTCAAGACAAAGCGAACAGCGAAAGTAACGCCAAATATGTCGGGGTCTCACTGGAAGCAATATATAATTTTGTTTCAAGATACACAGATGTAAGGTTTTTTTTTTACATTTACATGCGATTAATTTTGCTTCGACTTCCCATTTCAAAATGTTCACGCCACGCCACTGTAATTTAGGCACGACTGGTCACAAAAAGCCGAATAGAACTTAGATAGACCATTATAAGGTCTCTTGTGATACTACGCGAATTCTCTCTACTTGTTGAACCTGTTTGGGAGTGTTATTAAGCTTAAGACACTTCGAATGTCTCGAATTTAGCCATCAAACGTTGGAGAGTCGACTTTGAAGGGCCACTGCGGCCACCATTTGCATTGACAAACACTCATTTTGATTGTACCATTTGATGGTGCTGCTCAATCGTGCGCTATTTGCCAAGGTGATTTGACTTAATAATAAACGTCAAATTAGACAGAAGCCGCACCAAAAGAACATGGCTGCCAACATCGACCCGTCCCAATTGCCAAACCCTTTAGGGATGCCATTTGAATCGGCGATATGGACTCCTTCGATTCTACGACGAACTAAACCCGTTTAAAAAACAATGTCTATCTTGTAAAAATGAACAGAGAAATGGCGCCATTTGACGTAAAAGATGGCTAGAGCCACCCAACTGGTGTCGGGCAATATTCGAAAATAACCTCACCCAACTTAGAGCGGGCATTTCGCTAGAAATCGGACGCCACCTACCTTCTTGAGTAAGAAACTGTTATTCGTTAAAATGGTTGTAGAAAGCTATAGCCTGCCAAGCCTTGATATATGATATAAATGCTATAGAGAGAGATTAAAGTCTTATAGCGTTTTAGATCCAGCTTTGGGCAAATCTGTTTTTGGCGTGTCCTCTAGTCCACTTAAGGTTTCTTCAGGAGCACCTAGCTTTATCTTAAGTTTGAAAGCATATTCCACCTCAAAACAAATTGACTATACTAACGTTTGGCTTTTCAAAAACATTCTTAAGCTATCTCCTATCAGAGGTCTTCAAAGTTCGGTACATAAATTCCTTTGGTTACTGCCTGTTTAAAATATCAAAGCCGGTCATATACAGATACTCGTTGCAAGTCGAGCTGCTGTCGAATCTTAGGTTTCCGTAAATAAAACAGTGAGCTCAGTTACAGAGTCAAAACTGAATATTTGCCTTTATTTGGCAACAGGGATGTATACATACATGTTTTGGCGCGACAGGTCTAAAGGACCCAAGGCCTAGCTTCTCACAACCATTCGTTTTGTGTGGGTTTTAAATTTTTGGGACGAATGGTAGGGATCTACAATTTTACGCCGAGTCCAAACGGCTGATTGAGAAGCTCATTCATGACATTTTTACTCTCGGATGTTTGTCAGACGTTCGCGAGAGGTGGCGCAGTGGAAAAAAACCTTAAGATGTAATATGGGCCTTTCGGGATTCGAACCTGGGACCCCTACCTTAGTAGCCCAACACACTACCACTAAGCCACTGCGCCAACAGGGATGTATGCCGAGGAGAATATTATTTGATCGCTGCCCTTAACGCACATTTCCAACTCAAAAAAATTATCGCAATTCTCAACAATTTCGTATAATATCAAACTGCTACTTTTCGGACAGTGATTTATATATTTCTAATACCCCACCATAGTTTTAGTTGAAACTCATCAGTCACTAGCTGTCACTTGGTTCCGTGTTTCTGTTTATGACACACAACTTTTGCGCTTATTATTTTTCAAATTTGTGTTCAATACCAAAAAAAATATTGGCACGAGGGAGAAGCTCCTTACATTTTTATTCACAAGGCACGCGTGGAGTAATATTTTGTTATAAAAGGTATGTAGTCTTAGCGTTTCACAGAAATCTGACTTCCAGTTGATAGCAAACTTCTCAAAAGTGTTTGTATTGTGAAAAATCTCTGTGACATTTATCAAATTAATTTTGTGCCATAAAACTTTTTAAAGTGACTTATGAAAGGCAAAAGTTATAAGCAGCACAATGGCCCTATTTTCGTTTAATCCCTAGTTTAAAAAAGAAACAAATTTCAACATCTTTCAAGTATAACAAACATATATTTTCAATCATCTGCAAATTTGTGACATCTGAGTTCGACTACCAAAAGCCTTTCTTTCCGTAGATTATCAACTGGTAGTCCAGGCCATTGTACGGTCTGCTTTGCAAGACCAGAGTGGCGTACGTGAATCCAGGTCCACCGGACAAAAGGGTAGCCCAACTTGCTGTCAAATTTCTCGCATGGTCAATAGTTTCGATGCCGGTAATTTTCACGTTGTTAGACTTTCCCTATTAACAAGAATTCAAAATTTGTTATTTAACAATGAATAAGTAGGTCCTTGAGAAAAAGCAGCTCAACTTACGTATTTAGGAAACTGAACCTGTGTGAAAACCCCATACGGAGATGTGTAATTGTAAATTCTCTCAGACAGCAAAACCTTGTGCCTAGATGTGACGGAACCCCACTTGCTGCTAATAGCGTAGGAAGTTGCAGCGAATGCAATCAGGATGGTAAACAAAATCGGGCCCACGTTCTTCATTTTTTGCTCGAGTTTGTTATTGTAACTGGGGGTTTTATAACCAGTAAACGAGCCATTTATACCCGCTAGCTGAGACTTAATTTTAAATGAATCACTGCTAAATGAGCCTGGTATCTTATCAAAAGGCTGAACATAATTACCAAATAAGACAAGTGTCAATTTAAACAAAAAAAAAGTAAAAATAAATAAGTATCTATTTACTTAAAACGAAGAAGATATCGCAAGCTTTTGAGCAATTTCCCAGAAAACCTCTTCAATGGCGGTAGGAAACCTCATATACCTATGTTTAATTTTTATTTCTTATCAATTAAATTAATTGAATTGTTTTGCAAAAAAACATTGCAGGTCTGACTGGAGATGGATCGATGTTGACGAAAAAGTCGTTAACAGCTGAACATACGAGGTATTTAACTAGGTGAATGTTAAAGTTCTGGAAGTAGTGGTAATACAGTGGGAAGCGGTCTGAAACCTTGGGTCTACATTTTGACAATTGAGCAAGTTAAAGTTTTGTCCTGACTTGAAGCGAAACACAATCCTAGGGGGCCAGTTATAGCGATACTTAAAATGCAACCGAAAAAGTTGGAACGGTATGAAAATATTTTTTTTTTTCGTTTAGGCAAATCTTTTAGAAAAACTGATTGTCACGTGTTGTAAGTACAAACAAATCAACCACCACTGATTAGATTTCATCAGAAAATAATTCCTGACAGATGGAACAGTAACGAAATGACACATTTCAGTGGAATGATTAGGTTTGGACTGAGATGTGGATCAGAAAAGTCCGAAAAATGACTTAATTCTTTTTCTAGAAAATTTAACCCAACTTTATAATTCGTAAGCAACATTTTAAGACCAAGATTGGGTTCAATCATTAACTTTAAGTGGTCAAAAAAGCAAAAGAAGATTTTTCCAATGGCATTTTACGTATCGCTATAACTGAGGCCTAAGATGTATATCATTTGGAGGCATGGAACGTATTTAGTTTTACTCAATTTTGTCTTAATTCCATTAATGACTTAAAAGACTTCGCGTCGGTGTTGTTCAGCTTGCGCTTTGCACACAACTTGCATAAGATTCTAGCCTCGACTTTAAGTTTGCAAAAGTTCGAAGGCTGTTGTCTCCATACATTTGACAACCAAAAAGCAAGGAAAATTGTTACCCTTGGTTGGTTTAGCTTTAGACACAAGCTTAGGGAATGCACAACATAAAAATGAAGCAGATATCGAATTTGGTTATTTTACCCTGACTCGTGTTTTCCCTGTAAGTTTTTTGATTTTGATTTTTATCGAAGCTGTACACTCGTCGGCAAAAGTATTTTGACAGAAATGCCAGTAGCTCTTAAAGGAGCATAAATTCTAAAAGCTATCATTTTTACTGTTCATTTTTCACTGAGTGATTGCACATAGCGTGTATAAATGAAATCTATTAGTCCCATCGCTGTAAAGGTCAGACCTTTTTTTGGTTAAAGTGCGATCTTTCGACTGGCATTTATTTTGAAACAGTCATATTTCTAGTCGTTTGAATAGTTTTGTGGTTTACAGGTCTATTTCGCTTAAAATATGTGGAAAATGACAGAGTTAAATATGGTAGATCGAGCAGCTTTTGTCGAAAAGTTGGTCTTTCTGTTAAAAAATAAGTGAATATTTTAATTTATTGAAGCAAATCATAAATATACAAATCAATAAGTCCAGAGAAAAAAATCTGTAGAAAAATTACATCACACTGTTATAAAAGGAAAAAGTTCTATCAAGAAAGATAGATATATATTTAAGAAACATTTATTTGAAATAAAGCTCAAAACTCTCGAGCTTGAAATGAAAAATATATGCTACCCAACTAGCGAGAGGACAATCTGGAGGCGTCTAGCTAAATTCTATTTAGAAACATATTCTGCAAGGAAAGTATACCGTTTATAACTCACGGAAACAAAATCAGACGGCTTCAATTCACTTAAGATTATAAAAACAAATCAAGAAACTTCTGGATCCGAGTTTTATGGACGAACGAGAATTAATTTGAGTGTCAAGGATCATCGAAAAAAAATATTTGTTCGAATGCCGAAAATAGCTCATCAGAAACGCTACAGTTTCTGATGAGCATCAATAATGAATACCCATCTGGTGATATACAAATCCTGCTGTCAATTATTCTCTAACAAGATACAAGTCCTTGCCAGAAAAGCCGAATGATGATGCAACTTTGAAATCATTGAACTAGAAACGTACAACTGGCCACGGCAAAGTCCAGAACACATTTCGTTAAAAATTAATGAGTTTAGATTGAAGAGAAAATAACTGTTTCTCTGATTCGAAGCAGAGAATAACCCATTTTTGCAATAATAGAGCTATGGTATGACGTTCCTGCAAAAATACTGCAAGAGCTCGTCGAAATTGAATTGAATAATTTTAATTTGTTTCCTTTTCAAAGTTCATATTGTTTTTTTTTTTTAAACTTATTTGTCAAAATAATTATGCCAAATTGAAAAGCAAGTTTTATTCATTTTAATGAATTTAAATAAATATATTTAAAAATAACAAATTGAGTTTGTTCATAAGGTAAACAAACCAAGCATTTATTTTTTTCAGTTCTTACTAGAGTTAAAAAAAGCCTTTGATCTTGTAAAAATATTTATGCCGACCATGTATAGCTTATCTTCCTTTAATTTATTTATTTAAATTTTATGAAAATTCCAATACCCTAGCACCGAACTTGACGCCTAATAGGTTCTGAGTAAGACCTAAAATTCTCGAGAATTTAATACATGTCTTTTAGTGGCGTTTTCAAAAATAAAGTCGAGACTGCTTCGATTGACGGAAGCGACTAGGATGGCACGATCTTTCCCGAACGGTGGCAGATAGTCAATTTATAGATCTATGGTAGTTTGCATCAACTTTAATACGGAACACATCCGTATTTAAATAGGAAAGACTCAAGGTGCCAAGATATCTAGAATTTTGGATCCTAAAGACTACGTTGGGACGTCGATAGTGGGGCTCAAAAAATGATTGAGAATGAGAACGAATTTTTAATGAGTCTTATTATTTGTTAAAATGGATGCTTTATGTTTAACCTCGACGGGGGTTGGTACAATTTGTACGTCCTTTCTTTAAGTTATCCTTAAGCTTGTACTAAAACTTTCTAAGAAGCGTTTAGCTATAGCAAGTATAAATAACGCCAAAAATACAATTACAGAGTTATCACTTTTATTTCAAAATCTTCACATCCATATCACAGTTAAAGTTCTACTTTCCATAGATTACCAATTGATAGTCCAAGCCATTGTTCTGTTTGCTCTGGAAAGAAAGCGTAGTGTAGGTAAATCCAGGACCGCCGGCCAGAATGGTAGCCCAGCTGGCTGTTGCGTTTCTCGCATAGTCAATTGTTTGAATGGCGGTTATTTTCACTTTGTTTGTTTTGCCCTGCAGACAAAATCGGGAATGAGTATAAAAAGCACTTGCGAAAATGTCAGCTCAACTTACGTATTTGGGAAACTGGACTTGTCTGTAGACGCCATAGGGTGAGGTGTAGTTGAAGACTCTCTCGGAGAGTAGAATTTTATCCTTGGAACCGACATAGCCCCAGGTGTTGCTCAAGGCAAAGGATGTTGCAGCGAAAGCTACCAAAACAGTAAATAAAATTGTGCTGACGTTCTTCATGTTGTTACAAACTATTGAGAATAACTGATACTTTGGTGGCAACTAAAGCAGCTATTTATACCTACAACTTGACTCCTCTTAACGGTTTTGTGAGTCACAATTTAACGAGTGCTTTATCTTATCAGCATTTTTTGTTCTTCACACACTTCTTATAAGTGTCAATCGACAGTTATGTTGTAATCGTAAAAAGTTGTTGTAGTTTCGCTAATTTTTGAAATCCAATTTAGAAGGCATCTATACAAATACGTGTGTCATTTTGATCGAGCAGGAAAAATAAATTTATTTCCTAATCTAGATTGGCTTTCCATATTTTGGATTCGTGGAAGACGCTTAAGTATTTTCAAGAGACTGTCAATTATCGCAGCGCCATCGGAAGGGGGTTTCTTCGTGATGAACAAAAAACCAAATGAGTTAATTTATATGGAAATATTTGGGAAGATGAAAAGCAACCCCAATTTTAGGGGCACCACATTACAAATATTATTTATGTGAGGAAATGTAAACTGTAATGTGCGCTGTTTTTAAAAAATAAGGGACGTTGACGAATCTAGTTAAGTTAGTCTGACAGCCGACTGACTTGATGTGTCTCATCAGTTTCGATTGGCGTGATCGGTCAAATGAACAGTCTTTTCAGTTGATGAATGAACTCTAACTAAAGCTAACTAGAACAGATGAAAATACGTTCAGACCAGACAAAACATTAGATAATGTTGTGGAAGCAGGCTGTAGATAAAAAAAATAACAACCTGACTTAGGACAGTCCACAAAGCTTCACCGTAGAAGGTGAAGACGAGATCTTTGCGATAAAAATTAATTGCGAGCGTTGAGAAACCAAAACTCGAAGACGCCTTTGCATAACACCAAGAAGAGACTTTCTATATTCATCATAATGGAAACAGTACTCCTTCAGAAAACGACGACCAAAAAATCCTAAAAACATTAAATAAATAATTTCAGCAATAGGTCCGTAGGGACCCAAGGCCTAGCCTCTCACAACCATTCGTTTTGTGTGAGTTTTTCATTTTTGGGACGAAGTCCAAACGTCCAATTGAGAAGCTCTTTCATGACATTTATACTCTCGGATGTTTGTCAGACGTTGGCGAAACTAACATTTCAGAAGAAGTTTCATCAAAATCTGTGCAGTAGTTTTCACGCCAACCGCGAGCATATAAAACGGCGACAGTTTTATTATATGTATAGATTCGTATTATAATTTAAAGAAAGTTGTATAGAATTCAATGCCAATTATAGCGCCTTTTGTTTTATTGAATAGGCAGATAGTCCCATTGGTGGACAACATGATAAAAATGTTTTAGATGATTTTTATGAGTATCCCCTGCCGTGCTGTACGAGCTATTTGCTGTCAAGAAAGTTAATCAATTTTATTTTGAACCACTAAAAAAACTTAACGGTTTCAAATCTGACGGCGAATCTGATAACCGGCTGAATAAATGTACCATCATATTGAGCAAATCTGAAGATCTCAGAGCCATCGGCATTTCGTTCACCAAAAGAAGCTCAACATAAATTTCCAACTTTCTTCAATACCTAATAAATTATCAGTAAAATAATATAACTAAAATTGCTTACATTAAAACTAAAGATTTATTGAGTAAATGTCAACACAACAAGCATATGCACACCTTTTTTTAAAGCAAGCTAAATTAATTTAAATATTATTTGCATGGTTGCAAATTATCCAACTCTCACCTCACTTCATTTGAATTAATATGCTTTATGGAGGAATCTTTCTTGATATCAGTGTCTATAGTGGGATCATAAAAGAAAACTTCTCTAGGTATCTTCGAGCTGCTCTATTACGAAGTTCTGTCTTATTCGTCGATGTCGTGTGTCCTTTATGTCATTGTTTATAACTAAGCCTGCTCCAATGAAGCCAGTACAATCACCCTCAGTAATCTTCATTTCCTTCTCCTCGTCCTAAATGCTGCTTAACTGTACATCAAAGAGCAAGAGTGTGAAATGTAAATCAATGATATATAAATCAATAGCAAATAGTACGCATACGCCCACGATATTTCTTCATAAGCAATTTTATTAAAACGCTCACTAAAGACGAACACGTTTAGTTTAAACTTGAGTGGAATTGCCTCTGAATAATACTCCACGCACCACTCATCATACTTGATTGTTTTGGCAATAGCTACTTGCCTCCTTTTGTGAGGCATTTAAAAGCGAAAAGAAATAGTTTTCCGTAATAATATTTCAGCTTGTCCCCATCGTGTGGAATCTCTCCCATATATGGCAAGGACTTGAATAATATAAATTTCTTGCATGGAAAAGACCGGAATACACTGCCCCATAGAGAGAGCGCAATAAAGCCATGAATCCGAAGCCTTTTACAATGTATTCGCTTTTTCAATTGACTTTTCGCGCATTTTCTGGATTCCATTGAAGATTGGTTCATTAGTATACACAAAATTCTTTGTCATAAATCCTTACTTTATGGCAAGGTTTCACAAAATTGGAAGAGGTCAATACCAGTTGCCGCATCATATGTGACAGTTGTTGAAAATCCTTTGAGAACTGTTGCCAAAGACAAGAAAGCCAAATGATTTCTCATGACAAACCACTACTTTGGTAAGACAAAAGTCAATGAACTGCCACTTGATGGATGCCCACTTCATGCATAAAGACTTTGTTCTACTACTTTGACATACTTTTATATAACAGCCGCCACAACAGCCAACAGGTCCTGATGCAACCAGAATGATCTAAGCAAATTTGTGTCTCAATAAGACACAGTAGGCTTCCTCCATTCCTCGCTGTGGTATATTTCTCTGCAAAGTTGTGCAAAGTTCTGCCGCATTCCGGTTTTTGTTACTATCAATGAAGCAAGGCTGTGCCAAGAAGAGTAGTGCTAGTGGTCCATCATAATAATTCAGATGAATGGACTACATAAAACCAACTTTAAACGAATTTTTCACTCCACACATATACAAATGATCGTACTCTATGTGCATATTATACGAAAACCGTAAATCTGTCGTCTTCAATTAAAAGCAAGAAAACCAGTTTCAATTGAAGAGACTTTTCCACGTCAACGAACTAGTTTGTAAGGTTATTTGTTACACAAACCGAAAAAGTTCCCATGGGCGATCGAATTCGGGTTCCGGACAAGTTGCCGTTCCGTATTGCATGCGAAATGCGACATCGTTTCGTTTTCATTCAACTTTTCTCATTTCACTAAACCTAGCCTTGTGATTAACGACAGTCTTTTCTTTTTTTCGTGTTACTCTTTTGAATACGTATGTAGAAAATTTCAACTTTCTTAGCGATCTGTTAAGAAATGCTTATCAATTTCGATTCAAGTTTCAATTTCAGTTAGAAAAGACATTATGTTAACATATGTGCGGATTTGCTTATTTAATTCGATGCTTTTTAGTCTTTTAGCTGGGCTTGAAAGAGCGTAAGTATTTTTTTTTTAAATGCAATCATTGTATTTTGTGTATGAGTGTAAGTAATTTATTATACTTAATTTGTAAAGCTTTAACAAAGTCGTTTATATTAATTATTATATTGGTCAAATGGACGCTTCGGGAAATGGTGAAGATGAGTGCCGCTTCAACCATTTTTCGAATGATATTTGGACATGCAAGGAAGTTCGGGGTATAGGTGACTTCTTTTAAAATGTTACGGCCGATAGTGCGAGGTTGTAAGGAAGTTCAATACATTTTCACTTCAGTCTCGCCGGCGCAGCTGCGAACCAATTGATGAGGTTGACAGGTGAGTGCAACTAGTTGTTGTATATTTAAATTTGCAGAGATATGTAAGACTATTGCCAAACAAAGTTGCATATTACGGTCTTGTGTCTTTCTAGACAGCCCAGAATATCAATGAACATCCCAATTGGCGTTGATACTTCTAAGTTGAGTTCTGATTGAAATTGTCGGATGTAGATTCTTCATTATGCTTTGGAAATGTTATCGCTTTCCTAAATATCTTCTATCTGGGTTGGGGAGTTCTATTGCACCGAATCAATATTTAAGGAATATACCAAAAGGAGAAGGAACCAATTTGCAACTTAATTTCTACTCTCAAAAATTGGTGAAACAAATCGATTTTTCTTGCTACTTTCAACTGTGTTTTGGTAGACAATCTCTTTTTAGATGACTTCTTCACCCTGGATCGGATACAGCTCAGTTCTTTTTCTAAAAGAACCGCTCTATATGACCTGGTTTTGGAAGTTTGATCACGAATCACGAGATTCTAGATCCAACCTGAGGTTATTAGTTGCAAAATACTATTCTATAACTCGAAGAACTGATTTCCTTGAGATCGATGTTTTGTCCTAGCTACTGCTGGATATAGTCGAAGTGAATGAGAACTGTGGCATATCTTTTCACTTTTTAGTTAGCTGGCATATGTTTCGAGAAATGAAATTAAAAATGAATGAAAATACAATATACAAAAAAATCCGCAACAGCGCGACCTAACGGGTGCAAAAGTAAATGCTTTTTTTACATATAAACATGCTACAAAAGAGTAAATAAATAAATATAAATATTTTGGCGCGACAGGTCTATGGGACCCTAGGCCTAGCTTCTTGCAACCATTCGCTTTGTGTGGGTTTTAAATTTTTGGGACGAATGGAAGGGATCTACAATTTTACGCCGAGTCCAAACGGCTAATTGAGAAGCTCATTCATGACAGTTTTACTCTCGGATGTTTGTCAGACGTTCGCGAGAGGTGGCGCAGCGGAAAAAAACCTTAAGATGTAATTTGGCCCTCTCGGCATTCGAACCTGAGCCCCTCGCTTAGTAGCCCAACACACTACCACTAAGCCACTGCGCCGACTGCTACAAAAAAGTACCTTTCAGGAAAAAAAAATCAAAAAAATTGGTATTGCCAAACTCGAGATATAAAAGTACAAACATATAACTCTTTTTTATGTACATTATATACGAGTAGATAAGCGAACATTCCCGGCCATTGCTTGAAATACAAAAATTGAGTCGGCCGCCATATTTTATTATGGAGCCATATTTGTCCGTATTTCGAACTCAATATTAAAATGCCCTTTGTTTGCTAAAATCAGAGTTTTGATTACCAGCTCTCTGCGCAGAAAAATACCGCTTTGCCGTATCTACAAATGAGATACTGGAAAAATAAAGTTACTCCTCCAAACTAATATTCGCAATGGCCGTAATCAAGTGACTCATCGCATATACTTTACACCTTTGGAGTACCCTCAAAGAAATTCCGGGGAATTTTCTTAATTGGTAAATTTGTTTTACGGCTCTACTTGAAGCTAGAAAGTATTTCCCCTTGTTTGCTTTTGCAAAAAATCGCACTCAATGCGAGTAAGTAAGAGGTCGAATCACGTCGTCCGTGAACGAGCATTACATGACGGAATTTGTTCTTGTTTCACATGTAAATCAACTTTATTCACGGACGACGCGATTCGACCCAAGGTAATCATCAATGAAGCATCCGTCAAACGTCTAGAGTCTAGATTATGAAGATTTATGGGGGCAAATAGGCGCTTGAACACTACTCGAACACTATTTCAAACCAGCGCAGAAAAGACAATATTGCTACGATTTTGCCAAAAAGGTTATATGAATTATGACCATTCTAGATAATTATTAAAAGTGAAGAAAAAAACGCGGACAGCTGAATTAGAAATTTTTCAGAACAATTATGCTCTTGAATATTTTTCAGACGTTAGCGTAAAATTAAATTAAATGTATTAAATGATTACATTTTAGCTCCTTGCTGGGTCCATTTATTTGTTTATATTATAGAAACTAAGCTGCTTAATAATTCATGACTAAAAAACGCACCATCCCATGCTCGTACGAGGTTTCTAAAAGGTCTCATTACTGTTCATATGTAGAGGCGAAGTGGCAATTGATTTTATATTCGTATGAGGTTTTTGATATAGAAACTTTAGAGTAATCACTAATGATTTAAAGAGAACCATCAAAGGATAAATAAATAGTAACAAGTCAGTTTTAACTTGGGACCAAGAAAAAAACATAAATGCTGTGCTATTTTGCAGAGCTTAGTTTTTAATAAGCATAGTTGCTTTTTAGCATTTTTACAGTCTTGAAAGCGTTTTTTCGAAAAAGAATTATTGATATAAATAAAATAAATTTTTAGTTCCTTTTTCTTGAAATGTTTGTCATTCACGAGAACAAATTTTTAAGTATTCTTTCCTGGCAAACAAAAACAGTAAAGTATTTCCAAAAGGAACACGCAGTGAAAATTGACTGTGTAGTTTGAAATATATATTATTTTTATCGCCAGTAGGTACATCGCTTCAATTTTCGCTCTGCTCTAGTTCGCTGGAAAACTTTTTTGTCGGATTATTTAAAATCGCTGCCACGTCCAGATTTTTCTTTTGTTCATCCCCATTATTTGATTGGATGGATATACACAGAATCGCAACTTGAAATAGAGGAATCAGGAAAGTAGTCGTTATCTTTTATAGAATCATCCCTATTAACATCAGTTGACTGATTTAAATCAATGCTGGTTGAGGGAATGTTGTACATATCTTCATCAGTTTTCGTCACTGACAAAAGCATACAAAAAGTTACGAACTAGGACAGTGAACGACTGAAGGTGATTAAACAATTGTAGATAAATAGTCTTATCTCATCAATATGTACCTGTTCCTCCACAAAAAGTATGCTAATTATTATTTTATAAGGGTTAAAAGTCTTTATTTTTTGTTTAGCATTTTTGTCGTTAAGCTGGATCTACCATTTTGCGTTTTAAAATTCTGGCAGCGCTGATAAGTCTCACAATAGAAAAAAAGTTCCCTTACATTAAAGTGTAAACAAGCGAAATCAAGCGCTGCAAATGCTAGTTCACAGTGAGTGCGATGAGTGCTGATTTTGCGACAAAATTTGGACTTAAGTTAAAATTGTAGAACCCACGCCAAAAGCAATTTACAGAACCCCAATAGTTGTTATGCACGGAATACATATTTAACTTATAAATTACCTATCCAATTAAGAAACATTGACAGTTTTATTTTTACAAATTAGAGATCTAGTCGCGTAAGTCAAACACAATCAATATAAATCAATCCCAACTGAACTAAGAGCACACAACGGGTCAAACAAAGTGGCATAAAAGAAGGAAGAATTTGCAAAATAGCAGGTAACGAGCAGTTTCCCTACTTGGCTCGAATCAGCTCCAAGAAATTATTCCGGCATATTCAATAATATTTCAATATTTTGATAGATAGGCGAAAAAAAAACAAAAGTGATTATTCTTATGTGAATGACACAATTACTGATAGAATGCTATAATATTTTTTAACAGTTCGGTGTTTATCTGCAGGTGGCTCGAAGTTGCTCAAAGTTGCTCAAAGTTGCTCGAAGTAGATACTTTCAACTACTTTTCCGCCCTGCTAATGCGCTACGCTTAATTTTTGTGAAATGAGTGCTGGGCTCGGTAGATTAACACCATCAAAAGAACACTTCATAGTATTAAAGAAGCTTATTTTAAATAGCTGTCTTTTTTTTTTAAAAGCCGCATCAATCACTTTTGGCTCAGTGGGTAAAGTTCATTTCATGATAAAGTACAAACACTTGAGGCATCTTTGGTACCTGATTTATTCAAAACTGAACCTTCAGCTCGTTCGAAAATATGGACCGCATGATGTTTAGTTCCAGCAGATCGGAAGAACGCTTAACTAAATGCGACCGCAGAAGTACCCGCGCCATATATTCGGTGGAGATTTCCCAATAATGCGATTTCAAAATTTGAAGGGTCACACACGACGTCTGTTCTCGCATTAATCAGAATTCAGAATGATTTTCCAAGAATGCCTTAACAACTACGAGGTTTGCCTTTTTGCGTGCCCCAATCCATAAAAATCTTCTTGTTCCATATATATTTCTCAGTCGATATGATTTAATTTTGACAAAATACCAATCTTCCTATTAGAAATGAGGAAGCACTCAGTCAAAAATTACGCAAACTATAGAAAAAACCTTAATCGATAGGAGTGATTGAATATTTTCCTATAAAACCTGAACAGGAGGCTGCCCCCAATTGTTTCACTCTACATAATGTCCTCTGAAACTTGTTCACAATAATTGCAGACAAGTTCGTTTTCATTAGCTAAACTTGTTAAACGATCATCGTTAGTAGACACTTGAGTGAACAATTTTAAATTGGCTTACTTTGTGCAGATATTTCCGCATGACAAGTTTTGGCTCATAATTTATGCTGCGAAAATCAACAAAAAATCACAAGTTTCCAGTTTGTGATAACTGATAACCATAGACTTGGCATCCTGCTCCATAACACATAACAATCACTAAACTATCATGCTTGCACCGGAAGACATTGCTCTACTCCACTAGAGTAGTGTTTAGTCAAACTGGCTTTCGGCCAGATAATAAAAGACACCCACTCAGCTGCAGCCATTAAGTGCGTTATGACATTCATTGACACTTTCTTTGCAATCAAAGTTATGCCCCATTGTTCTGATAATTCTGCGTTCAGCCCATCGCTCGCTGGCTGTCAAAATGTTTTCAAATTACGTATACAAAACTCCTCAATAATTTTCACTAATCACCGACGTAACCGACCGACTCGACAACCGACCGAAAGCCAAACATTCGGTCACCGAATTTGAATTTGAATGCATATCGGTGTCTGTAGAGCGGTTCTAAGAATAGCTATACCTTCCACTTGATTGATTATGCAAATCAAATTTAAATACAAGTTTCGATGAACGTGAAAACTATCGAAAACTTTCGTCTGCGGGAAAAAGTTTCTCCTGGAAGCGTAGAGCGGTCTAGCGAAAAACTCTTTCAAGTCTGTAATCGAGTTAATTGGTCGAGAGCAGCAGGTGCACCGCTGCAGCACACACTTCCTTATTACATTGGCGCTCCTTGTCGCCGTTGTCAATTAGGTATAATTAGACGTGATTGAAATACTTACCGTGACAGCAGCTATCCATCCGCAGAACGAAGGTAATCCAAACTAACGTAAGCGGTATCCTTTTCAGATACATTTCCATTGATGATCACAAACATTCACGATTTCTTATCACTCATGGATTTATTTTTATTCAGGCTTTTAACTATTTTCCACTTCACTTTGTCTAAGCGCTACTGAGGAGTTACACTATCCGCGACCGATGTTGGCACTTGTTTTGCCAAGCGAATATAAAATCCAACTGAGCTCGGCTGCTGGTCGGGTTGGATTAGAGTTAGTTGCAGATACTAGACACTCGCTATGCGGAATGTGTGCGTGTTTAACCACATCGACCTGCTGCAAGCTACAACCGCTTCTTCAACTTTTTTTCTGGTTCGGATGTTGGTTGTAACGGTGTACCATCGTCGCGTCTTCTTCTTCTTCTACTTCGCATCCATCGTTATCAGAGGCAGAGAAAGAGTGGATCAAAACAAAAGGCTGAAAAACGCATCAAAGTCATCGCTTGACCAAGTAAACTTACTTTGGTGATGGGCGACTGGAAAGTTGTTAGACTGGAATTTTTTCCTTCTGCGGTTGGGGCAGAAGATGCAACGGTTTCTGCACGTTACTCTGTCATAAATGGTTGCTTAAATTATAGCTGAGCACATAAGTCTGTTGATTGATAATTGTTTTCGCTTGGGATATAGATGGACACTTGGACAGCTTGTGCCTATATTTGAATGGCTTATGAAGATTGATGGTCTTGGGGAATTTTTGGGGGATGGTTGTTCTATTTATTGCGGAAAGAGAGATGGGTCTGAGCTAATTGGTAATGAGTTTTACATTCTAGCCTACATTTAAAACAAGCGGGTCTATACCAAAAGTCATTAGCTTTGGATGCAATTAGAAGAATTGGTTGGTTTCCTAATGGATTGGTTGGATTTTCTAATTGGGTTACATTTTGCCATTGCATGTGTCTTTATTATCGGGCATTTACTAGAAATAATCGGGACGCTTTGCCCTTACCACTTAGTCTTCTTGGGAATGACTGAATGGGAGAAGGTTGTACATTCTTGGGGTTTATCCGAGATTCTCTTTCAAGCATAAGAAATGTGACCTTGAGAAGCTTTATCTAAGGTCCTATATGAAACTTTTGTGCCCGATATTTTTCATCAAATTTAACGACTTATAATCTGGTTTCAGGAATAGCTGCATCGGAGCTCTGTCCGCCAACTATTCCGGGTCTTAAAACAAAAGAGTTAAACAGCGAACTGGTACAATTTTTTGTCTCCACTACCCGATTTCGGACAAAAAACAACATAATGTGTGACTATCGTGGATCAGAAACAGGGCTCTAATTATGAAAAATGTGGATTCGAGTTCTCTAGGCCTAGCTTCTCACAAGTCACAACCATGGGGGCTTCTATTTTATGCCGTATCCGAATGCTGAACTAGAGGACATTTGTACTTTCGAATGTTTGTCAGAAGTTTTCATGGTGTTGAATATTTAATTTGGCAAAAAATCAGGGCTCAAAGAAGGTTAGGTTAAGACGGATTGTGAGGAAAAAAACGTTGTTTTTAAAGAACAGTTTAAACAACGAAAAAGGTTTAAAGGATGTTTAATGTAAGAAAAGTGAGATCGATGAGACGCAGAGAATTTTATGCAGGAAAGGGATGAGGAATTCAAAGACGCAAACGGCTGTAAAAATAGGTAACACCTTTTCTGGAGACTGTTAGTTGTTAACAGATGCGGAAATGCTGGTATCAAACACTGTAAATAAAGAAATAGATGTAAAACTATTATCCAAGAATTCCACTAAAAGTAGGTAGGTACTGACATCCTATAAATTAATATGTATATTCAAAGCCATTTGAAATGACTGAAGTCATACCTGACACCTTATTTTACTCCAATACTTTGCGAACTCGATCGAGCGCCGATTACCGTCGATGTGGAATGAATATTATGTACTCTAACCACCAACTTCACTCACTCGAGCATGTGCAGGACCTGTTCTACACAATACCTAGTTCAAGGATAAAAGGCTGGGATTTTACCACAAATTATCGAAAGAACGTGAAGTTGAGCACACTATTGGTACACGAAAAAGGAGACCCACACACTTCAAACCTTCTGGTGTAAAAATAAAACCAGTATTAAATGACAATTCACGGGTAACGATACCGGTCTTAGGAGGGAATTGTAAAAGATAGAAACCTACCAATTTAAAGCTGTGATGATATCGTGAGTCCGTTTTTGTTGAAACGCCATACGTCAACTCTTGATATACCTGATATCTCGTTTACTAAGGACCTATATGCCACTACATAATTCACGTAGAACGAGAGCTTTGATGCAATTTTTCAACTTACTCCAAAGCAAATAATGCAGGATGCTGAATTAATTCTTCAAGCTCAGCTTTCCGAAAATGTGTCCAGCGTTGTTGTTACTTGAATGACATTGTGCTCTAACAGATTCACCAGCTATCGGCTGCAGAACACTCGCCAAACGATATTGTCTTATCTGCAAGACTCTCTAACAAGAATTAAGAACTATTTGAATGAAAAAAAAAAAAATCCCTTCCTTTTAAAATAAATCTAGCACAAATGCATGATTCATAGATGGAAGGAACGTGAATGGTCTACAAGTGCCAGCTCATTCTCCAACAAACTGAGTTATTGTTGAGACACTAGAAGTTACTAGAAGTTTTTTTTTTCTTTATTTAATTCAATTTAAAAGAGAGCTGTGGAAACAGATGGACTCAGTTCAATCGCTTTAAGACAGTCTTAAGACAAGTTCGAAATAACAACCTACTCAATATTTTTCAACACATCATGATCATGAATACTTGTGAATTATTTCACTCATGGAAAATGGAAAACGATATGAGAATTAATATCAAAATAACCAGTAAGATTTAAAATGTTCCGCCCTCTGTCCATCTAGTTTCAAATAGAAGTACTAATGGGAAAATACAGTGTACTCGATAAAACTAGATATGGTTTGTGTCTTGGCAAGTGTGATGCACGTGCCATCTGACGGCATTATTTAGTAATAAGTGAAGGAAGCGAATTAAAGTGAACAACTGTAGTCCATATTGTGAATGCAACACAGAATTAATTTGACGAACTTTCAAAGAAGATTCAAATTTCTTACCTGAAAATATAGTTGGTCGTTGGGCAATGTTCTTAAAATAATATTGTGCAAGAAGAATAGGTAGATACGATGATATTAAGAAAATAGGTGCACTATATTTTGGGCTTATAATTTTGTACTTACCTTACTTCTGAAGAGATTGCATTTTTATGCTACATTTATTAAGCTTCCCAACTAGGACGGCTGCCGATTTTTAATATTTATTGTACGCAGTTGGTATAAATTTGTAATGTGTTTTGATTGAGTGTCACGTGTAAGGGGAACTTAACCTGTTTAAGTAAAATTGCATCCGCTTCTTGTGTTCTTAATCTTTCTTACATATTTTTGAGTGGAAGCACTTTCAGTCGAAATCGGAACTACTATTACAGACGAACCAGGATAATTGTACATCGTATTACAGCACAATCCGTTTAATGTAGTACTAATCCGAAGTCAATTATTGTCTTTTTTGAACAATTTGAGAAGGACATTTTATTAGCAGGTACATGGTGCATTAGTACACCACTTAATAGAGAATGAAAAAGTTCATGCTAACAGTCCTGTTTGTGACTTCCCACAGTAAGATTGGACTTTTGTGTTACGTTTTTAAACAACTCACTGCATAAGTCTTTTTTTTCTTTTTTGACAAATATTTTCATGTATCAAGGTTGCAAACTGCGGGTTCGACTGTAAGGGTATCCATCTTTCGGATCAGACCGGCACGAAACTGTGCCTGCACAACTGAGTTCAATTTCGTACCGGTCCGAAACTAAACAAAACATTTCGTATCGGATCACATCTCTGCACAATTCACGCAAAATTTTAATTTTGCGCCAAATACTAGTACAGTGATGCCAACGCTAAAAAGATAACAATGTGACAGCTGACAGTTTGGGATTAGTAAAAATTGAACACTATACGAAAACAATAAAGGTTTGTCAGCTACAGTCCGCAATTTTCGTACAAAATATGACAGTCCAGTGATTTAAAACCATCAACTGTGAAGAGAATTTGTGGTTCAGAAAATCCAAGAGTTGTTGAGAAACAAATGCATTCAATTATTATACTGCATGAGTCATTTCCCAATCGTGTAATCTGCAATTAGCTACCAATCACCAAATAAGTTGACGGCTTTAATGTTCTCTTCGCGGAACACCGAACAATCTTAGAAAATAAACAAATACCGAGAAGCCTTCTAATAAATTCTATTAACACATCAAAGCGCTTTAGTTTAAGAGCGTAATTAGAATTTTAGATTACTCTGGTCAACTCAAACTGCAGGATGATCACAACGAAATTGCTGGCATATGCGAGCAGGAACAGCAAAAATGTGTTGTTCAGTAAAAACATTCCAAGGACATCGACTTCAAACTCCTCCGGCCATACTTCGAATACCAAAACATCACTCTAAACAATCAGCACTGAATTAGTTGATCAAAAAAAATCAAGATATAGTCATACACACCCTCCACTTGGACGTGCTGTCGCCACAGCTTGCGTCCAAATCCAAAAGGGTGTCCTTCAAGTCGGCCGACCTCTTCCTAACCCTCTCCGCCGCATGAATCAGCAGGCAAATATTCAAAAATATCATCACATTGTAAACCAAGTCCTTCGTCTCCAGATTCCTCTCGATGGCGTAAAATTCCAAAACTGCATACAAATTGGTCAGCATATTCGAAAACGAATGCAGTATCTCCACAAACACGGGTATCTCTACGCATCCCGAAATCTCGCCAACCATTCCCTTTATACAAACATACAATCCAATGAGCCGACTCAGTTTCCGTCTGCACTGTCGAATCTGCTTCTCCGTCACATCGCCAGCTTGGATTTTTGCCTTCACTGACTGCAGTAGTTCATCCACTAGATGAAAGTATCTCGAAAGCAACAGCAAGGCCGTAAATACTATATCTGCGTGCACTGCCGTAATCTCGGCTACGTATAAATTCAAAAAGAATGCAACAAACCCTTCCGGAGGAATGTTGTGCCCATGCTCGAACAGATATGGAAAGTTAATCAGAACCTCGTACATGGTGATGCATAGTTTCATCGCAATAAGGAAAAGTATCTCGAGCGTGATGAAGTTACCACAACCGATTTCGGCTGTCAGGTTGTTGAAAACTTCCTGAAACTTATTTGCACTGCGGCCAACATGTTTTCTCTTCCACACTTGACACAGGAGTACGACGAACGAGGTCACAAAACTGAAACCGATTTGCACCACCGTTACAAGGGACATATTCTCGTCGATATCCACGCCGGATATGAAGTACATATCCCAATACAGTTTGACAACGAGGGGCGATATGATGACGACGGAAATACAGATGACACTCGACACCACAGTTGCCGCAACAGAGGTGACAAATACCTTCTTCGCAAAGTCGTAATTTAGAGGAATAAGGCCGAGAAATTTCCCAATAAAATAGAAGGCCTTGAAAATCGCCGCGCCAATTTTATCACACCACATGTTGTTATGCTGTCGACGAAAAGGTTACGATGGAAATGAGCTCTTTGCATACGAAACGCGTTTATGGCACAGTTAATTAAACTGCATAATTGCTCCTTTATGGATTGAATAATTAATAGTCCTGGGGCACCAAAGTGATTGATAGGATGCGTGAAAATCAATTTAAAAATAATATATCGCCAAAGAAGTTGGTTTCGTAAAGAGAAGAGAGCGATAGTGATAATAAAATTCCACAACAACAACCGGGATTGAATTAGTGAGTCTTTTTTTATTCCTTTAAATAAATGTGACCTACATTTAGAGAATATTTTTGGGCCTGTAGCGCCACCTATTTATTTTACAATGACATTTCTGATAAAGCCGTTTCTTGATGTTTGGTTTATTAAAACGTTCTCCTAGTACCCGCTTACTGAAAGTGAATGGCGCTGAATGTAGTGTCATGGATAACCAATCAAACACAAGTGTCAACTGTCAACTTTACCTACTCCCACTGGGCACGTTCAAGTATCTAGTTTAGTAAGTCTGACAGCTGGCTGACTTTATGTATCTCAGTTTTGATTGGCCTAGATCGGTCACATGGGCAGCTGTGTCAGTTGATGTTTATGGAGGGGCAGCCGACGAATCTAGTCAAGAAATTCGTGACTGAGTACTAAGTTGACAGTTCGCATGTGTGGCTGACGTAGGAAAAGTGACGTTCCCGACCATTCTAGTTACATCTACTCAGGTTACATCTACTCCCGACCAATCTAGTCGACTTTGAGACAACTAAATTCTTGAATGTGCCCATTTACCGCCGTTTTTATACAACAACAAAAATAAGATTGATAAGCTGTCAGTTTGCAGCAAAATATTTGACGTGCGTAGCCAGTAGAAAACTTTTACGCAGCCTTTATTGACGATTGGAAAAGTTCTTCTGCGACACCTGGTGGATAAAAAAAGAATATATAGAGACCTAGTCCAGTCTGACAGCTGATAATTTTACCTTGAGTTTGTATGGGGAATACGTGTAAGTAAATAATATATTTTTTCAATTAAAAAATTGAAACACTACTCCAAATGAAACTAAATTTGCAACTCAAAGTACATATTGTTCGAAATATGTTTACAACATTCATCGGGTAAACCTACTAAAAAAAAAAACAGTTCAAAGTTAAGTGAAAACAGACAATAAATTGACAAAATTATGTGCATTTTTTTAGTTTTGTTTCTATGATTTCTCGATTTTTTTTGGAAGATATAATTTAATTCCTTCTTCTCTAAATCATTGCAGTGTTAAACTCCCTTTGCTTTCGGCATTTTCAGTAAAAATAAAGTCTGCATCCACTTTTCATCAACACTCTTCACACTCACTTTTTAAGAAGTACCTAATTTCCTTTTAATAAAAAGGGAGTTTATATTGTAGCAGCCGTATTAATAATAGCTGCGGAACTTCGTGTTACCCGTAACTAATGACTAACACATTGGTTAAACTCAAATTCCTATTAATAAATATTTTTAGAAGATAACTAAGCTTTCGTAACTTCTACAAAACTAACTCACGTTGGAAGGTGTGTTAGGGATTTGTTAGCCTTGCAAAACATGGTTCCTACGCCAAATAGTGATAAATAATTTTGAATACATTTTGAAAATTGTGGAGCAAAATGGCCCACCGTTTTTCTATATTTTTTATAATTTAAATATGCTAGATGATTCGGTTATCATCACTGCAGCATCACGAAAAAAAACGTAAAAAAACAAAAAAAAATCCTATGAGAATACTAGATACAAAAAAAAACATTCAAAAATAATATGGATTTTCAAAACAAAATATGAAAAAAATTAATTTCATTAGGAAGAGAAGGATGGCAGCAGAAAAGGCTGTAGATATTTTGTTGTTTTAAGCAACTTTTATCAATCGGTTCTGTTTTTTCAATACACATATGCCACAGCTGTCAAAATCTATAGCAACCTACCGCCAGGTTTCAGCCTCCATTCGTCAATAAGAACTGGGGCTGCTAGTGTAATCTATAAGAACTACCAGTTGCGGCAAACTTCACAACTTCTTTACCTTTATTACAAAGGAATACTTACACTGCGGCAAGAAGCTGACAATTTTCTCCACTTACACAATTAAAATACAAATCAAATAGAAAATTAAAAATCGTAAAATTTGACTGCTGTCACTTTATTGTCCCAATTTACTTACAATACTGCTTAAACTCAGCCATTCCTTGATGGTTAAGCTCGTAGCCAGGGAGTACAGTGGCGATGTGCTTGTACCACTTGTCAACATTGCCGTTCTTGCTGATATCGAAACTGGCAACATCGAATGTAGACACACTTGCAACTAAAGCGATATCAGCCAAGGTAAGGCTCTCGCCGGCAGCCTATATCTGACCCTCTAGGAAAGTGTTCAACAACTCAAAAGCCGTTTCCATCTTAGCAAAGTTATCCGAGTTGAACGTTCCGATACCGAAGAGCTTCGGGTAGTAGTAATCAGCGAAACTTTTGTACAAGGTTCCAATGTCAATGAATAGACGTTGATTGATGACGGCACGCTTCTTAGGGCAGTTGGGATAGAGTGAATCAGTCTTTCCGTACTTTTCGACCAAGTAGACCAATATGGCACGGGACTCCCACACAACGAAGCCATTGTCAACCAACGTTGGGATGGTATGTTCTGGATTGATCTATAGATACGGAGATGGAAGCCTTGATAACAATTTTTGATGAGAACCAAACTCAGCACAGTAACCTTTACAAATTCTGGCTTCATGTGCTCGCCAGCATCTAAGTTGAGAACTATTTTGTTTAGCTTAACGCCAATTGCGTTTGCTGTCAACAAGACCGATCGACATGGTGGCGATAGGAGCATATAGTAGAAATCCAATTCGCCACTCATAATTGGACAGAAATTGCGCACTTTATTGAAATTTTCTATCAGTTGGCTTAATGGCACTTGCACTTTATTGGGAGCCTCAGTCACTTGAGTTAATAGAACTTGTAAAGATAAATTTAGTTGCAGACATATACAATTATGGAACGCGCTTCTCCGTCGCCGCAAATGTTTATTTTTCTGTAATGGCGTCTAGATTTGCTCACCTTCAAAGAATTAACCTTAGGATAGCAAAAGTTCTCCATTTCACACGTTCCCGCTATACAATCGCTCTCTTCTTTTTGCTATTTTCAAATTGACAGCTGAGTTTTCATTTCTGGGTCACAGCTTGCTGCGGTAGGTCGTACTTTTCTTTTTACAGACATGGCTGGGGTGACAGGTCACCCCAGTTGCTATTTATGTTACTATTTTTTTTTAGGTTTTATTTCGAACTTCTTATTTTTTCAGTTAAAAAGGGCTTTTCGTGCAATTGAAACTTTGGAAAAGTATGTGCAAGAGGTTTGCGGAAATAGTTCTAATACATTTGACAAAATGATGCACAGTTATAGTGTCAGCAGAGGTACAAGACGTTGGCCACTCCGGTATTTTTATGGTATGATAGAGGATAGACCAAGGTGGGATTAATTCTATGATCCTGTTTATTGATGCTAAGCACCCTAATAAGCCAGCAAAACATTTTCGTAAACATTTTTTGCGACAGTTAGCGTTACAACTTGCTGAACCACATATGAGGCGCAGATTGCAAACAAATTTACCTAGACAGTTGGGTGATAGTATTCGAGCCATGCTAGGAGACATCCATGAGCCAGAAATTAAAGAGCCGCCATTAAAATTAAAGAAGCAGTTAACATGTGCCATTTGTCCAAGAAACCGCGACAGAAAAGTTAAGACAGCTTGCGCAAAATGCGGGTTGCCAACGTGTCCAGAACATCGCAGTGAAATTTACAAAAACTGTTTTGAATTCAAAAAAAAATATACTTTTTCGTTAATTTTCCCAAAAATCTATTTTAATTCATTTTTCTAATGAATTTAATAAAACGTTTTTAAAAATAAAAGATTCATTTTGGGTTTATTTCTTATTATTTATTTAGTTGAATACATTGGGGTGCCAGCTCACCCCTGTTGCTATTCGCGTATGGGAAAAGTGTGTTGCTATCCTTGTCACTTGTAACTAAAAAATAAACAAGCGCAGCGCTGCTTGATAAATGAATAAACTTTGTCGAGCTTACAGTGATCATGTCACAGTTACTAACCTACGACTGACGAGTGACGAGACGACGAAGTACTATGTAGTTGCGCTTGTAGGTGTTGTCAATGTCATGTCATAGGAATTCGTTTTGATAAATGTCAAGCTTCGAAAATTCCCTTGCGCTAACATTTTCGCGCCTAATAGTTTGACAGTTGATGGCTGATATTTTGCCTCTGACGCAAGCTGATTCTCTGATCTGAAAGAATTGCCCCCAAAATTCAGAATTGCTGTATTTATTGACATTTGTCGGAGCATGTTTGGTTTTCTGTTGCTGCTTCTGGTTTTCCACAGTTTTTGTGGGCCAAATTAAAATATTTCAATTAAAGTTTACATAAAAAAATTTATATCAAGTTTAACACGCAATAAGAATTTATTTATTTCTTAAAATGTGCACCAAATTACTTGAAATACTTCTTAAACTCGGCCATCCCCTCGCGATTGAGTTCATAGCCGGGAATGACAGTGGCGACGTGTTTGTACCACCTGTCAACATTGGCGTACTTGCCGATGTCGAAACTGGCAACATCAAACGTAGACACAGTCGCAACCAAAGCTAAGTCAGCCAAGGTCAGGGTATCGCCGGCAGCGTATTTCTGACCCTCTAGGAAAGTATTCAGAAACTCAAAAGCCGTTTCCATCTTAGCATAGTTAGCCTCGTCGAAAGTTCCGATACTGAAGAGCGTCGGGTAGTAGTAATCGGCGAAACTTTTATACAAGGTTCCCATGTCAAAGTATAGACGTTGATTGATGGTGGCACGCGTCTTAGGGCACTTGGGATACAGCGAATCTGTCTTTGCGTACTTTTCGACCAAGTAGACCAATATGGCACGCGACTCCCACACAACGAAGCCATTGTCAACCAACGTGGGGATGGTGTGTTGTGGGTTGATCTACAACAGGGATAAGATGTTAAATACAACCTTTGATAAATGGACTAGGGTCAGGATAATTACCTTTACAAACTCTGGCTTCATTTGCTCATCAGCATCTACGTCCAGAACTATTTTGTTTAGCTTAACGCCGATGGCATGTGCTGTCAACAAGACCGATCGACATGGTGGCGATAGGAGCATATAGTAGAAATCCATTTGGCCACTCATAATTGGATAGAAATCGGGCGGTTATGGTTTTGTACTTGCGCACTTTATTGAAATTTTCTATCAGTTGGCTTAATAGCACTTCAAGTTGCGTAATACTTTCGCACTTGCACTTTATTGGGAGCCTCAGTCACTTGAGTTTATAGCACTTGTAGAGATAAATTAAGTTGCAACACTTATAGGTTTATTTTTCAGTAACGACGTCTAGATCTGTGAACCTACAACGAATCAACTGTAACTTGTAACTAAAGAATAAAGAAGCGCAGCGCTGCTTTATATTTGATGTAACGAATAAGCTTTGTCGAGCTTACATTGTTCACATTCAGTCACAGTTACATACCTACGACTGACGAGACGACACGAATTACGACCTATTGCAACTACAGGCTAAAATGCACTCTCTCAAGAGAAGAAACGTATTAGGTGATTATCAAGTCCAACAACACACAAGTCGTGTGCTTTATTTTATTTACCTAAGCTTCTTAATAGGGTCACTGTTAAAATGTGCACCAATTAACTTGAAATATTTTCTAAACTCGGCCATTCCCTCCCGATTGAGTTCGTAGCCGGGGATCACAGTGGCGATGTGCTTGTACCACTGGCAACATCAAACGTAGACACAGTTGCAACCAATGCATTGTCAGCCAAGGTCAGGGTATCGCCGGCAGCGTATTCCTGACCCTCAAGAACATTGTTCAATGACTCAAAGGCTCTTTCGATTTTAAGGAAGTCATCCGAGTCGAAAGTTCCAATGGCAAAGAGTTGTGGGTAGTAGTAATCGGCGAAACTCTGGTACAGTACTCCCATGTCAAAAAATAGACGCTGGTTAATAACGGCACGTTTCTTGTGACACTTGGGGTACAGTGATTCCGTCCTACCGACACCATACTCCTCCACCAAGTAGATCATTATGGCACGGGACTCCCACACAACGAAGCCATTGTCGTCCAATGTCGGAATGGAATGTTGTGGGTTGATCTAGAACAGGAATAAATGAAGTTAAATACCACCTCTGAAGATGGCCTAAAGTCAGAATAACTACCTTTACAAAATCTGGCTTCAGATGTTCATCAGCATGTAAGTTGAGAACTTTTTTGTTAAGCTCAATGCCAACCGCCTCGGCTGTCATCAAAACCGAGCGACATGGTGGAGACTGAGGCATATAATAGAAGTCCATTTCGTCGTTACAATTGGATAGGAACACTCATAGACAGAAGTACATTTTTGCTGTTCGCACTTGCACTTAATAGAAAGCTTAAATAAGTCGACTCACAGAAAAGTTGGCGAAACGAGATGTATTTGACAGAACGACAGTCTCTATAAATAGCACTTGTATTTTATTTATTTAAGCAACATGAATAAAATAAATGACAGCACGATTTCGCGGAAGAGGAGAAATGTTTATTAACTCAACAAAATGCGTTCCCTCTTCCCTCTTCCCTCTCAACTATGAAGAATCAGCTCAGTTTTAAGTAAACAAAAACAACAAGCCGTGCGGTGCGGCGCTGAATGGCTGCAATATAAATAAACAAAATCTCTGTCGAGCGGCGCGCATTAAGCTCCACATAGAACTTAAAAAGTGCATGCAAAATGTGGAAGAGCTGCCATCGACGCAGGGTTTGTAGTCTTATGGTAATTTGTAACTTTAATGTTTTAAAAGTCAAATCGTTTACAAAAAATGTGGGTATCGTATTAATTTTTATACTGGAGCATCAACCTTGCAAAAAAAATTGGTTGCTTATTAAATAGGTATGAATTCGCTAAAGCTTAGTACGCTGCTCGAGCTAAATTTTAGCTCCCATACAAAACTCTCTCCAAAGTTTAGCTAAATTTAAGCGGATCGCTTTAGCCGTATGGTACGCAGTTCGAGCTAAAAATCAAACTTTTGTTTCCGAATGTCCTTCATGTAGATATCTGTCAAAATAAAGCGCACCTATTTAATGGGTAGGGACATTTTTTTCAAGCTAAATTTTGAGAGAGCGCTGTGCTCTGTATTGTTCTTGTTCTGTTGTGAAGAGATGAGTAATTTTAATGAATACATAGACGAGGAGTACCTGGAGTCTGGAGCTTGAGCCTTTAATTGCAATGACAGAGAAGTTCTCAGAAAAAGTTGCCGATGATGATAGAGCAACATCCATCGATGGAGCCTTACAGATTTTGAATCAAGGAAGTTATTTTCAAAGAACAGCTGTTTTTTGTGACACTTATCCACAGCGCTCTCTATGTCGAAATTTAGCCGGGATTTTAGGTGATGTTTTGAGAGAAAAGTTGGATAGCAGCTTAAATTTAGTTTAGCTCGAGCAGCGTACTAAGCTTAAGGATAAAAAATAACACAACTTTAATTTAAAGCGAGCGCACATAACGCATAGCAACCTCCACGCGTTCATGTTGAAAAAACGACGGAAAAGCAACATGCGTAATTAGCTTAAAACTTCATTTACAACATCACGCACGCAGAGGACAAAGAGATCCATTTATCCGCAGTCAAGGCGTAGGAATGAGATCACAAATCGTACAAGTGTCATGAATGTTGTAATTATAGATAAGTAAAACGGAAATAAATGCAAGTTCCTGCGACCGGCATTTCTGCAAATGATTCCATTTCTGATTAAAAACATGCCAAATGAAAATGGCAATTGGTTTAAGTAATTTTAACAAACATTTCATCAATCTGTTATACAAAATAAAGAAATAATTTTCCGTTTATCACTTTCGGAAGTCATTTTGTTTTATAGAAAAACAAATTCCTCGGACCATCTCTATAAAAATATCAACATGCAGAGCTTTCCCGTATTTCCTACCACTGGTACGCTGTTCGAGTGAAGTGAAATTTTCACTCCTTTCCAAAAAGTGCTGTGAAATTGAAAGTGAAATTTTCACGCCGAAATGTCCAAAATTTAATGCGACGGACAATAAAAGCAAAGTGAAATTGCTTAAGTAACGCCCCCTACCAATCTTTTTTTGGAACAACAATTTTGCATTCGAACAGCGTACTGCCTAGTGAAATCTTCACGTGGAAAGTTCATTTTGACAATTCGCAGAGAAAATTTTGTATGAAAAATTAGATTTCACGTGAACAACGTACCAGCCTTAAACAAGATGGCCGACTGAAATATTTGTCAAGAATTTGTGCGTATTAGGTAGTGCTGTCCGTTTCAGTCAGGCGGCTATTTAGTACGAAGTGGCTATTCGCACGTACATTTTGTACTGACTGACGGAGGTTTATCGGGCCTCGGGACACGACTCGATATTTGATGTAACGTAATGGTATTTTCATTCAAAATATTGTTTTTAGAAAAAAGTTGGGCCTTAAAACGTACAGGATCATGCCGAAAATAAAATATTGAAGTTTAGAATCCTTTTTGCGAGCGAAGCGAGCCACATATCTTACCCTACTTGACCCTATTTAACTTTAACGTTTCTTTACGTAGCTACATGCGAATAGAATCAGTCTATTTAGTATTGGGTATCCCTTTAATCTTAATGCGTACGGTGTAAATGCAGCATAAGACTGTTCCAAATTCCAGTCAAGTTAAGAAATAAAAGTTTTACATTCAGATTAAGTGTGTGACAGAAAGCACGGTTCCCTCGTAGAAGAAGCGTATAGCGTCGAAGGTATGGCTAAATTCCAAAACTTCAACAAAATGCGCATTGTGAATGCACACTGCTTTTCTGATGCCAGGTTTTGAATGCTTTTGCGATGCTTTGCATTTGTTATGCTTTGCAATTTTTGACAATTTTTAACAAATTGAAGTAAAATTGGCAAATTATTACAAAATTTATTATTTTACTTAAGACTCGTGCGATGAATGCATTTTATTTGTCGGTTTAAATTGAAATGTGATTTGCATCATAATCATTCACGATGCTCTGTTTGCTTTTTTTGCGCAGTTGATGCGTTCACAATGCGTTTTAGAAAAGTATGCTTTGCATCATAGTAGTCCGCCTGCGTTTTGGAATGCTTGATTAAGCAGTACTGCGTTTTGGAATTTAGCTTATAACTTCATACAACTTTAGATATTTTGCTTATTGGATCACCAAAATTAATGCAAAAACGGATATAGAGTAGATATTGTAGGTATATGACTATACTCATTATTAATGTGTCACCAGACGCGTAATTCATCGTAAGCCACTACCTAATCAAATAGGAAATGCGACTTGTCCTATTTGACATTAAAAGTGTCTACACTCCATTTAAAGAGTTGCAAGTTGCAAGTCACTCACATTATCTTTACGATGTCACTATCAGCAATCAAACAAAAGAACAGTTTTACCCACAAAGTTGTAAGACAGGTCCAAGAGCTTATTAACTAGCCGTCTGACAATTGTCATACTACCTGATACAAAGCTTCTTGTAATCTATTTTCACTTCAAGTTTTCCAAGGCAATAAATTATAAATAGCACCATGTATGGTGTATCAAGGGCCTTTAAAAATGCATTAACACCTACTTAACTGCATTTGGACTTTATACCCGCCCCGCGGCGCGACCAACCCATTACTGATCGTTTAGTAGAAAATTCCTTAAAATATGCACACTCAACGTTCATTGATACAGGGAATAATAAATCGTACCCACTCAAAAAGCCCAACAAGTCCGTATTCCGTATCACATATACAGCTGCACGATTGTAAAAAAGCGCCTGTCAATAAAATCGAAACCTCTTTTGACATTTGTGTGCTGGTGCTTTTATTTGACAGCGAGCATATTGGTTATCTATCAATAACTTTATTACATCCTATAAATTAACCATTTCCTATATCATTATCAAAAAACGAAGCTCATAAATACGTGGTGGTGGTGAAAACAAAAAGCATGAGTATCTCATAAACTTTTTTTGTGAGGAAATTACCTTGTTTATGGTATAAAGCACATTTGTGTCTAATTTTTCACAGAATCAGATGAGAATACCCTGCACCACGCTTAAGGGAGGTTGTACCTGTTCTTCAGACAGATTTACATTTACATAATAATTTTCTTTGTGGTATAACAAATGAGACTTATTAGGTTAAGAAGATGGCTTCTTATAAAAAAAAAATGAGATTAATACCTATACTTGCGTGTTGTTGAGTTTTGTGAATAGGGTTACCATTTTAAATTTTGCATTAGCCACCAACACCTACCGTGTTTTTGTTTTCATTTATTCATGTTAATTTCAAGTAGGTATGTTCTTCTTGGGATTGCAATGAAGACGAGCAAAGAATGCATTGACGGTGACGCGCCGTGTTTTTATTAGTAGCAAGGAGTATCTTACGCTCTATACGTATATTGATGGTCTTTATGGAATGTAGTTTTTCGTAGTGAAAGACTTTTCTGGATTGACTTCGAAGAAAATGATACCAAGCGAATTTAATATGGTTAAGAGATCAAAGGATTTATTCACAGTTGTCTGCCATAGAAGTATCGTGATACAAGAAAAGCACCCTTAAATAGAGGTGCTCCTTAACGAATTTCAAATGCTGTTGGTCACAAGCCTCTAAATCTAAAACACATTCCGATCGTAGAGAAAAATACATTAGAAACTTTCCCAAAATCATTAGTGTGTGGAAAGGACTTGAAAGTAACACTGCCTGCTACCTTAATTAATTTTTAGAATCAGTTAAGCCGTGTGTTATAGTCTTTACATATCCCTACAACTTCTTCTGAAATCATAAAGACTTATAATCGTAACAATGATCCAACAAGATCCCTAAATATACACAAAGGTAAGAGTTGCCAGAACGTTGTTGATGCATTTCATCAAAACCTATTTGTTTAAGGAGATCTTCCAGTCCACGACCGTAAAAATACATCATTTTAATGTAGGTAATCTGGAAATTAAGGACTCATGTCATGTGCAACCTGATTCGATCAACGAGTTTGATTCATTGCATCGAATGCTGCTTCTGGATAAGATACTACCTGGAGATCTCTATTTCCCGATTTTCCTTATAAAGAGTACTTCATAGGCGACTTGGCAACTTCAAACGTTCAGTGTGAACGCACCCTTAGACCGATTACCGAACTGTCAATGTCAAAATATTCAGTAAAATCAACATTTTCATCATGGTGACTGGAATTTGACCTCTCCCAGGCAACATTGTGGCGAATTTTGCGTAAGGATCTTGGCCTACACCCTTACAGATCAAGCTGACACAATAACTAAAGCCACTTGATCATTTTATGAAGCGACGTACGTTTTCTTTAGCAATGAAGCGTATTTTTGGTTAAACGGCTTCGTCAATAAGCTAAGAATGCTTTACTGGAGTGGTAAGAAAAGCTCTCCAACTTCCAACCACACCAACTCTGCCTCTAATACGCACTTCAAGAAACAAACAGTACCAGTGCACTTTATAGCGACTCGATGTGAATAGAATCAAAACAAAGTGCGTTCGCTTTAAGGCGCCATGCAACAAATTTTAGAATGTTTTCTTCTTTGAAGCTAATCTTCACAGATTGCTCAGAACTTTTATAAAGGGTGTTTTTTTAGAGGTATACCTCTTAAAGTTGGCAACACGACCTCAACTGGTGGTCATTTTGACAGCTGTCAAGTGATTTATTTTTAGGTTGGTTTGGCATTTCAACATGACATAGACTGACGCCTGTACAACGCTTTCAAATTGTGCAAATTTATTTTGAAAATCATGGTTCTGTTCAAAATATGTATCGCGCACTACGTCCATTTTACGGTCAACATAATCGTCCGTCAGAGCAATTAATTCGATTACTCTAAATGCCACAATTGATATACCTATTGAAGGAAACGTTTGGTAACCTCATAGTTTCACGTTGCGGACCCGTGAATTCGCCTCCAAGATCGTGACATTTAACGCCGCTTGACTATTTTCTGTGAGGATATGTGAAGTCGCTAGTCTACGCCGATAAGCCCGAAACGATTAACCACTTGGAGAACAAAATTCGCTGCGTTATTGCCGATAAACCTACTGCCACAAATGTTGGAAAAAGTCATTGAAAATTGGACCTCCAGATTAGACTACGTCCGAGCCAGCCATGGCGGTCATATGCCAGAAATAATATTTAAATTATAATGCCAGCAAATTATCTTTCGAATAAAGTAAATTTCATGTCAATTTAAAAAATTATCTTTGTTTAATTCCATTTCAAGGTTCTATACCTCTAAAAAAAAAACACACTTTATAAACCGACATCCTGTTGATTAATGAAAGTATAGTTTTGATGCAAAGGATTGACAAAGTGATGATGAGTCTCACATTTATCCTGTTAAAACTTATGGAAAGCCTAATAGAGCTTTGCACTTCGCCAGTGCTGACAACTATCTAAAAAACACATATCCATGAACAAACTGTTGAATTTTCAAGGAAATCGGTCGATTGGTTTTCAATTATAAAGCCTGGCAGGATTTTTGTTTAATATTCGTTTTCTGACAGTCTGTTTCGGAGCTCTTATTGCTAATAGTAGAGACAAACCATACTGATACCCCAGCCCCAACTCGAAACCCCTCTTGCCGATGGCCCCCTCAGCGATGTTATGTGAATCAGAATTGGTCTGACATGCAAAAACATACAAAAAATAAAAAAATGCTGCCATCCGTGGATTTAGGAGTTCGGGAATACGACTTTTTAACATCAGTGAATTATATTATGTTAAAAGACGCTTAATTTGATTTGTTTGATTAATAAAACTATCTACAGCAGATGTTTTACATATTTGAAACATTTTAGGACAGTTATGGTTACGTATTTAACACTTTTCGATATGATTATCTGCATGCGTAGGTACATTTTTCTTAAAAAACTGATGAAAATGTTACTATTTTATTTAACAATAATGCAATGTTTATTTTTCATAAGCATTTTAAGCAAATGTACACTTTTTCTTAAAAAAAATACCAATCACAAGTAAAGAATATTTTCAAACGCAACGGATAAAATTCTATGAACGCTTTACCCGCTTTTGACGTTGAAAGATTAGGTGCGAGTGTGTTGGTGTTTGAAGTTACGTGACATTTTTCAATACGAATTGCTATATAACAATATTAACGCACCTAAAATCTTGTCAGCCCCGTAAAAAAAAAGTTTGTAGGTAAATCGGCCAAAGTTACGGATCTCAGTATCGCTATTAAAATTTGGTCACGCATCGTGTTAAGGAAATATTTTTAACAATCAAACTCAACTTTTTAAATTATTTACGTAGGAGCTAATTGTTGAATGAGTCGAAATCCGCCTGCCAAGCTCGAGTTGAGTTTACACACAGCTTTGGTCAACTGCGCTTGTTAATTTGTTCCTGTCCGTGCCCGGCGGTTTTACTGATCAGCTGTGAACTGTAATAGAGGTGCCTAGCCTATTGCTCACTGTCACTGAAACCGCAGGTGTGTCATCCCATTTGTATCGGTCAGTTGCCGAATGTAATCAACGCGTTGGTTGCTCAAAGTGCATAGTATCAACGCGTGCATTAATTTATTCTGCCCTAGAGAGGTATCTATTCGTCGGAGTGGAAAATTCTCCGATTTTATACGATTCAGAGGATTTCTGCTTCGACCTATCGAGGTATTCTTCCGAACAGCTATTCGGAATATCTTTCCGAAATTTCGTAACGCATATGCCGAATTGCGTTGAAGTGCGATGAAATCCATTTGTTTGTTAAATTTTTGACAGCTAGGTACCGATATCCTCCGACAGAATTTGGTTGCGGAATTTATTTACGATTTGTAGTGAAGAGTCTTTTTTTCCGAAAGCGAATACCTCGAATGTAATTTGAGCCTCCGACGGAGTATGC
Source organism: Cheilosia pagana (assembly GCA_936431705.1). Taxonomy (NCBI): domain Eukaryota; kingdom Metazoa; phylum Arthropoda; class Insecta; order Diptera; family Syrphidae; genus Cheilosia; species Cheilosia pagana. The sequence goes on from OW386166.1 coordinate 112,704,596, forward strand.
GTTACGGAGAATTTTTCGTTCCGACGGATACCTTGCTAGAGTCGATTGTAGGCAACCACCTCGGAAACACACAATTAACCAATTCCACCAGAAATGACATAACTTGATCAACTGTGTGAACAGGTCCTAAAAAGATTCTGAATTTTAGTCGAATTAAGTTGCTCAACACCAGCAAGAAAGTGAGTTAGATGTCTGCGAGTTGCATAAGCAGTTGGATACTGTTGGTTGCGGATAGAGCGAATTGGAGCCTTTCCCAAATTTAAATCGCTAAGGTTTGACGCCTGTAGATGACTCTGTGTTCTGTTCAAAAGCCAACAGTTTTTCTAGTTGCATTACCGGGATCGATGTTCTATTGAGAAAGCAATTACTTCGTACTTCAGGGAGGCTCTTCAACTGATAGCCAAACGAAGCTTTCATGTTAGCTTATTAATTGTTGTTAAATTATCTCTGGGAGTGATGAATAATTGTTAAGAGAATAAATTGACAAGTTGCAATTGTCTTTTGAGCCTAATTTAACAAGAACTTCCATATTGAATCGCTATAACTATTTTGAGTTTTTGACTGCTGAAATAAGTCCTAAAATACCTTATGAAAGATATTTATAGGTTAGCTTCGGTGGATCAATTATTTACGCAGGTTGTTGATACATTTTTTCAAGTTCAAGGTCAATTTGTCTGCAACTTTTAAATCAAATGTGTTGGTGAATTTGGCAATAAATGACTCGTTTTATTGACTGATGTTTTGTGCGTCTAAAGATCTTTTGATTGATTTTGTTCTCCCATTCACCAATTGTTGTGTAATAAACAAATCAAACATCGGGTCACTTTGCGCCACGAATTTCACAATTTCACACGGGAACACGCTCGGGTCTCTCGAATTCAACTACAAGAATCTTTTCACAATCTTCAATGAATCATGATTTTATTTCTAACAACACTTTACTCTTATCTACTGATACGCGTTCGACGCGTATATATTTCGCTCAATGTAAACATCATAAGCCGCCTGCAATTTTGTCAATCTTTAACGAATTTTTTTGATTTTTGAAAACAATTTTGACCACCTCACTACTAATTAGCTAACTAAACTCTGGCTAATTCTGCTTGACCTTTAGATAAAACAGTTTCGTAAGCGTCGATAAGAAATTTGGCATTTCTTTCATTTCGTTTGTCGCCGCCTGCGATGTGTAGGACTGGTATTCGTAGGCGACTTTTCGATTGATAGTCGTCAAGAGTCTGAATAGTTCGGTGCCCTCTTCACCTCCACGCGCAGCGGCTTCTTCTAGGGCCAAGCACATGCACTGGATGAACCATGAGCCGTTCTCCACATTGCGGAAGGAGTAGTAGCCTGTCAATGGGACATGTATTATGAACGTGCGACGGGTAATGGTATCGAACTCACCCTCGAATGTTGAATAGAAGACCAACAGATCGGCCGTGTTGGGAATGGCATACGTGATAGTCTGCTTTTCTTCGGCGGCAGCGAAACGCGACATCGGAGTCACAACATCTGTGGTGTAGGTCACTGGTTTCTCTAGCATATTCCCACGACACGCCTTGAAAGGGGAACACAAATCGTATAGACGCTACAGTGCATGAGGATCGGTCTGTCTTACCTGAATGAAGAACAACTTTGGTTTGTTGATGAGGGACTTGCAGCTGTCACCGAGAAATGGCGTCCACAGGCGCTCCACTGGGTATGTCATGTCTTTGGCGAAAACTTTGCCCTCGATTCCGTGCGACATAACCACAACCACCAGGCAGTCATTGTTGCTGTGGTCTTCCCTGGAAACTATTTCACAAACATCAGTTGTATTTTTCTCTCGCATGAAGTCATTCAAATTAGTCACTCACCGTCTTTCAGCTGAGCGTTGAGCTTCTCAAACGTCAGATCGTCAAACACTCGCACATCGAAGCCGTACTGCTTGAGAACTCCCTTGACACGATCGCGATCACGTTCGGTGCCCTTACGCGGTTCCTGATTACGGATCTCCTTGTGATTGAAGACCAGCGCGATTCCAATGTTCTTGTTGCTGGTGTCGTAGTTCTCATCCCTGGTGGCGATCGATCGAATCGGACCTCTAATCTCAGTGGCGAAGCCATCGACTTCATCCAGAGAGTCCTTGTTCTTGTGGCTGTCTGTCTTCTCTTTCTCACTTTTCTTCTTGCCAAACTTTAGCACGGAAATGTCAGTCTCGTCCATTGCGAATGAATCTCTCTCCCCAACTAAACCGAATCGCAGGGCTTTTTGGGAAACTTTGTACGCGCTTATCTTATCGGCGCGCTTACGCAGATAACAACACACTCGGGAGTCTGAAAGCACCAATACAATTGCGCTTGAAATAGTATATAGTGTTAATCAAAATAATTATCTTACAGATTTTGTGTTGTTACACACATCGAGTGCTATCTGAAAAGAGATAACATGTGGTAGCGCTTAGATATGACATGGTTAGTTAGCCTTGAGCTTGGCGTGAGTCACGACTTGCATTTTGCGACCCATTTAAGGGTAGAAACACTTGAGTGGCGTAAGCGTTCACTTGATAAGGAAAAGGGAGTTTTGCGAACCTATGTGACCATAAGTTTGAATGTACTGATGATCGGGACGGCAAATGTTTCATTTGAAATTGTGCAAAGGAGGCAGACAATTTAACAATTTGTTTTTACGAACGGTCCATATACGTAAAACCAGATCAAAAGATATCCAAAATGCTGCATCACCATAATCATCATAAGGACAAGCTGGAACGTAAAGCTCCAAAAAACCGTACGCCTCCTGGCATTTTTAAAAAAACATTTCATATCCTTTTCCCCCATGCGTCCTCAGACAATACGCTACGGACAAAATATGACATACCTATTTCTCTGTTCGCTCGCCTCCAATTGGCAATTTTCAATTTTGATTTATTCCATAACGGAAATTAAGTTTCGTCTCGTACGCAAAAGTTTACTTCATTGGCCTTCTTATGCCTTAAGGATTTGCCGCCGCTTCGCACACTATATACCAAGACCAACATGCAAATCCGCAATCCAATCCGCATCTCAAAGAGCGTCATCAAAAAAGCTCCCCAATAACATCCTTTCTTCCGAAAATCATGCCAATCAATTGATCTGTTAACAAAAACAAGATTTGCTCCTTACAGGATGTGCCGGAAATTATTACTTCCCCTCCATTATCCGATTTACCGATTTGCAAGTCATTTCGTTCTCGTTCACTGTCGATTAGGTCCCCGTCTGAGCCCGAATGCGAGTCAGCAGCAACTGGCAGCAATTGCCAGTGGGTTGTTGCGGGGGTGTCTCATGGGTGTGGATGTGGATAGTCCCCAAATCACTAGTGTTAACTAATTTATTGTCACGCAACAAAGTTATAAGAACGCGTTGAGTTGCATAAGTTCTAATCGAGTGTGTGCGTCAGTTTTAAATATGAATACAATATGGAAATGTGTTAAGGGTTTTTCTCTCCTAAATTGCTACCCTTAAGCCCCCCCTTTCGGCGAGTGCTTAACATTGAAAAATCCCAAAAGTCCAATGACTAATGCGTTGTGCACACGGTCGGTGGTGGGTGCTTCTCGTGGGGAGAAGTGGGCGAGCAACAAAAAAATGAAACAAACAAAACCGAAAAACAACCGAGTCCAACAAGTGCGCACGCCCATAACTTTCCCGTTCGGGTTCGGTCCTTTTTTGGTTTTATTGCAACGCAATTGGACCGAAAAACTGATTCCATTTTTTCCGCAACATTTGGCAATAGCTGGCTGCAAATGCACATATGTCCCTGAGGGGAGCGCGTGGACATATTGTCAAATAAATTAATCAAACTGTGTATTGGGAAATGCAAAACCTGGTTTGGGCGTTACTGGACATTGGCCCCCTTTTCACCACCACAGCGGCCGCCGGTCATCAACTAGATGAAACTGAACATGGACAAAGGCCATCGGCCAGACAGACGTAGAATTTTTGAATTGGCAAGAGTTTGACAGTTAGTTTTGGTTTTAGTTAAGTTCGGTTTGTTATTAAAGAGAGAGGAGCTATAGCGCACGCAGCACTCAATCCAGTTGGATATTCCAGTGATAGTTGTTGAGTTTTGTGGTTCGATAAGGGTGCATTTCACTCGATTGTGGAATTGGTAGAATACGAGCTGCCAATGTGGACAGAAGTTGTTGGAATCAAATAGAGTTGGATATAGTCTTTCAAATTAGTCGGTTGGATATCCTTCCTCCTTTTAACATAAATACTAACCTAATAGCATTAATTGTTGTTAAAAGGTAGTATCCCAAACTCTATAACATCCACATTTCTCATAACGCTTGAGTTGGCGAATAAGAGATATTTCTTACCATGATGAATAAAATGAAATGAAATAGAAATTTGGCAAGAGAGCAGTAACAAAGACAGTTTAAAAAACACCTCTCATTACATACCTGCACTGCACCCGCTGTACTGTACTGTGTAGTCTGTGATTGCGCATGACCAAGCGGGTTGAACAAAGAGGTGTCAAACACAGTATACTCCACTTACTCTACTCAGGGAAGAAAAAAAAAGATACAAATAAATGTTTTTTTCAAAATCAACTATCCAATGAGAGCATTAATAAAAAGACGTGGGCTTACTTTCGCTCTATCTGACGATGGATGACGATGATGGATGAAAATGGTTATACACACAATATTTAGTTGATGGCTTACGTGAGTGCACCATTTTGTGAATATTAAATTCATTTAGTAGGCTTTCGTGTATATTTGGTAGATAGCGTTAACTGGCGGAAATCTAAAAAGGGAAGTCGGTAGGAAATGCGTTAATTAATTACTAGCGATCTGCCTGTTTGTGTAGAAACCACTATAGCAACATTTGCTGATGGCACTGCTGTGGGTAGATACTTGCTGTGGGAGCAACTGTCGAAATAGCGACAAAAAAGCTTCAAACGACGATAAACAGTATCTAAGAATGGACTAAAAATGGCAGATTCAATTTAACTTGTACCGCCCGTGGTCGAAATTCGACGAATTTTGTCTGCAGATAAAGTAACGAAATCCAACTTCTTTTTTACATAATTTATTTATTATTTATTTTCAAAAATCGAAGAAAAATGTTTGTTTCCATAGTAACACCTCGCAGATAACTCTGCAATTTCCCTGAAATAAGATTTTATGATTGCTTACTTTTAGGGGTAATTAAATTGCATACCTTTATTGGTAAATGAGACTCTCCAGCAGGTTCTAATCTAAGATGATTAAATTCGTTATTATGGAAACATGACGGCGACAAATTGAATGGCAACAAAATGCTTTCGATTAAATGCTAAGCAGTTTGTATGGGAAATTCTTAACTTCATGTCTTAATGGCGACATATACCTACAATTTTTTGTTTGTGCACATCTATGGCACAGTACCTTTCGAATAATATAAGTTTCATTCTCCTCATTTCATGATAAATACTTAAAAAGTGTACGCAAACTTTTGTTGTTTGCGTATTAATATAATGATGACCTAAAGTTAGTCCATATTAACTTTACGTACAATAACGTATCACACATTCCAGTACCTATATATAAATAACACTGTAGTGGAATACTCGAATACCTACAGCCAAATATCTAGGCATGACTCTAGACTCTAAACTGCGTTGGAAAGTTAATGTAAAGAAAAAAGTAGACGAGTTAAACATGCGATACAGTAAAATATATTGGCTTATTGGGAGATATTCATCCCTGTCCAACTTCAATAGGTTATTGCAAATTCTAAAACCAGTATGGCTGCAGGTCTTCCAAAATAAAGTACTAATGAACAAAGCTGATCTACATAGAGATCAAAATATTGAAATGCTTGAAGATGAAATCAGAAAAGTTGCTTATATGCACAGAAGTAGGCTTTTCAACCACGTTAACTCGAAATAATCGAACTATTAAATTCAGACAATGCAATCAGGAGATTAAGACGGATAAATTATCTTGATCTATAAAAATAAGCAATATATTTTCTACCAAAAATATTGAGAAATCCGACAAAAATAAATTGCCGATTAGTCGAACAAAATCCCATTTGGGATGACGAACGTCATAACCCCAGAGAGGTTTTTTTTAGTTGCATTAAAGTCCCTCATTATTGCAGAAGCATCCCTCGCTATTTAGCTCTGCAATGTCTTTCGATTATTTTCCCTTCCCGCAAAATACAAAAAAATGATTTAAGTACTTCATTTATTTTATTTATTTTAATTATTTTACTTATTCCTTTTATTTAATTTATTTGCTTATTTCATTTATTTTATTTATTTTAATTATTTTATTCTTTTTATTTAATTTATTTGTTTATTTCATTTATTTTATTTGCTTTAGTTATTTTACTTATTCTTTTTAATTAATTTATTTGTTTACCTATTGCATTTATTTTATTTATTTTAATTTTTTTTCATATTCATATTTATATATTATATATTTGATTTATTTTAATTAAATTATTTATTTAGTTCATTCAATTTATTTTAGTTATTTCATGCTTGGCAACGCCACCCATCATCACACCCTCTGCCTTCTTACGCAGTGGAAAGTCACCCAATTCTGCATTCGCAGCAAAAATCGGCTGCATCCGTGGTAAAAAACCGAGTTACCCGCGCTTTTCACTCAACGCATACCTTTCTCATGGGCGATGGCGAACCACTCCACTCCACTATTCCTACACTCAATTCCATTGGCTCTCCGGCTTTGATTTGAGTGAGAATTCCTCCCGAAATTTCTACTATCATCATCCACCGACGAAGGACGGCGACGGATACGACGATATGGCAATGGCAACGTCAGCCCCTCTGGCGGATGAGCATGAGCGATGAGCACCAGCTCACCAACCAAACGAATTCACTGTACACAGAACCAAAAAACCAGCATCAGAGATGATGAGGAAGATGTAGATGTTCTACTGGATACTGGAATGAAAATGTTGCCCGAACCGACCGTCAACCGACAACGAAAACGAATTTCAGTTGCTCGGTGACTTGCATTGTATATCCACGTTGGACGGGAGTTCCGCGTTTAAATTGAAATCTTTCAGCACGCCGCTGCTCTCTACATGACTATATTATTATTCCAATCTGCCCTGTGTGCAGCAATAGCAAAGCATCATTCAGCAGCAGCAGCAGCACCGTCAGCATCCATGAGATATTTTCTCTGTGTTTTGTGATAAAAAAGGGTGATACACTCGACATACTCGTAGATACGTGTATTCAAAAAGGGTGAATAAGTGAAAAATAACCAAAGTGGTGTAGTGGAATAGTGAAAGGAATAGAAACACGGAAATATAATAGTTGGGATTGCTGTGTAAAAATTAAGTGGCAACCATTTCTTTTATTGTACTACGCGCTCTAAAGTGCCCCCGGGCCAGTCAAGGCAGGGTCGAAACTCGAAACAACGGACGGAAAATAGGAAAAATAAGGCGGAACGCTGCTCAGAATCTTCTCCTCTCGCTCTCGGTGTCTTCAGGAGTTTGTGTTCAGTTGTTTTCTTTTTGTTTAATTTTTTTGCTGTGCGTTCATAAATAATAATTTCTCGTACCTAATTGTTCCTGTTGTTTTTTTGTGCCAAAGTTTTCACATCACGCGGAGAGAGCATAGCCAGCCGTCACCGCCGCCGCCGCCGACGAATAAGCCGAGTGGTTCCAAATGTGTTGTGTAAATAATAATGTTAATCCCGATGTGGTTATGTGGAACGTATAGCTAGTAGTAGAAGTAATAAAAAATAATCTAAATCTATTTTTCGGTTGACGGCCCCCCTTCCTCCCCGCCGAAAACATCCACCCATCCATCGCCCATCCATCAGCCGACCCAGTCAGCCTGCCAAATCCGACAAAACAGACAAACAACGACAGCGCGCGACAACAACGACAACTACCGAACCGATACCGAGACCGACGACGACGACGACGATACACAAATGTACAAAGGAGGAGAGAGAGAGTCTCTTCCCAGGCGATGAGTTGATGAGTTAATCCAAATGAAAGCGAGAGACTGCTCTATTTGTTAATCAAAATTAAGTGAAGTGGCTTAGGCAATCCCATCCCCCCAATTACACGGGAACGGAAATATTTGTGTGAACAAAAGTTCAAAAAAAAAAAAACGTACTGCGGAAGCAAAAAGAGAATACGAAAACCCATCAAACAATCAGTGTTCGAAAGTTGGAAAGAAAAACATGGAAAAGCGTAAAATTGATGAAAAGTGCTCAACTGGACAACGACTCGAGGACGAAAACAACGACAACGATCGTCTGTGTGCAGTTGCAACACAACAAAGCATCAGCAACAACAGCAGTACCACCATCAGCGATACCAAAAACAAACGTATGTCCTGCACCAGCTCCACCCGCCCACCGCCCACTGGTGGCATAGAGGGTGGCGGTGGCGGCGGCGGCGATAGCTCCAAGAAGGACGTGGTATCTGCTCCGGTATCCTTGTTTAACTTGGTGTTTTACGTGATGTGTATCGGTTCGCTGGGATTCTCTGTGTACTCGAACATCCGGCAAACGCACACCGAGGAGCGACTAAAGCATCTTCGGCATCTCGACGATAGAATAACCCTTCTCGAGACAAAGCTAGACAACTTGCCCCAGTTGTTGTCCCATCTATCATCATCGCCATCATCATCATCTTCAACGCCGTTCATGACAACGGTGACTAAAGCAGGATCACAATCGATGGACAACATCGCGGATACTGTGCAACGGTTATCGCTCAAACTCGACGGAATTCAGAGGCTGCGACGCGATGTGTCACAATTGCAATTAGTCAGACGACAACAGAGACAGACATCGATTCAGCAAACGCCCGAGTGTCCATGTTCAGCAGGTGTGTATATATATGTCTATATAGAGAGTGTCAAATTTTACCCAGGCCCATCCATCCAACATGATATAAGCTGCACACTGATGACTGTGTCGGCTGGGCAGTGCATCGTGCAATTTGACGTTTGTACTGCGATTTGCCAACCATAATAAATTACCTACCTTGCGTAGGTAGGAGTATAGGGAACGTGTACGTAAATTGTATAGGTAGGCAGGTTAAATTGGCTGGAAGCCCCCGGACGTGGTGTGCGCACAGTGAAGCCAAATTATCGTGTATGAGGAGGGAAGGCAATTTTTTTTTTCTTTCCATTTTTTTGCCACTCAATCGGTCATTCAGTGGTCACTTTGAAGAAGGGGGTTAACCACTTTGCACTTTTAATCAATGATTGAGGAGGGAACGGGAACGGTGGTTTTTTTATTGCATTTTTTTAATATACAATTTAGAATGCTTTGGGATATTTTTTAAGGGAAAATTCAAGGATTTTCGTTGAAAATGATGGGCCATTTAAGTGACAGCTCTTACAGGAATAGATCTGTTCCTTTACTTTTAAATCTGACGAAATTTTACGCAATTGTCGTTCCTCAAAAACTCAAAAACTTCGTAAAAGAGAGCGGCTTCGAGAGAGTAAGATATTTCCCCTCTTACTAGTTTTTACTCAACAAATTTCTTTGCGTAAGAATTGAAACAACTGTCAGTCGCCTTAAGATTAATCGCATTTGTCATTTTTCACAGGTTACTACAAAAGCGTTCCTTAACTTTGTCGCTCCACTGTCATTTTGACAGTCTTTTCCATTTTTACTGCAAAAGTAAAGAAACAGACCCAATATGTGACAGATTAACCTGTCAGGAAACAATTACCTTTCTAGGAGACAGTAACCAAACCGTTGCAGCTGTCGAAGTTCGGATCATTTTTTTTTTACTGAACCAAATCCTATGATTGTTTGCATCTGATTTGTTGTCATACACTCTTTTTTTGACGTTTAAACCGAAATGAAAGACCATCTGTGGATGAGCTTTATTTCTCTTGGAATACAAATTTTGTGTGGAATGGTTCGGAAACGAAACGTGCATTTGAAATTTGAAATTAAATGTTGATGACATTTATGAAAAAACTGACAGCTGACTTTAACGTACTTCGGATAAAAGTTGCAACAAAAATTTTAAATAAAGTAAAATGTTTTAGTCAGCATGAAAAATGTTGTTGTAAAATAGGAGATAGTTTTAGGTCTGTTCCCTAACGACAATGAATTTGAACACATTAGTCAAATTTAAAAACGTTCCTTTACGCAAAAGTTGGACAGAGAGAGCCACAAAGAGAGAACAAAACATTTTCCCTTCATTAAAAAAAACCTGCAAATAATAGCCCAAGAAATTTCTTTGGGCTGGTTTGTTATAACTGATTTTAGCTGTCAAATCTCTTAAAAGTCAATTTGAATTGGCAGTTTATTTCGGTTTGCTTTATTAAGTGCTGAAATTTGTTATTAAAAATGGATAAAACCGCAAAAAAAAAAATAAATATAAAACTGAATCCGAATGTTTTTCAACGTCAGCAAACTGGCAACTTTTTTAAAACCACTGACGTTTGTTTTTGAATTTCTCGCATATGTTTACAACTTTCGTTCCTGTACTTTTTGGGTATATTCTCTTTTTCTGAGAGAATATATCCCCACTCCTTAATATCTGACATTTTGTCGAAATTGGCCCAAAAAGTAAGGGAACAGACCTTATATGATTTTAACAAACGAATGAAAAAACCAAGGGATAGACATAAGTAGCATTAAAAGCACTCTTGCGAGGCTGCAAATTAGGACTGCTGTAGGTAGAAACCGTTGAGTGAGTGCGCTCTTTCAAAATTGAACGTTTTCCAATGGTTTCATCCGTGATCCGTTCCTTAGGAGTTGCTGAAATGATTAAAAAGTACAATTTTTTGTGTTTGTCATTGTCACTTTTCGTTCTCTTCTGTCAATTTTTATTCACTTTGTTCGTTTAATTTCCGCAGCAACTTCCGACTTTTTTATACCCCATTTAGTTCTAGATTTTCCCGTCAAACGGACGTCACTTGTCAGACGTCACTTGTCAGTAAGATTTTCGGTGCAGTCAACCCTTCTCTGTTATGCTTGTTTGGAAACTACCTGTTTCGCTCGAAATGACTAATTCATATAATCGTGTGGCCACAGAGATGTTTGGAATTAAAGTGATGCCAAATCAAAATTGAAGACCGAAAGTAACATCATCTATACATTTTGCGTTCCCTCAATCATTTAGCTAGTCTATTACATCCCAACAAAGTCCTGTTTCATTACATTCTCAGCTACCTGTCAATAATTTCAACAATACATTAAAACCCCCGGGGTGCCCCGGGTGTGTCCGTCAGTTATGTATATGCAATTGAAATAATTCAATATTTTGGTATTTCCGTATACCATATCCCCCCCTCTTCTATTTCGAAATACCAGAGGAATTTTATTTACATTTTTCCAAAAATGTTGTGGAATTTTGTTGTTTATCTCTCTGTGGAAGGAGCACACGCTGCAAGTCTGAACCGGCGAAGGGTAGGAGGTAATAATAGAACACGGCAATAGCTTGATTTATTGATGTTATCCCCATTGTCTGTTCGGTTGCAGAGGAGATGGTTTTCAATTGGCTTTTGGGCTAATCTTCGCCCTTACATTATTTGGAAAACCATTTTCGTCTATATATACATACAGTTAGAACGTTGCCGTATGAAATTAACACAGAAAGCATTTTGTTATGCTGACCGATTTTGTAAGAGAGAAATTAGTAAATGTTTTCAAATACACATAAGTCTTCGGGTCTGTTTAGTGGTACATTTCCTGACAGTAGCCAATTAGCCCGGGCGAGAGTGGAATGGCATCTAATAGCATTAATTGAGACGTCGAGTGACAAATTGTCATTTTCTTAATGATGGTGGGTCAAAGCCGCATTAGTAACGCTTAACTAAATGTTCTCATGTCGAATAAGAAGTCAGCGGACATGACAAACGACAACAGAAGCGCACCGTTTTGCTAATTAATCTGTTTTAATAAATGAAACGATTTATTGGGGAAGATGTTTCTTGTACAGCGTTGCGTTATAGGGTCCAAGAGGTGTTAAACGTTACAGTATTTAGTGATAGTAATTGTGTAAAAATAATTTAAATATTCTAAAACCAAATCACGCAACGCAATATTTTCTATTTAAGAAATGTACCTACACAATAAACACTGACGAGCGTCCAATTATCACTCAAACTACATACCTCTCGGTCTTTTCTGAATACGCGAATATGCGGACACGCCACAATTACTACTGATCAGTTCTGTGAAGTTATCTTAAGTGGAAGATGCCCATGCTAAGTGGAATAAATAGTGTTGCCAACTAGGCAGACGCAAGTGAAGAAAGGCTACTTTTTAAATTTATAGATAAAAGTTAAACTTTTAGAAATGTTTTTAGTTGTTAAACGTTAAGAACAATTGAAAAATGAAATTAACTAGTTGCTTACAAAATAGTATGCGAGTTATTGAAGCTCAGCTATAATGTCGACTATAAACTTGCCAGTTGAAACAAGAAAGATAGTAAGAAAATAAGTAAGTAGGGGTTTTAGGAATTTTTAAAACGACCCGCATGCTATGTGACTAAAAGGTTTTTTTTTATATAAATGTGAAGCTATGATTTAATGGCCTATTATGACTATTCACAATTTTCGGGAAAATGTGTAATGTAGCATTTTCAGAACAAAAACGCAACCTTTGGAAATACGACCTTTTTTGGTGACAGGTACCAAATTTTGGGGTTATAGTAGTACCGAGGAACATACAAACTGAGGAACTCTAAAAACGAAAAGGCTTTTCAACGTTCATGAAGGCATCAATGTGTTGACATAATTCTGACATATTTACAGTGATTACAATGTTCAAAAATAGATTACTATCTCGGTACAAATTTACTTAAAAGATGGAGTAAATTTGTATGTTTGACCTGCTTGCACAATTCAACGCCTCATTCGACTATAGTGAAACTATACTCCTGGTTAGTCGGTGACATAAAGACGGACGTAGGCCATAGTTTAATGCCATCCATGGAAAAATATCAATTCTCTTTCACATACACTGCTGGTCACAGAAATAGGTGTGAGATAAAATTGTGTTTTAAACTTGATTTACTCCAAAGAATTTCACTAGTTTTGATTTATTTTTAACTTAAATTAATTTTAATATAGACTTAACAAGAATTAATGTATTTATAATTATTTATTATATAATAGAAATAAATAATAACACAAAAATATATTTTTTTCGTGCCCAATGAAATAGGTGTGTTACCTAAAACAATGAAATTTAAAATTTTTGTCAATATGTTTTTGAAAATATAAACGTGTTTCGTTTCCTTACCCTAATATCCTGAATATCCCCCTTCATTTTCCCGAACTTTATCAATTCTTCGTGGCATTGAATTGACCAGTTTTTGGCATGTTTCCAAAGGTATAGCATACCACTTTTTCTGTACAGCTTTCCACAACTGTTTCCTGTTTGTGAAAAACTGACCCCTTAATCTCCGCTTCAACTCATTCGAGAAGTTTTCAAATGGATTGAGATCAGGGGACTGACTGGGCCACGGGATTAGAGACACTTCATGATCCCGAAATCAATCTTTTACTAGGCCAGATGTGTGTTTCAGTTTTCCTCGGCAAATGGAAGCATGATGTCCTCCAATAACCCTGTATTCAAATCGGGTCATTTTGTTGTTGATTCAAAAGATGGGACCAATGCCATTCCACGAAAAACAACCCCACACCATGATATTGCCACCTCCGTGTTTAACCGGTTTTCTTATAAAGCGAGGGTCAAATTCCTTCCCTTTTGGTTTTCGCGCGTTACGTCCAGAATCGGAGCAAAATAAATTGATTTTTGTCTCATCACTCCAAAGGGTGTTACGACTTCAGGTCCGTTCCACTCTTTGTGGCTTAAAGCGAATTCTTTTCGAGACTTTAAGTTCTTGGCTCTCAAAAGTGTAACTTTCCTAGCAATTTTTCCCGGCAGATTGGCATTTTGGAGCCTTCGACGAACTGTACGCGCACTGTACTCACTGCATTTCCGATTTGTGTGGAAATCGTCCTAGAAGACCTAAAAGGGTTGGATTGGTTGGGTTGGACAGTATCAAAATGTGGCGGTCAGTGATCGGTGAGGTTTTTTTCTTTTTTTCCCCGATTCTCATTAACTTTCAATGGCTTTAGGGCATTCGTTCTGAGATCGTCCCAATGCCTCAGCTATGAATTTGTATGTTTTGCCCGAATCCCTTAGCCGTCCAACCAAATTTCGCTCTTGAGCAATGAGCTTTTCGTCCCATATTAAACCGCTAATTAAATGAAATATTAGCTAAAAGTACTTGATATGACTTAGATTAACTCACTTTGAAGCAATTAGTATTAAACTTATAAAATAAAAAGTTTACACCTATTTCTTTGACCAGCAGTGAAGAATTCTATGCGAGCGAAGCTTTTGTCTGGACAACTAGGATATGAATTGTCCGATATAATAAATCAAGGGCAGTTAGCAAGATATGTACAATATAATAAATCTGTAATGACACTTTTATTTAGTGCTCGTTTTGAACCTACTGTCAAAGAGCTATTTGTGTTAACTTAAGATGTGATATAAAAACAAACCAGCAGGTGACCACCTAGTCACGACGGAGCATTCAGTTAAGTTGTATTTATCATAAGGAACACCATTCATTATTCAGAACATATTAATCGACATTGTATAGTAGTTAAAGGGTATTTTTATAAGCCGATCGGCATAAGTTCGAGTACAATTCACACCAATAGACCATCTCTGACCTGAAAAACCGAACAATATCAGCTTTTCTCGAACCTCTATCCGAAACAACTGGTTTCTCCCTCATTCTGACATAAGGACTAAAAAATGTATTAAAAAAGAACAGTCATCTCATCACTAAAGTAAATTAACGCACTATTTTGAACAACATTTATGACTAGTTCCTATGTCGCTTAGATCACACACTTCGGCATCTTCTAGTAAACGAAATTAAGGGCAAACCAATTGAATTCACCACAAATACAAAACTAAAAATGATTAGCTACTTACACTTCCCATGGGAGCCGCTCTCGCTCACAATCCAACTGTAGGTACTAGGTACTATGAACTATTGCTTAACATTACTATAATCCAGAGAATAAAAAAGCGCTAATAAGTAATGAAAATTAATGTGAAATGTCAATTAGTGCGTGACAAGAAATTTATTTTCATTTTCTGTTTGACAGTTTACTAAATGTGAAGGCTCTATTTATTTTTTTTGCTGTGCGGGCACAGTCGGGAATATCAGTTGATTTGAGGTGATCGCAATTTTTTGGCAGCGGCTTTTTTTGATGATCGCAACAAGACAGATATGACATTAAAATTCAATTTTAAATTGAAGGTTCGCATGTTAAATTTACAACAAATTGACATTAAGTCGACTTTTGAAATATTAGACGACTAGATATTGTTAAGTTTTTGTTTTAATTTTTTTGTTTACATTTTTGTAAAGCTGCATAAGTCGATTTAGTTTGCAGTTTAAAAATTAAATTTCAGCCCATTGCTCCCTCACGCAACTATTGAGATGTCGAGAAGGATATCAGATTTGACAAATGACTGAAATCATCTTTGCAATTTGTTTTGGAAATTCTAGTTTTAAAACGAGAAAACTATAGCCTTAATTTACGTCTTTAAATTTATAAATGTTATCTAAATAATCGTGGTAAATATAAGTAGGTACAGCAAATTTTTGCAATCCATGCAGAGCGGATTCTTTTAAAAACCGTTATCCAAAGTCGACTAGATTGGTCTGATCTAGATCTACCTTAAATATAAAAAGTATATACAAAGTTCCCGCTGATTATCACTGAATCAAAGCCAGCTGTCAAATTTGTCATATATCTAGTGTCATCTGTTCTGTTTTGAAACAAAAACTGGTGCATAAAAAATAAACACGATAGATAATTGTTGCTTAATTTCCATAATCTGATCTGGATCAGATTAGGCTCATAATTAAATATGGCTATTGGATTCCTTGTATTCCAGAAAGGTCTCAAATGATGTCCAAAAAAGAGTTCACGGTTAATAGTCTTTGTATCTATCTTTTGTTACTTAAAATTGCATGACCATACCCAAATCCAACAGGACTGTAGGCACCTTTTAAAATTTCTTTGTTTTCCTTGATTTATGGTGGGAATCAGGGACTTATCGCACTCTTTGTTGCACAATTGGAATTTATACAAAACCATACTCAAGGACTTGTTTATAAAACATAAATGCACCCCTAAAGTCATCCGTTAAAGTTGATAAGTGCTAGAGAAGGTCTATATTTAATGTTGAAAACCGGTTGTGTTTGCTTGGCTTCTTTGTTTATTGGATTTGTTAAAAGGATATGCGCCCGAAAGGCTATGCAAGTGAGAAATGCATCGTGTTGATGGTGTCAATTATGAAGTCGGAATTGATGCCCTTATTTTCTAGTTTATTTTTTTTTGTAACATTTTTAACGATTATATGGTAATGAACTAGAAAGTCAAGTCTGACATTTATAATGTCGGGAGTAGGTACAGATTTGCATTTTATGGTGACTGTCACTTATTCAATTTTAAGTATAAGTGATGCAATGTTGCTAGGTCCACGGATTTACTTCTTTTTCTTCCATGGAAAAAAGAAATTTGAACAATCTGATCTGAACGTTCAAAAATTTACATTTGACTATGAATAATAACTCATGTACCAAATCGCCTTTCAGCAAAGTTTTTTCTAGTGCCAAAAAATAATCATAAATTATGTTAACAAACTGCTACTTTTATACTAATTTAATTTATTGTGATTTTCGTTCTTTTCTTTTTCTTTTCGTGTAATATAAATTTGACTTTTAAAAGTTAGATTTTTTCATAAAAAAAAAGTATCAAGAGTAGCGCAATTAACCGGGTAACGCATTTAGGTGGGACGCATTTAAACGGGAATAATTATGCACATTGGAATATTTTATTTGCTCAGTTTTCGGATGAATTAAACGAGCCACGCAATTAAGCGAGGGTAACTTATCAGGGAATCACTGTATCTTATATGTTATCGAAAAAGCTGCCTTAGCATTAGGTGGACGTACCATTAAGGAATATTGCTTAATGCTTATCACAGGCAAGTAGAACCTAAAGGAGACTAACTATGATGTTCAGGCTTTGGACAAGTCTGCCACTAAAAGTGATAATCCTAAGAATGATTTTGCGAACGAGCAATTTTGACCTCAATCTGCGTTCATTAATGACATTTTACTTAAGTCCTTTGACGGGGAAGAAGTGGTCTACAAATCGAAAGACACTGTTTTCAATGTACTACTACTACTATCCGGTAGAGTTTTTAAATTCCCTGAAACCATTGGGTATTCCATACCATAGACTTACTCTTCGGAAGAGCACTCCTGTAATAGGTACTCCTTCAAAATTAAAACAGCACTAGACTGCAAATCAAAACTTTGCTTTAAAATTTAATTGAAGCTATTATATTGACCGGGACTGTAATATTACTGCCACCAAATAAAAAAAAAACAAAAAAATTGTCTATAAAGAAATCCTTAAAAAAAACAATTTAAGTTAGCAGCAATTTTTCTAAAAAAAGTACATTTCAATAGAGTGCCACGCGGACGAAGTCGCGGGTACCTTCTAGTCTAATTATATTTGTCATTAATATTCATTTAATTTAATATTTATATTTATACTTTTTGTTTTGTTTTATTTTTAACGTCTTAGAAAGGCTATGTACTTTGTTGACAAATCAAAAAAAATTCTGCTGGTTTTAAACTGACAGATCTCCGTCAGATTCTGTTAAATTTTTCACCAGCCTGGCTCCCATTGGACGGACGACAGTGCAATTGTTTTCACACCGAATTAAAAACCATTTGTGACAATACCTTCTCCTTTGCTCCTCCTGCAGGTTCCACTGTTAACCCACAGTCAAATTGGTAAATACGTCCGTACACAGTGTTGGTGGTTGCAAGTTAATGCATTATGCATCGTCATTATGATCACAGCCAATGCTACAGCAAACCCCTAAAGGGGTCTGCGCTGCAGTTTTTCGTTTCAAAGTGACAAGTTGTCTCTTCTTGCGCTCCGTATGTGCCGATGTGCTCGAACGCGTGCGCGCTCGCGCAGACAACATTTTGTCCGTTGTCATGTCTGTCGCGCACTGATGGGAGTTACCTTACCTACATCTCTGCATGCCACGACACCACACTGTGTCCCATAATAAACGATTTTGTTATTGCCCACTTAAGGAATTTATTATCAACCCAACGAAATTTAGTTGTAAAACAGGCCACGAAGTCGGGAAAGTATCGTTTTACCCTATACGCGTTCGTGGCCGCTTCAAGGTGTCACTCAGATGAGCTCAATGACACCGTGTACACTGTTCCCCATTGTATATTTCATCGTTGGTGCGCATAGAATTTTCGAGTGGAGGCAGACATTGGTTTCATATTCTTTTTTTAAGAGAAAGAGACATTATCACGCCTTTGAGGTCGCGCGCATTCAAAAGACCCAACACAACAACAAACCATTTTTGTACGGACGCATATTTCCCAAACAATAGTGTGTACGTGTGTATCCCTTACAATTTATTAACTGACATTGAGTGAGAATTTTCAAGCTCAGTTGACACATTCCCGTCCCATAGCTGTCGTTGGCATAGGGATACGGATAGTCCAACAACAGACTGTCAGTTGTACGTGTCTGCGTTGCTATTCATGCTTGCGCTGGGTGGCTGTTCTGCTGCTTTACTTTTCAAATGGTAATTCAGGAGTGATTGTCATTTGTTTGTGGTGTACCCTGGTGTTCCCTTCGCAGCAGCAACACCACCGTCCCAGATAGAGATCATGATCGGATCGGATCGTCGCTCGCTAGGGGATAGGTCACCACCACAATACACCACTCAGATCACAGATCATGTAGCTATTATTACATTCTTTTGTATTGTTGCTGCGGGTAGCCGGCCTATTGTGGATTTATTTCGGACCACTCTGTGCCTAATCTGGGTACACAATACACACACGACGTCCCCCTTCTTCCATTCACTCTCCGATGATCGCTGATGCATCGGTGGTGTTTTGCAATTAAAACTTTGCTCATAAAAATAAAGAGGAACAACTGTTTGTGACAGGTATCCGAAAGAGAGATACATTTCCCAAATGGGCACTATTCTAGGTGTGGCATACCGCAGATGGATTCGGTGCGATAAGCCAATCCACCATAAAAATGTTAACGTTATTCCATCAATATTAGATTAACACATCGAGGACCGTTGCGTTGGTTTCTATATAGATATAGATGGAATACCTGCGGTTCATGCTCCAAAATCGAATTAGAAACCTCCAAGCTGATGATGATGAATGGGAAAATAGCTGAGCGCCACAATGCGCACCCTCATCTCCTTCGACGTCGCGCCGCGCCGTGTCCAATATCCATGAGCCCGAGTCCGATCAACTGACAACGACAAGTCCAATTAAATGAATACGAGTGTGTGTGGAAGAATTTCCCTCAAAATTCTTCGATGTGGACGTCTGCGGAGTGGCCACTTACAATGCGTATAATGCGTACACGCAGTAAGGAGGAAAAGTCACAGCCAAAAGTGACTGTTGATAAATTTGGGAGTTAGACTCGTAAACTGTGTACATGTGGAATGATTTGACCACTTGAGATGTTCAGATGTATACGAGCATGGAAGGAGGTCAACAGTTAATCGAGTGTAATGTAAACATTAACCACTAAACATGGCGTAAATTGATTTATATTGTACTATACGTTCTCAAGAGGTGTTGGTTAAGGGTCAACGAATTGTATCCGTTTGTGTATCTATCTATCTATCTATCTACCTAATCCAAGTTTGGGGAAGTTCTCAATTTATTTTTATTTCTTTCTGGTTCGATTTACATAGTTCAAAGGGAAAACAACACACCATTCCTCTTGAAAGTTAGGTAGGTGTATAGCCAGCAGAGGGCATGGGATGTTTTACAGAAGCCAGAGCAAAAAAAAAAGGAATGATTCTCTTGGGGGAAATCTACTCAACCTGAATTTATAAGCAGCTACGTGATTTGGCCACTACAGTGTATACCTACAGTGTATACTCTCCGGGAAGTTCTTTCCCTGATTGCTTTGCGAAACTCCTTCTGTACTAAGCCGTTTTTCGTATTTTTTTTTTCTTTCATTACCGGTGAAGATTTTGGGAAAATGTGTTCCAGGTGTGAGAAGGAAGGTGTTTGTTACTGCTGCTGCAGTGAAAATAAATTATGTGGGACTTAAATGGAGAATTTGGCACAACTACCAACCTGGGGATGGAGTTGGTTTTCGTCTCTGAAAATTTGTTGGACAAGATGTTGGTGCGCGCTCTGGACATTGTTGGACACCATACTTGTTGCGAAATAGTTGGGGGAATTAAAACAGGGATAGCATGTGTACTTGGGGGCTCTCGTCAAGTTATGTTATTGAATTTTTGACAGGCTGTATATATTCGGGATTTAATATCGAAAACGTTTAGGAACTTTTGGTTAAGTGTTTGAAGTTTTCGATTGCGGATAATGATTGGAAATGTTTCATTTTAACTTTTACCTTTGGAATGTTGGGTTAGGTGAGGTTTCCGAGTTGGGTGGATGCATTGTGATGCTTTTCAGTGGGGGTTAAATGCATTAAAAATACATAGAGAGGTATATCATTGAGTTCTAGCCTGCCTTCGAACTTCGAGTGCCCTGAGGCCGAGTTAGCTCATCTATGAAGGGCTGCTACGTGAAACGTGACTGAATAATTTATTGACGCAAGGTCAGACAATCGGGCAGTGACAGAGAAAGTGAGGTACATGGTTCATTGAATGGTTTCTTATCAATTAATGACTTGCCGGCCGAAATAGGTCCTACCACAATTTCTAGATTTAGCCGATCCAGCTTTTCCAAATTCCGTTCAAAGCTTTCGCTGCATATTTCCACCTGTTGCTGGCTTCTGGGGCAGTGCCCAAATTTGAGTGTTGTCTTTATTGTGGGCTTCACCAAATTGAACAGTTCAAGAACAGTACGTTTGAAAGCGTAGCAGCCTTTAAGTTATTCTGGTTCAACTATGATCTTGTGTTCCCGACGACTTTTTGGTATACGTTAAGGTTGACAGGCGTTGGGTTTTTTAAGAAATCTATGTAAGGGACTCTCGGGTTGGGGAAGCTGGATCAGTAGCTATAAACTGGTACCCACGGGGATGGGGCCCCTGTCTTGGTTATTCAACATTGCGAGAACTAAATAGATGTGTTCATTAGAGCACAGAGGTGTTAGATAGACCTCGCCCCGATCACAGGGCTGGATGACCTTACAGTCATTCGGAAAGTGAACTGGGGTTGTTCAAAGTACTGACTCCAGAGCGAAGTGTCAGACGCTTTCTCATTGAGCCACACTGGCAGGCGTTAAGCAAACCTTATTTGAGTTCTATGTTGCTGGCTTCTATTTGAATTTAAATTCCCCAACAAGATTTTCCCGAGATTCCAGATCTAAATATAGCTTCTCTGTGCTCAGGAACATTTCAAATATCCATAAAGCTTCGATTACCTCATGGGTTGAATATATTTTCAGTTGCAGCGACTGCCAATATTCTGTTAGTGGTTTTAGACTATTGCACCCGCGTGATTCGTGTCGTCATCGGAGTTTTTTATTATTTTCTTCAAACGGTAAGAACTGGAGAGAATTGTAAGTGGTTGCCAAGGTTCACCTCCAACAAGAGCGCCAGCCAAAAAGAAGGGGAAGAAGCAAATTCGTACACCTATTAGATTCGGAGTGCCCTTTTCCCGAAACTCACGTGAAAAATCGCACGCGCCGAAGTAGATCCCAGCTTTTTTAAGAAAAGGTATTGAGTTCCGCATCGAATAAGGGGTGTATAACGTCCGATAGTTTATTTGTCTCTGGTGCTGGGAAACCTAGGATGGCATTCTTTAAGATGAAAACGTTCAATCGTTTTCGTTTAAACAAACGTTTTGCTTCATAAAACTTCGGAAACGAAAGTAAATTTCATTTCATTTTCATAAAAAGCGAAAGCTAATTCATCGACGTTTTCGTTTTCCTTGTTTCATGTAACTCGAAAAACGAAAAACGTTTTCGTTTCATGCGAAAGGAATACAGCGAATGCTATTTGTTTGACATTTCTCATTAACTTTGGTTATTTAGTTTAAGTTTTGAACTATTTTTTATTACACAAAATATTAGCTGGCGGTTTATTCTTCGAAATTGTTCGGATTCTTTTATGCTGCCTGAAAGGTTTGTTTATTAAATTGATATGCATTGAATATTTTAGTTTTGCTTCACGCTTTAAGTTCAATAAAAGTGTTAATGTTAATTCTACTTATATTATTATTCGAATGTTAAACTCTTGTTACGACCAAAATTTCTTTGAAAGCAGTCAGCTGAGCCGTCAAAACAATGTATTTGATATATATACAGCTTTTCAAACCTTAACTTTTTTGCCACAACGTTTCTTAAACCCTTGCGAAGTAGAAGTAGAAAACGAAAACAGTTACATGAAGTTGGGGGGTGTCAAACGAAAATCAAATAGAACGCGTGGTGCTGCATACCATTATACCGTTATCCATTGTGCTTCCTAATCATCACATTTAACGTTTCGGCTGTAAATTTCAGACATTGACATACTATGTATGGATTGCTAGTGAAATGTTAGTTTCATACAAACCTGCGAGGAAAAGTGAAGCAAACATAAGCACTAGCCCTTTTAATCCAGTGCGGCGAAAGTATTAAACCTCTGCGCGCCATTTCTATTTTTTACATAGAACACAGTAGAAAAATTGCAACTGCACAAAATAACGATTTATATTCAAAAAATTTCCGACTTTCTACAACGGATGGCGTACTCAGCACTTAAAAAAATAATCGTTTGGTTTGAAAATACAATCGAATTGCTCGATGACATTTGAGTGTTTCCAATTTTCTCCGCCGTGAACCAAAAGGGCTAGTGCTTATGTTTGCTTCAACTGCTGCTAGAAGTCCATGTATAGTATGTCAATGATTTTAGATGTCAAAGCCATTGGAGGTGTGTTCAGTTCGCACCCATTGATCTTTGACTTCTCATTTACCCAGCCTGTGCATAATTGAAGCTTCTATAATTTATCAAAATAGTACTTTCACTTAACAACTGCGGATAACAAATTCACATGTAAAATAAATCAGCGTGGAGCCTTGCACTTTCATATCTGGTGCCAGCAGTTGATCTACCGCTCAGCTCCACAGAATCGGACGTCCCTTGTGAGGGTCCTACACTGACAGAATGCCGACAGGCCGTCTGGCAGGTATTCAACCGAATTTTAAGTTGACATTCAAACTAATCAAGAGGAGATTAATCAACTGTACAAGTGAGCTGTCTTCTTCAGACTTGACAGTGCGTTTTCATTTTGAAATCTTGCGATGCAGTCTTCTACGAACTTGTAAAGAAATGGGCAGCCTTTTTAGGATCAAGGTAATAATTGGATCTGCTTAACCATATGTTAAATCCATGTCCAGAGATTAACACTTGTGGGGTTTGAAAGCTAAAGTTGTTTACATCAAAAAATCAGACCTTTTGGATGTTGTAGTACCTTTTAAGTGCCTTTTTTCACCAGAACCCTAGGATTGGCATTTCTAAACTGCTGTAAAGTCACCAAGGCTTGTTCTATTATATCCTATATCGCTATCCAGGTGCTATACCTGTGGTAAGTTTCACTTTATTGCTTTCCAAAAAATTTAACAACCTCCTTTGTTAAAGAAAAACAGTTTTTTCCTTCAAATTCAGACAAGGAATATGATAAATACGGAGACGACAAGGACTACAACATTGATGATGCTTCTAATTCTTATATTTTTATCTGCAAACCCCCACTGCGAAAACCCCGAGCAAACTTCCTTTTGACACTTTTGGCTTACTTAGCCCCAATGACTCTTGCGCAGCTCCAATTGCCTCCTTATAATTGACAACCCACTTAGAAGCCAATTGCGGTTAGTATACAGTTGTAAGCACTCCTTAAATACCTACACCACCAGAATAGACCACTTTCATTGTTAAAATCTATTCCTATATTCCAACGTCCTTAAGCCTTACCCCGCCAATTTCAACTCAACTATATAGCTAAACTTTTCCAAGTGGCATTCCAAACCAAATTGCAACCAACAATAAAGCAAGACCCAGCAATTTGTCAACCAGCATTAATAAAAGTCTATAGGACTTCATTCCACTTAAGCACGAACCCAGTTAAATGAAAAACAAAAAAAGTACAAAAAAGCCAACCGAAACGGAAACAAATCCAAATTGACCACAAATTTTATTGCGCAACCTTTATTTTTACGACGGGACTGGGACTCCTTTATGTATCTTAAGCCATCCTCAGGCCGGCATTAAAGAAATTACTTTCAGAAATGATCTCCTTAATGGTTCTGTCGATGCGTCGCGTCGGTCGTTTCATCCTCGCGGCGGCGGCTTTCTCAGATCACCCCTCCGAGTTATCATATTCTTCAATATTTTATCTATATTCCTACACATCGTCTGTCTGCATTGTTACGCCTCCTTTTTATTTATTTTCCAAAACAATTTCCATAACAAATCTCGATGGTGTTATGTGTGTATAAAAATAAACGTGCCACCTAATAGCGCACCACATCCATCGACACTAGACAAAATTGAAACATCCTACACTAGTGTTATTGAATCGGAGATGGGATGGATGAGTTGGATGAGTTGGATGGATACATATTTTATTTTCTAGATCATAGAAGACGAAACAAGAAGACTAGTGGCTTGCCAATTTGTTCGTGCGGTGGGGAATAATTGAAAGTTCTGCCATCCATCAGGGCAGACACACAACACACGAGTTGTATCTACCACAACTACATCTAGAACCACCGAACCGAACAAGAATTAAATTTGTTTAGTTAGCCCGCGGCATTGATGTCAATACATGAGAATTAAATTATCTGGCTTAATGTATAGAAAACTACATATTAATGCCGCCACAGAGCATCCAGCCAGCAGAAGCGCACACACACGTTAGTTTGCGGCTGGGGAGGTTAGGCAGATACAAACTCCTATGTACACAGCAGTAATAATTTGACGAAGAGGAGGAGGAGGACGATGCGATGATGATGGGGAAGGAGGACGTCTCGTTGGAGAGCCCCCATCTGCTGGCAAGAGGGAAACCAGTTTATCTGGCGGCAGCTCCAAATTGCTGCGCGCACCACTGGTGCGGGAGGTGGTTCCTATTTCCCAGAGGTTCTCCTGGATGCCATCTCTAGCACCGTCATCAACGTCACCCTCGCTCTCTCGGTGTACGCTGGAACATGCTGTACGGCAGTAATTTAAAAATAAAAACCAAAAAAAAAACAACACATAAAACGTTGCCACGTTCACAATAGTGGCGCTTTCCGCTCTACGTGTTGATTGCATACAACACAGTGTTTATATTTGTTAATTTAACGCGAAGGGAAGTGTATAATAAATTATGGTTTAGGATAAAGAAAACAACAACAATGCGACGGCCCCATCAACAGGCGCGTGAATCTGATCTGACTGTAGGTATTATAAACACTAAACGGGATCGGGTTACGAAAACAGAACCGCAAAACCGATGCCGGACCGACTCGACACTCGACACACGGATCAACCTTAAACCTCTATCTAATGCCCTATGAAAGAGTGGAAGCCGACCTCGATGTCACTCACTATGATGGTGGATGGGATCGGACAAGGAAATGTAATTAATTCCCGCTCCCATATGTTAATCGCTCTTCCTGCTGCTGCCGCTGCTGGAACGGGTGCGATGTTATTTTTTCTTCAATATGAAGTACATACTGAGTGATGTAGGCTGGCTGCGATGAAAGTACTTTTCTTTGCATTCTCAATCATTGGAGTCCATTAATCAATTTACTTTTATTGTATGAACACACACCACACTGATGGAGGGACTTATTCCATATGGGCTGGGTTGGGTGTGTGAGTGGATCTATTATCCGAGGCCGCCACACTTAATTTGGGGAACGCAATTACCACTCCTGACGACAGTATCCATATCTATAGCTATGTGTATAAAGATGCGCTTCTAATCAAAGTCAGTTGCTCAGTAAAAGGATTAAATACTTATAGGGAAATGTGCTGATGCTGAGCACACGAGAAATCTTTTCAAGTGTATATATCTATCGTTTGCCTTTTAGTGCTCACACCCTCGCACAACAGTTCGAGTCTATGTCGCACCGTATTCCCTCTTGGATATGCGGTTGTATTATCCGTATCTATCGCTGCTGCTCGTCCATTCATTCACTTTCCATTCATTCATTCATTTGATGCTCAGTCATCAGATCCATCCATCCACCCATTTAATCGTTATGTCGCTCTTCTGGCTGTAACTATCTGTGTATACGTTTCTCCCTATATACGGCGTATCTCCTCTGGGAAAAATCAAGAAAAGGGCTGAAAGTCGACTGTTACATGCCTGAATGGATGGTTAGCTAATAAAGAGCCCACGCACGCACACTCGCATCCGATGGCATCTGTGTGGGAAAATGGAAAATTATCTAAACGTATTTACTTTGAAATTACGGCGTTTTGTCTAATGAATATTTTATACACATATCTATATGAACTGCTGCTCTCGGTCGGTGGCGTCGCAGCCTCCGCCAACAGCAGCATCATCGTCGTCGTCGTGCAAGTGAACAACTCTTGAGTACTTTAGGAGCAGAAAAAAAACAGCAGAAACAAAAAAAAAGGTTGCCCCACATATGGGTAATGGGTATATCTCTGCTCTCTACGTAAATACCATCATCTGCACCATCCCATGGCTGGCCCAGCCCAGCCAAGCCCATAGATAAAAGTATTGAAACAGATACCTACTTGGTTGAGAGACCGGTTGTAATTACTCTTGAGAGAGGTGGTGTAATGGGGACTCAATTGGCTGTTAAATGAGAATTTGAATTATTAGTGTAGAGAATTGGCCTTTTTCGGGATGCTTTTATGTGTGATGGTGCAACCGGGACCGGGAGTTGACAGATGGGATTTGAAAAAAGACACTCGAGAGGAGAGATGATAATATGAATCCATTAATTTTCTGCGATAAAATGCCGCTTTCAAGGGCAGACAGACTTTCACAGCGATACCTACTTGGAGGATAGACGAGACTCATGTGGTTAAAGTATTTTTCTCGGGTTGCAGATGACAGTTTTTCCCCGCAGAAGGATTATAGGTCTGGAGATGTTTACCAAAGGAGCCTCAATATGTGCATAGCAAGTGTTTGCAATAGTTTGGGGAATATTTTAATTGTTCCCCAAATATAGTCTGCGGTGGAATACCAAACCATTTACAGTGATGATATGGGCGGCTTAAGGCTTTAACGAGATTTAAGAGAGAATTTTACTCAAAGCTGTATTTTGAGAAGCACATTTATGCATATTAACTGTGCAAGAACTCACAACTTATAGGTAGACCGTTTTTACGACTGAAACAATGCTAACTTCTTGTGCTGGATTACCAAAAATCGCACTTTTCAGTCCTGTTATCAAAAATTAGAAGCGAAATCCACATAGCTTCTAACACGGCACTAGTTACAGTCAAAATTTCAAAACTCCAAAAAAATCTGCAGAAGTTTTAAGTGTTATTTATATGGCAGGATATATCCGTCATTCACTATGCGACTTCCCAGCTGTTTAGAACTACAGCTTTAAATAAATTAGTAGAACTGCATTAAAGAGAGCTGAGAACGCCCCCGATGATATGTTTATTTAACGGGTCATTCGGGACATTATTTGCATTGAAGTAAGCCAAGTTGCATTTGAGGCATTTCTACTGGATCTTTTTATTTTAAGTCAAAAATCAGTCAATACGATTAACTTTGGTTTTAAATTAATATCGTTGTCACTCGAGAATCCAGAGGTCCAATTCCAATTTTCAAAGGGTCTAATTTTAGAAAAGTCAATTTTCGAGAGCTCCAACGTTTCTGTCTTATTGGCTTATTGTTCTATCGGAGTTCCAAAAGAAAAAAGTAGGATCTTGCTTCGAGGCCGACAATTTTGCTCGTTCAACCCAAAATGTTATTCATTGCTTCGATGATTTTTTGGGCAAATGCTTCTGGAACAGATGAAGAATTTTGATCATAATTATGAACGATTCCGATGCATTGTTGAAGGCCTTGAATCATATAGCACTACATGTCAAATATGGCCGCAGTCGGCTGTGAAATTTCTATCAAAGATTTACTGATATCTACGAAATTCCTGTTTAGGGTTCATTGAAGTTAATTTATTTTTAATACTTCTCTTGAAAAAATCGCCAGGTCCAAAATCGGCAAGTCGTAAAAAAACGCCGATTTTCCTACATTTAAAGCTCAAATTTTAACACCTATCAAGAGGTAGTGACTTTGGCAGGTGTGATTTTTAAGTTCCCAAATCTCTCTTTGAGAAAAAATAAGGATAGAGGTCTAAAGTCTTTGTTTTTCAAAGTCTCCAAATTGGTTTTAACAAACGTCATGCCAAACTTTCGTTCCTGTACTTTTTGGTTACCTATACCTATTCTCTTTTTCTGAGAGAAAATGAGTCTAGTTAACACAAGAACAATTAAGGGTAGATATTCACTCAAAAACGCCAAAAACCCTCATTAACTGCCTAACAGCAGAAATTTACCACCTCGTAAATGTACTGTCAGATTTTGTATGGCGAATAGTTTCCGTAGGCCTCATAATTTTCCGCAATCAATTTGACCCGGAAATCGATTGCGGAAAATTACGCAAATTTTCAAACTGTGATAAGCAGTCGTGTGAATTGTTTTACGTTTTGTTGTCTATGGCCTGGAAATCAATAAAATTATGTCGATCGATTATTATAAAAGCAAACTTGATAGAAATATGTATTTGCCTTTGTTTTAGTGCCAATTTCATCAAAAATGTAATCATTTATTTCTTTTCGCTTACTTTCGACATATCGATAATTTTGATAAGTCTAAGAACAGCTGAAATACGTAATGACATTTCCGAGGGGTGTTCACATAAAGCATAGCAGAAATTTATGAATTTACGAGCTGCATAAAATTATGAGATTAAGTGAATGTCCTTATTGTTTAGTTGTAAACATATTTTATTTTAAATAGGTATATAAAGAATTATTCTTAGCAATTTACCTTTTTTTGTCAACATATCAAATGTTATTTATCACATTTCCATACAAGTTATCGATAAAATAAATAAATAAATATTTTGGCGCGACAGGTTTGTGAACCCTAGGCCTAGCTTCTCACAACCTTTCGTTTTGTGTGAGTTTTCAATTTTTTTGAGGAATGGAAGGGATCTACAATTTTACGCCAAGTCTAAACCTTAATATTGAAAAATGTCAAAGTTTAACGTTTTGCCGAAATCGTTCATCTATCAATTTCTCTTATAAAATAAACGATAAGTTTCTTTCAATCGTAACATCTAAAAAAGACCTTGGAGTAATTTTGGAAAAAAACTTGATTTCTTAAGACATATAGATTTCTTAGTCGCCAAAGGTAATTCAATGTTGGGATTTATATTGCGCAATTCAAAGGAGTTCTGTGTCCACACACTTTGAAATGTCTGTTTTTTGCTGTTGTAAGATCTACTCTTGAGTATTGTAGCACTATTTGGTGTCCTTTGTATGAAGTTCACTTTTATAGAATTGAGAGAATACAAAAACGTTTTACAAGAGTATTAGTGAAAAGGCTTCACTGGGATATTGATATGCCTTCATATGTAACAAGATGCAAATTATTTGGTATCTTGCCTCTTAACATTCGAAGAAAATTCTCTGAAGTTATGTTCATTCGTGATGTATTGGCAAATCATATTGACTGTTTCGATATTTTGGCATTAATTAACTTTAATGTTCCTGCGAGGATGCTTAGAAACCGACTGTTTTTTAATGTTCCATATCACAGAACAAATTATGCTGGCAATGAACCATTGTCAAGGTGTTTAAAAGAAAGTAATACTGTTTGCGATATGATTGATTTTAGTCTAAGCAGAGTTTCATTTAAAAATAAAATTTGCTTTTAATTTATAACTTATATGGTGGCAATGTTTAATTTTTATTTTATTTTTATTTTTTATTTATTATCTAGTAATCACTAAAGTACTGTAACTTTGTTTGATGAAATAAACTAAACTAAACTAATTAAGAAGCTCTTTCATGACAGTTTTACTCTTGGATGTTCGCCAGACGTTCGCGAGAGGTGGCGAAATGAAAAAAAACCAAGATGTAATTTAGTTCTTTCGGTATTCGAACCGTGGACCCCTCGCTTAGTAGTCCAACACACTAACCACTAAGCCACTGCGCAAATGATGCACGTTTTGAAGTCGAAAAAAGTAGCATGCACGACTGGGTCGCAAGAAACTTTTTCTCTTATGGCCTATTTGACTAGCAACCGCTGTGTCTAGGTTGCACAAATATTTTTCGCAGAATAATTCCACAGGCAATTTAACTGTCATCTTCGTTTCAAAGTATCGGCCAATTAATGTGGTTGATCAAAGTTAATTCAACGACCGCGTGCCACGCTCTTTTACTCTCTCAATATTTCCACCAATGAATGTTTACTTTAAATTTGTGAAAACTGTCAACATATTCAAAGAACACAAAAGTACAGAAAGTATTCCTATACTTCATTCGTCGAATTCGGCATTTGTTATTTTATACTTCTATATAATATCAGGCAAACAATTTTCGACGTGTTAAAAAAAATGGGATAAAATAATAACGCACTAAAAAAGAAAATACCTAGTTGAACACTTACCCCGTACAACACTAAGTGACCCATTGAGCCTTGGGAATAATCTTTTCAACCTTTATCTAAATAATTTCATTTGGATAATTTGTCAAATTCAACCTGTACTCAACTCGACTGTCATCGCAGTTTCATAACTGATTGATATAAGTAGCTCGTGTTCGAAATTTAAGCAGAGAACAAACAAAATCTTTCTGTTTGCGAAAATTTAAGAAGTTGACAAGGAACTTCTTAAACCTTACTTCAAAATGGGGCACATATGTAGATTGTGTTCCATGTGGCAATGTAGAGTAACCACTTTCAGTGCTTACAGCTGCCTTTTTAAATCGAATCGATTCAGATTGGGTTTTATTCACTCAACATTTATTTTCTTTTTTGTTCTGCTTTTTGTTTTAATGCAAAAACTTTCTTTTTTATCCCTTTTGTCTGAACACACTCGCTAAAGGAAAACATTTTGCCTATTCCGATCGAATTGAAACTTTATTACAGAAAAATGGATGTACTTTTTCTTCATCCTCACTCCTTAGCTTATAAACATCTAAAAGCGTATCTAACGAGTACCTATCTAAAAGATACTCTTAAGGATACTCTTTGTTTAAATCAATTAAATGCGTTTTAACCTTTTTCGTCTGCTAAAAACAATTTAGCCTCGATTAATCACCTGTGCGTACCCAATTTAAAAGTATAGGTACTCGCTGATCCCCTTGCTTTTACAATTTAATGTAATCAATGTGGATTATCCCAATTTAATGGGGGGACACGCTCAAATAAATGGAAGTTGTAAACAGCTTTTTCGCTATGGGAAAAAATCGAGCAAACATTTCTAGTCGATAAGAACAACAAAATTAAAGTGCAAAGGAAAAAAACGAGAGAAAACGTTTAATGTTCCATTATAGATACATCCAGGCCACCCCAAGCTGTGTAAAGTTGTAGCAGCTCCTTTAAAGAGATCTCGGCTAATTTCAAAGGACTTTGACTTCAGGGTCTCAAGGAGTATAAAATTGCTCATAGTGTATGCGATTTCAAAGGGTTATTTTCATTATAATCTCTTTGTAACCCGAAGCAGTAAACAACTGTGAACATTTTTCTTATAAATACATCCTCAAACATGGCTGTTTTTACTTACTCAAGGGATGGAATTGGGTTTCCTTTAAGCATTTTTTTAGAAATGCCAAGTAAATTGCCCAAACAAATTTAAAGGCATTAATGACTTGCCGGACGTTCATTAAACTATAAGGCTCTTGTACATATGGGGTTTGATAACTTATAACCGGTATTGTGCTATTTTTTTCATTATGTTCTTGCGTTCACAGTTCTTGTGTTCTTTTGCACCAAATTTTTATGACGAATGCTCGTTCACTACTAATTATTTTTATACACAGAAATGCAGCTCTGTTTTAAAGACAAAAATACATAGAGAACGCAAATCGATTATCAGATAGAACCTATAGGACTTGCTTTTAATTTTGACACTTTTAATTTTTTGGGATCAATGAAAGGGCCCTGCCATTTTTACCGAATTTGAACGGGTGAGTTTTAGAAGCTTCATAAAGAGAAGTAGGTTTGTTTTCGGATGTTTGTCGGACGATGACGCGTGGTCGCGTAATGGAAACAAATGTTAAGGTGTATTTCCTGTTCAGGGTTGAAACTTGACCCTTGTTTGAATATGCAATGTTATGTAGAATGCTTTTAGAGCACCCGCCTATCAGTGAAGAGTATCTTCCTGAACCAGTCCAACCTTTCATATTCCGAAATCCTGGAGAAGTTATACATACGCTACACTTCTGGGATGTTTTGATCTTTTTAACTAGAGTCCGGCTTTCATATTGACGTCTCAAACTTGCGATGCATACTGGTATTCAAAGATCCTCATGACTGGAGAATAATTGTCCATTCGTCAATTGCCTTCATTCGACCTCTTCTCGCATAAAACCAAAAATCTGTGCGCCTAATGGTCTTGACAGAAAAAGGGTTGCACTTCATCCTTCGAGTAAGAAGTTATAAGCTCATCTATTTTTCCAAATCAAAGTAGCAGTGGCTAACAGGGTTATTCTTCGGCGAGTCTCCAAAAGTATGTCCCATTCATGGAATCGATGATAATTCTGAGGATAATGAGCTCAAAAACTGCCTGGCAGTTTGTACCATCAATAGTGAAATGTTGTCGCTGAGGTGGACAGATGTTTGGTTGTTTGTTAAACGCATTCAATCGTTGACAATCCTCTACTACGATCCGATTGAAGCGGCCGACTCTACCGGTCGCATACCACCACGCATTACACGCAATTTCTCTCACCATCAATTATTTCATCAAAGAACCTGGAAAAATACTTGCAGATTCAAATGCCCATCGTATATTTCTCTTTCGTTCCGCTCCAACAGAGAAATCGACATAAATTGCTTTTGATGTATATATCACTTGGTCATCCACCCTAAAGCAGAAAAACCATCAGGAACTGGTATTTTTCGATTTGATGAAGATCATCATGTCAGATTTTGGTCTGTATTACTTAGCTTCTACGTTCCACAGGAAGCTGAACAATAGCTTAAAATGTGTTCCATGTGGTACAGCTTTTTTGGATTGATTTAAAACTATTCAAATAATGATAAATACAGAAAATCCATTTTGCCTAAAAACGCAAAAAATGTAGGCGTGGCAATGAACGCCATAGCCTATAGTTCTTTTGAAGGCTTACGAAACATTGCAAAAAATATTCATCGAAATCTGTCCAGTAGTTTTTACGCCAATAGGTAACAAACATATATTCGAATAAATTGTTTTTTATTTTTAATTATATAAAATTAATTAAATGCTTATTGTTCGAAACTTTATAATAAAAGACACTCTATCCCAATCCCGCAAAGCATCCCAAAGCTAAAAAAGCAAAAGGTATATTTGTGAAGCACTTTCTGCTTGGATATAAGCTTGAAACTTTTCTCCCTGGCAGCGGATTATAAAAAAAACGTGTCCTATATCTTAATGGCAACATTCTGCAATGTAGCTGTGAAAACTGAAATCAATTTTGTGCAATCGTTCTTAAGCCTATTCTGGTCAAACACCTTACAGAAAAAATTAATGTTTTATTGTTGTGAAAATGTGGACTGGTGAAGTTAATACCATTGCGGTCGTAATGGTTCAGTTTTTAGCGAATGAGAGGTCCTGGGTTCAATCTCAGTAGAAGTACAAATTACGTTTTAATGTTTTTTTTCACTGCGCCACCTCTCGGGAATATCTGAATATTCAAAAGTTGGTATGATAATCCTGACAGAGCTTTTTCGTTCACACTAATTCGTAGGTCCCATTTGGTTCCCGTCAAAATGACATGGGTTCTAATGCTCATATTGGACCTGTGCTTTAAATATTTATTTTATTTATTTATTACTAGCTGACCCATGCTCGCCTTGCTTCACCCGGCTGCCACTTTTAAGACAAAAATTATTTTCATCAAACTACATCGAACAGCTTTTTGTAGATATGTTTCTACCCTTGAACCTTTCTAAAGGCAAAAACAAAGTCAATAAAAACATAATTTTAATTCCTGCTAAAAAGTCTACACAAAAAAGATTTACGCAAAGTTCTGATATTTCCCTCTTACCTCAAATGTCGACGAAAAGTAAGTTAGACGCATGAAACAACTTGACACACGAGTCCCACCAGCCCATTTTCAAACTTTTCCCAATGAACAACACCTGAAAATGTGTTCAACCTGAATGCTGAAAAGAGACGACTGCCCATTGAAGTGCAAGGATGGAGGATGTTTTATATCTCAAATGATTCAGGGGAAAACCAACTAAATTCACCTCTTTTTTTATTTTTCAATCCGATAAGCCATTACTGAGCTAGGTCTGTATAAACAGAATTTTCCTTACATATAACCGGTTTTATTTTGCAAAAACCAAGTTATATTCCGGGTTAAAAAGTATCCTAAAGCCCGACCCAGAACATAAGCAATCACTATGCCAAGTTTCATGAAAATCCGTTCAGTAGTTTCTGCGTGATGCGTGGTCTACAGTTTTATTATGTATAGAGAAGAGAAA
Source organism: Cheilosia pagana (assembly GCA_936431705.1). Classification (NCBI taxonomy): domain Eukaryota; kingdom Metazoa; phylum Arthropoda; class Insecta; order Diptera; family Syrphidae; genus Cheilosia; species Cheilosia pagana. The sequence goes on from OW386166.1 coordinate 112,739,258, forward strand.
GAGATAGAGATAGAGAAGAGATAAATAAAACGTCACTGTCAGTCGTCCTTTGCGCAAAATTCTGTCAGACAGGTAACTTTGCGAAAGGCACCATTTGCACCAGTTAACATGCATGTAACAAAACCATCTCGTAAAAGTTGTTCAATTATTATATCCGCTTGTTTACTCACTTCCGCACAACATGTAAGAAATAAATAAAAACATCTGCCTTATGGTACTGCGTCCCAGTCATAAAATCGCATTCCATCTCTACTGTCATTTGTCCCCCCCATTTTCATGTTATATCCTTTGTAAAACATTTTTCATAAATTTCCGCAACTATTGACATTGCAATATGAGATTCATGTGGAAAAATGGTACACCACCACCATACACCAACCCATATGTATCTACAAATGGAAGTTCTACTATAAAGCGACTGTCAGAGAGTCTGACTAGTTTTCTTTTTCAACACACACACCCATATGCTTTTGAAAAGGCACCCGACAAGTACAAGTATATTTACGAATGAAATTCTTTGACTTCGCCTTCAAACGAGTATTGTTCTCGACTATTTGGTTTTTATTTGTGAGGAGGAAGAAAAAAAAAACTCTCGCCTCTCATTCTTGAGAAAAAACAGATTCATCCCACTCAAGGACCCAAACAAATGCTGCCATCGTCAGTCACAGTCGTTCTGATGATGGCAGGTGCTAACAAATGGCACTGCCATCTCCGAAATCCACCAACGATGCCATTGTAAGTTATATAAGTTATAACCTTGTCCCCAATAACTCACATGCAGTAGATCTAACTTTCAAATTGCACCCATTGACAATGATTCCTTGCAGGCCCACTGAATAGGCCTCCAAATCGCCTGTTGACGCCTCGGCAAATAATACGATCCACCAGACTTCACATATTTCATCCGGAGCAAGACGAATGCGAAGAAGGGACAGAGAGAAATGGAGAAAAAAAAACTCATTAGCCACCACCCACTTGTGCCCGAGGGAAATAGCATATCAAGCACTCAATAAACTCATATTTCCCCCCGGGGAATGATAAGTGGTCACGTCACTACAAATCGAGAGCGATACCGGGACCGGTTCGACTGTCCCGAGCCTGAGGCGAAAATATTAAATAAAAATATTTTATTTGCATTCTCCTTAGTCCGCAGCTTTATTTTTAATTACGCGACCGCATAGCCGCAGCCCGAAGAACACGACACGGACACGGATATAGGAACACCTACGCGATTTGGCTGCAGATACTACTTGTCGCTGTCGTTGGCGTTGTCGGTTGTCGCTGCACGCAATGAGTAATCGTAATCGTCGGAGGAAGATATATGTAAATAATGAGAGGACCACAAATGTATCTGCAATCTGAATGGATGGTGATTATTATTACTTGTTTCTTGTTCCTTTTTTCCACTTGGTGAACGAGATTCCGATGATGTAGCTGGCAGGCAGATCAGTTTGTCATTTACAAATTGACGCAGCATCTTTTTGCTGGGTCATGTCGTATAAATGAGTTAATAAAAGAGATCGAAATGTGCGGTTTTCCACGAAAAATCATCAGCAGGCGCTTTGTCAAGTTTTCTATTATCTTTTACGAGCCACGCGCCCACTCGCCGGGGGATAAGAAAATTTATTAATTATTATTTTAAGTGCGAAATAGTTAAGCGGATTCGCATTCTTGTCATAATTGAAAGAACAAGAAGGAGAATGCTTTAATTAATTGGGGTATTTCCAGGCGAGGACAAGCACAAGAATCAAAACCAAATGCGTTGGACAGCTCTTAAATTTATGATAATTGCCAGGCAGTAAATTTGTTTTGTTTTTTTTTTGGCGTTTACTGCTGTCAGATGTCAGAAGTAGGTGAGCTAGGTGGGCCTTTTGAAAAGTGACCCTTGAAGGCCATATTGGGCAGTCAAGAGCGGAACCCATTTTAGTTTTGGGCTTGCAAGGAGGGGAACTCCATGCCAATACTTTAGTCAAGTGTCCTTGCCTATTGAAGCCCGGTTTTGTTAATAAACTTGTTAAAGGTTGTCAAGGTTTTGAAGAAAGTGCATTCGAAGTAGGATCGTATTTCTTGTAATAGTATTGGAGTGGGGGCAGTGACTTAGAAAGAGGGCTGTGCCTTGATAGCAGAGGCTCTGCAAAATTAGTCCTTTACTTCGCAAAGAAGTGTTCCCCATATTATAGTTTTTATGCAGGGATTTTCGTACAAGTCTTTCGGTCCAGCCTTCATCAGGATTTCTTGTGGTGTTACAAGTTCTCATGGAGGTCCATTTCGTGGTCGCAAATTTATTGGCTTCTTTCATGCTTCAAGCTTGAGCTGTCAAGGCTTGACACTCACAGAACAATCAGCTTGTTCTGACGTAGTTTTTTAAACTTTTCTCGCTACTTCATCTGCTTTATCATTGACTGGAATCCCATGCTGTCCAAGGACCCGGCAGAGCAAAATATTTAGCTATGTTTCAAGAATTTAAAGCTTTTCATTAGAACTTATTTTAGATTTAAAGGCGGATAACGCTGTGCTGACATTAGAGAAGGTTATACCAAAATATTCTGTCAAAATAGCTGATGGGAGGGCATTGCTATGGTTCGGAGCCGTACAGATTTTGATATTCCCATCGATTTGGAGAAGATGGCTGGCCCTTTACACTGGGTGTCTGAGCTGGAGTTTGGAGGTATTTTGAAACCAAGATATAGTACTTGCTTGACCAATATATTTCTCAAAGTTCATCAAATGCAGATGGGAGGGTTTTCTAGGCACTTAAAGCTGACAATGGTACTGTAAGAAGGTCTACTAAAAGTGGATAAAGAATAGCCTCAAGGCCTCCGGTTGTAGTTATTCTCATTGCGCTGTTTGCACCGATATACGCAAGCTTTGTACATAGCTATAGCCATAGCCAGAGCCACTGACTGGCTTTTAAAGTGCACGACTATCAAGATTCATTATGGGTCTTTTGTTAGTCGTACATTTCCGGTGTTTACCTTTGGACGTTGATCAAGCTTCTTTCGTTAATTCTACGTCAAGAGTAAAAGTCGTTCGATCCTTAAGGTTTACTTTTTAGTAAAGATTATTGTCAATCTCAGACTCTTTCCTTCTTCTTATCGGGCTTCAGACCCGTTAAGAGTCTCTGCCTGAGACACTGCGGCCTTCCATCCTCTACGATCCCGGACATGCTACTTCCAGTTGTCCAGACAAAGCGCTCTGGCATCCGCGATGGCTTGGTCTTTGAAACGGAGGTTCGGTTTTCCTTCTCGAATCTGGGGGCAGGGATTCGAATAGCCTCATAGCCGAGCCAATGTAGTCGACGTGTTTTGGCTTTTTGGACTACATCCATATTTTGGTACAGTTCATAGAGTTCGCGGTTGTATCTTCTCCTCCATTCGCCCTCCTCGCACACAGGACCAAAAATCCGTCGAAGAATTTTAACACTGTCAAAAATTCGAAAACTGACCCTGTTTTCTGGGGGTTGAGACTGCAGCTTCTGGTCCAAATTTCAAGAGCCTTAATGGGTCATCGCCAAATTGTTGGGAAAAATAGTTTCGCTGCGACCAAAACCACAATCTCATTAATTTCATTTACAACAAAGAAATAAAAATAAAAAACTGGATCGCCCTTAGGTTTGGCTTTGAAGGCGTTAACTTAAGCCCAAATTTCAGTTGCCAATTCGATTTCTTGTTGTAAAGAAAGATTTTCCTTCGTTAAACTTTAACTGGCCCCGAGCATACACCTACCTAAGGTTTGTAATCAATTCTCTTGTTAGTAAGAAGTTTCTGTGATTATCATTCGGGCTTGGGGCAATGTCTTAGTAGGTACCAGATAAGACTTCTATCCATAAAGGGTCATTATTCTTATTTTGTAGAGCAGGGATTCCCGATTGTGAATTGGCCATGATTTGCGGAGCAAACCTTGGAGCAAACCTTGCCTGCGGTTGGGCGGTTTTTGACACTAGAGAAATCCTTGGTTTGGTAGATCCTCACGTAACCACTCTTGTTTAGAAGCTTTCTATTAAATATAACATACCCTCACCATTTTTAGATATTTAAAAAAAGTTCTAGAGCAGCTGTGAAACTTGCAACCACCCAATTTACTCCCATTGCCGGTTTTGGGTATCTGTAAATAATGTAATGGGTTTTCCAATAAGAGGTGTTATTTTGTATAGCCCGCTATTTCGGTAGCTGTCACTTTTGAAGCTGCTATTTTTTGAACATTTGGCAAGTAGAAACTACGCCATTACTAAAAATGGAACGATACACGATCATCAACAATGTCGTGTCTTTGCTGATTGCATGAAATGCATGAAAATGATACGGAATTCCATCGAAAAATCATCTTGACTGATGAGGCCCATTTCCACCTCGGTGGCTACGTCAACAAGCTAAATTGTCGCATCTGGGGCTCGGAAAACCCAAGAGTTATTGTTGAGAAGCCTCTCCATCCTCAACGTGTGACTGTTTGGTGCGGTTTATGGTCCCACGGGTTCATTGGAACTTACTTTTTCGAAATTGAGGTTGGATCAACAGTTCCGGTGAATGCATAGCGCTATAGAGAGATAATTAATGACTTTTTATGGCCGGAGTTGGATGGTATTGATCTGGACAACGTTTACTTTCAACAAGACGGCACTACGTGCCACACAAGCAACGAAACCATTGGTCCGTTTCCGGACCGTGTTATCTCTCGAAGAGGTGATCACAATTGGCCACAGAGATTTTCTGATTTAAACCTTGCGCCTTCTTCCTTTCGGGCCACGGGAAAGATAAGGTCTACGCCAACAGCCCAGCGTCGATTCAAGACCTCAAAGATGGAATTCGTGAGTCTATCGAGAACATAGGGCAGTAACTTTGCGATTTTGTAAATGGAAAATTTCATGAAAAGTATATGGTCCTGTAAGCGTGGTCGTGGTGGCCAATTGGCTGATGTTGTTTTTCATTATTAATGGCATACCTTCCTCTTTATTTTGAAATAAAATATCCGATCATTTATCTCCAAAAAATGGCATTTTTCTTTAAATAATAAAATAGACCCTCTTATTGGAAAACCCTTTAATTTGTCCCCCGTTTTGGATCAATTCAGTGTTCATTTTTACCCAACTGGACTCAGAAGGAGGATAATGTTATTCGCAGTGTCACCTCCTGTAGTCTCAATGGCTTGACCAATTTTAAAGAGTGCGGTATCATTAGATTCGTATTCTTCCCCGGAGTGTCAGAGACTTAAAAACTAAAAAATGTAAACAAGACACATTCAATTACAACTAATTGTCAATCGGAGGCTTCGCATATTTTGGGTGCCGTGACATAAGGCCAAGCCTCATAAGGCCAAATCCCGATTTTTTTTAAATTAAAATAATGTAAATATTGAATATAGACGAGTAGGAGCTGGTTAAAGCAACCTTTGGAAACTATTTTAATAGTTCCGTCCATTAAATATTTTCTATCCCGCGGTGGTATATTTTCCTTTATTTTGCTTATTATTTTTAAAGAAGAAAATATATAAAAAAACTGTTTTTGGTCTTCAAAAACACAAAACCTATCACTGAGCTAATTTTAAAACTGTACTTTTGTAAATCTGTACAAAAAATCCGCGCATCAAATACTTAGTATAAGAACACCTATAGATAAGAAAATTAATTTATTAATGAAGTTCTTGGATTTTATTTCATAAAATTTTGCAAAAAATAAGGAAAATGAAATAAGACTCAAAAAATTAATCTTAAAAATTGGAGTCTACTTCCTAATAAAAATGAAAAAAGACCCCAAAAATTAGTTAGAGCCCAATTTTCAATAAAGCCCCAAAAAAAGGTAATAACAACCCAAATTTTATTGAAAATCTTCGTATAATTTGTTGGGTCTTGTTCATTTTTTTGTATCTTATTTCTTTGGGGCCTTATTTTGCAGAGCCGACTTGAGAATCATTTGGCTTTATGTCACCTTCCCGATTTGGCCTTATGACGTTTTCTCCAAATTAAAAATGCCAGAATTTGCCAAATTTCGAGATTTGGCCTTATGACTCATAGCCTTATGTCACGGCACCATATTTTGGTTAGTCTGTGTAGGTAGCCTCCGATTGTCAATTTTATACTAAAATGTGTCTTGTTTAAATCTATTTAGGTCTTTTTTACACTCAGTCTGTTTTTTTTATTAATAAATATCCTATAACAGCCTTATTGTCTTATCCAAAGCTAGCACTAGTATGGTCCTTAAACCAGGGAGTTACACCTCAATCTTGGACAAAAACCACACCACAATGTCTCAACCGGTGGTATACGTATACCACTCCTCCAGGCAATCACGCAAAACAGAGAAATTTGTCTTGTACAATAAATGCCTTCCCCCCTTACTTCTAATTGCCTTTGCAAGACTTGCAAGCTCCACCGGAGTGTATCATCCCATTTTATTGAACCCTAAAACCTAGTCTAGAAATTTTCGAAAGAAGTGCAGAATTTAATAGAGAAGAGGTCACCAGAGGGTAATAAAATTACATTCTAAACTACATTGCAAGGAGGCAGACATACCGTATCCCTAAAACTCATTTAAAGCTTGCAACACGTAGATAGGTATTCTTGCTTTTGTTATCGTCCTCCACTGGTGCAATATATGCCAAACTTTGTATTGCTGTGACTATTTGACGTTGACCCATAAAAGGAGTTTGTTATCTTCAAGCTGATACGAGGACACATATATACCAAGGACGTCAATTCAAGCCAAAAGGGCCAAATAACTTTGCAAACAAATATTACTTCAGATATTTTGTCCAACAAATTTTCTATATTTATTGGAATTTGTCCTCGTTAACCCACAGGAATGGTCCGACTTGTTGCCTATAACAGGTGTAGTGGTGTTTCCTAAGCAATTTCGGAGAAAGCCTCAACCAAATATGAAATATGAGGCAATTAGCATGATGCAGTTCGGCTAAGGACCGTAAATTCCGCAAGTATGGTTAGAAGACATCTTGTGCTCATAACTCTAATGAAAGTACACCATCTCACAGATTGTTTTTCGCAATTATTCAGAGTGTTTTCGGCTCCAAACAAAAGGATATTGTTTGTACACTCCAGCTAGTGATATTATCTCCACCGTAAGGAGTACCGCACGCAGTATACCTGCGACAACAATGATTTACTTCCAACCAACTTATGTTGGCACACACTCTGCACACTATGCCCGGCCTAATCTTCCTCCACAAAACCGATTTTCCTCCCATATTCTGATGTAAATAAACCGCCAATGTGGTTGCAGTGGTTTTCGCCCCCACCCCACTGTCACAGTCACAGAATAAATTTATTTTCAAGCACTTATCGCAACCGGTCAATGACTGGCTTTCATTTTTTATGCATCGAAAATTCAAAAGAACCTAATTGCCCTGACTAACACTCAATAACATCAAAAGGCAATCCAATTTGCTGCCCCATTGTTCCATTAACGATCAATCATAACTCAAACTGAATACACAACCGATTAAAGGGAGACAAAAAAAAACCACCCACTCCACCCTGCCAATTGTGATTGGTAGCAAAAATTAAACAATTAATACAGCAACTGCCGACCCGTAACCGCACTCCATAACTTACAAATATCTCTAATCACTTCCCAACATCGCGCTAATGACTGCTTTAACAGACCTAACCACCCTCGGCGTCCGTCGGTCGGTGCGGGGGCGGAATGCCATCACCATCACCATTCCGCTGCGAGTCCAATAATTGCCTTACATCAAAAATTTTAATTAAAACCCCTCAATGAAGTGTCGCGGTGTTAATTCTGTTAAGTCCGACCTCTGCCAAAACTCTGTGTACATATATATTCACAAGTGTCCATGCAAAACCCTTCGAGTCCTCATAATCCTCTTGAACCGCACGGCACAACCACCAGCAGCAGCAGCAGCCGAGCACCATCATCATCAGTATAGTGGTGGGGGGGCAGCAGTCTCTGTGCCGAAACAGAGGATGTGGTTAATGAGCCATTGCCTGTCGGTTTATTGGTTCCCATAAAAGGAGCCCAGTATTCGGTGCTCCTCTAATGCCTTTCGAAAGTGAATGGCGAACAAGATGAACAGAACGCAAAAAGACGAGAGGAAAAAAAATCAATAATCGCTCGCAAAAGCACGCGAACGGAATATTTTCATTATTGCGGTTCCAGATTAAATTTTAACACCCAAATGACCTAAATTAGATGTGGATCCACCTCCCTCCCACTCGTGTATGATGGTGTAATCCTTTTACCACGAGCTGATACTATCGCGAGTCGCATAATGCGTCGTGTGGTTGATTGACGCGTAAAGGATGCAATCTTGACGTGAGCCTTTAAGTACGCGAGTATCCATGCAAGTGGTGCTCGCGGTGGTTTAATTTTTTTTTACAGATATAGAGATACAGAGGACATACTGCAAGTGACAAAGTTGACGGTCGAGGGGATGCACAGCATGCGAATGCAAAAGCACACCGCAGAGCACAGACCGAGATGCGTTGTAACCGCTCTTTGACACGTTCTGGTTTATGAGATGGCGGTGTAATGGCACTGGGATTATTTATTGTAATTGAGGAGCTGTATCGTCCTCTTCCTTTTGCTGTTCTCCTTCGCGAGTGTGTGTACGTGTGTCTCCTAATAAGGTTAACACGTAAATCAAGCTCGGCGGGGGAACAGCGATTTATAGGTCGACCCCGAAAAGGGCTGCCGTACTGGGTGTCCCCACAATTCATTCTAAAATCTGATGTTCGGCCCATTCATTGAATATCCTCTTGGGCAAGCAGATACACAGATACATTATGGAATCTGTAACTGAAATTGAAACCCTGACGGCGATATCAGCCATGGCCTTTATCTAGAAAGGCATAAAATGAAACTCAATCCAATTCGAGGACGATTGAGGTGCATAAACAAGAGTATCTCGAACCGAGAAGAAAAGATATAAAAATTAGCAATTAATAATGCTAAATTATTGTGTGGAACGTCGTCGTCGTCGTCGTTGTCGTTGTCGAGGAGTGCTGGGCTGGGGGGCAATAAACCGACGACATTATGGAGTGCAAAGTGTGGAACGACTCCACATCCACACTGAGCAAGAGCATCTGCATCTTCATGTGTTGGGTGGGAGGGGGTGAGAGGCGCCTTGTGGCTGGTTCTTAGCCCGAGTTCAATGGGTGGTCGCCTCTTCATCGTCGTGCACAAGTGTTGCCAACTGATGGGCAAGGTGGTGGTGCTGGCATACACAAGTACTGTACTGCAGCTTGGAGTATGTGTTTCTGAATGCGAAAAGGCATGAGGGGATACACCGAACTTTGTATACAAACCATGGAACATAGAACAGAAACAGAAACAGAAACATAACGCATTCATTGTTGAATTACTTCCAGTGAAATTGGGAAGAATAGCAATACGGCTACCGACGGACATCTCCGCACCTGGCATCTGTATCTATGTATCTGTCTATGTTGGTGCGGTTGTTTCTGAGGTGTGATCCTGTGGGTATCTCTCGAGATTGGGTGGTCATGGTCATTCGACAGCAATAGTCGCTTAATTGTGTTCAAGGTGGAGAGGGGAATGGGCTGCCATAACATATTGCGGCCATTTGTATGGAGAAAATAGTTTTGTGTGTCGGTTTTCTGCGAAAAATTGTTTGCAATTGAATTTGTGTCTTAAAGAGGATGGTTTGTGGGAAGTTTGCCTCTTTTTTTCTAATTAACCCAGTTGAAGTTTTTACTTAAATATTTTCGGCGTGTGCGTTTGCATAAGTTGCAATGTGCATGAAGCATGAGTTTGAGTATATAAATGAAAAAATCCTTGGGGGGTTATGTGGAGTTAATCTGAGTGAACTTATGTAGTTGAATGTTTGAGGGAGAGATGAACTAAAAATTAGATATGCAGCTTCGGAGGGTCCCTATTGTAATGGAAGACGTTGCCTGCGGAAAACAAAATGGGAGCACGAACACATGCCGTCCGCAGCAGCCGATCTCTGAAAGTTGACTGTCAAAATGCATATATTTACCATATCCCTCGTGGGGTGGGTCTGGGTAGTTGTCTTAAATGTATGCAACTCATCCCTGTAGAGTTTGATTTGTAGCCAAAGTGCAATTGGCTGTGCGTCACGTTGGCAGTTGTTCTTTTTGTCAAGTGTTCCCACTTTGCATGATGTATTTCCCAAAGGAATTCCTATACCAATTTTCTTTGTCGTCTTGTTACATGCATGAGGTTTCGTGAGAAGGTCAAAAAACCACAACATGGCGGAGAAGTAGCAAGAAAAGCGTCTGGCATAAAATTTTCTATTTCGTTTGAATGGGCGAGGTTGGAGTTTTGAACCCATTTGTGTCAAGGAAAATTTATTGAATCTATGTAGAGAGAATATAACGTTTTTAGGTAAAAATGGCAAAGTCGACTAGGCTCTTTACCTGCTCTTCTCCCGTATTATAAGTTGCGTAAATATCGCTACAAGTAAATTTGTATTGGCAGCACTGAGACTACACGTCAAAATTGCAGTTTAAAATGTGGAATTTTTACAAATTCTTACGAATTCTTACGCATTTAACTCAATTGTCGTTCCTCAACTCGAAAAATTTGTAAAAGAGAGCGGCTTCGAGAAGCAAGATATTTCCCCTCTTACTAGTTTTTACTCAACAAATTTCTTTGCGTAAGAACTGAAACAACTGTCAGTCGCCTGAAAATTGACAGCTGATTTGAATTTGTTATTTTATTTGGCATTTGGGCTTTATGAACTATCTGTCATTTTTCAAAGGTTACTACAAAAGCGTTCCTTAACGTTTGCGTAAGTTTCCCTCTCTGAGAAAGAATTCATCCCCTCCACTATACTACATAGCCGTCTGACTGAAAGGGACAGCACTACCTAACACGCAAAAATACTTGACACATATTTTGGTCGGCCATCTTGTTAACTTGATATTAATTATGGGAAAGCTCTACATGTTGATATTTTTATAGCTATGGCCTACGGAATATTAGGTCTATTCGCGTACTTTCCCGAGCTAAGCACTAAGAATATGTCAAACTAAAAAAATTGAGCGAAACCCTCTCATAGAGCGAAAAATAAACTCCTCCAAAGTACGTGTATAGATTTCGAGTTACTTTGAGCCACGTAGATCTTTGACATCCACTACGACAAAAAAGTAAAACCAAACAAATTATTAAATTAACAAAGGAAATAATAATTAAATGTCTAATCCAACAGTTTTGTTTTTGTGTTCTACTAAACACAATTTTTGTTTGGGAGAAGATTCGACCACCACCGAATTTTCTTTATTTTTTTTATTTTTTTTTTTTGTGTGTGTGCACGACTTTTGACCGATTTTGGATTTGTGTCTTGTCAACTTTGTGCATCTTGCCGGTTGAAATTCTCTAAGCTGTTTCGAGCCGAGAGAGGAACTGCTCGTTACTAGTTATTTGCTTATTTTCTGTTTTTCTGTCATTTTTGATGAGATCGTTTTTAGACTTTGAGCGATTGCGATTGATTTATATCGATTGCGTTCGATTTAAACCGCATACGCGAATGAACCTTTTGCTTCCGGAAGTGTTGAACGGATAATTATTTATTTATTTCGTATAGTTGAGTGATGTTGTTGGTTAAATTCGCTGAAACTAGTTACATTTCTCATTTGATATGTTTTAAAGCAGAAATGGAAACTTTTAAGTGATTGCAGAAATGTTGGTCGCCGGAACTTGTGTTTATTTCCATTTAATATAAATATAAATATTAATTATATTTACGCTTCTGGTGTGCGATCTCTTTCTTACGCCTTTATATGCATTGACTGTGGACAAACGGATCTCTCTGTCCCATATCCTGAAAAAATGCACATGCGGTTGTAAATGCAATTTAATAATTCTGCAGAAAATAATAATAAAGCTGATACCACTCGGAAATATTGAAGGGATGTTATCATACACGCGGGAATTAGCAATTTCGCTGGAAGTAATTCTTTCCGAAATGCTGGATCTTAAAAACTTTAGTGAACATTGATTCGGCTCGTCAAAATGTGACAAACCTAAACGGGAAGCCGTTTTCGAACAGTTTTTACACCGAAAGCTGACAAAAGAGGTGCCAAGCCTGTGAAGGTTAGTTAGTTTTAGCTATTTCGCCTACCTCCCTACGCCCATCAATTGTCTCCGAGTTTTTGATAGCCGCAATGTGCTGTTTTCCGGATGAAAATATTACATTCCAACTAGCTTTTCCTATCCTAAGGACAGAGTTTAAAGGTGACGCCTATTTCTAAGTCGAGATTGCTGGATGAATTCAAAAGAAGCCTGGTTTGACAGAGACACCACCTTCGTTTTGTGCACGTCTTAATAGGTTTGAACAGAACTCAAGTTCTACCAATGCTGCAGACACCCAGATGGGAACATCTGAAGCTATGCAAAATTCACTTGCAGTTCTTGAAATAAGTGGGCTGATAGCAACAATTTTTCACTCTTTACGAGTTTCAATGACTCTTTTGTACAAAACATTTTCACTGTAGGTATAATCGTTTTTCTGAAAGGTGCCGCGCCCGCATTCAATCCCGCCCACATTTTTCGAGCTGCTTGATACTGAATATGCTTTCATATTCTAGTTTTTGCAACCTTTGCAGACTTATTAATATTTCGTTCTTCATGTACTTTTAAGTGGCATGCCCCTTGCCCAATCGAAGTCACATTTTTTAATCATTTTAGCAACCAATATAAACAACATCATTTTGAAGCTGCCATTAGTGCTAAGATGTACCGTGTTAAATGACGAATAACTTTTAGAACTAACTTTTAAAAATTGGTTCATTATAAAAAGGTGTCAAGTGTGTAAGGGGTAACTCTGGAACTACTAGACTTAGAAATTCTTTTAACAACCAGACTAAAGCTACATCCTGTCTGAGTTATATAGAATAGCTTTTTATGAAATAACAAATAAAGTTTAAATAAAAGATTAAAATACTGCACCGAGAAATACGTTAAAGGTTAAATTTTAATATATAAAAAAGTTCTATGTTTACTGCCGATTTACGACGATTTGGATTAATGTTTTGGAAACATATAAATAATTTTGAATATTGCTTTTATTCTCTATCAATATTCAAAAATCTGTTCAAAATTCAGTTTTTCCTTTCTAGAAATCGTGAAAAAGCCGCTGAAAATCCTTTTAAATTGGATTTTTCATCGAGTTTTTGTTTCCAAACTCCGCTAAAGGGTGTAAAGTTTCTAAAGAATGTCCGCCTTTTGATGATGTGCTATGCAAATCGAATGTTGTTTTAATTGCCTTCGAAAATTCGCTGAAGGTCATGGTTTTGCTTAAATTTCTCAATCTAGTTACCACACAAAAACAGTCTGTATACTTGCTGACATAGCAAATATTGAAATGTACCCCGCTTTGCATTTTAGATTTCAAATAGACCTACTCGTACCCAAGGAGCTTCGAGTATTGTCAGCTTTTGCTTGATTTGGGACGCAGCTTGGGTTACACAACCGATTCTGATAATTCCTAGAGAAGAGGACTTAGAGAGAAAATGTTGTGCTGCATTCTTGCCATGCTGCTTATTGTTATTCTACTTCTATTTTGCACATCGTGTACAATTAGATGCCGTACCTTATTACCGAACCAATTCGTGTCGTATTATGATGGCTTAAAAATATTCTCGACATCATTATGCACTCGAAAGGAGGAAAGTGCACCAGCATCGGTTAAGTGCTTCTAAAGCCGGACAGATTGAGAATTTGTACTCCATTTTTCAAACGTCATAAGTCAAATGGATTACCTATGGGAAGGGGGAGACTCCCATCCCAAAACCATCGATAATTCCAGAGCAGCATGACACACATACTCGTCTTAGTTTAGCAAATCCCAGCACGAGTGTATAGGTATCTGAAATTCCTACGATGTTGATAATTTCCCAGCACACCCTGTCCATGATGTATGTACTCCAAAGTTGGTAATAAATTCCCAATGAATAATCGATTATCCCAAGCAATTGTAATTAGAATTCCTCACCAGAAGCTGCTCGCCTAATAAATCTCCTTATAATGGTCATCAATATCGAATAGTTCAAATTAAATTACATTATTTCGGGCAAAAAGTTAGGCCGCCTCAACCGCCTACCACCCATACGAAGCCCAAGACACATATTGACAACTTTATCAAGAGCTCGGTGATTTGTTTTCGATTTCTAATCTAATTCTTACTCGATATATATCGATATCGATATACATTGAATGTAATTTATTTCATAACAAATTATGTTTTCAGTTTTCGACATAGATAGAGATAGACAGTATCAGTAACTCAACAATCCAATTAGATGGAGAATTAAGTTGAAATTCGATATCTGCAATAACTCTTGAACTTGTGAAACTTCTGGCCATGCCTCCCCCTCGGTGTTATGTAACGTTATCGTTACTTGTTACCTTGAGATTATAGGCTTAAAGCATTTATGCAATGGAAACTATGTCAATCGTGTTCACGTATCAGCGCGTCAGTCTCTCTTTGACAGCCAATAATCCAGCAAAACTAAATGAATTCCATTAAATCGAGTGAGTTCAGGATGAATGGAGGATGGAGATGGCTTCCAAAAGTAATGCAGATGCATTCATGTGCAAATTGGATAGCTATGTGTGTGTGAGCGCTGGTGCAGTCGATTGATTGATGTCCTCATTAAGCGCATGGTGAACTTGCATTTTATTTTCTAAACATTTAACTCAGTTTGTGGAATTGAGTGATTGTGCTGGTGACGTGTGTGTTTTTTTTTTGTACCTATTGAAAATGTCAATATGAAAACAATGAAGTTCAATTCACAAGGATGTTCTGTTCAGCATTGATGGTAAACTTTTCCCAAGTATACCTACCTATTGTGAATGGAACACAACAGATGCTGTCAAAAACAGGGAATATATTTGGTTGGCAATCGATAAATGCGTAGGTAGTGAGTTTTTTACAAAACTTTGCGGGATAAAATTCTATTCATATGTCAGTGAATTCTGACATTTCATTCACATGAAAACTTTTTTTTTTGATTGCAGATACCTCCGAAGCAGTGTCAATTTTAAATGTTAAGTGCTAACGAATTTTTCGGTCGTAGATTTGTGTGACAGTTCGCGACAAGAATTTTTTAATTCGCTGTAAAATTTCCGTGTAAATTTCGATATTTAAATCCATAGCGACTCAGTGATTGCGATTTGTCCGAGAACAACTGACATTTAAGCGCAGGTATCTGGAGCAGTTATTTCGCGAAAATACTCCAGCTCACTAGCATCCTTGTATAAAAGAAATAGTAATAAGCCATGGTAGGTACCTAATCTACTGTCAGATGAATTGGGCTATGAAGCTCCCATATGAGTGTTGAGAAATAGCGTTTGCAATTTGTTTTCTTTTTTGTATATAAGGGAGGTGCCACGCCCCATATACCTGTATGAAGACAAGTGTTGGTATTGAAAATACTTTATCGCGAATAGGAGCGGTATCATTGGCTTGGTCACATTTGTGAAGGTCTCTTAAAAAACTTGAAATAAATTATTAAAAATTTGCACTGGCTGGATACTCGTATGCTTAAAGCCCACTTTAGTAATGTTTTATTACTTTTAAGTGAATATTTTGACAGTTGAAATACAAATTAACAAAAAGAGAAATTAACAAAGTTGTACGAAAATGACTTTTCCAATAAAGTTGTATGTTTAGGAACCTATTTAAAACAGACGTTAAATAAAAGTAAAATTTTTTTTACGGCTTGTTTACAATTGTTACAACTTGTTTTTATAAATAAAAAAAAAAAATATTTTGGCGGGACAGGTTTGTGGGACCCTAGGCCTAGCTTCTCACAACCATTCGTTTTGTGTGAGTTTTTTTAATTTTTGGGACGAATGGAAGGGATCTACAATTTTACGCCGAGTCCAAACGGCTAATTGAGAAGCTCATTCATGACAGTTTTACTCTCGGATGTTTGTCAGACGTTCGCGAGAGGTGGCGCAGTGGAAAAAACCTTAAGATGTAATTTGGTTCTTTCGGGATTCGAACCCCTCGCTTAGTAGTCCAACACACTAACTCTAAGCCACTCGCCACTAAGCATTTAGGAAGCATATTAAAAAATATAGGTTGCATCAGCTGCTACAAGTTCCTATATTTTTAGATATTTTTATGCAAATATTTTCGAAGGACAAACTTAGGAAATCTGAGTATTTTTTGAAAACATTTGTTTCTATTAAATTAAATGTTTTCTGAATTATGTTATACCTTTAGAGCAAATCTTCTGATTACATTTGTGTTATGGATGACAATAAACACAAACGGTTTATTTATCCTTGATTTTGTTTGTAAACAAAATCGAATGGGCGTTTTTTAAAGTGGATATTAAATAAAATCGTAACTTCTGCATTTTTTGTTTGAAGTTTATATGACCAAGTGTTAAAAATTGTAAGCCATTAAATTTAAAATATGTAATAACTCGGGTATATCCTTGCGAAGAGGTACCATAAGACAAAGCAGTTGTACCTATAAAATAAATTTACTGCGCATACATGCAAAAGCGAAATTTTCTTTAATTTTATGATGGCATGACAAGAATAAACATATGTGTGAAAATATTGCACAACAATTCATACGTAGAAAATACCTTAGAAAGTTATGACCTCTAAATATATTTTATATCGTCCAATTTTTGTTTGTACATATTTTCGTAAGATATATTGCGGAGCTGGAGGGGTGAACCAGTCATATAGGGATACTCTAAGGTGCCAGCGTTATGATCGCTCAAATCAGGGTTCAAATGCTAATGCTTTCGTGGAGGCAAAAGGCCTGATTAATTATTTGAGAAAAGCATCTGCGGTTGCCAGATATCAATCTTATAAACAGATATTTGCGCTATTCGATTTTCTGGTCTGAATGCCACCAATTGAAATTTCGCCGCGGTTTTCACTCTCTTGTTGTCAAAACATAATCCTGTACTGTCACTTGTCAGTTGGTATTTGCGCTCGTTAAGCTTGTACCTAGTTTTCTTTTAGTACTGAAAATAATAATTATTGTTTCCTATCTTAAAAGTTACATTGCCGACTGAGTAACATAAAAATAAATTGTTTTTACAAGGAATTAATACAATTTTTTTTATTTTGTCTTTAATTTACAAATATTTTTAAAATGTCCCGCCATGTCCCGCTTTTTTGAGAAAATTGTGCCGCGTTTTCACATTTCCTTTATGGCAACCTTAACAGCATCGCATTTTAATTTGTTTTAAATTTATTAAATAATGCTGCTTGAGCTAAACTGAATTTTAGCTAAAGTCCTAGAGAGTTTTTTTTATATAGAGGGCGCTGTGAATAAGTGTCACAGACTTTTCGTTAGCTTCGCTTCCAATTTTTTCTTTGGTTCCCCGAGGACTTCTCTCTGATTTCAACCATTTCCGATCTCGTCGCGGTACTCATTAATTCGTTTATAACAGAACACATCGATCTGTCTAATTTTGCTTGAGAAAATATGCCGAACTATTAAATGGGCGCGCTAAATTTTGACAGACAAAGTATGTACCTACATTCTGAAACAAAAATTTGATTTTTTAGAAAAAGCTGCGTACAACTTGCTTAGATTAAGCTCAGCTATATTTTCGAGTGAAATTCGCATGGGAGCTAAAATTTAACTCGAGCACCGGACTAAACTTTTTGCAACTCAACTTAAAGCGAACAAAAAAGTGACACCCATTTGTTTTTTATGAAGGAATATTCCTTAGATTTTCGCTGCGTAGTCAAACTAAGATCGGATAAATTTTCCGCTGGAATATCCTCTTTTAGTGACATCTATTTTTTATATATGGATGCGCTGCAAATCTGTGTGCTCGCAACCAAGAAGCAAAAAATAACTTATATCATATGATTGGCATCAGATTTCACGTTTTAACAGTCGAACGTCTCTGCTAGTGTCAACATGCTAATTGGTGTCACATTTCTTCGCAATTTCCACTTGAACTTGCTACACTCATACTCTCGTGCGTGCTTCAAAAACGACTTCACTCTGCCACACAAACACTATTTAACTTCAGATATCAATTACAAACGACAAGCGAGAGCGAGGCATATGCTTCTCCAACCGCACTACAATCTACAACCATCAAGCCTTCTGTAGATTTCCCCCAATCGCAAACTAAAATGCCATACTAAGTAGCTGTGTGCGGTATCACAAAAGACAAACCCTCATAAAAAAAAGACGAACAAAACCCAATTTAATAGTAGGGCCGTGATTCTGAAACTGTACGTTCGCTTTGACCTATCAGTCACCCCGAAATGTGAAACCACAGCGAGCCTGTCGATTAATTTTAAATTTATTGTTTAATAACACGCATTCAGATGGATGGATGTTGGTTGGTATGTGCTGTTATTTTTTTTTTAACTCCAATTTAATTTTTATTCAAAACTAAAAAAAAAACGAATCCAAACAGATAAATTTTTGCGGCTAATTAAAATGTCCGCAGCGTACGTAGGACTGCAGCAAATAAATAATTGTTTTGTTTACAAACAAAGCGATGCACTTAAATTGTTAATACCTTTAGTTTGAATTTTTTTCAACTAATGAATTTAATATATATTAATAGGGTGTGTTGAGCGACGCCTGCTAAAAGCGGTAGAAAATAGGCCTTAAAACAATTGGCATCGCAGAAAGGATAAGAGTTCATTTTATCTATGAATACATTTGAGGACTTTGTGTGTTTAGAAAATCTTCCTATCTTTACGGCAGTGTATCTACTACCTTTGCAGACACTTTGTAGTTACCTACAAAGTTGGTAAGGGGGAGCTATAAAAATGAAAGAAGACTTCCCATAAGAATGTAAATAAAAGGCAAATAGATAACACGATACTTTATTTATATTACATGTCAACGGTGCATGACAGCTGGTAATGCAGCCAGGTGTAAGAAGATTATAAAAGATGTCAGTAAATGTTATCCAAATCTAATAAAATGTTGAGAAGATTTGCTCTGAAATTAGTTCTAAGCCGACTTAATGCGTCCGTCTTTATTTTATGGAGGCATTTTTTTTCTTTTAAGCTGTTGCTGTCTGTTGAGATAAAACTGTAATTACCTACGTGTGTTATTTATTTCTTAACAAAAACTGAGTCGCATGGAAAGATGGAGAGGTAGAGACAGTTTATTTTCGTACTGTCATTTGAGTTATTGTGATTTCTGTTTTATTTATGCGGAGTCTGAAAGTATATTAGTGACATCGATAACTACCAACAGCTGACAGTATTTTCTATTTTTGGCGGTGAAAAAGATTTTTCCTCTCGTGACCTATTTGAAATGTCAAGATGTCGGTTATTGTCAACAACTGTCATTTTCCGAAAGGTTTACTTGCGAAGGCAAATAAAACCGCAGGCGGAAATAGATTATTTACGTATTAATAAACAAATGTCCACACAGGAATTGGCTAGCATAAACAAATTTAGACGTTGCTGCTGTGTAACTATAGTTGAAACTTTTGCGCAGCCTTTATCAATACGGGCTTAAATAAAAAATATTAAGACGTTTATTGAGTTTATTTATTTTTCTTAACAATTTCAGACAACTTTAGGTACTGTTCAATGTCCGTGTCCATATTCAATTGAAAATAATACGTAACCTATTCATACCGAGCGCGAAAACACTCGAAAACTTTATCGAAAACAGAAGTTCTCCCATACATAAATATATTTCAGTTTTCAAAACGAGTTGTCCAAGTCGTTTTCTACGAAAACACCACAGTCCTACCGTTGGATTGTTGAAACAAACACACCCTTTGCAATATTCAGCAAATTCAGCAGAACAACTGAAGCTGACCGAACAGAAGTAACAACTTACAACTTTTGATACGGATCGTTTTTTTGGTTTCCACAATTATTAATAGTTGATGGGCGGATATTATTTTTAACTGCTCTGAACAGCATTGGCAAGTAAGTGCTTTTAGCGTTAGTTTAAAAAACAAATTAAAATTATGTACCTTTTACTTTTTAAGTTTTGTTGAAGTATTTATTTTTATTTATTTTTTATTTTACTGTGCATTCGGCATAATGTCTAAATATAAATAAACTTTTCTTGTTGTTGTTTTTTAATTTCATTTTTGTTTATCTACTTCCGAGTTGTTTTAAAAGAAAAAAATATAGTTTTGGTGCCCAAGACGTCAAAATTAACGCTGAAATTTTTAAAAATAGTAATCAAGCCCCATTCATTCATTTATTTGTTAATTATTGCGATCGAATTTGTAACAAACAGAACACAGTAATTTAAAACTATTTAAGGCTTACAATAGTTTAAAAGACTCATGTCTTACTTTGTAATTGATTTTTGAACAAAGGTTTTCCTTTACTTTTAAATCTTACGAATTTTTACGTATTCTTCGCATTTTACTCAATTGCCGTTCCTCAACTCGAAAAATTCGTAAAAGAGAACGGCTTCGAGAGAGCAAGATATTTCTCCTGTTACTAGTTTTTACTTAACAAATTTCTTTGCGTAAGAATTGCAACAACTGTCACTGTCAGTCGCCTGAAAATTGACAGCTGATTTGAATTTGTTGTTCTATTTGGCATTTGGGTGGAATTATCTATCAATTTATGAACTATCTGTCATTTTTCACAGGTTACTACATAAGCCTAACTTAACTTTTGCGTTTATTTTTGACAGTCTTTTCCATTTTTACTATAAAAGTAAAGGAACAGACCTATAGTTTACATAGAAGTTTCACGACAAGTGGCTGACAGCTGATTAATTGTCAAACGAAAACTAGTTGCTTTTCGGTGTGAATGCATCAACGAGTTTTCGTTCGGTGCAGTGTGAATAGGTTTAGGGTATAACGAATAATTTAAAAGATTTCCGCTAAAATTATGTACATGTTTGACACTCTTTCAGTTTGGTATTCGTTTAGGCGACAGCGACAACACGGACAGTCAGATTTTCAAATTGAAGATTTAAAGAATGTCTTTAATTCTCCTTGTTATAGTTTTGATGAATCTTTAAATATAAGAAGAGCTGTAAAGGGTGAACTTTTACAGGGTTACGATTCTTTATGAAGGAAACGTTTAAATGTTTTCGTTTACACAAACGCTGTGTGTGTAACTTTATGTTACTTTCAAATCCATAAGGATTTTCATTCGCGCTAAGGAAGAAACAAATAATTTTTCATTTCTATTTTAACGTTTTTCCGCATTAAACGTAATTTTAAAACGAAAGGCATTTTCGTTTCGTGTAGAATAAAATTAATGGCTTTCCAAAGATCCTCTTACACTGCAAGAATTACCCTAAAAGAATGCAATTTAAACTATACCGCTTCTATCCGGAAGAAGTAAACGATTCACAAGAATCAAGTATAATTTTTTCGTTTCGTTTTTAGAAATGCGAAAGATTTTCTTCGTTTTGTTTTTTACATAATCATAAATAATTCTAGGATTTCTTAGGCATAATCGAGCTTAAGCCAATAGTTGACTAGATTTTCGTTTCAAGAGGTTTAGTGATTAGAGCCATTGCTTATGACCCAAGCTACGTTTATATTATACCCCGATGAGGTACAGTATAAGAAGAGGTCTCCATATCTATTTCTACTAGTAAAATGAGACGCAATTCGAGTCTAACTGTTCCAAAAGGACATGGAAAAAGTATTAGAGTGCAAAACTAAACACTACCTGCAAGGATCTCGGGGCCCTATTCAAGCGTTGCTGGTTATCCTTTCTCCGAAGAAGTATTTAAACAAAATAAGTTGTTGTGACGGACAGGTTTTATGTCCAATCCCTGCACATACAGATTTGTTTACTCTTGCGAACGGTTGACAAACATCCGAGAGTCATCTCAGATCCCTTCCATATTCGTTCCTAAAATTAAACTCACAACCAGTCCTAAACCTAGGTCTCTATATCTACCCGTTACATTTTTTAATGAGAGCATTTGCTAATTGAATGTGTCTACAGCTATACAACATTTCCAATGCAGTGACCACCGTTCAATGGCCGCATTCAGTACCTATAATAAATCTGAGTATACCCAGTCCCAGTTTGGTCAATATTGGAATAGGCTCTCTGTGTTCTGTGAGCCTGAGCATGCTACCATTTTGCGGTACCCCTTTTGTTTGCACCCATTTAAAAGTTGAAGGAACTACATGTCAACTCGGTGGGTATACCTTCATTATTTTTGACATTAAAGACTACCAAAGTTACCAGCAGCACGGCGACTATTAATTTAACGACTTTTGAATGAGTTTATACTCCATCACGCGGTGTCCTTTAGTAGCACTTAATTAAAAGCAGCCACAACATAGCCCCACCCAAAAATCCAGCACGCACTTAAAAAGCCAAATTTTGAGAGTAAACTTTAATTACTCTTTCCATCATCCTCATCCAGTTTTGGGCGCAAAGAAAAAAAGGTAAATGTACCTAAAATTAATTACTCTTGATTTTGAAGAGCTGGCTTTTCACTTTCAATCTTTTGCTGCTCTCCTTTGGGCGTGTTTTTTTTTTCTCCCATTTTTGCATCAACTCAGCGTCGTCGGCCGGCAGTCAAAAGGACCGTCCAAGTCCAGCAGAGCTATTCATTTAAAATTTATTTAAGAGCATCACATGTCCATCTAACACACAGACAAACACTGCTTCCTTGGATTCCAATAAACGCCTCGGGCTGTAGCATTTTCCATTTCCTGCTCCCATCCCCAAACGTCCCACGGCAGCATAGAAAAACACCCATGAAAAGGAGTGAAGAAGAAAAAGACGCAAAAAAAAGACCAACTAACATGAAAGAATCTTGTTCAATGAGGAGGATAAGGCTAAGGGATGGAAAAAGGGCCCAACTCCGCCTGAAAGTATCTCTTATGTTCATCTGCAATGCGTATTGTTACACCGACCGACGACGATGGGGAAATGTGTCACTTTATTACAAAATATTTGCCATTTATGAGTCCACACAATGCGATACGAAATTAAAGGCCATTGTTCGGCAGACGCTTTGATGGCGGACGATATACGAACAGTGGACATGTGGCTATATATAGAAAGGGGGGGTGGGGACATCTTGTTTTGTAATTAGTCGCGCTCTTGTATTTTATCTTGTTTCCTACTAAAATTAGAACTATTCTCGTTCTCGCCGGAGCCTCTTCCGTTGACACATTCATTAACTCTCGTGGATAAATAAATTGGGGAAATTCTCAAACCCATGCTAGGCGGGCTATAAATTAATTCCACCAGTGTTACAATTAATTGCACTCGACTGCGGACTAATTTCATGAAAAATATCTCAGCTTTTATTTATGAATTATGAAATAGAGATGGCGATAAGCCCGATCGTTTCGTCGACTGTCGTTTTTGTTTCTAGGGAGGCTGTCAAAATTTAAGGGGAATGTCATAGCCATGTCCGACATGTACGATTGGGAGAGTCGTTCATGAAAGTGTTGTTCCTGGCGCGTGGGGCAATGCAGAGGAATGCTGTGTGTGTGCGGGCCTGGCTGAATGATTTAGCACTTGTGTTGTTGTTCCTCTTGTTGTGTTTGCCTCGTCTTTTTTTTCAATATTTAGATTGGTTTTGTTGGTGTTTGCCTATTTGTTTTTCATCTTCTGTTTTAAATTTTTGTGGATTTTCGAGGAGAATTGTCACAAAGTGACGATTGATGGCCGCATCTCGTTGGTATTCTATTCCATCACCATCGGTGAACAAACCAAAGCAGAGATTCCTTTGTTTTGGTTGCGGATGCACACGCGTTTTTTTTTTTTGCTTTCCAAATGTAATTGTTTAGCTTCTATCCTTTTGTTTGCAATGATTGAGCCAGTATGGGCACTGAGATTGAGGGAATTGGAACAGAGATGGAAATTGAAAGTGGTTTTAATTGAAAAAACAAAAAACGCTCGCTGTTCCATATGTGATTGAGTAGGATTTGATGGTTTTCTGTCACGAGGATTGCATGGAAATTGGTGCGAATTTAGCAGGATATAGGTAGCTATCTTTTTTTCTTGTGCATATATAGATACTAATATATCACACATTCATTTTTAGATTTGTGGGTAGTTTTTATTTTTTCTATTATTCTTTGAAAACAGTTACAAAAGGAAGGAATAAAGTTTTCTGTGCGTCATGGTATGACGGTAGGAGGTATGATTTAAGAGGCTTAGCGGGATTTTTCAGGGAAAAGCTAAAAACAGACGGTTTTCAGTGTAACTTTGAAAGTTTTACAATGCGGAACCGAATTAAAAGGAAACTACTTAGCGTCATGGAGAGCCGGCTTTCCGAAAAGTAAGAACGGGGAATATAATTTGTTCATGGTACCGAGGTACGATGCATAAATATCCTTTTGTTTGGTTTATCGGAAAAGCCGATTGCCATCAGAAAGTGGGTTGCAATATACGTGAATGCCAAAGTCACACAATTTTTTTTTTGTTTTGGTTTAAATTTAAAGCAAAAGTAAATCAAAATGAGAGATTTACCTACCAGTTTGACTGTATTCGGACGTAAAGTTTAGATAACCCTGAAGATTCTTAATTCAGCTGTTGGGGTTCAAAAATACCATTGGTGGGCAACAGGTTCATGTAAGACACTAGGCATATTGGTAGTAGTTCCGAATACGGATCCGCACTGCATCTGGGGACCGTCGGCGTATATTCGACCGACTTATTAAAGCGTTTCTGCTATGGGGTTAAGTTAGGTTATGTTCAGTGTGATGACGAGGGGAATATTCTGCGCACTATTTGGGTAAATATAGAATCACGGGTTAAGTATTGTTCGGTTATGAAGGGGTATATGATGGACAAGAACTCGTGTCGTGTCGTGTCCACTTGAAAGCCTAAAAGGTTGAATGTGAATCTCCTGATTGAATGAGATTAAAAAATTGAACAAACTAAAGCCCATCAAGTTACGAGATCGGGTATGTGAAAGCCTGTTTACTCTGCGGTGCTTGTGAAGAGCTTGGATTTTAAGGTACTTTCCTGGACTGAAGGTAGTTATATCCAACGGAGGAAGGAGACTGTCTTTGATGTGTCTTGCAGCTTCTTCTATTGCTTAAAACACACAAGACACTTGTAGGTTCTAGTAATATAAACAATTTCTGTTCTTGTAATCAACTTTTGCTCATACATCATCCAGATTTAATGTTGTTCCCCAACACCGACCCTATCTACTACATTTTCCTTTCTTTCTCTCGACTACAAAGATGCTATTAACTTGACTTGTTCTTATTACCATTTTTGATGATACTTTCGACCTTTGTTTCAAAAGAAGCATCTCTCCATTTCCTTGATCGTGTACTTCCAACTCTCATTTTCTTAGCCTTAATGCTAATGGTCATAAAATGTTCACTAACGTTTCTATATACCTCAAGATTTTTGCGACCAAAGTTTTGCATGCTTCTTTTGCTGGATTTAAATATTAACCTGCTTTCTAACAATTTAAGGCATCGCAGCGACATATCTAAGTATCCCGAGTCATTAGTCCCAAAAAAAAAATTGGGACTCAAGTCCAACTTAAGTGCGACATACGATTTGAATCAGATTGGGGACTTCTGTTACACCCCATCGGGACGTAAGTCCAACGATTTTTTCTCGAAGAAGGGACATAAGCTTCAACATTTTCGGAAAGATTATATTTTAAAAAAAATATGTTTTATTTGGATTTATTTTATGCATTGGAATTTCTAGAAAATTTTGAAATTTCTAGAAAATTCCAATAGAATAGAAAACAGAAATCAAAAAACAGTAATTACTGGCACGCTTAATATTCTCCCATCGTGAGGATGTACACGTAACCCATGGAGGACATAGCAATTTTGTTTTTGTTTTATATTCTGAAATTCTCAAAAACTAGAATTTTATAAATAGCTTTTTTCAAACTCTCGAGTCCTGGTATGAGTTATAAACGATGTCTTCATCAATACGATGGAAGAATCAGTTTTTGAAAGGTTTGCATAGTTTTCGAACATTGTTGGCACCTAACTGAATGCTATCAATCTATACATAGTATAAAGTAAAGTCCAAAAAAGAATTGTTGCCGCTAATCTCGAGAACCAATGAACGGATTTCCTGTGAACTTCTCACAGGAGGTTTATGCTCGTTAAGCATTGCTCTATCAGGAAAGGCTCTTCTAACTTTACAGCTTATCGAATTAAGCGCCAACAAAATGCTTATACTTATTTCATTCATAATTCATTTAAGCTTTGCACTATATCTCTGTGTAGTCCTTAAACCGAGCAATGGTCAAAACTTACAAATTTCCATCAGCGCAGCTCAAAGCCAAGCTAGTATCCGTAGGTACTCTAATCTCCGAAGCCCTTCAGGCGATTTCAATGACATTTTGTCGATGAGTATGGTTGCTTCCAGTTTAAAAGTGAGTTTTGGACCAATAGGTGGCACTGTTGTCGATCAAATTTAAGCCACACGAAAACAAGGTGCAACCAAAACTCTTTGGATTGGATTGCGTTATGAAAACTTGTTAAATTAAATTTAAAAGACATTCGAAACGCTATTTCTCATTACTTATGGGAGCTAATGTTGACAAATCTAGAAAGTTTAGGCAAAGGATATCCTTAAAAAAATTCGGGACAGGAAAACGAGAAAAGGCACTTCCGATTTACACAATATTTTAAAATACTAAATCTAGACATTCAAGACAGCTTTAAACTTGAAATTTTGTCATCAATCAATTTGCGATATGTGGACGGGACTTAATGCAAAAGGCGCGGCAAACCAGGAGGTAGTTTGTAATAAATTCGTAAAATTAAAATTCGTGAAAATAAGTATACAAAAGCTTAAATAAAATGCTCAGGTTGAATTCTCTAAGCCTAATTAAAAAAATGTTAAAGGTAGCTGAGACATAAGAATCAAAATTTTTCGTTATGACTTATGGTCCGGTAGGGTGGGACATTAGTCTCTAATTTGATTTGGGTCGTATGT
Organism: Cheilosia pagana; assembly: GCA_936431705.1. Lineage (NCBI taxonomy): Eukaryota > Metazoa > Arthropoda > Insecta > Diptera > Syrphidae > Cheilosia > Cheilosia pagana. The sequence goes on from OW386166.1 coordinate 112,766,071, forward strand.
CCCACTTAACTAAGACATTAATCTAAGTTTCTTTTTCTTTCGAGGTTTATGTCTCGGGGACTGCGTCTTTCTTACCCGGTGCGATTCGTTCTTATTAGCTTGATAAAAGACATCGTTTTTTCCAAGCATCCTTGAACAGAAAATTGCCATGAGAGGGTTTGTTGAAGCTAGGAAATCCATATGAAGTCTGCTCAAGAACTCATTTAAATCGACCACAAGCTTATTTTCGCTCTTCTCTGGCAAGAGTTTGTTAGCCTTATCCTTTAGGTGCAAGCTCTTGGTTATTTCTGTATCTTCACGATGGAATCCTTGTTTTACTGCTTTCTCTAATGGGTACCCGGCTCTGAAGCTTTGATTTTCCGCTGATCAGGCATTTTCCCTGTTTTTTGTTTTAAACGACGTTGAGCCCGTTTGGGTGACTCATCTATCGCTCACTTAAGAACACAAAAAATGGCTAATCTACAACTCACTTAAGAGTTTGGCCCATACAGCTCTTTGCCAAAAAACCGGCGCAGAACTTTCAAACCACTAGAAATTCTCCTGTTTTCTCAATAATTATCAAAATTCACTTGAAATTTATAGTCTAGAACTTGAGAGATTTCACTTATAAATGTAAATAACACAACTCTAGTTCGAAAACACTGGTTTATTCCAATTAAACTTCGCTTAATTCGCTCCGATATTCACTCGACTCTATCATCAACGATAGACTTCAAAATATTTCTAAACGCGACTACAATTAATTGTTTGCAAAGTTTTAAACGCCACACAGGATACAATATTCCAGAAGTGTGTCACATACCGATCAAAATCAGTTAGCGGTTAAAAGTATTGAAATTTCAATTTCCTTATTTTCTTTCAAAATCTACCCTCCCGCTGACAGATGAAAGCCGCTTTCCGAAGTGTGAAAAAATGCCATGTCACTGTCAGATGCTAATCATTGCATATTTCCGTCACTGGGCATGGACAAATTTAGATGCCTATTGAATAAAGTGCCCCGCCTTTAAAAGTTCCACGTTTTTTTATTTAAATTTATAAAAGTCATAATATTAAGATTGCGCGAGCTTTTTTTAAATCTTTTCAGCTTTAAACGCCATCCACAGTCATTTAATGGGACATCCCTCCCTTCTGCCCTTCCGTCCTTCCTTATTTACTGTATGACGAACACTCTTGGGCGGTTTATTACATCCGCTGCACGTGGCAGCTGACAGGTCAAGGCCCTGTGCAAACATCCGTTTGCCGTATACGTACACTTGACATATTTTGCGGCAAAACAACGGATACATGCATCGCCTAATAGACAACCACACGTCCAAAAAAATCGGATGTGAGCACCGGAATTAGGGTGCGAACACTCCATGTGAACGTTCTCGTACACCAAGGTCATTGTCCTTGTATCGAAATCCCATAAAGAGACGGGATAATTCGATTCGCTGGTATCGATTTTATTCGATTCTGTCATTGGCATGCGAATGCTTCTAGCATCCATCCGGCGGCGGCAAGCTTAACATGTTTTGAATCACTGACGAGTGTCCTCGGGCCACTCCACTCGCACACTCATTGGCTACTTTTCATAGTGTCACGTCCTGCTTGTCGGTAATGAGCCAATTAAACCGAAACTTCTTGCCAAACTACGTATGCCATCTCCAACTTTTTAATATATGTTAAGTTCATGTCAGCCATAAGCCATTCGTAGCCCATTTAAATTTCCCCAATCCAGAGGCGTCTTTCAGGGCCGTCATAAAATGCGGCATCAACCTACATGCTAATCCTGCCCTTTTTTTCTCACTTTCTGAGCTGCTGCATCTTGATGATAATAAATCCCATAAACACAAAACAGAGTTCGGTTTGAAAATGAATCTGTAAAAAAAAAGTATTCTAAGCCGCTTTGTGACACCCTAAACCCTGATGGGATGTATATTTATGTGTGTGGTGTCATTTAACCTCAAACACACATTGCAGCGGTGAATGTCTTCCTTAGCTCCCCCCCAATATTATATAGGTACCAAGTCGAACAAAGAAAAAGTGTAATAAAACTGTTTTTATTTCTTTCAGGACCACCCGGTCCACCGGGACCGCCTGGCAAACGAGGGAAACGGGGCAAAAAAGGCGACCCTGGAGAAGTCGGGCCAGCGGTAAGTGAAACATCGCGACAAAGCGAATAAAATGTAAATTCCTCTGTTCGATATGTTGTTTTAGGGACCCTCCGGCGTGAATGGTGATAGGGGAGATCCGGTAAGTGATTCCCTCGCATTTGGTATACGTGTAAGTCGAATGAGTTAATTAATGCGAACTTTTTTTTTGTACATCCAGGGTCGACCGGGCGATAAGGGATCGAAAGGAGACGTGGGTCATCCCGGCATTGATGTGTTCCAGACAGTGAAGGTAATTAGCGACATTGTTGTTTCAGGATACGAATGTGTTTTGATGTGGGTGACCGTCCACCCTCTCAATCTGCTCGTCTTTGTTTCATGTAACTATACTCTTTGCAGGGCTTGAAACGGTCTGTGACAACGTTACACGGTGGTACGCTAGGTTATGCGGAAATTGTTGCCGTTAAGGTATTTCTCACACACACACTACTGCTCCGGATGATAATTTGTTGTTTTTGGTTGTAGCGTTGTTGTTTCCATAGTTGTGTGGTGTTTTTTTTTTTTGTAGCTAATTTATTTCTTAACAATTCCCTTGATGTTGTCTATTTTTTTTATTAGGGTAATTTATTTGGTTAATTTGACTTAACAACGGATTAATCGGTGAATCGCGATATTTTAAAAAAAAATCACTAAACGTCAATCGGTTGGTTTGCATTTTTATGGCTGAAAAAAATTCAATGTTGATCCGACACCAAACGACTGACCATCAAAGCTCGTAGATACAGTTTTTTTTAACGACCTCAATTAATTAGACTTATGGGTTGACAGCGCGTGGACGTTTTTAGTGGTGCACTTTTGGGCGCGTTAAATCGTTTCTGTCATCAGCTAAATTCGAGTTCTTACTTTCGCCATCAGACATTTCGAATTGATGGGTGAGATGCACCGCACTACTGTCATATTTAATTGGCAATGACATGGGCATTATTGAGGGCTATCGCCTTCGGTATAAAATTAGGTATATGATCGAAATGTGCGACATACGGGTGTCATGTCAGATTTGTGTGTTAGCCAAAAATACATTTGAGTGCTCCCGGCTCGCTCGCACGCCTGTGTAAACATGCCTTAATGAATTAGCTTGAGGTTTCTGACACGATGCGTATGTACATGATGTTTGGTTGTGAGTGAGACACGACCGACATTCAAGAATGACAAATTTGAACGAATACAGCTGTTTGTGTTTCATGATCATCAGTCAGCAATTCGTGTCGTTTCACATGATTTTGTGGAAGAGATGTAGATGTAGTTTTAGAGTATTAATTGGTAAGCGGAATTGACACTTGACGTGTGCGAGTTATACTTTCGAGTTACGAATATAGACGTGCTGGGTGAGTTGAATAAGAAATTTAGGCAAAAGGGCTTGGCAGGGAGTGGTATATCAGTGTATGACTCTCCAGTGCAGCCAAATTAAAAAGGATAAGGCTGCCTTTGGAATGTGGTTAAACAGTCATAAACAATTTGCTTATCCACACAAAGTTTTGAACTAGAGATAGTACTTACTAAGACCCCCGACTTTGGCCGATTTACGAGCAATATTTTTACAGAGTGGACAAGTAGTATTCCCAAACTATTACATCCCACCATAATTGGCAGCATTTATTTTTTTTTATTTTTTGTATGTTTTTGCATGTCACAAGGATTCTGATTGACATAATAGGAAGCCAAACTGCCAGAGTTTTAAAAAAAAAACTGCGAGTTGAAGGTCTCAGATCGAACGTTAAGTCAGTTCTGCTGCACTTGAAAGGTGGCCGCTACTGTTTTTGGCAAACATATTTTAAGGATTCGTTGGCCGTTTATAAACGAAAAACGAAAACACTCACCAGACAACGGAACAGAAAGCAAAATAATATTTATATGCAAGCATCTATAAGTGTCTCAGGGCGGTATTGAAGAGTTTTGGAGTGCATGGATGAGTTCAGGTCTATCAAACGCCGCAATGGAGGTGTTCATAGAGTTGATTAATCTACACCTCTTGGTTAGGGCAGATAAAACAAACTTATGGATTGTAAAAGGAGGATGTAGGGAAATCCCAAGAGGCGACAGCAGCAGTCTTTCAAATTTAGTGTTTAAAAACGAGCAAACAGCGTTGCCACTAGAATCTTTAGCAAATGTAGCACGTTAGCCAACAAAATGTAGCATTATCAAACCAAAAGTAGTACCTGTTTTGAAACTACTTTTAAAAACCGATCCATATTTGTTATTTGCAGTTGTTTGCGGGTGCAGCACAATAAAACCAATAAACAATAACAAACAAAACTAAATTGTCTGTCAGCTGTCAATTCGGCGTACGTAAATGGCAGCATTCAGCTGAAGATTTGCACATAGAGTGATGCCAAGTTTTTAAACCTATTTATTTTAGTTATAAAAGGAAAAGGGACAAAATTGAGGACAATCGAAATGTTGTTTGTAAAAAAGTAAAATGGTTAGACGGAAATGTAGTACTTTAGGGTAACGATGTAGTTGTATAGTACGGCGTTAAAAAATTAAATAAGCAAATGTGTAGCACATAACTACATACCTAGTACCTACAAGTGGTAACGCTGATCACAATATGAAGTGGTAAAGAAATTGTCCGAAAACCGAGGAGCTGCTTGACCCTATTTTTATGCACCAGGTGCAACGTGCAAGTATCAGTAAAAATTTATGGGGTTAAATCGCACGATCTCAGTGGCTAGTTCACATCAACTCCACATAAGATGGCCATGTCTTCGAATCATTTCCAATGTGGCGTGAGCCCAAATCCATAACAAAAAAGATACTTTTTCGGGATGCATTGGACAGGTTTAGCTTCAAAACATGGCCGCTGTCAACTGTCAAGGTTCGGAAGTCCCGATTGGAAGACTCTTTACCTACGTATATAAACAGACTACGTATTCAAAAAAAACATCAACATATATAGTTGCTGCAACAGGTCTGTGGGACCCTGGGCTTCTCACGACCATATTCGTTTTGTGCGAGTTATTCATGTTTGGGACGAATGGAGGGGACCTACAATTTTATGCAGAGTCCAAATGTCGAATTGAGAGGCAGTGGAAGATGAAATTTGTGTTTTTCCGGGAATCGAATCTGGACCACCCGCTTAGTAGTCAATCACAGTAACTAATAATCTTGCAATGTTTGTCGCCTATAGATATTTCATGTATTTACTAAACAGCCATTTTTTTTAAAGCATAATTTGAAGCTATAGATTTGATCGGTGGCATCCCACAACAGTTTGCAGGTAGGTAAATGGATGTGTTTGCCACAGATTCATTAAGCCCATCAGTTGGTATGCATATGTGTCTATTATAGAAACAACGACGCATGCCTGTGGGAGACTAAATGAAGCTGCCTGCTTGCTCCAATTGAACCTGAATTGTACATCAATCTCTGACCTTCTGAAAGCCAGATCCTTTAACCAGTAGCATGAAATCTGTTCACCTACTTAAACCACCCAATTGTGAGTATGAATCTCACGAGATCTTTTACAGTTCAACATTCTCCAGCTGTGCTTAACCCAAGTAAAAATTTGACTTCGGTAAGATTCATACTTGTAATTTCTGTAAGCAAAAACGTCGATAGAGCTTCTATAGTATTTGCTAACCGAAGTAATTGTTCGGAAAATAACTTCTGTAAGACATTTGCGAAGTATATTCACAGGCCTTATAGAGTAATATAGAACGCAGTGAGCGACGAATCTGAACGATTGGTGGCCATTTACTGAACGACGTCGCTGAGCGATTAGTTGGGAAAATGCCATCGTCGCACACGCAGTGCGTTAAATATTAGAAATTAGCTAACACAATATTTTTTTTTTAAATTAAGTAAATAAAATCTTACCAGAACAATTACAAATTTGTCCAACTTCTTTCCAACTTCTTTCCACTCTTTCTGACATTTATTTTTTATATAGTCTTTGTGGGTGTCCTGCCATAGCACTGGACGGTATTGGTCAGCTGAAATTAAACATTCTGTATTTATTTTGTTCATCTTATCACTTCGTCGCTCAGCGATCGACTGAAAAATTAAAAGTTTTAATTTTAAAATTTAGTTTGATCGTTAATGTAGAACCTTTTCGTTTACCTATGGATCTTTTGAGTACCTGCCTGTGGATGAAATGTCAATTTTTCCTTGAAAATGTACTCAGCGGAGTTCTTAAAGGCCTTATACCAGAAGATGTATATTTAGTTGATCCATTTCTTGCAACATCCGCTTATTCAATACCCGGAATATCCATATGTGTGGCAATCAGCCGAGCAAAGCTCCAAACGTTGGTAGCAAGAGAATAATATGATCATTATAAACAAACTCACCCATAACTAATATGCTATGATTCAAAGCCTTGCTGAAAAACCCCCACCACTAAAGATGGCCCTATCAACTACTTTACATTCAACAGTTCAAAGTAACGCCGACTCGAACAATTTCACGGTTCCGAATTCAACAAATTTAACATGCAAAAGTGTATTTTCCATTCGATCAAACCTTCCCCCTTCCTCTCACAATTTATAAGATTATTTATGTTCCCTTATTAATGCTTAAAATTTTCGCTATGCGTAGCTAAATTTTACAAGCCTGTCCGGCAGGCGGCAGCCCTTTTCATTCCCATAGCAAGTAAAACGTCTCATTAGTTTTCATTGCCCTCGCTTCACCTACACAATACACATCCATGAACAACACTGTTGCTTGGCAAAATGCCAAATACCCCACTTAGTCATTATCCGGCCTTTAGGTTGAGGCCAGTCGATAAGGAGTCATTCCACGCAACTATATTATCCGCCCTCGTCCTCCTCCAAAATGGGGGAACCAAATTTCTAATCACATTTTACCCATGAGCCATGACATTTAACCTTTTTTGTAATTTCTGACAATCGAGTGTATAGAACTGAGCACCCGGCGCGGCGGCGCTCCCATTGCAAGTACGTGTATCCAATTACTTCCAAGAAGCGCCGGAATCACGTAAGCAAAAGCAATTAAAACAACAATGACTCTGAAAATGTGTATAGATACTTATCGCACTGAAATTTTAATACTTCGGCTCGGATACGGAACGTCGTCCCATTTGTGATTGACCTCAGTCGATAAACTCTTTAAAAAAAAAACAAATTAAAATGGGGTAAGTCGGGTGTGCGATGACAGCTCAAGTGTCATCTTTGATGGCTAGGAAAATCTTTCCGTTGAGAGTTGGGAGTCGTGGGGCGAACTATTATTTTCGAAGCCATTAAATTCGAATTTGTGATCAATTTGGAGGAGTATTGCTGTGCGGATGAAACTTGTGTCAAAGTCGATGTAATGGTGTGCTCTTATGGGCTGGCTGTTAACTAAAAATGCGTCATCATTTTCACATCCTTGTGAATGGGTTTGAAGCATGTTTAACGACCTGAACGCTCTTTAATAGTTTTCGCTTTAACATGCGATAAGTGGTGCTTGCAGTTGTCCCGTTTGGAAGAAGGTCGCGCTCACTGAACACTGTTTGAGAACGTTTGACGTTTAAGTTTGCTTAAAAAATGTGAAAAAGTTGTTGTACATATAGAACCAAGCTGAATTTGACAGATTGGCAAATGGTGTACTTGCCAATGCGAACAGGAATTGCGTAGTCTATTTTAATAAGCTGGTCAAACCAAATCAAGTCAAGGCGAATCAAAATCCATAGACGGAAGACGCTGATTGCGGCGAACTCACTTTCGCCGTGTACCACAATGTTTGCCAACGCACCGGTGACAGTTGACTGTGCTCTGCTTATGGTGTCCTAAACGCAGTGATGCCAGATTTTGTTTGCCGAAATTTCCCATTCATATCCAATTTTTCCCCATTTTTAATACAATACAAATTTGTTTCCTTTTATTTAAACATTTTCATGCGTGCAGTTTGGGTTGGAATTTTATTCAAAAATATTTTTACAAAATTCATACGATGTGAATTTAAAACATAAATAATTATTTCACTATACGTTGGCTTTAAAGTTAATATACAGTAAAAACAAAAACAAATCTTACTCTTTAATAAAAAGCATTAATAATAAAAAAGTAAATATAGAATAACTTATTGCAGACGTTTGGATTTTAAGTTTAGTCTGACAGTTGACTGACTAGATGTCTTTGAATTTAACTGGTCCATAACAATTGGTCACGTGATTAGTTTTTGCAGTTTGACGTTTATCGAGGGGTAGCCTATAACTTTAGTCAAAAAAATCCTGGTTCTATACTCAGTTGACATTTTGAAGTGTCAAAATTCAAAAATAGACCCCATGGTTACAATAAAAACCCAAATTAATTAGTTGACGAGTTCGTATACCTAGTCCAGACAAATATAGTTAACGTTTTACACAAGCTAGGTATCCAAACGTCCCCATTAAAATTGAAAAAAGCGACTTCACAGGTGATACTGAATTTGCAAAAGGCCTCAACCACGGCCTCAACCAACAAGCCCCTCCAGCCAGCTCGGTCCCCAGTTAGCTGGCTCCAGTTTACGCACACCAAGTTGGTTGAGGTCGCCCTCCAATTGTGCGCGCCACCCAAGGTGGGGTCTTCCTCTGCTCCGTTGTCCATCAGGGGTGAATTGAAGGACTCGTCAGGCTGGTGCGTTCTAATCAAAGATGATTAAATTCGTTACTATGGAAACATAACGGCGACAAATTGAATGGCAACAAAATGGTTTCGGTTAACTGCTAAACATTTTGTATGGGAAATTCTTAACTTCATTTTACCAGTCTTAATGGCGACATATTCCTGCGATTTTTTGTTTCTGCACATCTATTGCACAATACCTTTCGAATGATATAAGTTTCATTCTACTCATTTCATGATAAATACTCAAAAAGTGTACGGAAACTTTTGATGTTTACGTATTAATATAATGATCTGAGGATGAGATTGTTTTGGACTTAAGTAGAAGCAGCGACCCTTTTCAAAGCCAATTCAGTTTGGCAGGGATGCTAAAATAAGTCTTGTGCGCAAAACAGAGGATCACCTACCCTGTGGATATTGGAAATGAGTTGTTATATGGCTCCTCATTAACCTCCACCTCGATTAAAAAGCCGTAATTATTTTAACATAAATACAATCAATCACATAATTCAAAAAATCCTTCGTGAGATTATTGATGGGGCCATTGCTTCCACAAATACATCGAGACGTCCTTTGATTAAAAAAAATTCCTTGTTGTCCTAGGTCTAGTAGTCAAGTTGGAGGTGACGTTACCAGTCAGGACACAAACTAAAAATAAATCGTTTGATATTTTTCTTCATTTTTTCAAGGTCAGTAACTTTAGCCGACTTATGTAGGGGGAAGATGACTTTTGGAGTACCAATGTACATCACGTAATGCAAAGAGAAAAAATGCATTTAATATTTAAAACCCCAGATTCGTAGTTTGGACACCAAAGAGGACTACAGTATTCCAAAACAAGCTCCCCGATAAAACAATATAGATGTTTGGAGTCCTTGAATTCCTTTGAGCGTTTTAAACCGAAGTCCCACTCTGCGTCTTGACAGTAGAATCCAAATGAATGTTTAAGTTGAGTTTCCCCAGATGGCTGCAAGATCAATTACCCACTGAAAAGTCGTTCCTGTCATTGCCCCGGTTGGTTTTCTGCCCTACAGTGCTACTGCTCTACTTAAGCGCATCGCATTTTTCGGTCGAACGACGGAGCATTCCTAATATTTGTCTTGACCTTCTTTTCTTTGAAACAAAAGGTTCTCCAAAAAAAAGTACCACCGGTCAATGCCTCTTATTTGCGTTACAGGATAACAACCCAGCTTTGAGAGCGCCCCACTACAATCTATATGAGTTTGCTTTCTAAGCCCCAATCCCCATCGCTCGAAGTTGTCCCTTTTTAAGTTATTACTGACTGGCGACTTTATAAGTCGATTTTTAAAAAATAAAAGTCGTTAGGTCCTACCGAACGAACTGCGAGTAACATTAAATCACAGCCCTTTTTTGCCGTGGAAAGGGAGAACGAGATTTCCTTTTTTCCCTGCGTCCTGACTCCTGACTGCTGATGTTCCCTTTTGCGCTGCTCCTCGTTCTTGGTTGGTTTTTTTTCTCCCGCAAGTAAGGTACACATTCAATTTGCAATTCGCCACAGTGCTGTGGTATTGAAAATTTAGGTCGGCGAATCAATAATTTATTATTCAGTAGGTACCTAAGTAAATTCCGCACAGTGTAGGGGCTGTATGAAAAGGAAAAGTTTATCTAGACTTGTTGTCAACAATTTTCCATGTGTCCCTAGGGCATTTCTTTACATATATTTCATATTTTTTTTTATCAGCAGCATTCCCCCTTCACACTTGCCGCATGCTGTGAAATACTTTGCATATCTTTTCGTTCTGGTACTTTATCCAAACCAAAATTACGGAGACATTCCGAAGTTTAATGTAATTTCGCACACAAGTTGTGATTTTCCGCCATAGGAGAAGGAACACACACACTGGCATAGTTTGCCCGGGACATAAATAATAATGGCAGGGAGACGTGTAAGTAAGTTAATGTGTCCTTGTCTCTAATTACCAGCACACACAATCCAAAGATTTCCTTCTCCCGCAAAGTGTTGACAAATAGAAATAGGACTCGTTTCGGTGTAAATTTGAACATGTATCCGATGTCGTAACAGGAGAGGCCTCTTTAAAAGTGATCAGTTCTATAGTCTTGTATGGGTTTGGATATATGCGATGCCTACTTTTACAAAAAGGAGCCTGAGGGTCGAACGGAATTCCTTGTTCGCCAGTGATTTTCGAGAGTGACGAACGATGAAAGGAATTATAATTCGAGTAAAAGGGATTTAATATATGGCAACTTGATTCTGGTCGGTAGTATTTCCACACATAAACAGTTTAATAAACGATAAAGGGCGACCCGCACCGAAAAGGTATATGGTTTATTGTTTTTAAAGGACAAGGGCTCAACAAACAACCGCTGAAAGATACAATTTTAATTGAAAGTATCAAATGTTGTTCACATACGCATTCCTCCGACTTGAGATGCTTGTTCAAGTGAATAAATCTGGGCTCATTGGAGGATGATTAATGTGCCCAAATTGTGGTTGAATTCATGTAATACGTGACGGTTGGGTTTTCGGGTTGGTTACGTATGAGAATGTAATTAACGAGTTGGCAACTTTTCGGAAATTAATTTCTGTGTTTTTGGGTCACGACGGCGGTTTTGGTCCTTTTTCTTGCAAATTGTCGCTCCGTGCAGACGATTATGAGAATTTATGCACAAGCTCTAATAACGCAGGCCATTACAATAAGCCATTACATGCCAGACCGACGATTTGGCATTGCTATTTCTTTTATTGCAAAATACCTATTAGCCGGGAATGTCCTTTCCAAATGGAAATTTATGTGCGCCAGGGATACAGTTTGGGCGGAGGCATGGGGTGCAAATGCCGATTTTTGAATGTAACCTAGATCGAGTTGTACTTTTTCTGTAGTGGTGAATGCAGCTCTACCCAGTGTTTTGAGGATGTGAGAAATTCCTAGTAAACAAAATCGAAAAAGGGAAAGGACGTGGGTGCACAGAAAAAGCGACGTCCAAATGAAGGATTATTGAAGCAGCTTTATACACGGTGGTGTTTTTCCATTATCCATCCGTATTCTAATGGATTTTAGACGTTATTTCTTTGAAAATTTTTACAGAGCAAGCGAAATTTATTGTGTTCAAAAAACGAAATCGTTGACAGCCTAAGGCAGCATAAGCAAATTGTTAGGAAAGCCCATCGTGTGACTTGTTTTGATATTAAGTTCGAGATTATACCAGATTTTCGGTCTTATCTTTTTTGAAACGGAAACTTTTTGACTTCCGAAAATATTGTCTTGCATGCACATCTGTGAGACGTTTTTGTAGGTCATGTGACATCACTGTGAACGTGTCATACGAAAAGTGTTGCCACCGATTTACGGGGTTTCCCTAAGTGACCGCAATGATACCTCTGGTTCGATAAGAAGTGCTGGCTGGCTTGCATATTCAGGAAAGAAAGAGTCTTAACAATGTTGTAAAAAGTAGATCCAGAGATGATAGGGGGAAAACTGACTTCTGAGATTAAAAAAGGTAGAGCAACAAAAGCGGGCGGTTGAAAAAAGTGTGCAAAGTTTGAAAATGTAGCCAGAGATTTAAAATAATGTACCCAAGAACATTAAAGTCCAATAGAAACCTGAACAAAGGAGTAGGTTTACTGTCCATGCTTAGCATTAGAAAAATTCCATTTCTGTAGATTTTTAAACGTCAAAAACACAATATGCAAACAGGCAGAATTATGGTAAAAACCATTGGCATAGGTACAATATACATGGACTGCTAGCGAAATGTCAGTTCCATACAATCTCTGCCCAGAAAAAGACATCAACATAACTAGCGCTCGTGGTTCCATGCGGAAAATAAGTAAAACAAAATGGCAACCATCTTGAATTTCTCCATAGAATGCTAGAGCCACCTATTGGGCGTACGTTGAATTGCCATTGTCCCATAAATTGCGAGTTTCCAATTTATTCCGCTCTGAACCACGAGAGCTAGCGCTAATGTTGGAAGTTTCCTACTAGCAGTCCATAAAAAATAAGTCAATGGTCAAAACTTTCATCTTCCTAAATAACACAAGTTGTGAATATCAGCAGCTAAGTATAAGTGCACCTTCAAGACTGTTGGAGCGGATAACTGTCAGACTAGCGACCTTTTTTGATGCAGTGGGAGGCGACTTGTTTAGGAGCCAACTAACCAGCTTATCCGTAAAATTTGGTCAGATGGTCGTATGCCCTACTAGAGGAACAGCATCATTTTGGACCCCATCCACAGGAAAGAAAATTCCCCAGAACTATTGTCACTTTCTTTCGTCGCCGTTGACTGCTTATGATTCACCCATAAAAATCACCATGTTTGAAAGTTCTTCTAACACTTTTTGCAGCTCCTATTTGAGTTTATATGAATTGTGATCTTCCCGAAAAGAATGAAGGATTTTTCACTCGTGTCAAACTTTCTTCTCAAAATTTACCGAGTTCTTCGAGCGCTTGAAATGTGATTAGAACTTGTGAGAACACTGAACAAAAAGATGCTTTTCTCCAACTTTCTGCAAACCTTTTATGAACTTATTAGAAGGCCCCTCAAACTTTTTGAATTTCTATAGTTTTTTAGGTGTTTTTCGGAACTCTTACCAGCACTCTCCAGAATATCTTCGAACAGTATTTTGAAGTGTTCTTTGGTATCTAACTTTTATTTTGGATTTTTAAGAACTTCACTCACAAACACAAGTTTTATTTGCCCAGTTTTTTAAGTATTGTCCGAAACTGTGAATTCATGGGGGAACCCTGAACAAAAACCTATTTCTCGGCTTAAGTTTTCAAAACTTTTTGATTTTTAAAAATTTTGTGAGCCCTTTTCGAAACGATAATCAGATTTTAGGTGTACTCCGCAGAGCTTTTGAATTTGAAGAGATCTTTCCCAGCTTTTTCAAACTCTTAAGGGTAGTATTTTTGTTTAAAAGAACATTTTCTTCGTTTTTGATTAATGCCGACCTTTTGGAATTACACCTTAGAACTGAATGTACGACACGAAAAAGCACTGTCACCAGAGGGAGTCGGAGCCGGGGTCTGTTCAGAAGAACTAAACCTGGGCCTCTCTTTCACCCTCCCAAAACACTTCATTGTCTTTCAAGCTGAAATCACAGCCATTCGTCAAGCCACATTAAAGACGCAACAGGTAAAGCAAGTCTAGCTGGAAACATCTAGGCCTACTGGACCAACATTGGAACCAGGTGCTTCTGCGACTCAAGAGATCTAGTATTTCGCTAGTCGCTCATGTCATTACCGGGCTTTGCATTCTGGGTAGACACTCGTCGGACTGACATGCAACGACTTTTGCAGAAGCTGCGTCTGTCACGAGTCTGTCACCCACCTCCTCTGCTGCTCTGCCCTATCCAACATAAGAAGGGCCTACTTAGATAACTTCTTCCTCAATGATCTAAATGATCTAAGATTCACCAGCGTGCTAATATAATTACCTTTCTCAAAGAAAGCAAATGATTCACATGCATGAGTAACCGGCTAAGGAACCCCCAATACCAGTGGTGTACATCATCGAGAGCGACTTTAACATACGTACAAACCTTAGAAAATTCGTTCTTTACAATTTTTGTTTCTGTTTCTCTAAAGCTATTGAGATATCAATCTTGACTACACCTTTTTAAAAAAGTTTAGAAGATTCAATACAGTAAAACCCGGATAAGTGCCTCTCGCTTAACTACCTTTCCCGCTTAAATGGATTTTGTATAATTTTATTGAAATAAAGCTGAAAAAAATTCTTTTAAGTACCTACACATTTTTGAAAAAAGGCTGAAAAATACAAAACCTTTTTTTCCTTTAGCGCTTCCTTGTGTTCCATAAATAGTAGAAAGTTTTCTTTTTAAAGGTAACCGATACTAGTCAGTTTATGTACAGTGAAGTCTCACTTATATGAACTAATGATTGTTGGGCTAGTTCATATAACCGAAAAGTTCATATATTGGAACTATAACGTTAGTATTTTTTACACAAAAAAAAACAAATCACATCCGAACCGATGTTGCTTCTTCTAAAATGAGCACGAACTGACTTGCACGTCCAAATACAAATAAGTAAAATAAAACGTAAAAAAATCTGTCTAGACAAAATAACTGTTTTTGCTTCAGAAAAATTTCAACACACATTCACTTATATGACACTGCAGTACATTTATAAGAGTATCAGTTCATATAACTGAATTCCAGTACAAAAATTCTGTGGTTCATATATTGGAATAATTCATATAACTGAGAGTTCATATAAGTGAGACTTCACTGTAATGTATTTTCTTATTTTTAAAATAAAATTAATGTTTTTTTGTTAAAAAAAAAAATATTTTTTTTTTTTTTTAATATTTTTGCACTTGAGCGGATTTTTTTTATAACTGCATAACCTGCATAGCTGCCTATCAAATTGGGCATTTAAGGTGAGGCAATTATCTGGGTTTTACTGTACTGTACAAATTTCATCGGAAGTGTCAAGAACTTTTGTCAATTTTTAATTAAATTCTAAAGCAAATTTCTCTGGGACTCCAAGACTGTTGGCGTAGTTACTTTAAGAAAATATTTATTTCCTCCTGATTTGCCCAAGCTCCAAGTGTGCCAGAGGACCGTAAACAGCCTGCCTATCTACTACAAGAAGGAAGTAAGGAACCCTTGAACTTTTGCTTCTATAAACTTCAAAAACATAATTCGGCAAGCCTTTTGTTGCCAAATGATGCCTGTAAAATAAAATAAGTTCTTCTAAAAGAGATTTAGAACAGTTTCGAATCTCACCATCAATCATCTACACAATGCAAATATTTATATATTCAAATCAAGGTCGATAAAAACTGTATCTACGATACGTTAGCTAGGCTTCATTCAACCTCAAGTTCAGGTGTGAGGAAGCAACACATATGACACAGACGGTTCACGCCACCACAATTATTGCCACCATGCTTGGAAGGTATTCCTCTTCACGCACCCTCTTTTGTTTTCATTTGTTGTCTTAGTCTCTTTAATTTTTGTTTTCTTTTGTTTCTATTGTTTTTGTTTTATTTTGGTTTTTCTTTTACAAGGGATTACAAGAAGCGGGCGTAAACGTATCCGCCTCGACAGTAATTCAATTAAAGGTGAGTTGTGACCCCCATGGACTAACAAACGATTTAATATAACACCTCGCACTAACAACTGGACTCGAGGAGGCGTCAAATCTCTCCGTCAAAATCCCAACTAACCCTCCAATCGCATGCAACTCAACTCCTTTGTGTAGTTTTCTTAATATTCAATTTTCGTTTGTTCGCTGCATGTAACGTATCTATATATAACGTGAGTGCTCCTTCAAAGAATGGATTAACACACCTTTTCCATTATCGCAGGGTGAACCTGGCGAACCGGGCCCACCTGGTCCTCCTGGACCACCAGGAGGTGTGGGTACACCGGGTAACGACGGCGAACAAGGTCATCCCGGCGAGACAGGACCGCCCGGACCACCAGGTGGCCGCGGTGAACCAGGCCCAATCGGACCGCCTGGCGCGACAGGACCACCTGGCCTACGGGTAAGTGTGCGTGCGTGTTTGTTGTGACACCATTAATTTCACACCAAATTGAGTTGTTTGTTCATTTATCAATCGATTGTTTGTTTTCGTTTCTCTTCACCAAAAAAAATGAAAAACAGGGCGACAAAGGCGACCGAGGAGATCGAGGCTTAACCACAACCATTAAGGGCGACGAATTTCCCACTGGCATTATCGAGGGACCACCAGGTCCACCAGGACCGGCAGGTAAAAAAAATGTGTTTCTTTTGTTTTTCCCTTCCCCTTTGGTAGAGTTCCCTTTATTTTTGTGTGGTAGGGTATAACAGAGACAGAAATCCCTAACAGTAATGGGATATTAATCACGAGATCGAATTGATTAATTTCCCGGGGTTAGGTACAGCCCGCAGATGAAAGGGAAAAAGCTGATTGATAAACCTTTTCAAACAGATATACCTCGCACTCCACTCAAGCTTAAACAGAAAAATGTTGAAAAAAGCGAGTAAATTCGGTGAAATATCTGGAAAGTCCTTGAGGGAGAGACCTTCCTTCCTCCGCGCACATGAAAACAAATATTGAATGATATCATACCATCAGCAGTAGCATTGGCGGCGGCGGCAGCTGAAACACCCGCTCACGACGAGCTGGGAGCGGGAGATGCTCGAACATCAGCGCCAGCCAGCATCATCCAGAAGCTCTTTGGGCCCCCCCTTATTTTTCTGGAATTGTTCCATCGAGTGTACAAGTGCGGTTGACAGAGAACGTGTAGGTACACTCGAGAATGTTTTGTTTGCTCGCCGGCCATCCTATACGACGCGCTATATACGACCTACGAGTGATGCCATAGCTAAAGTCTGACATAGAGCTAGCTATGGATTCGGCAAAACGCAACGCCACACAAATGTGCACGAGTGTGAGTGTGTGTTTGCATTTGCCACCCCGTAAATGAGGCGTGACGGATATTTGTTAAGTGAAATTCCCTTCTCGCAGCGAAAAGAGTGAAAAAAAAAATACAAAAACTTCCCCGCGCGTCTCATATGGTATATGGATTGTGGGTCTGGGCCGGGGTACTCTATCAAGAATTCCATGGACTGGGACTCAAAATATATATATTTTTTCCTCTCCATCTCCATCTGAGATATTTCACTTGTGGAATGTAGTATTTCGTTTCTGCACGTTGAAGTTATGAGGCACCTTTTGCGGTATCTGCAGACGGAAACCACCCGTATTGGCTGAGTTGAGAGTATAGTAATTTTCGAGGAAACAATACCAGTGCGGATGCTTTTTGCTTTTGCTTTTATACTTTTGCTTTGTTATGGTTTCAATTTCCCGAAGAATGAACAGAGATTCCCGGGCAGACAACGCCGCTCGCTGACTATAGCAATAAGGAGTCACCAGTCACGGTATATTATAGGACGACAATCTATTTGCAATCACGCAACAACAATCGTCGGGAAGATATAAATTTCATGTCTGTTGGGTATATGTATACCCACAAGGAACATGAATTTATATTATATAGAATGTGGTCACGCTATTGCCGGGGAATCTAACATTTTCTTGACCCAGTTGCTGGCTGCAGAGACTGTCATCATAGTTTACAAAACTATTCAACTCCACGACTTGCCGAAACTTGTGGAGGTTAACTTAACTTTCCAGCTGTGTGCGAGAGTTGAAGTCAAAATATTTGGAAAACTTGAAACGAGAATTTTCTATACATTTCGGTGACTTTTTGACATCCGCATGAGGGGGGACCTACGGTTCTGGATTTGAAAACATATTTTGGCTGGGGAAAGTGGTTAACACGCTATTTCAATATGTGCGCGAACGTCTCTTGAGTTTGGATCGGCGAAAAGACTTTCTGCGAAGGGACATTTTTCCACAAGACGAGTGACATCGGTGCAAGACTGGTGGAGTATTCCATTTTGTTCTTGACAGGGCAAATGCATTCCTCTCGATTTGGGAGGACACAATTTGTTTTGGAGAGAGGAAGAAGTATTTCCTAGAAGTCATGATATAGGTCAGTGCTGGTATATTTTCAAATCGACGTGACACTTGATGATGACAACTTTTCTTCGACATTCCATACACTGCTACGTCATATAAAGGGTCTTTTATGAAGGACTTGACAATTTCTTTTGGAAATAAAATGCAAACCACTTGACATATCTAAAAAAAAAATGTTATTGACTTGAATTGCTACCAAAACATTTGGAATTCGACTTCGTTCATATGTCTACCACGGGAACGTACATGCAGCGGTCGATGCGTTAAACCAAATTTTCAATGGATCGACCGCACATTTCGACCGATACGGCCGCTATTTCTTGTACAATATTCGATCTGAGCTCCTCTAACGTAACCGGCTTGTTGCCATAGACCAATGATTTAATAAAGTCCCATAAAAAAACCTAGAGGCGTTAAATGACCACGATTACGGCGGACGGGTTCGATTCTCGTCTCCAGACAACACGTTCACCGAACTGTGACTTTAATAGCTCGATTGTTGCACGCGCTGTGCGGCTTGTTGCACCGTCTTTTTGGAACCGCATACCACTGATGTTCAATTCATGCAAATGTACAAAGAAAGAACGTAATGTCTCTGTAGCGAATACCATTAACCGTAACGTGACGATCATTTTCATCGACGAAAGAAACGGTCCAATGACGCTACCGGATGAAAACCGCGACAAACACCGACTTTTTGCGAATGAACTACTGTTCCATCTTCCATGAGAGTTCTCACTTGTCCATTAAAAATAAATAAATAAATATTTTGGCGCGACAAGTCTATGGGACCCAAGGCCTAGCTTCTCAAAACCATTCGTTTTGTGTGGGTTGTCAATTTTTGGGACGAATGGAAAAACGCAAAACTCGCCATAATGTTGTCTGGGAGAGGTCAAATTTTTGAGAACGCTGTGAAATTGACTGATTTGTTTCGATTGCGATGGACACCTCCACGGCATGCAGTAAAACGTAGTTCACGGCAACATCAAGAAGCGAATATTCTGACTTAATTTTTTTCACTACACTATGAATTGCGTGTCTACTGGGGCAAGAATTACGGCCGAAAATTGGCGTTAACGCTCTTAAAGTTGCGACCACCGGCACCGACTCGAAATTTAAATTTTTTGTAAACGTTGTTACTTCTTGTATTTTCTTCACCACGATGAACAATTGAACATGTTGATTTTACTGAATATTATGACATTGACAGTTCGGTAATCGGTTCAAGGGTGCGTTCACACTGAAAGTTTGAAGTTGTCAAGCCGCTAATAAAAGACCCTTTACTTGCTTGGCTAAGAGCAGGAACAATTCACCATGCAATTTTGCGATTGATTTAGTTCATTTTTCTCAATTCGAGTCTGGTCCTCCTCTTCATTGAGGAAACTTGAAGATTCTTATACAAAAATAGTGCACGACTATGTTCCGCGTATTCTTTCTTTAAGATTTATTGCTAAGGCCTGATACGCTGCTCGAACTAAATTTTAGCTCCCATTTGAAATTCTCTCCAAAATTTAGCTAAGCTTAATTTAAGCGAATCTCTTTAGCCGAGCCGTACGCAGCTCGATCTATAAATCAAACTTTCGTTTCCGAATGTCATTTCTGTATCTGTCAAAATTTAGCGCAGCCATTTAATGGGTCGGAACATTTTTTTCAGCTAATATTTGAAAGATCGCTTTGCTTTGTTGTTCTGTTGTGCAAAGATGAGTGGTTTTAATGAATACTTCGACGAGGAGTAAGTACCTGACACTAGAGTCTTTAATTGAAATGAGAGGGAAGTCCTGAGAAAAGTTGGCGATGCTGGTGAGGTAAGATGCATCAATATGGACCCTTGCTGATTTTGAATCAAGAGAGGTTTTTTCACAGAACAGCTGTTTTTTGTGGCACTTATCCACAGCGCTCTCTATGTCAAAATTTAGCTAGGATTTTAACTGATGTTTGGAGAGAAAAGTTTAAGAGCAGCTAAAATTCAGTTAAGCTTGAGCAGCGTACTAAGCTTAATTAAAAAATTCGACTTCAGTCAGGTAATTAAAAACCGAAATTCCGTATGCTCACGCTCTACATTGAGGTTGAGTGCTCAACAAACAATTGTGTGAAATCGTTGCATGGGAAGTATACCTACCTCGAAGTGTGACCCCACAAAAAATACCAGTTTCGAAGTTTGGTGAAAAAGTTTGAGGGAACGAAACTGTCAGACCTTATTTTTGCCGTGTTCCATTGCAATCGCAATGACAAGTCTAAATAAAAAGTCGAGACTGCAATTTTTATTTCTGCAAAGTTAAGTAGCCTTCGGGATAAATAAATAAATAAATAGTTGGCGGAACAGGTCTGTGGCCTGTGGGCCTAGATTCTCACAACCATTCGTTTTGTGTGAGCTCTTAACTTTTGGGACGAATGACATGACAGTTTTACTCTCGCGAAAGTCTGACAAACGTACGAACGAGAGTACGGAGTGGAAAAAAACCTAAGATGGAATTTGGGCTTTTTCAGGGATCGAACCGGAGACCCTTCTCAAACTTAAAGGGACTAAAGCTGGCAAAATGTATTACAACAGTGGTCAATTTTTTCAGCTTGTGCCTTAAAGTTAGACTGACATTTTTAGCTGCGTTATTTTTTTAAACTACAAACCGATTGCAACTTTTATGGTAGGTTCAAACACAAGCTAGGTGGGAACATTTATTTTAGAGCCCTCGACGGACCTTCTCCAAAACCAAAACGCTTCTCCAGATAGCACTGTCTTTGACTAATTGCTTCCAACGTAGATGAGGTCCCCTTTCATCTTTGAAGACCTAAGACGAGTTATTTTTCTACTCTTGTGTTCCAGCCATTTAAGAAGACTTTTCTGACCAGTTTGGAATCGATGAACCTATAGCTCGTAGAGTTCCTTCCTTCTTTAAAATCGCGTCAACGAACACGGGACCGAAAAGTACACTTCGCCGTGGAGGTTGTTTTAGGCTCATCTGTTACAGATGTCGAAACTCTTTCAGAAGCAATTATTCGTCTCTCAAGCTTCGCTCTCTTACCCCTTGGTAAGTCAAACCTTTAAACCGGAGCTAACAAAAGGCTCCTCGAAATCTTGGAAGCACATTTCGTTGATGCGCAGGGATTTTTAAATCTTCGTCATGAGATTGAAAAGTGGACCGGCTCTCTCGTAAGGAAACTGATGACTATATGAGTTCAAATAGTCTGAAGAACGAATTTTAGCCATAATTGTGTGTGGAGGTTTATTAGGGGTACTGTCTTTCGAAAGAGACAGAACAGAACGTAACCGATTGGATCCAGAGGCTTCACAATCAATTCAGAAAGACCTCAATTATTAGTGTGAAATAACATTGAAATCATTCCACCAATTGTCGAAATTCACCCGACTAAGAGATTCAGAGTCTCCATATTAATCCGCAAGACTTTCGTTTTCTCAGACCTTAGCAATACTAATACAGTCCGCCCCTTTTGTCCATTTGCATTTAAAGCAGCAGACTCGCGTTGACCATTCTCTCATTAGGACCCTGATCCTTGTAATAACTTTAATGTTTGCAGCCTTGACATGCGCATTTTGGGTCTTCCAATCCAAAGTCCCATCCCAAATATTGTCAGCTATTTGAGTTGTCTGCATCATTTCGAAAATAAGTTAAGTCTCTTTTTTTACTTAACCTCAAAATTTGTTTGACTTTTGACAGCTTTTCACTGGTTATTGTTTCAATAATCCTTTCTCTAAACATGTTCCAATAATACATCTCTTTGACTAAGACCTTCCATTCCTGCAATTTCCCAAATCTGTCCATTTGTTTTTAAACGCGAGTCCAAAAAGAGCCGCAGACAATTTGACATAATTTACGACCACTTGAACGGCGTTTAGTAATGACACCATCAGACAAACTTGTCACAAGTTTCCCCTAAACTGTTGACAATGGTATTACCATATTGCCGTCAACACAACTCTCAACTGCTGCCGAGGTGTATAGCACTTCATTGTCTTTGAATCTTCACGAGACCCGCTTCGTCAAACGTTCCCATGGCAGTTAAACTTCTTGTGACAAAACGCTACGCAAATACGTTGCTCTTCTTCGTTTACGAACACCAAAGGGTGTAAGAGGTTACTTCACACATAATGTCTGCCGAAAGGCCCTCCGAGTAGTAGCATTGTCTATACAACTTTGAATGGAAACAATAGTAACCTAATCCACCTTTTGAGAAACATGCTACAGAATCTCCGTTGCGTTCTAATTATGTACGTAGGTACATATGCAACAATTTCACCAAAGCCCATTTGACAATAATATGAACTTCCCCCCTTCCAAAGAAGCTCTCGAATCCTCGCTCTCCTGTGTACGAACACAATCAACAGCTACAACCAGTTCCGAGATCAGTGTTCCTTGACGAGCCAAACACATGGTTGCCATTACCATTGACATCATAAAAGCATTATAATTAATAACAAACCGAGACGAAGCAGGGTTGGTTATACTTATAGAGAGATATCTCTCTCTCTCTTTCTCCCTCTGAAGGTCTGAGCTCTGAGTCTGAGCATTTGTGCAGTGCCGATGCCGCCCGTACTTCAATTACAAGCTAATGCTGGAGATGGCTCTCCAATTGCGCAATATTAACTGGGAAACCCGTATATGGGTGTACGAAAGGGTGCCATTGTCACTATTCGTATAAGGGTTACTTTTATGGCAATAATTTATGTGCACACGAGGATAATAATTGGGATTATGAGTATGTACCTACACGTATGTGTTATGGAAGCGGGAAATACGTACAAGTGTCACCAGCAATTACGCCGTATTGTCTAATTGTACTTAATTTCGTTTTTTTTTTAAATATTTCAATTGTTCACTTGCAGGTCCCCAAGGTATTCCCGGCGAGAGAGGCGAAATCGGTCCACCAGGGCCGGCCGGACCACCAGGCGAGAAAGGACCCCGCGGTAAACGTGGTAAACGAGTAAGATCCTCTTTAGAGAAATTTTCTATTAAGTTTTTGTGCCTTTTTTCGATGTAAATTTTGTGAATTTGTAATTTTTTTCTTATTGTACATACCATACATGTACAATGTGTAGATATGTGTGATATTGCATGGAGGGGGAATGCGCGTTGATGTAAATTTAGTCCTTGCATGCTTGGAAATAAACTAAGTTAAGTGTAGTGTAAGAGTAGATAGTACAAGGCTGGGTGTTGAATTTTAAGTTTCTTTTTATTTTTGGTTTTTAAGGTGGACTCACGTGGAGCGTAAAAACTCACACAACAGCTGGAATTAATTAGGGCCGCGTTCTACAGTTGTGTGGTGCATTTTATAATGCGCATCTTGTTCGTGTAATTTCAAGAGATTTACTTTCACAAACGGTTGCAACATGCAACCACCGACGCTAAATAGTTGCTTTCGAAGCAGTTTACGTTTTAAGGAAGTTCGTTTATTTTGATTACTCTATAATCCTTTCGCTCTAAGTGATTCTATTCTAAAATTTATTTAATGGAATTCACAGAAATTAGATTTCTTTTGACAATTTTTGACTTTACCTGATTTGAATTGACTTTGACTGACTTGTGTGGACTTTAGTATGTTCAAAGGGACATAGGATAAGGAAGGTGCACTTGCAATACTTTTCTTATTCACTTTGAAGGTGCAATTTATGGGAAACATGAACCGACTTACGAGGCTGTTACGTTCAACCTACCTTCTTAGACGGTGATGGAGTCCTGTTGTTGGTGGGCCTTAACGAATTGGCCTCCCCAGTAGTACAGTCTTTCGCTACGTTCCTCCAAGTTGGGTGAGGTAAACATCCATTTGTAAGCGCCATCCACAAGAAAGGAGACCCTCTAAACTGCGCCAACTATAGAGGCATCAGTCTCCTAAACACTGCGTAAAAGATCATATTTGCTATACTGTGTGAACCCCTAAAACCATTTGTCAACGATCTGATAGGTCCCTTTTAGTGCGGTTTTAGGCCCGGCAAGTCCACGACCGACCAAATATTCACACTACGGCAGATCCTGGAGAAAACCCGAGAAGTCCAAATCAATACCCACCATCTGTTCATCGATTTTAAGGCCGCATATGACAGCATTTTTAGAGACGAGCTATACAGAGCCATTTCTAGTTTTGGCATTCCTGCCAAACTCTTTAGATTGTGCAGAATGACGATGGAGAACGCTCGCTGCTCCATAAAGGTGGAAAACAATCTCACCGATACCTTTGATGTCAAAAAAGGATTTAGACAAGGTGACGCGCTGTCATGTGACTTCTTTAACATCATTCTTGAGAAAATTGTGCGCAACTCACAAGCCAACACCAGAGGCACAATTTTCCAAAAGTCTGTGCAACTGCATGCATACGCTGACGATATTGACATTATTGGCAGAACACAGCGAGCTGTCACTGGCGCGTTTGCAAGTATTAATACGGAAGCGGCAAAAATTGGTTTAGTGGTAAACGAGGGCAAAACAAAATATATGCTGTCAACAAGAAGGGACACACAACATCGACAGAACGTCAGAGTAGACAGCTATAATTTTGAGGTAGTTAGGGACTTTGTATACCTCGGCTCCGCTATAAATTCTGAGAACGATATCACCTCAGAAATCAAACGAAGAATCACTCTTACCAACCGCTGTTACTTCGGCCTAAGAAGGCAATTGATTAATAAGGCCTTGTCGAGAAACACTAAGGAGACTCTATATAAGACCCTCATCATCCCAGTCCTGCTATATGGCGCAGAAGCATGGACCCTAACTAAGGCGTATGAAGGTCTTCCTGGTCGTTTCGAACGCACAATTCTTTCAGCCAAATATCACGCTAACTGAAGAGGAGTTTTGTAACTGGTTGGTTGTTACCGAGCCTAAAATGACGAAGAAGGGGATAATCTCTTAGTTGTCAATTTTTTTAGGCCTTCATAGAGTCTACTACAGCCAAAATGTAATCTTTAGAAGACTGGTGGCTTCATACTTGAAGCAGGTTAGAGGAAACTTTTTCTTGCTGAAGTTCCATTCATAATTCAAGCTTTTTCTCTGAATAAATTGAGAAATGAGTTGGTTTATCTGCCTTCCCTCTAATACCTCGGCAAACTTGTAAGGCTTACTTATTTCTAGCCTCGCTTTATGTTGATCGGGTGGCTTTTAGCGTCCTGGTTAACAAAAGTAACAACGAAATTTAACTCACCTTTGCCGTAAAGTTGTCTGCAAAATAGGTTTTTGGAATGGAACTTGTTGCTTTGAAACTTTCTTTTTATCTTTTGGTGAAGCTTCCAAAGTTTTCATGGTCTAGCACCTCTTTTTAGGAACTTCTTAGAGCCTGTTTAGGGTCAGATTCAAGCTTCTTCGTTCTTCTTTAGTGCTTAAGACAGTAAATCCGTCATTATCGAAGGTATTGGCGATGAATAAAATGTATAAGCCCTTTGGACCCTTTCGATAACCCATAAAATTGTGTGAGACATGAACGGTGTCTGATACCTTAATATTAAGGTAGCCTGATATAGCCAACTCGTCATCTTTATAATTCTCCGGACTTCTGTCAACCTGCTAGTATCTCGGGCTTTTATCGAAGCGTTAACCTTTTTCGACACCTTTCGGAAACCTCTTTTAATATAGAACCTCTCCTGATTTCTACAGAATTCCCAAAACTATTAAATTTGAGCTCCAACTGAACTGAACAAGGCCTTTCATTAGGTGTGTTTTTTTTAGCTTCTACCTCAGCAAAGCAAAGTTAAGTTGGAAAGTGCGCAAAAAAAACGGTTCCAGTGTTCCATTTGTAGTAGCCGCCGTGACTTAGTGGTTAGTGTGTTGGACTACTAAGCGAGGGTTTCCCGGTTCGATTCCCGAAAGAGCCAAATTACATATTAGGGTTTTTTTTTCCACTGCCCCACCTCTCGCGAACATCTGACAAACATCCGAGAGTAAAATTGTCATGAAATAGCTTCTCATTTAGCCGCTTGGACTCGGCGTAAAATTGTAGATCCCTTTCATTCGTCCCAAAAATTAAAAACTCATGAAACGAAT
Organism: Cheilosia pagana; assembly: GCA_936431705.1. Taxonomy (NCBI): domain Eukaryota; kingdom Metazoa; phylum Arthropoda; class Insecta; order Diptera; family Syrphidae; genus Cheilosia; species Cheilosia pagana. The sequence goes on from OW386166.1 coordinate 112,792,231, forward strand.
GATTGTGAGATGCTAGACCTGTTGCGCCATCTATTTATTTATTTATTTCTTAGTCAAATTTGTGCTTGAATGGAATAAAATGTCGTGCGTCTCAACTTTTAATAGGCAGTCTTCTTGTAAATTCCACCGACATCACCAAAAAAGGTTCCAACATCAGCTGCTGCTGTCAACGTCACTTGGGATAAATACCTAGCGTGAATCTCGGATATGTCAAGTGGGGCTTAGTTGTTGCAATTGCGTGCTGAAAATCCTACTCTCCTTTCCTTTGCTGAGATAAAAGCTCAACAAAACTCGTCTTTGTGTCTTCTTGTCTCGTTGACAGTTAATTTTCCTCTCATGCGTTAAGGTAGAGTTAGTACATATATGACAAATCAACCTGCAATGGTTTTTCGCATTCAAGCAGATCGATTTTTTTTACAAATACGACTCACCTGCCAAGTGCCTCCTATACCTACAGATCCAACCATAAAAACAACAACAAAAAAAGGACAAATGTTACAAATGACTGAGCAATTTACATACCATCCTTGTTAGCTGACGACGACGATTCTTTATTTGGCAAATTTTTGGCCCAAATTGGATTATTGTAATGAAACTTGATTTGTTCCATTAGCTCCACGGGGGTTGCTGCTTGCTGAAGAGGACACAAATACCACTAGACATGTATCGAAACCGGGATTGTTTGCCATCAATTCGAAGGATCCAGTCAAGAGTTTTAAACTTTTTCCTTCTTCTTTTTTTTTGTGTAGTATCCGAGTAAAAGGGTCGCGCTAAAAATAACTCAATTTGATGAGTGGGTAATCGGCATCGGAAATGAAAAGAAATCCTCCTCTGACCTATAACACAAAACGTACAACAACCAGACACATGTTTATCCTTCCCCAGAGGAGGTACAAATTTAAACGATTCTCTCCTTTTGTGAAAGGTCATGTTACCCGATACACCTAATGCTTTGCAATTCACTGGTGAAATTGATTTTCTCCCTTCCTTAAGCACCTTGAAAGAGTATTTCTCTCCCTCGAGTACACATACATCTACTGGTATTTGTGTACAAAAAAAAAAAAGAAAGAAGAAAGTTCAACTCATTTATCACTTCGCAGTTTTAAGGATAATCAAGGAAAAACGAACATTCATCCATTTTAAGTGGGGGCCATGAATGGCAAATGGTTTTTCACCTCTTCAGTGTTTTTGTTTAGCAACAAACTGAAGTGGATTCAAGTGAAAGTCAAAAATTCCTCCCACGTGGTGGTGGGGGGTTGGCTTTTCAGGTACTGTTTGGGAGTTTATTTCTTTGCTTGATAGTTGGGTATAGGGAGTTGCGTCTTAATGCTTATGGGGGGTTATCGAAAATTTGCTAGTTCCAAGTTTCAATTTCTCAAAGCAGGGAAAAGTTTTCTGAACATCGGTTGACCTTTGCCTACATCAATGCAGAGCTTCTGCCTCGTCGCGGTCATATTCAAAACCTGTCACTCGTTCAACCCACTCGACTTGGAAGTTTAACATTCCACGCATCACGTTGTCATACACACAGCTTACAAGGCTTAAGCAGTCATTTCGAACTGATAGTCCTATGGATGTGTCTCATACCCGCAAGCCGCAAGTGGTAAATCCTAAACCTTTTTACATCACTCCCGCACAAAGGTCGCATTATTCCATTACTCGATGTCAGCGTTAAGCGCCTGTAAATTATGTTTAGATAAAATCACTGAACTTTGTCATGGATATCTCTGCGGCAGTGGAATTCCTCTCGCTTTCTATGAATAATAAATTAGTTTGCGATATCTAACGCAAACAGAAACACAAATAGTACACACAGATACACCTACCCGCATATAAATATTCATTCCGAAGGATAATACGAATTTAAATAAATTATTATTGAATTAAATCTTTGGTTGTTATACTCAGAACTGTTAATCTGCTTTATATGGGATGGGTATACCTACCACGCACGTATGGCTGGCTACACAATGCCAGTCTGCATGTGTGACTTGCAAATTTCGATCTTCAACAAGGATTGCATTTAATTAGTTTCAATTGTCGCGATTCTGATACTGTTAACATATTTGTGTAGCGCGTATGCGATTAAAATTCATAGTCTGAAGAAGAAATCGATATGTGCACATTATACCTACCTATGTGTGCACAGAAGCATCTGAAAATACATTGTTCTTATGATAGTCGACTGTTCTGCGGTTTCGCTGGAAGTGACAAGGTTTTTTTTTGTTCTTTCGGGTAAGGATGAGTAGGTAGTATGAGGTGCAGTACGGCATTGTTCGCAAAGCTTTTGAATAAACTAATTGAGCAGAGTCTATAAACTATAACAATGGCTATTGTAACAGCGGTGCTGTTTCAGATTAAACGTCAAACGCTTTCCGTCGCAGCGAAAACAACCTGTCAATATGTGAAATATATGCCATCAGGGGTTGGATGCTGCAGTTTTTATGAAGTGAAGTTAGTATTCATTCGGTTTGAATAATTTTAAAAGACATTAGGTCTGTTTCTTTACTTTTGTAGTAAAAATTAAAAAAATGACAGTGGAGGAAATGAACGCTTTTGTAGTAAATACTAGTAACCTGTGAAAAATGACAGATAGTTCACATGCGAATATTCCGCCCAAATGCCAACTAGAACAGCAAATTCAAATCAGCTGTAAATTTTCAAGCGACTGACAGTTCTTTCAATGCTTACGCAATGAAATTTGTTGAGTAAAAACTAGTAAGAGGGGAAATATCTTGCTCTCTCGAAGCCGCTCTCTTATATGAGTTTTTCGAATTGAGGAACGACAGTTGAGTAAAATGCGTAAAAATTCGTAAAAATTCGTAAGATTTAAAAGTAAAGGAACAGACTTTTAATCTCACAATCTTAAGCAGCTCGTAAATTCATAAATTTCTGCGGTGCGGCAAGTAATCACCCCTCGGAAATGTCATTGTGTACTTATTTTGCGTAAATCGACTGTCAAACTCATGCCGAAAGTAAATGGAAGGAAACAACTGATTAAATTTTTGAAGAAAATGAGTTACTTAAATTGGAAGTTTTTGGCGAAAACAAAGGCAAATGCATATTTTCATAATCGATTGACATAATTTTATTGATTTCCAGGATATAAACAAAAAAACTAAAAACAATTCACACGACCGCTTGTCACAATTTGACATTTGAAAATTTGCGTAACTTTCCGCAGTCGATTTCCGAGTCAAATTGATCGCGAAAAATTATGAGGCCTGCGTAAACTATTCTCCATACAAAGTCTGACAGTTCATTTATGGGGTGGTACATTTCTGCAGTTTACGCAGTTTATGAGGTGGTACATTTCTGCAGTTTACGCAGTTTATTCGCTTTAAAAATTCTTGTAGATCACAATAGACATTTTTATAAGGAAGGTCATTGCAAGTTCGAAGAATTAAAAATTAAACAGTGAAAAGGAGCAAACAGGCAACGACGATGCTTTCAATTGTAGTGTCACATTTTTGGTGGCTTAGAAAACGTCTGAAAGAGATGTTAAAGATGCAAAATATGAACCAGTCTTGAGTAGCTGTCAAAATTTTGCAAAAGGTTGTGCGACTATAGGTATCAAACGGAATGTTGGTTCTTTCAAACTTTGAATTCGCCTGTCAAACTTCTAGTAGTTGTGTTTTAAATTGTGAGAAGAACAGCAGGTCCGTGTTCGTACCCTACAACCAGCAAAATGCAACCTGTCTATTTGACAGTTATTCACAATGGGCCTTACTAATAACCATTTTTAACAAAATAAAACGTAGCAATTGCTTTTACTCAAGAGAATTGTCAAAATCGAAGCATTTGCTACGTTTCTTATGAATAAAAAACAATTTGAGTAAGTTCCAATTTTTGACATGTTCGAAAAGCGGCGCAACTGACCTTTTACTCAGATCGGTATGAAACTTATCAGACAAAGCAAATGCTATGCAAATTCTGAGTCTGCTATTTTGTTAACTCAGACCTTTTGCTAAATATTTTGTACGCAACTTTTTAACATAAAACAATTTAAGAATATAAATAGTTTAATTAAGTTTTGTTCGTGCAGGAAAACCGACGGATTCCATCAAACACCCTTTGCTTTAAATTTGCAACTTTTTTTAACAGTTTTGTCTGGCGTGTACAAAATTCAACACCCAGACAATAAAAAATCACACATTTTAAGCGCAACGTATTTTTTTAAGATCTTGAATTTGGAGTTTGGGATTTGTTTAGCAAAATCTCTTCTATAGCTTCTATATGGTCTGAAAAAACACCAACTCATTTTGGTCACTCTTGGGAGTAGACGAGGTAGACAAAAGTTTCTCATCGTCTGCTGAAAGAGCAGAAGAGTCGCTCAGCATATTTTCTTTTTTTATTTATTTCTGTTCAGTTTTTCTTTGAATTTTTTTGACTTTTAATAATTTCCCCACAAAAATTTGAAAATAAATTCAAAATAAACAAACCACCGGACAGTTGTCACTTGTCAAGTTTGACAGAAATTGCAAGTACACGTACAGCAAAGTAAAAGCTAATTTCGAATTTTCGAAAACTAAGTTTTAATTCATACCGATTCAAAGCATTTGCTAAGGGCTTTTACTTTGCTAAAACATTTTGCTCAAAGCAAATGCTAGTTTTAATTCATACGACCCAATATACAATTTTGTATTGGTATCGCCGAATATGATAACTCGATAACTTTAGCAGTGAAACCAAGCATGAAACAACGACAGCAAACGAAGGTACTCACAAAAGCTGCTGTCCGCTTACTTTTCCCAGTTCTCTGTTCATCTATATTGTTTCCCTCAAACAAATCACGATCGTATTGGTGAAGGGAAACTATTAAGGATTTAATTTAGCTTAAGCAAGTGTCAAATTTTGTTGGTAATATCAGCGCATTCAAAATTGTAAGTTTAATGGATATTTAGCTTTTAAAAAATGCAATGAACTTTGCTCAACAAATTTTATTCTCGGAAAAAGGTACTTCAGAGCCAAATGAAAATGTCAAAATGACAATTCTTAAACTTTTTGTAAGAAAACCGGTCAGGTACTTCTTTTGAAATTGAGAGAATTCTCTCTCGATTTTTGGGATTTGACACTTTTCATTTTTCTATGCTAGAAGTACACGAACGAACCTTTGGTCAAACGAAGTGATAACAACTAAACAAAACAAAATCATTTCATTTTAAGTCAGCAGCTTAACCAGCAAATTGCTACAAGTTTGATTTTGACAACCTTGTATCAATCAGTGTACAGTCTCTTGTAATAAATATGAGCTATTTTTATTTCAGAGATGATTCATCTACCCTCATTCATATTATCTCCGTGCAGTATGCAAGTTTTAATAAATATCGTTCTATTACTTTTGTCGTGTCAACATGTCGCTGACAAATCGCACAAATCCCGCAGTGTGTACTGACACATTACACTTTCCTTCAAGAGTAATAATTATTATAACCTCTTCAGCGCATGAAAAAAAAAAATGTATAAGTCTACAACCTGTTGCAAGAGGAGTAGGTAAGGTATATCTGTGTAGTAGAGTCCTTTTTAAATAGGTACTCCAGCGAGCCTTTACAGAAATGCCAAGTATTTGCATTGACATTTTTTAAGTGTACTACGTAGTATACAAGAAGAGTGGTAAGCATTGTGAGTGACACCCATTCAGGAAAATATGATTTTTGTGCCTAAATTTGCAGATCTGCCTTCCGTCTTAGGTGCAGTAATTGACATTTTACGGTCAACTGTCTGACACGTTTCGCCAAGTTATTTAAAGTGAGATTTATGAAGTTATTCCATTCAACGTTCAATGGCGAAAGACACTCTTCACTCATAAACAATTCAATATCTCAATATTGTTCGTGACACCGAAGGACATACTCAACTACCCTTTCTCGTGCAGGGCAATGCCTCACCGTGTTTCGGTGTTTTTCTATCCTCTGCCAATCAACTTGAGCACTGATTTATAATGTACATTGTACATACTACAAGTAGATGTCATACAGATATGCACGGCGGACGGTTGCTATTGGGGGCGCACAAATACCACAATACCTTTGATTTATGCTAAGTCTCAATTGTGCCCTAAAAACGACAGTTTGTTGTGTTGAATTCGGCAAACTTCCAAGTAGGTTGCGAACGGGCGTAAACAAATTGACAAATGATATAGGAAAAAACAAATTCCTGCGAATTCAGTTGCAAATATTTGAGAATCCTGTAGCAAACCCGTCATACGTTAGCCGCCTATGGCGGGATATATTCCATTCCACCGGACGACAGCTGTTGCTAATGGCATAATATCTATCCTCCTGTGAGGAGATATTGGGTGTTTATAGAAGAATATACATATTTACATGTTAACGACCGTCAATGGAAACATAAAAATGTCGAAACCTATTTTTAGGTTACACGTTCATTGCATATATGTAGGTTTTAGGTTATCAACATGTTTAGCATCATTTACCAGATGGATTAATTTTTTTGGCCGTTGACTCAGAGCTTTGACGCAAGTCTGACAGCTGACTGACTTGATGTAACTCAGTTTTCATTGAAATAGATCGTTCACATGGAGGGCTGTATCAGCTGACGTTTATGGAGGGGTAGCCGACGAATCTAGTCGAGAAATTCGTGACTGAATACTAAGTTGACAGTTCGCCTATGTGACTGACGTGACATTGGGGATGTTCGGATACCTAAGGTCTGTTTCTTTACTTTTAAATCTTACGATTTTTACCGAATTCTTACGTCGTTCCTCAACTGGCAAAATTCGTAAAAGAGAGCGGCTTCAAGAAAGCAAGATATTTCAACTCTTACTAGTTTTTACTCAACAAATTTCTTTGCGTAAGAACTGTCAGTCGCCTGAAAATTGACAGATAATTTGAATTTGTTCTATTTGGCATTTGGTTGGAGTATTCGCATCTGTCATTTTTCACAGGTTACTACAAAAGCGTTCCTTAACTTTTGCGTAAGTTTCCCTCTCTGAGAGAGAATTCATCCCCTCTACTGTTATTTTGACAGTCTTTTCCATTTTTACTACAAAAGTAAAGGAACAGACCTCAAGTTTAGTTAGTCTGCCAGCTGACTAACTACATCTGTTTAAGTTTTTATTGGCCCAGATTGGTCACGTGATAAGTTTTTGCATTTGACGTTTATCGATTCATTTGACATTTTATAGTGTCAAAATTCAAAAATAAACCACAAGTTTGCAGCAAAAATTAAACTTACTTAGTTCACGCGTACGTATACCTAGTCCAGACAAATCTAGGTGACTCTTTACACAAACTGGGTATCCGAACGTCGCCATTACCGACAAATCTAGTTTTTGCGTTCAGTTTAAATCTGGTCGACTTCAGATAACTAAGTTTTCGAGTGTGCCCATTGTCTAAGTTTGAAATGAGGAAAGAACTGTGCGCACTAGTTTAGGATTGAGCTTACTCTGGGTATTTAATCAGGCCAAGAGTTCAGTGCTGGAATTTGCTTTAGCTGTCATTTGAGTTGTCAACAGGAAGATATTTCCCAAATGACTTCAAAAATGTTTGAAAATCGTACACTGATTTAATTGAAACTCAAAGTTCTCTGAGTAAATGGCCGCGTTCCACTGCCCGCTAGATGACTAGCGGCCTGTCAAACTTCATATAAAAAAAATTTACATTTCACCAAAGGCGCTAGACATCTAGCACTTTTTGTGAATATCCTTTTTTTGGGAAATTTTTCAATCTAGCGCAAAATTAACAGCTGCATTGAAAGAGAGTGTTGCTGACAGCGCTTAAATATCCGAGCTGAACACACCCTTTGTCAAAAGTACACGAAGGTGTAAAAGCAAGAAACGTCAAAATATGAAATAACGATGCTTTAGTTGGTGACGAGTGGAGAAAAAATAAGGAGATCATTTTTAATTTTAGTTTTTTCGTTTTATTACCTACTTAAATAAATAAAGTTTTGAAGTTTAAAATTGGAAATACGAATGTTGTTTGATCTGGTCACCAACAGAAAGAGAGAAAAAAAAGGACCAGTCTAAGGAAAATAGTTCAAACATTTGCAAAATTTGCCGCTGCCGCTAGGGCGCTTAGCGCGAGCGTTCCTTCAACTGGGATATTTTGTGCTAGACGTCTAGCGGGCAGAGGAACGCGGCCAATGAGAGCCCACATCAAATGCAAGCCTGAAACTGAAACACACTTTTTGAACGCACTTCGGTTTTAGAAATATGACGTAACAGAAACTCACCTCCAATTTGTAATATAAATGGACTGCCCCTCATTTGTTGTAAAAAAAAATATTTGAAATTTGCACACCCGTAAAATTGTGACATTCAACAGTCCTGTGTATACAAAGCAACAAACCACCCTCTGACAAGCTCCCATAACCGCTCAAACATGACCATCAACGAACACCATCTGTTCGTATACCCCCGCCCGCTATCAATGACATAATCTCAATAAAAATCGTTTTCAACTTTTGGCCCCCCCCTCGTTTTCAAAAAACAAACGTACTTCCAAGTCACCCCTCATAACACTCATGACGCTGACGCGTAACGACCATCATGAAATCATCGATTCCCCCCAGAAGAAGAAAAAAAATCTTATATTTTATTAAATTCGCAATAAAAGCGTCTTGATTCGCCAAATTGAACTTCTTTTCCTGCTTGGAGCCGGAGCTGAAGCTGGAGAAAACAAAACTCAAGGATGCTATAAAAGTTTGCTTTTTTTTCTTTCGTTTCGGGCAACGCGCCTAGAATATTTCATTGAGCGACAGCTGTCGTTCGCAGCTTCTTCCATCGATGGGCGCGCGTACAAATATTACAAAACCCCATTTGGTGTGTGTGTAGTCAGTCTCTCTGTGCTGCTGTGTCCTCCTATGGGGAAAGGAGTAGGTGGTAGGGCACACTGCTCTGCTGGGACACAAAGTGATAAAGCGAGCTGTTATATTCGTCAATGTATATAGGTATAGATGGGATGTGGGCCGCCACTCGCCACCCCCCAGTGCGCGCTCAGTGGGGGATGGTGATTTGGTGATTTATATTCCCCACCGGCGGATTTCGAATTCCATAGCCATACGCTTTCTGTTTCTTAAGCAGCGACCATCAAAGATCTGAGGGGGAGACTTTGTCGATTCGTAAGCTTTCAGCTACAATTAGTCTCAAGTAATGGAGAAAAATGATTGCGCGTTTTATTGCTTAAATTGCGTCGTCCCCCAGAGCGAGCCCGCGCCAGGACATCCGCTGTCAGGTGGCATAAAGAATTCGACTTTTGGCCAACGGGCTTACAACCTACATGCGGATGAATGTTGGCACACACAGCACCCGTGCTTAACCTTATTTCGTCGACTGGAATAAAGGAAAAAAGTGCACCAGCACAAGGAGCGCTGCCGAGTGTCCTTCAGCGTGCAAATTCGCAAATATTTGCACTTTCTATCGTCGTCACCAAGACAAGAGTGACATAGAGGGCGACCCAAGCCCGAATTCTATGTTTGTCCTGGACTTAATTTTAATCAAAGCGTTACAGGAAGTTTAAGTGTTATATGTCTGTGTGTATGTGTGTGTGCGATTGTTTACTTTGCAAATCCGGGTGACAGATGGTGTCCCTGTAGCCTGGTTGTTCGAGAGCACATCGATTGGTAAATTCTTTTGTATTATGCTTAACACTAGCGCTTAATTTTTTTTTTGTGTTGTGTTTTAGTTAACAATGCTTTTTTGTTGGCTGTGCGGATTGTGGATGTGCTTATATTGTTTTTTTATTATATTTTGTTGCCGGCTGAAGTATTATACTTAACACATTTTCTGAGTCACGCTGTAAGTACCTACCAACACTTATGCTTATTTTTTTTCATATTTTTTGTTTCTTTTTACTTTTGGTATCCTGTGGCGTTGCTATTTTTTGTTCTTTTTATGTTTGGTTTTGAGAGTCGAGCACTCAATGTGTACCACCACCTAGCTTTGATGTTTAGTAGAGCACACACTCACTTACTTGCACGGAGACGACGGAGCAGACTCTCCAGTCTCCAGAGCACACACGCTACACAAGAGCGCACATGAGCTTTGGTTTTTGTGGCTGCTGCAGCCAAACAATTCCGGCAAACTTGATCTGCTTAGCACCGTAGATGGGGGTTGATTGGTGGTGGTGGTGGTGGTGTTGGTGTTGATGATGACGACGGTGGTAGTTTTCTTATTGTGTTGTTTGCTTTTGCAAGGGTAAACCGAGGGATGCCTGGGGGTAGATCAATGCACTGGGTTCTGATTGCACATTGTCTTGCAGATATTTGGGCCAGGAGGTAAGGACGAGGATTACGATGACCCTCCGGTGACATTGTTACGTGGTCCACCCGGACCACCAGGCAGTTCGGGTAAGGACGGACGAGATGGCAGGGATGGTCTGAAGGGTGAACCTGGTGAGCCAGGTGAGCCTGGATCGTTGGGACCTCGTGGTTTGGATGGTTTACCTGGAGAGCCGGGCATTGAGGGGCCACCCGGTCTGCCTGGATATCAAGGACCGCCGGGGGAGAAAGGAGATCGAGGCGATATTGGTCCACCGGGGCTGATGGGACCACCTGGTTTGCCCGGACCACCCGGCTATCCTGGCGTAAAGGGCGACAAAGGAGACCGTGGCGACTCAGTGAGTGGTTTTGAGATGTTCCATTTCAACTGACATTTAATTGAGTTTTATCCCAGAAGTACAGAAAAATGCGAAGACGACAGGACGAAGGAATGTCCGATGCACCACACACGCCAACGATTGAATATGTAAGTACACTCTTGAGAATTTATTTACATGTATTATTTGGTCCTCCCTTTGGTCGAGTCCTGACGGGCTACGATTTTAGTTTACTTCAAAAGGAATACAATACACTTTTATTGATTACTGTAAGGTGCGACGTGGTGCGGGTTTATGACAGTGACAGCTCATTTATTGACTTGAATCGAAATTGAATCGAATTCGAATCCCCAATGGGAAGCTTAACCAAATATTTTAAACTGAAAAGGTCACTGACTCGTTTATTATAACTAAGTTTGCAAAACGAAAGCATTGTCCTGTGTTTTAGTGTCTAATGCGTCCTTCGGAAGAAAGAAACATACAATCTACAAACAGTCTCTAACAGTAAGTGAAGAAGAAGTAGAAGAAAAGCGAAATTAAACGCGACAGAATGAAGCACACATTCCAACTTTCACATTAGACGGGATTGAGGGCACTTCAGCTGAGATTGCAACACTGACAAATCCTTTTAAAATCCCTCAATTGCACTTCTGTGTTTCTGCAATGAAATATAAAAGTCCTTATTATGAACACTTGTTTCGAGGGTGGATACCGGGTACATACACATTCTGTAAAGTGCACTCAGTGGTCAATGACTGTTCCTGATTAACTCGAATAACTTCTTACTGTTTACCTAACTTCTTTAATGAGACCTTCTTTGAGCTGTTCCGTGCTCTTTTAAGCCATCATCAGATTTGTTATATACGATCCTTTCCAACAGCGAGTTAAACTGATGACTAATTTCCCTTTGCATTACGAGTGTATAGGCTTCAGCTCCAATTAGGTTAGCCCGATTCCACTTTTCGTCTCGTCATTTCAATTGCCACCATATTGATTATTTGGCTCAGCTCAGTTACGATTGAATATACCTTTAGCATTTTTTGTTTTTGTCTGAGTAGTTTGAAGCAGAAGTTAATTAAAATTTGAAATGTTAATTGCGCCCAAGTGCATCATTAGTTTAAATCTCTCTGATGCAAGCACATTTCTGGAAAACGGGTGTTATTTTTATTTATTTAATTAAAGTTGGTACAATAAATATTCAACGAGTGGGAATGCATTAATTCAGCTTTTATATTTCAGCATTCATCATAACCTTGTTCGATTTTAATGAGTTCTCACTTTTGGCCAGTCATGTGCAATATTTATTTAATTGACTTAACCTAAAAATGCACACATTCTGTCATTATTTGCATACAGAATTTGGTGTTTTTGTTTGTTCTAATTAGTTAATACATTAGGGATACCAGATAAGGGGTGGTATGAATAAACCGCAGCATGCAGCAAATGCTTTTAGCCAGAGAAAATGTCAAAATTAAAGCATTTCGTACGAACAAAAATTGGTCAGAGTTAACTCCAACTTTTGATATGTTCGAAAAGCGGCGCTACTTATCTTTTAATCAGATGCGTTTCAGATCGGTATGTCAGAAAGTTAGTCTGCTACTTTTCTAACTCAGAGCATTTGCTAAATATTTTGTACGCACGTTTTTTCTTTCTTTTCAAAAAACGATCTAAGTCTTGTGAGCTTAAACCTTTTGAGCTTTTGTTTATAAACAGTAAAGTCAAATTTTGTTTGTGCGGCAAAGCCAACAAAATATGGATGCGATAAGTTGGCACTACTGCAACATTCATGGAAAAAGTCGTCATTTGTTGGCTTATATATTTTTTTTGGATGAACATTTTAAGGCACAATCATTTCAAAAGGTATAAAGGAAACCCGGGCTCCTGGTAATTCATTCATAGTTTGTCTTGTATGCCCAAAAATAGTTCAGCAAGCTTCCAATTGCAATTTGAGCCAAAGAGTCCACTCATATTGCAGTTCTTTTTTTAAGTGTCCACTAAAGTTTTTGGACTCTACATAGGGAGATTCAAATTCAAATGTAGGTAGGTACTTGTAAAAAAGTACTTTGACAGCGAAGTAAATGGGGACGTTCAAGTAGATAGGTCTGTTCCCTAACGATAATGAATTTGACCACATTAGCCAAATTTAGAAAAACTTCGTTCCTCTACGCAAAAGTTGGGTAGAAGAGAGAACAAAATATTCCCCCTTCATAAAAAACCTGCAAATAATAGCCCAAGAAATTTCTTTGGGCTAGTTTGTTATAACTGACTTTAGCTGTCAAATCTCTCAAAAGTCAATTTGAATTGGCAGTTTATTTCGGTTTGTGTTGTTAAGTGCTGAAATTTGTTATTAAAAATTGATAAATCTGCCAAAAAATATATATTAAACTCAATCCGAATGTATTTCAACGTCTGCAAACTGGAAATTTTTTTAAACCCACTGACGTTTATTTTTGAAAATTATTTTACTTTCTCGCATATGTTTTTAAAAAGTGTCATGCCAAACTTTCGTTCCTGTACTTTTTGGTTATATATATTCTCTTTTTCTGAGAGAATATATCCCCACTCCTTGATATCTGAAATTTTGCCGAAATTGGCCCAAAAAGTAAGGGAACAGACCTAATGTCGCAATAAAAAGTTAAAAAAAAAGTATTATTTGAAATCCACTTTACTTTCTGTGACTTTACTGTAATTCTACGGCCCTGCCAGGTGCAAATATGAAACATTATGCACATTTGATACTTTACCTAGTGTTACCATTGCAGACCTCAATTCCTTTCAAGAAAATTACTCACACAAACCGAATGGTTGCGAGAAATTCTAAATTAATGAAATCTTGACTTGACCTGCAAGGAGTCTCCAATAACTTGGCATAGAGTTTTACTGGAGGTGGAGGACTGATAGATCAAAAAACAATTCAATACCTGGGCATGGAGCAAAGCTGAGCGCGTACAGCTAGTTCACAACATTTTAAGTTTTTGAACTGCGTCAACGTTAGCATAGACCTAGCTAGAGTTGATCATTTAAGTTTATGTTTGCAGTTCCACGCCAATACTCTGGACAAAATTAACTCTTCAGCTACTCAGTCTGATAATCATGCCTAAAAGCTGTGCCAAAAAATGTAAAACGAACAAAAATAACCTCTTCAAAACAGCAAGAAAAACGCACTATAAATGCGTCGAAACCCGCCCCTATTAAACTAAATTGTGGGCAATGCAAATAATGTTTAAGCCCAGGGAAAGAAGTAAGGTTCCCAACGCAGTTTCATAAATTAACGCAAGTATTTTTAGAGCAGCAGGCTCTAAACTTTTTATTTTTTTTAGACTCAAAATAATTAACAATCCCCTTTTTCGCTTATGTTCTGTATCTGACCTACCACTTCTATGATAAAATCTAATTTGTTTATGTTTTGAAACATCCATAATGTCCAACATTTCTGAACAAAAAATTAGGCATAATATAATATTAGAGACATTATTAGGTCACCGGCTTTTATTTAATTCATTGTGGGTTGACTTCCAGAAGATTACAACCATTTTCAGATGTTCTTGCATATTGACCGACAACTTCTTAATTAGGTATTCCAATTTCTGAACAGACCAGCAAATAGATAAAACAATTTATTCATAATTTCTCTTTTAATTCGTCATAAAAATTCCAATCACCTCATTGAAAACCAAATATTTCTTTCTCGAATAAAAGCTATACGGACCACCTGGACCACCCGGTCCGTTGGGACCACCAGGTCACCCTGGCCCAGCGGGAGAACGTGGCCTAGACGGACGCAAAGGAGATCAGGTAATTTAATAAATTAATTACCACACCCTCGAAACATATAAAAGAAAAACCAAACTGACAACAAATCCATCATTTTAACGCTTCAGGGAGAAAAGGGACTGAAAGGCGATCAAGGCCCAATGGGCTTACCTGTAAGTTAATAATTATACAAAATATTTTTCTTATTTGTAAACGACATTTATGGGTGTCTGTATCGATTGATTAGGGTCCAATGGGTTTCCGTGGTGATTCTGGTCCGTCTGGTCCTGTTGGAAAACCTGGACATCCGGTAAGTTATATTTCATCATTTGGCTCTTTTCAAGTTTGAGGGAATTTTAGTGTAGCTTAGCTTTTGTAATTCCATTCACTGCTCTGTATGTAACTAATCAGTGTAATCTCTATTTCTAACAGGTGTGGGCTTATTAACCAATCACTTTACGCTGACAAAAATAAATTTAAAAAAAAATAAGTATCCAACAAAACTGCTAATGGGCTGCTACTCTACCACTACTGCACACAAGCTCATTGTTGTTGCTAGAAAAAAATTAAATAAAGCAAAAAATCTCAGCAAAGTTTCCCGCCAAAAATAAACAAATTAATGAGACAACTTTTGTATCAATAATAAAAGCCAGAAAACATTTTTTTTTCAGTTTTGGAAATTCATTTTCAATATGTGGTTGTAAATATTTCATTACACTCAATGCACGCTTTTCCTATACAAATATTAATAATTGTTGTAAATTTATTAAAAACAAAAATGAATGCAGAAATTGTATAAAAAAAGCATCTAAACAAAAATTCCATTTAAAACAAAAATAAAAACATACACTTCGTCCATTAAAACCAAAAGAAAATTATTCATATACATTAATCCCAATATTTTTTATAAATACTTATATCGCTTGTCTTTTATTAATACCTAACCTAACCAATGGAAATTCATGATCCACATAGAAAGCATAAATCCGAATTGAAGTTCAACAAACCATATCGCACAACAGAATTTAAAGCCTAAAACTATTTTGTATAGCATATAGTTTTTCGAGAGTTTATTTTACCTCATCCTTACCATCCTTAAAGCTTACAGTTTGTTTATTTGCTTGTCCAAGAATCTGTATTTCCCTGTTCTAAACTTCGTACTACATACAAAAATATAGTAAGACACAGAAAAGTATTTTATAATTGCATTTGTTTCATGGAAGCAGTTTTTTGTACCGTCCATACGCTTTGTGTAATTATACAAAAGCTTTTAAGAAAAAAAAAGAAAAAGATATAACTAAAAAACAAAATATTATTGTAGTACAATTTTTTCTACAAATTGGAATAAACTCTTCCATCGATCATTGCATAATTAGCTAGGTTAAAAAAAAAGCAAACAAGAATATATTTATAATAAAAAAATACTTCTTATTGGTTTCATATCATAAAACAAAAAAAAAAGAACTAATTTTAAACGCTTTAGAGCGCCAGACTATTTCCATCACCATTCAATTTACTATCCAAATAAAACCCTCTTTCCATTTAAATATTTATGTGTTTTATATTAAAGAAAAACTAACAAACAAATCCAAATCTATGTATTTAAATTTTTATAATAATTATGAATTAGATAACAAAAATATACTGAATTCAATTATTGTACTAACCTTCCAATTAAATTCGAATTGAGATCAATTAAAACAAGACGAAAAGAGGAATTCCCGTGAAAGTAAACTAACAAAAAAAAAAGTATTTTTGTAAAATAATAATTTTGTAACTAATTAAAACGAAAAAAAAAAAATAAAAAACTAACTTTTATCCTTAGACAAGTTTGCATTTCCGCAAAAAGTGTATTGAATAATAATAATTAATAATAATACGTTTTTTTACATATACATATTATTATACATGAGTAATTTGTTTAATTGTTTTATTTTCTATTATTATTACTAATCTGTATATAAAAATAATAATAAACTTTAAAAATAAATATGAACATGAAATGAAGAAAAAATTCAAAATATTAAATACTGCTGAACTTATAATACATATAGAGACAGAGAGGTGTATAGTTTCTTTTTTTTTAAGAATGAAAGGATAGGCATTTATTTTAAATGTGTTTTCATATTTAGGGACAACAAAAAATAAAGCAAAGCGTATCATGAAAAAATGGTATTTGTGTCTATTTGTCAAGTAAGTGGGCTTTGGTGTTTGGTCTACAGTGGGGGCAGTAAGGTACCAAAGGTTGCTTAATTTGTTTACTTTGTGTTCACCGTCATTTAACGCAGCCATCTTTAAAATGTGTGTGCGCAGAAGCATAGAACTATTCATACAAAAGGGAATTGTGCGATCGCAAATCGAATTTAGTATATTTATGATTGTTTCCGGTCCCAAAAGAATGTATTTAATTAATGTAAACACCGATTAAAAATAAAATAGGTCTTAACTACTCAGTTGAAGGGAACTGTCAGACTTTATATATTCCCTAATCATGATCCACAAAATTTATACAAATCTGTAAATGAAAAAATTGCTGCAACTAAAAAAAGTGTTCATGTGACTGAAATGTCAGAATTTAAAAACAATTGCAAATAAGTGATCTTTAAAAATTTCCATGGAAATTTAAGCAATTCATTCGAGATAAGTTTTCGATTCAATGTTTGTAATTGTGGCTAAAATCCAAAATGTAGTACTGCCGCAGTAATCCAACGTCAAGAGTTCTAAAACAGATCACAGTGATGCAATTCATACCATTTCAAAGTGCATTGTGAATGAATCAACTGCGCAAATTAAAGCAAACAACGCATCATGAATACCTATAATGGAAATGTCAATTCTCCGATAAAATTCTTTTCTATTCATAACAATATGCATAAATATATTCCACTGTATGAGCCACAGTTATTAACTAAGCCCAATATTAATAAACAAATGTGCACAAGTTAGTTTGCTAGCAGACGTCAGTGAGCATATGAAAAACTGACGTCTCTTGTGTGTAACAAGTGGATAACTCTTTATTATTACGGAGCTAAGTTTCTTAAAGCTATTGTTGTTATCACTTTCGTGGACATTTTTGGTGGCTAAAACAAAGTAATCAATTGACGCGTAAAGTTTATATTCAAGGAATTACGTTTTCATCAAATGTCATTCAAAAACGTCAACTATTAAAAAGCATCATGGATATAAAGCAGTGGGGACGTTCAAGTACAGTAGAAGTCGCTTATAACGACAGTTAAGGGACCAATGAAATGAGTTCGTTTTAACCGGCGCGGTCGCTATTTTCGACTGCCTTCCACAAAAATTCAGGAACAAATTGAACAAAATCACATAAAATGCTAACTTTTTTTTGTTAAAGACGAGTAAACCACAACTAATTTAAAAGCACTAAGCAATAAACTGTTATAACATTTAACAGAAACATTTTTTTTTGTTCTCTCATTCCGTTGTTATAAGCGATGACATGGACCGATTTTTTTCCGAAAAATTGGTTATTATATCCGACATTTCATTATACACGACGAGTTGACGACGGTATATCCGACGGTAGAGTAGCTTAAAATATAATGAACCAACCAAATGAAATGAAAGTGGATGTTATAACTTATAAGTAACTGGTCGTTATAAACGAGGTCGTTATGAGTGACATCCACTGTATCTAGTTCAATAAGTCTGACAGCTGACCTGATGTATGTAGTATGTATGATGTTTGTTTTGATTGGCCTATATCACATGGTCACATGGGCAGCTGTGTGTCAGTTGATGTTTATGGAGGGTAAGCCGACAAATCTAGTCAAGAAATTCGTGACAGAGTACTAAGTTGACAGTTCGCATAATGTGGCTGACGTAGGAAAAGTGACGTTCCAGACCATTCTAGTTTTTGCGTTCAGGTTACATCTCTTCCAGACCAATCTAGTCGACTTAAGATACCTAACTAAGTTTTTGAATGTGCCCAGTATAAAAGCATCATGATCGCATGACGCAGTCGTTATGCGCATTTTTTGACGTTTTGAAATTCAGCCTGTGTTACAGATATTTGTCCATCGCAGCCATTTAGTACAAAAGCGATTTGCCCGTACAGAAGTTGCCAAAGCAAACAGCAAGAATACATACAAAGGCTTTCGCAGAGGGCTCTGAACTTTATTATAACCTAACCTCGAATAATTCCAATCGAATTTATTGTTGTTTTTTTCTACAAAGCAGTAACCAAAGCATTTATCTGTAAAGCTATAGGACAAATAATTCAAAGGTAGACCTATAACAAAGTACTAATTCACAAGATAGTGGAGTAGTTGGGTGATACTGTTAATATTAATGCCGCATTCTATTAGATTCCACTTTGGATTGATCAGATACGACCAGTATGAGGTATGGGCTTTAATTTAAATCTTGAACATGGGACTTCGTTATTGCTACATGATTTCCTTTAAATAAGACAGCCAGTAGATTAGATACAAAGGATGCAAACAATCCTTTTACAGTTGAATTTCTTGCTCATATTGACCTCCATAAAAAAACATCACAACATTTATCATGTAAATAATGAATTACTAACACGGTTTGAATGGTCATACCTACTTATATGAGCAACGTTAAGGTTAAGTTATTCGATTACACTCGCTTCCATGCACAAGCACATACTAAAACGCTCTTTGCTATTGCAGGGCCCACCGGGATTAGATGGAATGAAGGTATTCTAAACTCCCCCCTCATCTTAATCCATTCTAAGTTAATTTTCTTATTACATTATAGGGCGCCCAAGGCGAGACTGGCCAAAAGGGTGAACGAGGTGACCCTGGACTTCCAGTAATTATTTACCACCCAAGCAATACTCTCTTCCCAAGTTAAATTTTGTTTCATTTAAGGGTACCGATGGCATACCCGGACAAGAAGGACCCCGTGGTGAGAAAGGCTCCAGAGGCGACCCTGGTCCACCCGGGAAACGGGGAAGGAAGGGAGATCGCGGCGACAAGGGTGAGCAGGGAGTACCTGGCCTAGATGCACCTTGTCCGCTGGGATCAGATGGTTTACCACTACCAGGTTGTGGTTGGCGACCACCAAAGGTAAATTTTTAATGTTTACTCTGTTCCGTCGCTGTGGGGTAATTGCGCGAGATAAGCGCAATGCTTATCTCCCTTGTCTGTCAGCTCTTGATGGCGGTCTGACATCTGACTGGCCATCATTCTCTTGCTTGCATGTTTGTCTTTTTCTGCTTTTGTCCGTTGCACTAACCTTAACTTTAAACAAAATAACAAATATAGGAACCAGCCGTGGCTACACCCATCCACAAAGACTATCTGCCGGATGTGACGGCGCCCGAGAACAACGCCAGCGACTATGAGCAAGAGGAAGACGAAGAAGAGACCGGTGAAGCTGAAGAGGAGTACGATGAATATCAGGAAAACATGCACAATGGCGACTAAACAAAAAACAAAAACAAATTCTTTCCTATTGTATTTCTGTAGAGTTTACTCTAATTATTTTTTCTATATAACATTGGGCACTTTTTTCTTTGTCTAAACAACAAAACTGTAGCTAAGATAATAATTTTCCTGCTGATAAAATACAAAGTACCAGACAAGTTTAACTTAAGTAACTTAATTCCTAGGTACTAAGCACATTTTTATTAACAGTCACACTTTTCAAATGGCAGCTTTAGTAAATGTGGTGTATGGCTTTTGTTTTGGGAAATCATTAATGCACACGCAGTGAAGAAATAATACTTTTGAATTTATAAGATACTATGTATTTTTGCAATCGAATTTTCAGGGAAACTTACAAGACTGGCTAATCGAGGAACTAAACGCGTTGAAAAAATCAAAAAATACCCTTTAGAAGAACAAAACACCATTTCAAAGCAATAAACATTAGAAAATAGATAATTTCCATGTACCTACCTATTAAACAAAGAGCGGGACAGCTTTCCAATCGAGTCAAGATTGTTTTTTAATAAATTTTTGCAAGTCAACAGTCGAGTATTTCAAGTCGTTTTTCTTTTGTAAAAGATTTAAGTGATTGAAAGCGCTATATGCCAATGAAATAAAATTTTTACATTCTGAAATATAATTATTATTAATTATTGTGTTGAAGAACGTAACGTATGTTTAAGTTTATAATTATTTTGTATTTATAGAAGAAAACAAAATGCAAACAACCTTAATAAATATGCTAGTATTTTTTCAAAGATGGTGTCTTTTTTTTAAATATTTTGGAATTATATTTAACACAACTATATATCGTTAAATTACTGCTAAAAGCGCTGCTGGTTTTTTTGAACCAGCGATGCCAAACTGTCGAATCGCGTCATCCGTGTACGAGCATTACGTGACGGAATTTGTTTTTGTTTCACATGTAGGTAAATCAACTTAATGGACGAATGGAGGCTGAAACCTGGCGGTAAATTTTCGCATCGGTTGCTATAGACTTTGACAGCTGGGGCGTATTTGTATTGAAAAAAACAGTACCGATTGATAAAAGTTGCTTAAAACATATTAGGTCTGTTCCCTTACTTTTTGGGCCAATTTCGGCAAAATGTCAGATATCAAGGAGTGGGGATATATTCTCTCAGAAAAAGAGAATATAACCAAAAAGTACAGAAACGAAATTTTGGCATGACGTTTGTTGAAAACATATGCGAGAAATTCAAAAATAAACGTCAGTGGATTTAAGAAAAAATGACCATTTTTAATAACAAATTTCAGCAGTTAACAAAAGCAAACCGAAATAAAACTGCCAATTCAAATTGTCTTTTGAGAGATTTGACAGCAAAAATCAGTTATAACAAACCAGCCCAAAGAAATTTGTTGGGCTATTATTTGCAGGTTTTTTATGAAGGGGAAATGTTTTGTTCTCTCTTTGTGGCTCTCTTCTGCCCATCTTTTGCGTAGGTAAAGGAACGAAGTTTGACTTAATTTGGCTAATGTGTTCGAATGCATTATCGTTAAGGAACAGACCTAATTCCACCCAAATGTTAAAAAGAACAGCAAGTTCAAATCAGCTGTCAATTTTCAGGCGAATGACAATTGTTGCAATTCTTACGCAAAGAAATTTGTTGAGGAACGACAATGAGTAAAATGCGTAAGAATTCGAAAAATTCGTAAGATTTAAAAGTAAAGGTACAGACCTATATCTTTTTTAGGTACTCGTTTTGTTTATGCCAATTGGACTCCTAGTACTGTGTTAAGTTAATTGTATTTAAGTTTTAAATTTTTTTTTTATTTTGTACAAAATTAACCGTCTTTATGTTTGTAATGACGTAGATAGACGGAGGTAGATCAGAGCTGAATTGAATTGAATTGAATTGAATTGAAGCAAGACTGGCACATGCTAGATATATTTTATACTTCTACTACCTACTTCTCATGTAAGTTTTTATAAGAACTCGCCATATTTAGACGAAGCCAGCTGTGACTCCGTCCGCCTATATTCGGTTTTGGATCTACTGTACGGACACGAGCTGAAACTTCAGCTTCCTAGTTCCTAGACCTAATAGGTTCTGACTTATTTTTCACCTGACAGAGTACAGAGCTGGTTCTTATCGTAAGAGGATGTAAAAGAAAACGTACGAATCTGCGTTCTCACTTACCATCACCCTAAAAAAATGTAAAAGCTTAAACCATACCAATACCATACACCTAAATAGTTTAACTTTAGATTTGTTTAACAACGCAGCCTTGCATCGCGCAAGTAGTGCAGTGGTTGAGGTTTCCTTCCCACTCTCCAAGGAACACAACATGAGATTGCTGGCAGGGGTTTTTCTATATTATTTACAAACAAATATGTAGTCCCAAACCGACCCATATAAGGAATCAATGAAATTTATTATTTTAATAATTTATACGCTTTAACATATTTATGAACATTCTCTTTGGGATATGGCTTCACAGCAATACAAGTTGGAATGTTTTCTGGTTGTTCAATCCATAGTTTGTGTTTGATGTCATTTTCTTGTAGCTTCTCGCTCAGCGCCCTTAGGCTTTCCTCATCCTTTATCTATGCACAGGGAATAATGAGATAATTCCAGATTTTACTAAAAACAAAAAGTAACTTACTTCCAGTACAACTTTGTGCATACTGTCCAATTCCTTAAGGTATTCCTGAGTTTCCGAGTCATCGTACAAATGCATCACCGCTGCTGTGGCGTGACAACATTGAGCTATAACAGCACCTAGTGGCCAGTTCAAAACGGATTTCAGGTCACTACGAACGATAATATATTGCACTAAATTGGACATTTTTCTGTATTGTAATATTTTCCTGTTGTTCGGTATTTCAAATAAAATTGGATTGTTTTTGTTTCCAAAACGTTGTGGCCGGCAATTTTTCTTAAATGTCAAAGATGGAGAGATATCTCACGCTAGTTAATCTGACACTGACAGTGTTCTCATGGGAGATGGTTATTGAGAAAAAACAAAGCGGCCGTATTTAACACTTTAAATTTTGTGGGATTCTATAGGGCACGTTTTATTATTCGTTTGGTACGTGGTACCTACAAAAATCAATCTTTTCCCGATTTCAGAGTCCTTTGCGACTCTCGATTTTGTTTCTCAAAGTTGCTTGAGATTTACCAATTCAACTAGGAAGGCAACCCCAACTTGTTTTGTTTTCGAAGTAACGCAAATAGGCCCATTTGTAAACTTATATGTGCAACCTGAACGCATAAACTATGTACATTGGTCAGGAACGCCACTTTTCCTACGTCGGCCACATATGCGAACTGTCGTCAAGAAAATCAAAAACGTGGCATGTTCCCACCAAAATGAAATCGCGAGGTTCATCGAACTTTTACTGAAACCTCGTAAGTCGTTCCCACCAAGTTTTCAAAAGTCATAAGATGTCATTTTTGAAAATATTACTTACCTCTTTCTTTTGATTCAAATTAAGAAAAAATTTGAGTTCAACTTTTTTCATCACCAAAAACAATTTTCTTTTTGTGAAAAACCAAACACACACTTTGAACAAACCCCTCAGTTTTTCATCTCTCTAGTTATTCCCTGAACGTAGAAATGTCAAAGCTGAGTATAATGTCATTTAAACGTCATGACGTCAGTTGATTTCAGTCAGTTTCAGTTTTTCCCAGACTAGTCACGTAACAGGCAACAGTCTTCTTGGGCTGTTTTCTAATAAAAATAAAAATTAATAATTTCTTAACTCTTTTTTTTTACCGTTACTTTAAAAATAACACACTTTGTACATTACTCATACGAATATTGTGGTAAACAACCAAGAAAACGCTATAACCCTTGGTGCTAACGAATTTTTTGTTCAATACAAAACAAAATTTATACGACTTCAACTACACGGAAAAGGAAAACCAAACAAGAAAATGGCCAATTCCGACAATAATCTGGACGACATGAAGCACTGCTTTGAAAATCTGATTGTGATCGATGCGGGTGCTAATCTAACTAATAAAAAATACAGCCGTGACTTGGATTCCGTAATTCAAAGGGCAAAAGACGCAGGTAAGCTATACACACATGTCTAACTCAACAGTAAACAGCCGACGAAGCAACAACTTGCCTCATCTTTTCATTCTTCTTTCCGAAGGAAGAATATTATTTCATTTCAATGCTGCATCATCAACTTATTTTTACTTTTACTTGACGTTATGCCTTTGTGTTTTGGCCCCCTCGTGTATAGATTTTCTAGCCCATCCGTTCTCGCCGATTGGAAGGCCAAGTGTGTGCCATAAATGTTTGCATATTCTATGCCAAATTCATAGGCCCGTGATTTATAGCTACTTGAAACTAACCCCCCCGGTTCTGTGCTTCATATTCAAAACCAGCAGCAATTGCAATCAATATTTTGTAGACTCGTTTCTTTTCGCCAAACATACGCATTTGGTGTTGCTGTTGATAGGTCGTTATTAATAGTATTACACATTTTTATTTGTCTACTCTTTGTGTGTACTTCTTCGAAGAAAATCGAATTCACTGTCGATCGGATGATGACTTTCATGTTTTGACTTTGCTACGCATTTCGGCCCACGAGCCATACGACTAATGATGAATGCGACGCCGACGACCGACGACCGATGAGAGTGGAAAATTTTACTTAATCAAGCAAGACTAATCGGAGAGAAGCTCGATGATGGTAGGCGTGATGATTTTCGGTGAATGCCAGCTTCTTAAGAGAAATCTGATTTGTTTCCTCAACGGGGATGGTGGGTAGTGTGAAGAGATGGCACCCAGCTTGTTTTTTCTTGTGTTGTTCCGGTTCTTCATATCGAAAAGAAAACAAATATTAGCTCTGATTACTCACATGCACTCGCCCTGACGAATATTTTGTATACACCAGCAGTGAGATATTAGCTCATTTCGTTCGTATAGAGCGAACCTGTTGTAATAAGTAAACGAAATGAACTCACACGAGGTATGCGGCACCTCATTAATGTTCGAAAATGTTTACCACTTCAGATGCTAGTTCAGGAGGCGAACTATGAACCACACCCTTGAAAGCTTTTTATCTAAAAATAACAAACAAAATACATCAGGCGACAAACAATTGTCAATGTCCTTTCGTGCTTGGAAGTTGTTAACGCAAAACCAGACAAACATCGTTAGTCTACGTCTGGCAACGTGCGCACTATCACCCTTCCCATCAGTGTATCTTTTGAGGGCCTGCCACCTGCTAGAACAATGCGTGAATGGCAGTGATAATGAGAACATTAATCGAAAAGGCTGAACGTTTGATGGGAGATTATTTAAAAAGCACACTAGCTGATGACGCCATAAATTATAAATACTTTGTGTTGATTTGTTTTGGTTTGTACCAACAAACAACCCATGGATTTATATTTTTATCCTTGGTTCAATTGTTATTGAAAAGCCGGGTAAATTTAGAATTTTATTTTCCAATCGTGTCAGATTTGAATTTTTGAGAGATGCCACTTGGGTGAGATTCAGCCAACAGTCTGATAAGAAACAAATTGCCCATTTGGTCGAATTACTGTAGTAAGAGTTTTTGTCGACCCTTTAGGACGGTTTTTAAAGCCCAAGCGCGATTTTGTCTATCCGCCTAAAGGACTTAGTAGAAAAAGACTGAACACGGTTTTAAGGGTGGCGGTTGGAGACGTTTTCTGCGAGAACCGGCGAGCCTATCTTTGCCCTCTGTCGTTGTTTATGTTTAACATGCCGTCAAGAATTTATTAGTCTAATGACTGTACAACCAGAGAATTTAATTGGATTTAAGACTTAATTTGCAGCCGACAGTTATTTTACAGGAGTCTTCTATGTAGGAATGTTTCCTACATAAAAGTATTCCATTTCCTGTCAGGATACGACCTTGCATCGAGATTGCTCCATGGAAATCGGAAGTTCACTAGATTTTAAAGTTCTAGGGATGGCAATCTTTGTTAGGGGACCCTTACCATCCTTTGTGCGAAAAAGTTTACTGATTTCGGTTCGCTTTTGTTCAATTGGTGATTAACTTACAAATATACAGGGTTTTCTAATACTACTTACTTATCGGGCTCCCGACCCGTGAAGAGTCTCTGCCTGAGGCAATGCAGCCTTTCATTTTCTACGAACCCGGGCACGTTGCTTCCAGTTTGCTAAACCAAGCGCCCTGGCATCCGCGATGGCTTGGTCTTTGAAACGGAGGTTCGGTCTTCCCTATCCTCTCGAACTTGGGGGCTGGGATTCGAAGATCCTCTTAGCCGGAGCATTATTGTCCATTCGCTCGATGTGGCCGAGCCAATGTAGTTCATAGAGTTCGCGGTTGTATCTTCTCCTCCATTCGCCCTCCTCGCACACAGGACCAAAAATCCGCCAAAGAATTTTTCTTTCGAAGGTGCCCAGTATCAGCTCTCCCTTCTTGCCTATGGTCCAGCACTCGGCTGCCAAGATAAGGGTCTTGTAGAGCACATATTTTGTCCTTCGAGTTAGAAGTTTTGAACCCAGTTGTTTTGCCAAACCGAAGAAGCAACGGTTTCCTAGGATAATTCTTCGCCGGATCTCCACTAGGGTGTCATTCGTGGAGAGTTCATGTTTACTCCGAGGTAGATGAACTCCCTAACTACCTCGAAATTGTTGCTATCAATAGTGACGTTTTGTCCTAGGCGGTGGACAGTTGCTTGTTTGTTTGTTGATAGCATATACTTGGTCTTGTCCTCATTTACTTCAAGGCCAACAGATTTTCCAATAGGGACTTCCAAACGTTGACAGTTCTTAGCGGCCATATTGTTGAAGCTTCATCTTTCAAATTGGCTGTCATTTATTTAGTATATTTGGCGTTCAAAATGGGTGTTCTGTTCGGGCAACGTTCCGCGCGCTTCGCCTATTTTATGGGAGGCCCATTTCTGGATGAATGGCTACGTCAACAAACATACTTGTCGAATTTGTCACGATACCAATCCAAATGAGATCCAAGAGCGTCCAATGCATTTCGTAAAAGTCACTGTTTGGTGTGGATTTGGGAATGGCGTCGTAATCGGTCCATATTTCTTTGAGAAGGACGTTGCCAAGGCCATCACCATCTATAGGTCGATGATTACCAACTTCTTTTCGTCTGAATTGGAGGATATGGACTTCAATGGCATGTGGTTTCAACAGGATGGCGCTACTTTCCGCACGAAATTCTGCACGAGCGATTCAAGGGCATGGTCATCTCACGTGAAGTTGATGCGAACTAGCCACCGAGATCGCGCGATTTGACCCCGTTGGATTTTTCTTGTGGGGTCGCAGTTCTTTGCGAATAAGCCACGAACCACAGCGGCCCTAAACCCATGCCATCGGTCAAACTCAGCCTGATTTATGGGATTGAGTCATGAAAAATTGGACACTTCGGATACTCGCCACCCAGGGAAGCCTCGCCGTACATTTGAACGACGTTATATTCCATACATGGAATCGATGGGCCTTTCAAACGAATAAAAAATGTCGATGATATCTCACACGCACTTTTTTCTATTTAAGTTTTAAGATAGGAATCGCTTAATCAAAGAGAAAGACCATTTAAAAACTTGCGACCACGTGCACCACCCATGCAACGCGTGCTGCAGCCCGGATTTTTGCTGTAAAAACAATCACAGTGGGTTCATTTTGATGTACTTATACATCCGTGTACCATTAGGTCAGCGTTCCTCTTACAAAAAAGATCAACATTATTTTCTCTTTTCATTGAACAATTTTGGAATACTTTCCTTTGTTTACATCAAAGAATATTGAGTTCACTTGATCACGTTGTCTCTCTCTCTCTCTCTCTCTTGTTCTGATATTTTCCAAATTCAGTGGAACGCCTTACAAATTTTGTCTGCATACGTACTTTCAATCGAAGCAATGTGGAAGCTAATTGTACATCCATTTCTCGTGAAACTAAGCAAACCCCCATTATGATCGAATCAGTGTGGAATTTGCGGTCCACTCCATTCTAATTGATTGAAAAATATGCCCCCATCATGGCGTTGCCTTAATGTCAATCAAAAACTCTCTTGATGTGTTTTAAAATATAACTAATTTGATGTTTCTTGCTCTACCAGGTGTCCAAAAGATAATGGTTCCAGGCACATCGGTCAAATCGAGCAAAGAAGCACTCCGCCTATCCCGAATCTATCCAGATATAATCTATTCGACTGCTGGCATTCATCCGCACGACTCAAAGTCAATCATCGAAGAGCCAAGCAGTTGGTTTGACTTTGAACACATTGCCGAGGCGCAGGAATGCGTTGCCATCGGCCCATGTGGCCTTGACTACCAAAGAGACTTCTCCGAGCCAGATGTGCAAAAGGAAATTTTCGAAAAGCAGATACTGTTGGCGTGCAGTCTGGGAAAATCTGTACTGATACATGAGCGTTCCGCTCAAGACGATGTTTTACAAATACTAGACAAGTGAGTAAACAAACATAGCACCGTGAAATTCTTCTCCTTCTCAAATTCCAGATCATTAAAGTTTTTTTTGTCGAGTGATGTCAGATGGGTTATGGAAACACTCATCATCCGCGCAACGAAACTAATCAAGCACATGTCTGAGTACGCATTTAATGTGGTTCAAGTTCAGTGGATGATCATTCTGTAGAAATATTTTTAAATGAGTTCATTTTTTGTCAAAGTAATTTTGAATGTGGCCGAGATGAATGCGAGATGTTGTGTTTAAATGGGACACCACAGGTTGAAATCATTTAGCCAGCCAAGTTGAGACGCAACTGCGAACAGTCGTAGGTTCACCACACTCTTACTGGACTTTTGTGGATTGCGTTCGATTTGTGTTTATGTGCAGTTAACAGGGCCAGGACAGTAAAGACAAACATGTCTCTTGCATCGCCTACCTACTTGAGAAGAACACGCTTTTTGCATAGTTTTCTTGTTTTGTATCTCCTCGAGTACTTTTTACAGATAATGTCTAGCAAAATCGAGAAACTAACGCGGAAACTGGAATTCCTGATTGCCCCAGAGGTATAAATTTGATTCCCACTCAGTAAGATTTCCATCTAGATCAGAATGGGAAAGGAACTCGCTCACAGATGGCTTTAAAATTAACTCTGGAGTGGGGGCGCCCGTTTTTATCCGTACTAGATGTTTCCAAGTCTTTTCGCCTACCCATCACTACAGCCAGCGTCTTTCAGGCAAAAGTACTGGCTGTTGGGGAGGCGTGTAGTGTAGTTATGAACTGTCAAACACCCGATAATCAAATAGGCATCTTCGTTGATAGTCAGGCCGCGATTAAGGCCTTGGAGTCGGCGAGGTCTTCATCTAAACTTGTTGTGAAATCACTCTCGTCTGGGTTCCCGGCCACAGGAACATAGAAGGGAATGAGAAAGCCGATGAACTTGCCACACGTGGCTCTGCTCTGAGCGTACCTCATGCGAGAGAAGTTTTCCCTCCGCTGGGATACGTAAAGAGAGAAACTCTCATTCATTACACTGCAGGGGCTGTGACTAGATGGGTGAACCTCACTAACAAGAAAGATTTGGCCAACATTCGACGAAGCCAGAACAAATAACCTACGTGCAAATGTCGCTAAACTTACGGCGACTAGTACGGGCCACGGGAACTCACGCTGCCAAGCTAGGCGGCCCCCACAACACCCACTGTCGTAGTTGGCTGATACTAACAAGAGTGAAACAGTGTTTCATCTTCTCTGTCAATGTCCGGCTCTAGCTAAAACCAGATACAGTGCCATATGACGACCTATCGGCCATCCGAGGCATCCATTTCAACAACATCATCAACTTTCTTAACTCCTCAGGCTGGGGTCGAATCGTGTCGTCCGTAAACGAGCATTACCTTTAGAAATTTAGTTGATTTACATGTGAAACAAAAACGAATTCCGTCACGTATTGCTCGTTCACGGACGACGCGATTCGACCCCTGGTTTTGAACTCCCATAACATACGTCACCCTTTTGATCTCCAGGTTCTGCCAGTTGTGGTTTCAAAACGGCGCTAAAGCGCTACTTGTGTTTTTTTCCCTCATCAGGATGGAGGGAAAGCAACATTGTTTCAAGTTGTTGAGACCGAGCATTCAAGTATCTGCTTTGTCGTTGAAATGGAGCTTAGAACTTTCTGTTGTCTCGAACCTGGCGTCTGTGATGTCCTCTGGAGCTTATTGTTCATTCACTTTTAGTTTTCGAGTCAATGCGTTGGATATGCTTTGGCATTTCGGCTGCATTTCCATTTTTGTACAGCCCAGAGTAAGTTTGAGGTTATTTTTTCTCCTCGATTCGCCCTCCTCCTTAAAACTTATCGTCAACCTTACGTCGTTGCATGTTATATTTCGAAAAAATAGATTTGGATCTTCCTTTCACTGCCGTCACTCTGATCGTAGTTACTTATAATGTAACCTGCACTCAAACGCATTCTACGATACAAACTCACAATCAACTGTCGGAATTTGATACTGTCATTTACAAAACATACGACACCTTGTAATAACAACTTTAAGTGCCCAGCGCAAACTAGTACAGTCACAAAGTACGAGGTTTCGTAACAATATTGAAAGATCTAAATACACAACTTGTTTCATCGGTCTAATACATAATTATTCAACCGACTAGGCGACCGTTTGGTTTCATAGACCAAATAGATGTACGTATCTAGGAATGCACTTTCGAAGTAGCCTTCTTGGTTCTTAGTTATGTATTCGATATAGTTGACTCATGGTTTCATATTTCAAACGCACCGAGTATGCCAATTTGACACATGATACTGTGAATTGTTATTATTATTGCACACGACAACTGAATAAATTAATTGCAGCGAATTAGTGATGCATACCGTATCAAATGAATCAGTTGAATCAGTGCATTAAACTGACTGGATGTTTTATATAGATTCCATAATTAATATGCGTTGCAATACCTCGAGGAATGATTAGCATCTTCTATATGGTTTGCGAATTTCTCTGTAAAAATGGTAGCGAGAAATCCCAGCGCCAGTAGCGTAACAAATCAGAAGGGTCTACCATTTCTTCACAAGTTTCCTTTTAGGAGATAAGGAAGTAATGTTCTCAAGATGACAGAGCCTTGGAAGTCGCAAAGAAATCGATTCTAGGATAGGTTGGATACCGGACTAGTGCCTCACAGTCATTCAATGCAAACAGATTGGCGTCCCAAATGTGTTCCAAAAGTGATACTGATGTCGTATTTGAATGCCAAGGTACAAGGCTACATTTAAAAGCTTAGGTTTGTTATCGGAAAACACGGACAGACGTTCTGTGACAAAGTTTTGCAAGGTAAAAAGACACTATGAGGACAGACGACGCGTACTCATAGTAGTGTGCGATTTTTAATCACTAAAACCACCTCCCACAAATTTATTTCTTACTGCAACTAAGTTATGACTTATCAAGCTATTTTTTTATCACGATGTTATACACGTTTGGCAGGCAACATTCCGGCGATAGTTCCTGCTCGTTCCGCATTTAACACGGTTAATAATATTATCGGGCTAAGTCGAAAGGTTTAGTTCGTTATGGGCGCCGCAATAAATTTGTTTCATCGAGAATTTCACGGACCGAGTTATTAGCGTGTCCTAATAGTCGATTTCTATGCTTTCGAGCGCAACTTTTCGTTTCATCCTTAACCGTGGGAGTTCCGAGGTCTCTATGGAGATCTTCATTTCTAATGTACCACGGTGCGCTGACGAATGATCTTAACACTTTATTTTAAGCGCTTGCTTATATAATAAAAGCTTGTTCTCGAGGCTAAGCTTGGAATATTTTCCGAGTAACCAATAAAGTTCTCTATATTTGTTTTTAAGTTCTTCGCATTTCTTTTTTACATGCGGTTTTCGAGAGTCATTCCGAGGTATTTGGCCTCATTTGCAAATGGAACTTGTACCGTATTTATAAATACAGGCAAGTTACTTGTTTGCTTATATGAAAAATCCACGTGGACCGATTTCGTTTCGTTAAGAGCGATCCTCCAAGATATTGTCCATTCATTGACCCGGCTAAACGCACCTTGTAATATTTTGTTTGTTTCTTTGGCCGTTGCACCCACTGCTAGAATAGCAGTGTCATCGGCAAAAGTGGCCATGGTGGTACCTTCTGATTGTGGTATATCACGCGTAAATAATAGATACAAGAGTGGCCCAAGGACACTTCCGTGCTGCACAGCTACCCTTATTTCTTTAAATTCCGAATATTCGTTTCCGTGTTTGACACGAAAGAGAACTTGTCTTAATTTGTACTTGATGCCTTCATGCCACACCTTATCAAATGCTTGCGAAACGTCCAAGAATACGGCAGAGCAGATTTTATTTTCTTCTAGAGCTTTCTCTATTACGTCAGTTATCCGATGCACTTGATCGATCGTCGAATGTTTGCATCTAAACCCAAACTGGTGGTCAGGCCTCAAGCCTCTAAGTAATATCCTCTTAAAAACTTTGGAAATAATTGGAAGAAGCGAGATGGGTCTGTAAGACTTTTTTTCATTCGGTGGTTTTCCTGGTTTAATAACCATTATGACTTCTGCGATTTTCCATTGACTCGGAACGTATTGTAATCTGATCGCGGCGTTTATAATGTGAAAGAGCTTAGTTAATGCTGCGAGGTAACATTTGCAGGAGTTCACTCGTAGCCAGGTCGTAAAC
The DNA here is from genome assembly GCA_936431705.1 of Cheilosia pagana. Taxonomy (NCBI): domain Eukaryota; kingdom Metazoa; phylum Arthropoda; class Insecta; order Diptera; family Syrphidae; genus Cheilosia; species Cheilosia pagana. Next base: position 112,824,571 of record OW386166.1, read on the forward strand.
CGGAGCTTTTTTAGGCTTGAGTTTCTTTATTTCTTGCTCGAGCTCGGTGAGTGTAGCGCTTCTTACTGCATTATTTTCAGATGTTCTGTCCGATGCATTAATATTTCCATTGAGCTCTTGGCCATCGAACGGCCTAGAGATTGCTTCTAAATAGAAACATCCAGAAGAAAAATAGGTATCGTCGTCGACAGTCATGCTGCGATTAAAGCCATCTTTTCTACCAAGTCAACGTCCAAGCTTGTTGTGGAATGCAGGGAGATACTGACCAGAGCGTTTCATCGGTTGGAAATCACTAGAGGGGAATGAAAGAGCCGATGAACTTGCCAGACGTGGATCTGCTCTGTGCGTGCCTCATGAGGAGGAAGTCTTTCCTCCGCTGGGATACGTAAAGAGAGAAATCCTCCTGCATTTTACCTCTAGGGCGGTGACAAGGTGGGTGAACCCGACCAATTGTGTCATTTCAAGGAAGATTTGGCCAACCTACGATGATGCCAGAACTAATAACCTCTTAGCCAGAACGCGTGTAGATGCCGCCAGACTAATGGCAATTTGTATGGGCTATTGGGCTCTAGGTACTCACGTTGCCAAGCTAGGCGTCTCCCACAATACCCACTGTCGTAGCTGCGCTGACGCAAACAAGAGTGAAACGGGTTTCCCCCTTCTTTGTGAATGTCCGGCCCTAGCCAAAACCGGACATAGTGCACTAGAAAATCCCTTCTATGTTGACCTATCGGGCATCCTGCATCCATGATATTCAATTCAATAGAATCATTAAATTTCTCAATTCCACAGGCTGGTTTTGAGCTTCTGTAACATCCTTTTCCCCCTTCCATCTTCTGGTTCTACTTGTTTGTGGTTTCAAAACGGCGCTCATGCGTTATTTGTGCATCTTCCCTTGTAGGGAATTTTGCTGCCACTAAAACCAACCAACCAACGTACTTGTGGATTAAATCGTTTCGTCGAAGATTGTCGTAACAATTAAGACCCTTTATATTGTTATTCCATCTCAAAGTTGTATAATTTGTCCCACCCATGTTCTCGTCAAAGATTTACAGATGTGGGCGCTAATTCCACAGATTTCACGCCACTAACGACCTTCAAAATGTATTAGTTGTCGCATTGAACTCAAATTGCGATTGCCATGCTTTTACTTTCTAAAACACGAATGTGTTTGGCACCAGCGAAAACATCAATACGACGCCACTTTGTTTTCGTTTACGATCTCGCCAAACATTTGACATTGAATTTATTTGGCGGTGCTTGAAAGTGAAGCCCGGAGAAATTTGTTTTGTAAACAAATAAGAAGAGTCTTTCGTGTTGACGCATCAATTATAATTCAACGCAACCAGAAGCCGACCACAACCTCTAAAAGTCTAAATGAATATAATTTGCCCCTCTCTATCGACTCATCGCCACAAACAGACTTTAATTTGATTCCTCTTTCTCTTTTGCAGATATCCGAACATACCACAAGTGATAATTAGAGGTTTTATGGGTACAACAGAGGAAGCAGTTAAATACCTCAACAGACGTTTCTACTTAAGTTTAACTGGTTATTTATGCAAGGTACATGCTTCGCAATAAAAAGGAAATTATTTGAGCCTCACATCTTCACTTCTTCCGCATTTAGGACAAATCAGATACCGGAGTTAGAAAACTTTTAGAGGACGGTACACTGCCGTTGGATAGACTGCTTGTCGAAACAGACTCGCCATTTATGTACCCAAATACAAGAGCTTCTAAGCTACCACAACACGTTAAGACTGGAATAACAGAGCGATCTCTGTTGTATTTACACAGGTAAGTCTGGCCAGCAGTCGCAAAGTGCGTGTTATAAATTATTGTCGACTTTGCAGGTATTGCACCTTTCAACGAAACGAACCCTGTAGCTTACCGGCTATAGTGGAAATGATAGCAGCCTTTATGAAGAAGACCCCTGACGAGGTGGCACTGGCCACGGCCTTCAACGCCCTCAAGCTGTTTGGCTTGTCGTGAGCTGGTGTTTGTTGTCTTCTATCGGAGGCGGCTGTCGCAGACAAAACCACATGACGACTCCTATTTTTTTATATCTATTTTATTCTCTATTTTTTTTCTATCGAAATCTGCAGATTTTCGTCGTACTTTGTAAGTTGTATTGTTATATTTTGTATCGCTTAGGTTTATTTTTGTTTTAACTATGATTGTGTAAACACCAAGTGCCTTATTGCCCGAATCCGGATTGTGGCAAAACACACACACACACTGACACACAGCAACATTGACTAATCGAATATATCCCGCAAAAGAAAGAAACCTTGTTCTTGCCTTATCCCATTTCCCCACATCCTCATCTCAGACAAGACTTACCGATCCCATTTCGGCATACCCCAGAGTATGTTGTATCTTTTTTTATATACTATACTTAGACGTATAACAATTGAGTATCATCGAATGATTCCATAAACGTTTGTGGCGTACGAGTGCCATAATATTATATATATCATAGCCTATGAGTGTTTAGTTTATGCGCTTTTAATTGTTTTTGTAATTGTTTATTACATTTATTGATTTTATTTTAAATTCTCTAAGCTTACAAATATTATATATTTTTATACATATTTATTCGAAACTGTTATGAATATGTTATATTCACAAAAAAAAAAAAAGAATCCTTTACTCTTAGGCGTAGATAGAAAGCTTATTAAACAATTTGTATTCGGTAAGGAGACTCCCCAATTATGTTGTAATTGAATTTGTTGGAAATGATTGTGATCATATACATGCATACAATATTATTATACTATATATCAGTTGTTTTATACTAAACATTAAGCATGTAGCTAGGAAACAAGTAATATGTTATTAAATACAAAAACAATGAAAAATAAAACGGAAAAGTGATGAAATTTGTGTTTGGCTTTGCTTTCATTGTGTAAACGATTTCTATAGGTTCCGATTGACACTCGAGGTGTTCCCATTTGGATGAGCGGAGGGCTACGAAACCGACAAAACTGTGCCCATTAGTGGCGGCGATCGAAAATAAGCTTTGTTCAACGCGTAGTTTTATTTCTTTTATATTTCCTATAGGGAGGGCGAAGAACGTATCATGCTCCGTCAAGAGATTTAAATTTTCTTGGTGTGTCAGACTCTTACTGACTAAACTCCCACTCTCCCTTTGGCTATCTTCCTCGGGGGTCGTTATTTTCTTCTACCTCATAAACTGTCCTGTTCTTCTATGAGGGTGTGCTCTGGCTTTCTTTTCTCTTCTTGGTTTTGAACACGGTTTCGATAAACGCTGGTACACGTTTCCAGCTGCGTTCGCTTGCGATCATCTTCCCAATGATATTTTCGGACGTCTATCACAGAATCCGTAGTATTCGGAATTTTGCTACGACCCCCGAAAGCACTATCACAGAATCTGTCGTTGGGGAAATGTTTGCTACGAATTTCGAAATTCTAACTTCAAAATGTTTGTTGTTTCTAAATTCGTAGGTTCGTAGCAAAATTCCGAATACGACGGATTCTGTGATAGACGTGATAACCTATCTCCGATTCCAGATCCTCAGCCTTAGTGCGAGTTTCGCCCGAACAATATTCCACCCGAAAAATTAACATTTAAATTTTCGCTTATGAGTTCCGGGCGAAAAATTGTTGATGTTCGAAAAAATTACCGTTATTGGCAGCACTGTTTCGGTCATTTATACTGCTATTGACAAATGAGGTAAAAATTTTAAAATGTTAGTTAATCTTCGGGCGAAACTCACAATAAGGCTGCCTGTCTTTCCACGGTCCATCTGCTGCACGTGAAGAAGGTATGAAAAGCGTCGTCTACCAATGAGTCGCCATACTGGCATGTCGGATGGACTACTTTTCGCATCCTGTGTAGGTATTTATTAAAATATCCATGTCCGGTTAGAATCTGCGTGGTCACTTTAGCAGCTCGTTCGGAAGCGGATTTGATATGGCTCCAGAAAGTAAGTGAGTCGATAGTTATCCCAAGATACTTAACTGCGTTTTTGCTGGTGATTACGTCTGGGTCAATATAAAACTCGATTTGCGTCGGGATACGTTTTCGCGTCATAACGATTGCTAAATGACAATTAACGAATATTTAAGTAAATCTGGCTGCCCGCTCGGGTATCACGACTTTAACTGATATCTGTATTAAATCCCTGGAGTTAGAAAAAATTGGCCTCGTTGGTATCTGCAACCCGATTGTCTCTTACATGGCAGAGCAGGGGGCCAACTATGTAATTCGATTCTACTTTCGATTCCATTCGAAAATAGTTCCGATTCTACTTTCAAATAGAACATTTCGAATCGAATCGAAGTAAAATCTAGTTACAGAGTTGGCCCCCAGTTTGATATACTCTCACGCCGGACGTTTAAGCCCGACATGCCGGGTCAGCTATTGCAAATTGTATAGAAAACAGTTCTAGTCTATGTAACAATGTATTTAATGCAAAATTAACCTCACCTTCTCCCCAGCTCAAATGTTATCTGCGTAATCCTTCAAAAATAATGCTAAATCTATTCAAGACTACAAAAACTTGGCATCATAAACAGAATGCGATTTCCGTTCAAGCGAGAGACTCACTTATTCACACAGCAAAAGAGAGTCTGCCAAATGCGAATGTCTCGACTTCATTACGCAGCGGCAATTAGCGACACAAGTGACCTTGATCCTCCAATAAGTTTGCTATTCATGTTTACAGATATTTTTTCATAAATTAAAAACGGATCAAGTCCAATTGCGCATTTCTTACACACGCTTGCTGTTTACTTTAAACGAAAGGGAACAAAGTGCGACCATAATTGCAAAACTGAACTTAAGAATGCAAGATCCGCTTAGCGAAATGATTAAACTTATTTTTACACCTTTAGAGAGACAATAAATAAATGTTAATCGCCTGAGCCCTATTTCACTTACTAAACGAATGTCGCCTGTTGTAAACAAGATAAGTGCTTGTCATGAACCCGAATACATTTGCCTAATTCCTACAAAGACACCTCCATTCGGAAGCAGAACAATGAACATGATAATAATAGCTTACATTGTGCGCTGATAATTCGAATAATCATCACGCCGATGACGCACTATGTAGTAATTGACTGCGACGCGACCTATGGTAGAAAATAAAAACATGTTTTAGCATTTGTATACTTTGGTTTCTTTCTCTTCTCTTCTTTTGATTGAGGTACATTACAAACAGACACACGTCTTAAATTTTATGCCCATTGACTAAGTGTGAGATTTCAATAACAATAATGCGCGCGACCGTCGACATTTGCTAGTCTTACGTGAAGCGATTAATCGTTTTAAGATCTTCGAACTTTTTCAGTTGATGCAAATTGTCCCACCACAGCTTGAGGCGATGGCGCAAGATTAGCTCGAACCATGGGGTCAGCGGTGCATCCAACTGCGAAATTGTATTGTCAATATCTGACCGTTTGATGTACTGCACTTCGCTGACTTCGTTTGTGTTTGGATTCAGGTCAACATCTTTCTGTAGAAAGAGTATGTAGTCGATTTCGTGTTCACCCCAGGTGCCATCGCCAGTATTGGCGTAATGGATGCGCGTAAGGTAGTGGAAATTTTCTGGCCGTATCTGTAAGTTTCTCTCATAATTAACCATGCAAAACAACCAAGCTAAGCAATATCACACCTGACTATAAGGAATGCCCAGTTCATAGTTCAATCTGCGTTGAGCAGCTCGTCGAATTCCGATATCGTTAAGCTCTTCACGTTCGCTTTCGATCTCGTACAGTGGATGACTGCAGCACGCGTTCGTGTAGGTATCAGGAAACGTAATCTAACAGCACAGATAATTCGAGGGCTAAATTTGTATTGATGCAAATTGAAAACAAAGTTTACCTTGTGAACAGATCTGCGTTGCACTAACATCTCGCCTTTTGTGTTGAAAAGAAAAACGCTGAATGCACGATGTAGCTTGACGTGCCCAGTTTCGGGATCAACTCGATGGCAGTCTTTTTTCGATGTGGATCCTATTACCTTGTCGTCCTGATCGACTAGGATGCATTCTTCTTTTAGGGCATGTTCTTGGAGTTCGTCAAGTTTGTGGCCAGACTGAGGAAGCGATGAGAGAGCACGAAATGATTTTGGAGCTGTTGCCCCAAGGCAGAGTTTTCTTGCGACAGAAAATAGCATTGCTGTTATTTTTGTGACTACTCTTTTATTTAAAGTTTCTTGGCACTTCGATTGAGCTGAATGAAAACCATCTGCGAATCTAGAGCTTAGAAATTGAATAACTTTCCCACCTTTTACACACACTTCTCACTGAAAACAGTCCCATCAGCCAATTTATTATATTGCTACAGCTGTCATGTAGCATGAGAGATTTTTATTTACAGTGCGATTTTTCGGGTTGTGTCATGCGAAGATGTCCTAAGGGGGGCGCCACATTTAAGTCTTCGAATTTAGATAGAATGGTTGCACGGCAAATGCGATTAATACTAGACAGGAATTTGGCAAGAGTTTTATTAAAGACTGAAAAATAAAAGATTTACTTGTAAATTGAAAAAGACGCTTCCAGTTTAACACAGAAAGAAATACGACTCCTTATCGGTCTTATTTAAATCGCAAAAGTGACAGCTAGTGCAGTCATGTATACAAAAGATAACTATAACTATAACTATTCCTATAAAATTAACACAGTCTTAACAATTTTGACTTTTTGAAAGTTAATCTCTGCACAAAAACAAATTTGGCTTCGAGAGAGCAAGATATTTCCCCCCTTACTAGTTTTTACTCAACAAATTTCTCTGCGAAAGAATTGAAACAACTGTCAGTCGCCTGAAAATTTACAGCTGATTTGAATTTGTTGTTTTATTTGGCGTTTTTTTGGGTGAACTATCTGTAATTTTTCACAGGTTATTACAAAAGTGTTCCTGCATCCCCTCAACTGTCATTTTGACAGTATTTTACATTTTTACTACAAAAGTAAAGGAACAGACCTACTGCTTCATGAGTGGATTCTGACTTCAAATCGAGAAGCGACTCAGACACCAAACGATAATTTGCCAATGGGTTTTAGAATTTTTGATGTGAAACATCTTATGGCGCGACTTGGGAGTAAAATCGATTCTTCAAAGCGGAAATCACCAAGCGGAAGTGCGTGACGGAAATTGGCCTGGTGGCGCTGTTGTCGATCTTCTTAACCACTCAACCGATTTCAGTGAAATTTTGTGGGTTTGCATGGTTATATGGAAAGACATATTTTTTTTAATTTGTTCAACTTAATTGTCAAAGTGAATACTTATATGGGCACGCTAAAGTGAACTGAAGAATCTAGGTTTTACACAGACACTAGACTACTGAATCAGTTGACGATATGAAAACAAAATGTAAACAAAAACTCTCGAAAAAGAAAACTTTGGATTGGATTGCGTTATGAAATTTTTTTAAATTAATGAACATTATTATCTACTGCGCTGTATTAAGATTATTTTATAATATTATAAAGATTTGGTTTTTAAACTAAGTTTCTTAATGAAATTCAACTGCATACAACACAGTTCAATTTAACATCCACATTTAGCGAGAGAAGTTTCACATCTGACGCTCTCTGTTTTTTTTCCAACGGTTCTTTTTTTAAATAAATAAGTAGATCGCGCTACAGGTCCGTGGGACCCTAGGCCTTCGACTTTTGTTTTGCCTTTTGTGAGAGTTTTTTTATTTTTGGAACGAATGGAAAGGATCTACAATTTAATGTCGAGTCCAAACGGCTAATTGAGAAGCTCTTTCATGACGGTTTTACTCTCGGATGTTTCGTCAGACCTTCGCGAGAGATGGCGCAGTAAAAATCATTAAGACGTTATTTCTATCTATCGATGATCGAACCGGGGACCCCTCGCTTTGTACTCCAACACACTAAAGCAATAAGCCACAGCGCCTACGACAATTCTTTTTGCCCAATGAAAAACGGCAATTGACATTTCATAAAACAACCATTCGGTTTGAGTCGAATCTAAAGAATCCGCGATTGCCAGCAACAGACGGCGATAACAGCGCAACAACAAAAACAGTAACTTTGAATGGGTTGAACTCCAATTACAAAAAGCGCTTGGCAAAATTGCGTTATAGATAATATTATTTTGAATTTCAAGTCTAATTATGAAGTTGAATAGACGACACGAATACTCGTAATGCTTCTGAGGGGCGAACCAATTCAAGTGAGAAACGCCGTTGCTCCTCGCTAGGAAACTATACTTACTTTAAAATGATTGTGACGAGAAACATTACAGAGCAGAATGCATCTTGACAACCAAGAGGAAACATCACTTTTCAAAACATCCATTAGCTGTCAGTTTCAGTGGTATGTATTCACAAACTGTTGAATTACATTTGCCAATCACAAGAGTAATGACAAACAAAATGCTCATCTTGTGTTGCTGTCAAAGCTTTCACCCTTTTTCAAGAGAATTACAAATAAACACTTGAAGACCCAATCCCCCCCTTTCAGTTGAATCAATGTCCACGAGCTACGTGTTGCTTCGAAACTGCTTTGATCTTGCATAGAGGAGAATTCCGCACACTATCTCCCTCCCTAACATCGGACACTTAACTGACTGCACTCCAATAGATAAGACGCGCAGCAAAATAGAAATCTATTCAATCATCGCTGAAAATAAGAAGCGCATGTTCTTCTTCAACTGTATAAATAATTACTTGTTTTATTTAATCCATAAATAAAATGCAACAACATTTTACATACTCGTAGGTAAAATCTGGCAAATAAAAATAATAAAAAATTACATAATTAATAAACAATGGATCTCATGTGTGTAAAACATTTTTGTTTAATTCCTATATAACACTCTTGGGTGGTAGAAACAGTTTCGCAATGCCGGTATCTTGATTTGTGTCTATGATGCTGATGTTTAGAGAATGGCGGTTGCCAGATGGCATAGTGGGTAAATTCGCGATTTGGATCTCCTGTCTGAATAGTTGGTTGACACTTTTGCCGATTAGCTGTGCAGTTATCTTCCGGAAGAGGTCCTTTTTAACCTTTTCCACCTTGTTGCCCTTGGTGGGTGCTACGGACATCTTTTCGTCGAGTTTTTGAAGATCGGCGGCGTTGATATTTGGAATTTGGTGCATTACCTCGAGCACCGAAGGGAATTTGGGACGCAGGTTCTCAAACACTTGAACACCGAGTGTGATTAGGCTCGACTGGTTGGCCTCGTGCAGCCCGTGCACCTGCAGACCTTGCAGTACGGCGGTAATAACATTCGATGCCAGCTGCGAGTTTAGTAGGTTTTCACTGTCCAAGTAGCGGACAACGGGTCCGGATAGGTGGACTGCTTTTAAGCTGGCTGTGCCGTCGTTCCAAGAAATTGCACTCAGTATTGTGAGCAGGATGGGTGTGCAGGTGGCCTGGTTGCGCAACAGCTTCGCTCCCAAATCGCTGATGACCTCGGAGGTTAGAGCTGCGTGCGTGGCGCGACTGGGCGCGTGCGACGAACCATCCATAGAGAGTTCATCGTTGTCCATGGCGACGTCGATGTTGCCACCAGGCTGGTCAGTTCCGATTTGGCCACCGACCAAAGCGATCTTTAGCACGTCCACGTATTCACGAGTCAGGGTTCGATTCAGCATGTCCTCCAGCACTTCCTGTGTATCATTGACCTCTCCATTCAGCTCACCAGACTCATACAGGGATGTTATGTAGCGCCAGCGTGTAGTCAATCGGTACAACATAAACGGAGTGAGATGTGCGAATATTGGCAGCAGGACTTGGTCATAGCAAACCGGTGGGCACGAGTACACGAATGGCTTTAGAAACACTCTTATGATTGGCCGCAGGCGGTAGTCTGGCACGTGTTCCAGTGACGCGAAGGTGCTGTTGATAAGAGCATCTGCGATGCCAGACAGTTGGTAGAGATCTCTTCCGAGAGAGGGACCTGCCGAGCCCATCATGTGATAGCAGCCCTCGAAGACATTCGTAATAAACTGTTGCATCTTGTCGAAGGCTGTTCGAGTCTTTTTTACGGTCGGATCCATGGGATCGATTAAAACAGGCGGTATACCCATCAGCATCTTCTTTTCGTGCTCCAGCATGGTGTGCACAAATTTGTAGCCGTCCGAGAGTGCGGCCAAAGCCTCTGGTTTGAACAGCTCGTTGAGTACCCGCAGCAGTGCAAGCACGTGCGGAAGGATAGGCACCACGTGCTTGGTAGCTGGGTTGCGGCAAATTGGGTTGCCGGATTCCGTGAAACCCATTACGAAACCGCCCCGGGATGCACGGTCTGGGTCGTCTGGCCAGGAACATCTCTTGATAACCCCCAGGATCGCGTAGAGAGCGTCGATTACTTTGTTTCGATTGGGAGCGCATGGATCTGAGTGGATATGTTGCATCGGGGGCTTGTCCAGTCCAACGAAATGCATAAAGTCGATTACGGATTTGTACACAGGGCTCAGGGTAAGCCAAGATATTTGCGCTTCTTGGGTAATCTCAGCAATAAACGTTGTCTGACGCTCGAAGTCGCAAAAGTGATTCGAAATGAGTAGAAGGGCCTCCTGCAGAGTAGACTGCTCCATTTTGCTTATTTGCTGTGGCTGCCTGGTGAGACTATTTACATGCGCGCAGATTTGGTCGAAGACTGGCAGCAGCAAAAGCGGATACTTGTGCCCAAGCTTCACCATCAACGAAGCAGCATGGCGACGAAGATTCTTTGCCGACTGTGACTGCGCGTTCTTTAGCGTCGAGCCTGCTGCCTCGTTTGGATTCTTGAAAGTCAGTGCAGCGAAGATCTTATCCAACACCCTGGGCAGCAATGAAACTCCACTCATAGCCACACAATTGCCGGAAATCAGCTGGCACGATGACATGCTAAGGAACACGAATAGCGCCGAAATGCAGGAAAGCAGCACCGAAAGGATCAGCGGATCGTTGCTGTCCGCCTTAAGGCAATCTTCGAGAAGACGCAGTCCTGCCTGAACCGACGGACGCTCGGGGACCAATAGAATCCTGCTCAGCACTCCATCCAGAACGGCAACTAGCGCCTCCCATTCCATGTAGATTGGATCGTGGATACTGCAGTTGGTCAAGCGCTCTGACCGCGATTTAGCTAGCTTTGCGTTTAGCCAGTTTTCACAGTAGGCGAAAGTCCGCAGCGGGGCAATTAACGTAGATTGTCGAAATATCTCCAAGAAATCGGCGCGGCAACGGTGATAGAACACAGTGAACTCCTCCTCCGAGTCGTAGTCCATGCATAGGTAGGTTTCGGTAGACACGGTAACAATGATTGGCCTCTCGGCGGGGTAGCAAATCTTGATAACTCTTGGACCGACCACTTCAATTACCTTCGGAATGTATTCGATGAACAGGGCATCCTTGGAAATCTGATCATGCTTCAGCAAGATATTCCAAATGAGTGTGGCCCCATGAGCGATTGTTAAACTGGGATGTTTGTTAAGCAGATAAATGGTTTCCAAAAACGTGCTAAAATGTGCTGGACGCTGCACAGCTGCCTCCTTGTTCCACAGGGCCGTCAGCTGATGTGCCAACCCAGTGAGTACGTTTATCAGCTTCTTGAGGAACAAATGATTCTGGTCGATGTTTGTCTCTGGCGAGACCGTCTGACTCGCCCGGTACAGATAATTTATTGTCTCTTCACTGAAGAGCAGCAGCAGTGGCTTTCGCTCCTTCGCCTGTCCTTTCCTATTAACGATCTGTGACAGACACTCGGCGGCGTTGATTTGAAAGGACGGGTCATTCAGGAGAATACACAAAATGTACAGCAGCCTGCCATCCTGGCAGAAGATGTGATTTATGGAAACCCACTCGACGAAGCCCGTCAACGTAAGTAGTACCATTTCCACCACACGGCTGTGGGCAGCCGCCTTCTGAACGTTATTCACAGATGTGGTCTCGCGGAAAGAAGTCACGTGTAACTCAATCAGCCGCAGGAAGAATTCAAAGATTTCATTCATTTTTACCGTCAGCGCTTGGTAAATGTCCTTTTTCCTTTGATTCGACTCGATTGTCTGCAACAGAGCCACGTCCTCAACCAGTCGCAAAAATATCATTAGCACCAGCTCGGTCTGCGCCTCACCCTTTGAACATGCATCTGAGAGTTCCGACAGAAGTGTAGTCCACTGTTGTGGCCACTCGCGCTTAATCATTTCCACAATGATTCGAGAGAGAGCATCTTTCAAGTGTGTTAGACTTTTGTCCTCCGCCGGTCCAATTCCAGATAACAACAACTTCATGGCATTTTCTTTGATAAACAGTTTCTCTTGCTGTGAAATCCCGTTCCACTTGAATTTTATCGTATATTCGATTAGTTGTAGGCCAAAGTGCTTAACATTGTTGCTGTATTGTCCGCCAGCCAGATAGAGTCCGGCTTGTGCGCAAAGCGGTGAAGCCTCCTTAAATCGTTCGCATGCTACATACGCCTCCATTCTGGACTGTTGGCGTGTGTGCGGATTCATTATGATTTCAATGGCTTGTGCCAGCTCGTTAACCAAGGCTGCTACTTCTGGGTTACATTCCATTTTTCGAAGTATGTCTGCTGGCGTGTTGAAATTTGCAGCTTCACTGGGGAAATACCTAAGTTCGTTGTTATTGGTAATGAAATGAGTCGTTTAGTGGAGGAATTTATTTCATTATTTCACAATATCGTACCTTTATTTCAAGTAAATTTTAAAATCGAAACAAAAACAACTTAAATTTCAATGAAGATTAAATTTTTTTTTTAATAATAGCGAAGTGAGACCGCAAACACAAAAAAATGTGTGCAGGATGTTGGCAGCAATGCAAGTCACTTGTCATATGGTCGTGGTTGATGTCAAAATGACATGCTGCTTTTCGAAAAGAGAAGATATAAAGGGAAGCGTTCACTGGACGATTTACGTTTTTGCATTCGTGTACCTTGTGCGAAAAGGGATGGCAAACTGTGTGGTAAGGGTGCAAGAACATCGTTTCGGTAGGTACTTGCTGTACCTACCTATGTTATAAACCATAGACAAATCCTACTGAGACCTCTTACTCTCAATCCTGATGCCTATGGTTTCTGAATTAGGCAGTTTGTTTTCTTATTGGTGTTTTGTCAATTAGAATCCGTGTAACTTTCAAAAACACAAAAAAATGCTGCCAATCATGGTGGAATGTGATAGAGTTCGGGAATACCACATTTAATATTACCTGTAATTAGGTACTTGTTATTTATTATATCATGCTTTCGGGCGATTGTTTTGATTTGTTTGATGTTTTACATATTTGAAACATTAGAACAGATATTATTTGTTCAGTGTTTACTACATTAATATCGATGTGTATGTTATTCTTAAAAAAAATAATGAAAGTTGGATCAATATGGTATTATTTTCTTAAAACAATATATATGTTTGTTTGTTAACCATAAACATTTGAAGCAAATGTGCACTTATTCCAAAAAAGAAATACTATCCACATGTTAAGAATAATGGCCGCCGATAACTTTAAACTTCATATTAAAAAAATTGACGTTTCACGCTTTACGTCTAGCACTTTTTGTGAAATCCCAAGTAAAAAATTTAATTCGGTAAGGTTCAGACTTGTAATTTGTATAGGCAAATACTTCGATAGATCTTTTATAGTAATTTCAACCAAAGTAGAGCAATTTCGAAGTAATTGCTTCGGAAAATAACTTCTGTAAGACCTTTGCGAAGTACATGAATATTCACAGGCCTTATAAAGGAATATGGAAATAAAATAAATAAACCTTTCAGGGAAATTTTTTAATCTAGCGTTAAACTACCCCCTGAATTGAAGAAGAGAGAGAAAAAAACGACCAGTCGAAGGAAAATCCTTCAAACATTTGCAAAGATAGCCGCAGGCGCTAGAGCATTCCTTCAACTGGTGTATTTTGTGCTATACGTCTAGCGGGTAGAGCAACGCGCCCAATTTTGAACTCAAGGGATGAAATGCTATGAACATTTTTACCCGCAGTTAAGTGGTAACGATTAGGTGCGTGATATTATTCAGTACGAACTTTTGTTGTACCCGTTACCACTGAGTAAAAGGCTGCTTGTAGGCAAGTTACTGTCACATGACTTAGCTATGTTAGAAATTCTGCTGAAATTAAAAGAGAAGAAGATCATCATCTCATTATATTATACATAGCAAAAGAATGTTGCAGATCGAAGGAATAACAACTGTGGTCATTGTGGTCACATTTCTTCTTTAGAACATTTACGTTACATTACTTGCATATCATACGTCCATTTTATAATACAACGTCACTATTTTTGTATCTGTGTACGGCGGTAACTCGTTTTCATGCTGGCGCAGAGGTTTAGTGAAATCCTAGCTAAATTTTGACATATAGAGCGCTGTGGATAAGTGTCACAAAAAACAGCTGTTCTTTAAAAATTGATTCAAAATCTGTTAGGTTCCATATCAATGGATGTTGCTCCACCAGCATCGCCAACTTTTCCTAAGGACTTCTCTGTAATTTCATGGAAAGACTCAAGCTCCATGTACTTCTTGTCGATATATTCAATAAAATCGCACTCATCTTTTTAAACACGTCAGAACAACAGAGAGCACAGCGATCTGTCAAAAGCTTGAAAAAAATGACCCGACCCATTAAATGGGTGCGCTAAATTTTGACAGACATTCGAAACAAAAGTTTAATTTTTAGCTCGAGCTGCGCGTAACACTCGGCTAAAGGGATCCGATTTGATTTAGCCCGGCTAAATATTGTCGAGCAGCGTACTAGCTTTAGGTTTACTCCGCTGCGTAACCTCTTGCTAACATCTGACAGACATCTAAAGCGTATAACTCTATAACAGCTTCTCTCAGTTAACTCGTTAACCTCGGTTGAAATTAAGACTTTTTTTGAACTACGCTACTAATTCGTTGACTATTTAAGGTTATTGTTTGTAGATTTGAATTTTAACATGAAATTCCTTTGGACTTGTACGTGCGTCGCTTTGATTTTAATGTGTTGCTAACAATCTTTCTACGGTGTCTTTGAGCTATGCAATTTACATTAAAGAGCAGCCAATTTGAAGATTGGCGCTTAATTTGTCTATTTCTGTTAAACATTTTGACTCCATAGCATTTTTCAAACTTCTTTTTCTAAATTAAAAAAAAACAGGCCCATTGGCGCGTTCAGTTTTTGAGTTGCTGCTCTATTTATGTTGTTTTCCATTGGGCAAAAAGAAGCGTCCGGGAGAGTCCGGAATCGAAAAATTCACTTCTGAAACCATTCCTTTGATTCTGAGAAGAGAAATTCGCATCTCGATTTGAAGTCTGAATCCACTCAAGAAGCACTAACACAAGTGAAATAAATGTATTTTTATACAAGCCAGCTGACAGCAGCCGTAGATTATTTTTTGGAATTTCACCAATACATTTCTGGATTCAACCGGAAGCAGTTTTCTTGTTTCATTGCATTTCAGTATGAGTGAATCCCCGAGTGAAACCAATGGAAAACGACATTAGTTAGGTCTTCATCGGTCGCTTTGGCGAAAGAATTATTTAAAAACGTTGCGACCTCTATATCAACCTCCTGATAACAACGGACATCAATGATATACCCAGATATCTAGAAAAATAGCAAATTTAGCAACTCTTTCACCGTAATAGGAAAGTCGATGAAAAAAACCGAAAAAAATAACGAACAATTTAAATTTCACAAAGCTTCCTAAACGGTAATTTGTGTTTCCGGTTCCCAGGAGGACACATCGCTGCAATTACGAACGCGACAATGGGCTCACCTCAGTCCTTACGTCATTTTTCATTTGTCAAATAATTTTTGTTTGCCCCACAGATAACACTCCCAATTCCGGCATTTAACTGAAAGCGATTAAATTTAACCGTGTGAGGGATTATTTTACTAATCACTTAACAGTTGTACTTTGGGCGTATTAGAAACTAGTAGTACTGCGGCTTGCTTGAAAGTTTAGCAAAGAAACAGGTAATAGGGGGACATCAGTTTGATTTGGCCCAATGCAAAAGGCAAGGTACATAGGTATACCTTGCCATTGGTCCAATGGTTAAGTACCTACTTGATTTAGCGAATATGCTTATTTATTTCGCGGGTCATTAATTGATTTACCGACCAGTGCGTGCTTAACATACATTTGCATTTTTTATATTTGCAATCGATCTAAACGCAAAAGGTGCTTACTCGCAATTCATCGTCATTGATAAGATTGTCTGTCGATAGATTGTAGCAGTAACTTTTTGTAAATATAGCTCACGATAAGATAAGGGTTTAAGTGGCTAGCGAATATGAAAACAACCCACAGATTTATCTAAATTTTGTTTTTCTGCTTACAGATATTAGAATGGCAGCGTCAATAGAGAACAATATCGTTTTTGGTGGAGAAGTTGCTACCAGCGCCACCACTCCCTTCAGGTCGCTGGGTCATTATCTGCTCGACAAGTATAAGGCGAACGCCGATGCTGTTATGATGGTATGTACTTAGTACTTACATAAATATGAGACAACAAATTCACATCGTATTCATTTGTTTACAGATCGATGCGCTAACTGGCCACCAGTACACGCGTAAAGATGTTTATGGCAGGGTTGTTCGCCTAGCTTATGTTCTTCGGCACATTGGCGTTCGGCAAGGTGATGTCGTTGGACTTTGCGCTGAGAACTCTATTGATTATGCAGTGACAATGTTTGCAACTATCGCTGTAGGTGCAACAGCCGCACCTTTTAATGTGACGTACAGCGATCGTAAGATAAACATCGATCATACCATTTAGAGACACTCTCTATTTTCTATGCTTGCAGGGGAGCTTGATCACGCTGCGAATCTATCAAAGCCGAAAGTAATTTTCTGCTCAAATGGTCCTTTGTCGAGAATCCTGACGGTTGCCAAAGCAAACAAATTCATCCAGCGCGTTATAGTATTTGGTGAACAGAGCTCCAGCCCACAAGCCACCCCATTAGCGCAGTTGGTGAACGACAAAAGAATTGTTTCGCACGCCGACTTTGAATCGCCTGCAGTTGATAAAATGAACGATGTAGCGCTGATTGTGTGTTCTTCCGGTACCACCGGCATGCCAAAGGGCGTGCAACTAACCCAGATGAACATTTTAAGTACTCTCGATGCGCAACTGTAAGCACGGAAAATTGTTTTTTTCTTAGGTTTTTTGCTCTATGTTTTATTTTCATAGGGATCCAAATCAAATCCAATTATCTGGCATTGCTATCCTTAGCGTTATCCCATGGTTCCATGCCTTTGGTTGTCTCACCTTGATTGTTACCTCAAGTATGGAAAACACCTTGGTGTTTCTGCCTAAATTTGAGGAGACGGTCTTCCTCGGAGCTATTGAGGTAAGTTCGATATTTAAAATGCAAATCAGCTTATAAATTGGGAAAGGGAAAGCGATTGAAAATGAAAAGAAACCTCGACGAACTAAATTTAAATTAGGTATTGTTTTGCATGTGATTATTGTTATTTTAACTGTATTTTTAAGTGCAATGAGCCACAGTTGGTGGCGCTAGCTTTTGCAAGTTAAACTCCCATGGCTGTGTTGGATTTTGGCCTTTGTGACAAAGTCCTTTTAACAAAATGCTATCGTAAGTTAGTATTTTTATGTTGATAACTTTCTTTCCCTGCTGAGCTTGTAAAAACATTGCTATCTGCAACGATAACAATGGCACTCCACTCTGATTGTAGATGAAACTAAATTAGTTTAATCCAAAAGGCTTTCTGATAACTCACGATGAAGCTGCTGACCAGAAACACTTTGTTTTAAGTACTTGCTATTCATTCCGCTATCTGAAGCTTCTCTGACATTGGCTCTTTTTATTCTGCCTAATGAGATGCGTCCGATATTACTTGTTTTCCTGTCCGTTGTCTTTCCGATCTGATGTCGATTGACACTTAAAGAAATTTGCGTTTTTTTTTTATTCCCTTGCCAATATCCTTCAAGGGACTTCCTTGCAGCTTTGCTTAGTTGTATTTGCAGATTCAGTACGTAAAACAAACAAGTAAATATATTTTATATTTCCAGAAATACAGTGTTGCGGTGGCATTCATGGTGCCACCATTGATGGTCTTCTTGGCGAAGCACCCTATTGTGGATAACTATGACTTGTCGTCGCTTTTGCTCCTGGTGTGTGGCGCTGCTCCCTTGAGCAAAGAAACCGAAGATGCTATTAAAGAGAGGTATAATAAACATGGCAAGGAGAAATTATGGAGAGATATCCAACTTGAAACTTTCGCACTTTCACACTTTTTTACACTTTTACACTTTCGCACTTTCACACTTGCACACTTGCACATGTAGCTCCATAAGCAACGCACTTTAGTAAGATCTTAGTCTTGCAAATTTACTTTCGTTTGATAGCAAAAACTACCACAAAACAGGCAACCACCATCCATTGGGTATCTCTCTTTGGTTTGTCTCTGATGTGGGCTTTCACTTATTTTTTTCAATTCTCCATTCTATATTCTCAACCTTTGATTCAGAATTGGAGTTCCTATGATCCGACAAGGCTACGGATTAAGTGAAAGCACTCTCAGCTTAATAGTTCAAAACGACACGCATAGCAAGCCAGGCAGTGTGGGCGCACTCAAACCCGGTCTCTGGGCAAAAGTGATCGATACCGAAACTGGCGTTGCCCTGGGATCCAACCAACGTGGTGAGCTCTGTTTCAAAGGTCCCTGCATCATGAAGGGGTACATTGGCGATGTCTCATCCACAACCAACATGATCGTGGATGGATGGCTCCACACCGGGGATATTGGTTACTTCGACGATGACTTTGAGTTCTTTATTGTTGATCGCATCAAAGAGCTGATCAAATATAAGGGATTTCAGGTCCCGCCGGCCGAAATCGAAGCCTTACTTCTCACCCATCCAAAGATTAAGGACGCAGCTGTTATTGGCAAACCAGATGAAGAGGCTGGTGAGCTGCCACTGGCGTTTGTGGTAAGGCAGGACAAAGCTAAGCTGAGCGCGGAAGAAGTGCTTAAGTTTGTTGCTGATAATGCATCGCCCGCAAAGAGACTCCGTGGCGGTGTGGTCTTTGTCGACGAAATTCCAAAGAATCCTAGTGGGAAAATCTTGCGTCGTGTTCTACGCGACATGATTAAGAAACCAAAGTCTAAATTGTAAATGCATCCATCGTCTGTCATACATTTTAGAGTTAAGATTTCAAAGTATGTATTCTAGTGAATTTTGTAAAGTATTATGTTCTGTACGGTATACATTTGGGGGTTTTGTATTTAATTTGTTTAAATGTGACATATTCTAAGCTTTTGGTACTAAACAAGCCTTTGGCAAATAATGAAGAAAATAATGTTTTTTTTTTTTGCATCTGTGGGTAAGCAGCAATTCTTGGGGCAGTCCGCTGATGCGACTCATATCGATTTCGGATATAAGATCCTATCGAATATGCTGTGTGAATGTACCAAGTTTTCTGCAACGCACTAATCGGCAGTTACGGCAAGTTTTTATATGTTAAGTGACTTGGGCTCTGAAAATTTGTTAATTAATACGGAGCCAATCTCGAACCGAAGGTTTTATTGTAAATAAAAAACCTGTGAACCTTTCTTGAACAAACTTTGGGACGCCATTTTATTATGAAAAGGTAAAAGAATAAAGAACACAAAAGTAGCAGAGCAGAGTTGCCCTAACAATTTCATATTTCATTAATTTGACATATTCTTTATGTCGGTACCAGAATGCAGTTTATATTTAGAATCATTTCAACAGGTTTGACCAGAGCTTTCGACATTAAAGACTTTAATCTTAAGGGCGTACCAATATTTGAAATAAATTGGCCAAATATGACCTTCTTAAATTTAAAGTGGAGCCATTAAACAGTCATTGTAAAGACGAAATTCTTGTATTATATATTTGCAGAAATACAAAGTCGACATGGCTTTTATGGTGCCACCATTGATGGTGTTCTTGGCGAAGCATCCGCTTGTAGATAAGTACGACTTATCTTCGCTTAAAGCCTTGCTTTGTGGCGCTGCTCCACTGAGCAAAGAGACTGTAGACGCTATTAAGGAAAGGTATGCACATATTGACTTACACCTTATGTTTGTAATAAGTTGAATAATATTTAGAATTGGAATTCCAACGGTCGGGCAAGGTTATGGTTTAAGTGAAGCAACACTTAGCTTGATAGTGCAAAACGACACGTATTGCAAGACCGGAAGTGTAGGCGCTCTCAAGCCCGGTCTCTGGGCAAAAGTAGTCGACACAGGAACTGGTGAAGCCCTAGGACCCAACCAGCGAGGTGAGCTTTGCTTTAAAGGACCGTGCATCATGAAGGGCTACATTGGTGATGTGTCGGCCACCACAAATATGATAAAAGATGGCTGGATGCACACTGGAGATATTGGCTACTTCGATGATGATTTGGAGTTTTACATTGTTGATCGCATCAAGGAATTGATCAAATATAAGGGATTTCAAGTTCCACCGGCAGAGATTGAAAGCATCCTTTAACCAACCCAAAGATTAAGGACGCAGCTGTTATTGGCAAACCAGATGAGAGCGCCGGTGAGTTACCACTCGCGTTTGTCGTTAAGCAGGCAAACGTTAAACTCACTGCGGAGGAAGTGGACAAGTTTGTGGCGGATAATGCATCACCGGCGAAAAGGCTCCGTGGTGGTGTTATATTTGTTGATGAAATTCCAAAAAATCCCAGTGGGAAAATCTTGCGCCGTGTTTTAAGAGACATGATCAAGAAACCAAAGTCTAAATTGTGAATCCTAATAAACCGCAGTGGTGAATTATGCCAAAGAGAATGGGGGGTGTTTATTGTGTGCTATAAAATGTTAAGTTTTATATACTTATTAAATGTAATAGATTTGCTTTTATTTTAACGCTTAATTTTCAGCGGTGCAGTGGCAATGCGCCGAAAAGTATATTTTGAGGTGAGTAATGCGAACGATTTATTGAACACATCCATTTCCATCCTCCACATGTTAACACCCAGATTCCACAATAAGATTGCCGTCTTTTTATATTAATTTCCGTCATTCCTATTGGACTTCTCTTATTCAACGATCTTTAAATATGTACCCAATTAGAGTTGATCATTGAACGCACAACTGACAGCTGGGAATAGAAAGAGAATCAAACACATCAGTGAAACGATTGGGTTCCAAATTTGGGAAACGAAAATCAGCTGTTCATTGAAATCGATTTCAATCAGTGAAATAATAAAAGTGGATTTAAAGAAAAGTTTTAATCAGAATAAAGTAATTTCTTTTGTAAAAAAAATCTATAATTGATTAGCTTCATTTTGATACCAATTAAAGCCAATATAGTTTGATGAATCGTCTTAAAATCGAAAATCAAAGTTTTCAATGATGCATTTCAATGATAGCTATAACTGGGGCCTTAATCTGGATAAAACAAAGTATTTTCAGAACTTTCAGTGCAGATTCCTGTGAAATAATTTACGTCGCTCATAAAGCTGCTGAAAGAATCGTTTCCGATTCGCCAAAGCCCACGCGAAGGAGCACAGTGGGAACGGAATATATTCAATATTCAATTTAAGAACTAACCTATTTCGTTTACACCAGGTGCGAACTATGTAATTCGATTCTACTTTCTATTCGAAAGCTGTTCCGATTCTACTTTCAAATAGAACAGTTCTCTTTGAAAGTAGAATCGGAACAGCTTTCGAATAGAATCGAAAGTAGAATCGGATTACATAGTTGGCCCCCTGGGGCCTGTAACACAACGCGACAAGTCTAAATTTACTTGTCCACTTATGCTTGTCCGACAAGTACAAATTAATTCTGTAACAGAACGTAAACCGTTGCACTTGTCAAAAAAATTAAATTCCTTTGACTTGACGGCATTCTTCGACAAGTGTTTTATATGTGAAGATGGCAAAAATCACGGAAGAAAAAAAAGGGTTAGTTTAACAAAAATAAGAGAAGAAAAAGGTATCCTATTGGTGCTTTCAGTGGTGTCCTAACAAAGGCAAATAAATGTACAAAGTGGAAGGAAATAGACAGCCTGGCAAAAAGCCTAAATGTTGTTGCCCAAAAGAAGAATTGGATGTACTTGGCTGTCGAATTCGATTTAAATTACTGCCTGAGTAATCTCTCGAATGCAGCGACACACTGTCATTTTGCTAACTCCGTGCATGTCACCTATATGGAACTGTGAACCCGAACCGAACCAATGAAGAGCAATCAACAGTTTTTGGTAAACAGTCAATCAACAGTCAACAGTCTTTTTAGTCTTAAAGCAAGATTGTGTGCAGTTGATTTTGATATGCGAAATTTTTCAATATACAGATGATCACTGACATCAAAACTAATTCTTGGTCTAAAAACTTTCAACCTGTGCCGAGGTTCACTGTTCTCACTATCACCGTCACTTTCAAAGAAGTAAATTTTTAATTATAAACTATTATCACACCTATCGGGAATAATATTTCCCCCGAAATGTTTCCCTTTTTAACAACCTACATAGGTAACGTAAATAATTTTCGAAAGGGAAAAGAAAAACTTGTCGGAAAAACCAGGTATCGTGATTGATTTCGAAATCAAACAAAAATTCCGTCGGAAAAATATCCGATGGAAATATCAACGTAATTTTCCCCGAAATATTCCGCTAGCATTTGGTTTGGTGGGAACTTTATCTAAAGAGCAACGATGTAAGTATTTTTTAGCTAAATATTTTGAAAAATAATGCATATTCTCAGTTTTAATGAAGGTCAAACACAACAAATTCAAAACAGCTACTGACCATTATAAATCATATGGAAAAATACCCGGATATAGCTAATGGGTTTAAAAGAAGAAAAAAAGAAGAATTGAACAGCTTTTGGAGAACTTTAGAGAAGGAATTGAATATTGTAGGACCACCCGTGAAGTCTTTATTTGAGTGGAAAAATGTAAGTTTCATATTTGCATACGTATGTTTAATTCTTAATTCTATTTATTAAGGTTTGGAGTGACAAAAAAAATACGTCAGAAAGAAGATGTCCGAGAATCTCAAACTTAAAAATGTAATTATTTGTTTTCTGCTTAGGTATAACATTAAAAATGCACTTGTCAGCTTTTGACAATATTCAAATCACCAGTCGTGATTGAACCACATTTCGACAAGTGTGTCTTCACACTTGTCGTGTTCTGTTACAGAAAGAGGGAAATTATATAATTTCCCCCTTGTCATCTTTCATCGCGACAATTGTTGCAGTGCTTGCGGACTCGTCGTTTTGTGTTACACAATCTTTGACAAGTTTTCGAAATTCACTTGTCCTACAACTACTTGTCGCGTTCTGTTACAGGCCCAAAGTCTATATAAGGTTACTTTCCCTAGCCACTGTCAAATTTGATTCTTTGTCTATTCATTTAACGTATTTGTTTTTATCCTCATCCGCCGCAATGCACAACCAAAGGAAATGTTATGTTAATATATCCCACCTAAATAAGTACAACAAGGTTTGATGCTTTTTTTATTCCCCAACAGTTCATACTTTAACCTCAAAATTTTGTGATTTTGTAACACCAGCAGTTATTTCGGTACAGCGGTCCTGTTACTCTTCTGTAGGACTCAAACTCGTTGGACTTGGTGTTGTTGATGGTGTTGATGTGTCCATTGTTGTTGACGAAGTTGTATCTAAGACGGGCGTTGAATTTTCACAAGGCTCTACATGTACTTCATTAAGACGTTTCCCTGAAAATTCAGAGGGTGTCCGGCATTTAACATTGTCGCCAAATGAGTTTGGATATCTCCCATAATCCCTTATAAGCTCTTCTAACTCGCATGTGCAATCCCAGGGATTATTTTGTAGGTCCACTACCTTCAATGATGTTACCTTCGCCAAATACTCGCCGCTAATTCGCGTCAATTGATTATTTGCTAAACCCAAATGGAAAATGTATTTCTTGCTAAGAAAGTCAAATGCTCCATCGGCTATGTGACTTATTTTGCACGAATTCATCATTATAAGGAAAACTTCTTTTAAATGCTCAAATGTGGCCGCATTTATGTACTCCCCAAAGTTACTGCCGTCGAAGACAATAGTCATGAGGTTCGAGTAATCTCCACCACGTAACCAAGGCGCTGGATCCGTAGCTACATTTGTGACATGTTTTATTGTGACCTTTTTCAATGTACCCGCCATTGGTGTCAGGAATCCATCTCCTGAGAACTCTTTGATTCGGTTAATTAAAACGAAGTTTTCCACGGCCTTTAGGCCGATAAAAGTCTCTTCGGTTAGGTCCGCAAGTTGGACTCCATTCAACTCTATGTCCTTAACTTCAGCAACAGTTTTGTGATCAAAAGCCCCGTCATCTATTCCGCTTAACGAGGTCGTCTTTATCTCAATAAGGTTGAGCCTGAAGTTTCCTTTCAGCCAATCACTTTGAAGTCGATCGTCCGGAAACACGGAATTTGATATTTTAAGGGCATACGATTGACAAGTTTTTAGAGTCCCCAAATACCAGTTTAGGGTAGTCATATTACCGGAACAACAAACAACGCATGTCTTGAGAGAGCAGTCTAATGTTTCGCTTGGCTTTTCAGCGGTGGATATAATCGTCTGAGTTCCAATTCTAAAAGAAAGTAGTGTTATGTGTGCGTGTAACTTATGCGAAAATATACAAATGTAACTTACATTGAAGTAGCATTCTGCGAGAGCTGATGATGGTTGCTTTTGCTTTCGACATTCAACAGTATCATCAGAAATATGAAGCTGGTAAACATGCGTCTGAAAAGAAAGACTGCCTATAGCGGAAAGCCACCACTCTTCCTCAGGGTATTTATAAAGCTTTGAAAATAATGGTTTACTCATGGTATAGGAGAACCCTTTTGCGAAATGCTCACAGTGCCATTCACCTGCAGCAAGTAGGGACTAGGAGAACCCCAAAAATAATGAAAGTGGCTTGGAAATCTTTCAGTGTTGTTCATGTTGTAGGCTCTAAGTGTCAAAAGTGGATTCGTGCGTCGTTTTTCGTCAATTTAAGGCCTCGTCAAACAGAGCGCGTTTTAACGCTCCGTTCTACCGCAGCGTTTCACCGCCCCGTTTTAATATACTGAATAACATATCCCCCGTCACACAGAGCGCGTTTTCAACGCTGCTGAACGCTGCGAAACGCGGGGTTGTGAAAAATTACAGATTATTTTATGACGCGGCGCGTTTGAAATAATTTTTCATCATTTTATATCCTAAAAAACGGAAAAATTAATCGAATGTTTTTGAAATTACCATATTTGTACGTTATGTGTGAGAATCGTATACAAATGCAGTTTTAAAGGCTGAGATATGGGAGGAAATATCAAAAGAATTTCCCTTTTTGTAAATTTCGTGCACCTAAATCCTTTTTCTTTTTTGGGGAATTACATATCAAGGCAAAAAAGCAATAATTCCTCCTCCGAGCTGCTTGACATTTTTTTAGACAATGAAAACGAAGAGTCATGGACATTAATGAGATCTTTCTGTTTGACGTCCTCTAACGCGGCGTTTATAACGTTGCGTCAAAATAATCTTGCCGCCGCGTAAATTAATCTCACCGCGGCGTTAAAAACGCGTTCTGTTTGACGAAGCCTTTATGTACAACAATCACGAGGTTTTGCTATCACTAGGCATACCGTTTTACTCGTTTCTACATTGCGATTGCGTAGTAGCGCCAGAATAAAGTAATAGTTTTTTTTTACAATGCAAAGTTAAATAGTGTGACCCCTTGCATTGTTTCATATATTCGCCTGACCACCTAACAGACCCATCTTTTGAGCTCTCCTACATTGGAATGTCAGTATGGTCAAGTCCCGTTGTCAAAATTAGTAAAAGTCACGCTGGGTCATTGGGCACATTCAAAAACTTAGTTATCTAAAGTCGACTAGATTGGTCTGGAATAGATGTAACCTGAACGCAAAAACTAGATTGGTTGGGAACCTCACTTTTCCTACGTCAGCCACAACTGTCAACTTAGTACCTACTCAGTCACGAATTTCTTGACTAGATTCGCCGGGTACCCCATGTAACCGATGTAGGCCAATCAAAACTGAGATACATCAAGTCAGTCAGCTGTCAGACTTACTAAACTAGATACTTGCATGTCCGGAACTGAAAGTCACGTTGCTTCATTGCCAAACCATAGAAGACGTCTTTTTAGCCATTTATCCCTCCTTCGATTACTTGACAGCTCTTTTCTATGAAATTTCTATTACATTTGTAAGCTTTAACTTACTTATAGTTATTCGCACTGTATAATTTCTTAACATCGTGCATGTTCTTGTCAGAAAGGGTAAACTTGTGCCTTTCACACATTTTTTTTATGATCCTCAAACACTAAGGACTACCCACTAAAAAGAATCAGATTCTTACGAAGGTTACTTATTGACTAAATCAATGCAGTTGATAAACAAAGACTTCCTGTTTTGTTAGTTTGAAATTTTTAATCTTTATTGCTATCTCAAGTTCTAATAAAGTGATTGCTTGTTGCAGGGTTCACTGATAAATTTCATTTCTTACGCTTGTAGGCTAATGTCGACAATCTTGTATTGAAGATTACGATTGATATCTTTTGAGAAATATGCAGGGTGTTTCTATTAAATATTTGGAAAACGCTGAAAAGAATTAAAACACGAGTCCATCAAGTTTGACAATTGAACAAAGAGTAAAGATTTATTTCAGATCAGTGTACGAAGAAGAGATAAGTTTAGTTCAAAAGGTTCAGTAAGTATCGACGAAGATATTAGGTCTGTTCCTTTACTTTTGTAGTAAGAATGGAAAATACTGTCAAAATGGCAATGGTGGGGATAAATTCTCTCACAGAGAGAGTCACTAACGAAAAAGTTAGGGAACGCTTTTGTAGTAAACTATGATTAATGACAGATATGACAGATACTAAATTCAATAAATTTTTATTTCATATTCTCTAATGTCTACTTCCCATTTTCAATACGATGGAATGTTCGAGGTGAACATTCAATATTTATTTTGCCGCCTGTTGATACCATTTTAATGCACAAAAAATCAAAACAAATGCAATCGAATGTCAAATAGCACAAGAAATTTCAAATCAGCTGTGACTGACAGCTTTTCCACTTCGTACACCAAGAAATTTGTTGAGTAAAAATTCGTAAGATTCTCAGTGGAGGGGTAATATCTTGCTCTCTCGATGACGCTCTCTTTTACGAATTTTTCGAGTTAGGGAACGGCATTTGAGTAAAATTCGTAAGAATTAGTAAAAATTCGTAAGATTCAAAAGTAAAGGAACAGACCTATTAAATTCAAAGGTACTAGAAGTACGCTCTTTTAAAACAGTTTAACTTAGGTGTAAGTAGAAGAATTGTCCTTCAACATTCCCATAAATAGGTTAAAAAGTTGACAAATTTGTTAAATTCGTCGTATAGAAAGTACTATTAGTTTTTACCAATTTCAAATATCTCCTTAAAGCAGACACTTTTGCTGAAGCATCAGCGTGCACATTTTTCAGTTACAATTTTTGTAACATGCTTGAGTCGATTCTACCCTGATTATTAGAACAATTTGCCTGTGTCACGAATATCGCGTCTAATAATTATAATTTATAGACGATGCCGGCCAGACCAATTACAGGCAATTATCTGCAAAGTTTCTAGAGACAATACGTTTTTGAAGGTATGATTCCTATCAATCAATGCAAAATTTTTAGTCACCTTTTTAGTTACGTCGCATTTAAGTCGGTTTATCTCCAAGTGGTAAGTTTAAATAGGACCTTAAAGTCTTAAAGTCCTATAGACTAATTATTTATATATTATTTGTCGCAACCATTGCGTCTGAGTTTTTGTGTTAGAGACAAAGTGCATAAAATCAAATTAAATTCCGTAGGTAGGACCTTTCATAAATATAAGTATAAATCGCGTCAGACTTCCGATTTTTTCTTATGATCCGTATTGCACTTGTTGGCTCTGCTTGCCAAAGCGACAGCGAAATGATTAAGATCGCTGTCAAGTTTACGAACAGAAACATTAAAAAGTGGAAAATTCGCAATCGTTTAACTATTTCGGACGAGATTCCGGATAAAACTCGGGATAACTGTCAAGTTTACGAACAGAAACATTAAAAAGTGGAAAATTCGCAATCGTTTAACTATTTCAGACGAGATTCCGGATAAAACTCGGATTAACTGTCAAGTTTACGAACAGAAACATTGAAAAGTGGAAATTTCGCAATCGTTTAACTATTCCGGACGAGATTCCGGATAAAACTCGGATTAACTGTCAAGTTTACGAACAGAAACATTGAAAAGTGGAAATTTCGCAATCGTTTAACTATTCCGGACGAGATTCCGGATAAAACTCGGGATATCTGTCAAGTTTACGAACAGAAACATTGAAAAGTGGAAATTTCACAATCGTTTAACTATTTCGGACCAGATTCCGGATAAAACTCGGGATAACTGTCAAGTTTACGAACAGAAACATTAAAAAGTGGAAAATTCGCAATCGTTTAACTATTTCAGACGAGATTCCGGATAAAACTCGGATTAACTGTCAAGTTTACGAACAGAAACATTGAAAAGTGGAAATTTCGCAATCGTTTAACTATTCCGGACGAGATTCCGGATAAAACTCGGATTAACTGTCAAGTTTACGAACAGAAACATTGAAAAGTGGAAATTTCGCAATCGTTTAACTATTCCGGACGAGATTCCGGATAAAACTCGGGATATCTGTCAAGTTTACGAACAGAAACATTGAAAAGTGGAAATTTCACAATCGTTTAACTATTTCGGACCAGATTCCGGATAAAACTCGGGATAACTGTCAAGTTTTCGAACAGACATATTGAAAAGTGGAAATTTCGCAATCGTTTAACTATTCCGGACGAGATTCCGGATAAAACTCGGGATAACTGTCAAGTTTACGAACAGAAACATTGAAAAGTGGAAATTTCGCAATCGTTTAACTATTCCGGACGAGATTCCGGATAAAACTCGGAATAACTGTCAAGTTCACGAACAGAAACATTGAAAAGTGGAAATTTCGCAATCGTTTAACTATTTCGGACGAGATTCCGGATAAAACTCGGGATAACTGTCAAGTTTACGAACAGAAACATTGAAAAGTGGAAATTTCGCAATCGTTTAACTATTCCGGACGAGATTCCGGATAAAACTCTGGATAACTGTCAAGTTTATGAACAGAAACATTGAAAAGTGGAAATTCCGCAATCGTTTCACTATTCCGGACGAGATTCCAGATAAAACTCGGGATAACTGTCAAGTTTACGAACAGAAACATTGAAAAGTGGAAATTTCGCAATCGTTTAACTATTCCGGACGAGATTCCGGATAAAACTCGGGATAACTGTCAAGTTTATGAACAGAAACATTGAAAAGTGGAAATTCCGCAATCGTTTCACTATTCCGGACGAGATTCCGGATAAAACTCGGGATAACTGTCAAGTTTACTAACAGAAACATTGAAAAGTGGAAATTTCGAAATCGTTTAACAGTTCCGGACGAGATTCCGGATAAAACTCGGGATAAACCTTAACAGATGGGTATCAAACTAACGGATGTGACATTTTCTTTACAGATCCAAGAATGGCGCCTTCAATCAAGGACAACATCATCTTTGGCGGTGAGGTTGCAACTAGCTTCACTGCTCCCTTCAGGTCACTTGGTCACTTTTTGCTAGACCGACACAAGACAAACGGAGACGGCGTTGCAATGGTGTGTACTAACTAAATATTTAGTACTATATTGTACTAATTGCATTTGCAGATTAATGCCGCAACTGGACGGCAATACCAACGCAAGGATTTATATAATAGAATTGTACGGGAAGCATATATTCTTCAGCATCTGGGAGTGAAGCAAGGGGACGTTGTTGGACTTTGTGCTGAGAACTGTGCTGAGTATGCAGTGTCATTGTTTGCAACTTTTGCTGTAGGCGCTACAGCTGCACCAATCAATGCGTCATACACCGACCGTAAGTTGTCAAAGAGAGGTTGCACAAGCTTTTGGGTATGCGTTTGCATTTTGCAAACAATTCGCATTTTGTTCTTTTGGTTGGAATATTAAGACTCTCGCGATGCTATGTTTTATATGAAATATTGTGTCGCCCCGAAGTGGCAGTGGGAAATGACATGTTTCTTGTCACTTTTGAACTCAAGCGCAGCCCCCGAGCTGACGATAATTCATTCTATCTAATATCAAACACTACGACCACACTATCTTCTATAATTACAGGAGAACTCAATCACATTGTAAATCTTTCAAAGCCCAAGGTAGTCTTCTGCTCGAGTGGACCTCTGTCTAAAATTCTGACAGTCGCGAGTGCAAATAAATTCATTCAGCGTATTGTCGTCTATGGTGAAGGAAGTTCTAGCCCACTGGTAACTCCACTAGCTCAGTTATTGAGTGACAAGACGATTCAAACCTATCCAGACTTCGAGCCTCCAGCAGCTGATAAAATGAATGACGTAGCCCTTATAGTGTGTTCTTCTGGCACCACGGGCATGCCAAAGGGAGTTCAGCTGACACAATCCAACATTTTGAGTGTTATCGATCTTCTGTTGTAAGTGGAGTAGGTGCATATAGCTTTACATTATTTATTTTGCTCTCTCTAGCGAGCCTACACATTTCCAAGTCTCTGGCGTTCCTGTCCTTTGCGTGATGCCGTGGTTCCATTCATTCGGTTGTTTATCTCTGATTTGTTTATCCTGCAAGAATAACGTGATTGTATTTTTATCGAGATTCGATGCGAATGTCTTCCTGGGAGCTATCGAAGTGAGTTAAATAGCAAAAACTCAAACTCAGTTTCACTGTTGTATTTGTTTTCAGAAATACAAAATTGTAATGGCATACATGGTGCCAACATTGATGAACTTCTTGGCGAAGCACCCGCTTGTGGACAAATACGACTTGTCTTCGCTTCGAACCTTGGCGTGTGGCTCAGCTCCGTTGAGCAAGGACACGGAAAATGCTATTGCGAAGAGGTAGCCATTGAAAACTTTGAGATACTACCAATCATAATCTTAATATTGCTTATTTAGAATTGGTGTTCCCATTGTTCGTCAAGGATATGGATTAAGTGAAACCACACTCAGTGTTTTGGGTTCAACAGATTTGTATTATAAAGCAGGTAGTGTTGGTTCCGTCAAACCAGGTATTTGGTGCAAAATTATCGATATAGAAACTGGCGTTGCACTGGGGCCTAATCAACGTGGAGAGCTCTGCTTCAAAGGTCCCATTATAATGAAAGGATACGTTGGTGATGAGGCATCAACAGCGGGAATCATTAAAAATGGATGGCTTCACACTGGCGATATTGGTTACTTCGATGAAGATCTTGTATTCTTTATCGTTGATCGCATCAAGGAGTTAATAAAATACAAATCATTTCAAGTTCCACCAGCTGAAATCGAAGCTGTTCTCCTTTCTTATCCGAAAATTAAGGACGCAGCTGTTGTTGGTAAACCGGACGAGGCTGCCGGAGAACTCCCAATGGCATTTGTCGTAAAGCACGAGAACGTTAACCTCAGCGCAGAAGAAGTGATTAAATTTGTGGCCGATAATCTGTCGCCTGCTAAAAAACTCCGTGGAGGTGTTCGGTTTGTCGATGAAATTCCAAGGAATTCAAATGGAAAAATCTTGCGTCGCGTTCTACGAGATAGACTCAATCAAACAAAGTCTAAGTTGTAATTGCATTTCGTGCACGCCGTTCAGAGTTATGCATTTTAGTAAACTGATGGTGAATAGTTTAAGTACATGATATTTTTTGTTTTTTAAACAATTTCGATTTGTGTTATACGTAGGTGGTAGAATAAACTATATATAAATATATAAAGGATGTCCTTTTCGCACCATTAAGCTTTCCTCTGACAAACTACAAACTTAAATTGGAATTCAAACAACTTTTTCGAAATAGTCAGGGTTGGGATACGTAGGCGTATACGTACTATATTCGATTCTAATCAAAAGTTCTTCCGATTCTACTTTCAGAGAGAACGGTCTATTTAAAAGTAGAATCGGGCCAATTTTTGAATAGAATCGGACCTTTTTTCGAATAGAATCGAATTACAATAGTTGGCCCCCAGGGAGCGTGCACATTTAACAAATGAAGATTTGGGATAACCGCTTAAGAAATCAAACTTCGTTAACATACCTACAAAATTCATGTTCATGCAAATGTTATGATATTGTTTAAGGAAGGTAGGTATGTGGGTGCTCTTGTGGCGATTGCCACAGCTTTACGTAGACCATCAGTTGGGTCCATTGTATTCAATTGACGGGGCATGGCTGTTATAGAGAATCGGCCTTACTAATAATCAAACACTAATGTCGACTATTAGTTGACTGCCAGTTTAAATAAAAATGTACAGCATTTTTGAAATGGTACCAATAAACAATTTAACCTCCAGCTTTACTAGTACGAAGACTTTCTGTTGAATCTATTACAAATTTGCTGTCAACCGTTGTCAGTTATCAGATGGCAAATCATTTGTTTTTGTTTTCATGCAGTAAGTTTTGTTTTTCAAAAAAATTAATAAAGATTGAGAATGAATTCAAGTGACGAAGATATTTTTATGGACCTTATATCTGTTGAAGAATCGGCAACCTCTCAAAGGATAAAATATATGACGAACGAGAGTTCTTTTGCCACTATAGGTTTGTTTATTATTGGTGGAGTGTAGTATCTGGTAAAAAGTTTATTAAAACTATTTATAGGGTTGATAAACCGATAGTGTGCTACATTGTGGAAATCGCAAGGGAAGAATTTGTTCCACGGACAAATCGCGGAGGAGCACTTTTGGTGGAAACATTAGTATTAGTTGCAATACGATACCTAGGGAAAGGATCCTATCAAAACGATCAAATCAGTTCGTTGTGTCAGATCTAGGTTCTGTTCATTGGACTGGTGTTGCCAATTTGTTTCAAGTGTCTACGTGTGGATAAAGGATATTATGCTCCTATTGTTTAATACGGTATTTTAATTTATTTGGTCGTTTCATTTCATTTATTTTCATTTTCGGCTTTTCTAATAGAGAATAGTAAATATTAACTGAAACATCAATTTGCAATAATTATTTTTTCACTTAAGCGGAATTTTCTTTTAAGCGAATTTCGGATATTTTGAAAAACAAAATCATTTAACAGGAGCTCAGACGAAAACTAAACCCGATTTCACTTATGTATTCAGCTTGAATATAAAAAAAACACATTTATTTCTAATAGGTATGTCAAGATTTTATAAAATAAAACTCAAAACAAAACGAGACATCGAAAATGTGTAAAAAGAGCAAAACAAATAAACGAATTGACTTCAGTTGTTATATTTTTGATTAAATGAATTAATAATTTATGTTGCACCGTTTATTTTTTCTTCAGTTAACCAGGCTTTAATAACGCTTTGCTTAGATAACCGAGTTTAACTACCTCCGTATTAATAAACGTTTTGAAAAAGTTGTTAACCGGTTGCAGAAGAGTTTCATCAAAATTGTCGGGATATATTCGTTTATATGTGCTTTTAAAATGTTTCATTTGGGTACAGTTTTTGTATTCTCTCTTTTCCTTTGGTTTTCTTTTGCTACTTTTTTTGCATTGTACATTAAATATGAATGTTTCCATTGGCCAAATCAATATATTTCATTTGAAATTTACATTTGCACTCATAATTGAATATTTTCCGATCACGAAGCACAAAATTTGTTTTTAATTGCACAACAAACATTTCAATTTGACATTTTGCTTGTGTGTGTTGGTGAATTCAGGGCACTTCTTTAAAAATATTCCGGACACTTCTTTCGTGTTGAGAATTGACCTGGAAGTGCACTTTCTTTTTCAATGAAACATGAAAAACATAGAAAGAGCACTTCTAGATTTGCTCTTTTCATAGAAAGGGCAATTCTTTTCTTTAATCGAAAACGCCATTACACAGTTTTATTTAATTATATCAAAAATTGTAGTTACTTGAAGTTCGCGATTGACACTTCTTGCTCCTAAGATATAATACCATATTTTGATTTACTACTAAAATTTTAGTATGCATGGCAACATTCCTTTGCAGAACGAGTTGTGACAGAGTAATAATTAGGGTTAGTGTACGACATAAACATGGCTTTCTGACCATTAATATTTAACCCTACAGTTAGGGATAACCTGGCGACTAAATTCGTTTATTGGTAAAGCGATTTTGGAAAGTCTGGAGTCTTTGCGTTAACTGCCAGACTAAATTTGATTATTGGTAAGGCCGAATATCTTTTTAAACGCGGACATGAAACCAGCCCAAATTGCCCGCATTGCGAAAATGTTTCTGAAAACGCGGAACACGGGTTTTTTCATTGCCAACGGTACGAAACTGAGAGGATATCCCTACGGGACCAATTTGGTGAGTGGCCGCGGGGGAAACTAATCGGTCTGTTTGGGAAGGGAGGTGGTTTTAGCCGGTAGGAATCCGGCACTATCAATGGACGTCGGACCATTGGTGTCTCATGCAAGATTTCCACCTTTCATCGGAAAAAAAAAAATTGTGTAAAATTACAGGAACCATCCGTTGAATACCTGTTGGAGAAATTAATTATGCCTCTTATGAAATTAGAGCCCCATAGATTTAGTAAGAATAGCTTGGGGTCTTAAAGCTCTGTTAAGTTCAGGTTCTAGAGTTTGTCCTGATGAGAGTAGCTAATGATATAGAGTCTGTTTATCTACAAGAACCACCCAGATTTGAGTATGAATCTCAGTATTGCTTTAAGATCCACATTCTCCAGATCCTCTAGCTCATCAAAGAAGTAACTATTAAGAAACCTTTTCCTATTATTTTTAAGGGCCGTGCATTCGTACAGCAGGTGACGGACAGATTATATTTCTTCAACGTCCCTGCAGCTTCTGCAAAAGTCATTATGCAGTGTACCGAGTCGTTCCGCGTGTACGCCTGTCACCCAGTGTCCAGTATTGAACCCCGTGAGTATGCGAATGTTTCTGCGACTCAATCCGATCATATATTTAGATCTATTTTTGCTCACCTCTGGATAAAGATCTTTTGTATGCCTGCAGGTATTGATATTGGTCCAACGAAGATTTGTTTTGCTCCAAGACTCAATCGGCCCTAGCGAGGTATTTGTCGGAACGGAAAATTCTCCGATTTTATACGATTCGGAGGTTTTTTGCTTCGAGGTTTTCTTCGGAACATCTATTCGGAATATTTCTCCGACATTTTGTAACGCATATCGGCGAATTACGTTGAAGTGCGATGAAGTGCATTTTTTTCTTCAATTTTTGACAGCTAGGTTTCGATATCCTCCGACAGAAATTGGTTGCGGAATTTGTTTACGATTTGGGTTTGAATTTCCGACAGAGTAGGTATACGTTGCGGAGAATTTTCCGTTCCGACTGATACCTCGCTAGGGCCGAATGTCAACCTTCCTTCCAACGATGCATGTAGTTTCGACCCACCTCTAGCAATATGCTTACCATAACAACCAAGATAGACTATTGTGCATGCACTTCGTATCTTCCATAACCGTTCACATACATCCATACTCCTTTCATTCTGACATAAGTTACTTATGTCGTTTTCGATTGAAGAAAAGAATTGCCCTTTCGATGAAAAGAGCAAATCTAGAACCTAGAAGTGCTCTTTCTATGTTTTCCATGAAAAAGAAAGTGCACTTCCAGGTCAATTCTCAACACGAAAGAAGTGTCCGGAATATTTTTAAAGAAGTGCCCTGAATTCACCAACACACACAAGCAAAATGTCAGATTGAAAAGTTTGTTGTACTATTATGTCGTTTTCCATTGGGCAAAAAGAAGCGTCCGGGAGAGTCCGGAATCGAAAAAATCACTTCTGAAACCGTTCCATTGGCACAAAAAATACTCTTCTGGTGATTCTGAGGAGAGAAATTCGCTTCTCGATTTGAAGTCAGAATCCACTCAAGAAGCACTCACACAAGTGAAATTTATGTATTTTATACAAGCCAGCTGACAGCAGCCGTAGATTATTTTTTGGCATTTCACCAATACATTTCTGCATTCAACCAGAAGCACTTTTCTTGTTACATTGGAGTTCAGAATGAGTGAATCCCCGAGTGAAACCAATGGAAAACGACATTAAAAACAAATGTTGTGCTATGTGATCGGATAATATCCAATTATGAGTGCAAATGTAAATTTGAAATGAAATATATATTGGGTTGGCCCATGGAAAGATTCATATTTAAAGTACAACGCAGAAAAAAGTAGCAAAAGAAAACCAAATTTCATAGCTCGGTCCCTCGCTAGCTGCCTCCAGTTACGCACACCAAGTTGCTTGAGATCGTACTCCAATTGTGCGCGCCACTTTAGGTGGGGTCTTCCTCTGCTGCGTTGTCCCTCAGGGGTGG
This sequence comes from Cheilosia pagana, assembly GCA_936431705.1. Lineage (NCBI taxonomy): Eukaryota > Metazoa > Arthropoda > Insecta > Diptera > Syrphidae > Cheilosia > Cheilosia pagana. The sequence continues at coordinate 112,860,829 of OW386166.1, forward strand.
ATTCGAAGACTCGTTGGGCTGGTGCGTTGTTTCCATTCGCTTCACGTGTCCCAGAAATCTCAGCCGTTGTATTTTCAGCGGACTTATGTATCAGATTTTTTTTTCTCAAAAAAATAAAACAGCAGTGTCTCCTTTTAATTTGCATTTATTTTCAACACGGCTCTCTGTGTGTGTGCGTGCAGTCATAATAAATATTGTTATTATTAATTTTTACTAAAATCTGCTAATGAAATTCCATATCACTTGAAAAGATTTTTGAACACCTCCACCTGACTGGTTTGGTTACTTTCCCACGACACATTAAGCGGCAGTCGATTCTCAATTAAAGCCGCTATCAGTACCGTCGACGTAACAATGGGGCCACCAACCAAATGCAAGAACTTTGTGCTCTTTTTGTCCTTCATGTTAAAAAGTATTCTTTCTGATACAAAGTCCAGGTAATTACTGACATGACCCACCTCCACATACCTTGAATGAGCTGGCGAGTACACTTGTATGGACGCTCTCAACGATTCAGTGCGCGATAGTGCCGAAGCATTGACGTAAACTATTCTAAAGGTTAATTCGAATTTCTTATAGAAATCTACGGCCAAGTTAAGTATGTCGTCCATTTCTCGGTTAGCCTCTTCAAGTGTTCTGCAGGCGACCAGCGTTTGCACCACGTTAGCTTGCGTTGCTGCATACAGACCTAGTTTGTCTGAATCGTTTTCTTTTACCTGGTACTGTCTGCCAGTACTGACGAGTCGCAGTGGCAGCACAGATGGATATACTGACAGTTTTGCCAGATGTCCAAGGAAACTCTCAAAAGAACCGCCACCAGTCAGAAAGGCAGAGTTCAGGTGGTTGCGTTGATCCTCTTCGTGGACCTCATGATACTGAGTTGGTGGTGAAAGGTTAGCTTCCATAAGTACTTTTCGAGTAAAATCGGGATTTGTCATAGAAACATAGTTATTCGTAACAAAGAGATCCCTGCAGAGGTGAGTGCAATCCAATTCGAAATGTGCAGCTTCATCGATAAGGTAATAGCAATCTTTGTCGATGAAATGTACGAGATCTGTTCGACTAAGGTGTGATTGTTGCTCTAAATCGTCAGTTCTTGGTATGCCATTTCTGTAAAGCAGTGTTTCTTCTCCGTGAACACCCTTTGGACATTTCTCGTGAAGTTCGTTCGGCAGGTTAAGAAATTGGTTAATGAAATCATCTTCTACGGGGTATATGCTTTCTTTGAGCGCCTTTAATTCAGTTCGTACAGCTATTGCCTGTGCTTTGAGTTCTTCTACTTTGCTTGAATCTGCAGTCTGGGAAGAGAAAGCGGTTAAAGCTTGACTGAGTTTTTTAACTGAGAACTCACCTTATCCAATTGTTTGATTTGACTAGTAATCTCTTCCCGGCTTTTTTCCACTGCGATCTTTTTCTGTTGTAACTTATAGTACTTTTCGTATTTATTTACAACAAGTTTCAAGTCAATATTTAGGCCACGGTTAGTTATGTTCTCCTGCAATCCATTAGTATCACCCAGACGCTTCTTGAAGTTCATGTGAGGTGTAAGTGGAGCATAATTTTCTTTCGCCTTGTCACCGGTAATATAGAGTACGGATATGTATCGCCGAAAGGGACGGACTTTTAATTTATTTGTTCTTATTAAATAGATTAAGGAAAACATTTTGTTTATTCGATTCTAGTTCACGAGAGAGAGTTATTTGTTTCATAACCTCGTAAAAGTCAGCTGTTGCAGCTGTCAATGTTGAATGGGTGAGTTCAGTGGACAAAAAGCCTTTGTAGGAGTTACTGTTGGAAATTTTTGAATATTCGGACAATTTCGGACTTATAATTGGTAATTTGAAAATTCTAAACTGGAAGTTATTAGATTTATCTTTTGACTACGCCGATTTTTATAAGATTCGTATTTAAATAATTAAATTAGTTACAGCGCCTTCAAATATAATTATATATATGAATAATTTGAAAAAGCTTTCGGATATTAATAAAGAAAATGCAATGTAAATTGTGGGAATTATTTACTTTTCACCTTTTGTCTTAACATGAGAAATAGCCTTATTTTATATTTCAAAATATAGACACTCAGCTCAAATGCTTTAATAAGAGATGCTCCAAAAAATAGCCCAGCTATTCCTCCGGCAGATACTAGACGACAAAAAATGTACTGTGCATTTAGTTCAACAGTCAAGTATTTTCTTACTTATTAAATCCAAATTATTTTTCGATTCTATTCGCACATATCGTTGCCCCGGTAAACTCATCATTGAAATTAAAACTTTGCTCATCACAATATCATCTTCGGTAGCTCTATAAAAAAAACCCATTAGATACGTCAAAACTTGCAACATATTGACCCCTATTCCCGATGTCGTTTACTGTGTTTTGTCATATTAATAAACAAGACGTCAGTTAGTATACAAAAATTTGACGTAACTGCTGTGTAATCAATTGATAACTTTTACGCAGCCTTTAATAATACGGGGGTTAGTTTTTTTTTTGTTTTTAATCGACATTTATAAGTCGAGGACACACGACATCGGGGATATGAGTGATTACGATTACGATTACGATTACCCTTCAGCAGAGTTATAAATTATATTATATTCCGGCTCTTCACACGTGCTTAGACACTTGCACTCCTTTCTCTGCTCTCGCATTACGTTGTAGCTTTCCGTTAAACAGTCAAGGCCAGCTGCATTGCAAACTGGCCCTAAAATTGACAGAAACTTAAAGTTTGAATATAAAATAGTTTTAAATAAGTACCATTTTCATCAGAGCTCAAAAAGTGATCCGTGCAGTTGCAAACATACAGACTTAGGTCACGCATACATTCAACGATACACGTTGAATGGCTGTAAAACTTATACAGTTTAAAATCTGAAAGTAGCATTATTTGTAGTATATTTTTGAAATGACAAATTGCATTTGACAAATGTCAAACCTTCATTTAGTTCATTGCTGAACCTGCAACGCCTATTTTCAGGTTTTACCTGCAATACACTTGGATCATTGTAGATCTCGACGACGTCAAAGACAATTTCCTGCGATGTACCCCAAAGAACTGTTTCTCTAAAAACCCCATCTGAAAAGAAAAATGGAATCTCCATAGGCGGATGAATGTGAACTTGCACGTCTCTTGAAATGAAAAACTGTAATCGACCGGGTCCCGTTTCGCGGTTGGTTAAATATTTAGCTGCCCAAATATTCCTAAAAAAAAAAAACAAGTCTATCAAGTTCTCCGTCCTATAAATTGAGATCTAACACTCACCTTGCATGGTTTGAGTTAAATGAATAACATGTTCCATACTCGGTTTTTAAAGGAAGAAACTCTGAACAACAGTCGAATGGCACGCTTTCCCACGCACAGTTTTCAAATAGCTCCGTGCAATTAGTGCGGAACTGAAATTGAAAAAAGAGTTAATTACATGAAGCTCGAAGAACTAATAGAATAAAAATGGAGCTACGTTCGGAGAAAAGGTTGCTCGACATTGAGCAGCTCATTTATTTCTTACTAGCTGACCAGAGCTCGCCTTGCTTTACCCGCCTGCCACTTTTAAGACAAAAAGTATTTCCATCGAACAATTTTTTATAAATATGTTTCTTTCCTTGGACCTTTCTGAAAGCAATATAAAGCAAAAAAACAAAGACAATAAAAACATAATTTAAATGCATGAAATGTCCACAATGTCCAAATGTCCAAGAAAAGGAAGCAACTCGAATGAAGCAACATGATACACGAACCCCACCCCAGCCCATTTCCAAACTTTTCCCAATGAACAACACCTGAAAATGTGTTCAACCTGACAACGCCGGGGAATGTTTTATATCTTAAATGGTTCAGGGAAAAATTTACTAGGTCTGTATAATTTGAATTTTCCTTATAAACAGTTTTTTGACTATTTTGTAAGAACCACGTAATATTTCGGGACAAAAAGTATCCTAAGTCCCGACCCAGAACATAATCAATCACTATGCCAAGTTTCATCAAAATCCGTGCAGTAGTTCCTGCTTGATACGCGGTCAGGAATTTTTTATTCAACAGTTTTATTATATGTAGAGAAGATTCGATCTCTGCGACTCACCCCGGGAGATATCAGTTACTGCTGTCTTATTATTTTTGTAGGTACCCACTACCCACGTACCCAAAACTTATGATTATCGGTAAGATTTAAAATCCAATAACTTAGCCTTGACACCGAGTTGTTATAACTATATTAATAACTAGCTGTTGCCCGCGGCTTCGCTCGCCGATTAATGCCGATTTTGTCAATCACTTCAAGTACACTTAAGGAACCCTTTGTCCTTTTCTGCATTACTTATTAAAAGGGATACAAAATTAGTTCAACTCAATTTCAATAAATTTTTATTTTAACTAAAGCAATAGTGCCAATAGTGGTCTAGAAATACCTTTTCAAAAAACAAAAAAATTTGAAGATCTGCATGCACATTGCTGTCGTTTATTACACATATACAAAAAAAAAACAGAGTGTGCTTGTGACCACACGCCAGATGTGAAACTTCTCTCGCTAATTGTGGATGATAAATTGAACTGTGTTGTATGTTGAATTTCATTAAGAAATTTAATTAAGAAACCAAATCGTTATACCTTATATTATAATCTTAATACAGCGCAGTTGATAATTGTTTTCATTAATTTATCCAATCCAAAGTTTTCTATTGCTATTTCGAGCGTTTTTGTGTATAGTGTCTGTATAAAACCTAGCTTCTTCAGTTCACTCCAACGTGCCCATATAGGTATTCACTTTAATAAGAGTTTAGTTGAAAAAATTCAAAAAATATATCTTTCCATATAACCATACAAACCAAAAAAAGGATCACTGAAATTGGTTGAGTGGTTAAGCGGATCGCCAACAGCGCCACCTATCGGGTCCAAAACTATCCTATCCATCAAGTTACAACCAACCATACCCACCTACAAAATTTCATTCGAATCGGTTGAGTGGTTAAGAAGATCGACAACAGCGCCTATCTGGTCGGGTCAGGAAGATCGACCTCGCCTACTTCTCTTTCGATTCACTTCGGAGAAAACTTGATGACGCTGTTGTTGTTGCAATGTATGTGCTTGTGCGATGTGCGCCACCCACCACCCCCAAGCAGAACAACGTTCAGGAACAACGGTTGTGGAAAATTTTCGATTTGAGGAAATAAATTAAGTTTTTTTGTGTTAGATTTTGGGTTGTAGCTCAGCTTCTAGATGACGCAGAAAGCTGATTGATGGCTTAAAAAAATTATGGAAGTGTTGACTTTCTTTATTTTTTTGTTTGGTTAACATTGATTAAGAATTGATTGAGTTATGGCGAGCTAAAGGCAGTAAAGTCAGAAAAAAAACACATGTTGGCTAAAAACGCGGCCAAAAAATAAGCATGGTAATAAAAGAAATAGCCTATTACCGTCTCAGAACCTTAACTAACATTTTAAAAAAAGTTTCATCGGAATCAGTGCAGTAGTTTTCACGCCAACTGCGAACATAGAAAACGGCTACAGTTTTATTATATGTATAGAAGATAAATATAAGAAATAATATAGGAGAGACAACAGAGCGTTTGACGAAAACCTCCGAAAAGCAATATTATAGTCCCACCAAATCGTCTCGAATCAACTCGTAAAGCCTTCATTGTTCGAGCAACTGCCTCCGAAGCTCGTTTATGCGCCATCGTGCAGTCTTCCCAAATAATAATTTTGCATTCGCGCATCAATTTCGCTGTCGCTGAATTCTTGATCATTGTGCACGTTGGCTTGTCAACCGTGAGAAGATTCATCTGCAGCTTCAGAGCGGAATGTGCAGTTCGACTGCCTTCCAATAGTGTGGAAGCAATGCCAGAGGATGCAATAGCCAACGCAATTTGCGATCTTGACCGAATTATTACCAGAATTAACAAAATGCCGGATGTATTGCTTGTCCCACTGGGAGCATCGACTCGTTGCGCATCTCGTCCTCAATTTCAAGATCGAAATTGGAACTTGTCGTGCGAACTCTGTGCAAAATGTCGTCGACAGCCACATCACGGTCGGGTTCGAGGGAGTTGCATCGGCGAGCGTTGAGTCCCAATGTGTATAGTTTTCGAGCAAATTTAAACATTGGTAAACCTTCCGAAAAGTGGCGCACAGCACACCATCTACAGTACGCAAGGAATCGAAGGGTTTACGGCCTCTAATCTACACCAAAAGCTATAAATCATCAAATCGTGCGATAAAATGCAAAAATTCGTCAAAAAATTCAAATTTTTGTATCTTTCCGATATTTTCAACTTCGAATTTTCGAATTCCGGAACAATTGCACAAAAAATTCCATACAAAAAATCAAAATTTCGGTTTTTCCAATTTGCCGACTTTTCTGGAGGGTTTTCCTAAAATTTTCTTTCATAAGAATATACTCCTGGTAATTACGAACAACTAAAAATAAAATTGAGCCAAATCGACCCAGCCGTTCTTAATTGATGAATCACTATACATTTTTCACACCGTTTTTAAGATTTGATGTCAGAAAAAAAACAGCTCTTTTGTTTTTGATTTGACGCATCTACAGAAAAAATTTATTCACTAAATACTTAATACTCACAACTTGCATTAGTGTACTAAAATCCGTTGGACAATTTATGTGCTCGCAGTTCCTGCACGATATACAAGTTCCACGAAAGAACAAAACCTCCCCGAGGTAGTCATCTATTTGGGAACTCCGATTGGTGCCAAAGTACTCCTCGCTGATGTCCCAAATCCTTTCTCCGTTGTATAGCTCACAAACGGTTACGGCGGGAAATGTTGTGTTCCAATTCAAACTGAAATATACCTCGCACACTATTGTGAACAGAAATTTGATAGAAAAAACACATACTACGATGTATCCAAATTGAAGGTCATCGATGAAGTTAAGAAGTTTTTATACATTCCACTTGCGATTCGAACAATCTGCGGAAGAAACAAAATTGCAGTCGTTGCCAATACCGCCCTAAGCAAAAGCACACAACATTAAATTTGTAAAATACTTTCATTTGAGCCATACTCACATATTCAACATATTTCGAAGGGAGAACATGCTGGTTGGTTCCGCGGACATGTCAACCCGTTAAAGGAATCTACCACACTAAATGGTAAATTTGTTTACAAAGTACAGGGTATTGCACGCCACTTCTCCCAGTCCTTTCGGCTCTGTTGATATTGTATTCAGGATAAGATTATGATTTTGGTAGGGGTTAGAGTCTTCGTGTCTGCTGAAATTATTGAATAATTGGGCTCCTTTGTTAAACCACATACAAATTGGGGTTATCACAGTATGTAAGTGCACATTTAAATTCGTATCCATTATTGGAACAGCCACGAACGAACGCAACTTACAAATTGAGTAAGTGAATGTTTACTACCAGACTTAATATTGGTTGCAATTAATTTAATTATTCATTCATTCAAAACGAATGGGCTCTATTGGGAAAATCCTTTTATTTTTCACATTATTTATATGTCACATATTCAAAAGTGATGTTATTAAAAGTTAGTTAAGTAACGGATCTGTCTGAGTTGGGAAATTCCTACAAATTACTTGTCTGTCTGTATGACTTTTGTTTGTATAATTCTAGGAGAGTTTTGTCGTTTTGTTGTTGATGAGTCTGCAGTTAAATCACATACTTTTGTACGCAACCACTTTGCTGTGATCGACGGACTTCAGATTCATTAAAACCTTGGGAAAAAATTGCATATACATAACTTACGCTATATTCCATGTTATGCTTTCCTACATGTTTTTTAGCTGTCACTTTTATTTTTATTCTTATTATTTGACACTGACGTTGTCGACACTTAAATATGTTAGTCAGTTCTCAGACTTTAACGCGTCTCATGGAACATGCAACGATATTTATCTGCTTTTGTAAATGTATTTCGACGACGTCGACTTCCGTGAATACTTCCGGCTCCTGAAAGAATCGTTTTATTTTATTGCTTTTCGTGTAGCCATTTTATAAATTTTACAAATTGTTCCTGCAAAATAAATGAAAACCACAACTAAAATTAATTGAAACACTTCAGAATATTCTCATACCTTCATAATAACAGGCATACTTTGCTAGAACTGTCAAACGCGAGGTTTAAAATAGTTTTTAGTACTTAAAATAAACCAATATAAACCAAAAGCTTAAACCAGGTAAATAGAGTAAATTTTACATAGGCAGGCTTCAATTTTTCGGGTTTAAAAGCGTATGGTTTAGTCAGGTTTATTTTCTTGGTTTAAAAGCGTTTTAATCTCGTTTTTTAATCGAGTGAATTACAGCCCTAAGTGTTATTTGACAGCAATATCAACTGTTCTCTTGTAAAAATCAATTCTCGCAATTTGAAAATGTTTCCGCCTTCTGACGACGAAGACTTATAATATGCAGATGACGAGGAAGACGAAGAAGATGAAAATGAATATAATAATTCCTCCAAAATTATATCCATGTGCCATGGCTATTTGCTACTTATTTCTCAATTTTGATTTGCACGAAAAGCAGCTGTGTAGGTATAGTATATGCGTTTTAGTGGCAGTATATGTGTAAATCTCAAAAAATATCGAGATCTGCAAATAGTGACTGCAATTTTTGCCAATGGCAAATCCACATAAAATTCACAAACTCAATTCACTTTCAACGAATCCGTTCATATACTCGTACAACATCTAGTACTTTCTTTAAAGCGCAACTTTTAGTCATTAGGTTTGTTTGACGTCAGCTTATTTTCCTGCCTGTCCAAAACCCTGCATAACCCTGGAAAATCGGCTACTATATCGAACGCAAAATATGCTGCTCTGAAATTTTACATTGAAAAATGACAGCGAAACTCAGCAACGAATTCTTGCCCCGACAAATTAACTGGGGTCAGTTTAGGGCGCAACTAGGGCGCCATAGAAGTCACGTCGAATGCAGGGCGAGTTGAGTGCTATATCGAACACATTAGGGTTAACGCCAAACAAACCTATTACCACAGCACTTCTAGTAACTTCCTTCTGCTACGAAACTAATAGCAAACTTAAAAATAAATGGAAAAATACTGAGATTGTTTCAAAGAATCCTTGCAGAAAGATGAAAACTTTAAAATGAGTTGCTCCCATAATGTATTAAAATAATTGTACTACGTTATGGCGACAGTTAAAGTTTTGGGTTAAGTCCTTGGGAATGTTCTTTAACTTTTAAATTTTACAAATAATCAATCATAAAAGAAATTGTCATCGAGAGAGCAATTTATTTCCACTAGTTTAGTAAGTATGACATCCGACTTACTAGATGTGACGTTTATGGAGGGGTGCCGACAAATCTAGTCAAGAAAATAGGGAGATTCGGATACCTAGTTTGTGAAAAACGTCAAATATGTTTTGTTTGGACTAGGTATACGTACGCGTGAACTAAGTAAGTTTAGTTGTTGCTGTAAACTTGTGATTTTTTATTTTTATTTTGACACTTTAAAATGTCAACTGAGTACACAGGCAGGATTTTCTTGACTTTCTTGACCCCTACATAAACGTCAACTCCAAAAACTAATCACGTGACCAATTTCGACCAATAAAAACTCAAACACATCCAGTCAGTCAGCTGTCAGACTTACTAAACTAGAGGTCTGTTTCTTAACTTTTGTAGTAAAAATGAAAAACACTGTCAAAATGACAGCGTGACAGTGGAAAGGTTGAACTCTCTCTTGAGAGGGAAACTTAGTTAGGTTAAGAAACGCTTTTGTAGTAACCTGTGAAAAACACAAATGTGAATATTCCACCCAAATGCCAAATAGAACACAAATTCAAATCAGCTTTCGATTTTCAGACGACTGACAGTTGTTTCAATTCTTACGCAAAGAAATTTGTTGAGTTAAAACTAGTAAGAGGGGATATATCTTGCTCTCTCGAAGCCGCTCTCTCGAATTTTTCGAGTTAAGGAACGACAAATTCAAAATTTGTTGTAGGTATATGTTTTGTTTTCCTGCGTATAAAAATGGTATCAACAGGCGGCAAAATATATATCCTCATGATTCTTTTAGCTGTTCATGGTCATTCATTTAACAGTGCCGCTTTTTCCTCTTCTCGAAGTTCGATTATTTCGAATCATTTTATTCGCTAAATGAATTAACTTTTAAATTAGCAAACTTTTCGCATTTATCAGACATTTTAAAGACTTTTCTGTGTCACTTTTTAAATGTTTGCGTTATTTAACTGTCACTTTATACAGATTACTAAAAAAGTGTTCCACCACTGCCATTTTGACAGTCAAAAGTAAAGGAACTAACCTCCTACTTCTCATCAACATAAATAACTATTCAAATTTATAATAAATATATTTGGGATCGGCATTTGTGTTTGATTGTAAATATATCGACTTTTATGCATCTGCCAATAATTTACAAAAATATATTTATTGCGTGTTAAAAATAAAAGACTCGCCACCATTCTTTTCAATTATTGTTAGATTTTTCTTTTAAATTTATATTAAACAAACTATTCCTAAATAAATATGTTATTTATATTCTAACATTTAAGTAGATCGACATTTTCCATTTGTTTGCTTCTATAAGAATTTAAATAAATTATATTCAGCTTTATGTTGATTGTCCCCTTTCATCAGCAATCAATATGGATTTTTGGATGACGTATACGCCAAACTTCACACGCCGGCGTTCTGATTTGCATTGTGGACGAATAAACATCGTTTTCTGATCCCTTTCCACTGCCCGACGAATCAATTGCTCTTATTGTATATGTTGTATTGAATTTTAGTTTATCAAATTCTATCAAGTCCTTCTGAAAAACAATCAAAATTTAAGCACGCATTCATAAATGTTTGCCAATGAAGGAAGCTTACCTTGGGCCTGATGGCTTCATATTCGAGATTCTCACAATTAAAATCTCCTGCACAAATTTCGATGCGCCTAGAGGAATAAGGAAAAATGTTTATTCAAATTTATGCTCAAAATTAAGTCTTACAACTTGCAACAAAATAAATTTCACATAAATCGGGTCGAAAGGAGGTGAAATTGGAAAAGCGATTGCAGGAGCTAATTAGAACTCACCTCCCCTTCTGTGGGTAAAATCCTGATATCTGAAGAATCAGGATACTTTTTTTAGTCGATCGAAAATTGACAACAAATTTGGACGTAGTTTTGATGGGATTTGTGGCACGATCGTCCAGCATATTACTACCAGCTGCACTTGTGCTAATATCTTTGGACGTTTTATGATTGGAACACTGTAGTTTTCCATTTTGTACTAATGGCAAAGTGGTATTGAATAGCAGGGAGATCTTTTCCGACTTGAGTCGCCGTCTCCCATTTATTGATATCGCCTGCACTTGTATGTAGTAGCATGAGTCTGGAACCAGTCTTGTTATTTCAAATTGATTTGCCTGTCAAAAAGAAACAAATCTGTAAATTATGATCAAAATCTTCGCCCCCCAACATCAAACAGCTTACATCCTTGACAAAAGTGTCATTTACTATCAAAGAATCATCACCGGACTGCACATAGAGCGCCCAAATCAATCGGTATTTCTCTATGGGCAGGTCGGACTTGGGCGAGCACCAGGCTACTCTGACCGACATCAGACCATCGACCGTTTTCGACGAAAGCACTTGCAGAGATTGAGGCTTCTTTGGAGGTTTTGGATCTGCACGAATATTCTCTACAATCAGAGGAATAGAGCACATAATTTTCGCAATGGCATCACACTTACGATTCGAGAGCGTAAATGGCTTCGACGGCTCAGTATAGCCACGGAAGCCATTCGCATTGATGGCTGCAACACGGAACTCATACCATCTACCGGGTTTGACCTTAAACGAAATTCCTGTTACCCTCGTTTTGTTCGCTTTAAATTCTGCAATTTTTTTCACGTCCTGCCAATGCCAGAAGCCAAGTTTTCGTGGCGAGAAGAGACTGCCCACATGATGTCTGGCCTCGACGTGATACACGTACACAGAGTTTGATGACGATTGGATTTGTGCAACGCATACTCTCTGTCCTTTGGGCAATTGGTATGCAATGACTTTAGGAATTGGCGGCAGGGAGAGGTCTTTGTCCAGACCAACTGAATCCTGGCACTCCCGACCACATGAGCTTTGACAGCATTTCTGTGTTTCGGAACAATCGAAATCGTAATGACATTCATCGATGCACCCGCTAATGTGATTGGTGTTGCTTGGGCAATTGCCAGGACGTGGCGCCTTGATCATATCGATTCTACATTTTCGATCGCATTCCTGTGAAAAGAAAGTTGTCAAACTTAACCATTTGGGAGATCGGTGCAATTGCGCAATTACTTGGCGAGTGTCATCACTGAGGTTGAAGCACTTTGCATAGCATTGTAACTCGATGATTTTGTCCTTCACATCTAGGCTTCTGTTTGCGTGGGCCTTTCGCTTGTGTGCGTGTGCTCCGTATATATCTTTTGTTCGCAGAATACTCACAGCTAGTAAAAGGCAAATAAACTGTTTGGCTTCCAGCATTCCTAAAATGTATAAAAAGGAATTTTTATTAAACTATTAGATCGCGACTAATATGCCAACAATGCATTGAGCCTTACATGTGGCGGGCTTAAGTAAATGAAGCTATATGAGCAAATGGCGAGCCTTAAGTTATGTATACTTAAACTACAATCGCACCCATTCTTTCTCAACAAGCGCTCATTAAATAAATCATTCAAGATTCAAGACATCAAAAACTGTCATTGGTAATGTGAGTCACAGAGTTCATAAACATTAAGCGATGGACCGATTGGTAAGCTTCGACTGTGCACAGCAAGTGCCGCACATCTTCTGCTCCCGATAGAATGGCTGGCAAGCTTCTTAAGGATTGGAGTATTATGGCGAAAAGTGAAAAGTCAGCTTTAGGCTACGGCCACGAAATGAGCGACGAGCGACTGAGCGTCTGGGCGACGGAAAAAAAAATGAAAACACATGAAATCGTATGGAGGTGGCCACATAAACCCTGAGCGACTGAGCGATTTTTTAAGCGACAGAGCGACGAAGTAATAAGATGGACAAAATAAACACAAAAAGTTTAATTTTAGCTGTCCAAAGCCGTCCAGTGCTAAGGCAGGACACCTACAAAGACTATAAAAATAAAAATGTCACCGATAAAGAGTGGAAAGAAGTTGGACAAATTTGTAATTTTTCTAGTAAGTTTTTATTTATTTAGTCTTTAAAAAAATAGTGTTTTTTATTCAGTGTCCAAATTCCCAAAAATATTGTGTTAGCTCAATTTTTATATTCAACTAATAAGCTACGACGAACCGCATTTTCCCAACTAATCGCTCAGCGACGTCGTTCAGTAAATGGCCACCCATCGCTCAGATTCGTCGCTCAGTCGCTTGTCGCTCATTGCGTGGCCGGAGGCGGTTGTGGCCACGTGGTTGCTGAACGGCAAAGCGGCGTCACTCAGCTTTCAATTCTATTTTATTATTTTAGTTTAGTGCTGAGCGGCAAGAAATTATGATGGCAACAATAATTAACGTTGAAACTTTAAGTTCAAAGCCGTACTGCATTATGACAGGATAAGCTTAAAGATTTTAAAAACAAAAACATAACTGACAAACTGTGGATTGATGGATTTGTGGATTTTTTTCAAACTTAAAAAGGGTCTGTTGAAACGACTTTCTTGTAAAAGACTGCGGCGAACAGCACTCGAAAACGACATTTTCACAACGAATCGCTCAAGAATTGCAGCTTAATAAGTGGAAACTTGCCGCTTAAGATTGCCGCTTGCCGCTCAGTACGTGGCCTTAGCCTTAACCCGATCAAGTACGATTTTAGGGCCTGGTCGACTGCGAATTCGGTGACTCTCCAAGTTCATAGGGACTATCTTTAATGTTCTGATCCTGACTAACTTATTTATTTACAAATCTATTTGGAGGGATTTTTATTGCCCCTAACTGTTATGTCTTATATTACGCAATTAAGCTATGCTTTGTCTGATCGGTCTATACTTCATTTTTGGTTGCAGGCTTCACTTGATCATGGTGAGGATTTCAAGTGGGAATCTTAGGGTTTTATCTCTGTTTTCCACTTCCACTAAGTCGATGACTTAATCGCTTTCAAAAATTGTTATACATTCTAAATTTAAATACAATCGAATCCCTCCAAATCGGGGAGATAAAAATTAATCGGGAGATAAAAATTAGTTCGAGTTAGAGGGATTCTGGAAAAATTCGAGTTAAAATGATTTAGGTACATTTTGAGCAAATCCCATCACTCTAACTAGAACAACAACACAAGCGTTGCGCACCTGCAAATGTTGTGCATTTATTTTTTTTAACAGAATATGTTTATGTACATAATCTAAATGCATTAACATATTGCAAGTTCCGAACCGATACGGAATGGAAAATGGAACTTCAAGTCGTAACAATATTAAAAAAAGAATCAATTGTTGAGAAACGGAACGCACTGGGCTGTAGTGTGTATCCATCTACAATGCTTTCGATGTGTACAGTATACTCAGCCCACCCACCTTCAAGCAAAACTGGCAATCGAGGAATCAATCCTAATGGGCACATTCAAAAACTTAGCTGTCTTAAGTCGACTAGATTGGTCTGGAATAGATGTAACATGTAACCTTTTCTACGTCAGCCACATTATGTGAACTGTTAACTTAGTACTCAGTCACGAATTTATTAGGTCTGTTCCTTTACTTTTAAATCTTACGAATTTTTACGAATTCTTACGCATTTTACTCAATTGTCGTTCCCTAACTCGAAAAATTCGTAAAAGAGAGTGGCTTCGAGAGAGCAAGATATTTCCCCTCGTACTAGTTTTAACTTAACAAATTTCTTTGCGTAAGAATTGAAACAACTGTCAGTCGCCTGAAAATTGACAGCTGATTTGAATTTGTTGTTCTATTTGGCATTTGGGTGGAATATTCGCATTTGTGTTTTTCACAGGTTACTACAAAAGCGTTCCTTAACTTTTGTGTAAGTTTCCTTCTCGAGAGAGAGAGTTCATCCCCTCCACTGTTATTTTGACAGTGTTTTCCATTTTTACTACAAAAGTAAAGGAACAGACCTATTGACTAGATTCGCCGGCTACCCATTCATAAACGTCAACTGACACAGCTGCCCATGTGACCGATCTAGGCCAATCAAAACTGGGATTCATCAAGTCAGTCAGCTGTCAGTCTTACTTAATTAGATAGGTACCTAAACGTCCCCAATGTTGAAAACTATCTAGCGCTGTTAACACACGGAGGTTAGTGAGTAAAAAATGTCTGTTCCCTTACAATAATGCATTCGAACACATAACCAAATTCAGTCAAATTTTGTTCCCTTCTATACAACATTTGGGAAAGGGAACGAAGTTTGACCAATTTGTTCGTATGCATTATTGGAACGGAACAGACCTAACCTCAACCTTTGGAAAACCTCTAGTACTACCTGAGTTGATCATAATTACATGTCACAATGACTCTCGTTGAGTCTTTGCCATTGCTCGTCTAAAATCGCGCATAAAGTTCCAACAAGGTCTCGCTCCTTACCCTACACCGTTTGGCAGTTTATGGCTCTAAATATATTTCGAATACGATGGCTTGTGTAATTTTTGGCACAGAAACTAAAATTTCCAAATTTCACCAACCCGATCAAAAAGTACTCTCCATCCGAGTTCATTGACTAAAACAGTTTTTGAAGTACGAATCATTACGTTAGTAAACATTTTCCAAAATTGGGCGCAAGCGGTCACGAACAAATTAAAATTTTGTATTCCGATTTTTGAACCACTTAACAACGTGCCGGCGATATTTGACCAGAATCTGAAATATTAAAAATCGACTTTTCGTGCAAATGGCGCTGCATTCGTATTGAAGCTAATAGGTGTCTAATAGCTAGAACCACACAACCCATTCATGCAGTTTACTGCTTATCGCGAACGTGCACAAGTGCCCAACTATTGTTTACGACTACAAACTTGCACATTTAAAATCAAAACAATTAGCGATAAACAATTCCGTACACGGTACACGACGCGTTCGGTGTCCAAAATCCATTTAACATGATTCGTAAACTTCAAACGCTGCGCACCCGCTAAATTGATTGCAAACACAAACTATGAACGTGTGTTTGATGTTAGCGTTAGCCCCACAGCAAGAGAATTGAATTTCACTGTGTGTTTCTTATCTCTGTAAATGTAACTCGAATGGATTCCTTGCAAACACACAAAACCCATTGTGCTCGAGTCGGGAATAATATTCATGCTGTAGTATTACACAAAGCAATTTAGGTATGCAGATAAATTACAACGAAACAATTTATTTGCACAAAGAATTCATGCCGCAGATGGGGGGCTGTTACATCGTATTATCGTTTTTTGTCGTTTTACATAAGAATCTATTTACGTTGCCTTTTAATTATCGTCGTCGGTCCGAACTCGTAGTGAACATCATCCTGATGGGGGTTGTCTGCATCTGGCGGATATTTACCACCCACGAATAAATTGGGGTACTTGGCTTTCTTCCGGAACATCCGATATGATCTGTAGATCTTCATCCTATTGGGAGGCGATTCAAGTGCCGCTTCAAGCTCTTGGTCGATGTCATTTCCCTCAACTTGAGTCTGCACTGAGTGGGTCTTTTTAGGTCGGCTTGCGCGTTTTGTCTTTCGACGAATTGGTTTCTTTTTATTGCGTTTTTTCTCTCCTCTCATTGTTTGTTTTAACAACAAATTTGAAAATATATAAACTGAAGTTTGTTTCGAGTAATACGATGTGATGGGAGTGAGGTGTGGGTGCGACCGACTGAGGCGGGGTGCGCCCCGTTGTAAGAGTAAATTCAGTGAAAGTTAATTCATTTTCACTTGGCAAGCAAATGGAATAGTAATAATTTATTGTGACCCAGATAGAAACATGGAGAATGATGAATTATTGTTCGGTTTTATTTTGAATATATTTTTTATTTCTATATACAGGCCAAACTGCTAATCGTAGGTTCATGAAATTTTCAGGATATATTCCCCTAGCTGCGTATAGACGCCCACTAAGAACGGATTTTTCGATACGACCTACCCCTTGTAGAGAGGTTTTTTTGTTATTCACGAACCGTTAGTCGTATAAACTTGAAATTTTGTATGTTTATAGAAAATATAAAATCACCGAAATCCTATATCGGAAGTTTTTCAAAATTCGTCTTACAAAGATTGAAAAAGAGGTTGCAAACTTTTTTAGTTTAACATTTCCTAACTCAGCCTGCTATTTCAATAGAACTAATCTATAAAATCTTAAACAGTTCCTTAGCCAATATTTCCCCGAGTATTTTAAGCCATCATTTAAGTTTCTGCTCCTTCCAGAGGCTGAGATAGACGAAATTAAAGACAGATGCTATTTAATCAACAAGACATTGGGGCGTTCAAGTATCTAGTTTAGTAAGTCTGACAGCTGACTGACTTGTTGAATCTCAGTTTTGATTGGCCTAGATCGGTCACATGGGCAGCTGTGTCAGTTGACGTCAAGAAATTCGTGACTGAGTACTAAGTTGACAGATCGCATATGTGGCTGACGTAGGAAAAATGACGTTCCCCAGACCAATCTAGTCGACTTAAGACAACTAAGTTTTTGAATGTGCCCAGTTATCAACATTTTCTGACATTTAATGTATTAAAAAGAGAAGTCTTAAATGGCTATGAATATACAAGTTAGAGGCCCAAATTCTCATAATGGGGCGAAAGGACCTATACGTGTGAATTCATTGCGACTCATATTACGATATGTATTACACTTTTGCAATCTTTGCGCATTATTCAGTAAATCATATCTAATTGACGGGCCCCCATTAAAAAAAAAAACATGTTTGTGGGCGCAGATTGGTTGCTGACCTTGCAGTTATATTTTGGTTTCGCTGTCGGGGTTGCAATTGTGGTATTCATGGTTCAATTTTTTTTTTTTTTTTTCTTCTTTGTTTTTGCATGCTGTTATTATGAAGTTAGCAGTGCAATTACTCGGTGAGTGTGAGTGGGTCAGCAATGCAGTGGGACGCAATAACCAAAACATAGTATTGTCGCTGCGGGTCAATAAACCAAGTGTAGCAATAATGACGCAGCCTACGCGGTATGGAAATATGACGCATTTCGAGTTAAGAGGAAATGATGCATTATGCCTGAATACGACGTTCAGTCGTAAGAACTTTGACATTTCGTAGAAGGCACATGAAATTAAATAGGTACACAATGGGCCAACATCAGTTTTGACGAATATTTTAAGGAGATTTGGTAAAATGTTAGAAAACACATGTGCATGTCCTGCAGTGGAAATAGAACGCAGACGTTTCAATGGCAGAGAACTCATGTAAGTTCAGCATGCGTTGCAGTACTGCAAGTTTTTTATTCTAAGTCCACTGCAAAAGACAAAATTAAAAAAAAATTTAAATTTTGACGAGTTTGGCATCATTGTGATTGACGTTTATTTCAAATTCAAATGTTTTGCGTACAAATAACGCCGTCTGACTGACGAAATGGATGACAAATTAATAAAATTCGTAAATGAAAATTACATGTTTTAAAATAAATGCAACAAATATCTATTACAGAAACAGTTATATGAAGGATAAAAAAAGTGGAAGAAATTTCACTTTACACCACAGCTGTAAACATAACAATGACGTTTAGCTATTGTAGGACATACCTGATACCTCACTGCAATTACGTCAAACAAACTTTCTGCTCGTGCGGGCATTATGTTACCAAATTTATGCAGAGAGCAGAATTTATTCATAAAGGTTGTAAAAAAGGAACTAGAAACCAAAAAGAAAATATTTTCAGCGAGCCTCGTTCTTGCCTTCAAGGCTTTATAAACCAGCAGAATTAATGTATAGATAAACGTTGCGAGGAGAAGAACATAGAAGCCTTTGCATCAGCAAATTAACACAGTCTTGTCATGATCGGACCTTACTTCTCTAAAAATAAGAATAGGAAGAGCGGGTGTCAGGTCTTGGCTGCTTTTTCATTCAAATTTGCGGCTCAAAGGAAAAATTCGATTTATGGTGACAACAGCTAATGCATTATATAAAGGTCATTTTGTGAAATGCTGAGTCGGTAAATTGCTGTAAATACGACCACGCGAGGTAAAATCTTCAACCTACGGAAAAACTGAAGCCACGCTCTAAGATGTTTGGTTTTGCACATTTAATCAGTCGCAAAATGCTTTATAGAAAGCGCTTTCTTGGAGGCAGCATAGGTGCACACTATACGCATTAAACTATTTAAGTAAAAAATTGTTTTATTTTGTGTTAAGAATACAAAAAGGTTGCGACCATTCCCGTTTCTTCCTCTCGTCCGCCCCTACTTATTTTAACAAATTACACACGAATATTAGATCAATCCAGAATTTTCGTACGTTTTTAAAAAAGAAGTTAAGGACAGGCTATTTACTGTTGACTATGCTAGCATTGAAAATTTTCTTAACTGATTTGATTTAGGCAAAGGGTTTCTATGGATTTTTTGCTCTAGTTTTATTGTTATTATGCGTCTTGTCATTGTTTCTTATAATTGTTTTTATCCAAGTTCTTATAATGTTTTGCCTTGTTTTTTTTATAAGTTCATATATCTGTTGCTACCCCACTTCAGATTTTTCTTTTGTAGCCATTCACGCTGAATTTATGTTAAAAATGGTCTCTTTTTCTTTACGCTACTTAAATTAGCACTATTTATTTTCTTTTTTTAGTAATCTTAAGCTTTTTGCTATGTTCTAATGGATTTTCTAATAATGAATGGATTGCATATGCAATAATCTGTAAATGTAAACCGGTTTTATTTAAAAAAATTACTGAATGCACTTATTTTTTTTTCTTTTTAAGTAATATCGTTTTCCACTGTGTCAAAAGGTTTTTCAGATTCAGAGCAGCTCTAGAAATAAGCTGTTGTTAATTTTCATGTTTCATTGGCCGAAATTAAAAACACTTTTTTTAGAGTCAAAGCATAATTCTGCGAATCTCGATGTCTTAGCGAGATTTACATCTACTTTCACTAACGCCAAACATTTGACATTTATCAAATGAACTGTTTTATTATTTACATTTTTATGCGACGCGTTTCTGAAAAATATTAAGCAATTTACATTTTATAAACACAAATACGATACAAGTTAAATAGGTTAAACGTTGTTCAACTTCTTAGACTGTTAAAATTCCTTCTTACATATATTTTTAATTTTTAATTGAATTTAAAATAGGTCCAAGAAGATATGTTTAATTTTTTTCTCTTTCGTGTTTTACCAATTTCCAGTTTTTGGGAACTTTGAACTTGGTTTGGTATTTTTTTTTTTAATTTTGGTAGCAAATTTTTTTTTGGAAGTGGCCAAGGACCAATCAGGAAAATTAAGTTTAGTTAATATATACGAAATATAACAATTTTTCTCATCTATAGCTTATTCATATATGTAATACAAAAGTAGAATTTGTTTTAAATGAAGAATCCACTTTGTAGGATAGGTGCATTTAGTCAATAAGACCGATCTAGGTACACCTCCGTTTCACAACTTTCTTTGTCAACACTCATAGATATTTAAGTTTGTTAAATTGTTTATTTATTTTAAGGCAGGCATCCCTTGGTGGAGATTGTTCATTTTAAATACCGAATAATTGAAAAGCGTTTTTTACTGAATGGGTGAAATAGAAATAACGCACAATAGCAAATCAAATAAAACCTTATCCCCTCTACGCACTGGCCCAGTTATTTTCGAAATTCGAATGGAAAACCAGCAAATTGAAGTTGGTATTTTCAAAAATATCGCCTCTAGTTCGAGTGACTATCAATGAAAACAATTTGAAATAAAATCACCACCAAGAAGTGAGCAATCATTTTTTGTTGTCATTAGTACACGCACGCAGTGACATTTGGAATATTCTTCTTCTCAAAATGTTGCCCCATATACGAACCTATACCTATACCCAAACTGACAAAGCAAACCGGCGAACTAATTAATCGAATTGGACGTTGTGTCACTTAAACGAACATAACCACCACAGAAGTTCACGACATAACGCAATAAAATTAGCATGCATATTGTCGCAGTGTGAATATATGCTTTGACGCAGAACTGTAGCCTGCACTTGACCTACATAGAGTCGCCGTATATTCGCACAACCGCATCAGAATCCGCACAAGTCACGTTTTTGTCGAAATTAATTTCAATGATTCTGCAATTGCACCTACATAATTGCGTCTCATTGCGCGAACAACACTCATCTATTTGCGATTTAACCACGCAAGCCCCTAATAAAAGTTTATAATTAAAGACAGAACGCTTTTCCGCCTCCCCAAGGCGGGCAAACAAGTGTAAAGCACGACATTTACGCAGCCATGCGAATACACCAAACTATGCCCGATTCATGCTCTCAGATACTTAACAAGCAGAGATGCATTCCACAAAGACTCTGCATCCGCAACATTCACATTTCGTTTCTGTTTCTTTCTTGTTTTCTTTTTGTTTGTTTCACAAACCATTCCTTGTGATAACGAGAGCCTTTCGCAGAGCGTTCCTACTAAAAGAGATTCAATATGCTTGAATCTTAATTGCACTATACTAAAGATAAAATCTTGAGATGGAAAAAAATCGGTGCAGCGGGCAAACACATTTATGTGCGTTCACACCGAAGAAGGCTCAAAAGAGAGTCCATCACAAAAGGAATGCTGAATGGTATTCAGAAAACCAAACCTGGCGCCGCCGGTAACTTGGTCTTTGGAATTTAGGTCGAAAAGAGAGCTGATCTCCTAAAGGGATTCTGCTGCTCCTCAACGACAAAATTTTTTGTTTCAAAAATGAATCAAACCGATTACTCGCAACATACCTAAAGGCAAATGAAGATTCCTCGGCGTTCACAAATTAATCGGATAATGCGGCACACACACTCGCGAAATCACATTATTGCTCGAAAACGCTTTGCTTTTCAAAATGCAACAAAAAAACCAACAAAAATTAATTTAAAGTCCACCAAAAGTATTCAGTTCACGCACTCGATTCGCGTATCCGTATCGTCACCTTTCGCGAGTAACAAATCAATTTGAATGCAATTAGGTTCGTGAGTAACCGCAGCAAAGTGCAATCGTTCGCAGTCGCCGGCCGTATTCGACGATTTGTTGCACTCGACTGAGTGATTCAGAAATTCAGATTGCCCATGCCATCCATATATTGACACTATTCCGTATCGGTTCGGTGGTATGTCACGCAGAGGAGTTGTATAGGCGCTCTCTACCAGCGCACAGATAATAGACCGAATGGGATTCGTATACAACACTGCAACCCGTGAGCCGTGATGATGATGTTGGTGCTCGGTGGACCAGGCCAATATACTCGGCAGGCAGGAGTTCGCGTTTGGTTTTATCCAAAAGCCAGTAGTCCAAGTGATGAACACGCCAACCCGACCAACCAGCCACTAATTCAGCTGCAATCGGCTCTCGGTTTCGGTGTCGGTGTCGGACTGTCGGTCCTTGTGCCGTAATCTGCAGGGAAGAACTAAAGTTGCGTAAAGAGAAATGCTGCCCCTTGCGGGCAAACGACAAACACACTGTACACTGAATCGAACAGCAGAAGCCGGCCGGCGCGCGGCGTGGCGCGGCGCGGTCGCGGTCGGGTTCCACCGGCTCACTGTTGAGTCATTTATGCTAGATGGTGTTTTTATTCTTATTCTTCGTGTCGTTGTTGTGTATGCTAACCTTATAGGGTGAGTTAGTTAGCGATTGACATGATTATGTGCAAATAACGTAGAGTATTGAACAAGAGGTTAATGCAGCTTGGGGCTTCTATTAATTTAGTTGAGTAAATGGTAACTTTCAAATATTTTTGCTTTAAATCTGTCAAAAAGGGACGAAACCTCAGTCTTGCGACAGACCTTCTGCTCCTATAGCATTATTTTTACAAAGTTATGTCAACCAAATGCGACTAAATTTAAAGACTGTTTCTCAAGTTAGTTTCGACCTCAAATTTAACCTCAAAATAAATGTGCAAAAGTGGAATTTAACAGACGTCAGTTTGCATATTGCATACAAAAGTCTTACATGACATGGCCGAGGGATTTTGAAGACCAAACACATAGCCCTTTGGAACTTAAAGCTGTCACACTTTTTATAGAGCAGATAACATTTTGACACTTGCTGTAACTGTTGGCGAATTGTCGAAGGTCTTATAATCAAACCGAATTGGTGACAGTTGTTACGCATAGAAATTTGTTGAGTAAAAACTAGTAAGAGGGGAAATGTCTTGCTCTTTTGAAGCCACTCTCTTTTACAAATTTTTCGAGTTGAGGAACGACAATTGAGTATGCGTAAAAATTCGTAAGATTTAAAAGTAAACGAACAGACCTTGTGTGTCTTGAAAAAATGCAAAGATGCTGTAGTTATCACCACTGACTCTTGTAAAGATTTAGACATATTTATATTAATTGAAGTTACTTGAGAATTACAAAACATTCAAGATATAGGTACAACCAATTCATTTTTAAACGACGGAGAACTAGCTCTAAACATGGTTTAACAATTGTCAAAAATTGTCTACATCTACAACCTTCGCATTCATTGACATAGTTCCCTAAGTATACGACCTCGATATTATCTGTGAAAAAGAGTTAAACTTTCGTTCCCTCTATGATAACATTTTATCATGTTTTCACCAACCGAAACCGCGAGGTTTCGTAAAATGTTTCCAAATCTCCGAGGTTTCGCCATACATTTTTGACGTGTCGAAATCTGGGGACTTTAGCTAAATCTAGTCGAAATCCCTCGAAATTGCGAAACGTGCGATTTTTATTTTGATTTTGCGACAAGAATTCAGCTTTTGCGATACTTGCGATTTTTGACTTCAAATATACCTTGAACATTTTTGTTGCTTTTAGTTATTAAACAGGCATAATTTATCTTAGTCACAGTCGGTGAGCACACCTTTTATAACTTTCAATACAAATAAGTCCAAAACAGACTCATTTTGAATCCGACATTTTCACAAACCCATAAGCCTAAAGCGACGTTTTGAAGGAAAAGTGACGTTAAGTTAATAAGTTTTTATTATTTTTATTCTTGTTTCCACCTACTTTAAGCGATTTTACATAGTGCGCTTTTTTGCGACACAAAATTTCATTTTTCGCGATTTTTTGCAATTTTTGATATCCAATGGTGCGACACGACCACTTTTGAATCTGGCAAGCCTGTAACCAAACCGAACAAGCCTACAGCGTGAACTTTGGTTTATTTTGTGTTCATTTGTGGACGTCAAAATAGTAAACGCCAAAACAAAACAATAAAAAAAAAATTATAATAAACAAGTGTTTCTGCAGACAAAATAATTTGAATAAATTGACGGCTTATGATTTTTGAAATCACTTCACTCGGTGGGAACGACTTATGAGGTTTCAGTAAAAGTTCATTGAAACCTCGCGATTTCAGTTTGGTGGGAACATGGCATTAGGTGTAATCGGAAGATTGGAACTATTTATTTAGTCGACTTGGTATGGGATTGAAAATTTTCCCAATATCCTATTTGACTAAATTTCTTCACGCGACTTTTGTTACGCCAAGCCTTTATATATGTGATGCTTTTTAATATTTGACGTTTTTCAATCACATTTGATTTAATTCCTTGAATAAAGAGCAAAAATGTCCACGAAAGTGATAACAATAAGAAACTTAAGAAACTTAATTAAAATTAAAATGTTGACATTATTGTTGTTTTGAAGAGAAAAAAATTTTATCGGAGAATTGACATTTGAATTATTGTTATTCACGATGCGATGTTTGCTTTAGTTTGCGTAGTTGATTCATTCACAATGCATTTTGAAATGGTATGAATTGCATCACTGTGATCTGTTTAATGTTTTAGAACTGAGTTTAAATCATTTTTGGATCAACTGGGTTTCTATTCGATACCTTTATTTTTTTGTGTACCTACTTTTTCTTTTTCATATGCAGCAGATAGTGGATACCAAGAATGGATACTTTTCAAAATATATCCGAATCCAAAATGGTTTTCCAGACATGCTTCGTTTTAATTGACACTTTCCGGATTCTTCCCAAATTATTCGCAACAACTTTGCGTGTATTTTCCTATCATTAATTTTATTAAAATCATGACTTGATGATTGATGAACAATTTTAGTGTTATCTTATCTTATCTGTTTTTTTTTTTTAAATATGAAAAGCTAAATTTTTTTCGGAATGTTATTTAACGATTGACAAGCCACCAAAATTTGTTTAAAATTGATGAGGTTCAGAGCGACATCAAGTTAAGTGCCAACAAATATAACAAAAAGTGTTCCGGAAACAGTTGTCAAATTACCGCATCCATGAGCGAGCAATACGTCACTGAATTTGATGGATTTGACATGCAAGATAATAGCAAATTTAGTCACGTATAAGAGTTTCAGAACGACAAAGACACGATCTTTTGTCGTACGTGATCTTCCTCCTAAGTCCTGGGGGTCAACTATGTAATTCTATTCTACTTTTGATGGATGGTCTTATTTCTTTTCCTATTGTGTTGTGCTCGTTTTTCTTTACATCTTAAATTTAGCTGAAACCTGACTGGCGACATTTGCGTGTGTTCCACAAATTATGTTCTTTATGTTAGATCTGTAGTAAGCTGGTCAAAACTCCATAGAATTGACGCAATTCGTCTGCAAAATCTGCCCAAGGAGATTTTGCTCTTCAGGTATATGATATAGATACATAGAATCCCTCCGTATATGAAATGCACAGCGGGGCCAATTCGTCAACTTTTATTATTCCTCCCTTTAGGCTTATGGCCAGGAACCCCGGACTATGACTTCTGCAGTTCTGGACGAGCTTGAAAATAAAAGTCTTGGTTAAGTCACGGACCTTAATCGCAAACTTGCTGTGAACAAAGGTACATTCGACCCTAGCGAGGTATCCGTCGGAACGGAAAATTCTCCGCAACGCATACTCTGTCGGAGACTTAAATCCAAATCTTAAACAATATCCGGATATCGGAACCTAGCTGTCAAAAATTGAAGAAAAAAATTCACTTCATCGCACTTCAACGTAATTCGCCGATATGCGTTACAAAATGTCGGAGAAAAATTCCGAATAGATGTTCCGAAGAATACCTCGAAGCAAAAATGCTCCGAATCGTATAAAATCGGAGAATTTTCCGTTCCGACGGATACCTCGCTAGGGCCGATTATAGTTGACTGCCCATAGTTCGAGGGCCGATAGCTCTAAGGCCAACAGCTGTGCCTGTTTCCGCTCTGTTTTTTTTTCATGAATTTCTGTATAGGTGGCGTAATAGTTTTTCTTTTATTTTTTCCGGCTAGATTCTGATCATCATTCGTATATGTGTGTAGGACGTAGGTACCTCCCTACAATTTTGTTCCGAACCTGAACAGCTTTTTCAAAATATTAATTAGACATTCGTTTGAGGAGGAGCAATGCATATGAGGTAAAGATGATCTTTAGAGGAGTAAACCTGCAAGACCCCTTATGCAGTAGTCCAACACGCAAATCCACATTGAGTCTTAAATTAAGTCACGTTAAATTGAGCTTAGAATAGTTTATACACCTTGACCGGCAAATAAAAGACGGAAAATCAAAACCCCGAAAATTCTACTTAATAATATCTGAATAAGAAAACATGAATAAAAATAAGTTGGGCCATACTCCTACCGGATGATATCTGCATATCTGAAGCGAGCCATCCACCCTAACTAAGCGAATACCTTTGACATTTCGGTAGGCCGACGTGCGCCTAATAGCAAAAGCCCAAAAAGCAACCAGCCTCTACAAAGTGAAGTAGCTGCAATCCTCGTTAAAACACACTTTGACATAATCACTAGCGAACTAGTTCACAACTGTCATCTGACAAGTAAACTTGTCAGTTCAGTGTGAGCGGAATCCACTCGATTTGGAGCGATGGTCCTTATTTTGTCAGCTAAATATGCAGAGCTACTTGGCCAATTTAAATCATATTTAAAACTAGCTGACCCGTGCTCGCCTTGCTTCACCCGCTGTTTTTTTTATAAATATGTTCCCTCCCTTGGACCTTTCTAAAAGCAATATAAAGCAAAAACAAAGACAATAAAAAAATAATTTTAATTCCTACTAAAAAGTCTACACAAAAAAGATTTACGCAAAGTTCTGTTATTTGTTCCCTCTTACCCACCTCAAATGTCGGCGAAAAGAAGCAACACGAATGAAACAACTTGACATTGACACACGAACCCGACCCCAGCCCATTCTCAAACTTTTCCCAATGAACAATAATCCGGGTTAAAAAGTATCCTAAAGCCCGACCCAGAACATAAGCAATCACTATGCCAAGTTTCATCAAAATCCGTCCAGTAGTTTCTGCGTGATGTGCGGTCAGGCATTTTTTATTCTTCAGTTTTATTATATGTAGAGAAGAGATAGAGAAGAGAAGAGAAGAAGATGTATAGAAGAGAAGAGAAGAAGAGATGGGGGCGTTCGGGTACCTAGTTCATGTAAAACGTCAAGAAGATTTGTCCGGACTAGGTATTCGAGAACATTGACTAGTCAACTTGAGTTGTTGTTATTCTCTGGATTTATTTCAAATTTTGACACTTTGAAATGTCAAATTGACTAGATTTGTCATCGGCTACCCCTCCATAAACGTCAACTGGAAATACTTTCCAAGTGACCAATCTGGGCCAATAAAAACCCAGCTGGCAGCTGTCAGACTAACTAAACTAAAATCCGCACATTCTCAATCACTAATCTGTCAATAATTGTGTCATGCCGAGCTGATATTAAAGATATAAGAAAAACCTTAAACTACACAAAGCGTAGTGTTTCTTTATGACTTCTTCTTCTTCGTTTGAATGTGAGTATCTTTTTATATCCATATGTACCGTACCTACTTTAGTTCTTTTTTTTTATTTTTTGCCTTGCATACCGCGACCCAATATCTGGAATATTTTTTTTTTAATTTATTTTTTTTATTATGCTTTACTTTTTATTTTCTTGGATACATTTTTTTTCTGCTTTTTTTTGTCGTAATTGCTACTGCCCTTGTTGGAGTTGTTGAACGAAATGGAATTCCGATCGCTTAGGTTAACACCGCATCGGGAATATAGATACAACAGAAAACAGATCTGCATCTATGGAGTGTTCGTGTTCTGTATCGGTTTCCTTCGATCCTCATAGCCGCAACATCGCCGCGTCCCACAGAAGCACTAAAAGCAATCGGAGGAAAGAGGAGAAACGACCGCATCTCAAGATTCATCGATACTCGTAGTCGTACTACGTGATCGGCACCAAATGGAGAATAATTATAATAATTCGTTGCTCCCTTTATTTAATTTGCCCATAGATGGCTCCATATATTTGCATAATAACTCTGGTGGTAGCTCACGCATGGTGAAGGCATGCGAACCTACAAGTAATACAAGAACCTATGCGTTACCAGTGAGCGGAGCTAAAGACGCAGTTGGTGCAATTGATTGAAGTACATTTCGCAGAATAGCATGGGGATTATCTAATTACTGTATACACATCTTGCGTAGCGGTGCGTGTAAGAAGCGATTGAAACGACATGAAACGTCGTCCGCAAGTATCATCGATCGGAAATTAAGTGGAGCTAATTTTGAGCTCAGCTCTTAGGAACAATTGCTTGCCCGCCCATTGCACGATAATGGCTAATCGGATCATATTCGCCTCATTCGCAGACAGGGACCAGCGCCGGTCTGGTCACTTGTCACTGGTCACTTGGCACTTGGCACTGGGGTAATGGCGATTTCGGGTCAATGCTATTTTGATGGAAATTCGAACTGGCGCAACGACTACGAACGACATCGGCATATTATGGTGGACGACACAACGACGACGACGCTGGGAGGGTGATTGGGCTCGTGCTATCAATGCACATGTGTCCCAACGTGAGTGGGTAGTGCGATTAATTGCGGATTCTATCTTATGTTACATATATCATACCCGATAGGTGGTTTCGATATTATTTTCTTTTGTTTATGTTTCATTCTCCATTATATGCCATTACGTTGACCTGGAAGTCATCATAATATGTCGAAGGGTTCATTGTTCCTTTTATGGTTTTGTTTGTCTCCAGTGAATTCGAGAAGGGCAAATTGTAAGCTAATTTGATGAGTAACTAAAGTCCTCGCCAGGTGGACTTGGTTTGTAGTTTTTTGTTATGGAAATGTATTTGTGCGTTTGTATTTCATTATTGCTTTTAGTTGTATGTGTATGTAATAGAATCACAACACGTGTGGCTGCGAAAAATGTTTGACACCTTGCGAATTAGTCAGGGAAGGTTAGGTTCGGTTTGCGTGACAGGATAAACTTGTACACGCCACACTTGGATCAATGGTAATCCGTCGTTGGGGTTTATGACCCTCACACTGTGATTCTGGCTTCAACCTGTGAAAAAATTAACTAAGAGAAATGCCTTACATTTGGGTATGCCACCTTACAAGATGTCTTCCTTTACCGCATTGTCCTTTCTTTGGGATCGAATATCTTTCGAGCCGGAGTAGTAGGTACATGTCCTAGTCCTAGACCTTGTCCTTGAGAAGATTGATTCGCGCTTTTCTGACCAGGCCATACACCTCGTAAAATTTGCCGATGGTAAATTTTTATGAAATTGGCAGTAAAACAAAGGCAAATACATATTTCCATCAAGTTTGACATAATTTTATTTTATTGACGCTGGATAGCTGTGCCCAAACGTCAAATAGTAAAACAAATCAGATCAAAATACATTAAATTTCCAGAAACAACAGCAGAAAGTGGCCACAGAATTCTAAAGCGTGGCACTATTCCCTAAAACTATCGCAGCATTATATTCTTGGAGGATTTTTATCCAAGTTTCATTTTTTTCCTTTAACTGTTGGTCCATCTTTTTTTTCGATGACGTTGCTTGTTTTTTAATAATACAAATTTTATCCATTGAATGAGTTTATAAATTACCTCTGTAGTCTGTAGCTTTTATTTGCCATTTATTTGACAGCTCAGTGATGTTTTGAATATTGGCAGTATTGGCAAAATTCAAATAATCGAAGGTTACTTATCCAGGCATAATTTTGCAATGGGCAACACAAAGACGGAAAGTAACTACTTAGGGACGATTTTTCAATAGTCAGATAAATCGCCTGATTGCTAACTAACGATTAAATTTAGTTCACTATTTATCTGCTAGATATGAGCTTCAAGTTTTTCAATCATAAAATAAGAGCTAAATAACTATTAGAAGGTGAAGTGGTGTTTAATTGACAATATTCTGTGTTAAAGCATAGAAGCAGTCATGTTCAAGCTTGACGTTTATCATAAACCTTTTTAGTTTCAGTGGCGAAAACGCTTATATTATATTTTCTAAAAAGCGGGAGGGATCTGTTAATTTTACATAAATTTACCATATTCATTAGTATGGTGTGCAAGTTTCAAAAGACTATAGAAAATAAAAATAAAGTGCACGACTGGATCGCACGAAACTTTCTCGTTCATATCATTAGTTTGGTTGGTTTATCTTTCTTTTGTTATTGTTTATAGGCTATAAAACCAGATTTTTCAAATTGGTGATGCTGGTAGGTGGCCATGACTCGAAGTAGGGTCTGTGATGTAAGAATTCAGAGATTTGTTTTTGAATTTGCATGTGTTTGGGGGTAAATGAAGTGCAGGTTTCTAATAGTGGGGACTCCAATTGGTTAGAATTATTTTAAGGTTCATGATTCATATGGTTGAAAGAAGAAGTGGAAAATATTTGCTAAAAAGGAGTTCCTAGTAGTTGTGATTACATTTTAACTGGTAGTGCGGTAATGTTTATAAGACGGCATTATTTGCATTTTTCTAAGAAAAACTAAGTACGGGCCTTTATTAAGAATACTTATGTTATCGTACATAAGCACTTTAATCAAAATCTTTAGAGCTGATTTTGGAAAATAATGCGTACAAAATAGTAACAAATATGGAAATTTTGAGTTCGAAAAATAATCTTGCTCAATTACCTATTTATCTAAAAACTGAGTATAGGGTATTGTTCAGGATGTTAATATTACTTGGTTTTTCAGGTTTTATCCAAATCGAAAATGGCGTTTTCGAGATATGAACAGTTTTCAAAATCAGAGTTTCCGGTGATTCGAATCGAAAATGAAGGACGCAATAATGTTGAAAACGTCAATTTTACTCCAAGTATGCATTTTGGCTAAAATCGTTTTACCCGTTTTCATGTAGGTAAAACAAAAGAAAACCAAATTCTCAAAACATGCATTTTTTCAAAAAGTGTAGACAATTTAGAGAAAAACTGAGTTTGCTATCATGTTATGAATGACCATATTACATACAAAATTAATTTTTGTTGTAATCGTATTGACCGTTTTCGAGATAAGGCCACTTTTCAAAAGTACTGTTATTCGACTTTTTAGCCAAAAACTGGGTATGCAGCCATGTTAACCCCATATATGGTAGTGTACGTATACATTTTGGTTAAAATCGTTAAAGCCGTTTTCAAGTAAACCATAATTAAATAAAGTCTTAAAAAACAAAATTTTTCCAAAATAGTCCGTTGAACGATAATTTAGGGAAAAACTGAGTTTGCCACCATGTTGGGAATGACCGTATTACCTTAAATATGAATTTTTGTCGAAATAGTTTTGATCGTTTTTGAGATATGACCAATTTTCAAAATTACCGTTATTCGATTTTTCTGCGAAAAACTGAGTATGCAGCCATCTTAGTTACACCTACTTAAGCCCAAATATCAATTTTGGTTGAAATCGTTAGAGCCGTTTTCGAAAAACTCAAAATTGCTGAATACCGTTAGAACGGCAACACTTAACGTGCAAAAAAAAAAGTGGCCCCGAACTGTAAGCCCACCAACTCCAAATCCGAAGTTTCAAAGAAATCCGTCCAGCCGTTTGCGCTGTAGAGCTCGGGAAGGACGGACAGTCGGACAGACAGAATTGCGAGACCCACTTTTTCGAGTTCCTCTATCATCGTAAGGTCAGATTTGATTAAAATCTCGAGTTCGATTTTTTGTACGATTACAATACCTTTCTCTTACTACGTAATGCGAGAAAGTTAAAAACTGATTCCATCACAAACAAGGAAAAAGATGCTGCATGGAATAAAATTACCGAATAATTTAATGCTGCTAGTGGTGTGACTGCAAGAACTTCAAAAACTAAAGTATGAAAGCATTTAAAAAAATTAAAAAAAAAAAAAAAACAGAGAGCGTGCTTGTGACCACACGCCAGATGTGAAACTTTTCTCGCTTAATGTGGATGTTAAATTGAACCGTGTTGTATGTAGTTGAATTTCATTAAGAAATTTTATTTAAAAACCATATCTTTATAATATTATAATCTTAATACAGCGCAGTAGATAATTATGTTCATTAATTTAAAAAGTTTTTATAACGCAATCCAATCCAAAGTTTTCCTTTTCGAGAGTTTTTGTTTACATTTTGTTTTCATATCGTCAACTGATTCAGTAGTCTAGTATCTGTGTAAAACCTAGCTTCTTCAGTTCACTCCAGCGTGCTCATACAAGTATTCACTTCGACAATTAAGTTGAAAAAAATATACATCTTTCCATATAACCATGCAAACCCACAAAATTTCATTGAAATCGGTTGAGTGGTTAAGGAGTTTTAGGCGGCGGCATAGTGATGGCGACAGGCCAATTTCCGTCACGCACTTCCGCTTGGTCATTTCCGCTTTGAAGAATCGATTTTACTCCCAAGTCGCGTCATAAGATGTTTCACATTAAAAAAAAAAACGCACAAATTCATCAAGAACTATATAAATTTTGTACATAATGGTTAGGTCTCTTTCTCGCTACTTTTTGTTTCCTTGGTGGATTGAAGTAATTTTTTCCTTCTTCAATAATAGATAAAATAATAATCAATAATGCCTAATAATTTTATTTCTACAATATTTGAACATATTTCCCCAAACAAAACTTTGTAAAATAAACTTTTCAAATTTGACAGTTCGCCTACTTTAATTAGAAATTTATATTTTATCCGCCTAAAAAATGGGCAGATAACTTTATGAGACCGTTAGCTGTTATATTCTTCGAATAGCTGCTATTCGACTATTGAACAATAGATTTAAGTCTTATCTGACAGTTAACCCCTATCTGATGGCTATCGGACACGGACTATTGGAAAATTTGCACCTATTTGTTTATCTTTAGTTGGCTATACAGAAGTTTATTTAGATATCCAATGATTTGGTGCAAGTGGCTCTTAATATTCTTTTCGATCTTAAAATTAGAAACTTACACAAAATGAATGGCTGTTTATGAAAAGTTAGGCATAGGGACCCTGTTGCGCCAACTATTTATTTAATTATTTATAGATTTCTGCAGTGATTTTTAGGGTTAAACTACGCCCCAAACTACCTTAAATTATAGTTGCATCTAATGAATGAAGTTTGGTCCAACTCCGATTTTTGCGTATCCATTATTGTTGACAACGTTTACTTGGTTTTGCATTCATTCATTTACTAATTAATTTTTGACGCTTCTTTCCCAATATTTGCAAATGCGACAGTGACAGCTTGCTGTCAATGTCATCAGCAAATGAATGTAATCAAAGGAGCTTGTAAAAATTTGTGCCCTCGGGTGTTAGCTTGTGATTTTTGCTGGTTATCGATCTGGACTTTGTCGGATTTTTTCAGGATCTCTTCCACAGTGATTATTTTACTTGCGTCCTGCTAGAAGAAACACTACAACGCACTGCGAGTGTTCTGTCAATTTATGTACTTTCTTATTCGCAGTACATCTTCAATGTCAGCGGCGCTTAAAATCGGTGCACTTAAACTTATCTACTTATCATTTTCAAAATGTTAGTGTTGGGTTACTTTTTGCAAAAGTTCTCCTTGCGATGGGTTCGCTATACTCATGAAACGTAAGGACGTCAAGAAAGAAGAAAAAATCCATCCATTTATTTGCTTGACCCAGAGACAGCTAGTAGAGGTGTACGTTACTTTTAAGAAAAGTGAAACTCAATACACAATAATGATTGCTGGCCTTTTTGAGACCAGACGCCAGTCATTGAACTCGGTTTCGAATTTAAACGACGCAAAAAATTCACACAGACTTGAATGTTGAAAGTTTGCCGACCTTTATACTTTGCCAGGAGATGCCCAAAGATAAATCATTTAAGCCTTTGTCTCGCGCATGTTGTGTTCCCCTTTCTGCTTTCTGCCAGAGTTTCCATCGCTTTCAACTTATTTTACCAAATATGCATTAGCAGCAAAAGTCACCCGCAATAAAAATGCAGTTGGATATAGATTAAGAAATTAACAATCGAATTTTGAAAAATCGTTTAACCAACGAATGCATATTCGTTTACATAAAACCTTATTGGCATTTAAAATCTATATATTTTGTGTATAATATTTAATATTTAGAATTAAGTCTTAAAAACAAAATAAATAATACAACTAGATGATTATGCTTTCATTGAAATGTATCTGAATATTATATATTTATCTATTAGGCCACCGTAATAATGACGGGAATCTTAAAGCAAAGCAAACTATTATTATTCTCGTCGCTTGCTTCCCACAACATTGTTCCACGCATCTGAAATTGAAGCAGCGGTTAGAATATATTATCATTATCACACGTTTCAGCTTCATTTAGTTGCACCTACCGCGGGTAAGGTGTCATTGACGTAAACCGTTGCCCAGTATGACTTTCCTTCGGCACCATTCGATATGCAGTCAGCCAGTCCGTCGCATGGGTCTGGGGTAATAGTTGCTCCGGTTTTAATCGCATTGAAAATCCATCGAACGCTGTGCTTCAAAAATTCTGTATTACCACCTAAAATTACAAAAATATATATATTAAACTCCTTAAGTGCTTTATGACTCATGTCAATATCATGGGCAGTACTTTGTGAGCGAATAAACAATCTTTAACGTTTTATTGGGAAGACTTATAAAATATTTTACTGCTCACATATAGTCGGAAAGTTATAAGGAAAAATGTACACAGATTTTTATGCTACCTTCTTCCGCGATATAAATCTTTACAATCAATTCGCGCTACTGAACAGCATTATTTTATTACGTAGATAAATTTGTAAGTGGCCATGTAAATGGATGTAATTATTATGGCTATCTCATAATTAATTTACGATAATAGCTCTGTTTGTTGACCCTGTTTATGGAAAAGATTGTAATCATCGTATGTGGTTTATGTTCTGACAGATGTACGTCACAGATGTGCTGCTCGGGATTGATGAGGCAGTAGCTGATTAGATTGCAAATACCTTGCGAGCAAATGTGTATGTTCGGAAAATGAGGGTAAAATGTTTGCCGCGCTTTTAAAATGTCACTGGCGACGTTCAAGTAACTAGTTTAGTAAATCTGACAGATGACTAACTTGATGTATCTCAGTTTTAAGTGGCCTAGATCGGTTACATGGGCAGTTGCTTACGTTGACGTTTATGGAGGGATAGCCGACGAATCTGTTCAAGAAATTCGTGACTACGCACTAAGTTGACAGTTCGCATATGTGGCTGACGTAGGAAAAGTGACGTTCCCGACCATTCTAGTTTTTGCGTTCAGGTTACATCTAGTCCTTTGAATATGCCCACTACTTTTTCATTACTTGCTATCAACCTTCACGTAGTCGCGAATGCTGACAAAAAATACATTTAACCTTTTGAACGCAGCCCTACATTTTGAGTTTGACATGTCGATTATATAGGTAATCTAGAGCAAAATATGTTTCTAATGTAAATATCTACTAAATTTAAATTTATTTAACTATACATAAGTTATAAACAATGTTTACTACGAATAAAAGTACTCGAATTTTCTGCGATTACTTAAAACTGTTGATAGCCAATAACCGTGCCTGTCTATCTAAATAGGAAAACCCCCTCCATAAGCACACGTCGCGTCGCCGGGCATTTATCTCACTGTTGAAAACTTAAATCGTTTGCTAAGTAAGCAAGCATTAAAGCAATCAACTAATTGCAAATATGTTTACGGTTTAAAAATGGCTATCTTTCGACGCCACTTAATTTATATGACATTACACCTGTCAGTTCAGACGGGTTTTTCATTTTTGCTTACGTAAAGTGACAGTGATCAGAGTTTTATAACTACAAATCTTGTTTATTTGAAAATACAAAGTAAAATTCACGCTTACCGTAGTCATTGAAAATCGTATGAACGGAAATATTGCTTCCTCTTACCATATGACATGGTATCGTTGTGCAGCTGGAAATTGACAAGTATACGATATCATACTGCGATCCTGTCAAAGACAAAAAAGTTGTACAAATTAATAAAAAATAAATAAATAAAAAACACTCGTATTTTCATCTGTCCGATGACTCTTATTGGATTACTTAAATCGACGTTAACTGTGACATCTGTCAAATAAAATACATCGATAGGGATCTTCTTTGATTGTGGGCATGTAGGTACATATTGGATGGTTTTTCTATTTTAGTGATTAATTTTCGCACGCTCTGGGTTTTTAAGACTTTTACGAGTGGCTAATTGCTGATAAGGTCATTTGCGATCGTTTTCAGAAGTGCAGTGATATTTTTAGTCTAAATATTTATTGGCATCTATATTTGTAGCGATAAGACAAAGTCGGTGCTTTTCCCCGCATTTGATAAATCACTGTGAATTTTCCGTTGGCTTATACGTCATGACTTCGCATCGAACGAATGTAAATATTAGGTAGGTGTCATTAGTGATTCACTACAGCTGTGATTTAAGAAACAAAATGAAGTTATTTTCAAGATGTTCTATTTCATTTTAGTTTAATATAAGACTTAATGACTTTGTTATGAATCAGTGCTACTCAAGAAGGGTCGTTTCTCACTTTTTTCATCAAACCTGAGCTTTGAGACAATGCATTTAACAAGGGGGGAGTTCAGGGATCTAGATTAGTAAGTGTGAAATCTGTCCAACTTGTTTTTAGTTTTAATTGACTTAGATCAGTCACGTGAGTAGCTTTTTCGGGTGACGTTTATGGAAGTGTAGACGAAGAAACTAGTCAAGAATTTTGCTACTCAATACTAAGTTGACAGATCGTATATGTGACTGACGTAGAAAAAGTGACGTTACCGATCCATATAGTTTTTGCGTTCAGGGAACATCTATTCAAGATTTTTGAACGTACCCATTATTATAAACTGCAAAATTTCGCAAAGCCAGTTGGTGCGTTCTAAGTTTGACAGCTAGCTGACGTGACGTTTCTATTATTGGAATATTTAATAAAATGAACAAATTGTTTACAGTAGGGTTAAACTTTCACCCCCGTATTAATAAAGGCTGCGTAAAAGTTATCAATTGGTTACACAGCAGTTAAGTCAAATTTTTGTATACTAACTGACGTCTTGACGACTTTTATCACAGGGAACTCCCCTCTATAACTACATAGTTCTTGAATGTATGTGCAAATCAAATCATCTTTCAGATAATCTATCAAGCACTAACTATCAATAAAGCGGAAAATTTATAAAATCAGATTTTTGACGACAATGATTCATTTCGTTGAAGAGGTAGAAGTGACTATCAGAATTAAAATAATCAATTCAATGCCGTAGAATGACAATCTGATTTTGGAATAGATAGATAATGCCGACCTTCATACCACATAAACTCATATATACCTTTTCTGCGATAGAACGATATATCTACGAGTACCTAATTTTAAATTAAACCTACATTTTTTTGCACATTTAATGGGTTACTAAATTTTTAATCGAAATGGAATCGGAACGAAACCGAAAGAAAGAACTGCAAATCATCTAACGATGAACGGGGCACGGGGCTTGCATTGTCTTTTGAAGACTTACCTACTTATTTGGAAGCCGGAAATTCCAGTTTACAAGTTTAAATAACCCAGATTGATCACTTTTTCAAATGACGTCTATGAAGGGGAAGCCGATAAATTTAATCAAGAATTTCCCGAATGAGTTGACTGACGTAATGAGAGACGATAACGACCTATCTAGTTTTTGCCTTAAGGGAAAATGAGGACGTTCGGATTTTTAGTTTAGTAAGTCTGACAGCTGAGTGGCTAGATGTGTTTGAGTTTTTATTGGCCCAGATTAGTCACGTGACTAGTTTTTGCAGTTGACATTTATAGAGGGTTAGCCGACAAATCTAGTCAAGAAAATCCTGCTTGTATACTCAGTTGACATTTTGAGTGTCAACATTAAAAAATGAACCAGAAGCTTGCAAGAACAACTCAACTTGACTTTTTACACAGAACTTCCCCAATATAAATCTAGTACAATATGATATAGTGTAATATAATATAATATGAGTCTGTAAAGCTGGAATGCCAAAGAATTGTTATGTCATTTAGGTATTAGCTTTCTCAGTCATTTTCATTGAAAACTTCTTTTTTTTTAATTTGAGTTGCAATATTAACGATAAGGGCCCACCAAAGTGAATTTTTATTTTAATCAAAACTAAACCCTTTTGTTTATCCGTCCGTATTTCCTTCTTGCCGTCACTAGTACCTATATCATTTTTAAATATACCTTTATTTATGACATGACAAAATAATCACCGGTGTCATCTTGCAAATGTGCAACTGATTGCGAAGTGACGTGCTAAGTATGAGCTCAAGTTCGTATACATCCTTATCAAATCATACGTAGAAGTAGAAATACGCACACCTACTCTCTCATGGGGTCTTGCCGTCACCAATTATTACGACTTAATACCTATCTTACTATCTCTGAGGTAAAATGAAATCAAATTGCGTTTTAATTTTCAGTAAATTGCGAGTTGAGACACTCGCTAGTTGACAGTTACCGCTGACGCATTTAACGCAAACAAAATTGGCTTTGTCTGGTCTGTAAAATAAAAGAAATGACATAAAAGGAAACTACAAAAATTACAGCTCTCTCTGAGAGTTTACACATAATCTGCGAAAACTAGATTGGTCAGGAACGTCACTTTTCCTACGTCAGCCACATATGCGATTTGTCAACTTAGTACTCAGTCACGATTTTCTTGACTAGATTCGCCTGTCAAGAGGAATATTACTCGTCGTTACTCGTTATTTTCCTAATTCACTCCTTTTCTGTCACTTTTCAAAGGCTAAAACCTTGATCGTTAAGCTTAACTTAACGAAGTAGATAAAACAACCTTACAATTCGATTAAAACTATTTTGCATTTGACAATAATGGCGTTTTTCATGGAAGATTCGAGAGAATTGCCCCGAAATTCAGAATTGCTCTTTTCAATGAAATTCGTTGGTAGAAACTTTGCACAAAATTTGTTTTTAGTTGGTGAGTTCAGAGCAATTCTTTAAAAATATTCCGGGCAATTCTTTTGTGTTAAGAATTGACCTCGAAGTGCACTTTATTTTTCAATGAAACATGGAAAGAGCACTTCTAGATTTGCTCTTTTCATAGAAAGCGCAGTTCTTTTTTTCACTCGAAAACGCCATAACTTTCTTTGTAGACCTTTTTGAATATAAATTTGAAATTTATGCTAAAAAATTATTCAAATTCTCCATAAAATTATAAAAATTGTTAATTGTTAATGTTTTAATCTTAACAGTTTTTAAATAACTTCCCAGAAATGGAATGTGCAGCGCATTTTTGGGATCTTGACTTCTGGAAATCGATATTCCAGCGTAGCGAAAATAAAAACTTTTATCTCTTTTTTTAAACAACATTATTATTCGAGTAAATATTATATGATATGCAAAGTAACGCCAATGTGATTGGTGTGGCGTTTATCAATCAACACACTACTCCGCACTTTGTTAACGTTGCCCTATCGGCAAAAACAAAATTTCCTTTAACTAATTATTGATAAATTTATAAATAAATACTACATGCCCAATTCTGATGATTGATTAAAAAATATGTATGTTTTTATGATTTTATGGCAAAAAAACACGCATTCTTACCGCAATCCTCGTACATGAGAGACCTCACTCGTGTCAGCTTCGCCGGAGTTTTACTTTTGGGAATAACATTACTCGAAGCACCACAAATCACGTAAACAACAATTAAGAAAAACTGAATCCTGAACATTCTACACTTGTCGTTACAATACAATCTAACTGCATTAGATTATTACAAAGTCAAATAAAGAAACCAAAAACTCCTTGAGAAAGCTGTATGCACTTTCTTTGATCGATTGATTGATTGCAGCTCTGGTTTGTGTGAATATTTGCCGGCGGTTAGTCTATATTTACTTTTTCTTTAAAAACAGTAGCCGAAGCACTTGGAGCAGTTCGTGATAGTATACTGATAAGTTTACGGTTTAAACGGTCATATTAAATACGGCACAGAGAAACCTGAGCGAGTGAGTTGCGCGCCACCATCATTATTTATTACTTATCCTTCCGAGATTCCAGGAGGCGTTCTTTTGTGAAAGTGTCTGATTTATTTTATAGGTAGATTGTGATTTTTCAATTTCATATTTCGTGCGAAATACGCTTGAGTAATGGCGCATTTCGTTGTGCCGTTTGATTTCTATCTCTACTTAAGATGTTAATCAATCAATAATCAAGTAGATTGCTTGTATTTTTTTTAGAATGTAAATACGAGTAACGAAAGTGTTTTATCTAATTGAATGAAAACAGTGCAACAGTGTGACAAATTTAGGTTTAATAATAGCCAAGCAGTATTGTTGCGATCTTTGTCTACCCCTGAAAGCTATTTCGGCATTGGAGGTGTGGACGATAATGGAACATGTATCAATATTTTGAAGATATTCTGCAGTGATTTTTTGAGGAACTTTATTGATAAGATATTGTTTAATTGGAAAAAGTTAATTAATATAGATAGCACGAACTGAATACACTATTTTGGACGAGTCTCTCGAAAGTTGCTGAGAGATTAAACAGTAGGTATTGACTGAAATCAAAGGTACCTTAGAAAGACCATCGAGTTGATCAGTAGGGAAAATGGAGCGAGCGTGGATCAGACCTGGCGCGTTGATTGCTAATTTATAAGTTCTTTTCAAATCATGGCGATTACTCTGATATTGTAGATTAATGAACTCTCTTGTGTTTATTCGATAACACTTTAGAATATGTTTGTTAAAGATTTGGGGCGTCGATTTCTAATCATAAATAGCTATAACTAAGTGCAAGTGATATTGAACTAATTAGTCGGTCACTATAACCCGGCATCGAGTTCCAATTTAAAATATGTGACACATCACATTGTAGACTGTAGTCCCTCTGTTGTGTTGCGAATTGTGCAGAAATGTTGCGTATACGCCCACGAATTTGTCTCTTTACTCATTTAAATGTCAGATAATTAGGCCTAAGCCTATGAACATTTGCGCATAAGTCGTCAGCATTCTGATCTATATATTTTTTTTATACGTTATGTGCTGACGTGGCTTCTTTTCATGTGTCTTTTAGGACCAACAATTTGAAACAGGCATATAAAAAGACTGTAGATCACTTTAAGAGGATGAGGGTACGTTTTATTGTCCTCGCCTTGTTTCTTTGATTGTTCTGGGCTAAGTATATGT
This sequence comes from Cheilosia pagana, assembly GCA_936431705.1. Taxonomy (NCBI): domain Eukaryota; kingdom Metazoa; phylum Arthropoda; class Insecta; order Diptera; family Syrphidae; genus Cheilosia; species Cheilosia pagana. The sequence goes on from OW386166.1 coordinate 112,902,237, forward strand.
CATTCAAACAACAAAAATTCATAAAAACTAACTTTATAATTCATAAGCAACATTTTAAGACCAAGATTGAGTTCAACCATTAAGTTTTAGTGGATAAAAAAAGGAAAAGAACATTTTTACGGTTTCGTTTTTCGTATCGCTATAACTGCACCCTTAGACTAATGTGGTAAGTATTCGATTGGGCTTCTCAGATGTCAGATTTCGTGTGGCTAATCGAAAATAAAAACACCACTAGATGTGTTTTTCATATCTACTACCTCAGCAAAGCAAAGTAAAGTCACAGAATGAAGTAGACGACTGCGCAGAAAACGGTTCCAGTCACATTTGTGTTCGATGTTGCTCTTAAATGTTGTGTGTCTCGACTTTTTGTTTGCAGTTTAAGGCTGGTACGCTGTTCAAGTGAAGTGAAATTGTCACTCCTCTCCACAAAATTGCTGTGAAATTGAAAGTGAAATTTTCACGGCGAAATGTCAAAAATTTAATGCGACGGACAATAAAAGCCAAGTGAAATAACAAGTAACGCCCCCTACAAATCACTTTTTGAACAATTATTTTTCACTTCAACAGCGTACTGCGTGGTGAAATATTCATGTGAAAAGTTCATTTTGACTCGCAGTGAAAAATTTGTATGAAAAATTGGATTTCACTCGAACAGCGTACTAGGCTTTACTTGCAATTTTCACCCAAATCTCCAAAAAGGTTCCAACATAAGCTGCTGCAGTCAAAGTTCACTTTCACTGGGGATAAATACCTGGAGTGAATCTCAGAAATGTCAAGTGGGACTTATTTGCTGTAATTGCTTGCTGAAAATTCTGTTTTACTTTGCTGCTTAGCAGCTCAAAAAAAAACACCCTCTTTTTGTTGATATTCATGCGATTGGAATATGTGTAGCCTTTGACAACACTTTTCTAAGCGTTTTCCATTTACCGTTTAGATTTTATATTACTTATTGATTGATTTCTAAATATTCATAGGTACATAAATAATTAACAAAAATAGATTCATCCAATGCACTCAATGCCCGACAACGTAAACAAACTGCACTAGTGTCAAACTTAAACTCGTTTGTATTGGTAGATCTCAAGCAACTCTGAGAAAAAAAATCTAGATTCGCAAAAGTGATCTGAGATCGGAAAAATATTTTTTTTTACCAATCGAACATAAAAAGTGACCTAAAAAAAATAAAAGTGCACTGAAGCCCAATCGAATGCTTATAGCACATTTTAAAATTTAGAAACATTATTGTACGCCTACGACCATTCAAAAGTTTTTTTTAATCATATTTGAAACGGCACTTTGCAAGGTTCTCGAAATCTGCCAAATATTTTATAAATGTAACACTATTCCAATACTATTGGGCGGCTCGCCCACTGAAGCAACAAGCAATAAGCTCTGTTAAATATTGTGCGAAAATTCTAAATTTGCAGAGAAATGACAGTTTTTTCGTTCGTCAACTTTTTTTTGAGACCTTTGAACATCGAACCTCCTGCGGTATCGGGTTTCGGGTTCTATATTGCTCGACATATTTATAAATAAATCTACTACCTACTTAAACAAAAAAAACTAAGGAAGGAACTCACCGGAAAACCCGGATATATGACCCAGAATCGCAATCTAAGGCCACGATTCACGTTCACGAGATATCATTCCGAATTGCTTAATTAAAATGCTTGCAAAATTTCAGACAGACTTGGAGGAAGTGAGATTGATTGTTGTACTTTACTTTGTCTGTGATAGTATATTTTCCACAACAAAATCCAACAAAAATAGACCAATCCTTAAAGTTTTGTATTTCTTTCGGTTTGGGGGTTAGAATCCTAATTTTTGCATGGACAAAGTAAAAAATAAAACAAAAAAAAACTCCGGATAAACGTATGTTTTAAGAATTTAAAAACCAGATTTTTTACCGGAACCGAGCCTTAAGACCTGTTCGCCTCAAGTGTACAGATATGGCTGAGGTCGCCAAGGTAATATCCGCTGACAGCTGTCATTTATATGTCACTGAGTTGTTGATGTCACAAAGACGAAGTGCAAATTGTTATGAAAATTTTATCAGTACAGTAAAAACTCCCCGAAAAACTTAAATTTGAGTAAAATTGTTCGTAGAAACTAATTTATTTATTTAAACAACGAGGAATACAATCTCCCTGCAAAGATGATGTCCCAATACTTAGAAGAATTGGAGCAGGTTAGTCCATTAAAATACCATTCAATTGTAAACTAAAGACCTTCTTCCGATAGGAACCTTTTGACGTGGTTGCTTTTATTGACCGACTTACATGGCGAACTAACAATGAAATTGGAAGCGATGAGTTCAATCCAGAAGCCTTGCACGAGACCTTTGTTCAAACCATCAAAGATTTAAAAATTCTTCAAGAAAAACAGCGCAAGAAACGTGAAGCTCTTGAAGAAACACTTCGCGAGGAGCAACAGGCTTATGCCAAAAGTCTTTCCAAACTGCAGGAGCGTCATCAACTTGCGGTTGAATGTTTTCAACAACTGGATGAGAAGATCAATTCTGTTGCAGGAAAAATCCTTCACTTGGGTGAGCAATTGGAAAATGTGAACACACCTCGAAGTCGCACAGTAGAAGCACACAAACTGCTCAATCATATGTCTGAGTTTCTTGTTTCCGGACCACTTGTTAGCGATACATTTACCGATAAAACAAAGTTGTATGAGGCGGCGGACATTATTCAAAAATTGTACACAATCGCTCAAGACCTGCCTGAGGAGAAATTCGGTGAAGCGCGAAAGAAAATCGAAAAGAAGTACGATGAGATCGAACGAAAGCTTATAGAGGAATTTGCAACGGCGCAGAAGAGTGAGGATATTGAAAAAATGAAGACCATCGCGAATATTCTATCGCAGTTCAAGGGATATGCACAGTGTATTGATGCGTACATCGAACAGAGTCAAATGGTAATTGGATCTCTTTATTTTGACTAAAAATCTCTGTCTCAGTTTTTCCTGCAATTCATTACTATCTCTTCTTCCAGACTCCTTATGGTGGCAAGGATATCTACATCGGTATTCTTCCACTGTGCAAGCATCACTTCGAGATCATTAAGAAGGTCTTTGCAAATCCAAATCAAGTAATGTCCAAGTTCATTCTTAATATCTACCAACTGAAACTCCTTCAGTATGCTCACACTAAGCTAGAAGACAAAAAGGATGAGGAGAAACACCTTCGCACACTCTACGAATTATATTCCAGGTAAAAGCATTCAACAGCTTGGCTCCATGACTTTTAAACCGTACCTCCCCCCTTAGAACAGTCAAGCTCTCTTCAGAACTTCAGGAGTTCATGACCGAAGCGGACGATGACCTTTTAAAGAAACTAACTTCGCACATTTTCGCCAAACACCTCACCAACTACATAGAAATCGAGACTAGCTTCCTAAAGAATAAGTGCGCTATTGAGCTGGAACGCTACTATGCGGGTAAAAAACATCAAAAGAAGCAGTCTGAACGATTCCAGGATCTGCGTCGCGATATGCAGGCCCTGATTGGAACCAGAGCAAACATTAATATTGCTCAGATCGAGGACTATGGTGGAGAAACATTCCTCTCCGAGGAATTGGCCATTAATTTGCTGCAAGAAGCGAAGGCTTCCCTAAAACGCTGTCGCCTGCTTTCAAAGGACACTGAACTACCTACAAACATTCTTAAACTTACCGACATCCTTTTGCGCTTCCTAATGCATGAACACGTCAATTACGCCCTGGAATTGGGTCTGCAGGCGATCCCTCTCAGCGAGAATAAAGTGTTTCCCCAGATCTATTTCTTTGACGTCGTCCAGAAGAGCAACATCATAGTGCACCTTCTGGAGAAGTTGTATGCTGACAGCGTAGTTCCATGTATCATGTAGGTCACTGCAGTTTTACGCAATAATTCAAGTCTAACTAGAGTTTTCTCCTTAGCAACACTCCAAAGTATTCGGACTACATCTTCAAGAAGCGTGTAATGATGGAACAAATCGAACAGAAGCTAGACACTGGGCTGGATCGTGCAATCAACGCCGTCATCGGTTGGGTTAAGGTATATTTGCAGGCCGAGCAGAAGAAAACCGACTTCAAGCCAGAAGAGGATGTGGATACGCTCGCATCTGCTGTGAGTTAATTTACTTCAAATTTGGGTACATTTTTTGATAGACTTATCTAGGCATGCGTGAGCGTTGTACAAAACCTTCAACCAGCAATAGCTCAATTGAAGAAATGTGTCGACGGCGAGAACTTACAGAATGTTCTCACCGAATTTGGTGTGCGCTTGCACCGAGTTATCTATGATCACTTGTTGACACTGCAGTTCAGTGCGGCTGGTGCAATGTGTGCCATTTGTGATGTCAACGAGTACAGGAAATGTATCCGGGAGTTGGACAGTCCACTGGTAACTCAATTGTTTGATATTTTACATGCGCTGTGCAATTTGCTGTTGGTTAAACCCGAGAATTTACTCGAAGTCTGCACGGGAGACACTTTGGTAAGTACAAAAGTAGTTTTTTTTGGCAATTCGACTTTAATGGAATCCCTTTGGACAGAACTACTTGGATAAGTCGGTGGTGAGGCAATTCATTCAACTCAGAGGCGATATTAAGTACCTTAAGGCGAACACCAATTACCTGAAGGGAATCATGGAGTAGATCGAACACAAGTTAAATTATTTAGAGCAATGGGTATGTTTGGATCTCTGGTTGGTTAATTTCAGTCGCAAGGCATCTAATAATAAGAAATTTCCCAAGTATTTATCACATTCTGTAGAATTAACCATTAAATGTAATAAATCTCTATTAAACGTGTGGCAGTCTTTTTATTTAAACAAATCGTAGTGCGTCGCACTATTGGGCAACGTTTTTTTTTAGGCAGAATGATGTACCCGGACAAATATTGGTTTTTAAAATTCTAGACTCGGAGAGCAAAGGTCTTTCAAACGCTACAGGATTTCAAATACGATCAATAGAATAGCATATAACTGAGACTTCTTTGTTACTTCTTTAGCTAATTAACTCAAGAAAACATTGCTAGACAACCGGTAGGGAGAGTCAAATTTTATCATTACGTATTTTAGGAATTCCACATCGCCAAAAATTGGAATCCAATAGAACAGGCGAATCTGAGTAACAAAATGCGTTTGGAATATTCACCCCTACCGAGGTATCCGTTCGGAACGGAAAATTCTCAGATTTTATACGATTTGGAAGATTTTTGCTTCGAGGTATTCTTCGGAACAGCTATTCGGAATATTTTTCCGACATTTTGTATCGCATATCGGCGAATTGCGTTGAAGTGCCATAAGTGATTTTTTTTGTAAAATTTTTGACAGCTAGGTTAGGTTTCGATATCCTCCGAGCTCCGACAGAAATTGGTTGCGGAATTTGTTTACGATTTTGCGTGAAGTGTTTTCTTTTCCGAAATGGGATACTTCGAATGTAATTTGAGCCTCCGACAGAAAATGCGTTGCGTAGAATTTTCCGTTACGAACGGATACCTTGATAGGGGTGATTCGTGATTATCTAGGATGCAAAAATCGCTTGTGTTACACAGGTATAGGATTTGAAAACTACTGTGACTATAATAGAATCGGTATCTATGAATGACTCAAATTTTGAAAAGGCGACATACCTAGAAATGATACCTAGATAAAAGAAGAGCAGGGGTCCAACTATGTAATTCGATTCTATTCGAAAATAGGTCCGATTCTACTTTCAAATAGAACAGTTCCTTTTGAAAGTAGAATCGGAACAACTTTCGAATAGAATCGAAAGTAGAATCGATTTACATACCTAGTTGGCCGCAAGATCGAAAGAAAAATACATGGCGCGGAAGGCAGATGAAGAGTATTTGGTTGGTTTAGGTAGTTGATTTGCGTTACCTGATAAGGGAAAAACAGAAGTAGCGCCGCTATGAAACCACAACCTACGGAAGTATGTTATGGAAGCTCAAAACCAGCCTGAAGAATTGAGAAATTTGATGCTGCTATTGAAATGGATGCCTTGGGTGGCCAATAGGCCATCTTAGAAGGGACTACCCAAAGCCCTGTGTCTGGTTTCGCCAAGCGCCGGTCACTCTCAAAGAAGATGTAACATTTCACCCCTATCGAGGAATACGGCGTGTTTGAAATTCACTTCACATACTCGATTCACTTTTCATGTTCATCGTGAAATCGGCCGGGGACACTCCCTTATCACATAGGTTACAGAAATCAAATTAAAAATAAGTGTATAAGCAGGCTTATATTTGAGTAGGTATATTTGAAAATGTGGAAAGAGCATCCTGCGACAGAAAAATATGTGCATATTTAAAAGGAACTGCAAAAGACATAATTGAATTTTCGGATTCGTCGTGAGTTTTCTGAAATACATTTGTTATTGAAATTGTTAATAACGTTTATTTATCTCTCAGATTTGCTAAATGCTTTCGTTTAAATAAAGCAGCATTTTCATATGTTTTGGATGTTTTGCAAACGGTTTTTTGCTAAAGGAAACTGTTAGTATGGTACTGGTAAGGACTACAACATATGTATTGCCCAATCAACATTTTCTGAAGTGCTGAAATTCCTTCATTGAACTAATCAATTCACGAAATTGGTCTCGGTTAGTTGTTTTCTTGCTGCAAACCTGTTTGCTCATTTTGTACTTACAACATTTTAAAAAAGTCATAACCGCACAACTACAACAAACGCCAGAATACGCAATGAATTAGCTGCGTATTTGAAATGTCAAAGTTTGTATGGAGAGTTTTACTTCGATCGTTTTCTACGATGGAGTTAAACGCATTCACTTTACCGACAGGTAAATCTTTCACTTCTACGATGCCAACAATTGAATTTGAGTAAAACATTCCCCTCGGCGGATATCACTGCGGTTATGGGGAGTGCCCAGCTTAACCGCGTGAGTTCGCAAAGGCCAGTGGCCCGTCTTGATTGCAGTAAGTCTAGCGACATCTGCACGATGTAGAGTGGACATGGGGACATATATTGCCCGCATTGCGAGAATGTTTTTGAACACGCGGAACACGTGTTTTTTTCATTCAATTTGGTGAGTGGTCCACTCCCGATAACATCGTAAACTATATGATTCTGAATGACGAAAACTGGACCATTGTAAGTAACGTGGCAGTGCGTATACTCAGCGATCTTAGACGCTTAGAACGCCAACGGAAAGCTAATAGTTCCAACAATTGAGCAACAAGTTAAGTCTATATACCGACCACCGCGAAGTAATGCCTTACGGCGATTCCGCGGGGTAACAAATCGGCCCTATGTCCTTAGTAGCAGAATTCCTAATTTCTGCTGGTGAGAGTAAGTCTTTGTTAAAGGTACGTCGTCTTAACCAGTGAAGTGCCGGGCAGTTACAGAGCAGGTGCTCAGAGGATTCGTCATCCTCTAGGCAAAACCTGCATTCTGTCTCTGGACACAAATTCAACTTGCTAAGATGGTATCTCAAGCCACAGTGGCCTGTTAGGAAGTCCACTAGCTTTCTAATACTTTCCTTGTTTAGTTTTAGGATTTCCTTGTAGGAGAAGGATCTAATTAGTCTTTTTGATTGTCTTAAACCTGTGACATTTTCCTATTGGTTTAGGTGGAGTTGTTGTTCCCAATCGTTGATAAGCCCTAAAGCAGTAGCCCAATTGACTCTGCAATATGGTTCTGGTCCGCAGAACGCGGATTCTGATCCAGCCCTAGCTAGCTCGTCCGCAAATTCGTTACCTGCAATTCCCCGATGACCAGGTACCCATCCAAGTTTGACCCTGTTGTGCTTGGATAGTGTTTGCGGGGCATCATGACAGCACTTTACTGTATGTGAGTCCAACGTGTTGGACGATAGGGCCTGCAGAGCTGCCTGACTATCAGAGAAGATTTGTATTGTAAGTTTAGAATAGCGCAGATCTCAATGGCATGGATTTCAGCCTGAAAAACTGTGTATACCCATAGGTATAGAGACCTTGGTATTGGGTCCAAAGACACCAGCACCTACTCCAGACTCCATTTTCGATCCATCAGTATACCAAACCAGACTTTTTGGGTCTAGATTCGCGACACCATTGACCCATTTTGCACGGTCCAATATCTCTACCTCAAATGATTTCCCAAATTTGTATTCCCTGACCATAGTGTCGGGGATGGAGCAGAACATCTCCATATTTGGAATTGAGTTAAGTATTTCTAGGTGACTCACACGGTCAACCGGTTTATACTTATATTCTAGTTGCAGTTCAGCTCAACGAAAGACAAGGAGACAAACATGACAGCCAGGTTCTATATACAGGGGACGAATCGCGTCTTCAGTGAACGAGCATTACGTGACGGAATTTTTGTTTTGTTCACGGACGACTCGATTCGAACCCAGAAAGACGGTCTATCCGTTGTTCAAAGTTTGCCGGAAAAAAACAGGTAGGTACACGCCAGCTGGCATTCCATTCATTAGCAGTCTGATACCTAACCTTAAACTAAAAATGTTCGCACGCATGTATGTTTTATATTAATTTGCATATATTTTCAAAAAAGTTTACTTTTCTTTCTCATTTTGTTTGTGTTATCATCATTCCTTTTGTTTTCTTATTTCGTTACATATATAAATTTCATTACTTTTGTTTGTTTTTATCTTGTAATATCTTCCATAAATCGTATTTCGTAATTTTTGTTTTCTTTTTTAAACACAATAGAACTTCTTTTGCTACATTATAAGGCCCAACAAGAGAAAATAACATTCGTTTTCGATTTTCATTTTTTTTTTTTTTGAGAAATCTTTGTGTGTTTCCTAAACAAAATTAAAAGTTTTTTTTTTCAGTTTTTTTTTAGCTTTTTTCTAACCAATAATATAGTAATCATTAATTAAATGTAATTTTAGTTTGTTTTCTTGTTTTAACTGTGTTCATCATCTCGTCGCTTTGTTTTGTTTTTCTGTTATAAAAATAAGAAACTTTTTTGTTTTTAATTCCTGGATTCTCTTTCGATTTATCGGAACAGCCATTCTCATTCTTTCTCCATTCTAACTACGTGGTCTGTGTGCATAAGTTTTAGTGGGAACTTGTTGTTGTATGCTTGTTAAAGCTATAAATGGAGATAGAGACACATGAGTAGAGAGAAAGCGAGTAAGAAAGGAGCGGGGGGTGGGGTGGGGTTGGGTATTTTATTTGTGGTTGGTCTCCCTTACTCGGTGTCAACCAATGGAATCGCGGCTCGTGGATTCTGACTGTGGGGAATATTTTCCTGATGTTGTTGCTGCTGCTGTTGGAAATGGCTGTTACTGGCTACCGATACCGGGATATCTAGGGTGTGCGTTGCGTTTGTGGCTGCAGTGGCTTCGGAAGAGGCGTCACCGCCTATCACAGCCCTCGCTTCCACAACAGTCGGAGAATAGCGCTGAGAGTACCTATAGTGACTCAGGGGGATATTGGTGGCAGTACTAAACCCGGCGGTATAGGTCGGTTCAGCAAACGCCTGCAGGTTTCTCAATTCGGTGGCCGAACGCAGGCTGGCCGGGAGGCTTTCGCTCGATGCCAGTGACGTCGAAAGCGGAGAGTTTCTTTCCATCGACGAAGCTATGTCTGCAAAAGTAGAATCTGGTAAAATACTAGGGTATGGTGAGTGAGGTATTACCCGTTCGATCGGTGTCTGGAGAGCAGGCGGCCAGGCTGGCGGGCGTCTGATTTCTATACAAATCCATGAGCTTCTCCTCCATCTGCAGTATGACGGTTTTTTGCACTTCGTATTTCGAGTTTAATGCCTACAAGCACGTGAATGTGTTAGAAAACCAAGCATAGGCGCAATTTGTCAACGATTACCTTAAATTTCTCCTCGTACTCATCTTTGACAGTCTTCAGCAGACGCTTTTGATCGGTCACCACTTTCTCGTTGTTCACAATCTGCGTCTGAAGTTCGCCCAGTTTGTGCTTAGCGCTCTCGTACTGTGAAACTTTCTCATCGAAGGCACGTCTCAGATCTGCCAGAAATAAATTGAAAAACAGCTCAAGCCGGTAGTTTTGCGTTACATACCTTTAATTTCAACATTGTAGGACTCCTGTAAGTGGTTTATTTCTTCATCGCGTGCGCGTAGGTTGTCCAACTCGGCCATGCGATCGCGTAGCTTCATCTGTACCTCTCCCACAACGAGAAACTCAGACTCTAACCGCAACAGTTCTTGCTTGCATTGCAAACCCAGCTCAGCCTGAATTTGAGCGTGTTGCATCTCGTTGCGCATATCGAAGATTTGACCGCGCAACGAGTCCACCTCGTAGGTGAGTTCCGTACGTTTTTGAATCTCTTCGTTCAGTCGACACTGCAGGGTCTCATTGTTCGATTGCAGCAATTTTTTGTGGTCCAGTTCCTCTTGGTATCTAGCTTTGACACAATTCAGTTCGTCGGTGAGTTTTCGCTCGTTTTCGTTGGCCAGCTTTGTTGTGTTATCGATTTGATGGATCAGGCGTCGGTTCTCCTCGTCGTACGTTTTCAGGCTGTCTTTTAGACGATCCTGTTCACGTTCAAGGCTACGGATGTCCCTGCTACGACCCATCAGCCGGCGATTACGCTCTGCGTGAATTTCTCGCCGATACTGCTCGTATTGGAGCTGTAAGCATAGCAGCTGAAACTTCTCCTAATCAAATACAATGAAATAATTTACTTTAGCATCTGTCGTTTGTATGAATGAAACATGAACAAAAACTGCTGTTAACTCACCTGATCTAAACGATATCCGGGATCCTTTAGCTTCACCGTCCGTTCCACATACTGATTCAGTAGCTCTTGCGGCTGCGGGACACTGCAGTCGCTACGCAGCTTGTTGTTTTCGGAAATCAACTCGAACAGCATGTATTCGTAGTTTTTCGGCCACGCCTGAATGGTTTGCGTAACGCGAGAGGTGGTCGTACATGATTGCTTCCTGTAGGCGCCAGCTCGTCCAGTCGAATATGCAGTTAGCTTGCTATTGGACAACTTTGACTTCTCGGACTTTTCTTTCTTTGTGGGAGCGGCAACGCTGTTCATGATAGCATCAATGGTGGGACACGATTTAGTGCGACGCACCTTAGCTCGTTTTGCGTCGGTTCCGTTCACTTCATCGCTTGAATTCACATTGTTGCAACTAGAATCGTTGTGACAGTAGCTGGTCAGACGATTTCGCCTTATTAGTGTTCGCACAGAACGGTTGGACGCCACCTGAACACCTCCCACAGAACAGGGCGACTGTTCAGTCTCATCGCAGTCCAGGCACCGCTTGGCGATGTCTTCTGCTGCCGCTGAGGCGGCGTCTACACGTTGGGCTACACTGTTCGTTAGGTCTCGCACTTCTTTGTCTTCTTGACTTATGGACTGCGAATCGAATTGCGGTGTGCCGTTGTTAGAATCAGTTATCGAGGCTGCATCAGCAACAAAAGTTAACGGGCTTGACGACGACTTTGTATAGGCAGCGTTAATACGCATTTGATGGCGATCGTTAAGAACGTGCTGCATTTTCTGATCGTACAACTTTGTTGAGATCTTGTTGATAGTTGTCTGGTCGGCAAGTGTCTGTTGGTTGGAACTTGATCCTGGCGATTCGGGAAACGTGAATTGATCCCTACGCATCGGGGAGGCTGGTTGGCTGGGGCCGAAAATGGCGCAGACTGCATTGTTGGTTGGCTTCATGGTCAGTTCTTTCATGGGTGTTGTTTCGGGGGTCGCCTCGACAGCTGCTTCAGGTGGAGAAGAACCGGTAACACCCATAATTGCACCCATTGCGCCGGTAGACGAACCACCACTCATAGGCACGCCAAAGCTGGGCGTTGGGGTGTGAGGCATGGTGCCGGTCAAGGAAATTATCTCGTTATATGGACTCCAGAGGGTGTCGCCCTTTTTGAACTCCGACAGGTGTTCGCGATCGGTCAGTGACTGGAAGGGAGAAGCAATACCAGAATATTCCGCCATTGGTTTGTGCTGGCAAAGCGTTGGTTGGCTGATCGAAGAAATCGAGGTGTCGTGTGAACGCACGTACTCGGTGTGAAGTTCCTGCAAATAAATACGAGAGTTTAACAAAGTAGATCATAAATGTCAAAGAAAGTCTAAAAATATGGAGGGCAATAACTCGAAAAGGAAAGACCGATGCAAATACATTCCATACCTGATCGGCGACAGATAGTTTAGCACATTCAACCACCACATCATGAGGCTCTCGATACTTCCAGCGCGAAGCGATCTTTTCCATCTCGGGAGTAGCGGTGACAAGCATCGGATGTACACGCACCGTATCAAGCAGCGGCTTGATAGTATGTTGAAAAATTGCACCTTTTTCCTTTTTTGTAAATTCGTTCAGGTACATTAGAAAGTTGCCCGGATACATGCCGTAGAGTCGATGAAACAGCATCTGTAGTCCCAGTTGCAGATGTACCAGTTTGTCTCCGGTCAGCTTGTTCGGATTTTGACTATTCCACGAAGCCAGATGGCCAAACACTTCAAATAATTCTTGCAAAAACGTCGACACAATCATCGGTATGATAGGCAGAAGGGTAATAATACAAAGCAAAGCGCTCATCAGCGATACAATCTCCTTTTCATTCTGAAATTAAAACAAATGCACATGAATACAGTTGACCCACAAGGACGACTCAACCGCCCAACCTGTAACAATCTCAAGATGTCTTTTATGATCTTGTGGTCCTTGATTTTATACAGCCACGTTGGGTGTTTGCGAACAACAAAACCAAATAAGGTGAGCGCCTGCAGTCGATGGCTGGAAGTCTTTAGCCACTCGGAGAGCTTATCAAAAATGTAGTTATCATGGGGTGACTGCACCTTCACGAGTACTTCCATTATGCGCTGAGAACCCGTTTTATAAAAGTAGTCCATCATCCCATAGACTAGCCATGTATCCTTAGCTGAAAATGCCACAAAAAAACAACACACATTCTCAATAATTAGTCATAACAAAGTAGTAGACAACGACAACAACACCACTCACTCTGATTAAACAGATCCATCAGTTTCTTTTTGGCTTCCTCGCATTCTTGTGACTGATTCGACTCAAGATCATTAAAAAGTTTCTCAGTTCCCATATCTTATTGGTTTAGTTATTGAGGAACGTGTGTCTGTTTTTCGGTTGTCCTATCGTTAGTATTGCAGAAATGTTATATATCACAAAAATTTGAAATTTTTTCTACGCACTTTTCTCGACAATCTTGAAATTATCATATTTTCACTGCTAACAAATTTTTAATGGATTTTATCGACGCTTTGTAAAAATTTCTTTGCTTACTACTAATAGAGGTTGTCTAAATGAATTTGTCTGGGCTAACGATAGAATGGATAAAATGTTTCGTACTATTCTTTTTGAAATGAAAAACCATTAAAAACCATCTTTGCCTATTTTTCTAGTTCCCATTCTGTGAAAAGTGGAAAATCTTTCATTTCTGCTTATTTTTTTTTTCCTGACATAACCAAATGTCAATCGACGTAAGGTGATGATCTGTCGATGGGTGGGTTACGTTAGATGTGTTCGTTAATTATAGAAAAACAAGTTTAGTAAAATTTATTTGGTAAGCATTATGGGAAGAAAAAGATTATAGCGAGTTTGCACTAGGTCTGTTTCGATGGGGGCGTTCAAGTATCTAGTTTAGTAAGTCTGACAGCTGACTGAAATGATGTATCTCAGTTTTGATTGGCCTAGAACAGTCATATGGTCAGCTGTGTCAGTTGAAGTTTATGGAGGGGTAGCCGACAAATCTAGTCAAGAAATTCGTGTATGAGTACTAAGTTGACAGTTCGCATATGTGGCTGACGTAGGAAAAGTGACGTTCCCGACCAATCTAGTTTTTGCGTTCAGGTTACATCTATTCCAGACCAATCTAGTCGACTTAAGACAACTAAGTTTTTGAATGTGCCCTATTTCTTTAAAATCTTACGAATATTTACGAATTCTTACGCATTTTACTCAATAATTGTCGTCCCTGAACTGGAAAAACTTGTAAAAAAGAGCAACTTCCAGAGAGCGAGATATTTACCCTCTTACTAGTTTTTACTCGACAAATTTCTTTGCGTAAGAATTGAAACAATTATTGTCAGTCGACTGACAGCTGATTTGAATTATGAAATGAACTATCTGTCATTTTTTACAGGTTAAGCATGGTAAGCTGTTCGAGTGAAATCCAAATTTTTCATACAAATTTTTCACTGCGAAATGCCAAAATGAACTTTTCAAGTGAAAATTTCACCAGGCAGTACGCTGTTGAAGTGAAAAATAATTGTTCAAAAAGTGATTTGTAGGGGGCGTTACTTGCTATTTCACTTGGTTTTTATTGTCCGTCGCATTAAATTTTTGACATTTCGGCGTGAAAATTTCACTTTCAATTTCACAGCAATTTCTTGGAGAGGAGTGAAAATTTCACTTCACTTGAACAGCGTACCAGCCTTTACTACAAAAGCGTTCCTTTACTTTTGTATAAGTTTCCCTCTCGAGAGAGAATTCATCCTCTCGGCTGTCATTTTGACCTAAACACTATTTGCCTGAACGTTGTGATAGTTATTCTGACATTTTGCCAACCCCTTATCACTTTACATTACGTTACATAAAATATGTCTGATTGGACAAACGTCGTATAACATTGGAAGTCAAAATGTTAAAGAAATGCGTAAATAAAGCAATTCGTTTGGATATTAATTCACGATGTCATTATTCTACAAGTAAACAAAAGGTACCAAGGTAATTGAAATAGTTTTTTTTATTTTACAACAATATGCTTCAGCATTTAATTTTTACTGCAGCACCAAGTGGAAAAGTGTAGTCGGCCTGGAAGTTCATGCACAAATCTCGTCAAACTCGAAACTGTTTTCGGGTAGTTCAACTGCATTTACGGCGCCGCTTAATTCGGCTGTCTCTGTTTTTGATGCATCGATCCCAGGAACTTTGCCAGTAAATAAAAGGGTCCTATATTAATCGAATTTAACTATTTGTTAACCCTCCGGTAGGTTCTAAATAGAAGATGTGTCGAAGCAGGTATAAAAACAGCATTAGCATTAAATTGCAAAGTAAATCCAGTTTCGATGTTCGATCGAAAGCACTATTTTTATGCTGATTTGCCGGTAAGCATGCAATTCACTTCATAATTACTGAATTTTAAATGTTCTCCTACTTTAGGCAGGATACCAAATCACTCAACAAAGAGCTGCCTTAGCTAACAAAGGTGAAGTCAACTTTCCAGTCATGGTGCCTGGGAAGGCGAAGTCATATCGTAAGACTGTGCGGCTACATCAGTTGCAATTAGAACAGGACAGTGGTAAATCTTTGCATGACGATTCCTTGAAAAGGTATGTGCATTTTTAATCGTTATAATTATAACTTAAGCGAGTCGCTAGACACTTCTATCAGCTTTTTCATTGTCTTCTGTGTGCAAAAACCACGTAATATTTGGCAAATGTAGTACTGACGCTTTGGTGTTCATCCATTTATTTGGTTTTGAATATTTCAACTTGTTTGATCGTTTACACGTTGGCTTCTCATCTAATACTTTTTCGACGTCTTACTTTTTATCCCTTTCAGGAGCCTAGTTGATCTCAATCGCGCTGGAGTACCCCTTATGGAATTGGTCTTCGAGCCAGATCTTGAAACTGGTGAAGAGGCAGCATCGCTCATAAAAGAACTGATTTTGATTCTTAAAACTCTTGGAACATGTTCTTGTAAAATGGAAGGTAAATTGACGCCGCAATGAATTTCTGCTCTGAATTTATCGAACTCTGATTTTAGAGGGAGCACTGCGTGTAGATGCTAACATTTCCATTCATCAGGATGGCCAACCTTTTGGCACCAGGACAGAGGTCAAGAACATAGGCTCTGTCCGCAGCATTGCCCAGGCCGTCACCTACGAAATTAACCGACAAATCGAAATAAAAGAAAGCGGTGGATCCATTGGCAATGAAACCAGATCTTGGGACGCAGATTCGAAACGCACAGTAGCGATGCGCGATAAGGAGGTCTTACAAGATTATCGCTTTATGCCCGAACCCAACCTGCCGCCATTGCGGGTCGACGTCAAAGGAAATCTCAACCGAGCTGAAATTATTTCTGTGCCTAAAATTGCAGAACAAATACCTGATCTTCCAGAAGCTGTCCGACAAAATCTAATGGATCAATTTTATCTGGGACAAGAAACTGCTATTATCCTAGTTGTGAGTACATAGTTGTGCATCCTCCATTTGTACGATTTAATGTGTTCTATTTTTTTTAGAACGAACCAATTCTATTAGATTACTTCACTAACGTCTTGAAAGAACTGCCTGAAATTCCCACAAAGCTGGTGGCGAACTTTCTCATCAACGACATTCTAACATTCTGCAACAAGGCCAACATTTGTCTAGAGGAATGGTGAGTCAGCGTAATCTAATTCTTATTGCAACCCCCCTCTACGTTGTTCTCTTAGCAAAGTGTCTGCGGAACATCTTAAAGATATTTTGAAGCAACTCCACGAGGAAGAGATCAACCTTAACTCGGCCCGAAGTCTGATTGAAGACCTACACGGAGACCCTACATTATCTGCCAATGAAGTGAGTGCTTTTGTTTATGTTGGCCGTTGTCTCACTCATTTGCGTTATAGATTATAGAGCGAAAAAATCTGAAACAAATAACTGATCCGAACGAGATTGAGAAATTCTGTCTTCTCGCAATAGAGAAGAATCCGAAAGCAGCAAAGAACTACAAGGAAGGCAAAGCGAAGGCGCTATTCGCCATAGTTGGAGAAGTTGCAAAGCTAACTGACCAAAAAGCAAACATGTCAGCAGTTGTTAAAAAACTCGAACAGTTGCTCAAGAAAGATTAAATGTGACTGTGTTAATAAAGTTCTTTGATTAGTGACTAGTGATGACCTTACACTTAGTGATAGACTTTGTTTATTTAATAAACTCAATTGCTCGAAAATGGAATATTTCAGCAAAATAAATAAATCATTTTAACTATCAGCGAAAAGGTGGATTCTGGTAAGTTTATTTTCTTTTCCGCTTTTGTACATTCGTTGGCATTATTCTTTGTAAAATCAGCAACCGATTTTTTGTGTCGACTCTTTGATTGCATTTAAAATTAAATAAACTCATGCATGGCTGGTCTTAACATCAATTGCAACAAGACCAAAATAATGCATTCCGGCCGCTCAGCACATCAGCCGATTATTCTGAGACAGACGCCCATTGAGGAGGTCGAACAATTTAACTATCTAGACAGTTTTGTATCGTCGGAGTTAGGAACGAATCTGGGGTCGAACTTCGTTGTCCGTGAACGAGCAATACGTGACGGAATTTGTTTTTGTTTCACATGTAAATCAACTTAATTCCGTGAACGTAATGCTCGTTCACGGATGACGCGATTCGACTTCTGGTTGTTAATAGCAGAAAAAGTAAATCCCGCACTTTTGGAATGTTGTCAAATTTCCCAACGCACCAAGTTAAGGCTCTTCACGTCAAATCCGTACTGCTGTATGCCTGTGAAACCTGGAAAGTCTCTACCTCCATCTCGAGAAGATTACAGGCATAATATGTAAACCGCTGCCTTCGTTACTATTAGCATTATTTTCTATTAATAACGTAAAGTGGCAACCCTCATGCTCATCTTATATAATGTCATATTTACCTATCATATGTACTAAGTTTTCATTCTCTTTTCTTATTACTCACTCTAATATATGAAGTCAAACAAAACGGTCGTTTTTTCTTACATGGGTTATGGGCCCAGGTCAAACACGTTTTTTCTTTATTAATTAAACTTTTTATTTTAATTTTGTCGTTGGTCGATAAAAATGAGTGCAATTGCTCAAATAGAAAAGTTGTGTGCCGAGAATTATGCTACGTGGGCCATACAGATGAAAAGTCTGTTAATAACGTTGGATTTATGGAATCCCATTATTGTGAAGTGCCCTACCGAAGCCGCGGAGAAGTTGAAGTGGGAAATTGTAGACCAAAAAGCCCTTGCCACCTTGACGTTGTGTATAAAGCCATCGGAACTCATACATGTGAAAAAGTGCACAACTTCCCAAGATGCTTGGAACGCGCTGCGAGAAGTCCATATCGGGGATCGACCGGCACGTAAAGTCGCGCTATTTAAAAAACTAGTTCGGTTTCGCCTGCAGCCTGGAGACCAATTTGCGAAAGAAGTGAACGAATTTTGCAAAACAGTAGATGACCTGAAGGAGATAAAGGTAGATATTCCGGATGATCTCGTTAGCATTTTCTTTCTATGCAGTTTGCCTGAAGAAATGGACAGTTTTGTGGTAGCAATGGAAAGCCGGGATAATTTGCCAACCTTGGAGCAGTTGAAGATTCGTGTTATAGAAGAAATTCATCGACGTGGGGAAAAGCATGTGTCTAATTGTGAAAATGTGTTTATGGCAAAATCAACTCGGTGGAAAAAGGGTGCGGAGAAGAAAAATTCGGGGGGTGAACGGGAAATCATTGGTCAAAATCCACAAGGTACAGCAAATAGCAACATACGGGACATGCGTAAGTTTAAATGCTACAGTTGCGGAAAGAGAGGTCATGTACGAGCACAATGTAGATACAGTAAATATAATGAGTCATCTCTTTCAGTTCTCGCAGCCTTACAGCCGCCGATAAAAGAAGTAGAGCACAATACATGGATTTTAGACAGTGGCGCATCATGCCATATGTGCAGAACTAAAATACAGTTTTCATCGCTAAACACATATGAGAAAAAAGTTATGCTGGCATCAGGTGATTGTGTAACTGCGAAAGGGATAGGAAATGTCAAAGCGAGGACCGGTAAAAATTGTTTGCTGTTGAAAGACGTTTTATATGTACCTGAATTGAACTCGAATTTTCTGTCGGTGAGTAAAATCATAAGCCATGGAAATGTAGTGGAATTTGGTAACAAAAGGGCATTCGTAAAGAAAACATCTGGTGAAATCTTATTTGATTTAAAACAAGAAAACGGAATTTATATAAAGCATTTATCGGACTGTTCAAAGGAAAGTGTGAGCTCAGTGGTCGGGTTAAAGAATTCAAATTCAAATTTACATTTGTGGCATAGAAGATTTGGCCACTTAAACATTAATGATTTACTGTCGTTGTCGAAACGTGATATGGTTCGCGGATTGAAGGTTAACCCAAAATCGAATTTTTCGTGTACCACCTGTGCGATCTGCAAGATCAGTGCAAAGCATTTTCCAGTATTTCCCCACGTTAATTCAACCAAAAAACTTCAAGTGGTGCACACTGATATTTGTGGCCCTATGCGTATCTCGTCACAGGGTGGGTCTCGATACTTTATTACATTCATCGACGATTTTTCACGATTTACTTACGTGAAGTTTCTTAAAAACAAGTCAGAAGCATTTCCTGCGTTTAAACTGTTTTTATTAATGGCCGAAAAACAAACAGGTTGCAAACTTAAATGCCTAAGAACTGATAATGGCAAAGAGTACCTTAGTTCAGAATTTCAAAGTTTCTTAGCCCAAAATGGTATTGTTCATCAAACCACCGTCACCTACACTCCTCAGCAGAACGGTATAGCTGAGCGAGCCAATCGTACGCTGGTGGAAATGGCACGTTGTCTTCTGGATTCATCCAAGCTCCCCCAAAGTTTATGGTCAGAGGCGATCAACACAGCTGCTTACATAAGAAATAGGTCACCAACCAAAGTTTTAGAAATGACACCCTATGAGAGTTGGAAGGGTAAAAAGCCATCAGTGTCGCATTTCAGGACGTTTGGATGTGAGGTAGTAGCGCTCGAGAAAGGACGAACAAAATCAAAGTTTGTACCCAAGGGAACTCAGCTTACATTTGTTGGATATGCGGATACAACTAAAGGATACAGGTTATATAACAGAAAGACCAGATCAGTAGTTATAGCTAGGGACGTGCAATTTTTCGAAAACACGTTTTACAAGGAGGGACTAGAATCAAATAAACAGGAACCAAATGACAAATTTTTTCTGTATGCTGAAGATATGGAGACGAAAAAACATACAGAAGATACGATTGCTGATTCACCGGAAGATGAAGATGATGCGCTTGATGATACATTGGAAGATGAAGATGCCAACCTTCAAGAAGGACAGCCAGGAGAAAAGGAGTCTACATCAAATGTCCAAGAAGAGAGAGGGGAAGGGAGGCAATTCAAAACTTTAAGGAGCGGAAAAACGTTTTTTAACTCATCAATAACGGAAACTCTTTTTGGAGTAGTGGCAAACCCGGTTACAGTCACAGAAGCGCTAAGTTCCAGTAAAGGTCAAGAGTGGCTAAATGCTATGGAAAACGAACACAAATCGTTAATAAAAAATGAAACTTGGGAGTTAGTTGACTGTCCCACAGGAAAAAACATTATTGGCTCGAAGTGGGTATTTTCAACAAAATCAAATCCGGGTGGCTCGATAAGTAAGTACAAGGCCAGGTTAGTTGCACAGGGATTTTTACAAAAAGAAGGTGAAGATTATTTTGAAACGTATGCACCTGTTGCAAGGTATTCAACTATACGTATGATCCTTGCTCTCGCCGCCCAATATTCCTTACTTGTAAATCATATTGATATCGTTGCAGCTTACTTGAATGGAGAGCTAGAAGAAGAAGTTTTTATGCGGCAACCAGAATCGTTTGTGGACAAAAGTCATCCCAACAAAGTATGCAAGCTTAGAAAGTCATTATATGGACTCAAGCAATCCGGTAAAAATTGGAATACAAAAATTAATTCGGTATTGACCAACATGGGCTTCACGAGATGCAAAGCTGACAGTTGCGTATATGTTATGATAAAAAACAACGAAATCAATATCATGGCGTTGTACGTAGATGACATCATACTCGCATGTACTTCGGAGACATCGATGAAAGAGATTATTGGAAAATTAACTCAACAAGTAGAGGCGGAGGATCGAGGACCTATAAAATGCTATTTAGGAATGGAAATCGAGCGAAAGGGACTACGAGGCGAAATAACTATTCATCAAGCAGGTTATGTCACTACACTTCTGCAACGTTGGAACATGGTGGAATGTAAAGGAGCAACAACACCTCTTCCCAGTGGAACGATGCTACAGAAGTGCGAAGAAAAGGACTGTTCCGGTTTCAGCGTGAAACATTATCAGGCCTTAATTGGAGGCCTTACATATTTAGCCATAATATCGAGGCCAGATATTGCCCACACTGTGTCAAAGTTGGCTCAATTTCACAGCCATCCACACCAAGAACATTTTACTGCGGCGAAACATGTTCTTCGTTATTTAAAAACTTATCCGAAGGGTATGTTAACTTATAAACCATTAAATCCCAATTTTGTTTGCTTCACAGATGCTGATTGGGGATCCAATCTGGTGGATCGGAAGTCCTATAGTGGATTGGTTTTATTTTTGTCGGGTGCCCCAATTGCATGGGAATCGAAAAAACAATCAATCGTTTCACTTAGTTCCATGGAAGCAGAATACATCGCTTTGTGTCAAGGAGCTAAAGAAGTAGTTTTTCATCGCAACTTACTACGTGAAATGGGGTTTGTGCAGATTGTCACAGGAGCTACGAAGATCTATTGTGATAACCAAGGGGCTCTTTTTGCTGTCAAAAACCCGTCAACAAAAAGTCGAAGCAAACACATAGACATAAAATTTCATTATATTAGAGACATATCTTTAAAAAATGAAGTTGATATAAAGTATATACCAACGAAAGATAACATATCGGACATTCTAACCAAAAGCTTGAATTTTAGAAAACATAAAGACTGCTGCGAATTGTTAACTATTAACTTTGCTTAATTTTTAATATTTTAATTTTAATAATTTTTAATTTCACAAATTACATTGCTGTACATTTTTTTTTTGGATTGCATTCACGTTGAGGAAGGGTTTATTAGCATTATTTTCTATTAATAACGTAAAGTGGCAACCCTCATGCTCATCTTATATAATGTCATATTTACCTATCATATGTACTAAGTTTTCATTCTCTTTTCTTATTACTCACTCTAATATATGAAGTCAAACAAAACGGTCGTTTTTTCTTACAGTTACATTCTTAAGATCCGATGGCCGCAAATTATATCGAACCAGGAATTGTGGCGGGTCAAAAGCTTTTGAATGTCTTAATTAGACAGCGGAAGTGGCGCTGAATTGGCCAAACGTTGAGGAGACCAAACGACAACATCGCGAAGGAATCCTCAATGTACACAGCAAATTGGTAGACCAAGAACAACGTGGCCGAAGCAGCAACACGGCGTTCAGCCACAGCTGAAGTATCTGGCCGCAGATCGAGAAGGATGGAGGAAGGACTCATATATACTCATGCATAGGCTTAAGAGCAAAAAAGACACCTTAGTCCAACGCAACTCCTTCTCAATTAGGCCACAGCAACAAAAGACAAGTTGCTTGTTGGATAGACATAAAACCGCTATGAAATTTTACGATTACGAGAAGCTAGTGTTAGACGATAATGCTGAATCACCACACGTATGCTGAAATATGTGTCCGAATCACAACATATCGTGTAATAGCTAAATTTCTGTCATCATGTATGCTAAACATATCCAGCCTTATTATGAGTTTCGCCCGAACAATATTCCACCCGAAAAATTAACATTTCACTTTTCGCTTATTATGAGTTCCAGGCGAAAAATTGTTGGTGTTCGAAAAATGTCCCTTATGCACTGTTAATTTAAGTAAATTTTCGCGCGAAACTCGCAATAGCTTTTAAATTTTCGGGCGGACAGCATTTCGCCAGGTGAAATGTTTTCCGGGCGAAACTCACAATAAGGCTGATCGTGTAATACCCCTTTTGGGATTGTATGCTAACATTCGGACAAATTTTCGGCGTATGTTGACAATGTTAAGTGGGGTAATGAGCATACGCCACATTTTTTTGCATACGGCTTTGATATTTTAGAAGTTTTGATAAATTTTGAACGTGTTTTTTGTGTTTCTATTATCCTGAGCAAAATGCCATGTCCCTTAACTCAGCTACACAGTTTCGTGCAGGAGAATATGGTACTGTAAACTGCTGTTAAATTCGTCTATCAAAATAATTTTATAAGATTTTGAGACCTGTGTGTATTCCCTTCAAGCTAAATATGCAGCCAACCTTGGCCAAAACTCATCCATATTCCAGGCTGAAGTTCTTGCTATTAACTATTGCACTAGAATAAATCTAAGATCTAACACACGTGGAAAAATCATATTTATCTTGTCAGATCTAAAAGCTCTTGAAGGTTTTACGGGAAACATACATGGCCATTTAGGAACTTGCTAGGAAAAATCTTGTTATTCTCCACTGGATCCCAGCGATTTTGATGGCGATGAAAAACTTGAACTCTTGTGCGGTGTCAGCAAACGGGATTTTAAAAACCATGATATGAACCGGGCCGCATCGAATCTAATGAAGTCTAGCTTAAATAAGCTGGGCAGAACTGCATCAAAAAATTCATTTCCCAATTGCACCAAAGGAAACCTAGAAAAAAAAATAACCCGAGTATTTTGCCGCCCGAAAAATCATCTTCACCACATTGGCCTGACAAATCCTCTCTTCACATGCTCACGGAATGTCCAACCCTCTTTTGTTTCAGGAAAAAATCCTTGGCAAGGAAATCGTCACATTGGTAAATCTTGCCAAAAGAGAAGATCCTCGTCTTTCTTAAATGGTATCGAGGGCAAATATACGAATTATAAGGATCCAAGGCATCCTGATGATTGACAAGAGTTTGATTGTGGAAAAAAAAGAAGATACAAGCAAATAAGAGCTAAACCAAAGGGAGTTTGGTAGCACGAAGACCTTATCAAACTTATAAAAGCCGTCGAGCAGTTCCGCACGTAATGAGATCGGTTACAAAATATGAATTGCCCAAAACGTCCATGTGGAAGGAAATATCAGAGAGTTTTGGCCAATACACGTTGGTGGATTGTAAGGCAAAGTGGACTAATCTGCGGATCTCCTTTAAAACGAATTTGGCTAAGTATCGAACCAGTAAACTCGACCAAGGCCCCAACAAATCTACTGAGCCTGTTTGGAAGTATTTTAAGCAAATGTTGTTTTTAGAAGTTAACCATAAAATGAATTTAAACCAATTTTACACTACACGTACGATTCACCAGAATCGCAGAAAGTCAATAAATATAATACGCGATCTGTAAATTTTTTAGCATTATAATCATACAGGTCCTCACATTTTTCATCATACCGAATTCAACATCTCGTGTGTCTCGCAACCTAAGGTGCGGTCATTGCACGCTGCGTTGTCCCTCAGGTTTGGATTCGAAGACTCGTCGGGCTGGTGCGTTATTGTCTATACGCTACACGTGTCCCAGCTATCTCAGCCGTTGTATTTTCAGCTTTTTAACTAGGTCAGCATCGCTGTATAGTTCGTCATTAAATCTTCTTCTGCATACTCCATCGTCACAAACTGGAAGATGCCTTCTTAGCCCGAAGAAACAGCGATTGGCAAGAGTGATTCTTCGCTTGATTTCTTCGCCGATGTCATTTTGCGAAGTGAAAGTGGAGCCCAGGTAAACAAAGTCTTTAACTACTTCGAAGTTGTATCTGTCCATCGTGACGTTTTGTCCGAGTCGCCGATGTTGAGAGTCCTTTCTCGTTGACAGTATATCTTTTCCTTTTTGTCCTCACTTACAGCCAGACCCATCTTCGCCGCCTCCGTTTCAATGCTTGCAAATGCGCCACTGACAGCTCGCCGAGTTCTCCCAATAATGTCAATATCATCGGCATAGGCAAGTAGTTGAACGGACTTTTGAAAAATTGTACCTCTGGTGTTGGCTTGTGAGTTTCGTACAATTGCTTCAAGAACGATGTTAAAGAAAGTACATGATAGCGCGTCGCCTTGAAATAAACCTTTTTAGACATCAATGACTCGTTGGTGTTCTTGCAGACTTTGACAGAGCAGCGTCATCCATCGTCATCCTGCACAAACGGACGTGTTTGGTGGGGATGCCAAAACTTCAGGAGACATATTCCTCTGTATTCGGCGCAGTTCAGAGTATCTCCTTTCTTGTGAAAAAGAGTTCAGAGCATCCCCTTCGTCATACACAACTACTGCCTAAAAACGCACAATTTAAATAAAGTCAGTTAGCCAAAATGTGTATCATTGTGATTTATTATAACTTAGATGAACAATCATAGTTTCTGATCGAGATTTACACATGAGAATGTAGACATATGTATATAGTATATATGTATGTTGTAAATAGTGTGATGACTAGGTGAATAAATAGTTTACGACTTACATTAATGGAACACGGGTAGTATTCAAAAAAAAAAAAAAAAATAGAACGTTCTTTTGGGCACAATATTCTCGAGAGTCTCATCGAGGCAAAAGTTACTTTTGGTCAGATATTCTTTGTACTTGGGCTTGAATAGATCCAAACCTTAAAATACTCGTCCACAATGTCGCCGAATTGATATTCGAAATCTATTTACACTAATTTAAATAAATAACTACTTTGAACACACACGATAAAATATTTGATGTGGTATTTGTATAAATGGCAGTGTATGATGTGACTATAATGGGCTATTCTATGTCGTTTGTCGGATTTATTTGTGCGGACTCAAGCTGCGATCGTAGTCACGACAGGATGATGGTGGTAGGCTCATCGAAACGGCGTTGTCCAAGCTAGAAGGCAAAAGAACGAATTGCTTCACTTTACAAACACAAAAAGTACAAACTCACCGCCGAGACTCCGTTTCGAGGAGAGTCGGATCTAAGGGCTGTTGTGATACGTGCCTCAAGGAGTCGCCCAAGGTGCTTCGCAAGTGTTGCATTTCCCGGTTTGCCCGTGAGCTACGCAAAATATACTGTTGACGTCGCTTAGCTTCCTGCGCCAATTGCTCTCTCAGCATTGAGATCTAGAAGATTTCATTTCAAAGTGTCTTGCTGTACTCAAAAATCATAAGCTTACCTGATTTTCCAGCCTCAGAACCTGTTGTCGATGAGCTTGCTCACGAGCGTCCAACAGCTTTTCTGCATGCAACTGTGCACTGCGATAGCGCTCCGAATCGCCATCAAGACATTTCGCACTGTCATGCACTCTGGCCTTGACTCTGGCCAGTTCGGACTCCTTCTCAGCGAGGAGTGTCTCCAAACGCCTAACTTTCAGACGTAGGTCTCTGGTTTCCTGTTCGATGACGGCATGATCCAAGCCGCAGCTATACCCACTCGATTTCATGTAGTTGTCGTTTTCCATGCGATTCGAGTCGTAGTCCCCTGTGTCGTAGTAGCTCTTCTCCGATCGATCAAAAGCGCCACCTGTTGCCGAGAATTTGCTCTGGCGATCACCCTCTAGTTGCTTGATTTTATCCTTGAGGGTCTGCAACTTTCCGCGAAGCTCGGACTTCTCTCGTTGCGACGACTTCAACTGACGACTCAGATCGTTGTCTTCGCTGTACTTGTCCATTTCGCCACCCTTAGCATCGCCAGACTCCTCCTTCCACTTGGCTATTCGCAGTTGAGACTCTAAAGCTGAGCGCTGAACTTCTAGTTCTGTAACCTGCTCTTGCAGACGCTGCACTGAATCAAGTTGAGCTTGTTGGGTACGTCGTAGTTCGTTGACGTTTCCTTGGGCATTTTCTAACCGGTCGGCCAGAATGCGTTTCTCATTCTCCACCGTCTGCAGGTTCTTCTGCAGCATTTTCATTTTGTCTTGATTCGATTGTGACGAGTGACCCTGCTCGGACAGCTCCTTGCTAAGTGTTTTAATTTCACCGCGTAGCTCAGTCTCGTTGAGGGCGGATTTTTGTAAACGGTCTTTCAGTTGGTCAACAGTTGATTTAAGTGATGCACAACGGTCTTCCAACTGAGCAGAGGATCGGTTTTGATTCTCCAGTCGCTCTTGCAGCTGTCGAATTGTCGAGTCTTTCTCCTGCAAAACCATTTGCAATCGGGTGATGTCACCCTCCATGGCGACGCGTTGAAGGTCCAGCTTAGAGGCTCTGCCTTCGATTTTGGCTAACTCCTCTTGTAGCTGACGCTTTTCGGCCTCCAGCTTGGCGCCGTGTTGACGGCATTTTTCCAAACGCTCCTGAAATATCAAACAGTTTATTCAATTAAAAGTGCAGCAAGAGTGGCAGTGCTTTTGGGCAAGGTCGGCACGAAGTACGGGAACGCTTCAAGAGGCCAATCTCTATTTTTTTTTAATTTTCGATCAGAAACTGCTAGTAGGTAGAAATAAGTCCTATTCCCGTACTTCTGTGCCAATATTGGCCAAATTCCTCATTTATTCTAGTGCAAGATAGGTCGTTCACCGCAAGAACGGATTTAACCACAAATTTTGTTAGACAACGGAAAGTAGTTAGTTAGTGTGAAAGGTCTCATCGAATGGACAACCTATAGGGAAAGCGTAAAAACCTTGAAAAAATAGATCAGATTCGCTAAAAAGAATACATGGAGAAATTTCTGCGAATCAATTCAATCCACAACCGAAGCGTCTAGGCTAAGGAAAGTCCTTTCAAAAGCTCCGACACCGATATCTTCGCTAAGAAGTCAGAGGAAACTATCATTCCACGGCTAAGATGCATTTTTACGTGTTGGCTGAAGCTATGTTATGTTCCTAAAGCATGGCGAGCGGTAAGAGTGATATTCATCCCAAAAGCAGGGAAGGCCAGTCACACCACAGCCAAGGATTATAGACCAATTAGTTTACCGTCTTTTATGATGAAAACACTGAAAAGATTGATCGATCTACATGTAAGGCAAACGATTGGCGATAACTATCTATCAAAATCACAACACGCGTACATGAAAAACAAATCTGTAGACACTGCAATACACAGGGTAGTATCTGTAGTGGAAGAATCCTTACAGCATAAGGAATACACATTGAGTGCTTTTCTAGACATCGAGGGGACCTTCAATAACATTGAGGCTGATGCAATCCTACGCAGCTTACACAGGGCTCGCCTAAAAAGGAGCCTCTGCGACTGGATTGCACTCATGCTAGGCACACGCCGGATCAAGTCAAGTCAGTAGGGAAACGCCACAAGGTGGAGTCCTCTCTCCGCTCATATGGCTGCTCGTAGTAGATGAACTGCTTAAAACACTTGAACAGGAAGGATTCATTGTGAGCGCATACGCAGACGATTTCGTAATTCTAGTCACAGGTAAATTCACCCCAGTCCTCAGTGATCGGCTCAATTACGCACTCCTACTAGTCAATAACTGGGTTGAAGGACGTGGACTGGGGGTGAATCCATTAAAGACGGAAATCTTGCTGTTTACGAGGAGAAGGACGATCCCTGCATTCAATCCCCCAAGGATGGGCGGGGTGGATCTAGAAATATCAAAGACCAAACTTAGTTGGAAGGAAAACATAGAGGATCGCATCAAAAAAGCATACGTGGCACTATGTGCCTGTAGAGAGCATTCGGTAATACATGGGGATTCAGGCCACATGTGGCGACAACAGACTACCTGCCCGCCACTCTCGTTTTTGAAAGGAGATTCACTACTAGAATTCCCGAGAGAAGCGAGTGGGAGAACAAAACGATTACGACAAAAGAGGAGATAGCCCTCTATACCGACGGTTCTAAGATGGATATCGGTACAGGTGCGGGCATCTTCAGCGAAACATTGGACCTGCGGGAATGCTTGCAGTGTCTTTCAAGCTGAGATTGCAGCTATAACCCAAGGGGCGAAAGACATCAATAGACGTAACATTGTCAACAAACAAATCACTATCTACACTGACAGCCAAGCGGCCATAAAAGCCATGGAGTCGGTCGTGGTGAAGTCAAGGACAGTAAGAAAATGCTGTAAAGAAATATCTGGACGAAATATCACAAGTCAACATGGTGACCCTATGCTGGGTACCAGGACATAATGGATATCACAGGTAATAAGCGTGCGGATGAGCTTGCTAGAAGTGGGTCGAAACTACACGAGTCGTTGGCCTTAAAATCAGTAAAAACTCCGCTAAGTACGCCTGTAAGGAAGATTGACATTGAGTCTTGGAGCAAAACAAATCTTCGTTGGACCAATATCAATACCTGCAGGCATACAAAAGAGCTTTGTCCAGAGGTGAGCAAAAATAGATCTAAATATATGATCGGATTGAGTCGCAGAGACATTCGCATATTCACGGGGGTCATTACTGGATTCCTGTGTGATAGGCGTACACGCGGAACGACTCGGTATACTACATAATGACTTTTGCAGTAGCTGCAGGGACGTTGAAGAAATAGAATCTGTCCGTCACCTGTTGTGCGAATGCCTGGCCCTTAAAAATAATAGGGAAAGGTTTCTTAATAGCTACTTCTTTGATGAGCTAGAGGATCTGGAGAATGTGGATCTTAAAGCACTACTTTGATTCATGCTCAAATCTGGGTGGTTCTTGTAAATAAGCAGACTCTGCATCATCAGCTACTTTCAGGACAAACTAAAGAACCTGCACTTAACAGAGCTTTAAGACCCCAAGTGATTCTTACTAAATCTATGGGGCTCAATTTAATAAGCGGCGTAATTAATTTCTTTAACAGGTTTTCAATGGAAGGTACCCGTAATTGGACACAATGGACCCAACTGATGGTCTACGTGAAGCCGTGGCAACCGCCATAAGGGCACCAACTTACCTACCTACCTACCTAGTGTGAAAGTAGATTAAGTTAAAGCCCCATAGTATTTGAAAAGCCCCAAAAACATAATAAAACCTGCCCTGACCTTCCACTTCCACTTGAAATGGCAACAAAAATTGCGGAACTTTGTTTAATCTTTTCGCGTCTTATGCAATCGTATTTCCTTCTTTTCTTGGTCTCTTAAGATTAATCAGCAAAAGATTTAAAAACAAACGAGATCTTGAAATTTTGCATCCTATTTCATCATTTCCATAGAGAGATCTAAACAAGTGAACTTTGGTTCTGATTTTTGTTTACGATACTTGATGTCTGAAGACGCATTGCTTCCGAAAGGTTAGCACATGCGCTTTGCTGATGACTTTTTAATGGCACACGATTGATAATGTCTTAATTTTAGTTTGTAGTCAACAATTTGAATCACTTACCTCGGTCTGGTTGTTCTCTTCGGCGCCGGCACCCAGCTGCAGCTCTAAGTTTGACAATTTCTCACGGAGCTGCTGGCTCTCGTCAGTCTTCTGACGCAGTGAGTCTTCTACCGATTGTAGAGTGGAAGACTTGATGGTCAGTTGGCCCTCCAAGTTGCTCTTCTCCTCTTGAAGATGTCGCAGGACCTGATGCAGCTTGGACACTTTACTGTCACATTTTACTTGCTGATCGGCTGCTTCCTGCAGCTGTTTCTTGGTGGTGTTCAGTTGGGCCTTAAAGTCATCCTTTTCCCGTTCGATTTGGGCAACTTGATGCATAAGATTGCGAACGCCCTTGCGAACCAGATCGGGATCTACATCGATCATTGGACCATCGGGGCAGTTCGAAGTGCTGCGAGTGTCAAAATCGTGACAGCCACTTCGAACCGGACTGAAGCGTCGCGAAGGGCTGACCAATCTGTGAGATAGGCTGACAGTGCCATCGAACTGGATGCCAGCAATACGGCGTAGGGTATGCGCAATCGAGCTCAATTTGTGCTCTGCATCACGTTTATGCGCTTCCACGTTGCATAGTTGTTCTTCTAGGGCGCGTATGCGTCCATCGGCTCCACCCAGTCGGGCTTTCAATTCTTGAATTTGCTGGGTAGCATCGGCTAGGCAAACCTCAAGGTTGTGCTTTTGATCCTCAATGCGCTTCTCACGACAACGTCCCTCATCCAGTCGTGCGACCAGCTCTTGTTCGCGATTATGGAACCTGTGCTCCTCCTGACCGGCTTGACAACGAACTCGGCCCAACTCTTGACGGGTGGCGCATAGATTGGTTTCCAAGTCAGCGAGCTGAAAAGAGACATTTATTTAATTTCGTTATACACCGAACCACGTCACGGGGTGTGAGGTGTCTTACCTGCTTTTTCACTTGAACCAGTTCCTGCAGTGCACGCTCCTTGGCTTCCATTTCAGCAGTCAATTTGTTTTGCAGTTCTTTTTCCCCGTCGTCCTTCTGTGAGAACTCAATCTGAGTCTTCTGTAATGTACTCCTTGTGGAAGTTAACTCTTGGCTGGCCTTGGTCAAATTGTTTTCCGTCTCCTTTAGCAGAGTACTGAGACGTGTGCGATCGTTCTCCAGTGAGTTCTTGCTGTCTTCGAGGTTGGCTATTTTTTGCACTGCCTCCTCAATGGCCCTTGCCTGCTCTCGTTTGGCACTTTCAACGCGTTTAACGTGGTCCCGTAGTTCCTTATTGCTGTTGGCGTACTTGTCGCGTTCGATATTACTGTCGGCCAGTGCTCGACGGTTGTCTGTGAGTTCTTTGCGCAGTGCTTCGGTTTGTCCTTCGCCTAAAGAGGAATATTAAGTTTGTCAATAAGGAAGTCTAGGTATTAGAAAAAAAATTAAAACTAGTTTTCAAATCTGCAAGGGGTTTTTAAATCCTTAGGGTAACAACATTCGGCGTGGGTTCTAACCCTATACACTGCAACCAGAAGAGATCTATTTTGGCCTTTTTTATTTAACCTAAGAAGCTAGTGAGGCTCTTTATAAACCTCAGGACCCTTTTTGGTTCCGTTTTTCCTATATCAGCAGGACTTAAAAACGCCTCTTGCATATGGAACGCTCTGCCCCTTGCCACAGCAGGGCATTCGCAGAGTATGTGTTCCAATATTTCCTCCTCTTCTCCGCATCAGAGTCGACAGGAGTCGGCGTCAGAAAGTCCCATTTTTTTGAGATGGTATCTTAGTGGACCAGTAAGATAACCCTTTAGGATCCTTAGATCTGCTTTGCTTAGCTCAAGTAACTTTTTTGTTTTACTACGAGCTGGGCTTATGAATCTTTTTGCCTGCCTTTGTCCTTTGGATTCCGTCCAGTTTTCGGCAAGATGATCATCTTCCCATTTCCTGAACTTTGAGTGTACGTAACTCAAATGGGTAACCCGAAGCACGGCTAAGGACCAGTGAGCAGGTGTGATGCGCCTCTTCTAGCCAGACAATCCGCTCGTTCATTGCCCTCAAATCCCTCAAGACCTGGTATCCAAGCAACGGTGACTGTGTTGTCCTTGGCCAGATCTTCGAGGAGATTCAAAAAGTCCTAGACCAGCTTTGACCCGATCGAATACGATATTAAGGCCTTGAGAGCTGCCTGGCTGTCTGAGAGGATGTACAAGGTGGGCCAACAGAGATCACCCTATTATAAGATACTCTTATTTTTGCAAATGGCCGCCAATTTCAAATCTGTTTTGACATTTGTAGACTAAACAGATTTAAAATACAAGTGAACAAGCCATGGAGCGATATACTCTCCAAGAACGCGGAATAATCGTGTCTATATAGTGTTGGCGCAGCGCGAATTAAGTGTGCCGTTTAGCCACCAACCTTGAAGAGTATGGGACCACAAGAGTGCCAATAGTGGCCGGCCCCGGAGCGCCCGTTGTGCCGAGAATATCGCCGCTGTTGACGAGGATGTCGAGCTGTCGCCGGAAACATCGATCAGACGCCGTGTCTCGCAATTAGCCATCAGCCGATCGTCCCTAATGCACGAGGAGCCATTACAACCACTCAAAGTTACTGCATGGTGCGCTGTTCACGCTGGAGGAGTCATCGGGACATTTTTTTTCGAGAACGCCGCTAGTCAAACGACAACAGTGGACGGTGCGCGCTATAGGGCCATGTTAACCGAGTTTTTTCTGCCGCAATTGGGCGAATTAGGACTGGAGGACACGTGGTTCCAACAGGACGGAGCTACGGCACACGCAAAATCGCCCGATTTAAACGTTCAGGATTTTTTTTGTGGGGTTTTTTGAAGTCCCGTGTTTACGTGAACAAGCCCGAGACTCTAAAAGCCTTAAGGACAACATTCGAAGTCTTTCATTTAGAAAAAAAATTAGAGCCAAACACAATCGGAAGACTTCTTATGGACCACCTTGTCTGGTGATTTTCCCAGTGCTATAGCTCTTTGGAACCTAGGCCCAAGAAGATTGGTTCTTCTGTCAGATATGACTATCTTAAATTTTCTGGAGAACCGAAGCCTTTTAAGCATGGTGTCTGATACCTCGATCACAGGATCATCTTGAAACATTTGTAATATCCGAATGTGTCCTGAAAGGTTTCCTGCTTTAAGATTTTATATATCAGGGAGCCTGAGGGCACTAAGACCAGCTTCCTTCTTTACAGAGATATGCAAAGGCAGAAGGCTGAGCATTGCCGCAGTTGGACAAGTTTTCGTTGTCCAACTGCGATATAGCTTGTTAAGTTTTTGTTGGGCCATTATTTGTTCGGTTTTTAACCACCATGCTATCGCTGCATAGGTGATCATTGGTGATCGTGATGTACATATAAATTGCCTTTGTCGCCTTCTTGGTGACTTGATCAAGGTGTGAATTTCAGGTGAGAGTCTTGTCTAGGGTTACCCCCAGATATTTTACCCCTCGTGATAGGTCAATAACTGCGTTATTCAGCTTGATCGGTTTCAGTTCTAGTTTTCTCTTTCTCGAGAATGGTATCATGACTGTTTTTAAAGGATTTACGGTCAATCCTTTGTCCTGACACCATCTATAAGTTTAGGGCTCTTTGCAAGATCTCCGACATAGTGGAGTCGTGCTTGCCCCTAATAGTGATTACCATATCGCATATCATAACCTTGTTCTATGTACCCCGATTGCGTGAGGTGGTTTAGGAGTTCATCTATGACTAAAGTCTACAGTAGAGGAGAAAGTACACCTCCTTGAGGATAGCCTCTAGGGGCTTTTACGGTCTTTTGTGAGCCTCCATATACCAGACTAATGATTCTACTTTCTAACATGAGGTTCTAACCCATGCGTGAGACTCTGTCAACGACCATAAGGAGAAATGAATTATATCAGAGTTTCTTCGCCCCAGTATGTACTATGAGCACGCTGACTTGTCAGTCGGGGAAGAATTCACATAGAAGAAAGTGCGTTGCTCTATAATGTCCTTCGAACAATACAAAGCGGCGGGCCCTGATGGTATTCTGCCAGCAATGCTCAGCACGCATATTTTAAGGGTAAATCGGTAGAGACAGCTCTACACGAAGTAGTAGGTAAAATTGAGAAAAGCCTTCACCATAAGGAATATGCATTGGCTGCCTTTTTGGACATTGAAGGGGCTTTCAACAACGTTAGGGCAGCGGCTATCAAAAGTGTCCTGGAAAGGATCAATGTAGAACACAGCATCACCAATTGGCTCTGTAAGATGCTTGTTACAAGAAATATCAATTCCACTCTCGGACAAAGTTCAATAAGAAAATCGGTCACTAGAGGCACCCCCCAGGGAGGAGTTATCTCTCCCCTACTCTGGGTTCTGGTCATAGACAATATACTTAAAGAACTTAACAATGGAGGGTTTAGCGTAACTGCTTACGCGGATGACGCGACGTGGCGATTCTTGTGCAGGGTAAGTTCCTGAACACATTGAGCGAAACAATGGAAACGGCCCTCAACAAGCTTTCAAGATGGGCTTAAGGGTGTGGACTTCGTGTCAACCCGTTTCCCTTTCGGACAGCGCAAGATACCTTGGCATAGTTCTGGATAGAAAATTTGAATTGGAGCCAATGCTCACAATGCTCTCTTCATTTGCAAGAGGACAGCGGGAAAAATGTGGGGATTGCGACCAACAATGATGCAATGGCTTTATATCATGGTAGTCAGTGGAAAAGGAATAAAGTTTCAAGTGAAAATGAAATTTCAATCTATATGGATGGTTCCAAAACCAAAGACAGTACAGGGTCAGGTATATACTCTAGAGATATAGACCTACACGTGTCAAAGAAACTTCCGGACACATGCAGTGTGTTCCAGGCAGAGATTCTGGCCGTACTCAAAGCTACGGAAATACTTCAAATGGGATCAATATCCAACAAGAATATCGCCATCTTCAGTGACAGTCAGGCTGCGCAAAAGGCGCTAGACGCTAGAGTCTTACGTCATCAAATCTGAACTAATTAGGGCCGACGGTCTGGCCAAATACGAATCTGAACTTCAACAGAATGATACAATCGGTGGTATAAGACCACCATTGGCGGTGGCCAAAAGATTGATTCTCGAAAATACCAGGAACAGGGCAGACCTAAGATAGTCACATATAGAAGGGCATAGGGTCTCAAAGGCCCTGTGGCCAAAGTTAGATAGGAAAAAAATCTATAGAATTGTTAAATCGAAGTAGATCAAAGTTACAAATGAGGAAACATGCCAGGGGATTAGGCTTAATAAATACGGATGCATGTAGGTATATTGTGAGGACTTACATGTCGCAGAGGCTGTTACGCATATTCGCTGCGAATGTCAGAAAGAAAAGGAAATACCTTGGTAGGTTCTGCAGGGAAATTAAGTGCTTGGGAGAATTGCCTTAGGTTTTTGACCGTGAAGTTTCCTATAGGGATGGCGATGGGCCCATTATGGTGCCTGGTCCTTGTGACGAACACCCTACTCAACCTAACCTAACCTAAACTTCTTCGTCACTGCAAAACAAGAGAGTCTTCTACTCGGTATAGAAAAATGGGCCTTAAAAAAGAAATAAGTAGTCATCCTTCAAATCTAGGCAGTAAAAGTGAAACTTGAAGCTCGATAAAAGATCACAAATATTTTAAAACGCCCAGTCGTCAGTGGTTCATTTTCCTGGCGGTATTTCGCACTTCTTTATAACCTCAATAACTTTTACACGCAATATCCAAACTGACAAGCAAAGTCACGTGCTAGGAATACTAGACAACACAGTAGACATCCACGTAAGTATTCAAGAACGAGGAGGATCTCTCACTGAAAGGTTGTCTGCCAAAGTTTCTTAACTTTATGATACACCGATTCCTAAATAACTCCTACCTTGGATAGACTTATAACGAGCTCAGATCCGCCCCTGACTCTAGTGCCATCAAAAGTATAGTACAGCAGAGTATATGATCATTAAATGTCAACGGCAATTACCTTCTTTAATCTTTCGCAGAGCCTCCTGTAGATGTGCATTCAGCCCGTCGATTTTGTCCTCCTTCAAACGAACGTCCATTTTCAGCTCGTCACTCAGCCGGCCCAGGGAGTCCCGCTCTTCTCGTATGGACGCTAAGGTGATCTCCAATCTCTTAACCTCTTCCTCTAGTCTCATTCTAAGGGAGTTTTCGACAGTTCAAAATGGACCTATAAACCTGACTTAGTTTAGCTTACTTATTTTCTTCCTCCTTTGTGCGTATGGCAGCGATTTCGTCCTTCAACTGAGCTATGATGTTTCGTTGTTTCTCATCTCTGGCTGCAAACTCCCGCCGATTGCGGTCCAGAGCATCTTGTTCTCCTTTCAAGTCTCGATTGACAGCCTCTAGCTTTTCTGCGATGGCTTGTTTGTCACGATGTGCTGGAAATTGTAAAAAATAATTTGAAAACCCTATAAGGACACCTTATCATTTGTATCCCACCCATTAAAAGAGCCTGTTGTTTTTCATTTTCTGCCCGAATCATGGCCTCTTCCTGTTGCTGCACCAAGCTTTCGATATTCGATTGCAAAGCTTCAAGGCGTTCCTGCAGCTTATCAATTTCATCGTCCTTTGCCGATTGTAACGCTTGGAGAGCCTGTTGCATTCGTTTTTCCAATGCATTACGAATCTGTTGATTCTCATCGGCATACTTCTTGCTGCTCTCATCTCCAGCAGCCTTGAGGCTGGCGATCTTCTGCAGCAATTCACTCTCTTGTGCACGCGCAGCATTCGTCAGTTGAATCTTCATCTCTTGGGCACGTCGCTGGGAGTTGTCCAATTCTTTCGTTAGCCTGGCAACGGAGTTCTTTAGGGTTTCCTCTTTAACCAATACCTCTTGCAGTTCACGCTCCAGTTGATTACGTTTCTCAACTGTTGCTTCTAAGGTGGTATTCGTATCGAAAAGAACTGCTTCTAGGGATTCCTTTTCAGTGCGAAGGGATGCTAGAAGTTCCTATTTAAAAAGGGTAAGTTTAATTATGAAAAAAATGAGATGGTCACCCGCCAACCCACCTGAAGCCGTTGCAGTTCCTTCTCATGCAATTCAATGCAAACTTGTCGCTCTTCGCCTTCCTTGACCATTTCCTCCAGGTTTCTATTCAATCGATTGTTTGTCTCACTGGCTTGTTCCAAGCGCTGACGTGTCCGCATTAGTTCCTCGTTCAGAGATTCCTTCTTTCGATTTGTCGCAGTAAGCTGATTATGGATATCACCCCGATCCCGAGTGACACACGCTAGCTCCTGTTGTATTTTGTCCTTTTCCATGTGCAGGAACTTGAGCTTCTCTCGAAGGGATAGATTCTCTGTTTCCAGGTCTAGACGATTCTTTTCGATTACATTGAGTTCCTTCTTGATGATGGATAGCTCGTTCGCCTGTTCGCTGCATTGGCAACGCAATTTCTTACGATCTTCTTCGGACTCTGTAAGATGATCCTGGAGTGTTTTCACTTCTTCCTTGTCGGAAAAGCTGTTTGACGAGATCTTTTCCAATCTCTCTTGCAGCTCACACTTTTCGAGAAGCAACTTTTCCAAATCGTATTCCAGGTCGTTTCTTTGCTTCTCCATTAGGCAGATAACATTGTCCGTTTCGATGCGCTGTTGTTCGAGCAGGTCCCTGTTGAGGCTGAGCCTGTTGAGTTCTTCCCTGAGAGAGATTGTCTCTTCGCGAAGACGACTTCCGCGATCTTCCTCTGACCTAAAATGGAGTTTTGATTTTAATTTGTGAATTTAGGGAGAACTAAGCGAGAAAAGATGTCGGTTTGAAATTCCCTCAACAGATGGCGCTGGCGTTGACACGGGTAACAGCAAAACATAGTAAATCGCAAATGAAGCAAATATCGCTGTTTAACAGCAGTCTACCGTCTTTTATTACAGTTACTTTTACTGAACGATGACGTAAACGATGACAGTTTACGTGGGTAAAAATGGCGTTTCAACTTAACATGTTTCTTGGTACAGCACTCGTCTCAAAAACTCAAAGAGGAAATAAATACAAAGCTCACCTATGTCTCTTTCTTAATACAAATAAAATGTAACGACATTACGCAGTGGTACGCAGTGGTAATGGAACATGTTAATTTTATGACAGGAACTAATGACAGTTCTTACGGTATGCGAATAAACCTAGCGTCTTAAATAAATTGGTCTGTTCCTTTACTTTTGTAGTAAAAATGGAAAAGACTGTCAAAATGACAGTGGAGGGAATGAATTCTCTCTCAGAGAGGGAAACTTACGCAAAAGTTAAGTTACGCTTTTGTAGTAACCTGTGAAAAATGACAGATAGTTCACCCACCAAAATGCCAAATAGAATCAGCTGTCAATTTTCAGGCGACTGACAGTTGTTTCATTCCTACGCAAAGAAATTTGTTGAGTAAAAATTAGTAAGAGGGGAGGGAAATATCTTGCTCTCTCGAAGTTTTACGAATTTTTCGAGTTGAGGAACGACAATTGAGTAAAATGCGTAAGATTTCGTAAAAATTCGTAATATTTAAAATTACCTCAAATTCATCTCAGTGATGTCCTTATCCTTAAGAATCCGCTGGATCTCAAGTTCCACGGCTCGTTTATCCTCTTCCAGGCTATCGATTCGTTTTTGAAGTTTCCCGTAGTTCAATTGTAGTTTCTCATAATCGTTGCTAAGGTTTTCAAACTGAAAGAAAGCATTTTACACAAGTTCGTTACATATCTCACCCGCGCACGTCTGAACCAACTCACCGCATTGTTTAACTCAGCGCGGCCTCTCTCCACGTTCATCTTGTCCCCGCGCATGCCATCCAATGTCTTCTGCAGACTATCTCGTTCTTTGAACAACTCCGATAACTGTGAATTACTAGCGTCAAGTTTCTCTGTCAACTGTGACACTTTCGAAGCCAAGAGATTCTTCGTGCTGTCACTGGCCTCCAGCTGATTTTTCGTTGCCTGCAGATTGTCATTGCAGTTTTGATACTTCACTTGAAGATCATGCAATGCCAATTGGTATTTATGGAGAGCTGCCTGCACTGCCGATATTGTGCCCTCAGCAAAAGCCTGCGATGTTCTAGTCGAACCCCTTCGTGGTGACTTCATCGGAGGTCCGCCCAACACAGACTGTTGGCTCAAATGCAAATGCTGTGATGATCCATTGTCGTCAGTGTCCACAGCTGTGTCTGCATCTTGAACGACAGCCTGAGCAATCTCCCGTATGGCATTGTTCAGACGCTCGATCTCATCGTTCATGCGGTTCGATTGAATTGCTTGGGACTCGGCTTGAGCACACCGGTCTTCGAGTTTTTTCAGCTGTTGCATGAGTTCCTGTAGACGCAGATCTCGATCGTTTATCTCATGGCGTGCACTGTCGTATTGAACTTTTAATGTTGCCAGCTGAGCTTGAAGATCGGAAGCCTCGCGCTGTGACCTCTGCAGTTGTTCATCGTTGGCTCGTGAAGATTGTTTCAGTGTGAAGTTGACGCCGCTGCAAGCGCTGGCAACGTCTTTGCCGACGGTGGAGATTTCCAGACCCATTTTGCCAACTTCATTCTTCATAGCCATTTGCATGTCCTTGAAAGATCGTTTGACGGCAACAACCTCACGCCACATTTTCAGCAGCCGGTTGTGCTCGGAGTTGTAGTAGTCCTTGAAGGCCTATGGGGGAAAGTATTTACTCAAATCAGGAAGGATTTCATTGGAATGCGAATATTGGAATAAAATTGTGAAATTTTTCTGACAGCAACGAATTTTTGACATGACATTTGTGAATAATGGAAACGCAGTACTTATGTGTAATGGAAACAATGCGCTCGGGTGACTGAATGATGAAAGGAATGGAATAGAATTCGGGACGTTCAAGTATCTAGTTTAGTAAGTCTGACAGCTGAGTACTAAGTTGACAATTCGCATATGTGGCTGACAGAGGAAAAGTGACGTTACCGACCAATCTAGTTTTTGCGTTCAGGTTACATCTATTCCAGACGAATTAATTATTCAAATTTAGATGACATTGCTGTCATTCCTCACTTCAATTGAGTGCTTTTGTATTGTTTTCTTTTTGCTGCATTATTGGACTATGCTCTTTTAAGTTTTAGCCTTGTAATGCACAGTTTTAGCACAACCATTTTTGGATAAATGATCATCAGCGCAAATAGGAAATGTCACATTCAAACTTGACAGCGCTGACCATAACACAAATGCAATTTTAAACAGTCTAATCGTACCCTAAGCATTTCTATAATCATTCGGCTGTTTTATTTAAGGAAACTAGTTTTTTTACCTGCTCTTCCTCCTTGTACTCGTCCTCTTTGACCATCAATTCGTCTCTCAAGTTCGCCCAATCGTTTGTCAGCTTTTGCAAGTCGTTCGTCAGCGCCTCATTGGTCTTATTGGATTCCTCTAGTTGTTGTCGCAGTGCATTGTTCTGTTGCATGATGTGCTCACACTTGTTGTGCTCCTCTTCAAGCTTCCGACAGATGTCGCTACCATCGTCACGATGGGCACACTCTCGTGCACACTCCCGTAGGCACGGCGGCGTAGGAGGTGAATCCAAAGATGATGAGCACGGCAGACTCGACTGTCCCATCGTAAGGGAAGTTGTAGGACACTAAAAAATATATCAAATATGTCCTTAATTCATCCCCAAACCTTGCCCGCCTTATACTTACAATGCCTGCGCTCGATATAGGACCAGTGGTTATCTGAGGCGCACTACTATAGCTTGATGTTGGGGCCGGTTTAATGGTGTCATGCATTCGGCCCTCCAAATCTGAACATCGTTGACGGTACTGATGAACTTTCGACTGCAGACGCGACACCAACGCGGCCTGGTTTTGCTGCGCCTGTTTGTAGGTGTCGATTCGCCGCCGATAGGTACTTGCTTCCTCCTGCAAACGTTGACGCAACTCCTGGTTTTGGCGCAACAGGGCACCTGTTTCGGTTGGAGAGGGGCTTGACATTCTGGGCGTTGCTCCACCGCCCGCCTGTACACTGGATCCTAAATTATTATCCGTTACCGGTCGATTGCGGTGCCTGGAAAATGGTAGCTTGGGATGATCTGTGCCCGTGCTAGAACATGATGTCTTGTAGTTATCTTTGTAGCCCACCTATAACGACAGAAAAATAAAATAAACCAGTTCGATTATGAATTCATTCAATTTGATGATGGAATAAATGCATATTTAAGGTGTGTGTGTTTGGGTACATCGCGTTTTGTAAATCCGTTCCGGTTTCTATTTCAGATATATACAAACATCCCCCCCAGTTGTAAAAATATTAAATGGAAATGTGCACGCATTGCACGGCCTGTCACCACGCCAATATTACATATTCTGTTTCCTGGTGTACAGAGTTATTAATGCCAAACAAAATATTGTTTATTGGAATAGCAGGTATCGACTGTGAATTTCAATTTTACAAACTCGGCTAGCTCAGTTCTGTGTATGTAAAGGTATGGGTTGGTAAAGATATAATGGGTAGAAAAGGGAAGCTCCTTGGCCAATGTTTTAAATGTGTATCCGAACAAGGGTGACCCACCATTTATGTATGTACATTATATCTACAAACTTAATCGGAAATCTAAGAATTTGTTGCTGAGGGAGGTGTCAGGTTAAATGGATATAGAAGCGTACACGTGCTGTCACATTACACTTTATTAGAAGTTTTATGAGGTTATATGAGAACCTTAGTAGGTTTAACGTGTCTTTGAAAGTGCATGTGAGGAGTGACTTCTATCAAGTAGTGGCGAGTTAACGCTAACAGACGTCTGTTTTGAATTGCAATTCTTTACAGCAAGCAAATAACGAGCGTATAATATTGGAAATATTGAGAGAATGAGAAAAGCTGTCATGGTTGTTGAATGAATTAAGAAAAATGATGTTCATTGGTCGTAATTTATAAAAATATATATATATATTTTGTGCAACGAATAGGTAGATCTGAGCTCTTTAACTCGTTGAAGA
The DNA here is from genome assembly GCA_936431705.1 of Cheilosia pagana. Taxonomy (NCBI): domain Eukaryota; kingdom Metazoa; phylum Arthropoda; class Insecta; order Diptera; family Syrphidae; genus Cheilosia; species Cheilosia pagana. The sequence continues at coordinate 112,944,068 of OW386166.1, forward strand.
GAATTTGAGAGTCCCGATAGAATCGCTCCACATAATACTATTTGACGACAAAACGATTTTGTTGATTTTGATTTTTCTTAAATAACTGGCTAAAGTGCTCAAAATTGTATTATTTTCTTACAAAAAAAATTTTGTTTATTTTTCATAAACATTTTAAGCAAATATACACTTATTCCTTAAAAATAAACTACTATCCACATGTAACGAACAATTTCAAACTCAACGGATAAAATGTTATCAATGCTTTCTTGGTATGTGACATTTCGTCGGCTAAATGCTATATTGTTCTAAAGGTCATTTTGACGAAATTGAGTTAGGTATGCAGTTTTAATAATTTTGGGACGCTCTTTCGTCTGGCGCAAACCATTTCGTTCTTATTTTTTTCAAGTTACAGAGAACTGTTTTGTTCAATAGGAAACATTTTAACGAATTTTGATGTCATTTTTGTTCTATATAACATAATCAACTTTATGTTTTCTTTATTTTTATGTATTTTTCAATGTTGTTTAATATCTATCCAAAACATTTTACCAACATGTTGCCACTCCATATTACTTTGTTCAATATCAAAAATTACTTTCACGTTGATTTAAATTTATAACTGCTTAAAAATAAAATAAAAACAATTTCTGTCATTTATTTTACAAATAAAATTGTCAAGGCTTTTAGAATAAAATCAGTACCAATTAAAAATTTTCTGATATAAAAAAAATTGACATTTAACAAGATAACAAATTCCTGTGTAACAATTCTGGCGAACCTAATTGTTGACACTGCGTAAAAACTGCATTTACAACATCACGCACCCGCATTTTTGCATGAGATGGGGACATATAGATCCGTTTGTCAGCAGTCAATGCTTCTGAAGGAATGAGATCACAAATCAGAGCTTAAAGTGTCATAGATGTTCTACCCATCATAATTATAGATACGTAAAACGGAAATAATTATTAGTTCCGGCGACCAGCATTCCTGCATTCACAAGAAAATGATTTCATTATTGATTAAAAACTGTCAAATGAGAGTGGTAGTTATGATTTCAGTAAATAATTAATCAATTATACGATTTTTCAGTCAGACAGCTATTTAGTATTGGGCATCTCTTTACTCTTCGCGTAAGGAATATGAATAAGAATACAGCTGGTAAGTAAGCCCGGCCGAAATTGGGGTCTCCAGTATGATTTGTGTATGGTTCTACATTAGCGACCTTTATGGATTCACGGGACAATTAAAAAAGAAAGAAAGAAAAGTCCACTGTAAAACATCCCTGAACCCGGTGAACAAGAAAACAAAAAGTGCACGACTGTGTCGCACAAAACTTTCTTAATTATTATATACTATTCAGACAACTGTATCCTTAAGGTACTCACTCAATTTTTGCTTCCGAAATTGCATCCCAGTTTAAGCACATACCTTTTAATTAAAGGTTTTGTTCGACGTGGCTAGCACTAGTGCCCACTACTGCGCACTGAGAAGTGTCAGCTAATTTTCCCGCCTATCCAAAACCCTGCATAACCCTGAAAATTCGGCTACTATAATCAAACAAAAAATATGCTGCCCTGAAGTTTTACATTGAAAAATGAATGACAGCGAAACTCAGCACTGAATTCTTGCCCCGACAAATTAACTGGAGTCAGTTAAGGACACAACTAGGGCGCCCTAGAAGTCATGTCGAATGCAGGTTTCAAGCACCAGGGCGAGTTGAGTGCTATATCGAACACATTAGGGTTAACCCAGTGCGCACGAACAAACCTTAAGAGTGGAATATGTAGTATCCGTTGTTAGAATACATGTGGGGTATGCTGTATGCAGTATGCATGTTTTACTAAATTTTTTATACATAACTTTTGGTTTGGCTTAATAGCACCTAATAGGTTAAGGCTGGCACGCTGTTCGAGTGAAGTGAAATTTGCACTCCTCTCCAAAAAGTGCTGTGAAATTGAAAATGAAATTTTGACGCCGAAATGTCAAACATTTAATGCGAAGGACAATAACAGCCAAGTGAAATAGCTTGTAACGCCCCCTACTCACTTTTTGAACAACTATTTTTCACTTCAACATTTTTCATGTGGAAAGAGCCTTTAGCTCTTAAAATTATTTCCAAAATATAAAAAAGAAACCTCATACTTAAAGGGTTGAGTGGTGTACCTTATTTTGTATTTCTTAAAACTTAGAAAAGTTTACGTATGACCTGGGTGAATGTGTAGTGATTGAAGAAGTAACGTCAGCTGCCATGTAATGCTGTCAAGTTAAGTACTGGACTTTATTGCATGTGTGAAATTATACTTAACTTACAACATTTAAAGTTTGACAGAACTAAGGATGTTGACACTAGCCTATAACCGAACAGTTCAATTAAGATGGAATATTTTTTTATGTATTTCTCGGGAAAGGAAAACCTATAACACATACAGATAGGGTTGCCAGTTTGAAATGAGTACATATCTGGACATTATGTTGACTCGTCTGGACATTTCAAAATTCACCTATTTTACATTTTTTTATTAATAAAAAAGGGAAATAATTTGCTTTTATTAATGTGCAAATAAGCGTATTTATTTCAATAAAAAAAAAAAATAATAAAAAATAAAACAAACTAAGTTTTCACATTTCTCTTCATATTGACATTTACATTTATTATGTCATAGTCAAACATTGAAGTTTAGTCGCTCCTAGGGTCAAAAAATACACCAGTCAAAGGCCGAAATAAAACCCCTTAATTTCAACCTTCGACTGAAGTTTTATTAGTCAAACCGCAAATTGAAAATTCATAACAAAACATGACAGGGTTTGATGGCTTTCAACTTAAATTGAAATTGATTACAATTTCGTGAAGTGGATAAATTCAGTCAAATTTTTACGATTTTATATGAAAATATTTCACAGTGATTGAAATTTTTTAATTTGATGAATTTGGAAATACATAGTAACATATTACATACACATTTTTAAATAAATGATGGAATTTGAAAAATAAGTTTTGCCGGGACTTTTGACTGGACAACTAATTTTTAACCGGGACTCTGAACACCGCTTAAAATATCTGGACAATCCCGGCGAGTCCCGGACGACTGGCAACCTTTCATATATTTTCCATGTATTTCAGAGTGTTTTATAACTCATTTTAACTTTTTCTCGAATTTCATTATGTTTCACTCATATCGCCTAAGCATTTTAAGCGGACATTTTTTGTACTTAAAAGGATTGCTAAGACAAGATTCCGTCCAGACGTGGTCCGCGCGTCGACTGCACATGGCTGAAGTGATGAGCCACACCCATTGAAATTACAATCCACTACAAACATGTTTTAAGAGGTATGAGCAGTAGAAATTACTCTTTCGACCAACGACCTTTTATGCCCATTTTAGATCAATTGTCACTAAATTTCCAATTTTAGCTATTACTCTTTATCAGATAGAAAAAAATCGACCGCACTGACTTTATCCAGCAGTGGAGAGATACTTGCAGAAAAAAAACTTTCAAAATTTGACTATTTTTTAAATTGCACACTAATTTCACACAAATTGCCGTTAAATCAAATTTAATTCACTTACATGCGCCATATTTGCAGAGAATAATTCTTTTGTATTTGCAAAAAAATAAAAAATAAACCCGAAGAGCTTTCAACCCTGTTCGTCACAATCCTTTCGTAACACTATTCCAACTGAATGCAAAAATCTTGTCGAAAAGACGCTTTCCCGTCTTGAGTTTTGATGTTTTTTCTCTATTTCAAACGATAGCCGAATCCTACAATCGTTGGGAGTTTGAATTGTATTACGTTTATCGATACATTCCCGATTTAGAAATATCCTTTGCTTATACTGTTGGCATAGTAATTTAGTATTCCTTTTTAATACGAAAACGAATATACATTTATGCTGCCGCACGGTTCGCGTTTCGGATTGCGACTTACGTAATGACGATGTTTCGACTGGATGGATCAGTTTTTCTTTATGGATGGGGGGGAGGCAAAGCTTGTCCTTTTTGCATTTGGCGGCTCATTGAATTAACAAATCCTCTGTTTCTAGGGACAACCGCATTGATTTTGGATGGGAATTGTCTGATTAAATGCAACAACTGGATATGTTCCACCGCCGAAGAAGGGGTTATCGTTATTTCATCGAGGATGAGGTGTACTTTTGAAGTACACGACACGATAGGGTTTTTTTTTGTAATATGTAAAAACGAATGTATGCTACAACATTCGGCATAATTTTATGGGTTTGTGTCATAATGAGGGTTACACTGTTTGGATTTGTATTCGTGCGGCAGTCGAAATGATTCCGCAAAATTAGTTATTAATTTGACTTTTACGTTACGATTAGATTGTGTGCTTCGGAGGAAGATATTTTATGGGTCAACCGAGTAATTTATGGTACCGAAATTGGGAATAATTCTAAAAACTGATTTTTGATTAGGATCTCTCCATGTTGAGTAGTTACCCACGCAGAGGTTTGTTGTTCCATTAGGAGGGAGACATCCCTGGTCCCGCGTTGTCATGTATTTTGTAAATGTTTGTATTCTTTTTACGCGCTCTCAATAAATACAAGGATAGGTAGTTATGCGGTGCACTATTTTTATCTGGAGCCTATTGGTACTCCTTTTTTGCACCTCCTTGTGAATGACTTGTGCCTGGATAACAAAAGACTGATCTCGTGTTTAAAAGTCTTATATACGATACCGCTTGTTTCTGCCAGACGTAAGTTTTGACAGAACGCTTCGTAATCAGGAACATTGCGTTTGTTAATTTTGTTTCATCAATCTCTTGCACTTCCATAAAGCTTACAGACTGCCGGCATAGAATCCGTGGTGTCTAATATGTCGATGTATTTTTTAATTGAAATGTCAGTGTCATTCCGCACTTTAACTCAATTAAATCAACGATCACGACAGTTCCCTTATTCTCTCAATATATTCACCATGAATGTGATATACCTTAATTTGTAAAAAACTGTCAACGGATTCAACGGAGCAAAAGTAGAAAAATAAGCTTCTCAACTTGCTTTTTCACTTGCTTTTTATTGTCCGTCGCATTAAATTTTTGACATTTCGGCGTGAAAATTTCACTTTCAATTTCACAGCACTTCTTGGAGAGAGGAGTGAAAATTTCACTTCACTCGAACAGCGTACCAGCCTTAACCTATGAAAAATGACAGTTCATGCCTAATAGAACAGCAAATTCAAATCAGCTGTCAATTTTTAGGCGACTGACAGTTGTTACGCATAGAAATTTGTTGAGTAAAAACTAGTAAGAGGGGAAATATCTTGCTCTCTCGAAGCCGCTCTGTTTTACGAATTTTTCGTGTTGATGAAGTGATTAAAATGCGTAAGATTTCGTAAAAATTCGTAAGATTTAAAAGTAAAGTAGAAAGTACTATCTGTTTCACCGACGTTTTCATCTGACAGATGGATATAATACATGGCAGCTTCTGAAAGATTACCAACAAGCAACGCACATTCTCGATGCAACTTGCGACGTTAAGATTTTGTTTCCTTTTACTTTTTTGTCCGTTAAGATCCGTTCACACTTTTTACAAACTAAGATAAACACATTCATTAATGGAAACATTGATACACTGCGCCGATGACAGTTCAATCAAAAAAACGTTCGTCTGTGAAATTCTGTAAATCGGATTTCATGGGACTGTTGGTTCTGGTAAATATGTGATCGCTGACGGGCGTTACGAAAGAAAACAATCTACGATTTTTGTATTACCAATAGGTTTGTTTGACGTGGCTAGCACTAGTGCGGACTGAGAAGTGTCAGCTAATTTTCACGCCACTATATCGAACGCAAAATATGCTGCCCTCAAGTTTGGGCACATTCAAAAACTTAGTTATCTTAAATCGACTAGATTGGTCTGGAATAGATGTAACCTGAACGCAAAACATAGATTGGTCGGGATTATCACTTTTCCTACGTCAGCAACATACGCGAACTGTCAACTTAAGGCCTCGTCAAACAGAGCGCGTTTCACCGCCGCGTTGTAATATACTGAAGAACATATCCCCCGTCACACAGAGCGCGTTTTCAACGCTGCGTTGAATTCACCGCGGCGGTGAAACGCGGGGTTGTGAAAAATTACAGATTATTTTATGACGCGGCGCGTTTGAAATAATTTTTCATGATTTAATATCCTAAAAAACGGAAATATTAATCGATATGTTTGAAATTACCCATATTTGTACGTTATGTTCGAGAATCGTATACAAATGCAGTTTTAAAGGCAAAATAATTTCTCTTTTTGTAAATTTCGTGCTTCTAAATCCTTTTTCTTCTTAGGGAATCACATATCACGGCAAAAAAAGCATAAATTCTTCCTCTGAGCTGCTTGACATTGTTTTAGAAAATGAAAACCAAGAGTCATTTACATTAATGAGATCTTTCTGTTTGACGTCCTCTAACGCGCGGTTAGAACGTTGCGTCCAAATAATCTTACCTCCGCGTAAATTAATCTCACCCCTGCGTTAAAAACGCGTTCTGTTTGACGAAGCCTGTAGTAGGTACTCAGTAACGATTTTCTTGACTAGATTCGTCGGCTTCCCCTCCATAAACGTCAACTGACACTGACATCAAGTCAGTCAGCTGCCAGACTAAATGAATGACAGCAAGCAAAATGACAGCGAAACTCAGCACTGAATTCTTGCCCCGACAAATTAACCGGGGTCAGTTTAGGGTACAGGGCGCCATAAAAGTCATGTCGAATACAGGTTTTCAGTACCAGGGCGAGTTCAGTGCTATATCGAGCACATTAGGGCCCACGTCAAACAAACCTAACGTTTGAGATTTTTGGTGTTCCTTCAATACCGGATTTTTTCAACAAGTGTACGGAATACAAGAAGTGTTCGAGCATAACCTTTTGGAAAAAAAAATGCGACCTTCGCCGTGCACCTAAACCCACCCGATTTCGGCCGGAAATTTTCAAATAAAATCCGTATACCTATTTGCAGTAAAAGCGGAATGCGTCACCACATCGATGTCGTAAATTAAACCTAATCTGCAGCGGGGGATAGTAAAATAGATTTTGCCCTCATTATGGACGACGACATCGACTTCGACAACACTTCCAAGCTGATTACGGTGGCAAGCCGACTCCATTGAACAGATTTTTAGCTCAGGAATCACTACGCAAATAAAAAACGAATTGGTCTAAAGTACGCAATGATTCAGAGAGATTTAGATTGCGATCTATATTGTAATTGTCGTGCGACTACTTCCAGATCGCGTCAAAAAAATCATAATCCAAAAAATGCTGTCCATAGGTCGAAAATATAGAAAAACCGCAAAATTTTGCGAATTTTCGAAATACTCATGGCACAGTGTCTATAAATAAAGCTGACAAGCTTAACTATAGTGGGTGACCGAATTTCAACCTTATTTTGTGTGTCTTCGAAAACTTGCTAATGCAGCGTGGCGATATTGGGCTCAAGGACGTGAACCAAGATGACAGTTTGTTTTGTTGTTTTTCTTTGGGACTGAAAGCACTCTAGCGGTGACAAACAAAAAAGTCCAACTTTGTCTCGCCGCGGTCCTCGCTTATCGGCCGTTTTTTTTTTTTTTTGCCATTTGAATGAAACGAAGAACAATGCATGATAACCTTTCTTTGCACAGACACAAGTAGGTATATTTAGATTTTCGTTATCATAACGCTGTGAGTATACCATGAAAATTTTAGTTATTTTTTTTTTCCCCAATTTTATTGCACAAAATTTTAAAGGTTACCTTGTGTGATTATGGAAATAAATCTGTGCGGTTACTATTTTGGGTGTTTTCTTCGCATATGAAAGTCAGAGTTGATTAAACTGGACAGATGAGCGGATTTTTCAAGGCCAACTGGGTGGAAATTTATTTTGTTTTAATCATAACTGGGCACTTGTAGTTGTGGGTATACTTGTTGACTAAGAACTAGTCGGTTATTGGTTATTTCTTTCTGTCAGGCAATGATCAACGACTCAACCGTGAATATGCATACAGTTTTCCGTGTTTTTGACATCTACGATTTTGACTTTGAAGCCTAATACGCTGCTCGAGCTTAATTATAGCTCCTATATACAAAATTCTCTCCAAAATTTAGCTGAGCTAAATGTAAGCGAATCCCTTTAGCCGAGTGGTACGCAGATCGAGCTAAAAATCAAACTTTTGTTTGCGAATGTCATTTATGTAGGTATCTGTCAAAATTTAGCGCACCCATTTAATGGGTCGGGCCATTTTTTTAAAGGTACATTTTGACAGATCGCTCTGCTCTATTGTTCTGTTGTGTTCAAAAAGATGATCGATTTTAATGAATACCTCGATGAGGAATACCTGGAGCTAAAGTCCTTAATTGACATGACAGAGACAGATAAAGTTAAAATTTAGCTAGGATTTTAGCTGATGTTTGGAGAGAAAAGTCAGTTTTTATTCCCAGATAAATATTGATATAGTTATTTATTCACTTGCGTTTGTAAATTCATTATTCGGAAAATATCGAGAGTAAAATGTACAAACTGCGTTAAAAATGAATTAATTTGGACATGCCCCTATCCGAAAATACTTTTATCAAAGACAATATGGTTTGTCTCTGACTTTTATGTCAATATCGCCAAAGGCAAGTTTTTTTTCTCATATTAAATGTGTTATGTGACACAATATTCTCATAAAGTCCACAAGCAGATTTATTTCTAACGCTATTTAGAACTAATATATCGATCGCCAGAGATCTTGTCGATTTGTCACTGCCTTGAACGAAATTAAGTAATGAAACAGTTCCAAAGTGTCACCGTATTAAAGAAAGGTGTCTCTAAAAAACCGTCCACACATTGAAAACGAAAATAATATAAATATATTCACGCTTCATTAGCAACAAGCAAACATCGTGAATCTGTATTTTTCAGTTTAGTCCAGTTACTCTGTCGATTGTCGTCACTCTATCTCCACTATATTATACGATTACATATTATGTACAGATATGGCGAGTTCATTGGCCATTGCTTACTGACAAGTGACAACTTTACAAAAGCTTCCGTATAATTTTTATCAGAGTCAAGGTATACTTTATATTATGAAATAAATAACTGCAATTGGGGAAGCTTATATTGTCGATTAACCAAATCTTTTTAAGAGCTATGAAAATTGAATTCAATTAAAGTTTGAGTCCATTGTTGGATTGAAAAATAAGTGTAAACAGTCCTTTTTATAACCACCTAGAAATTTATAAGAAGTCTAAATGTGTTTTATGCTTTACGTTTTCCTGATTCTAATTCAAACTGGCTCTTCAATGTGCTATTTTTTCAGGGCTGAGCAGAGCAATCGCATAGATGCAGTAAGGATGGATAGATTATTTCTCTTCAAAGTCGCTCCGCGTGTTAACCTACAGGCTACAGTGCAGTGTTCAAATATCCTTAATTTTGATCTCTTTGCTTACTACTGGGAGAGGTCAGGAATGACATGCGGGTCTGAACCTTTTATGTATAACACCGTCGAAGTGGTTCAAGAACATCAAGCATGTGTGTTTGGACGACATCGTAATCGTTATCGAACCAAATGAGATTCGATCCGCGTGGCACCTAGGACGGGTAGTTAAGTTATATTCCGGTCCAGATGAAATATAACCTCTTCCTCGCGAAATATCCATATTTCCCCGGCACCCAGCTAACAACACCCAAAAGTTTTTGTCCTGACAAGAGTTTCACAACTCGCGCATAAAATTGTCGGTCACTTTCAATTGTTCCAAAAGGAATAACTCACAAACGTTGGAGCTGCAAAGCCCGGTATTTGATAAATAGATAGACCTTAACACGCCCACTCCACTCAAACTAAATGTCTGATATCTATGGCTCCACAAGACATTTCATCTCATGATAAGCATTATGAGAGAAATTATCTCCTGTAGAGTCGGGATGTAAAGGAGTATTCTGACACCGAATTGCGTACAAGCGAATGAGGACGTTCGGATTTTTAGTTTAGTAAGTCTGACAGCTGACTGACAAGAAAGGTCTGTTCCTCTACTTTTAAGTCTTTCGAATTTTTACGAATTCTTACGCATTTTACTCAAATGTCGTTCCTCAACTCGAAAAATTCGTAAAATAGCGGCTTCGAGAGAGCAAGATATTTCAGTCGCCTGAAATTTGACAGCTGATTTGAATTTGTTGTTCTATTTGGCATTTGAGTGGAATATTCGCATCTGTCATTTTACAGAGGTTACTACAAAAGCGGTCCTTAACTTTTGCGTACGTTTCCCTCTCTGAGAGAAAATTCATCCCCTAGACCAGCGTATTTTTACGATTTGAGGGTTTAAAATATATTCCACGATTTTTGAGCTAAAAAAGCATAAATTCCAAGATTTTTCAATTTATAAATACAAAAATTCATTTAAAAGTGAAGGTGAAGTAAAACCCGCCCGTCTATAGTTCTGCTTAATGCTTATGCATACTGATTTTTTAGTTAAGCTTAGCTTGAGGTAAATTTTAACTCCCAAACATTTTTTAAGCTAAATTTTGACAGATCGCTCTGCTCTGTTGTGTTTAAAAATGAGGTTCTTTAATGAATATCTGGAATAGGAGTACCTGGAGCTAGAGTCTATTATACTTTTATTGTCTTTAATAATACAGCGTTTATTATAGATGCTTACAGCTCGGTGGTCAAGATAAGAGAGAGAGAGTTATGTATAGCTTATCTAATACTAAATAAAGTAGAATTTCTGAAAATTAGTTAGCATAGGTTGGTAATAAAGAAAAGGGTGATGCCAAACATTGAACATGAGGTTTTTGAGGTTGCCATAAGTAGGACATTGTAACTTCTTATTTTATACATAACAGAGTTTTTGATTGAAATGACAAAGAAGTCCTCAGAAAAAGTTGGCGATTCTGGTAGACCAACATCCATTGATATGGAGGATTGCAGATTTTGAATTAGGTAAGGAAGCTATTTTTTGTAACACTTATCCACAGAGCTCTCTATGTCAAAATTTAGTTCGGATTTGAGCTGATATTTGGAGAGACCAGTCGGAGAGCAGCTTAAATTTAGTTTGGCTCGAGCAGGGTACTAAACTTTTATGTCCGTGTGCAGTAAGTGTACCTGTACAGTAATGGAACAAACGGTGCCATTTTGAACTAAATAAAACGAAGTAAAAAATGTCCTATGTTTCAAAAAGTGTTTAAGTTATCCAAAATAATTTATGTTGTAATAAATTGAAGTATAATAACGTTCTTCAATTCAATTCAATTCAATTCAATTTTAGCCCGTGTGTGCTAAAACATATGGCAGCACTGCCCTAGACTGTCATTTTGACCGTCTTCCATTTTTACTACAAAAGTGAAGGAACAGACCTGATGTGTTTGAGTTTTAATTGGCCCAGAAGTAAAGTTGACGTTGCTGTAAGGTTTATAAATAAGCGTATAAAAAAAATTAAAAAAAAAACACTTCAGAATTGCAATTTTGTGCTGTTTAACAATATTTGAACAATGGCCTACTCTGATCACAGTATAAAACTGTTTTGCTTTTCTTAAAAACGTTTTTGACATTTAAACCAAAAATTTGTATGAACAAATGACCAAAGTACCCCATTTTCGATTTTCAGGTGTCAGTTTTTAGTTGTGTTGTGATTACGTTTTTGAGGTTAAATATCAGTGTGAACAAAATTTCGATCGCGGTTGAAGTTTGTTTTTTCACTTTTTTTAGACGGAAATACGACTACTCCTAAACACATTTGATCGCTGTGATTTATACCCGCCTGTTAGAGTACAGGGTGATGTTTATTCATCTCTGCTCTCTCTCTGCTTAAAAAACGATTCCATGACTATTGGATCCGGCACTATTTCCAATAAAAAACAATTGATAAAAGTAAGTATTTCGCAAAGGAATTTGCAACTATTACCGACACAAACATCAGAGGGGGAATATGAAACAATTCACAAAATTCCATACGAAGCTGTTTGTCCGTTGCCTTTTGTATACTAACTATCGTTTTACTGAAATAGCTACGTGTTTTACGTTTACAACTATTACCAACTTCAATATGCTTCCAATAGAAGCGGAAAAAAACTGACTGTTGTGCACTAACAAATTTGCTGACTATCCAGAAACTGTCTGCAATCATTCAAATCGAAAGTTGGGCGCATATATTTAATTAAAAGTGACAGTTCATAAAAAATAAAGCTGTCAAATTAGATAAGAAATCTGATTTCAAGTAGGTATATTTCTTTTCCAGTTTCCAATGCATCAATTCTACCTAACTCCGCCAATATACGTAGATGAATCTGCTCTCCTTAAGTGTACGTAATACTTAATTTGTATTTGTTTTGCAATGTCAAATTAGAATCGATTTACCCCATGAGATAAGAAGTCACTTTGTAACCTAAGGTGACCACTTGACAGCACATATATTTAATGGCCAACCAAAATATCAGTTGTTTTTCCTTCTTTCCGACCAAGTCAAATGATTGTTCTAATCATCATCCAAACGGCAGCTCTGCTATCGTCACAAACAATACCTTCCAGTCGAACTGAGTTCAGTTTAAGGCGACCTGTTAAACAATCTGTTAACGATTCGTTGTTTTGCCGGAGCGGCGAAACTGAGTGACACCCCCTCTAGAAATAACAACACAACCCCAGACTATGTGACCCCAAAAAAAACTATTATAACAACAATGATAATGAACAAACCGCGATTACACTCACGATGTGGGACTGGGAACAAGCAAATAAACACCAACCGATTCGACAGATTTGTTCTCATAGTGCACCGCGCCTTAAATAGAAATATTCAAATAAAGCCACTTTTCCCAGAAACCTTAAATCTATATTGATCCTCGCAGAGGTACCTACAGTGCTTTCAACAAATATTTTCGGCCATTGCACACGTGCAGCCGCAGAGCGTTATCTTCGAAATATGACCACCGGCCCAGGCCCGGCAGTGTGTATTGCAATTTCACTTTTGCACTCTGGCGGAGCGCTGATAAGGCCGCCCCAATCCATGCCACTTGCACACTTGCGCATTTCGTCTGAGCTGTTTAATATTATACGTGTCGTTTTTTTGCCGTTGCTAGAGCGCTTATAAATTAAATTGTTTTAAGAAAAATATATAGCAGAGGATCAAAGTACGTGATAATGGTGTATTATTGTGCTCCACTGGCACCGCCGCCGCTCGGCGTACATCTTCGAGCGATCTAGCTACGACTCCCCTATGTGGGAATGAGAACTTAAAAGATGCGACCGTAATTAAAAATCATTTAGTCTCTAAATTTCTGCCAACGTTGCATATCAATATCAGCATTCGTGTTTCGTGTATATTGAATCGCTTTCGTAGATCCATTTCGTTTGTGAGGAGAAAATTGTTTTTTTTTTTCGAATTCGTCGTCGTAGTCGAATCGTTTCGTTTCGTTTCGTGTGTCGTGAATCACTGGAAATATCGTCGTAGAATGCCGGCGACAAATAATGGCGGCGGAAAATCGTTGAAGGATCCGAAGCCAGAGCCGCTGCGTCGATCGGCGAGTTCGGGACAAATAATCACTCCAATGCCGCCGCATCCGACGCGTCGCACTTTTACCTCGTCTTTCATGCAGATCCCAGAGGATCGGGAGATTGAAATTGTTCGGCCTTCGAAGCAGGCGCTCAATCAGGATGCGGCCGGAATACAGGAGCGGCCTACCTCACGTGCGTTGTCGTTTTGGAACTCTCCGTTGGGGATGCTGATACTGTGGTGGTCCGAACTTGTTATGAATCTGACACTGAATATTTTGCGGCAGGTACTGCAAGTGGTGATGTTCGTGCCGCTTTCGATCGCAGCGCCGAGCTTCTGGCTATCTGCGTTGCTTTGGATATTCTGGAAACTAGTGCGTATTCCGATTTCCATGCTAAAATGGGTTCTAAGTTCAACGGCCGACGACTTAATCAGCAACAACACCGCAAATAGAAGCGATAAACGCACAGTCCTTATCAGCTGCGGCAGCACAATACAAACGCTTCACTTGGCACGCAACTTGTACTCGTCTGGGGCGAGAGTTATTGTTTTCGAGTTTGAAGGACACTTTGGATTGGCGCGATTCTCGACCGCGGTACACAAGTTTTACACGGTGCCCAGGCCCACGGCAGAGAATCCTGACAATTACATTGCAGCGCTCTGCAATATTGTAGATAAGGAGAAGCCGACCTATTATGTGCCCGTGTGTGCTACGAGCCCGGCATACTATGACGCTCTGGCTAAGCCGCACCTGGAGTTGTTGGGTTGCGCTACATTCCTGCCCAACCTGCAGGAGAACATTGTGTTGGATGACTCGTTGAAGTTCTTCCAGAAATGCCGTGCCAGTGGAATACCTCTGCCTCCCTACAAGGTTCTGTCGTCGAAGGAAGACTTGCTCTTGCTGTACGAGAGTGGATTCATCGCTGGATTCCGCAATATCATGATGGCTGTGGGCATGCAGGGGCTCCTCGAGCGGCATAAGTACGTGGTGCCGAATAACAGGCGTGACTTCAAGTTCAGCCACGAGATCAGCGAGAGATGTCAGTGGTTGATTGTTCGGGACATTCCTGGAGATCACTACGTTACGTGCACTACGGTTAAGGACTCCAGGGTAACCGCAAACTCAACATGCGTCGTTGAAGCCGATACGAAGAATTTAATTCCCGAATACAACAAGGGAATCGAGATCTGGATTAAGGATTTCTTTGCAAAGACCCGCAGTCCGAGACCCATCAACGGTCACATCAGTTTTCGATTGGTTAAGAGTCAGGCAACGGGAGAGTTTGTGCCATTGGGCGCCAGGGTGGGGGTGTCTTTGCCATACATTTGTTACAGTGGAAATCATTCGAAGGTGCTCTGCCGGCCATGTCCTCACAACAATCAGACACACTCGCTGCTGGAAGATGGGCCGCGATTCTGGCTAAACGAGAGCAGTAAAAATTCATCGATTGATGCGATTAGCAGGAAACTGGCAGGCAATATGCTGGACAAACGTGAAGCTCTCTTTGCGTACTGGGATCCATTGCCGTATTGTGCCTATTATCATTTTCAGTTGCCATTGGCTTCGGTGAGAACATTCCTGCAGAAGCGTCAAAGGACGCGAAAGAATCCGGCTGCTTTGACAGTTCCGGTTCATTAGGAGGGGAAGATGGAGGGGAAGGGTCATCCTGTGCGGAGAGAGATGTATAGACTTTTTTTTAAGAAAAAAGGGGATGTGGAGCTGCTCGTTTTTTATTTAAGTAACAAAACATGGTTTTTAGTTTTTAGAGTACTTATATATTGTATACCCAGCTGCATAAATAAATAATAATCACCACAATGGAATTACCTATATATACACACATACCTTATATTATTTAATAAATATAAAAATATATATATTTTATAGAACTGTTTGTTTTTTTTTTAAGAATTGTTTCGTTGAAATTTTGAGCCTATTTTGGAATATAAATTCTGACCTGTTATACTTAAATTGCCTCAAAAGATGGTGACATAATTTTGCAAGCTTGTATATGATTGTTGAAAAGTTCTCTGCCAATTAGGAAGCTGTCCTATTTAGTTAAACTCGCGATTATTGAATAGAAAGTTTCGTACTATACCGAGTTCACAATATGTAAATACTTACGTCTCGGAAAAGTAAACCTGATATAAGGCGTGTTTTATTGGTTTATCTCAACGAAGTCAAGTTAAGTAGAATCTTTATCAGAGCGTTACCAATTCAGGGGGCCAACTATGTAATTCGATTTTATTTCCGATTCTATTCGAAAGTTGTTCCGATTCTACTTTTAAATAGAACAGTTTTCGTTCGTGCTTTAAAAAATCAGGCAAAGTAAGTTTTTTATTAATTTCAAAGTATGACAGTTATTGCTTTTGCCATTGAATTGAATTGTCAGTTCATTTCCACTTCAGTCAGTTATTAACAAAAAATTATTTATTAGTTCATTGACAAATAAAGGCTGGTACGGTGTTCGAGTGAAGTGAAATTTTTCACAAAAATTTTTCACTGCGAAAAGTCAAAGTGTATTTTCCACGTGAAGATTTCACTAGGCAGTACGCTATTCGAGTGAAAAATAATTGTTCAAAAAGTGATTTGTAGGGGGCGTTACTTAAGCTATTTCACTTACTTGGCTTTTATTGTCCGTCGAACCGTCGCATTAAATTTTTTGACATTTCGGCGTGAAAATTTCACTTTCGATTTTACAGCACTTTTTGAAGAGGAGTGAAAATTTCACTTCACGCGAACAGCGTACCAGCCTTAAACGTTGACAAATGTTTTATCAATTCGCTAAAAGTTATTTCCACTAGCCCTGCCAATTAGGAACAGTCACATCTTTGTCAATTGTGAATTGCGACAGACGTGAGAAATTTTCTATTGAATTATCAAGAAAAACAAACAAAATGTTGCTTTATTTAATTCAACAATGTTAAAAAGGAAACGAATCGCTCTGGCTTCTTTTGTGGTGCTGGTTGGATCCGAGTTGGAGCTGCAGGTAAAAGAACAAGAAAGAAACCAGATTGTTTTATGGAAAATTTGTTTCTCGACCGAGAGTCTTTCGGATATTACGCAAAACTTTGTATATGGAGCCGACATTTTACTCCTGTCTTTTGATTGACAAACATTTGAACGTGATGTCAATCAGTTATAACCGTCAATTAAAGACGCAGTGATATTTTTATTGACAGCTCAGCTATTTTCACTTGTTTGTCAGTTATTGATAAACATGACAGTCAATTCAACTTTGGAGCTGGTGCTGGAGAGATGGAGAGAAAACGATCACTTTGGTGTGCCTCTCGGGCAAAGTTAACGCTGGAAATGTTAAGAACGTAGCTCAAACGCCAGAATTACTTAGCAACACTGTATAGAAAACCGTTCGGTTAATTTGTGTTTACGAACGTGAATGTTATTTATTTTTAGTGGGTCGCGGATGGGTGTACGTGAATTTTGAATAAAACTCAAAGTCGAGCCACACACCGAAATATGTCAATTTGATATTAATTTGACTGCAACAAATTATCGTTAATTCTTTACTTGATTATTTGTTTATTCTCTCTATATGACGTATTTTATTTCGTATATTTTGTCTGTGCAGAACAAACAAAAGAAAGGCTAGAAAATTGGACAACAAACGAAACAATTTTATGGTCTGTAAACACTTTTCTAGTTCTTACGTTATTGACGTTTATAAATGTGCCTTTTGAAATACACAGTTTTTGAGTTATCAACTTTGTAAGGGTACAAAAAGTGAGACGCCATTTATATATTTTTACGCAAACAAACACTTCAAAATGAGGCAGCGCCTTGTGACTAAAGGTAAGATTAGACGGTATGCCAAGTGGTCATAAAATGCCAATTTCTGACGGTTCTTCTGTCAAAATATGGTCATACAGTGTAATGGGCATATCCCATATGCCCTAATGACCCAAATGCCACATATGACCAGACTGATTTTGACAGATAAAAATGCCAAAATAGCATATAGTGTAATGGGACAATAAGCACGAATGCCAGCATAAAGCCTATATGCCCATATGCACTTTATTGAAATTTCGTTGTGGCATTTCTGGCATTTTTGATGGAACAGGAATTTTTTGTTGTTCTCAGTGATAGATAATTGTGCGATTGGGATTAATTTTCATTTTCGTTCTCTTTTTTTTGTAGATTACTGAATTAATGATCTAAAATGTTTGTAAATTATTTAATTGTCTTTTCATTGTAATTTGTTTAAGTTTATTTTGTGGTCTTGTTCTTTTCGAGTAATTGTAATGTAGGTATAAATACTTTTTTCCTGTTGTGAAATTTTGTTTGTGAAGAAATTGTTTGGTATCTATTTGTTTTGTGATAGTTATATGTATTTTTGTTAATATTCGTTGTTTCATTGGTTTGAATAAAATTTACTTGGTGTATATTTTGTTTGTTATTTTACCCTTTTAAGTTCTTTTGTGTGTTTCCTTTTCGTTTTGTGAAACACACATCTATATGTTTTTGGGGAGCTCAATCGAAGCTTCTACCGATGCCAGGATTATGGAGGAAGCAAAAGCTGACAGGGCGAGGAAGAGACCGACAAAGCATATTAAAGGCGAATGGTCAGACCATCTTATCCGCAAATTGATTTCGGCTGTCGAGATCTGACCCGGACTTTACGATGTAGCATGTCGTACATATAGGGTCTCTTTTTTTTGCTTTGTTTTTCTTTACAGCATTACCCTACTACAACATTTGGTTATAAATAACAAATGCCTTAAATGACCATCAAGGCAAATGTGACCATATTGGTAATTTTGGTCATATAGTCTGATATACAGTTTAAAAAATCCTGGCATTTTGGTCATTTGACAGCTAATCTGGTCATTTGCCTGTTGGCATTCATATGCTAAATTGGCATACAGTCTAATCTTAGCTTAATGTGATTTCGTTTTCTATTGGTTTCACTTGGAGATTCGGTCATTTTGAAATCCAAAGGAACAAGAAAACTGCTTCTGGTTGCCAAAAAATAATCTACGTCTGCTGTCAGTTGGATTGTATAAAATAAGTGCTTCTAGAGTGGATTCTGACTTCAAATCAAGAAGCGAAATTTTCTTATCAGAATCACTAGAAGAGTATTTTTTGTGCCTATGGTATGGTAACTTTCAGAAGTGATTTTTTCGATTCCGGATGCTTCTTTTTTTCCCAATGAAAAACACCATAGGTAAGTGTGAAAAATGAGCAATCCTGTTATTTGTGGTTAGTTTTCAAGGTTTGCAATCAAATTAGACAAACCTGTTAAGCTTCAAAAGCGACCGAGAAGCTTGAAAATAGGACGATGCTAAACTGTTTTGAGTTGTAAAATATCCCTTGGAAACATGTATGTTTCCCTAAAGAAGCCTTCAAAGTTTGTCCTACAAACAAATGAGTAGCTCTTTGTATATTACAAATTAGTGTTTAATATATTTAAATTTGGGAATGTAAGACCTACTTGCATGCCCTTCTTAAGTTGTAACTACCAAAAAGTCTTTTTCCTCGAAAACGTACGCACATTTTGTAAGAAAATACATCCTTCCTTTGTAGTTTTGTTAAGGACATAATTTCTTCAGAGTTATTCCATTTTTCGTAATTTATTAAAATTACAAACTGAAGCGTTTGTAATGGATCATCGTTGCCGTTAATAAATTTTCTTATTATGCATACATATTCATTAAATTATGTACATATTTTATTATAGGTAAGGTAATAAGCTTTCAAATTACATATACATTTCTTCGTTTGGTCATAAGAATTGTTAAGATTATCTTCTTTTATGACTAAATATATATGCACTAAGTTCCTACTTACCTTTTCATAAGATAACTTAAATTGCAAAAAACTGTAAGACAATCACTCAGTTACAAAGTTCCCCGAGATATTATTTGTAAATTTCCTTTTGTAATATTTATGCACATTAACACAAAATTCGTTATTATTGATAATGCTTTCTCTATAACTACAACTAGTATCTACATGGATTGCTTTCGAAGGGATAATGTTTTGTTTACAAATATTAGCCACCCTCATTTGCTATAGCAACCTGTGCTTATCAGACCATGACGAATGGCCGGTGGAAACTGGAAATGTGTAGTCATCCTTAAGGACATTTTGGGGTTGATTGCATTTTTTTATTTACGAAAATGAGAACTTATTGGGGACGTTCATGTTCAAGTTTAGTAAGTCTGACAGCTGACTGACTTGATAGGTCTGTTCCTTTACTTTTAAATCTTAAGAATTTTTACTAATTCTTACGAATTTTACTCAAATGCCGTTCCCTAACTCGAAAAATTCGTAAAAGAGAGCGTCATCGAGAGAGAAAGATATTACTCCTCCACTGAGAATGTTACGAATTTTTACTCAACAAATTTCTTTGCGTAAGAATTGAACAACTGTCAGTCGCCTGAAAATTGACAGCTGATTTGAATTTGTTGTTCTGTTTGGCATGAACTATCTGTCATTTTATGAAAGGGTAGCCGACGAATCTAGTCAGGAAAATCGTGACTGAGTACTAAGTTGACAGTTAGCATATGTGGCTGACGTAGGAAAAGTGACGTTCCCGACCAATCTAGTTTTTGCGTTCAGGTTACACCTCTTCCAGACCAATCTAGTCGACCAAAGATAACTAAGTTTTTGAATGTGCCCATTCAAAACACTACATTCACACAGGTGGAAGTTGTTTAAAATAATATTTGTGACAGATATATTTTTAAGCAGTTTTGTTGTGTTTGGAACCTGTCAATAGTTAATTACTGTCAAATATGTGTTCTATATATTTAAATGTATAAACAATGAAAAGGATTATGAGCATATTTAACGAATGCCTGATCCTTTCCGATTCTATTAATTTTGGTTAAATAGAATGTGCCTCCTTATTTTAAGTTATGTCACTCGCAATGGATGTGTGCGAAATTAAACGTATAATAAATTTACTTTTTTTAATTATATATTATCCTAATTTCATTTTGTTTTCCTTGGATATTTTCAACCTTATTAAAATAAAGATAAAATAAAAAGGTTTACGACCCATGGAAGCAGCCAATTGTGACACATGTCACTTACGAACTGTCAACGGTCAACCACCTACCAAATCAAAAGAAAAATGGCTTTTGGATGTTTATAAAACACAAGTGACGACACATAAAAGATAATTAAAATACCTCAAGTGTATTGTTTTATTAATTTTTATTATGAATCACCATTATTCATAAACGTGCAGTGCAATAATTATCCATGTAAACATTAAACTAATAAACTCTTCCAAATCAGTGATAGAAAAAAAGAAGAAGCTTCAAGAAAATTCAATGCAGGGCAAAGTCTGCTCTCGAATCTTTCCATAATGAACCATCCAAACGAAACTTTATATAATGCTGGTGACACTGCAATTCGCATAAGTTCGGATAACGAACAATCTCCAAATACACCATCTGACGCAAGAGTGAACGATGTGACTAGCAATTCCCATCATACTGTCAATGTCGATGCAAATACAACTGCGAGTGCTGACTCACCCACTGTTCAACAAAACTTCTTATCATTCCTCCATGAAGCACGCAGCCACCTGGGCGGGCGTCCTTCAAATCATCAGACTGTAGCAAACAACGAACAAGTTCACCTTCACCAAAACCATGAGCGCGAGGACAGCAATATAAATCGCTGGAGAGTTAATATAAACAATGCTCTCTCCTTTTCAGCTGGTCCCTCGACGGAGACTATTCGGTCCTGGATACCGCGAGGTAGAAACTATCGATACGAACCGCTGAGTATATCTCCGCCAGCAAATGCTGCAATTGGTACTCCAGCAGCAGCAGCATCAAATGAAGCCGCTGCAACAAACGATGTAGTGATACACTTTAGCACACCGTCTGAGAGAATTGAAAACAATGTGGCAGCTAACATGGCTCGAGAGCACCGAACGTCTAATGCTGCACGAATTAATTTGTCGCGGACTAATTCAGTTGGTTTTGCAACAGCATCACCAGGAGATGTTGGAGGCGAAACGAGCGCTGAGATCAGTATCCCACCACCAAATCAGCCAAGTACAAATAACGGCACCCATCGTATTCCATCAACACCACCACCTCGAACTCCAAGCGAGTTGGATGAAGAGACTATTGTTTACGATATGGCAGTGAAAGTTCTAAGTCATTTAGTCCGTTACTTACCGTTTATTGGTATCGTACTACTCAAGTCCATCTATGATCATTTGTTTGGCATTCTCGACATCTTGATCCTTCACATTACGGTCTATCAACTCAATAAATCACTTTGTGAACAAGTCGCCAAGATGTCGCAGAAAAGTTTAAGTCTACTATTTCGTGATTACCTGCTTCTAACGTTCGTCGTTGTATATCGATTCATGATAGCTAACAGTCGGCCGGATTGGTTCGGTTTACTGATAAACACTGCAGATGACCCACACTCTCTAGGTCAACTTTTATATGCGGTGGCCGTCAATGATCTCATTTTGAAGCTGATAACTATAAAAATTAAAATTCTAGTTACAGCGCTTCCGACTGATGTGATAAAACATAAACCACGGGTAAGTAAAATTACAATTGTAATGAATGCGAAGGTCGAAAGAAGAACTTTCAAGTATCTTCCGCGTTGTTTTCTTTTTAATTTTAGGTGTAGACTTGTCATTTATATTTCCTAACTCTGTGCTCTGTTTTTGTTGTTGTCAGAGTTAACAGCGGAATAAAAAAAACTTCTAACCCCAAAATATAAGCTGTTATATGTGACGTTCTGTCCAAGGCGATCAAGTTTATTTTGTTTGTTCCAGGAAAGAAACTAGTGTCCGTCAAGGGTTCATGATAATTGTAAACTGCCCTTGAAATGCGGCAAGGTCGACAGCTTTCAGCTAGAAATACATTATTTTTAGTCCCGTACCGCTATCGCGTGTCCCTATATCTGCTTGCTCAATGTATGTTTAGAAATACAAATGTGTTTGAAAGAGGTGATCCTTTTATAATGCCCTTCGCTGTTCCTTCCTTTTGAATTTTACAAATTTATTGAATAGTTTGAAATCTTTGCATTTATGAAAATATCCTCTACCAGGACATGAGCATGATAAACATTGTCAAAGTTGTTACGCGTCAATAATTCTTTGAAAGTGGATCTTGTTACAAATCCCGAAAAGTCGAGAATCACAAATAATTACTAGAACCCAATCTTCCAATAACAATATAGTACTCTAAAGCTTCCCAAGTATTGAGTTGTAAATTTCAATTTCAGGGCCGGCTTTTCGCTCTAATTGAAGGGATCTCACAAATGTATCGATCATTGGTTACCATCAAATCCTGGCTCTTTTATCTTCTTATTTCCTACACTGGATTGGACATTGTAAGTATACATCAAAGAGAGACGTTCCTGCAGCACAAATTTAAATGCTTCCATTTCCACAGATTGTTGGCATGTTTTTCTTTTCGTCCCTGTACATGGGCGCCAAAGCCTTCGAGTTCGTTGAACGGTTTAAATTTTTGAAAAAGAGTTTTTGCAACTTCCTCAGGAATGTGGTAAGTTCACAAAGCAAACTGAAGGTGTCCACAAAACATATATCCAAACAATTTTATTTAGGACTATGGACGCCAGCCTACAAAGGAGGAAATGAATGAAGCGGGGACAGTTTGTCCGATTTGCCACGACAACTACGTCACGCCCGTAGTTCTCGAATGCAATCACATATTCTGCGAAGTGTGTGTAGGTACATGGTTCAAACGCGAGCAAACCTGCCCAATGTGTAGAGCCAAAGCTGCCGATGATCCTGCCTGGCAAAATGGATCTACAACGCTTTTCTATCAATTTTGTTAAATGAAACAAAAGTTAAAGTTTATTATTTTTATTGCTATGTTTACAAATTATATATTTTTTTTCAAGCTAACCGGATTAAATATAGAGATATTATTGTGTATTTTGAAGCTAAAATGTTGTGAATCAAAACTTGAAAAGTAAAATTTCCCTCAATTTATTTTAAGCCAACTGTTTTACTCTGAAAGTGGCGACCATCACCTTCGGTTGCCTGTTTATTGATTTCCTTGTGTCGATTCTTGGTGACTATCTCTTCGATAACCTCACTATCGCCTTTTATGAGTCGAGTGCGTCCGGTTTCGGGATCGACTTCGCGTCGAATTTGGCTTTGTCGTTTTTGGTATTCCTCTGGTGTTTCGGGCGCGTGCGACTTGGAATACATTAGATCTGTAAAAATCAATATGTGACATCTGGGACATTAGTTCATGCGTTTTACAAGTACCTTACCAATGGGCACTGAGAAATCCGGTTCGTTTGGGGCTTTAGCTTTTTTGGTTTTCTCAAGCTCAATTTTTGCCAATTTTTTTAATTCTCTGTCTTTTTGTTTCTTTTCCTTCTTCTTTACCTTAGATTTCTTGTCTTTTTTCTTTTTCTTTTTATCCTTTTTTTCCTTAGAATGTTTGTGGTGTTTTGGTTCATCCATAGTTTGGAAAATATTTTTATTTTCCTTATCACTTTTCTGTTTTTATTTTTTTATATATATAATTTGACAGAGCATCAAATGTCATTTATGGAGTGTTTGCAATTGGACTTTATGGATTGTAGTAAAGGCAAGCCCACATCTTTACTCAAATTGTACCAATTTAAATAGTTCAGTACTAGATTATGTGTTAAAAATTAACATTTCATTAGCAAACGGAACGAAATAAACATCTGCTCACGTATGTCAGCGGTGCGTATTTTTTTGACGTAACTTAAGGTAATCTTGTGCGTTTCACAATGAGGACGCATGCGAATTGTGTTAAAATGCACTTTCGCCCCACGGATAGTTAACGTAAATGGAATTAGACATGGTGTGGTCATTGTCAAAGAAGAACACAACATGTCAGTTAATGGCAGTTTGAAGGGATATTTAAAAAATCAAATCAAATCCTACTGTAAACAACGATTTAAGTGAATTAATTTTGCGACTTGAAAATGTAGGGGATTGATTATGTGTCAAATGTAAATGTGTATTGTTTGTCAGTAAACGGTGAAGTAGGCTCGAAGTTCGTTCGGAATAAGCGCAGAAATAAGATCCGATAACTTGGCTTCGACACAAATTTCGGTCTTTATGATAAAAGATTGACCTGTCTAAAAATATCATCGGGGAAATGCAACACGTGCTAGCAAGCTGCTGTCTGCATCTTATACGCAACTAATGTAAAGATTGCCCGTTGAAGGATGAGACGATTCGGCTCTTTGCTAAAGCGAAATTAAAATTTCTTCCAAAAAGGAGTATTTAAGGTAGGAAAGTGGAAAAATTGTTTCTTGAAACTAATCGTTCAATTAAAACTGTGTAAAATATGTATTAACCCTTGGTCCCAACATATCAATTAACAAATGAAACCGCCCCTTAACGCCAAGCAGCGCACCCTAGTACTATCGCACTAAAAACCAATCTCTTTAATTAATGTCAAACAAAGAACACGCTACAGCCGTCAGTACATCTCGCTCATTCACTCGTACAATCCTCAATTCCAGAATTAAATTCGCCATAGACGCAGTGTTATAAAAAAGCAGCCGCGACTATTTGACGAAAAATACACTTCATTTACGGCAAATCAATCACGAAAAAGTGTTAAAGTGTCTGCAAAAAGTTAGTATAAATTGTTTTCAAACAGGTTTTCGCCGAAATTAAGTGCAATTATAAGAAAAAATGCAAATTTTAGCCACGTCATGTCCGAATTTGAGTGGTAGTAGACTAGACGCCTTTTGGCAGATCACCGCCACCCCGTCCTCCGCCGCGCGCGTAAATTATATTCATCGGCAAATTCAATTCACACGAATTTTCCATTAGTCAAAACGAGACAACAGCTTTCTCAGTGACAGAGTGTGTTCCGCCTGTGTGAGAAGTTCAGCAGTCTTCCCTCCTCCTCCTCCTGCAAGAGCTGGACTTCTTTCCCATTTATATTTCAGTTCTTTTTTTTTTGTTTAATGTAACAAAAGCCCGAATTCCTTCCTCTATTGTCGTGATGATTTTTCACATTTTTAATTGCATTTACCTAATAAATCCTAATTCGTTGTGAATCTAGTCGTTGCCACTCCAAAGAACGACATTTTTGTGTGTGCATCTTGACAGCCGAGCGACGACATTGAATGTAAGAACAAGAAGCCCGTGCTTGGTGGTTGGTTGGTGAATTTCCTTTCTTTCATTTATATTAGCCGTACCCCTAACATTTGCCTTGCCTTTGATCGCTCAAAACAAAATGGAAATTTATTTATTTTTTTTTTTCTTCTCACATTTAAAACAAAAAATAATAATGCGGCAAAGTGGATGATTGTGAGAAAGTGAAAACTTAAAATTGTGTTAAAATAAATTTTATTTATAAAATATACAACAAAAACTAATTAAATCACAAAAAAAAAAAAAAAAAACGAAAACCAAAGACAAAAAATCACTTCTCTTTCTTTTCTTTCTTTTCTCTTCCAGTGAACCCGTTCTGAGAAAGTTTTGTGTGATCTATCATCATCGTCGTCGTCGTTATAATTTATAATTTTAGAAAATCTCGTTGATTTCTGATCATCGGCACGCAGAACACGAGACCGGAACGCAAAAATTTCGGAAAAATTAATTATATTATCACAGCAACGATATTCATATATAATCTATATACAGTAGTTTTTAATTTATATACCTAGAATTGCATAGAAAATTTGTCGGGGTATAAAGCTTGTTACACATTTATATGCAAGTATTTATGACTTAGGCAAAAGAAATTCGAACGCAAACCAGTAGCCAGCAGCACAAATCACTTAACACACAGCTAGAGAGGAGGATATAAAGAACCACACCGAGCAGAATGGATGAATCGCACCCGAAAACACTCTACGTGGGGAACCTCGAGTCGTCGGTGTCCGAGGATCTTTTAGTTGCTCTCTTTGGACAAATGGGGCCAGTTAAAAGTTGTAAAATTATCCGGGAACCTGGTAATGATCCGTATGCATTCATCGAATATACAACTTATCAATCGGCTGCAACAGCGCTAACTGCTATGAATAAACGACTCTTCCTCGACAAGGAAATTAAGGTGAGTGATCTTATATAGAAATAAATACGCGGTACACAGTAATTCCACCAACCTGGGGTCGCTATGTATGCAGGCCGGGCGCGTTTTTGCCTCAGAATGTCGGAATTTCCCGACTTATTTAGAAGATGTTGACTCAATTCATTTATTTTCCAAAATCGCATTGCACATTACCAAATTACAAAAAAAAAAACGAATTCCACTCTGCATATTCTCACACGCCAGCTAATTTTTTAACGTTCAATCATAACTAGGTACGTGTTAAAGCAACATCAACTGCTTCCTACCTATAAAGCACCGGTCTGGTTTCATGTCAGCTGTGTTTGCCTCGTTCTTACAACTAGATTTAACCTTTTTAAAACATGCAACTTCACTGGGTTGTCAACTCGGACTTTGTCTTGATTCAAATTGCAAATGACCAGTCTTGGACGCTTTTAAGGGGGATCGAAATGTCATTGCACAACATACCCCCCATCCTACACAAGATTAGAGCAGAAACAAATCCAAATTTGAACATTTGCAGTAAAACCTATGTCTTTGGTCGACTTCAAGCAAACAGTGCTTCCGGATTTTCTAACCTACAAAAAGCTGTGCAATGATAATTCGAATTTAATAAGTTGACAGGCGGACAGACGCCTACGTTTGTCCAATAAAACGATAGCCACTCGAAGTACTCACAAACAGATTAGAGAAAAAGTTACTGTCTACGTCTAATCGACTGTGCGTTCAGTTATTTAAACTGCAGAGTAGCGAAAGAAATAGAAAAACCATTAAAACACGCTTTATATTCAATTATGTGTCAATTATTATACCGCCATGCTCTCGAACGCAATTCTACGCCGTTTCGTTCCGCTATTTTATTCAAGAAAGAGTGTGAAAAATACAGGATTTTTAAGAGTATCACTCTCCCTCGTAACTCATTAGTCCCCCCAGCCCAGTGCATATTTCAAGCGCACGTACTCTTCTAAGAACAACCGGACAGAATGATTAATGCGCCATGCTTTGCTACCGAGAATGAGAATGTCAAGGTTACCGTGTATACGTCCAAGACGTTCTTATCAGCTCAATGATGTTTAGATATTCTAGTAAATTGCCTGCTTCCAAGAACTAACCAGTTATCAGATGGTGAACAGTCTCTACTTCGTAAATGTCAACAACTTTTATTGTGAATTGTGTACATTGCGTTATGTGGTAATGGTAGCCAGCATGACGCGATGCACTTAGCCTGGGCCTCTCCTTCTCCCTCCCAAGGCACTGTAGTGTCTTTCAAGCCGAAATCTCAGCCATTCGTCAAGCCACAGCGTGGCTGTCGATTAATACAGTATCACGCAGGGATATAATTATATACAGAGACAGCCAGGCTGCCATTAGATCCCTAGTATCCAGCGAACTAAGATCTAAGGCGGTGGAAGATTGCCGCGTATCTCTCAACGAGATGGCTAAACAGAACAACCTCACCCTTTGCTGGGTTCCGGGACACAGTGATTCTTATTTTTTTCTTGTTGCGTCCAAAGGATGTGTACCGTGCTACTAGCATGCACGATTCGCGGGATATGTTTCTCCAGTGCCTCGCGCCTTACGTACTAAACCACACCCATGTACTCTTCAACCACTCTCCCCGCGGGACTGCCGTTTGGTATTACTTCGCGGGGCTGGTCAGCAACTCATGCTAAATCATCAACGTCTGCCACTTCGACCCTTCTTAGTCTTTCGGCTCTTCTTTGCTCGTTTTGTACGCTCGTTATGTATGAACATATTTCCAGCCAGTCGTCTTCTGAGCTCATCATACGCTCTATGAGAAGCTTTGGAATGGATAAGTTCACTCTTCCTCCTGAAAATCTTCTGCAGTGGAACATAACGTGCTCCGTATCCTCTTCTTCATCTGCGCATTAACTTCGATAGCCGCCGTGCCCGGACAGGAACTGCGTGAGGTGGTAGTTGCAGTCCCCGTTCTTTCTTCTTGTCCAGACCGCGATGTTTGGGATCAGTTTGTGGGTCCATCTGCCTTTTGCCGTGTTATCCCACCGGACTTGCCACAGTGCTAGAGATGTTGCCCTTTCTTCTTCTTTTATCCTTTTCCTTATGATGAACTCTTGCCTGTTGACAGTTAGCCTAAGGTAGATCCTTTGCATTTCGTTGGCGAGAATGTCGATGGGAATCATCCGGGCTGCTTTGTCCGAAATTGTTCGGAATCCGCTTATTGTTCTTATTGCGCAGAGCTTGCATGCTGACGAGAGCTTCCTTCTTGTTTCCTTCGTTGTAAGAGCCCCTGCCCAGACCGATGCAGCGTATATCAGTATTGAGCTGACCACCCTGGATAACAGAATCCTTCTGGCGTATCCAGGTCCACCGATGTTTGGCATAATCCGAGAAAGAGCTGCTTGCATCTGTGACGCCCTTTTGCTGGCGTACTGGATGTGCGTTTTAAAGCTTAACCTGTTGTCGAGCATCACTCCTAGGTACATTAACGACTCCTTTGATCTAATTAGTTGGTTTCCAACACGGAAAAATGCATATTCCACAGTCTTTCGGCTGGTTATCAACACCGCCTCGGTCTTGTGCTCGGCTAGTTCTAGCCCTGCAGACTCTAGCCAATTCTTGATTCTGGCTACTGCTTCATCCGTAGCGGACTCTATCTCGTGGATATGTTTGGCCACAGTTACCACACCGATATCGTCAGAAAAGCCTATAACCTTAACTCCTTGTGGCAGCGTTAATCGGAGAAACCCGTCGTACATTATGTTCCACAGGAGGCGTCCAAGAACCGACCCTTGTGGTACTCCCGCGGTGATGTAGTACTTAACGCCATCGTCAGTAGTTTGCTCCTATATTCAGCAGGGTTTACGGCGTTACCATTCTGACCAAGGATCTCCTAAGGCATGACGTATCAGTCTGCACAACGTTTTGCACCGCTGTCCTACGCCAAACAACTCATTCACGCGGACGCAACAGGTAAAGCAAGTGGTAGATGGAAACATCTAGGATACTGCGACGTTGCTAGGCTTACATGACCAACCCTGGACACTAAAAGAACCAAGGCGCTTCTGCGACTCAACAGATCTAGTATCTCGCTAGTCGCTAATGTCATTACCGGGCATTGTATTCTGGGCAGACACGCGTGTAGACTCGGACTGCCATACAATGACTTTTGCAGAAGTTGCATGGAAGAGGAGGAAGATGAGTCTGTCACCCACCTCCTCTGCAGCTGCCCCGCCCTATCCAGTTTAAGGAGGGCTTACTTAGGTAACTATGTACTTCCTCCTTAAAGATCTAAGTGATCTAAGCTCCATCAGCGCTGCTAATATTCTTAGCTTTATCAAGGGTAGCAAATGGGTTACATGAGTAACCGGTTAAGGAGCCCCCCACACCAGTGGTATGCACAATGGGCCGACTTACGGCCTAAGTGCTTCTCTCACCGAGAGCCACTTTAACACACAAGGTGGCGCAAAAATAACCTTCCGATGTTTTTTGGCTGTAATTTAAAAAAAAAATTAAAAACTTTGATTCTTCTTGTGGATTATTTATATTTGGTCTTTTAATTTGTTTTACATCAAGTCGAGAATATGATGTCATGTAAATGGCCACAGTTGATTGTCATTTGAGCCCTTTTTATGGCATTTTCCATCACTTTGGCCAAAACTTCCGGCGATAGGTCCTCACATTCTTGACGGATATTGTCTTTAAGAGCTGCAAGAGCCTAGAGGCTTGTTGACATAAACCCGCGACTTCAAAAAGCCCCCCAAAAAGAAGTCTGGAGCGGTCAAATCAGGCGATCTTGCTGGCAAATCGCCAAAACGGGAGATTAAGCGCCCGGAAAATGCATCCATCTGCATATCGGTTGTGGCACGTGCAGTGTGTGCCGTTGCACCGTCCTGTTGGAACCACCTGTTTTCCAATCTCAATTCATCAAGTTGCGGCAAAAAGAACTCGTTGATCATTGCTCTGTAGCGCTCACCAGTCACAGTAACCGTCTGGTCGATGTCGACGGCGCTTCCACGACATCTTCGGCTACGGCAGCAATATTCTCTGTAGAACGGTTACTCCGGGGTCTGCCACGCCTGGCAGCATCTCGTGTTGTGCCAGTCTCTTCGAGGCGAGCGGCTAAACGTCGCAGTGTTTCACCAGTAGGCGTTGGACGGCTAGGAAATCTGCGACGAAATTCACGTTGTGCCAAAGTCACCGACCGATTATTGCTCAAATAAATAGTCACCAATATTCCGCGTTCTGAAGCAGTGTAGCGTAACATTGTTTATTAACGTGTATTTCGCATGTGTTTACTACACAAATGTCAAAACAGAACTGACATTTGGGGCCAATCGCAAAATTTATAGCATTTTCTGATAGGAAGATAACTTTTGCGCCACCTTGTACATACATACATAAGCCTGTATATGGTCTGTTGTGTAGTAGTCTGCATTTTTTCAGCATTGACTCGTTCTTTTTAACTTTTGTAAAACGCTAGCAAAAACGCTTTAGAAAAAAGTATTTAACCTTACTAATTTTGACTGCTAAATTTAGTGAAATCATATTCTGAATTGAAAATGTCCTCTTCTCCTTTTTGCACAGGTTAATTGGGCCACCAGTCCAGGCAATCAGCCAAAGACAGACATCAGTGCACATTACCATATATTCGTAGGTGACCTGAGTCCCGAAATTGAAACTGAGACTCTACGCGAAGCCTTCGCACCGTTTGGTGAAATCTCGAACTGTCGAATTGTTCGCGATCCCCAGACGATGAAATCAAAGGGTTACGCCTTTGTTTCATTTGTTAAGAAGGCCGAAGCCGAAACTGCGATACAAACAATGAACGGCCAATGGATTGGTTCGCGTTCAATCCGAACGAATTGGTCTACACGAAAATTACCACCGCCACGTGAATCGACAAAAGTCGGCGCGAATAAGACCGCAAGTCGGCAGACATTCGAAGACGTATACAATCAATCAAGCCCAACAAATACCACAGTCTATTGTGGTGGATTCCCGCCGAACGTTATTAGCGACGAGCTAATGCACAAACATTTTATACAATTTGGCCAGATACAAGATGTGCGAGTGTTCAAGGACAAGGGCTATGCGTTCATTAAATTTATGACAAAAGAGTCGGCGACTCGTGCTATCGAACACACACACAATACTGAAGTGCATGGCAATCAGGTGAAATGCTTCTGGGGCAAGGAGAATGGCGGAGACAATTCGATGAATGCCACAGGTGCTGCGATTATAGGCCCCGGAGGTGTACCATCGCAGCAGGCGGCACTACCCGGTCAGGTTATTACACCACAGGCAGCAGCTCAGTATCCATATGCGGCAGCGTATCAACAAATGGGTTACTGGTACCCACCAGCGGTAAGTTTTTCGTACTCTTTTTTTTCTGAGGCAAAGTCTGAAGGTGAATTGTGTTGTTTTATTTTGTAGGGATACCCAGCTCAAATGCAGACTCAGTACATGCAACAAGGATACTATCCGTACGCCTATGCAGCCAGCGCTCAACAAGGAGGTAATTCAAGAGTTTTATTTGAAAATCTTTTAACTTTATAGTGAACTTCGTTTCGACTGACTGAAATGATCCATTGTGTCACATTTTTGTAATTAGATGACGCTAAGAAAACGGCAAATATCCAGCGTTGATTGGGAGCTTTCTTTCGAGACATACAACCCTTCAAACTTATCGAAATGTATTCTTGTCGCTTCTATCCTTTGTTCAGCAAACAAGGCTCTCTTGATCTTTAACTGATCAGTCTCCAGTTGCACACACAAAACTGTGAGATGTTCTTGCCCTTGTGAACGATTCTAAGTCTTTCTTCATTACCTTGGCCATTGGCATTTAAGGTATTGGTAAATCAACAGATCAACAGTCACCAAGGCCGGCGTTGTTGTCACCCATCGTTATCGTGGGTCATCCTTCTTATGATAAACATTTAGCGGAATATTTAGAAGAAGGCGCTCGATGACGACCGCTCAAAACAAATTTAATTCCATCCATCCACGGCAATCGGCTGTTGTATTCTATATCCCATCTTCAAAATGCGTTGCAATGATTTTAACTTTATGTTTGACTCTGCTACGCACGTTTTATGCTTTCTCATTCTTCTCCTCTCCGTAGCACTAGACCAGGGGTCGAATCGCGTCGTCCGTGATCGAGCATTACGAAACAACAACGAATTCCGTCACTTGATGCTCGTTCACGGATGACGCGATACGACCCCAGTTGGTTTCGTTCTTGTTTCCTATAGTTAAACACTTGCAAATGAAACCAACCAACGCTCACGCAGAGCTGGCACAAGCACTAAATTCCTCTTTTCTTACTATTACATAATTTCCAATTTAATCCAGCTGCCGATGATTTTTTACATAATTATAAGAAAACAAAAACATTTCATTCCATTCAGACGTTCTAATTACTGATACTACTTCATAAAAAGATGTACTTACTTTAAACGATCTAATTTTAGCATCTTATCGCATGGTACAGCCAAATGTCGCTTGGGGTGTTCCAGGTGCCGTCGTACCTGGGGTGACTGCGGCGGCTGCTGCATCGGCCGCAGCCGCGAACGGTAGTCTAGGACCTCAAATGATGTACAGTGCCGCAATGCCACAATATCAAACGCAATGAGATTGAGATGATGGGAGCAACATCAATAGCTGCCGCCGGAGCAGCAGCAGCAGCTTATCCTCATCCTCGTCATCGTCGTCATCTGTTATTCCTGGATTGGATGCGTGCAAAACAGAACTCAACTCATTCTTCTCCGTCAATGAGAAATCAATTCCAACAACAACTACACAAACATTGAAATTCCTCTATACATAGCATCATATTATACAAAGACACTTTTTTGATCTACACTACTCAACACAAACACACACCCCCACACAAATTAACACTCGAACTCACATTTCCTCAAAACATTCTTCTACCACTACCCAACATACCCAAAACACACAAAATCTGATGTGCGCCGCCAAGCCGCCCAAACCATAGAAGTTAAGGTCGTTATTAATGAAAAATTTTTAAATTATAATTCAAAACTAAAAAAAAAAATAAAATAAAAATAAAAACAAAGAATATAAAAGAAAAAAAGCAAAACGAATATGTAATTTATAATGAAACAAAAAAAACAAGTATAACACGGTGTAACGTAAACCAATATTGGAAAATATTGAAAGAGATGATATGTAAAATACAAATAAAATAAAAAAACATATTTTTTAATGGTTTTTGATTATAAAGGAATGTAAAACCAGAACAAAAAATATAGATTTTAAAAATAAATAATTTAATTTAATCGCCGTTTTATTTGGTGGGATTGTTTTCAGCTGCTGTGGGCAGACTGTGTAAGAGACAGTCCTTGTCATTGTTTGTATCGGTATGTATAAAGAAAGAATTCGGTGTCCCGGCAAAACTGATTCAGCTGGAAGAAGCTCCTCCGAACTATTTCGAACATGCAGCGGATATGCGCTATCATGCGACTTCTTCAATCTCGTACTGGAGCAGATGTGCGCAGGGCAGCTGTCAACACAGAAGGCACTATCTTCAACAGGTCCGTCCAGCTGCTGGGCTATGCGGACGATATTGACATCATCGGTCGCTCCCAGCGTGTCGTGATAGAAGCGTTCATGGTGATTGAAGAACAGGCGAAATCCGTTGGCCTTAAAGTAAATGAGGGCAAGACCAAGTACATGCTATCAACAAACAAGCAAGCAACTGTCCTCCGCCTAGGACAAAACGTCACTGTTGATAGAAAAAAATTGGAGTTAGTTAGGGAGTTTACATACCTCGGAGTAAACATAAACTCCACGAATGACACCATAGTGGAGATCCGGCGAAGAATTATCCTAGAAAACCGTTGCTTCTTCGGTTTGGCAAAACAACTGGGTTCAAAACTCTTAACTCGAAGGACCAAATGTGTGCTCTACAAGACCCTTATCTTGCCAGTTCTGCTTTATGGCGCCGAGTGCTGGACCATAGGCAAGAAGGGAGAGCTGATTTCTGGTCCTGTGTGCGAGGAGAGCGAATGGAGGAGAAGATACAACCGCGAACTCTATGAGCTGTACCAAAATGTGGATGTAGTCCAAAAAGCCAAAACACGTCGACAATAATGGACAATAATCACAGCCCCCAGGTTCGAGAAGACAAGGAAGACCGAACCTCCGTTTCAAAGACCAAGCCATCGCGGATGCCAGAGCGCTTGGTGCTTGGAAGCAACGTGCCCGGGATCGTAGAGAATGGAAGGCTGCAGTGCCTCAGGCAGAGACTCTTCACGGGTCGGGAGTCCGATAAAAAAGGAAGAAGTATTAAGAAAGATAATGCACTGTTCTTTTTCTGTGCTTTCGAGGAAAAATGGGATCTTAGTGTAAACTGATGGACCAGGCAAACCTATCGAACGACCTAAATCATATCCCCTATAAGCTTAACCTCGTTTTTCTTGAAAACCATGGAGAGAATAATTGACGTACATATAAGAGAATGTCTAGCAACATCGGGAATGACCGCAGCATCAGTAACAGCCGTAAAAGGCTGCCCACAGGGAGGAGTACTTTCGCCCCTATTGTGGTCTTTAGTAATCGATAATCTGCTACAAATTTTAAGCAATTTCGGGCATTAATGTAGTGGGATATGCGGAGGACTTGGTCATCATCATTAGGGGTAAAGTGGCAAACGAAGTAACAACACAAATGCAAAACGATTTTAAGATAGTCTTAGATTGGCGCTCTAAGGAACATCTCTCCAAAAACCCCAGTAAGGCTATCATAGTTCCTTTTACTAAGAGAATAACTTTTAACTTACATCAACAATAAAACAATTGAGTACTCCGACGAAGTCAAATACCTAGGAGTGATCCTAGATAAAAGACTAAATTGGAACTCCCATATAAACAGCAAAATCAAAAAGGCTGCCAGCGCTTTCTGGGCCTGTATGTATGGTAAAACATCACTCCAAAGATCACGCATTAAATCTATACAATGATGGTCAGACCCATCATTACTTACGCTTCCATAATATGGTGGAACAAAGTGACACAGAAAACCGCCATCATAAAGCTCAGCAAACAGCGTCTAGCATGTATAGGCATTTCCGGAGCTATGCGGTTCTGTCCTACAACTGCTATAGAAGCCCTAATAGGACTAACACCTCTCCACATTTACATCAAAAAAGTGGCAATACGCAGATCAAGAAATCTGCTACAAATGAAGGAGATGATGACCCTTCTTTCAGAAATTTCAGATATGATCTGCGCAATCGGAGACCTCCTCCCAAAAACACTATGTTTTGGCAGAAGCTTCTCCAATACCACCAAACTGCCAAAAAGGCATAAAGTGGTATAGGGATGGTTCTAAAATGGACTCAGGGGTCGGGGCCGGCATAGTCGGACCAAACCAAGCTGTCTCAATACCAATGGGAAAAAGCCCAAGAATATTTCGGGCAGAGCTCCACGCCATTAAAGAGTGCGCAAGCCTTATCTACATCAGGCATCAAAGGCGCAGACATCCATATATTTACGGATAGTCAAGCAGCTATAAATGCCCTTAGCTCATCGACCATTAACTCCAAATCAGTCTTACACTTCTTTAATACCCTCCAGACATTATGCACCAGAACCAAAACCAAAATATGGTGGGTTCCTGGCCGCAAGGGAATAGAAGAAAACGAAAAAGCCGACGCACTCGCCAGAAGAGGTTCAGAAACATCTTTCACAGGACCTGAACCCTGCTGCGCAATCCCAAAAACAGTGGCAAACCTTTCTATAAAGAGCTGGGAACACAATATAACTGGTTTTAAACACTGGGAGAACATCCCAGGCTTAAGACAAGCCAAAAAAGTTATTATAAAAATAATTATTTTGGCGCGGCAGGTCTGTGGGACCCTAGCTTCTCACAAGTCACAATCATTCGTTTTGTATGAATTTTCAATTTTTGGGACAAATGAAATCGATCTACAATTTTACGCCGAGTCTAAACGGCTAATTGAAAAGCTCTTTCGTGACGGTTTTACAGAAAACCAAATTTCACATGTACATATAACACTATTGCAAAAGTGCTCCAACGAATTCGATTGAACGGAGCAATTCTGAATTTCGGGGAAATTCTCTCGCATCTTCAATGAAAAACGTTATTAGACCCGC
This sequence comes from Cheilosia pagana, assembly GCA_936431705.1. NCBI lineage: Eukaryota > Metazoa > Arthropoda > Insecta > Diptera > Syrphidae > Cheilosia > Cheilosia pagana. The sequence continues at coordinate 112,980,660 of OW386166.1, forward strand.
TGTGGTGCCTGGTCTATTTTTTATGATCTCACAACCCTGCTCAACCTAACCTAACCTCTCCTTCGTCAGCATTTACGCAGTAACTTTTCACAAAAGTGTCGAAACTGGGTGGGGTGATTACCAGTAGTTTAAAGGAATCTGCTGACATGAATCGGCGGTTTAGGTTCAACGCTGCAGAAGAGTGAACAGGCCGACATCTATCTAGATAACATTTGAAAGGAATTTGTCAACATAATCAATGTTCACCCGCCGACGGATGACAAAGGCGATGATGTTTAAGGCCCTATGGCAATCATTTCAGGTATATTGCTAAGTTTAAAGTGCTCGCTAAGAGCCAATCAGATGAATCAGGCTATATGCATAATCGTTGCCTACACGACCGCACATCTGAGAACAAATAAGGACAGAGGCCGAATGGTGTTACCCGTTGTAATTTTCTATGTAAAGTCGACTTTATTCGATGGATGTAGGTATAGCCCATTCACAGACACCGATTGATTTCAAATTCCGGGACGAATAAACTTGCGTATCTCATATTTATTCTCATGCATTATTCACCGTAAGCCAGCTGGTGCTACGTTTCACAAAGCCACCAACAAGAAGAAACCCATGTATGGATGGCGAATGACTGGGAGCTTAGCAGGTCTAGTCTAAGCTGTAGCGGGACAAAGAAAATGAAACAATGTTGCACCCCTCACAGCTTCGCTATTGGTTTTTATAGTGGATGTCCAGCTCAACGTCTTTCAAGCGCCGGATGAACTTGTACTAGATTTGTTGTAAGCTTGGCCAATTCGAATACGAGGTAGAAATCGTCCACCTTGCGCCTTTTAAGCTACGGTAGATTTCGGTTTAGCATAAATTTACATTACATTTGTTTAGGTAAATAATAAAAATACAAGTAAAAAGTAATTCTAGCAAGCAAAACGTATTACTACACCGATGATATGACTACCACAGATACCCAAGGATGCCACAGTGGAAGGTACGTTACCACTTTTTCGTCATTAAGTAGACGAGGTGAAAAAGTGATGGCATAATTGAAAGACTACAAAATAACAACAACGATGATGATAATGAGACAATCACCCCTATTCCCATTGTCGCTTGTCATGTACGAGGGCACGACGCACGACGCACGAGCCATTTGTGGGTTAAACGATTTAAGTTCCTCGATTGTTTATTATTTTTTTAAAGTGTTAACTGGTGACACTGAAACGCCATCAGTGCTTTGACAATGGGAATCGAGGCGAATGATTTTAACAACTAAAGAAGAAGCAATGAAAAGCCAAAATGCATTTAAAACGTAAATTGCATTATTTCGATTTTATTCATTTCTAAATATATATAATTACTATATAAATGGAGGATGGATTACATGGCGTTTCAAATAGATATATGTAAATAATCGCGCACACACACACACACGTCTAATGAGTACAAATTTATATAGTCAATCGAAGCACATTAATAATTTTTTATTTTTTGGTTAAGCATGTTTTTGTCTTTTTGAGTATTACAATATATATATGTGTTACATCTAATGTACAACTAATATTCATCACTTGCTTTCGTCCGCTTCTAATTGCTAATAGAGTTCACTCTTTGTACATGGTTAATGCGACTGCGGAAATCGCGCTTTTCACACACCACTTTCCGTTTATCTAGAGAAGACAACACGAGACACACTCAACTAACATTTAGCAAAAGAAAACAACTATCGCTAGCGTTAAAGCCTTACAAATAAAATGAACAAATTTACCAACTATTCTTAAAAAGTGTTTTAATACTAACGCTCTACTTTCGTCAAAAATATTGCTAACATCTAACCGAAACAGAAATTGGTAACAAGAAAGAGTGACGCATGTGTCTGCAAATTGTTTTTTTTATATTAAAGTTTATAGTCGTGTACAATGTTGATACAAAAGTATTAAAAATATACGATATACGATGTGTTGGAATGTATAAAAGCTTCTTGTAATTGTGTGTATGAATGTGGAGGTATAGTTATTTGTTTTCCTCAGTGTTTCACTTAAATTAAATGCATTTACACTTTCTCAACGCTGGGCTTAATTGAAAAAATTGTTGTTAAACCAAAGACAAAAACGTAAATATAACTATCACTTAATTGCTAATGTTGTTACAACAATAACAACTACAAGGGCCTTGCAAGGCTAGTGAAAGGCATTTGGTTGGTAGAGGATGTTATAAACTTAGTAAACAAAACAAAAACCAATGGGAAAGGTGGGAAAAACTTAAAAATTATATTGTATGTATCAAAAAAAAGGAACAAGGAAGAACATGGGAGATAAATCATTTAGATAGTGATGTCTCCGTACTCCTGGGACCACTTTTCGTAGAGCACCAAACTCTGTGGCGCTACTGAGCGTCGAATTCGCTTGAGCGAGTTGCAAAAGTCCTGTTCGGTAATGCTGCGCACCGCACTTATGTCCAAGCGTTTTACCTGTTCCACATTCAGTTCTCGGATCGGCTCGAGCGCAGCGTCCTTGGCTAGTGCTGTCAAATCAGATCCCGAATATCCCTCGGTCATCATTGAGAGCCGTCGCAGTACATCCGCACTTAACGGACTGCCTTGCTTTTCTAAGAGACGCCTGAGCAGAAGCTCCCGTGTCTCCAAGTCGGGAAGTGATACATAAACTCGTTTGGTGAAACGACGGAGGGCGGCTTCGTCCAACTCCTGCGGGCGATTAGTGGCGGCAAGCACAACAATACGATCACCGTCCGGATTACCCGGCAGACCATCGAATTCGACTAGAAACTCCGTTTTCAAACGTCTCGATGCTTCGTGCTCATTGGAGCTGCGCTCCGACAACAATGAGTCAACCTCATCGATGAAAATGATTGAAGGCTGCATTTCGCGGGCCACAGCAAACAGTGCGCGAACCAACTTTTCACCGTCACCCACATACTTGCTGGTCAATGAGGCCGCTGAAATGTTTAAGAATGTTGCACTGCATTCGGTGGCCACTGCACGTGCCAGGAGAGTTTTTCCATTTCCTGGTGGACCAAACAGCAATAGTCCCTTGGCGGGAGCTCGAAGACCTAAACGAAGGAAATGTGTAAAGCTACTTACAGCGACACCATTTCGAAGCTTTACCTGTAAAGAGCTCTGGGCGAACCGATGGCAAAATCACCATTTCTTGCAGTGCCTGCTTGGCCACCTCTTGTCCGGCGATGTCGGACCATTCGACTTTCGAGCCACCTTCCACAATTTCATCCATTATTATTTGAACTAGCTTGGGCTCGACACCCTTCACGCTGACCATTGGAGTCGAACCACCACTGCCGCCGCTACTGGGTCCAGTGCCGATTGGAGTTCTGGACCGCTGCGGTGGAGTGCTTCGCCCTGAAGTCTACAAAAAAAGAATGATTAACTTTTTTGACAAAAGTGAGTTACGAGACCTAATCTGGACGTCAAACGCAGATTTGTCTATTTTGCAATAACAATCAAAACCACTTACATTGAATTGACGTCGAACTGCAGGCGGAGTGGCGGCTGTTTTCAGGGGTTGACGCGTTCCATTGGCGGTCGCCTTCGAGCCGAGATTCCGCGGCAAAGTTTGAGATTTGTTTATGACTCCCAGGTTTCCAGGCCGTTTTGTGCCAACAGTTAATTTACGCCCGGAAGCTGTGTGTAAAAATTCAAAATTGCATACAAAAACAATTCAAAAAATCGGTTAGAGTAGGTAAGCCTGGTGGGTGAAACCAAAAACAAAGCGTGCCCACCATGCAAACCATTGAAATGTTCTGTGCAAACAAAGCTCTTCAAACTCGATATGCATACAAGTAATGAAAACAAAACAAAAACTGAAATAAACAACTCAAAAGCAAAAAAATATTATGATATGTCAACTGTAATACGGTGCCGGATAAAGGCAGCGGTGAATGGAGCGTCTACGGTATTCCAATGTGTGGTATATTGTTTAATTTCTTCCGTTTACTTTATTCTTTGCGACTCATAGTGAGATTTTGTTCATATAGTGTTGGGTATCTTACCTGCTTCGGTTTTCTTGGTCAATGCTGTCGGTGCTTTTGCGGGCACTCTACTCGCACCTGTATTACAGTTTGTGGGCAATGTGTTTGGCGTTCGCTTGGGTACTCTACTGACAGGTACTGTGCTCTGTCTAGCTTTTGTGCGCTCTACAGTGTGCGCTTGATTCGGAATGTATTTGCTGCTGCTGCTGGGCAGTGTGTTACCATTATCATAGGTATTGGTCATCATTGGTTGCACTATTTGTACTATATGACGCCGCTGCTTGGCGGCATTGGAATTTTTTTCTTGTATCCTCATATTTTCTAAGTCTAGCTCAGCGTTTCTTAGTTCTGGCAGGAGATTTACATAGAAGAAATACATACAATATGCAAAAAATCAAACAAATCATAAAAAAAAACTCATAAACTAAAGAGAGAAGAGTGAACTAAAAACGTATAACGACATTGATTCGAAAACACATGTGCAACGGGCCACGAGCAAGACAACAAGTTAACTGTATGTTTATACAAAGTGTCATGTCCATTCAAAGCAATAAAGAGTTGTTAGTACATAAATGCAGTCGAGTCTATACTCAGTCTTTACCTAAAAAGTGCAAGCGGTCTCTGGCCATCGACAGATTTGTTTGCATTTTGTCGTGCAAGCGTTGGGCTCTTTCCCAGACGTCACCGCGTCCACTCCAGCAATCGACTGCTATGCCATCTTCCAGCTCTTTGATGCCCTTTCGATAGAGTTCGATAGCTAACTCCTTGTGGCCTGTAAATAGAGGGTTAAGTTCAGAGTTTCGTTCATTTTTCTCTTTAAGTAATAATAATAACAATAAGCTACGTGAATAAGAAGGTAGCCAGTACATTATGAAGTAAAAGTGGGAAATAATTAAGATAAACGAATAGACTGATGTATATGTAGTTTGTTCTGTACACACGCTTTAAAAATCGATTGTAATGGGACAATGCCTGTGTGCATACCACACTCAGTGCCCTTTTTCTTTAATTTTGCGCGTTTAAGTAGCCGATCTCCGATCATTTTAAGGCTCCTTGTGATACAAAGGGAATGTAGAAAAATTGATTCTCACAAGTTTGAGCTTCTAATGAAGCGTAAGAGATGATGAATGTCCGTCTGCTCCCAAATGAAGCTTTCGACGAGCGCCGAGAAAGTACAGAGAAAATTGGGTTTATTTCCTCCTCCTTGCCGATGCAGCTTCTACAAATGTCGGTTGGCAACTTAATGAGTGTCGTGCAGGGAGTTGCTTAGCTCAACACAATTTATTCAAGAAAGTCTACCAGAATAAGAGATCTAGCCCTTCATTTTGTATTTTCTACATTACGACATTTATGCAAGAAAATTGTGCAAGTGAAGCTTTTTAAACACTGTTGCGTACGGGGCTTAAAATGACTCAAACAAGCTGCTACTGCTAGATGGAGGATCAAAGAATGTGTATTGTATTACTTCTTAGTCATTTCATAAACGCACTTGTGGTTGCACTTGCGAATGCAAAAGATGTTTGCCCTTGCCAATAGCACAATTTTGAAACATTATTGTGAATTACAGTGTTACTCACCTTCGTTTTCTTCGTCTATCTTCAGTGCTTTAGAAATGTACTCGAATGCACGGCGATGATGGTGCTTTTGTTTGGCTAACAAAGGGTCACCGGGACCAGGCGAAGTTGGTGCTACACCACCACCACCTCCTCCACCCAACTTTGATGACATTTCCAGCTGCTTATGTTTATGATGGTTATAAGGGTAGTGAACTAAGCTCGTCGAAGCAATTGGCTTCGCTTGAATTCTCTCTAGTTCTGTACCGACCACTATTTCAATATTGCACTCTCGCCTGTGTGGGCGATAAATAACACGGGTGCTTGCCCCGTACAAATACCGAAATATGCAGAAAAGCTGATAGATCAGCGAACGCAAAACGTTGAAGAGAAAAATAATCGGAAACGATACGACATACAAGTTTTGCTTGTGCACCGATGATCCCTGTGTACTAGTGCTGTCGTCCGGCGATGGGGTTCGACTTGATCTGTCATTGATTTCGGCAACGCTAGATTCACAATTGCTGCTACTTTTACGGTGAGTTTTGGAGTTTTTTATAGGAGATTTGCTGCTACTATTACTGCTGCTAGCATTGCCCGAAGACGACTGGGTTGCAATGCTTTTGTTTCGCACCATTCGGATGGATGGAGAAAAAAGGGTGTCGGATTACCCTTCTATTGTTGGAAAAAAGTGATATTTTTTCTACACCACTAATCACTTAGTTGAAATGTTGTTTCCTTGTCATAGAATTGAATGATTTAGCTCGTTGGGAATAGGTAGTCGTGAGGAATTTTTAACTAAACTAGAGTGCAGTTGAGTGTGGAACAAATGATGGAACTGAAAACATTATTTTTGTTTATATATTCACTGAAATAACAAAAAATAAACACCACTCAAAATGCAATCACTAGTTTTTTCACCCCTTGCGAATTATTGACATTTTCTGTTGGGTGTGTTTGATTTATATCTCCAGATTAAGGTCGTTAAGGGTGTGAGATGTGAGCCTTTGTAGAAGTAGTGGTTTGTTATGCCTGGATCACAATAGCCATTAAGCGATTTGAGTAAATTTGAATGGACTCATATTTAATTTCCAGGAGATAATTTTTCTATGATGTGTTTTGATTTTAGTAAAGAAAAGTATAGTAGCGTCTTCATAACTCAATAATGCTACATCTACACTCTACTTGACTTGAAAGATGCTTTTAAGTTTGACACCTTTCTGGTCAATTGTTCACAGCTATAGACAGCTTCCATCGCCACTTTCTTGCAGCGAGAGGAACTAAGGGGCACATTCAAAAACTTAGTTGACTTAAGTCGACTAGATTGGTCTGGAAGATATGTAACCTGAACGAAAAAACTAGAATGGTCGGGAACGCCACTTTTCCTACGTCAGCCACATATGCGGACTGTCAACTGAGTACTCAGTCACGAATTTCTTGACTAGATTCGTCGGCCACCTCTCCATAAACGTCAACTGACGCAACTGCCGATGTGACCGAACTAGGTCAATCAAAACTGTCAGTCAGCTGTCAGACTTACTAAACTAGATACTTGAACGTCCCCAAGGAAAACTTTGAATTAAACAAAAGACCGACACATACTACAAAATATACCAGTTTCTACAAAAATATAACAAATGTGACTGTTTAAAAACCAGGCCTATTGACTCACCAGTAATGAATTGCGATGCGGATTGTAATTTTTACAAAATATCGGCGGTTAATGTTGGAAATAAGAATGTCCAGTGTGTTACAGGGGCTTGCCAGAATTGTGGGGAGTTACTAGTGGTGTGGTCAGCCAAAAAACTTTTCTTATCAGGGACACAAACTGTAACAAGTCAAGTGGCTTTCGAACGCACCTAAACTGTCAAATGTCACCGGGTGTTTCTCTCCCAACCCGAAACAAACAGAGCTGAAAAACATACGAAAAGACCTTTCATAACCAAAATAAAATCCGTGCGACTATTTGGTTTAAATTTCTTTACAAAATATAACTTAAACATGTCGAAGGCAGCGGGTAAATTAAAGTCGATGAAAAAAGTCGTCGAAAAGATAACCCACACGACAAAGCTAAGAACAAATATTCCTGCGGGAATGGCTGCAGCTGGACCACCACTTGGGCCTATGTTGGGACAGGTAAACCGCGACCTGACAAACGATAAACAAGTTATATCATTCCTCCTTACCTTAACAGCGATCCATTAACATTGCGGCTTTTTGCAAGGACTTTAATGAACGCACAAAAGATATAAAGGAAGGAATACCGCTGCCATGCCGAGTTTGGGTAAACAGCGATCGAAGCTACGAGCTCGTTATTCATTCTCCACCAGCGACCTTCTTCCTTAAACAAGCGGCTGGTATCCCACGAGGTGCAATGTTTCCGGGCAAAGAGCTGTCTGGAAAAATTACCTTGAAGCACTTGTACGAGATTGCGTCAATAAAAATACAAGATCCACCAAATGCCCTTAAGACTATGGAGGTGAGTAAAGGATGTTTGTGTTGCGTCGGTACTAATTGTAGTTTCTGCTTCCAGCAAATGTGTGAGCAACTAGTTGGGATTGCCAGAACCTGTGGAATACAAATTGTGGAAAATCTGAATGCTGAGGAATACGCAGAGTTCTTGGAAGAACGGCGAAAAGTAGTCGAAGAACAGCGCAAGGAGCTTCAAGAGAAACGTGACGCAAAAATGCTGCGAACTGGTTAGGGAGGGTTGGCTGAGTGTATACTTTGTTTTTTATATAATTACATGTATATACAACAAAATAAAAAGTGTTAATCAAAGCTGAACTTTTTCCTATCTTTGGCCGCATTCTTCTTTCGCTGCTTCTCCAAATGCTTGGCTAGACTGCCGGACGATTTGAGCTCAACAAATTTCTGCACAAGTTCCTTTGCACGGCGTTCCTCTGGAAAACGGAGCATTATTTATATATCCACAGAATGAACTGTTACTTACTTTTGGTTGCATAATGAGGCTGTCTGCCTTCATTCTTGGCCTTTTGGATTTCTTTTTGTTCCTGCTTCAGAATGTCCTGTTTCATTTGCCAGTGTTTTTCTTCGACATTTTTATTCTTTAGACGTTGCATCACAAATTTGATATCCTTTTTCTGGCTTTCGTCTTTGGCTGCAGAGAGCTTCTTCTGCAAATCTGAAATTTCCTTTTCACGGACTTCTTGGAGAAACCTATAATTCTCCTTGAACTTATTTGGTTCGTAGTCGCCGCTGTTTTTATCGAATCGCGGATCGCGTTTCTCGGTTTCTGCAGATTTTTTCGATGGTTTTACTCCCCCCAAGAAAGGTACCTGCTTGCGGGTGGATTGTTCTCTGGGTCGGTTTTTATTGAGACGCTTGAAATCTGATGCATTCTTCTTAGGTCTGGATGGTGCTGCACCGAATACGGCCTCCTTGTAGACTTTTGTTCCCAGTTCTTCTTTTAGTTTCATCAGTTCCTCGAAGGACATTGTGCTAAGGTCGCCTCGAATCTCATTCTAGGAATGGGTTGATGTTTTGTTATTATAATCTTTTTGAATTCGGAAGCTTTTATACTCACTCGATCTTGGTTGTCATCGGATTCAGCTGATGATACAGATTCATTGTCGGTGCACTCATTTTCCTCATCGTCTGTAAAATTTGTATTTTCCTCAGACGAACTCATATTGTTGTCTATTTACTTCAAATTTTTAATTCACGTGTGTGATCTGTGATGTTGTGACCACGGACTTTTTTGTTTTACATTAAGGTTTATAATTTCTCTTTCTTACAAATTATACTTAAGGCTATAGACGATTGCCCTATCTCCCTTTATAAAATGACATTTGCTGCAAAGCATTTTTTTTATTTTGTGGAGTGAGTGAGTAGGTCATATTTTGGTTTTTTGAGAAAGAAGGTTCTTGCTCAGGGGAGAGGGGAGCAATAAGTGTTTTTTCTTTTGACGTGCTGTTGGGTGAGTGGTATAAATAGCTTAAAGAACTAAAGTGGAAAGAGATACCATACTGGATACTGTTTTTGTTTTATTTTATGTTGGTGTGTACGATTTGTAAACATGTTTTGTGTAGCAACATGTTGGCGTGTATGATAGTTGAAAACTGTTATAAGATTGTGGTTTGAAATGAAATTTGTTGGTACCTAGTGTTTGAATTGAGATTAGATCAGCTATGCCAGGGGAGATGTCGTTATATTTAGGAATAAATTTAATGTAGTATGAATTGTAAGGTAATGGGCACATTCAAAAACTGAGTTATCTAAAGTCGACTAGATTCGTCTGTAGAGGATGTAACCTGAACGCAAAAACTAGAAAAGTCGGAAATGTCACTTTTCCTACGTCAGCCAACATTGAGAAACTACAAATAGAAGTGGACACCCCCCCCCCCCCCCCTTTTGACCAAGGAGTTAAACAAAGGGCCTGGCCCTCCAGGTTGGGGGTTGTGCGTCGGGGTAACTTCCCTACCACGGAAAAGAAAAGTAGTTCCGAAACAACTACAAGCCTCGGATATGGATGATCCAAATGTTGACGACCCCAGCAAACGAATTAAGGACAACGAATCTCGGATCTGCATGTGGAATGTCCGGACCTTAAACAGACCGCGTGCAGCCGAACAACTTGTGGAGACCCTGGATAGGTACAAAGCCGACATCACAGCCATCCAGGAAGTAGGTACGAAGGATTAAAAACTGTGACATCTATTACGGCGAGTGCCGCAAAGAGCAGAGTCAGCGGTTATTTGGATGTGGATATGTGATTAGAGGAAAACTTAGGCAAGAAGTCTTGGGATTTCGCAATGTTAGCAAGCGCCTAGTTACAATCCGCATCAGGGCCAAATTTAAAAATATCACGCTGATCTGTGCTCACGCCCCGACAGAGGAGAAAGACGATACAGCCAAAGAAGCATTCTACGATCTTCTTGAGACATATGATAAGTGCCCGAAGTACGACGTCAAGAAAGTTCTTGGCGACTTTAACGCCAAAATCGGAAAGGAGGGCATCTTTGGCTTTACAGTCGGAAAGCACAGCCTGCACGTCAACACCTCCGGAAACGGACTCAGGCTAATCGACTTTCCGGCGCGGCGAAATGTCATCGTTGCCAGCACACGACTCCCACACCTCAACATACACAAGGGGACTTGGCGGTCTCCAGATCAACAAACCGTCAACTAAATTGATCATGTTGCGATCGACGCTTTGTGTAGTAGGTACGCGATTGAATGCCACGCACCTGTACCTAGCTTCTGGCGCAAATTTTTCCAATGTGGACTGTGGTCCAAAGTTTGGCACCGCCTACATTGTCGAGGGCCTTTATTGTTTCCGTGGGGTTTTCCCAAGAAATACCTGTACTGTAAAATGTACCAGATAATAAGGGGTAATAAAATACCTAATTATTATTTATTACGGTTAGGTAAATATTTTAAGTATTATCGTGAATTGCTGTCTGGTTGTTAAGGTAATAAGTGTTTTTTATGGAATCTTTTAATTACAGGTAGGTACCGAGATGCAGCCACACATGTTAATTTGGCAGCACTGTTTAGTAATTAACACAGGTAGCCAGCCTTTTTTAATTACTATGCAGACGTGCAGATATAAATACACAGGATAACTACAACCGTAGAATAGAACAGTAGCAGAAACAGTAGTGAAACGCGCACATTTCGAATAATTTAAAAGTGAAATAAGTTTGTGTTGACAGTTAGAAATCTACGATTCATGTTCGATTGGAAAAACAATTTATATGAAATCTGACAGCCAAATCATACAAAATCAACTGAACCTGGCATCACTTATTAACAAATTGACATCTTTCAAACTTTCTAATCAAACGATTCATAGCAAACGTCAATGCGCATTTTTGAAGAACGAACGTATACGTAAATATTTTCAATTTTGGACTTAAAACTAGTGAATTACTTTAAAACTGAAGTATAGAAATGGTTCCTATTTATTTGGGTGGCAGGCACATTCTGTCTTGTGTACCTACTGACAAACAACAAATCTTGCAGCAAATTTGGGAAGCGACGGTAAGTGTATATATTTTTCGACTTGAAATTGTTTCTAAAGCGCTTTTTCTTACAGAACCTAGAAACAGAAGACTTCTACTTACTACAAAATGGAAAAGCACTCCCCGAGCAATCAATCTGTAAAGAAGCAGGCATTCACATACACCTTCGAATGCTCGGTGGCAAGGGAGGATTTGGATCCATGCTTCGTGCAATCGGTGCCCAAATCGAAAAGACAACAAATCGTGAAGCTTGTCGCGACCTTAGTGGCCGGAGACTTCGCGATATCAACGAAGAGAAACGCCTAAAGGCATGGCTTGAGAAACAGAAAGACCGCGAAGCAGAAGCAGAGCAGAAGAAAAAGAAGAGAGTAGAGAAATTGCTGCATGTCCCAAAGCACGAGTTTAAAGACGAGCAGTACGAGGAGGCGAGATCAAAGTTGACAGAGAAGGTTAACGATGCAGTTGAAGAAGGCTTCAAGAAAGCCGTTGCAAAGCAAAATGAGAAACCGGTACTTAAGCGAAAAGCTGAAGCAAGCAGAAACGTAAAAGGGAAGAAGGCCGCGCTATGGATCGGGGCTGATATTGATGGATCCTCAACGTCCGATAGTGATGATTCAGAAGATGATAAGCCTTCTTCATCAAAGAGGAAAGAGTCCACCGATGGCAAGCTGAATGAACCCAATGAAGAGCCACCGACATCCAAAAAGGAAAATCCATCCGTATAAACTAAGTTAAGAAATTTGTGTTTATTTTAAATTAACGTATAATACACAATTAAGGTTAATTAAACCGAATAAAATAATCCTATGCCCAAATCTGGTAATCACTGTGTCGTAAATTGAGATGAGACCCACGCCAAGCCCCATTTCAAATTAGTGAGCATAAACTTGAGGGCTTTGGTCCACTGCTCCTCCGAATTGAATTGTATTCTGCAAATAAAAGCAAATGTTTTAGCCACATGTTCAAAACTGCAGGTGCATCCCACTTACTTGATTGAGTATGAATTTCCCGTGGATGGGTCGATGATCTTTCCCTTCTCCATTTTGTAGGGCAAGCAAAACTCTGTGTCTCGTTTTTCCACCTCTTGCTGGAACTGTATGAGGCACTCTAGGAAGGCAACCATTGCTGCATCAAACTTCGTATCCCAAAAGAACTTAAATCCGCCGGTTCCGTAGAGAGGCAACTCCCGCCCTTCGCCTAGGATTTCCACGTACGAGTGGCTGCCAAATGGCACAAGTCGGTACTTCTCAAAAGTGAGGCCAATCTTGCGTGCTAGTGCACACAGCAACAAAACAGTCTGGCCCCAAGCGGCGTTGATCTCCGACCAATCCACCGAGGCCGATGGCAGTCTTCCCAAACGGAAGTTGTTTATGGTTCCGAAATGGCCAGCGTGCCAAATATGAAACGCTACGTTGAATATATTTGTGTTTTGTAGTCGTTCCAAGTGATGCTCGGCATAGGCGATTTGATTCTCCAAGCTGCGCTTATCATCCTCCGTTAGCATCAAGTCCCGCCTGTGTTTAGTGTACTCCCGCCAGTATATGACTTCCTGTTCGGCCAGTTTTGCCTTTTCCGTCTCTTCCGCTTTGATTTCCACATTTAATGCGGCTTCTTTCTCCTTCAGCCTGGAAAGATCTTCCAAAAGGTGCTTCTCCTTTGATTCCAAGTCCACCAGTTCCTTTCTTAGTTCCGGAATATTAGGTTTCTCCTCAGATTTTTCAAGTTTTTCCAAATAGCTCTTGTAGTCGCGCCATTCATCCTCGGCGATTTTAAGCTCACGCTCGAGTAGTTCCAGCATTGAGTCGGTGCACTCATCGCACAACGGATGATCGAACTCGGAGTTAGATGACAAAGCGTCGAAGAGTTGCGCCTTTGCTAGAAATTCAGTGCTTAGCTTTTTTATTTCTTTTCCATCGGAAACAAGGGTGAAGCCAGTTCCATTTATAGAGTCACTCAGGCGGAAAGGTGGCACAACATGATCAAAACCACTCTCGTTCGGATCCATTATATCCATGTTTGTTGAATAAATTGGCACTAATTTGTTGCATTCGAAAGTCAAATTGCATTTGGAATAACAAAAATCAGTAAAGGTGTACTTACGCGATAATTCTGCCATTGCGTGCTCATTAATACTGTCCAAACTACCATCCAGGATGAGGGGTTTTTGGCATCTTTGGCAGGCAAAGCTGACCGACACTCTTTCATCGGCCATACCTAGTCTTTGGATGGTTATTTTTGTAAAAAAAAATCTTATTTTGCTGATTTTATAAACAATAACAGACTGAAAAAGTTTTTCAAGTATACGCAAAAAATTATTAGAACAGCTGACACAAGGCCGTCAACCAAACAAATGCTGTCATCTGTCAAGCATGAAATGAAGTGTTCTTCTGTCATTAGAATTGCTATGTTGCTACTGGGTTACATCTGCTTTAATGAGAGATATGAATGAGCTAATTTACTACTCCGTTTTCATGTGGACAAATCAATCAATACCTTTATTTTATTTTATGCATTTTTTAAACTAAATTACCTATTTTTAAACACAATTTCTTCTTTTATTGGCGAGGATTTCCTCCGATTAAAATCTTTATTGCTGAACTATATTTTCAAAAGAAGGAACAGCGTCCAATTTAATTCAAACATAACCAACATCTGTCATCCAACATTCGTCGTCAAGTTGGGTGCAGCTGCTGTCGTCAAATGGGTGCATCCGACAACCACCTTCATACATTTCAAGTTGAAAGCACAGATGGCGCTTTTACCTAAGTTTACAACTCGGCCAATCTGACAATTGATCGACCTCGAACAAAATAATAAACTAAATACTTATCGATAATCTCTACATATTACTCCAAACTTATATCTACGGCAAGAGGGTCACTTGAACTCTCAATAGGAACAGCCTCTTCATTTCGGTCTAGCAACCATTTTCGCATTCTATTCGCCTCAACAACACCATCATATGGCAGCTGAGTCAACTGGCAGTTTTCAATATCCCGCAATACATATCTATCATGTCCGAGAATCTTACATACGACGTACGGGCCACGAAATTTCGGCAAAAACTTTTTATTCGTCCCGACGGCAGTATCAACGTTACGCATAACAACAAAATCACCGATTTTGTATTCTTTAACCTTTTTACTGTGCCTAAGAAAATAGTCTAAATTATATTTCTGAGACTTATCAATCTCTTTTGACGCCTCGGCCCGAATTTGGCTTAGATTACGACAGCTCTCGGAAGCCATCTTTTCCTCCAGATGTTCCGTAAGTTCATCTATTATTTCCCCCCTTTGGCTAACGCCAAACAATAACATACTAGGGGAGTTCTTCGTCGTGCTATGAATAGAATTATTAATAGCATACTCCACCTTTAGTAACTTACTCGACCAATCGGCATGATTTACCGGCTCACTCAACTTTCCCAGCATAGCCTTGATAACCCGATTTACCCTTTCGACTTGCCCATTTGCCTGGGGTGAAGCCACGGCAACCTTTACGTGTTCTATATTTCGTTTTATTAAAAAGTCCTCAAATTCAAAAGAGGTAAAGCATGTACCTCTATCTGACACAATACGTCTCGGTCTGCTATAATACTGAAAGTATTTATCTAATGCGGAAATTACTTCAATCGTACTCGTCGAGTTCGTAGGGTATAGCTTCACAAATTTTGTGAAAGCATCTATCACTACTAAAATGTGTTTCCTTTTCGAACTAAGGGACGGCAAGGGACCAAAATGATCCACATGAATTGTATCGAACGGCAGAGGGTTTTTTGGAATATTATACAAGTTCCTTTCACTAGAACGGACCGGTACGGCATACATAATGCACTTGATACAATTTTGGATAAATCTTTCAATCTTTCGTCGTATGCTCGGAAACCAGTAATGCATAGCAATCTTCTCGTAACATTTCTCCAGTGCCTGATGACCGAGTTTTTCATGAATCAACCGTATAACATTATCTTCCATTTCATTCGGCACGAATAATGCCTTTCTTCCACTTCTCTTGACTCTATATACAAGTCCATCCGTCAATTCAAAGTTTTTGACTTCTTCAACCTCCATTCGATCCCGTAATTCCATAATTATTTTGTCGCGTCCTTGCGCAATTTGGATTTGAAAATCCGTATCATCAACATCCCAAATTGCAGCGACCTGGCACCTGCTAAGGGCATCAACATGTCCCATAGATATACCACTACGATGCTGGATTTTATAATTATAATTTTCAAGTTCTAAGGCCCATCGGGCAATCCGTGGATTAACTTGTTTCTTTTCTAACGTCATCGTCAACGAGCTGCAATCCGTGACTATTTTGAAGGGTATTCCTTCCAAATATACCCGGAATCGTCTCAAAGCATAAATTATAGCAAGCGTCTCTAGTTCAAAGCTATGATATCTAGATTCGGCACCGGAAGTTGTCTTAGAAAAGTAAGACACCGGATGAAATTTCCTATCATCTTGCCTTTGAAGCAAAACGGCGCCAAAACCAATTGAACTGGCATCACAATGCAGTTCTGTGTCCTTTATAGGACTATAAATACTCAAAATCGGTGCTTCAATTAGTCTGCTTTTTAATTCATTAAAAGCGTCCAAACATGGTTTGTCAAAATCGAAATCGGCATTTTTCTTTAGTAAATTTTGCAACGGCTTTGCAATTCGAGAAAATGACGGCACAAATCGTCTGAAGTAAGAGAACAACCCAATACAAGAATGCAATTGTTTCTGATTAGTCGGCACTCGATATTCTTTAATAGCAGTAATATGAGAATCGCTTGGCGCAATACCTTGCGAAGAAACGGCATATCCCAAATATTCTATTTCCGTATGACCAAACCGGCATTTCGCGAGGTTAAGTTTAAGATTTCGTTTAGTGATACGCCTTAAAACGGTTCTTAGCAATAATTTGTGTTCCTCAAAGTCTGCCGTGGCAATTAATATATCGTCCATATAAGCAACTATTTTACCTGAATCAATTAAGTCTCGGAAAATAACGTTAATAAACCGCTGAAAAACGGCCGGAGCATTTTTCAACCCGAACGGCATTTTTAAATACTCCCACATACCGCTTGGAGTAACGAACGCAGTAAGAGGAATAGATTCCTCAGAAACCCTAACTTGATGGAATCCGCTTTTCAAATCTAGGAGCGTAAAATATTGTTTTCCTTCAAGATACTCTATACAATCTTCTATGAGCGGCAAAGGTTGATTATCCCTAATGGTCTTTTTATTGAGACCGCGATAATCCACACACATTCGAAGTTCTCCGTTCTTTTTCTTAACTAACACAATAGCAGACGCATACGGTGAATTACTTTGTCTAATAATACCGTCTTTTTCCAGCTGATTCACTATTGCCTGCACTTGAGTTCTTTCAAAGTAAGACAGTCGTCGGGGAGAACAATGGAACGGAACATTATCATTCAGATGAATCTTCATTTCATAATCTAAAGGTTCTACTTCAATATCTTTCGGCAAAACATAAGCATCTATAACTAAACTATTCAATTCGGCACAGCACAATTTACCCAATTTATGATCAATATTCAAATCTAATTCGTCAGAAACAACTTCAATATTAAATATTTCCGGCATTTTGCAATACCCGCAATTAGTCTCAGTTGACTCAACTTCCAATACAATTTCATTCCTTTCTGGTTTATTACCAACTGGCAAACACTTATTCCCGATGAGGCTATATCTATTAAGAGTTGTAAGAAGTTCATTTGGCAAAACAAAATTATTATTTCCACTTATAGAAACTAACTTTTCTTTAGAGTATATAACCTTTACTCTAGTCAAATGGATACTAAAAGCATACAAAAAATTACGTCCAAAAATAATCGGCAAAGCCATACTTTCATCTGGGACGATATTAATTTTTATCGTCTTTATTTTATTATCAAATTTTGCTTTACATTTCATTTCTCCTAAAACATTTAATTTGTTTCCACCCACTCCGTAAAATGAGGATTTCGGAATTTTCAATCGTCGCAGCAACTGAACCGGGACGTACGAAGACTTTATAAAACTAGTTGGACTGCCCGTATCAAAAAGAGAAAGAACCTTCATGAATTCAACATCTTTTGCCAAATCAACTTCAAAAGCGACACTCACCCAATTTACAGCACCAACTACTTCACTCAAGCTTTCATCGTCATCAGATACTACTTTAGAAACGGCAGCAACATGTTTATTATGCTTCGGAACGGCAGCGGCAGACAGCATCTTCTTCGGGTTCGGGCATGTCCTGTGGTCATGTCCCATCTCCCAACATCGGAAACATGACCCATTTCGGCGCAAAGGGTGTGGGCAGTATGGTTTAATATGCCCCGTCTGTGAGCAATTAAAGCATAGTACGGCATTTTTATCGGCATTCGGCTTGGTTACAGCGGCAGGTTTTGTCGATACGGCATTAGAATTACGTCCTGGTACACTCGTAGCACTTTCCATCAAATATTTCTGCTGATAACGATTAACAAGTTGTTTCAATTCGTCAATGGTACGAGCACCCAACAGCAGATTAACATTGGATATGTTACTACCCATCCCGTCTATAATGAAGTCAATAACCTCTGTTTCACCAATGTCGGATCGTTTGGCAATCGCCTGCATGTTTAGAATATAGCAATGCAGCGACTCTTCTTGTTTTTTCCATTTCCTTAGGGTTAGCATTCTGTACACATCCTGGCGAGACACAGCTATGTCGAATTCTTTTAAGAGTGCTGCTTTCAGGTCACTATAATTAAGCGCCACCGTCGAGAGTAGGAACACTTTAGCAGTTCCTATGAGTGAACGTCTCAAGCTCAATAATTTTAATCTTTCATCGGCATTTACCGTCTGCATAATTTCTTCAAAATCGCGGAAAAAGTATTGTACAGAATGGCATACGTCATCGCCATTAAATTTTGGAATGGCGTGCTCGATTTCGCCAAATTCCGATCGTCGTTCGGCAGGAGGGGCGGCATCTTTCTCTAACTCCTTGATTTGCTTACGGAGCTTCAGCACTTCGAGACGCTTACGTAGCTCGCTTAATTCCTCATCCAACGCGGTACCTCTTAGTTCCTCGGCATCGTCGGCTTCAGTATCAACGTCATCGGCATCGGCATTGGCATCGGCATCGGCATCGTTTTCCTCGCTTGCCACAGATAAATTGTTGCTCCTGTTGACTTCACTGTGGTGCAGTCTCTTTAGCTGGGCCGTGGTAGCTGTTTCGGGGAATTCCACGCCAGCTTCTTTGAGCGCTTCTACCAGCTGCTGTTTTGACAAAACACGCGGCATTTTAACACGTTTAAAAAATTAGGATTTCGGAATTTTTATATAAATTTTGTTTTATTTCACAGGCCAGTGATGTTCTGACCCCACATCTGAGTTTTAAACACAATTTCTTCTTTTATTGGCGAGGATTTCCTCCGATTAAAATCTTTATTGCTGAACTATATTTTCAAAAGAAGGAACAGCGTCCAATTTAATTCAAACATAACCAACATCTGTCATCCAACATTCGTCGTCAAGTTGGGTGCAGCTGCTGTCGTCAAATGGGTGCATCCGACAACCACCTTCATACATTTCAAGTTGAAAGCACAGATGGCGCTTTTACCTAAGTTTACATATTATTGGAAAAAAAAAATTAAATAAAATGAAACCCTTGACACTAATAGATTCCAGTCTGAGGGATATATGTGGTGCGTTCACGACCTTTTCATTTCAAAATACCAATCAAAATCGTTTTTACTTACAATTGCGATAAGGACATACCCGTTTGAGTTTACAAGAAAATCTTTACATCAAGGATAACATCAATATGTATTTCAAAATCCACTGAGGGATTGTTTTTAAAACAATGATTCAAATGTATTGCTTTTATTTTTTTTACAAATTTATCATAAGCATCCAAAAAAACAGAGGAACTCAACGATTTAAGAGTATTAAATCAAAGGTTTGTTCGATTGCCGACACGAAATTAACCCTGAAAGTAGGTAGCATCTGAGAATTCCGAACGATATGAAAATTCCGAAAGCAAACAAACTCTTATCTGTCAGCAAACAGCTGTATGGTGAAATGGTTTGATACAGAAAAACATTACAAATAAATTTGTATAGTCATAAGTCGAAGAAAAAGTAAACAAAGGCGATCATTAAAATGATTAAAATAAACTGATATCTAGTTGAAATATTTACAAGCGGATTTCCCTCATAACAATGGCAACCGACGAAAGAAACTTTCGTTCGAGTTACTATGAGAAAGTTGGCTGCAACAGCGTGGAAGAGAAAAAGTCACTCAATATACTACTGAAGGATCAGACCCTTACCCGGCTGAAACTGCAACAGTTCTGTTTAAGCTTTACAGTTCCAACAGCCCAGCGAAGTCTTGTGTGGAACATAATCCTTGGTAAACAAAACAAAAACCTCTAATGTGTAATCAGCTAAGACTGTTGAATTTTTTTAGGAGTCCTTCCATTACCTGTTCATCAAAATGCCCGAGACTATGTAATGGAGCAGAGAACTGCTGTCTACGAGGATGTCCTAAGAGCGGTCACTATCATGAGATACATTGACAAAAATACGCCAAAACACAAGGTGCTGTGCGCAATGTGGTTGCTAGAAAATAAAAAACTTCATCCGGATACCAATATTAATGTGAGATACACAAATACAAAGATGGGGCCTCACTAATTTCATTTTGGGTTCTTTTAGGAGGACAATCACTTTGTTGAAATAGCCAAGGTTCTATTGCAGGTGTTCGAAGACGATGTAGAGGTATATTGGATAGCCAAGGAGTTTTACGAGCTTATAAAGGCCATCAAAACAGAACTGCCAAAGCTTAAGGAACAAACGCAAACTGTTTTGCGAAAGGAGGATAACAACTTATACAAGTACGGAATAGAAATATTACTGTAACAGTATCGACTTATTTTAAAAATTCTGCTTACAGCCATTTAGATAGCCATCAGTTCTTCCAAAGTAATCTAATTGAAGAGTGGTACAGCACCTGCTTCGCAGGGATAATTAACGAAGTTGCTCTTGTGAAAGTGTGGGACAAGATATGTGGCGGATCAAGAAAGATACTTATATTTATTTTGTTGGAACTACTCAAGACGGAAACATTTCGTATTGCATTGTTCCAATGCAAGAGTGTAGATGCGATGAAGAAATCCATTGAAAAGGCAAGGTACCAAGACGTATCGAGTGTTCTCAACAAAGCTATAAAATCGTGGAAATCTTGCAACAAAACTCACAATGAAATTACAATTCATTGAATCAGCAATTACATATTTTTTTTTACTTTAACTTATATATATTTGAATACAACATCCCTTCTATCAGTTACGGTTTGTAGTTCTAGCGTCACTGGGCATTGTAGCCAATTCGATAGCATCTCCTCGGTGTAGCCAATGAGGAAATACATTTTTCTGGCTGTTATTCCTTGTCGTATGATTGCAGCAATGCGTATGTGATTGTATTGCCTTTTTATGATGACTTCGGAACAAACAAGAGAGTGCCATGTTCCAATCATGAACTTTCGAATAAAAACGTCTTCAACGGTCGTTTGTGATGGGCGAATGCCGTCGAGAATAGTGGCTGAAAGTTATAAGTTGGATTAGCGAGTGAGCCAATAAGATAAAAACTGAGATAATGCACTTACAAGTGTTCCATGAGTTCCACGATTTGCGATGTAAGATGTGATGAGGAGCATTTGCCATTTCGTACGTAAGGGGTCGGTCGCGTTTTGGGGTTATGCGATATCGGCCAGCTTGCACTTTACACATAACAGCGGTGGTGTGCAATGATTTCTTGCAAAGCTCATTGCCGAACGTGATTGGAGCAATCTGGAGTAATGTTTATTGAATATTTTTAAATATGTTTTAGGAAAATTGTATATTTACTTGGACCAGTGACTTCAACATCTTCGCTCTCGTAATTTTTCTGACAGTTAAGGGTGACGGCCGCGTATGACAGTAGGCAGTAAGAATTTCAAATACAGTCTTGTTGACAAGAATCATATATGTAAATACGTGTGTTTTCAATAAATACACTAGCCCCCGTATTAATAAAGGCTGCGTAAAGTTATCAATTGGTTACACAGCAGTTACGTCAAATTTTTGTATACCAACTGACGTCTGCTACCAAACTAACATGTGTACATTTGTTTATTAATATGGGGTAAATGTGCTCTACATTCCACTAAAAAAATTTATTTTACCAATCGAACAACTTTAGGACATGAAAAAGTGTTTACCCCAATCGAATAGGACCCAAATAAAACCAAATTAAAGGTTCGCACGCTACATCCTTTATTAAGTCTGGTACGCTGTTCGAGTGAAGTGAAGTTTTCACTCCTCTCTAAAAAGTGTTGTGAAATTGAAATTTTCTCGCCGAAATGTCAAAAAATTAATGCGACGGACAGTAAAAGCCAAGTGAAATTGTTTAAGTTACGCCACCTATAAATAACTTTTTGAACAACTTTTTTTCACTTGAACAGCGTACTGCCTGGTGAAATTTTCATGTGAAAAGTTAATTTTGACATTTCGCACTGAAAAATTTGTATGAAAAATTGGATTTCACTCGAAAAGCTTACCAGCCCTTACAGTTTATCCGAATTTAGGATAAATTTACACCAAACTGACATTCATCTGTGCTGAACGCATTCGTCTGAATATGACAGCTGCTGCGGAAAGAGAAAAAAAAAACTATGGCCAAGTGTCAGTCGTGAAAATTCGAAAACTGCAAAGTTTAGCTAAAATTTCGGTGTTTACCCAATTAGTTTTGAGTTTTAATTTAAATATTTATTATTAGTCAATCAAAAAAATAAAATGCGTTTACTTTTTCCAAAAAATTCAGTTTGGTGTTTCAATTGTTTATTGTTATTTAAAATGATAACAAAATAGAACACTCATCAAATATGTATTTATGTACTGCAATTATTTAATAATCTTGTTTGTATTCATTTTTGCAAAAAAAATCTGAAAAAATCAAATCAAAAAATTGAATCAAAAAAAAATTTGAATAAATGATTTCGCATTCTATAAAGGTGCTTAACTCTACCCCACATTATTTCGCGTGTAAATCGATAATTTCCCATGTAAACTAGCAAAAAAAAAAAAACACGAACGAGATAAATCGCTGATAAGTTTGCTCTACTTAAGCCAAACGTTCTTTATTTTGCTGAGGTTTTTGCTACACGACTTGGCAAGAGTTGATACGTACATAAATTTTGCAGACAAATTAAACTCGTCGGTGGTGTAGAATAAACAACGGCCAAAAATGGAGCAAGAAATCGGAACATGGGATTCGGTGTTGCTGGAAAACCTATCCGAAGATAGTTTCATAAATAACATTCATCAACGATACAAAAGAGATCACATATACGTAAGTGGATTGATGCAAGAAAAAAAACGAAAGACAATAAATGCATTTTTTTTATTAAATAGACGTACATAGGAACATCAGTTGTTGCTGTCAATCCATACCGTCACATATCAGAGCACACTTCAGAAATTATTCGGGCTTATGGAAGCAAAGGGATCTTTCAATTGCCTCCGCATATGTGAGTAAATATTTTTGTTGTTTATTGTATTGATATAAGAAAATACAGCAACAAATGACTAACAAGAAACTTACATAACATGTGCGATTTTCAAACATCTTGAATGCCAATAAGAACTAAAAACCTTGACCTCTTCTATATGCTGTTTGGTTTAGGGCTCTGCTTCAAAGTATTTTCATAATAAATGAGTATCTGTATGCACAATATTATAGATATGGCAATGAGAATAGTTGTTTAAATTGGGCACATAAATTCCAGAACAAAGCAAGAGTATTTTAAGGAAACATTAAAGAAATTGTTTTCTTCAATTGCGAAAAAAGGGAGTGAGATTCGTGATTGGGTCACCATTTCTTTTGCTAAATTGCAATACGTTTTATATGATTGCCATCGAATTTAATAATATTTCTCCTTCCTTCCCACAGATATGGTTTAGCAAATTTGGCGTATCAGTCGCTAAAGGATCAAAGCGAGGATCAGTGCATAATACTCTTGGGTAAAAAACTTGATTACATACTGAACAACATTTAAATCATATTCTGTTGCAGGTGAAAGTGGTGCCGGTAAAACGGAATCGTTCAAAATGGTTGTCAACTTTCTCACTCACATCCAAGAGGTGCAAAAGAATAAAGCGAAATGCCACATGGGCACACCAAGGCGGCGAACATCCAGCAGTTGTTCCGCAACCCTGGTGCCCTGTCAAAACTCCCGTATATCCACCCCCAAAAAACAATCCCCAGCAGCTCAGCATGCGTCTGCATCACCGGAATCCGTACTAAGATCACGCGCCGAAAGCAGTGATCGTTCATATAGGGTGAGTACACCCTGATGCAAATAGGCGAGAAGTTGTTGTTTAATTATTCACCTGTTTCCCTTTGCAGAGAAATTTGCGAGAAAAGGTAGTGGACTTTGATTTTTCACATCACAAAAGCACAGAAAACATTGCCGAGTTTCCCTCACAACGGTATGAAAGAGCTTCACTTGTGCCCACAACCATACCAACGAAATCATGTTTCAAGCATAACAACAAGATAAACGACAGGATTCTGTGTGATGCATCGACTAATGTTTCAATGGGAAAATTGAACAGCGGTTTCAACTGTGATGCAGCCAAAGCACCGACGTCGTACAGCTCAACTCCAGCATCCAATGCAACTGGTTGCAGGCAGTGTGGCCACAATAAATGTACGCGTCAGCGTAGTTTCGAAGTAGATGATAAAGCATGTGCCAGTGGTAGCTCGATTTCTTACAAACTGAAAGCCGATGTCAAGATGAGAGGAAGCTGCTCGAGTTTGGTACGCCAGCATTCAAACGAGAGTGCAGTTAGTAGGGAAGTAGTTCCAAATTTAAGTTCATCACGGATATCGCTTTTTGATGCTCACAAACTGAATCAGATGTACGGCGAAAGCGTGAAGGCGAACAGAAATTCATACGACAGCAGAAATTCATACGAGTGCAAAAATCCGAGAATGAGAGAGTGTGTAACGTGTGCAGATGTGTTTTTGGAAGCCATGGGCAACGCGACAACCTTGAAAAACAACAATTCCAGTCGTTATGTGAGTTTGAATTGTATTTTAGGTAAATAGTTTTTATGGCAATTTTTGTTTTTGATTTTAGGGCAAGTTTTTCGACATTGAAATTGATTTCAAAGGCGATCCCATTGGTATTCATTTGACACACTGTAAGTATAGCCTTTTTCGTTGTTAGTAAACGTCTTTATTTCAGTTTGCTTTGTTTGGTATTTGATGAAGATTGAAGTGTTCCATGAGAACACACCTCACTTTCACTCTCACATGGGGGGCTGAACACTTGAAAGCTACTTTTGCATGACGCTTTACCACATGCTAGGTTCTACTACGCATCTCCTGGGTCGACAGAATAATAAAAGGGAGCTAATGTACCTAATTAAAGAATGAAAACTTGAATACATCGGACACATTTTGAGAAATGAGAAATACAATCATCAGCGCCCTCTCGATGTGGAAATGTCCGTCTGCATCTGTGAAGAAAACAATGAATTTAAGAGTAGGCACGATAAATGTTTTTGTATAAAGGTATTGTTGGTGTGTGGGGACAAGAACCCTCACCATTCCGGCGAGCAAAGTCGAGTTAAGCAAGCGTGCCCGGTTCTCGCACCCAACACTCTCCCCTTCATCTGTCACATCCCATCCAAAAATCCTATCCTCATCTGGTTTCCTCTCACTTTCAATTCCCAATGTCCTTAAAGTCTTTTAAATAAGCCTTTTACAAATGGCACCCTGCAAATAATACTTCAGAGAAAGATAAAAGGAAGACGAGCAGTCGGGAGACAAAGGCTGACAAGGCTGTCAAACATGTGGGAATGGCTAAATCTCTCAAATATTGAGAGGAGTAACATACAAATAAATAAATATTTTGGCGCGACAGGTCTATGGGACCCAAGGCCTAGCTTCTCACAACCATTCGTTTTGTGTGGGGTTTCAATTTTTGGGACGAATGGAAGGGATCTACAATTTTACGAGGAGTCCAAACGGCTAATTGAGAAGCTCTTTTATGACAGTTTTACTCTCGGATGTTTGTCAGACGTTCGCGAGAGGTGGCGCAGTGGAAAAAAACCTTAAAATGTAATTTGGCCATTTCAGGGGTGACAGCACGTAACTTGATACAATCGAATTCAGTCGATACAATCGAGCTCTGGCAGCACCTTATTTGTTTCGATCGAGGATAATCGGTTCAGGACAATAGATTGCATCAAATTAGGTGCTGCCAGAGCTCGATTGTATCGACTGAACTCGATTGTATCAAGTTACATGCTGCTAGCCCAGGATTCGAACCTGAGACCCCTCGCTTAGTAGCCCAACACACTACCGCTAAGCCACTGCGCCCACGTAACATACAAACATACTATAAAAATGATGATTTCCAACCTCTGGGGCGGATAGAAAGGTTCTACTCTGCTTTTGCAACCCAAAAACCTTACCTAACCTAACTTCCATGCAGAATTTTGTATAACAACCGTGCGCCGAATAGGTTTTAAGTTTGTTTGTTCTATTCCGTGGCCTTGGATGCTATGCTTAATGTATTCATGTACGCAAATCCACTGATAAGCATTTGTTCTTATCTTTTGCGAAGCAGCTGTTGTTTTTATTAATTTCGTTTGCCCTGCCATTCGGACGCAATCAGCAGGAAAGTACCCAAACTTAATTCGCATGTAATTTTTTATTTGATATACCCCAAACATCATCATTAAACATTGCACCAGAGTGATTCAATAACCCATAATCTCATTAAAATGTACTAGTTTATTTCATTTCCAGCAGTCTATCCCCAATACAGGTGTTTATGTTTGTGACGATTTCCGATAGCAGGCTATGCGTAGCCAAAATAACGCCAAATGAACATTCCTGAGCGGTTCGTGCTATTATATCAGCTCGACAAACCGCTGCCTCAATCTCTTTGCTGGTCGACTTCATCATATTATGAACATTTGTCTCTCGAACTTTTAACTGAAAACATACACAAATTTGTTAGATAACAATTAACAAAGTAAAAATGTCAGTTATACCTTTTCTCTTACACAATCAACCAGCTTCTGTTCGTTGCTCGCATTATTCTTGCGGCAAGCCGGCAGATCGGTGTTCACCAGCTCATGCAACTGAGCTCTCGCATTGCGTGCCTGATTTCTAGCGCTATCGCTATTTGTTTTTGAACTTGCCTTGGCAGCGTCGGCACACGCGCGCAATTTAGTTTGCAAATTCACATGCTCCAGCGTAACATTAGCGATATAGTGTTGAATGCAGAGTTTACCTTTCATATGAAGCGAAGCTATACTTCGCATGCGTGATTCCAGTTGTCGGGAGAGTTTGGCCGCCAGTTCTTGATTGTAGATCACAAGAGCGATTTGCTTGTTGAATGATAACTCCATTTGCTGCAGGTCGGTTTCGATAAATTGGATCTCATTTTTGTAATGCGCCGATATGTTTTCGATGTAGTCGTCAACACTCGTCGGAATCTCCGATGCGGGAGCGCATTCACATCTACAACCGAAGATCTAAATTGAATTTAGTTTCGCAAAGGTTTCACACGACAGAAAAATTCAATTCGATACTCACGTAGATGCTCACAAGAACAATGCTAATGACTCGGAAGTTTAGATTTTGCCTAACCATGGCTGACTAATGAAATCAGTTGGAGTGTCCGGTATAAATCACATTTTCTACAAGCATTATCGCCCGTTCAAGTCTTGAGCTGGCTTATCGCCATCAGGGGGATTTTTTTTGCTACTCTCTCGTTGAATTTACTTTTAAATTTTATTATCAGCTTTCGGCTGTGAATTCCTATTTCCTTAAATGTGGTTAGTAATTTCTTCATTTTTGTTTATTTACTTGCAAACGCATTCATAGACATGTTGGAAAAGGTTTGTGAGATGCAACATTTCATGGGGAAAATTGATGAATCAAAGTTGATGTGTTTTTTTCTCTTTTTATAGACTCGCATCACGCACTTGAACCCTGGAGAAAGAAATTTTCATATATTCTATCAGTTGTTGTTGGGAGCTGACGTACAGTTTTTAAGTATGCAATGATTGTTTTGTGAATTTATTAATTTTAATGGTGGGATATTTCAGAATCATTGAAACTCTATCGGAATGTGGAAAAATATGAGATTTTGAAGAACACCACAGCCATCGAGGAGGATCGCAGTAATTTTCACTACACAAAGGTAAGTTGATCGTCATTTGGCGTTGTTGACCCTATTGAAGAGGAATCAACAGGTGTCAACTGTTCGCTGAGCTCTATAAGAATACAAGAAGAAGACATAGTTGAGGCAATATTATCTATCAAATCGAATGCTACTGGCTTCGACCTAATGGAACCTAAGTTCTTTAAGTTATTGCTTCCTCATATACTGCGCTTTATAGCTTATATATTCAACAGTATCTTAACTACTTCCGAGTTTCCTTCAGAATGGAAGAAGGCTCAAATTATTCCCAGTCCTACAAAGCGAACGGGTATTGCTGCGGAGTTCCGACCCATTGCTATCCTCCCGTTTCTATTAAAGGTGTTTGAAAAAACCATTATGAAGCAGATACAAACATATCTATCGATTAACAACCTGTTCACTACCTGTCAGCAAAGCGTAGCTGCAAATCTGCCATACTTTTTGTTACTGACGAAATAAGAACCGCAATGTACAAGGATCATATTACACTTCTAACGCGTTTAGACTTTTCAAAGGCTTTTGACACTTAACCATTCAATTTTATGTAAAAAACTGCGAAATTTCTTTGTTTTTTTTTTATAGAGTCCTGTAAGTTGATTCTCTCGTAACAACGCGTGGTGGCAAATGGTCAATCATCGATCTTTCTCAATGTTTTGAATATGGAGTGCCACAGGGATCAATTCTTGGCCCAATTCTCTTCTCACTTTATATAAAAAATGAGCTTTCAAAAGTTGTTAAACATTGTCTTATTCATCTTTACGTTTATGATGTGCAGCTTCTGATAAGTCGAATATTTGTGGAAAAGAATGATGCCGTTGCATTAATGAATGAAGACCTTTTTTTCATTTCTCGTTGGTCTAAGAGAAATCATCTGTGCCTAAACCCTGCCAAGAATCGAATATGTTAGCAGTGCTAGAAACCTTGAAATGGTTTTCAATCGTACCATCTAATTAAAGTATAGGTCATAGCAATATCTTAAGGGAAACGTTCTCTAATATCCCTGTAAAGACGGATGGAAGTCTTGGTACACCTTATGATGTGTTGTACCCGGACAGAGAGGAGTGGTCCATACTCTGTCCAACAAAAATTGTCAGTGCAAAGGTGACAGCACGTAACTTGATACAATCGAGTTCAGTCGATACAATCGATCTCTGGCAGCACCTAATTTGTTTCGATCGAGGATAATCGGTTTAGGACAATCCATTGAAACAAATTAGGTGCTGCCAGAGCTCGATTGTATCGACTGAACTCGATTGTATCAAGTTACGTGCTGACACCCCAGCATGTAACTTGATACAATCGAGTTCAGTCGATACACCTAATTTGTTTCAATGGATTGTCCTAAACCGATTATCCTCGATTGAAACAAATTAGGTGCTGCCAGAGCTCGATTGTATCGACTGAACTCGATTGTATCAAGTTACGTGCTAAGGCCCCTGCTACCCCAGGCCTTACGGTGGAGCTTTTTTTCTACCAATGGTCCCTGTAGATACTCTCACGGCACTCAAACACAAGAATTGCCACTGATCATGATCGCTTGTGTTCGATTGCTATTATCATAGCAGTGTGTGTGAGTGTGACTGAACTGAAGCACATCAAAAGAGTGTTACCATATGTACAATGAAAGGAAGCTTTTTCTATGGATTGTGTCAAAGAACTTTCGGTTTTCGTGCTTTTGAGAACGAATTATTATGTGGGGTGTTGCCATTCGGTTTTAATTTGTTTGTATTTCTGAAGGATCAAGTAATATTCAGTTAACATATTTTTTTCAATGTTGTCTTTGAGGAAAAGGTTTATTCGTGAAGTGTTTTAATGCATTCTTTTCATTTACGCAACAAGTGATCATAAGTGCGTTGTAGTGATATTGCGATAAATTAATTGTGATTACTAGGGCAACCGGATTCATGCAAAAGCATGTTGTTTTTTTTTTTTGGGATACCGTATTAAATATTTCAATATACAAAACTAAGTACCTACATATTTTCAGCCCTAGTCGTGAGGGCATATTTCTGAATATTTGGGTTTAAATGAACATTTCACAGAGCATACATTTTTGGCATATTTTATAATTTTTGTTATATCTTTGCATAATTGTCTATTTTATCATCAAAAAGTTTTTCACACTGAAATATCAAAATGACCAAGCAGGTAAACCTATACTACTTATTGTCGATCGTTGGGTTTTACTAAAACAAACTTACGCGATTAGGCCTACTGTTAATACCCTAGAAAAACCCTCACGGGAAAAGGAAAAAGATAAAGGGAATTTATTTCGTTCAGCAATTTTTTTTATTTTAAATTGAAAGATGGTAACCCTAACAGATTTTCTCTCTGAGTTATGGTATATTTTCATACAAACTATGGCAACCCTGTGAGAGCTTTAAAGAGGAACAGATTTATCTTTCCTGTACTGACAATTTTTGTTGGACAGATTATAGACATTTTGCTGTATTTGAGTATTCCACTAAATTGTCATTTATATATACTGGAATGTGTGATACGTTTCTAT
Source organism: Cheilosia pagana (assembly GCA_936431705.1). NCBI lineage: Eukaryota > Metazoa > Arthropoda > Insecta > Diptera > Syrphidae > Cheilosia > Cheilosia pagana. The sequence continues at coordinate 113,010,952 of OW386166.1, forward strand.
ACGCAAAGTTAATATGAACTGACTTTAGGTCATTTAATTTAATCTTCCATTTTTTAGTCCATTCTGATTTATACTGTTTATCGCCGTTTGAAGCTTTTTTTGTCGCTACTTCGACAGTTGCTCCCACAGCAAGTACAGCAGTGTCATCTGCAAATGTTGCTACAGTGGTTTCTACAGCACTGGACCTAGAACACTGCCTTGTGGTACACCAACTTTAATTTCTCTTAAGGTTGAGTAATCTGTGTCTTGTTTAATTCTGAAGAATCTATCAGATAGGTATGACTCCAGAATTGTCGAATACTGCTTCGGCAGTTGCTTTTGTAGTTTTTGGATCAGTCCTTCGTGCCAGACTTTATCGAAAGCTTGTGCTATATCAAGAAATATTGTAGAGCACACTTTTTTCTCTTCAAATGCTTTTTCGATCTTATCTGTGATCCTATGCACCTGGTCAATTGTTTATTGTTTTTATCTAAATCCAAACTGCGCATCAGCGATTTTTCATCAATTATTTTTTGCAGACGTTTTACCAGCATTTTTTCAAACACCTTAGACAACATTGGCAGTATAGATATTGGGCAATAAGAGGTTACTTCGCTAGGTGGTTTGCCTGGTTTTGGTATCATTATAACCTCCGCGAATTTCCACATGCTTGGTACATACCTTAACTTAAATGCAGCATTAATAATGTGCGCTAACTTTTTTAAACCTTTTCGTGGGAATTGTTTTAAGATTTCCCCTGTGATTAAGTCAAACCCTGGTCCTTTTTTATATTTATGTTTTCCTTAATTTCTTTGGTAAGTTCTTTAGCTGTTACTGGCTGGATAGGTCGGTCTTCATCGCACCTTTCTTCGATTCCCTAGTAGCTTTTGTCTTCATAGGGTTTAAAGCCGTCCTCAAGATACTCTCCAAAAGAGTTTGCTTTCTCTTGGCTGTTTTTTGCCCAGTTACCGTCTTTGGTTTCTACTGGAGGAATGTGAGCTATTGGCCTGTTCATTTTCTTTGCTGCCTTCCAGAGTGAGTAGTCGGTACTAGCATCATTCGTAAGATTGCTAATGTAAGTTTTTATACTCATTATTGAATTCTCTTACAGATTTCCTGAGCTTATTATTTAAATTGTTAAGTGTGGTTTTGTCGCTTGTCGCCCTTGTCTGTTGCCAACGCTTTCTAAGCCTTTCTCTTTTCTGTATTGATTTCACATATTTCGCGAGGGTACGAGTTTTGCTTAATCTTGTTTGTTCTTTTAGGAGTTGCAGCCCATGCAGCTTATTGTATGTTAAGTGTTAATATTTGCACTGCTTCTTCTAGTTGGTCTTCTGTTTGAAGATAGTTGGATACTTTCTTCTAACTTCTGTCTAAAGTAATTCCAGTCAGTCAGTCTATTAACTAGTTTTGGGCTTTGTTCTTTTACCATTATTTTATCGCCAAGTGTAAGAAGTACTGAGGAGTGATCTGATTGAAGATCTGGGCCTTCTTCCACATTTATTTTATTTGAGGATATATTTTTGGATATAAAGAAGTCGACAAGATCTGGGGTTTTATTCCTATCTCCTGTCCAATAGGTAGGTTTTGTGAGTGGTATTTTGCGCCATATTCTTTAATACATTTATAAAGTTCTCTGCCTCTAGTATTTGTTAATCTATAAATAAATAAATAAAAAAAATAAATAAATATTATTTTAATAAACCAGATCAATAAGTTCAAAGCATGCTTACAATCTTCATTTTCACATCGATTCTTTTTAGAAATCCCTTGAAGTTCTCGGCTTAACCCCTGATGAAGTTCAATCGATGTTTCGTATTATCGCCGTTGTACTGAAGTTGGGAAATTTTATCTTTGTACCAATCACAAATATAGACGGCACTGAAGGCTGTCAGGTTTCCAATGATTATGGTAAGCAAGCCAAAACCTTTCACAGTCCCTTCATACTAAAGTATTTGTTTCATTTGCTTCGGACAGAATTACAGGAAACTGCTCAGTTACTTAATCTAGATGCTCAAATTTTATTACATTGCCTTACGCGAGCAAGCGCTGCTTGCATGCACGAAGATGCTGGTGAGTATTGATTTGCACAGTTTTAAAATTTACTTACTCTAAACTGGGTAAACCAATAAAACAACAAAACAGGTTCCGAACTGGATGCCAGACAAGCGACAGCGGCCAGAAACACATTGTGTCGAACACTTTACAGTCGACTCTTTACATGGCTCGTCAATAGAATAAACGATTCACTTAAATCCAATCAAAGGGAGAAGAATTTAGCTTTACTAGATTTTTATGGTTTCGAAATTTTTGATAATAATTCTTTTGAACAATTCGCAATTAATTACTGTGCTGAGAAAATTCATCAGGTGAGCTTAAATGAGTGCAGCAATAAATTCCTCTTAACTAATCCATGGCCATTTGGTTTATTTAGAACTTTATATACAACGTTCTCAGGCTTGAGCAGGAGATTTATGTCAGAGAAGGTCTGGAATGGTCGCGGATAGACTTCTTTGACAATGAGTCCATATGCGAGCTAATCGACAAGCCCAGCTATGGCATATTGAGTCTTATTAATGAACCGCACATAAACACCGACGAAGCACTTCTAATCCGAATACAACAATGCTGTGCCGGCCATCCGAACTTCCTAACAAGTGGTCCAACGATGACTTCCATGAGTTTTAAGTAAACATTGATTGTATATTCAAAGATGCATGTAATTATTTGCATTTTGTTTTTTTCTTTTAGAATACGACACTTTGCGAATGTGGTCAACTATTCGGTTCATCGGTTTCTGGAGAAAAACTCTGATGTGCTTCCCAAAAATATTAGCGCAGGTCTATACCAAAGCAAAATGTCTTTAGTACAAAGCCTCTTTCCAGAAGGTGGGTAGTCCTAATCGCATTTGCGTACACAGTTTTGTCTTACTCCCACGACCTTTCCCCCCTTAGGCAATCCAAAACGTTCAACCAAAAAACCCACTACCCTGAGTGCCAATTTACGCACCCAATTACAAACCCTTATAGCTATAATCAAAAATCGTCGAACTCATTATGTATTCTGCATTAAGCCGAACGAGGCAAAGCAGCCAAGAACCTTCGAACTAGCCTTAGTACAACATCAAGTGCGTTACATGAGCCTTATGCCTTTAGTGAATCTCTGTCGAACGGGACACTGTTTCCATCTCTCCCATGGGAAATTTTTCAATCGCTACAAACTGCTTAACAGCGTTACATGGCCGCACTTTCAGAGTGGCAATACCGTTGAAGGTATTGCCATGATAATACGCAACGTGCCACTGCCGTCAGCCGAGTTCACCATCGGGACGAAGAACGTCTTCATAAGGAGCCCTCGGACGGTGCGTTCAAATGGTTCACTCTGCTGCAATTTACTCATAGTATATTCTTGCAGGTTTTTGAGTTGGAACAATTCCGGAAAGCACGCATGGATGACCTGGCTGTTTTGATCCAGAAAACCTACCGCATGCATATGCGGCGGAAAAAGTTTCTCCTGATGCGAGAAAGCCAAATTGTCATATCGAGCGCTTGGAGAACGTGGAGGGTTTGTACTTTCTATTTTAGCATTCTCTGTCTCATCTTGAGGGTTGAATTTCGTTTGTTTTCGTTTGATTTTGTTTCTTTTGCACGATTTTTGCATGTAACTTGTGTTTCTTGTGTATGTTTGCATAGGAGTGTCGCTTTGGTATTCCGTTTACAGGGCGCAGACACCTGTGGAGTTTGTACCGAATTGTGAGTATGTGAATGGCAATGCATTTAAATAGACGCATATGTAGCTTGAACCTATGTACATGAGATTATAAAGTTGTTGGACGCTGAAAACTGCAACTTTGATTTGATTTGGTGAACATTTTTTGTTTTAGGCTCGAGAAGAGTATCGTGCTATGAAATACCGGAAACAGGTTGAATGGGCAGTTGAAGTTATTTTCCAATTCTATCGGAGGTGGAAAATAAGGCATTTTCTACTAACGCTTCCGTTGCGTCTTCCACCAAACACACTCAGCCCGTTGTCTACCGAGTGGCCAAGTGCGCCGAAATTTCTCACAGAAACATCGAGAATTCTGCGCGCAATTTATCATCGCTGGAAATGCCTGATCTACAGGAACTCTTTTGATCAAACTTCACGCAATCGAATGAGGGAAAAGGTCACGGCGAGTATTATTTTCAAGGACCGCAAGGCGTCATATCCGAGAAGGTAGGACAAATGTAACAAGTGCCAAACATTATACAAGAAAAGATTTGTGAATTGTTTAGTGTTCAAATTTATTTTACAAATTATTATTTACAGTGTGGGACATCCCTTTGTGGGCGATTATGTAAGACTGCGGCACAACTTGCAGTGGAAAAAGATCTGTGTTGAGACCAACGATCAATATGTGGTTTTTGCTGATATCATAAATAAAATAACTCGTTCAAATGGAAAGGTGACGCCATTAAAATTACCCATTGTGGAACATAAACACAGTTACACTCCATTTTCAGTTTGTTCCGATTTTATTAGTCCTATCCACGTCATCGTTATTGCTCTTGGATCAGCGTACGTTGCAAATAAAGTATCGAGTACCTGCGGCGGAAATCTATCGTATGTCGCTGAGTCCGTACTTGGACGACATAGCCGTGTTTCATGTCAAAGCTGTAAGTTTACGACAAACAAACTTTTATTTGGTTTTACCTTTTTCTTGTATAATTTCCAGTCAGAGTTTGGTCGGAAGAAGGGTGATTTTGTCTTTCAGACGGGGCATGTCATCGAAATTGTGACAAAATTGTTTCTAGTCATACAAAATGCAACAAGTAAACCTCCAGAGATACACATAAGCACAGAGTAAGTTTCTTTTTACAAGTCTTTTAAAGTTAATAGAACTCTATTTATTCATGAATAGATTTGAAGCGAATTTTGGACAGCAAACTGTGGTCTTCACGTTTAAGTATGGCGGAATGTCGGAGTTTTCGCAAGGCCCACCAAAAGTTAGTAGAAAAGGCAATCGAATGGAAATTATTGTGTGATCATTTAGGTGAACTTTTACGAGTAGGTACGGATAATTGAATTTTTAAACGTATAATGTGCCAAGATTAGCAAATTAATAATTTAATTATACAAATAATGGGCTTACCTAGAGATTTTTCGGTCGTACGTGCATGCATATTGCAGACATGAAAGTTATACAGATGAATTAATGCATAAAGAAGGCAGCGAGTGGTTTTTGTTAAATGCCGGAGTTTTTTAAATCTGAAATTAAAGGTCTGTTCCTTTACTTTTAAATCTTACAAAGTTTTACGAACTCTTACGCATTTTACTCAATTGACGTTCCTCAACTCGAAAAATTTGTGAAAGATATCGGCTTCGAGAGAACAAAATATTTCCCCTCTTACTAGTTTTTACTTAACAAATTTCTTTACGTAAGAGGTCTGTTCCCTTACTTTTTGGGCCAAATTTGGCAAAATGTCAAATGTCAAGGAGTGGGGATATATTCTCTCAGAAAAAGAGAATATAACCAAAAAGTACAGGAACGAAAGTTTGCCATTACGTTTGTTGAAAACATATGCGAGAAGTTCAAAAATAAACGTCAGTGGGTTTAAAAAAAAAACAGTTTGCAGATGTTGAAAAACATTTAAATTCAGTTTAATTTATATTTTTTTGCGTATTTATCCATTTTTAATAACAAATTTCAGCACTTATCAAAGCAAACCGAAATAATCTGCCAATTCAAATTGACTTTTGAGAGATTTGACAGCTAAAGTCAGTTATAACAAACTAGCCCAAATAAATTTGTTGGGCTATTATTTGCAGGTTTTGTATGAAGGGGAAATGTTTTGTTCTCTCTTTGTGGCTCTCTTCTGCCCAACTTTTGCGTAAAGGAACGAAGTTTGACTAAATTTGGCTAATGTGTTCGAATGCATTATCGTTAGGGAACAGACCTAAGAATTGAAACAACTGACAGTCGCATAAAATTGACAGCTGATTTGAATTGTTGTTCTATTTGGCAATTTGGTGAGTGAACTTCTGTCATTTTTCAGGTTAGATACTACAAAAGCGTGCCTTAACGTTGGCGTAAGTTTCCCTCTCTGAGAGAGACATTTTGACAGTCTTTTCCATTTTTACTACAAAAGTAAAGAAAAAGACCTTAAGAGATTTGACGTATTAACACATCAAAGCTTATCAGCATGTTCAAGTCATGACATTTATGTCTTATGTAGACTTGATCTGATAGCCTTGATAGCCATATAAAATGAAATCCATGGACATTTCATCCAGCTCATTTAAACGAGCTACTTACTTACTTACTTACTTTAGGTCGCGCTACAGTCCGGGGTGGACCTGTTCCTCAACCAATACGCCTCTCCAGTTATCGCGATCTTTGGCTAACTGTGCGCGCCACCTAAGGCGAGGTCTTCCTCTACTGCGTTGTCCCTCCGGGTTGGAATCGAAGACTCTTCGGGGAGGAGTGTTGGTGTCCATTCGCTCTACATGTCCTAGCCATCTTAGACGACTGAGGCGTATTTTTCTGAACACGTCGGTGTCGTTGTACAGCTCGTAGAGTTCGCTGTTAAATCTTCTCCTTCAAAGCCCGTCAACGCAAATGGGACCAAAAATCATTCGAAGAATCTTGCGTTCGCAAAGGCCAAGAAGATCTTCATCCGCCTTAGTTAGGGTCCATGCTTCTGCGCCATAGAGCAGGACTGGGATGATGAGTTTCTTATATAGAGTCGACTTAGTGCTTCTTGACAAGGCCTTACTAGTCAATTGAACTGAATTAAGTTCATCAAACTAACCAAAGTCATGATGACTTCTTATTTAACTTCACTGCATGGCATGTATGACTTTTTAAATTCTCGGTAGGTTGCAAAATATTTGTAATAAGCTTAATTTACTCGAGCACTTGGAACAAAGTGAGGTATATTCACTTTTCATCAGTATTAGGACAATCATCAAGCCAAACGAATAAACAAAAAAGTAATTCCATTCACTCCCAGTTTAAATTGACATATCGTAACAAATGTTTTAAAATAATAAGTAAATTAATTAAAATCTATTACTTTTAACTATGAGCAAGGTCGAATGAAAGTTTAGCAATCAAAAAAAATATATATATTCTTTGGGTATTAAAAAATTAATATGTAAATAGGTTTTCGAAAACAAAATTCAGTAGCTTTTAGTTAGATATTCTAGAAAAATGTATTCCCTTCTAACAGCAAAAATAAAATTTACTATAAGCCAACAAAAAATAGAATAGAATACTTTGTTATTAGTTATTACCAAAAAAATATCACTGCCACTACAGGCGTAGAAAGCACTATTAATATTATTCAAGTTGTTAAACAGTTATGTAAATCAAAACAAAAAACAGAAGAGTTGAACGAATTTTTAGTTTTTGTTAATACTTAAACAAATATATATAGCTACTAAACAATAATAAAATGTTGCAAAGGTTTTCCAGAACAAAAAAAAGACACGACTTAAATGGTTACAATACAATAAATAAATAAGCTGAACAAACAAATATTAGATCAATAATTTATAGCCAGTTAGGCGATCGAACACGCAATTCTCCACACCCAAATATTTACATTTATATATATTTTATGTGAATTCCATAATAAAACGTATATTTAAAATGGAAAATTTACTCTTAAAGCAGAAACACTAAATAAGAGCTCATAAGATTGTTGTTTTTAAAAAAAAATATATATACATATAACAAATTATTATTAGTAGTAGTATGAGAGATTTTTAAAATGAATATTTTTTAGGTACAAATAAAATTGTCAAGTTGTAAATACAAACGTATTACAATATTTACATTGTAGTTAATTTATAAAGCTGTAAGTGAATTAAAGTTAAAATTTTATTATTATTGAAATGCATTCTGTTTTATTTAACATTTCGATGACGTGATACTTAACTCAAATAAGCGGACCTGTTCCTTTACTTTTGCAGTAAAATGGAAAAGACTGTCAAAATGCTTGTTGAGGGGATGAGTTAACTGACGCAAAAGTTAACTAACGCGTTTGTAATAACCTTTGCAAAACACAAATGCGAATATTCCACTCAAATGCTAAATAGAACAACAAATTTAAATCGGCTGTAAATTTTCAGGCGACTGACAGTTGTTTCAATTCGTACGCAAAGAAATTTGTTGAGTCTAAAAACTAGTAAGAGGGGGAATATCTTGCTCTCTCGAAGCCGCCCTCTTTCACGAATTTTTTCAGTTAAGGAACGACAATTGAGTAAAATGCGTAAGAATTCGTAAAAATTCTTAAGATTTAAAAGTAAAGGAACAGACCTGCTCCTCCAAAGTATTCTGGAAATATGGAATATATCTTCAATTTTATGCCGTGTTCGAAAGGCTCGTGTTTATTCAGGTGATCCAACAGGACCATGTCACCATGAGCCACTACGCCCACGGATAACGAGAAAACGCCAAGTAGACCGGAATTAAAATTGTAAAGGTGTGAATATGGGGATGTTCAAGTGTCGAGTATAGTAAGTCTGACAGCTGACTTGATGCATCTCAGTTTTGATTGGCCTAGATCGGTCATAATGGGCAAGTGTGTCAATTGACGTTCATGAAGGAGTAGCCGACGAATCTAGTCAAGAAATTCGTGACTGGGTACTAAATTGACAGTCCGCATATGTGGCTGACGTAGGAAAGTGACGTTTCCAACCAATCGATGGATGTGATATGCAATGCTACTTCAATCACATAAATATATAACATTTATAAAAACTATAACTATAAAGTAGTTCCCGTTCGCTTAGCTTTCTCGTGCAAAACTCGTTCCCGTTTTCGCGTTCGTTTGAGCAGGTTTAACTTCCAGTTTGTCTAAAGAGAGAGTTTGATATCAAATTGTCATTAAAAAATTCAAAATAAACATAATTTCAGTATATGTCACAAGTTTTTCGCCTTTTTTCAAATCTCGTGAAGTTTGGTTGGTTTTCATAGATCATGTTTACATTTTCTTTAATCACAGCAAGTTTTTGTTTCGAAAATAATGCTCTATACCCTTTTTCAAAAAAACAACATACAATTGCTCATTTGACAACATTAAAATGAGTCCAAAAACTTTTAACAAACCTAAAAATACGTTCTCACGTAAATTGACACTTAAATAATGCAGAAGTTAACAGAAGTTACTCTAAGTGATTCGGCTTATAGAATATCTATGAAATTTTATTACAAATGAAACATATTTTAATTCAAACATCCAAATTTCAAATCAAACAGTTCTTTATATTTGCCAACAAGAAATTCAAAACTAGCGCCACTATTTCTATCGGTGGCGTAAAAACTCAACTCTGTCAATTGACAGTCAGGGAAAATATAAAATATAAATTCCAATGGCAGTAGGATCATCAAAAAGTTTATTACCATCAAATAGCCTAAATAGTTTAATAAAAATGCCAAAAATTAGCACGCTCTTAGTTATTTTTATTCACCTATTGTGCCTGTGGCACATAGACGCCAGAGTCAGCGATGGCGAAGACTACATGAAGCGAGAACATTCATTGGTTCGACCATTCCAAGGTGAGTAATACATTTTTAAATAAAATTGATTAGGAACTAATTAATTTGCGCTATTTATTAGGGTCAGGAATGAACCTCCCATACTGGGACTTCCTCGGCAATACAATGGTCTTGAATAATTTCATTAGACTGACAGCAGATTTGCAATCGAAAAGTGGAGCGATATGGAACTTTGCTGTAAGCCGCTAAATTTGAGCTTTTTGCAGATTCATTGTTTAATAAAAAGATTTCTTGTATTTGCAGCCATGTATGTCAAGAAACTGGGAAGTTCATGTAATGTTCAAAGTGCACGGTAAAGGTACAGAGTTGTTTGGCGATGGATTCGCCATTTGGTACGCGAAAGATCGTATGGATAGTGGTCCGGTGTTTGGTAGCAAAGATTTATTCTCTGGTTTGGCCATTATCATGGACACATATAGCAATCACAATGGGCCGCACAATGTAAGTAGATGAACTAGATGTTCTTTTGTCTTTTGTCTACACTGCAACAACCTTGAGATGTACATAATCATTGTGTGTAACTGAAACCTTGGTATAAGATAACAGCCATTCGTAAATGGCACGTTTTTTTCCACCTTACTTGGTACAGTCTTCTGTTTTACACGTGGCCTCGTCATTTCTTATCTAATTCGGTGTCTTACAAATATTTGATTGTAGGTAATAGGTATACGTAAAAAAATCAGAGGCCACATATACTTGGGTGGGTGACCTGTTGACAATCAGTAAATGAAACTCATCGATTTGTCGTCTTGAAGTAATCGCACAAACTCGAATTTTTTTACACGTCTTTGTAGAGCACTTAGCATTGTACTGCTCTTTTCACAATACGTAGGTAGGTCTTCCGTCAATCCAAGAGCCGGGCGCAAATGTTGTGCTTCTGTTTTAGGTACCAACCGTCTCCGTTCGCATATCTATTGGGCTCCTCAACCGATCCTATAACAGTTTTTGGATGACAGTGAGTCTTTTGAAGTGACTTGCTGTTTTGATAGCCAACGTGTAAAACTGTTGAATAAATTTCTTGCCTCAGAACAACGATAAATTGTTAAACATATATTTCTAGTTTGAAAAGATGCCGCACAATTGATTGAAATGTAATCCAATTCCAGCACAACCACCCCTACCTCAGTGCAATGGTGAACAACGGCTCCCTAAGCTACGACCACGATCGTGACGGAACACACACGCAACTAGCCGGATGCGAAGTCCGATTCCGTAATGTAAACTTTGATACTCAAGTTAGAATACGATACGAAAATGATGTCCTCTCCGTTTTCACTGATTTGGAAAACAGAAACGAATGGAAAAGCTGCCTCGTGGTGAAAGACGTAGAACTACCGACTGGATACTTCTTCGGAATGTCAGCCACAACTGGCGATCTATCCGACAACCATGATATTCATTCATTTAAATTCTACGACTTGGACACTGATTTTACGGTAATTTTTACAAAAAAAAACGCATCAAAACGAAAAAAAACTAAAGAAACTTTTTCATTTGCATAGCCCGCCCAAGCAATGGAAAGAACAAAAATTATTCCAAAAGCATCTTCCTTCGAGGCGCCCAGAGAACACAAGGACGACCCCAAGCCAGGCATGTCCAATGCGAAGATCTTCTTAATTCTACTCTTTGGAATGCTCGCCTGCATTGCTATATGCATATTCGCGATCTCCTACTACAAGGAGAAGAATTCAAGAAAACGGTTCTACTAGACATGTCGGCCACATGTTACGCCTGCAACTCAGAAATAGCTAACAATTTCTGTATATATTAAATATAATGAGAAAAAAAGACAAGACGCGACTGTAGATCCCAGGTCACCGTAAGTTACTCCAAAGAAGTCTACAAATTGACATTAAAAATTTGCGAATTTGGCCCAGTATTGTCTCGAAGTGTATAAAACAGAAATGATCATTACTTCGAGATTGTATTTAAACGAAATTTAGTTCCCTAATCATTTTATTTGGCATTTTTTGAGAAACTCAACAACAAAACACTATTTATTGCATTATTATTGGTGCGAAGCATCGAACCACATTGAAAATCTTGTACAAAATCTAAGGGAGAACTTAACAAGAGTGTAAATAAAAATCAGCTTGTATCTGTGTACAAGTGTTGTGTAATTTTGTAAATGACTTTTTGCTTAACCTTTGTACTATTGAAACTATCCATTACGTTGATGGAATTAAGTTGATTTTACATGTGAAGCAAAAACAAATTCCGTCACGTAATGCTCGTTCACGGACGACGCAATTCGACCCCTGAGTTTTTGTCGTATGCGGTGCAGAGTAAATGCAACTCAAGCGACCCCCATCTTGAGGTGACTGGTTACTTGTTGTTAAATTTACGGAACTGTTGCCATTTCCATTTGTCAAATGTACAATGCCAACTTGGGCGGGTAAGTTAGGTCCCAGGCTGATCAGTTTAGTTTGATTTCAGCTCCAAGATGTCTTCGTTTTTATTTTAAGAGGAAACATCTACGTATTTCGGGGTTAAGTTGAAAATTTAACCCTGCTTACACATAAAACAGACTAAACGTGCCTGTCCATTTCAGAGTACTTTCGCTAGTAAACTTTCGAGAGTTACTCTTGGGTCGCTGTCCATTCGAGAGTAAAAATTTCGAGATTTTAATCCCGCGAGTTCTTTGATAACATTTTGAGAGTAGATTCCCAGAGAGTACTCTCTCATAACCGTGTCCCCTTGATATATTTTGTCTGCTAGTTCCCAGTTAAAATGTATTCTTACAAGCATAAGATTGCCGTTGCATTATTATTAGCAATTTTCTTAAAAAAATAATAAAGCAGAAAAGAAATGCTGGTTTAAACCATGGTTATGGTGCAGGGTCTACTTTAACAAGCGATCTTCAATTTGAAGATGCTCAACAGTTCAGGGTTTTTTGCCGTATGACAGCAAGTGAAATAGAATATAATAATTCAATCCGTTGGGCCTACTATTTTTAAAATGAATACCAAATTAATGGAAGCTATACCAGTACGTGAGTGTCGATTCGTTTTCCTCCGATGTCCACTGTTTTTCCATGTCGACTCTCGACAGCTGCTCGCAAAATACGAAGCATGTTGGAATTTTGCGAGCTTAACTCCGATAGTGATCAGTACATGTATCCACTTGCGAGTGACTTTCAAAAGGCTCGAATCTCGAGAGTAAAAAGTAAACTCTACGCGAACTACTCTTTAGATTATGTTCACTTGCGAGATTGCTCTCGAGAGCTGCTTGCAGCATTTTTAATCTCAAATGCACAGTGACCTTAATGAAATGGAAAAACGTGTGATTCAACTCCCAATAGTATGCAATGGTAACGAGCGTGCAGTGCGATTTACATTGCATAAACTTGTCGGCGGTCATGTTTTTGTTTGTTGGAAATCTGCGCACCCTAACTAATCTCCCCTGAGGGGTCGAATCGCGACATCCGTGAACGAGCATTACGTGACTGAATTTGTTTTTGTTTCACATGTAAATCAACATAATTCCGTGAACGTAATGCTCGACCACGTATGACGCGATTCGGCCCCTCTCTTTCCGTCTTTCTACCACTATAAAACTTACCCAGAAAGACTTCTCCAGAGCTCTTCCCTGGGCTCGATTCCTAGTGTTAACGCTAGCATCTGTTTATGGGAGATTTCTTTCATCGACTGGGTCTCGACCTAAGATCCTCCCAAGATCCGCAATCTTCTGTCAGCCAACGCCGGACATTGGCACAGTATATGCGCCGGTGTCTCAGATTCTTTCAGGCATAGTTCACAGGTATCATCTTCTCTAAGGCCCATCTTTCTTCAGTGATACCCGAAATTACCATGTCCTGTAGATAAAGCCACCACCCATTTCAGAGTTCGTCGACTCATGCTTAGAACCATTCTTTGAGTGGAGCAGGTCGGCCAATTAATTGCCATTTTAGCTTGTCTATATTGTTCCACGGTTGACCACTTTCTCAGGTAGTCTGCCGAGATCCATTTGTAAATCAGCTGTTCTACCATTCCTTTGCCAATTGAAGAGAATGGTTCTGGCCCCAGCAACTTTTCGGTTGATCACTGTTTTGCAAGGGTGTCCGCCATTTCGTTGCCTTCGATCCCTATTTAATTTTTAGATGAACACTTATTGAGCTTGAGTACACATTCCAGTGCCAATGATGTTTGTCTGTTCCATGCGTCTGGTCACCGCCGCATTGTCCATTGCTATAAGGATATTTCTTTCCTAAACCTGACCCTCAAGCAAGTAGTCCAACGCATGCAGCAATGCAATCATCTCAGCCTTGTATACAGAAGTGTGTTTCCCGAGGCTGACGTGACGTGATAGTTCCAGCTCTTCTGAATAGATACCGGCACCCGCTCCGTCGTTTAGTTTGTGTATTTTTATTTATTTGTGTCCATTCAGCACAACTTTAAGAGATAAGCTGGTACGCTGTACGAGTTGTTAATTGTCAGATTAAAGATCAAGGGTCCTAGATGACTACCCTGTGGTACACCAGAGGACGCTATGACTGGGTAAAGAGACGGTAAATCTGAAAAGGACGCTATATCTTCGATCTTCTAGATAGGACTTAATCCACGAAATAAACCTCGGTGGAAAACCGGTTGCTTTTAGTTTAAAGAGTATTACTTTAGGTCTGTTCCTTTACTTTTGAATCTTACGAATTTTTACGAATTCTTACGAATTTTACTCAAATGCTGTTCCCTAACTCGAAAAATTCGTAAAAGAGAGCGTCATCGAGAGAGCAAGATATTACCCCTCCACTGAGAATCTTACGAATTTTTACTCAACAAATTTCTTGGTGTACGAAGTGGAAAAGCTGTCAGTCACAGCTGATTTGAAATTTCTTGTCCTATTTGACATTCGATTGCATTTGTTTTGATTTTTTGTGCATTAAAATGGTATCAACAGGCGGCAAAATAAATATTGAATGTTCACCTCGAACATTTCATCGTATTGAAAATGGAAAGTAGACATTAGAGAATATGAAATAAAAATTTATTGAATTTAGTATCTGTCATATCTGTCATTAATCATAGTTTACTACAAAAGCGTTCCCTAACTTTTTCGTTAGTGACTCTCTCTGTGAGAGAATTTATCTCCACCACTGCCATTTTGACAGTCTTTTCCATTCTTACTACAAAAGTAAAGGAACAGACCTATTGAATTAAGTATCTGTCATATCTGTCATTATTCATAGTTTACTACAAAAGCGTTCCCTAACTTTTTCGTTAGTGACTCTCTCTGTGAGAGAATTTATCCCCACCACTGCCATTTTGACAGTCTTTTCCATTCTTACTACAAAAGTAAAGGAACAGACCTTTTGTGCGAGATTTTGTCAAACGCTTTGCTGAAATCAGTAGCCAGGACATCCACTTCCTTACCATTTTCCAAGGCGCATAATGTGTTGGATACAAATTCCGTGAGGTTTGTGGTTGTGGATTTACCCTTTAAAAACCCATGTTGCTTCGAGGAGAGAATTGATTTACAATCAAAGTATAAAGTGTCATAAATAATGCTCTCAAAGAGCTTTGGTATGGAGCGTTTAGCAATGGGTCTATATTTCGAGATATCGACTTTACACCCCTTTTTGTGGATGGCAATGATAAATGAGTCCTTCCAAAGTTTGGGGAAAATACCTTGTGCTATTGATAATTGAAAAAGAGCAGAAGGTTTGGTTAGGTTAGGTTATAGTGGCAATTAAACTCATGCGGCTTGCGGGCAAGATATTCGGAGTAGAGTCTCGCACATTTTGGAAAAGTTATTACAAACTAATGTCGTTTTCCATTGGGCAAAAAGAAGCGTCCAGGAGAGTCCGGTATCGAAAAAATCACTTCTGAAACCGTTCCATTGGCACAAAAAATACTCTTCTGGTGATTCTGAGAAGAGAAATTTGCTTCTGGATTTGAAGTCAGAATCCACTCAAGAAGCACTCAAACATGTGTAATTTATTGTCGTTTTCCATTGGTTTCACTCGGGGATTCACTCATTCTGAAAACCAATGGAACAAGAAAACTGCTTCTGGATGAATCCACAAATGTATTGGTGAAGTGCCAAAAAATAATCTACGGCTGCTGTCAGCTGGCTTGTATAAAATACATAAATTGCAATTGTGTTAGTGCTTCTTGAGTGGATTCTGACTTCAAATCCAGAAGCGAATTTCTCTTCTCAGAATCACCAGAAGCGTATTTTTTGTGCCAAAGGAACGGTTTCAGAAGTGATTTTTTCGATTCCGGACTCTCCCGGACGCTTCTTTTTGCCCAATGGAAAACGACATATGTATTTTACACAAGCCAGCTGACAGCAGCCGTAGATTATTTGTTGGCATTTCACCAATACATTTCTGCATTCAACCAGAAGCAGTTTTCTTGTTCCATTGGATTTCAGAATGAGTGAATCCCCGAGTGAAACCAATGGAAAACGACATAAACTAGATAAGTCGAGAAGTTTGGGGTGAAAGCACGTAACTTGATACAATCGAGTTCAGTTGATACAATCGATCTCTGCCAGCACCTAATTTGTTTCAATCGATTGTCCTCAACCGATTATCCTTGATCGAAACAAATTAGGTGCTGCCAGAGCTCGATTGCATCGACTGAACTCGATTGTATCAAGTAACGTGCTGTCACCCCTGGATCGGAGATATGTTTTCCATAATTTGTTTCGATTGTTCCGAAGTGAGATGTTATGCAAGGGTGGAAAAGAGGCATGAATGTTACATGCCAAGTATTGAATTTGAGTGAAACATTCCCCTCGACGGATTCCACGACAGGGGTGAATGATTTTTTATTGTTTACAAAAGGATGCTCTTTTTCTTTTCAATGTTTAGGTAGGGCAGCATAACTTTCGAGGTTGCAAAAATGCAGAGTGCCATAAAGCATGGTCAAACTTTGACTAAATCGAACGCAATTGCACCAACCTATGTCAAAAAAAGGGGAAATTACAAAATAAAAGCCACCAATGCCATTACAATTATATATTTGATTATATTTCAGAGGAACAGACAATATTTGTTTTTTATTTATTATAATGTAATATTCTCAATTTAACAATAAGATTTAATGCATCAAGGGGATATACAATTTAATTCTGGGGCAGGGTTGTTATATATTTATAAATTTCTACAATAATGGGGAGGGGGATTTTTGATTAAAGCAATCTTCTTAAAAAACACTTCTCTACATAATATACTACAATACTTCTTGTGTGTGTGTGTATGTTTTTTCTATCGTTTGTTGTTTTATTTCAAAAATAGAATAATAAATTACTTACAATAGCTACATTGTCTTAAGATCTACAAACTTGCTTTTGTTTCTAACAAATAATAAATGTACCTACGACAAAAAATAAAAGAGCAAATAGTTCGAGTCAATGAACTGCTATCCTTGCCTTGAAGTCGACAGTCTCTAAATCTAAACGAAATGAAATGGTTCGACTTAAAAGTTGTTACCCAAATAAAAATTATCGATCGGATCGCTGAAACACCATCAATACTGCAGCGGTTTTCAAGGGTTCATCACTGCGCCGCAGCATTGAGGGTGTTTCCTTGCCAAACCTAACCTACAAACTAAGAGTAATGCAAATGAAATAAGAAAAAAAATGATACAAATACACGTAATATGCTTCCAAGTCTTTCAAGTTTTGGTTTCAGAGAACTAGGTTAAATAAGAATAGTCAAAACACAAATCCATTGCTGTGATTGCTATATGAAAAGATCTTAACATTAACATTTGGCTAAGCTTTCTTATCTCGAGAGAAATTATACTGATCGAGCGCAGGAGAGCTCGTTGTTTTCATAGAAAGTTTACTTTCTGGGCGAAATGTTGACGGGTATTCGCTTTGTGGGCGACACATGAAGGTGGCTCGCACCTTTGGCAGCGGCTGCTGTTGATGTCGGCTGCTTTTTGGCCATATCCTCGGGACTGTTGTCAAAGGTGGAGCTGCGGACGAGCTTCGCCGTTGACTTCAGCTGGGAAGGCTTGACAATTGCTTTTGGTGGTGGTACACCTGTCGGTTTTCCTGCCGAGCGTTTAGCTTCGTCGACCTTCTTCCACATGCCCGCTATGCGACTGCTGATTTGGTTGATCTTAGTCGCTGTCGTCAGGTTCGAGTTGCTGCGCGACGGCGGTGTTGTCGACGGGAGACTTGCGCGAAGAGACTGCACCGATGGCGTGACTCGAATGGTGGCGTTACTGTTCGATCGCTGTGGCACTATTGGCACACTGGGTGACTTGCGCACCCCAATGAAGCCCTTGCGTTTGCCGTCGTTTATTGCTGCCGAAGCGGTTGCTGCTGTAGGGGGTCGGGCGGGTACGGATATCTGCCTGGGAAGTTTCCCAGCCACAATGGGAGCAACTTTAGCTGAGGGCGGCTTCAATTTCGTGGCAATGGAGGATTTCTTCATTGGAAGTTTGGAGGCGCGTGTCGGCGACAGAACGACGTCCACAACAGGTACTGGTACGTCGGTGATCGTCGGCTCGTCCTGCACAAACGTGCCCTGACGTTCTAGCGGTGGTGCGGTTAGTGTAACCCCACCCACCTCAGCCGGATTGGACTTCTTAGCCAGGGCAGAGTTTGTTGGGACAGTTAGAGTCAATTTTGATGGCACATCGGATTTTTTCAAACCTGTCGGCTTGACATTCTTTTGCTTGACACCAGCGACGACCGTTTTCTTCAGCTGAACAGTTTTGTTCACTGCGACATTGGTGATGTTGCTGATCTGAGCTTTGCTGGGAAATGTCGGACGAGTTGTTCGGCGATAGGGTGATATGTATTGGGGTTTCTTGCGACCGCGTACTGCTTTCACAGCCGACTCTGGTGGCGTAAGGCCGTCTTCGCTAAAGTTCACATCGGTGCCAGAGTCTTTGTCGCCCACTTTCACTATGCGAGGTCGGGGGCGCTTGGGCGACGCCTCTTCGTCTGTGCGGTAGTTGTTTTGGTAGCACGATTCCGTTTCGGATGTCTGGTCGCAGTCCATGCTGTTGTAGTCGCTCTCGTTTGTTGTCGCTATGGAGGGGGCTATTACAACGGTTTGCATAGAGCAACAGCCACCTTCCTTCAGATCGGTGTGATTGTGTTCCGCGATTAGGTCGGAGGAAGCAATAAATTTGAATTGTTTTGTCATTGCTTTGATGGAGGACATCTCTTCCGAGCAGTCGTCAGTGGATGTGAGACTGCCATGGTCGTTGCTCGCACCAATGGATTGAATCTGAAAGAGGGGAAATACATTTCAATGCTTTTTCAAAACAAAAGTGACTCAAACAAAAGAAATCAATGACAGTTACGAAACTCTTCTTTGTTGGGAATAAAAAGGCATCTGTCTGGGAAACCGACGTGACAGACAAAATTAGCAATTGTGGAATGCTGTAAGAACGGTGGTCGATTTATAAGGATGCAGAGTGACAAGACCTCCAGACGATTAAAAGCACGGAAGGCTCTTGTGGTCTAGTTATTTGCAAATAATACTTCAGGGAAAGATAGAAGGAAGACGAGCAGTCGAGAGACAAAGGCCGACATGGCTGTCAAACATGCGGGAGTGGCTAAATCTCTCGACCTCAGAAATAATGAGAGGAGTAACAAACAAAAACATACTATAAAAATGATGATTTCCAACCTCCGGAGCGGAGAGGAACCTTAAGATCAGCTCGAACAGAGGGTTTGGCTAGACCTACGCGCTGTTAGGTGGGGTGGACAAATGGAGTGCGGAGGGTTGGAAATAAAAGTGTATCCTTGGGTGCATTTTTTTTTCTGTTCGTTTTTTCTCTCACTCAGTGGATAGTCAAGAAGGTCAGCAAATGATGTGTTGTGCTGTGTCATGTTGCGCTATCTGGTTGGTGATGTGTCTGCGGGTGGCTTTAAGATACTTTGTTTATCGAGGATTTGGATTTCGCAAAACGTTAAAGGGACTTTCAAAATCGATTTAAATTCGCAGAGTACCATTCGCACTTTGCTAACGCCAAAGGAAATTCAATAAAGGCGAGGCAAAGACGATTTGCATTTATAACCAACCAAGGACCTTTGCAATAACAACAACAAAAAAATGTGGGTGGGTGGTGAATGACGAGAAAAAAGAAAAGAAATAATGATTTCCGGAGAACGTTGTGAATAATGCATTTAAGATGTTCGAGAGCGCATTTGAAAAATAGGGCGAGATCTTTAAAGTGGAATCATCCAATTCGTGGAGGGGCTTAGCATGATTGGTTATTCTGATTTCGGTCCCTGGATAAAATAAGATGTTTTCGATTCTATTGAAGCACTTTTGTAATATGCTTGTCGACTGGGGTTTCAAACTGTAGAAAGCGAGCGCTTCTTTGGTGGAACGGCGGGCTTTGTCTCCAGATCGAGTATCAATCGACAGCCACTGTTCTAGGTGTCACTTAGGGGTAGCCACTTTCCCGCGAAACTACAAACAAAAACTTATTTTGATTACGAAATTTTGGGTACGAACAACTAAAATAAAGGGCCCAACCCATAAAATCTGTCGTGTGAGTTATGTCGAAGGAAGACACAGCCCGATGAAGTTCTTTTTAAGACTGACACAATTTATATCCACAAACAGGTGGCGTTCAACGCAAGTAAGCAAAACGAAAATGTGAACTCGGCATTACAGGTGGCGTTTTATGAGTCGTTAAACGGTAGATGTCGTTTTATTTCATGCGGAACTTCGACAACGGTCACGCATCGCTATTCTAAAAGGCGTTTTAGTCTCACAAACTTACAAGTTAACCGACATTTATTGGCGTTGGGAAATTTGTAAACGCCAAGCAACAAAATCGACTTAAAATGTGAGTTTTGTTAAATTTTTTACTCATTTAGCTTAAATTTCACTTATTTAGCTGTTCATTTTTCCTCAAAGGATGAAATAACCAATCCAAAGCAAATCAAACGCCTGGTGAAGTTGATGGAAAAGCCTCCTCCTCTGGAAACGATTTTTAAAAGAGGTGTGAATCGAATAAATTGAAAACTGGGTTGAAAGACGTTGCGTACAACTTTTTGGAAGCCTCCTTTAGGTATAAATCTTAATGTTGTTGCAAGTTTAAGAATTTGAAGCACAGACAACGCACTTGTCCTTTGAGGAAGTTAGTCTTCAGCTTGGTTTAGCAGATAAGGACGCCTTGTTTAGTTTAAGGCACATTTGATATCTAAAAATTATGTTTTTTTTAATTCTTACGAGTATATTCCATGCTGATATTTATTTCTCATTTGGGAGATCCAATAGATTGGATTTTGATCTCATGGTTCTCATCACTCTCGTGAAAGCCTTTTTGTTGGTTTCCGCTTCACTCTCTTCGTCGCTACTCAACGATAGAAATATCGCAATTGTGGGCATATTTTGTGAACACAACACAAAATAAATCAACAACAAATTTGAATGCAGCGATTAATTCAATGAATATGTTCTTGCAATAAAAGCTGTAGTTGTGGAATCTATAATGAAATTGACACTCATGGCGTTCAAGTCGCGGAATACCGATAACAAATCGACAGTAAAGTAACACGACTCCTAAAACGACAATTGACATTCAAATGCCACTTGGAATAAGGGTGAATGTTTTGTTATTGAACTACCAGTTGAATACGTGTCCGCAAGGAATTATACGGGTTGGGGCTTAAAGCTACTACGCCGATTAGTGTGAAGATTTGGCGGCACAAATATGACAGCAAGAGTTAAAGCTGGCAAAAACTTCCGTGGCGACCCTTTTTAACCGACATTCTTACTGTTTTATTATTGCATGATCTAAAAGTGACATCATTATCATGGCCGACAAAAGCCTCAGAGCAAACATGCTATAAAAATGATGATTTCCAGCCTCCGTATCGGAGAGGAACCTTAAGAAGAAGATCAGCTCGAACAAAGGATTTGGTTAGACATACGCGCAGTTCCTCCAACGCCGAGCTCAACAAATTCAGGCACATTGCTCCAAAATCGGTATAACTGCGTCGTGGCGTCACCAACATAAAATTGGACCGCTTTTTGGCAAACCCCAGCCAAATTTAGCATGAAAACGGTTTGAAACCCCCTATGAATATACTAAGTAGAAAACAAACACTGGTTGGTTGGTTTTTGGGTGGCGCTTAAGCACCGTTTTGAAACCACAACTGGTAGAACCTGGAGATAGAAAGGGTGAAGTATGTTATGGGAAAAATGATGCTGTTGAAATGAATGCCTCGGATTGCCGAAAGCTGGACATTGACAGAGAAGATGGAACACTTTTTCACTCTTGTAAACGTCAGTGGGTGTTGTGGGGGATGCCTAGCTTGGCTGCGTGTTCCTAGAGGCCAGTGACCCGTACTAATCGCCGTAAGTCTAACGTTCTGGAAAGGAGGTTATTTGCTCTGGCTTCGTCGAATGTTGGCCAAATCTTTCTAGAAATGACGCAGTTTGTGAGGTTCACCCATCTAGGCACGCAGTGTAGTGAAGGAGGAATTCTCTCTTTACGTATCCCAGCGGAGGAAAAGCTTCCCTCGCATGAGATACGCTGAGAGCAGTGCCACGTCTGGCAAGTTTTTCTTTATCCCCTCTATGTTCCTGTGGCCGGGAACCCAGACGAGAGTGATTTCAAACCGATGACCTGCCCTGGCCAGTTGCTCCCCGCAGACCACAACAAGTTTAGATGAAGACCTGGCCGAAACCGAGGCCTGACTATCAACGAAGATGCCTATTATCGGGTATCGCACGGTTCACAACTATACTACACGCCTCCCCAATAGCCAGAACTCCTGAAAGACGCTGGCTGAAAACATCTTGTACGAATAAGAGAACCCCCCCCCCCCCCCCTCCACAAATACTCACATCACAATTATTCACCTCCGGCTCGCATGTGTAGCTAATCGTTCGGGTGCGATAACGCTCCGGATTGGTGTTCCTCTTCTGTGCCGATGAGGGGCTCCTTGTTGTCGTCGCCTTCTCGTCGATACCGACAATTTCCTCGATTTCGATTTGCAGTACTTCGTCGTCGTCGCCTGGATCGTCTCCGTCAAAGTCGAGCTCCTGCTGCTCGCCGCTGTAGTTCTCACTGAGAGCAAAGTCCGCCGCAATTGTATACGTTTTGAACCGGTCCTTGACCAGTTTCCTCTTCTGCTTGGGGGTAAGTGCCCTCTTGACGCCGTTTACATTACGATACTTCCTCGGTGTCGACTCGGCAGAGCTGAAATCTGATTGCAGTGGAGTCTCATTCGAATCGTAGCCATCTATGGGCAGAGTTTCATTGCAGCTGTGCAGCGTTATGGTGTTGTCGTCAAAGTCATTGTATGCCGTGTCATAATTACTCAACGTTGCGTTTAGACTTTGATCGACAATCTCCGATTGGATGCTGGCGACGCTCAACATTGAATCGAGCAGTTCGTCCATCAGCGACGGCGGTTTTATATTCTCCAGATTGCAACTAGAGTTGATGCTCTCCGTGCTGCCATTCAGTGCGGCGGGTAGATGACCCAATGCTCGTCTCGCCACAATTCCTGGTGGTAGGGATTTCTTTCGAAACCGCGACAATTGCGGACTCTGGGGAACGTCAAAACATCCAGACATACTCAGCGATTCCATGCAGGATGGCGGCCGAATGTTGTCCAAGTCTAGACTGTGAGTGCTCTGGGCCATGTCGTTCAACAAATTGTCAGCCAGTCGGTTCGCTTCCAGGGCTATGAACGTCGAGTTCGTCATGATTGATGGTGCGCCAAAGGACAGCGGTCCCGACGATAGGAATTGGTTTGCTGATGGTACGCGTTTGACTTCCCCGCCCACTTGGAAGCGAATACCTTCGCTGGACAATTCAGTGGAGTGCTCCGAGATAGTGGCTGCTATTTCGTCGTTCACCAGTGTGTCGGTTTCCGTTTCGAGCGAATTCGGCTGTGATGTGCCAACTTCTTCCACAGTGTTCATGGTCTGCATCGAGAGCGATTCGAATGGCTGGAACTCGTTGGTCGGAGTGAGCGCAAAATCGTGCATTTCACCCTTGAACCGCAGCGATGTGGGCTCTATGATCATGGATGTCTGATCGTCGTCGTCATCATCGTCGTCTTGCAGCGAGGCAATCATTGGCGCGGATATACTGACGCTGGGAAAGGACACGTCGTTGGGACAGGTATCCTCACTCCATGTGTTGTTGGAGTTCGTGGTTGTATTACTGATGTACTTATTGTTGCCGGACCCTCCATCAGTTAGGTCACTATTATCGGCCGCCCGCAGGTACTCCGCTGTGGACACATAGTCCTGCGTCAGCCGCTCGACAGACTTGAGCATCAGATCGGGATCCTTGTGCTTGTTGGCGACAACTGGGGTCACATGCTTGTGGCTCGAGTCGTCCATGTCAAAGGAAACAGACTGCGACTCCTGACTGCTGATCATTCCCTGGCCATTGTACTCATCCGTCCATGTGGTGTTCATGCTAGCCAACAATGTAGACTCCACACTGCTGATGCTACACCCAATTGTCATTGGGCGGCTGTTGTCGTGGATCGATGCAGCCGCCTCCTCCGCCGTCGATGGCGTTCGCTGAGGTTTTTCTAGATCTTTTGTGCCGTCTGGATACTCGTTCTTCTCTACGTCTGGAGCTGTGTTGGGGGCACTTTGAGATGTAGTAGCTTCCCGATGTTGAGATTGTTCCAACGCAGCTGCAGACGTAGTTTCCCCGTTTTTTGGATTCTTCTGCGTCATCGCCGGCATCATGTTTGGTATCAATGCTGGCGACGGTGATTGCGAGTGAGGCGTTGCAAAATTTGCCATATACTGCAGGGGATGCGGCGGCGGTGGTTCGTTGGATCGTCTTTGATTGAACATAGTATCGACTGAGGAGAGCATGTGACGGGTGTGCCTTACTGGCGGCTTTATTTGATTGTTGGTCACACTCTTTGCCATACCAGTGCTAATGCATTCTTGCAACAGCTGTTCATCCTTGCGATCGCGGTCTCTTTGTCGTTCGCGATCCTGGCGCAGCGGTGTCTTTGAGTTTGGCACTCGGGGTATGCTGGAAAGATGTGATAGCTTTGGCGTAGCGTTCAGATTCGGGTTCGATGCGGACGAACGGCCCTGTTGCTGCAACTTGTCAGCGTGATTTCGAGTTTTCTTGTTCATACCGGTACGGATGCATTGCTCGAACAGTGACTTTGATTGGTTGTCGTTGGAATCGCTCGAATCCACCGAGCTAATGGACTCATTGCCGTCGAATGGCTTTTGATTGTTCGATGGCAGGTGTTGATGATTTGCTGCTGATCTTGATGATGTCGGAATGGGCTGCGATGAGGACAGAGGACGTTTGCTTGACGAATTGAAACCAAGATTGGATTTCGGTCTATTGCAGCCAGCGGCAATAGCCTAAGCGAAAAAGAGAGATGGTTAGCAAGTCGTCTTGAGAAACGAGGACTCCGGGGACTTACCTGACTTAGTAAATTCGTGTCGTCTTCGGACTCAATTGAAAGTGAACTGAGTGAATCGTCGGCAACGTGGGTGTGGTGTTGCAGCTTTATAGACTCGTTGATATCGTCCGATCGGTAGTCATTACCTCTTGATGGTAATCTGAAATGGAAGTGGGTGAGAAAAAGTCATATATATGAAAATGGGACTCACTTGTTCATCAATGCGGGACCAACAATGCTGGAGCCGACGGTTAGATTCGATAGGCCCGATATCATTGAGAAATTACACGGACTGTCCTCCACCAGGTACTTGTTCATTTCGTCGTTGCCGGGCGGCACAAATGACTGCATCGGGAGTCCGCCTCGGCGCAGCATTGCAATCGGATCGTGTGTTGCATTCTCTGCTCTCCTCCGAGTAGGTTTATCCGATGCAACCGTGTTTCTTACTGCATTCACCCTCGTCGTTGCAATATCCTTTGGTGCATTGACCGGCTTCTGCATTCCGTCTCGAATGCACTGCTCGAGCAAGTCCAGCTCCGAGGCATTCGAACTGACATCATCCGAAAGATTGGCCATTTCACGTTCGTTCTTTTGACCATCCGTCGGATTGGTTGATATGGAAATCGTTGACAGATTTGTATTGCTTCCCACCTTGGACAGCAGAGCTGGTGTGTCCTCGGTGTAGTATTGCTTGGTGGCATCCTCCGCAGGCGGCGGCAACATTATTGCCGATGTTTCTTTGTGCGTTTCGTTCTCCTTGCGGTCGCGATTCATGCCGATATTTATGCACGTCGCCAGCAAGTAGTCGTCATTTGTCTCCTCTTCACCCTCGGAGAGGATTTGATTTTCCATTTTGGATAGCGTTGCAACGACGACCTCCTTAGCTTGGGGATCGTCGGCGTTTAACAAGTCAGACTTGTTTGTTTGCGGCTCATCGTCCAGGCTTAGATTGCTCAGACTGGTGGCACATGAGAACTGAGCGGGCGTGTTTTCCACCTGGAATGTATTCAGATCGTCCTCGAATACGCTGCGCAGACGAGCTGCTGATGAGTTTTGATTCTTTGCGCTGCTGGTTGCGGTTACTACTCCGTTGGGGAACGACATTTGTGCGTTGCTATTTCGCCGCGGCGATTGTGGCATGCTTTGCGTGGGTGAATCCGGTATGTCTGAGGGTGAGATCACGCCACTAGCTAGACGGCTAAAATCACTAACCACGGAGCTCTTGTCGTCGGCGACTATGGCGCCAACTTCCTCCTCCTCGGCCAGCGAGTCCATTGAACTGTGCCGCGAGAACATCAGTGGAGTCTCCTGTGCCGAGTTGTAGCTGTTTTTGGACACCATTGCACTGGCTGCCAAGTCCTGGGCATTTTGCGTTGGCAAAGGTTTCTCCTCCTCCTTCACATCGGACGGTGCAGCAGCTTGTGGTTGTGGAGACTTCTCGGCCTTTGGTTCGACGCCGTCGCCCTTCTCCGCCTTGACTTTAGCCGGTGCAGTGCCACTTGTTGGTTGAGCGTTTTGCGGAGACTCCTCCAAACTGCTGAGAGACTCGTAGCGACTAAAGTAGCCCGGGGTACCCTCTTCACAGTAGTTGATTGGCTTCTCTGGGGTGTATGAGCCCGATCCGTAGATGACATTGCTTGGCGGCAGGGCAGATGCCTGCGGTTTGTTGGGTGCAACGTTTTCCTCGAGCTTCGGATTGCGAAGGTCACTCACCGAGGCAGCATTCGAGATCACATACGGAGTATCCTCCGTCTGATAACACTTGACACTGTCTTCGAGAATTAAAATGATTTCACTTCCGTTGTTAAGCTGATTCTTCTCCTCCACATCCGACTCGAGTTGGTTTTCTGCGTAGCGCAGGCTAAAATCTGTCGGCTGATCCAAATCTGTCTCCTGGTAGCTGGAGTAATTCCGTGCTGTTTTCAGTCCTTTTGAGCTCTGGCCCGCTTTCGCAGTCGCATCTGTAATCGATTTGTTGGACTTTGAAGCACCACTCTCCGAGTATTTTGCAGAATAGTCAATCGGCTGTTCTGTCTCTGTTTCGACGTCAAATGCGGCCGTTTTGACCGCAAACTCAATGTTCCTGTCTGGAGGCATCTTGCCCCTTACCATGACCGAGTTGCCCCGAATCATTTCGTAGGCCGAATCTGATTTGGCAGAGAAAATCGAGTCCCTGCTTTCACTTTTCGAGACCACAGCTGACCGCGTAAGCCGCACCGGCGGCGGTGGAAACTTACGCGGATCAGTCAGCGGTGCAAAGTCGTTTCTCTCCTTTGGCGGAGTCACCACGTCAATGTTCTCGCACGTCTCCGATAGATTCTGGTTGACAAGCTCTTGCTCGAGGGCTTTCTGCTTGCGCGCGTTCAATGTGGGCAACTCCTTCAGACCCATCGATCGTGCAATCGGATCGAGATTGTTCTGATTAAGTATACTTGGCCGAAAGTTTTGTAGATTCTTGAGCGCAGCTGAACTGCCTTCCGATATCAGTTTGTGCTTCGAATGGATCAGTGATCGCAGCATCGGTACTGCGCCATTGTCCCAGAGGAATTTCTGATCCTCTGCTGAACGAGCGGATAGATTCCACAACGTGCCGCATGAGTTGCTGACGACAGTCAGACTTTCCGACTTCAATTGTTGCAGTAGAATCGCAAGACAATTGCGTTCTCGTAAAATGTTTCTGTAGTCCTCACGAACGGCTATGTGACTAGAGACGTTCCGCAGGATACCTCCTGCGTTTTCGATGATTTTTAGTGTCTTGCTGGGACCTTCGTAGGTCAGCATGTCGACTATAAATGCGAGCGCACCTGGTACTGCGCAAAATTCGGCTTTGTTCGTGCTGCAATGGGCCGATAGGTTCCACAGCGCCGACAAGATCGCCTTTAGGGTGTTCTCGTTCTTGTTGATCATTGCGGCCTTTGCCAGCGCGGTGACTGTTCCGATTTCGTTGAGCACTGCTTTCATGTTGCTGTCAACGCGCCACGATAGGTTTCGTAGCACGCTTGCTGTTACCTGTGGGAGAAGAGATTAGAAAAAGTTTAAGTCACAAAAAATCGTTACTTACTTGCAGCAAATCATCGGGTGCCGAGTCTAGCTGGGCGACTAGAGCTTCCATGAACTCCTTGTTGCCGCACAGAAGCGTTTTGTTGTTCTCATCACCGAATGTGAGGTTCGTCAGCGCCATGAGGGCGTATCGCCTCAGCGAGTTGCAGCATTCATCTTCGGACTTTGGTCCGTGAACAGCGTGGTCCAAGTGAACAAGTCCGGCTATGGCTTGCAGGGCGCCCAGTTGGCACATGGCGTGCCTGTGCTCCTCGTCAAAGCTGACTTTCATTAGACTAGAGATAGCCGCCAGCGGATGACGGTCCGAATCGTCGGCAATTGCTTCGCCGCCACTCTGCAGCAGTGTCTTCAAAAAGTTGCAGTAGTCGAGTATTTGCTCGATTAGTCGCAGGACTTTCGCCTCTCGGCGTCCCACCTTGTCATCCGGGTGGCTGTGCACCACGTTGTGTAGCGCCATGCCCGCGTACTTACGAACGCCGTCATTCGCGTCGGAGTGCATCATCTGCACTAGCAGTGGAATGCAACCGGACTTGCGCAAAGCCACACACGCCTCGCCACTGCGAGAGAGTTCGAGAAACTTCTTCGAAACCTCCACCGAGTCATGAGAGCCCAGCATCGAAGCCAACGAGTACACGCACTCAGCTTTGGGCAGCCCGGAGTACTGACTCCCATCGGTGCGCTCATCCGCCCAAGTCAAACTGCTTTCCATCGGCGGCACAACCAGATCACTCTCTATAAACCGCGACAGTGTGTAGCTCGGCTCTTTGTACTTTCGAGTAGATCCACGCGAGTCTCTATCTCTGTCCAGCGAGTGCTTGCGGCCACTTGACCCAGATGTGGACCTTTGGAAGTCATGTTGTCTCTCGAAATTTCGATCCAAACTACGGTGCTCCCGCATATCCTTTTCAAGCATATAGTCAGGCGGTATTGGATTCTCGTCCAAAAAGTGCTTCTTCTTGCCAAAGGCCCCACTGGAGCTGCCGCCCGAGCTTCGAACCACCAGCGTGTTGTCGTCCTGAGTGAATTCCTTCTTCGTGTAACCACTAGCGGCCAACTCGTAGTCACTGATCTCGCCGTCGCGTTCGTACTTTTTGTCAATTTTCAAATTCTCCCCCACGCCCGAGCTTACAGTGGGCTGTGAACCACCCTGCTGTGCACCAATCGTCAGCATGGCGTTGAAATCCTCTTCAAATCCGGGCGGAGCCACCGCATCGTAGTCCAAGAAGTGACGCTTCTGAGGCGTTACGTCATCCAGTCCCTCCAAATCAGTGTGATCGATGTAGATATCATCAAGATCTGGATTCGACGATGCGGATGAATCTGAGCGGGTGGCTTCCTTTCGCAAAGATGACATCGTGTTGCTTCTCTCTCTCTTGCAGTTAATGGGTCATCTTTACGCCCTGCAATAATAGAAATGTGATTTCGTTTTAGTTACAATGCGGAAGTCTATTTTTAGAGCGTGTGGCCGGCGCCTCGTATATGCTTTCTTTTTGCTGTGTGACAAGCAGTTGGTAATTAATTGTTAAGCATAAAAAAGAAACCAAACGAGATCGGCCGCAAATAATAATAATTTCAGGCAGCTGGTGTTTTCAGCCAAACATAATATCATAAAACGTTGCGTAAATATGTAAAACACAGCGTAAAGAAAGATTAATGACCATCTCGCTCTGTTAGTAGAACATCATCTTTGGATGCGCCACACTGACTTCGTTCGTTTTGGAGAGACAAGTTTATTTGGAATTCATTAGAGCGCGTAGAGGTGTCGTTTGAAGGGGATTATGTAAAGCGTGTGGTGACTGTGATAATTGGCTCAATGAGTCATATAACTACATTTGAATTTACACAGCCAGGGATGCCCGCTGTTGCTTCGAATCACGCGTTATTTGTTTATGCCTCCCAAAATATAAAAATATTTACCCTACTACCACGTTTAGCATTTGTTTTGCTGCAGGTGCATTTCCTTTTGAGACAATGCAGAGATATATGGCTCATTCTCTTTGTGAGAGTGCAATGGATTTCTTTTTCACTCGACCGTTAACATGTGTGTGCATTTAACACAAGTAACAACGTGATTTTTATCGCAAGTTTTGCATTACATTGCCAGTAGAGTGAAGACAAGTCATTCACTAGAAGGCAAGTGAAAGATGTCATATACCTAAATCGGATCTTATATTCAATTACAATTGGGGCAGAGAAAGAACCTTCTTCATGTCATTATCGTGAAAGAAAACCAGGGCGTATTTTTTATGAATCCTCAAATTCGTCGCCAAAGTTTCAGCCATAACAATGGGAACGTTCGGATACCTAGTTTGTGTAAAACGTCAATAAGATATGTCTAGACTAAAACGTACGCGTGAACTAAGTAAGTTCTGTTGTGGTTGCAAACGTGTGGTTAATTTTGACACTTTAAAATGACAACTGAGTACACAGGAAGGATTTTCTTGTATAGATTTGTCGGCTATCCCTCCATAAACGTCAACTGCAAAAACTAATCACGTGACCAATATGGGCCCAATAAAAACTCAAACACATCTAGTCAGTCAGCTGTCAGACTTACTAAACTAGTGTCGTTTTCCATTGGGCAAAAAGAAGCGTCCGGGAGAGTCCGGAATCGAAAAAATCACTTCTGAAACCGTTCCATTGGCACAAAAAATACTCTTCTGGTGATTCTGAGAAGAGAAATTCGCTTCTGGATTTGAAGTCAGAATTCACTCAAGAAGCACTAACACAAGTGTAATTTGTGTATTTTATGCAAGCCAACTGACAGCAACCGTAGATTATTTTTTGGCGTTTTACCAATACAGTCGGGGATTCAACCAGAATCAGTTTTTTTGTTCCATTGGATTTCAGAATGAGTGAATCCCCGAGTGAAACCAATGGAAAACGACATAGGTGTCCGAAGCCGAACGTCCTCAATGTCAATGGAGGCGATATCATACTTTGCATGATATTTTAAGATTTCATAAGAGATATACACGAACTACTCGTAAACAATAATCTTATCGATAGGGTGTAATACACTTATCATAAATACTCCACTTGTACAAAAATAAATTCCAATCCTATAAAACCAGGCAGACGACAACTTGAAAAATCGATTGATCGAACATTTTGTTATGGATTTTTTCCTCTTTGTCGCTATAAATATACATAATGTAGACAGACACATCAGGTCTGTGTTCTTTTACTTTTAAATCTTACAAATTTTTACTAATGCTTACGCATTTTACTCAATTGTCGTTCCTCAACTCGAAAAATTCGTGACAGAGGGCGGCTTCGAGAGAGAAAAATATTTCCCTCCGCTCTTACTAGTTTTTACTCAACTACTTTCTTTGCGTAAGAATTGAAACAACTGTCAGTCGCCTGAAAATTGACAGCTGATTTTAATTTGTTGTTTTATTTGGCATTTGGGTGGAATAACTATCTGTCATTTTCCACAGGTTACTTCAAAAGTGATCCTTAAGGCCCCAGTTATAGCTATCATTGAAATGCA
Organism: Cheilosia pagana; assembly: GCA_936431705.1. Lineage (NCBI taxonomy): Eukaryota > Metazoa > Arthropoda > Insecta > Diptera > Syrphidae > Cheilosia > Cheilosia pagana. The sequence goes on from OW386166.1 coordinate 113,042,361, forward strand.
TTATTGAAAACTTTGATTTTCGATTTTAAGACGGTTAATCAAACTATATTGGCTTTGATTGGTATCAAAATAAAGCTAATCAATTATAGAATTTTTTACAAAAGAAAATTACTTTATTCTGATTAAAACTTTTCTTTAAATCCATTTTTATTATTTCACTGATTGAAATCGATTTCAATGAACAGCTGATTTTCGTTTCTCTAATTTGGAACCCAATCGTTTCACTGATGTGTTCGATTCTCTAGGTTCGTTCGTGTACTTTTAGCATAGAAAAATGAAAAATGTCAAATTTCAAAAATCGAGAGAGAATTCTCTCAATTTCAAGAGAAGTACCTGACCGGTTTTCTTACAAAAAGTTTAATAAATGTCATTTTGACACTTTAATTTGGCTCTGCAGTACCTTGTTTACTTGTTGAGCAACTTTCAATTTAAATAATTGAATTTTTTAAAACCTAAACATTTATTAAACTTACCATTTTGAATGCGCTGATACGTTATAGGAGAACATTTAGCTATAAGTTCGAAAATAAATAGAATTTGACTTGTCAAACTTTTGAGCTGTCAATTAGTTGACAGTTTTCATATTTTCATTTTTCAGTAAGCCGAAATTCGGCGAATAGAAAATTGCGAAAAAATGAAAAGAGGGGAAGTGGATTTCTCTCTCATTTTTTTAAATTTTCTCAGTACGTGGTCGCATTCGCACAGTATCTTAGCAAATTTTTTGTAATTTTACGTTTGCAAAAAAGTACCCGAACGAACCTTCTTTCTTTTCTCAGCTGTCAGTTTTGCGTTCAATGATCAACTCTAACCTCGAAACCTGCAAACCTCTGTTCAATTTCACTGACAGGTCCTTCCATTGACACCAATTTTTCAATAATTGCTATAACTGACTTGTCAACAAAATGAAACCACCATTCCACTGATTTGTTCCAATGATGCATTTCAATGATAGCTATAACTGGGGCCTTACTTTTGCGTAAGTTGGTGCGTAAATTTCTGAGAGAAAATTCATCCCCTCCACTGTCATTTTGACAGTCTTTTACATTTTTACTGCAAAAGTAAAGGAACAGACCTATCATATTTCATATCTTGTACAATCCAAATTGACTTTGATCTGTCTGTGATGAGTTTTCTATGTCACAGTTCCGAGTAAAATGTTCTTTCAACAAAATTTTCCCGTCAATTTCGAAACGTCTTGTTCCAGTAGGAACATCATCACCATCAGTGACAGAAATAAAGGGTTTTCCAATAAGAGGTGTTATTTTGAGTAGCCCGCTATTTCGGTAGCTGTCACTTTTGAAGCTTTTATTTTTTGACATTTGACACATTCAAAAACTTAGTTATCATAAGTCGACTAGATTGGTCTGGAAGAGATGTAACCTGAACGCAAAAACTAGAAAGGTCGGGAACGTCACTTTTCCTACGTCAGCCACATATGCGAACTGTCAACTTAGTACTCAGTCACGAATTTCTTGACTAGATTCGTCGGCTACCCCTCCATAAACGTAAACTGACACAGCTGCCCATGTGACCGAACTAAGCCAATCAAAACTGAGATACATCAAGTCAGTCAGCTGTCAGACTTACTAAACTAGATCATTGAATAACTACACATAGAATCGGCATCACCGACGACGACCGCTACGCAGTCCATACGTCGCTGCGATCGCTTGTGCGGGTTTGTGAAATGGATCCGGGCATAAAAACGAAAACACGAAAATGTATAATATCCCAAAAAAATATCCCTCTGAAGAATGCTGTCTGGGTAATTTGTTGTTGTAAACCAGTTTGAAGCAGGTACGATATTTCATGCTTATCTTTCTGTCGATTCGCTTCGATTGTCCTTATTTCCTTGTTACTTTTGGAATTTTTGTTAGAGGTTTATTGCGGTATTTTTTTTTGTATTTGCTACTGGCCTGGCAGATGATTGCAGATTTGAATAATTCTAGCTAGATATGATTTTGTTTTTCCGAGTATGTAATGTAGGTGCATAGGTAGGGTAGATATGTATGTGTATAATGTACATGTACATTGCGACTTCTTTTTACTCTGCCGTTAATTATCACACAAGTTCATGTAAAATTAAAACATACCTATAGGAAAATAATATGTGGTGCATACCTGATTTCAAATTCTTATTTTGAAGTTAAACATGGATAAATAAATGCAAATTGAGCTGAGAACCATTTCCATTTAGTGCATTTTGCCTTGGGGTTAATTATTTTTATTTTCGCATGTAAAAGAACCCGCAGGGTGTGCTCGAATAATTCTTGATTGTGCTGTTCAAAGGAACATGGAAGATCAAATTGGTTCCTACATAAATTTAAAAGAGTTTTAAGCATATTTTGTTCAAAGCATTGAGTTTCAAAACGTTCACCAAAACAATTGATTATTCTTTTCAATAATACCATGTTCCCGCCAACGTGATTTAGCTGAAGTGATTTATAAATTACGACAGGCGTTCCCACCGAACTTTTAAGCGTTTAAGTGTGACATTTGAAATTAGTTGGCAAACTTTCAATATCGTACATATAAAAGTGCAAAAGAAAAATGACCTGCAACAATTTAAAATGAGTTCAAATGCTTTGGATATAATTTATTTCTACCAGAATAAATCCAAAAATGATTAAAACAATTAATATCTAAATTTTTAATTTTAGTTTTTTGACAGTTTGTTTTTGTGTGGACAGCTAAGTCGATAACAGGTTGGTTTGATTTTATTTGTGTCTGTTTGATTCTATTTTTCGTATGTTCGATTTTATTTTGTGTGGATTTGCACGTAATTAAAAATTAAACAGGTAGAAATCACGTAATTAGTGATCACGAAAATGTATGGTAAATCACATCATTAATGAGATGATTTAGCTAAATCAAGTGGATTTAGCTAAATCACGTTGGTGGGAACATGGTATAACTCTACAAAATGTGTAGTCGGAATGACTAAACCACCATTAATTGTAGCCTCATATCCTCATATTGACGATCGACTCATTTTTATCAGGTGCAGAAAACTTTAATATGGCATTAGAAATATATCCCGAATAATAATGTGTAGCCATGTGTTGGATAATTGGAACTGTCTCTGATTCTGATAAATCCTCCACATCTTCAAACTCGCAAGCATTGGAATCTTCATTGAATTCGGTTTCGCCATGATAGACAAAATCAACACCACCTATGTAATATATATATTAAGTACGTAGGTAATCAAAGGGAGTAAATGTTTTTGATGGATACAGAAACCAAGACACATATTAAGACAAAAACAACGACGCAAACATTCTTACTTTGCAATACCGGAACTAGCTTCAATGCTAGTGCTTCATCTTGATATAGGTACTACATCTGTAAACATATAACTACCATCCGGATCCAAGAACTCTTTAATATAATTCTATGCAATTTGTAAGTTGTATCTACAAATTATGTCTCAGTAAACGTACTTTTAACATTTGCCATATTTAAAAGAACTGATGAATCTGATGTTTCATATGAAGTTGTATTAGGAGCAACTACCTATATTATATAAACTCATCTGTTTTAAATTCTTGTGTAGGCGAAATGCAGAAGGATTTCTTTTATATGAAGCTCTGTTTCTAACGACTGATATACCTAGTATTCTCCAGACAATCAGTAATTAAGTGGGATGTTATTAGGTACTCCTGTTGTTCCCCTTTTATATAGCAGTATTTCATTTTTGTTTGGCAAAGACCGTTAAAACAATACACCGGAACTTTTCTGTCCCTCTTCCATGACGATATCCATCTAACGAAATCCTGTAAGTTTGATATGATGCCCATTTGGTTTCTTAATATATACCTATATACTGTTGTTGTAGATCATGTAAATCAGTGATCCATATGGATCATTGACGTAAAATAAAAAACGCATACTACCTATATGGGAAAAGAATCTATCCGATCTTCATTTCATATTCCCTCTTTCCATATTGTTATCCTCATAAAAAAATCCATCAGTTTTGTTATGCCTACTTGCAATATGCGAAAAGTACCTGATTTAGTTTTCCTTTGCATAACTTCCACTCCACAGCCACAATCATGTGTACGCAAACAGTTGAGAATAAAGATAACAAAAGTAATTGTTCTTTCTCTTTCATTTGCATGTTGTCAATGAGAGAAATAAGAAAAAAATAAGGGGGTAGTTTGTCATGATATAAACATGGGATTATTTTGGGAAATTAATTTTCCTTATGAAACGAACCTAGAAATTATGGTAAATGCATACACTAAGTTAGTTCAAATTTCGGCCGCGTTGAAGGTCCGTATGTCGCTTCAAAATGAGCGGTGTCCACTTCTATTTGTAGTTATTCAATGACTAGATACTTGAACGTCCCCAATGTAACGATACACGCTTCAACAACGCATTGAAATTATAAAAACTCACTACAAAAATGGTGAACATTTTGCAGTAACAGTTCGCAAAACTAAAGCATTTTTGGGTCGTCGTGAAGCAGTTTGTCGGACCGCAATACAGAAATTGGTGGAAAAATTCGAGCTGTTGGGACAAGTTAGTGATGTGAAGAATAAAACCCGTGCACGTCGCTCAAGAACAACTGAGAATATTGCTGCTGTAGCCCAAAGTGTTGAAGAAAACCCACGGGTCGAATCGCGTCTTCCGTGAACAGATCGTCAATCGTACGAACAACAATTACGTGAACCATCATACAAACGAACGTATTGAGATTGTGTCATACGAGTGCTCACGGAACGTAATTTTTAATTTGACTTGGTAGTTGTACCAGAATAAGTGGCAAATGTACTAGTCTTAACGTCAAACAAATGTCATTAAGAAGACAAATTCGGCAAAATAAAAGGATTGCATTTTAAAGGGATAATTTTGCAGGCTTTAATGGACCCGGCGCTGATATTTTACCTAAGTTCTGTTTCTAGACGCTTTGTTAACAATTTCTTTTTTGTCTGAAATTTTTAGTCTGCAAAAACCTATAAAAATCTTAATTGTGCTTTCCAACCTTTTTCCATGCCACCGAGATCTTGTGATTTAACACCTTGTGACTTCTTCCTTTGGGGCCACGTGAAAGATAAGGTCTACGCCAACAGCCCAGCGTCGATTCAAGACCTCAAAGATGGAATTCGTGAGTCAATCGAGGACATAGGGCAGCCACCTTGCGATTTTGTTATGGAAAATTTCATGAAAACGATATGGTCCTGTAAGCGTGGTCGTGGTGGGTGGTGGCCATTTGACTGATGTTGTTTTTCATTATTAACGGCATACCTTCCTCTTTATTATGAAATAAATATCCGATCATTTATCTCAAAAAATGTAATTTTTCTTTAAATATCAAAACACTTTAAAGTATCCACGGCCAACTCGAGATTATTTCTGTATGATCAGCATAAATGTCACCAACAGTTTACTACTACAATGAAGCGAAAATAGGTGCATGTGACTTTGCAGTTTCTGCGGATAGAGGGACATTTAAGCTGACACGATACTTAGCAATAGCGAGTCCATTATGTTTAGATGCATATTGCACAAACTGGCTACTGGCTGTCCATCGGCTTGCCTTCAGAAAACAAAGACTCCAGTTGGCCATGACCCAGCGACACTGGTGGAGAAGACGATTTGTTACTGCACTTGTGTTATGTTTTTATTAAATTGAATTGTGATTGTGATAGTCTTTAACAAAGTTCTGTAAGTTATTTGTATGTTTTCCATACGAGGTCGGTCTTCACTTTATGTACATGACTTTCTGCAGCGTATTCTTTTGCTGTTTTTCACTTGCACTCTCAATTATACCGATGACCTTGTCAAGCATCATTTCCATTGATGTACAGTAAGATTTGACATTTCTGTGACACGTTACAATGCCAATCTTACTACAAATAACGACGAGAAGTATATCTGCCTCAAATCCATTTGATATTGCCAGAAAACGCGCAAGGCTCATGGGCGTTGTAAGACTTATTGAACCCACAAAGAGAAGCAGTATAAAACTAATCATCAATATCTGAATCATAATAAACCAGATCACCGCCGCCAAGTGGTTCAGAGAATTTGTGTCAACAATTTCTCCTAAAATGTGCGCATATCATTCGAAATAAAATATTATGCGAGACGATAAATAATGGAAACCAAGTTGCGAAAGAAAGCCAAGTGTATTCAGAAAGTCAACGCTTTTGCTTAGCAATAAATTATGTTTCTGTAAAGGTTCTCGTCGAAAGAAAACTAAATAAATCCGAAACTGTGTCAAACTGCATGGAGTATTGAAATAAAAACAAATCAACTGACAAAAGTTGAGCTACTCTCTCAAGTCATTTTAGAATTTTTATGGATTTCAACGAAAGATGATAATCGGCGGCAACTCGTGGGAACATCCATTTACGCCCACTGAGCGCAAGGTGAACATTATAAATGAGAAAACAACATCCACCGCCACCGCCGATGAGGAAACTACTAGTTTTGGGCTGCAAATAAAACAATTAGGCAGCTGGGTATTGTTCATATTCGGGCATGCTGCGCGATTTGAAGTTGTCAAAAGGCATCACATGACATAAATCTATGATATGGTTCCAACAAATGCTCAATTCTCAATTAACGGAGGTCATCGAGAATTACCGATAGCGATCAAGTGTTCTACAATAAGAAACGAGCTAAATTCGACACCCACCAGTGTGAGCTATAATATTAATGGGAAGTTTGAGGTTATTTGCGGGCACTGGATTAACTATATTAACTGCGTTCGAGGGCACACCAATGCGCTCATGTTAAACTAATGCGCCTTTTATAATTAGAGAGGTAAATACAGCTTAAAAAGAATAGATTTGCACCAAAAATAGAAAAATGGAATCGAGTTTGAATGTTTATCCAAGTTTTCACCAGGGCTTCTATCCTCTTCGATCCTGGACTCGCCGTTTTCAGTTGTTGATCTTCCTTGTCTTTCAAACCTGTGGCCCTTCCCTTAGAGACCATTCATAAAATAAGCTTCCGCAACGCACACTCATAAAATAAGCTAATAGTATGCAAATGACTCTAGGTTAAGTCGAAGGGGCTGTAAGAAAGGTAGTCTTAACCTTGCTACACATAAATCAATGCAGCCGCTAAAGGTGATTAGTACTATGTGTCTTTGAAGTCTATAAATAGATGGACGAAGTCGATTTGCCATATTTCTTGTCCCTTTGCTGTGATATTTACGGAACTAATAAAATTGGGTTCGATAAATGAACATAACAATCGTCAATGCGGCCTTGAGCGTCATTTTAGAAGGCCCAACATTACATTGGGCGAAAGAAAACATTGTCAGCATTGATTTGGATTTCACTTTCAGTCGTTTTCAGGGCGGTTGTACCGTCTCTCGTACTGGAGCAGATAGTGCGCAGGGCAGCTGTCAACACGGAAGGCACTATCTTCAATAGATTAGTCCAGCTGCTGGGCTATGCGGACGATATTGACATCATCGGTCGCTCCCAGCGTGCCGTGATAGAAGCGTTCACGGCGATTAAAGAACAGGCGAAATCCGTTGGCCTTGAAGTAAATGAGGACAAGACCAAGTACATGGTATCAACAAACAAACAAACAAGCAACTGTCCACCGCCTAGGACAATACGTCACTGTTGATAGCAAAAATTTCGAGGTAGTTAAGGAGTTTACCTACCTGGGAGTAAACATAAGCTCCGAGAATGACATCCTAGTGGAGATCCGGCGAAGAATTATCCTAGGCAAAACAACTGGACGCTGGACGATAGCTAAGAAGGGAAACTCATACTGGGCTTTTTCGAAAGAAAGATTCTTCGGCGGATTTTTGGTCCTGTGTACGAGAAGGGCGAATGAAGGAGAAGATACAACCGCGAACTCTATGAGCAGTACCAAAATGTGGATGTAGTCCAAAAAGCCAAAACACGTCGACTTCATTGGCTCGGCCACATCGAGCGAATGGACAATAATGCTCCGGCTAAGAGGATCTTCGAATTCCCAGGTTCGAGAAGACAAGGAACACCGAAACTGCGTTTCAAAGACCAAGCCATCGCGGATGCCAGAGCGCTTGGTTTAGACAACGTGCCCGGGATCGTAGAGGATGGAAGGCTGCAGTGTCTCAGGCAGAGACTCTTCACGGGTCGGGAGCCCGATAAGTAAGTAAGTGTACCGTCAAGCCCAGCACCCTTTATTGTCCTTTCTCTGGCGCACTGCCCCAATTTGAGTGTTGCCTTTATTGTGGGCCTCACCAAATTGTACAGTGCAAGAACAGTACGTTTGAAAGCGTAGTGGCCTTCAAGTCATTCTGGTTCAACTGTGACCTTGTGTTCCTTGTGCCCTGGGTTTTGTAAGAAATCTATCTGTAAGTGACTCTCGGGTTGCGAAAGCCCGACCAGTAGCCATAAACTGAAACCCTCTCTTTTGAGCAGTCCATCATGGGACAAGGAACAATGTGGGGGCTGTGGTTACTGAAATTCGCGAGAACTGATGTTATTAGAGCACATAGGTGTTAGATAGCCTCGCCCCGATCACAGGGCTGGATGATCTTATAGTCATTCGGAAAGTGAAAGGGTTGGTCAAAGTGCTTACTCCAGGGCACTAGTATCAGACGCCTTTCTCATTGACTCTATGTGGCAGTGGTTCATGTTAAGCAAACCTTATTTATTAGATGTCCTTTCTATGTAAATTGGTTTCTTCACTTCACCTTAGTTCCGAGTGAAATGCTGAGTTTTTATTGGCCATGCGTAAATCTTAAATGTATACCTACCTTCATACATCAAACTATGCTTGTTGCGTGTCTAGAAAAGGTTAACTTGCGAATTGGAAAACAATGAAAATCATGGTTAAGAACCTTCTCACAACCCAAGGAATAAATATTCTATATATGTACCCTTTAACCGACACCAACAGTCTCTTAAATTCTACCGAAAAACTGTGCTTGGGAAGATTAAAGAAAAATACAAAATCATAAAAAACTCTTCATTCATCAAGTGTCAAAATAGATTCCACCCCTGGTTTTTTGTTTGGAATAGGTACATGCAACGAACAGAGTGATAATTTTGTCCGCACGCGTTCAAGAATCGAAATTATGTGAAATTGGCTTCTGGTAAGCACGCACATTACACACTGTTCTATAGGATTTGATTTAAAATAATATGTTTATTTTTAAACACTTGGTTACCCGTCCTTTCCTGTTCTCTTATTTTTGGACAAGTATCTATATTCTCCTATGGCTTGGCTAGTGTGTTGTTCTTAGCAGATAATTGAATTCAAACAACGTCGCCGAAATAAAACAAAACTAAATAAGCAAAACTATTAATAATACATTCCCCGGCAGTGGCAGTAATTTACATTACATACGGAGAGTGTGTCCAGAATTCACAAACAGGAGTCCGCGCCGGCGACTATCGACTATCGAGTTCCCAACAACACACTCGCAGAAAAGATCAATGATTCACGTCCACCACGGAGCTGAGCCACTGCACAAATATTTACTTTATTTATTTTTATTTACTTTCGTGTACGGCGACGGCGACGCTTCCCGGCTAATCATTTGCAAGAACCAAGAGATACATTTGCAAAGTTTCTTGTTTTATTTTTTTTACAGTTCCTTACTTATCACTCCAATTGGAATTGCGAGTGATAAATACTTTTCGCAATAAGAATGAATTAGATCACAACACCCTAATAAAACCCAAGATAACGACGAGTCGACAACGTCCAAATAAGAGAACGTTCCTAGCAGTTCCAGTGAAAAGGAAATTTTTGCAAATTGAATGAAAAATACACGCTACAGACAGATATATATATAGAGACATACCATCCCATTGTGGGGAACGGGAAAAGGGACCTATTATTGATTTTTCTCATCTCTGACTCTGCATATGAGAATGGACGACGACGATGAAGATGGAATGGAAAACCAAATTCATGAAGAAATTTCACATTTTACATAATTATGAATTAATTTAGCCAACGTTTTCTACCTTTCTAGAGTTGTTTACAGTTAACTCTCAACTGTTTGTGCCACGATGGGATGCAAAAAAAAAACTTAGCGTAACAGCATTTCATTAATTAGGCGTTTACGATTGAATAATTTGATTGGTCTGCTTCGTTGGTATATTTTTTCCTTTGCAATTGGAATTTGGAAGATTCTGGAGCACTCACCTCGGTCAGTATGGATAGTCCAATGATAATGAATTAAATGTGCTGGTGTTTAGGATGTGATTTCCTTTACAAGTTCATAGTTTGCGTTGCAGATTGCAGTCTTTTGCGAGTTAAATAAACTTTACTTTTTGATTATCAGCGAGCACACAAAACACACGACATAACAAGACAACGACAAGAGAAAATCTGAGAGAAATGTTGAGGGCAGTGCACAAAACAGGGTGCACTTGAAAGTGAGTTTTTTTTTATATTTGCTTGCGCGATTGGAAAGAGACGGTTGTAGGAAACAGCCAGATTTTATTTGACGGCAGGTTGTAGTAGATTTTGGGAAGTGGGCGACTGTAGTAGACTAACAGGTGTGGTTTGTAATAGCCTGTTTGCATCGAGCTTAAAATTGATATTCAGGCCTATTCGGCAAAATCTTTTATCCATTTATTCTGTTATGTTTTTCCATACAAAAGTTCGAACTGTCAAAAAATCTTTTATGGAATCTGAAATTGGTATTCTGCGTGCACAAATCTTTAAAGACAGAATTTTGTGACTTTTATCATAAAAGATTTTATTAAATAGAAAGTTTTGGATTGAAATCAATGCGAATATGAAAGTTATTTACGATGATGCTTGATTTTCTGAATCAGTTCACGACTAAGATATTTAGATGGTTTCACCATTGAATCGATTAGATACTAAAAGGCGCTTAACAACTGCAGAAAATTAGCGATCGCATATTGGCATTTACAACTATAACCACATTTATGTGGATATTTTTTACGTTTTACTGTTTTATTTGCTACTATTAGGTGATTCTGGCTTTCCACTTAAACCATGGTTATTTACCGCAATAAATAACCCACCAGAAAGATCACCTCAATTGAATTTTAATAAGCGCTTCTTTCCACAAGAAACTCTGAAAATTGTTTATGGAATTTTATTAGGTACTATATGGGTTTGGAACAAATTCTTGAGGATGTAGATCAAGAGACAGAAACAACAAACGACATTGAAAACGATAGAGAAAACCATCATACCGTAGGAGTGATTGTATACCTACATTTTTTTTTAAATAAAACGTCGTGAATAAGCTATTTTTTCCAGTATTAAGGCTTCGTCAAACAGAACGCGTTTTTAACGCCGCGGTGAGATTAATTTACGCGGCGGTAAGATTATTTTGACGCAACGTTCTAACCGCCGCGTTAGAGGACGTCAAACAGAAAGATCTCAAGATTTCAAGGCGGCTTTGAAAATGCGCTCTGTGTGACGGGGTATATGTTATTCAGTATATATTACGAGGCGGTAAAACGGAACGTTAAAACGCTCTCTGTTTGACGAGGCCTTTAGAAGTATATTTCTTCGTAGCAATAAGTATTATGCTTTCGCTTGGATTGAGGACGTTCAAGTGTCTAGTTTTGTAAGTCTGGCTTTATGTGTCACAGTTTTATTGGCCTAGATCAAGATCAAGATCAAGCTTTTTCTAAAAAAGCTAGAAGTACATTAAAAATTCGTTTAAATATGGCTGACGAAGGAAAAGGGACCTTTCCGACCAATAATAGTTTTTGCTTATAAGGGTACATTAAGTCCTGAGTCCAGACTAATCTATTCGAATTTTTTTGGTAGGCTCCCGAAAATAAAAGCCAGGGGCCTAACTCTGTATTTCGATTCGAAAGTAAAAACTGTTCGAAAGTTGTTTCCGATTCTAATTTCAAATGATACTCTGTATAACTTTCCAATCGAATGAAAAAGTTGCAAGGAAATCTTTGCAACTTTCGAATAAATGTTCCGAGTCCCGAGGTGTTTTTTGTTAAAAATGACATACCTACCTGCCTCCTAAAATAGCCCCTCAAATAGAAATTAAACTGTGTATGAAATGTTTACTCAAGGTCAAGTGGAGTAACTACAACGTCTTATGCTAATTGCACACACACCGATTTTGGACGGCCAGTATAAAATCGGCCGACATTTTACCGGTAGCAGGGTGCTAGCACACTCACCGCATTTTTACCGGTCTAACCGAGTTGTTGCTATGTGGTTATTGTATCGCCGTATTAAGCGCCGTAGGATTAAGCGCAAGTACTGGATTCATCCTACCAATCAAAGCAGAGAACACACGGGAACATTCTAAAATCTTTTTGAAGAATTAAGGCTTGATGGTAGTAAGTTTTTCAACTTCTTCAGAGTGTCTATTGCGTCCTTTGACGAACTCCACAAGAAGTTAAAAAATGAAATTCAACATCAGAATACTAAAATGAGAAATTCTATTCCTTCATTATTAAATAATTCATAGCTTTCTATCAATGAAATATGGACCTTTTTATTGATGTTTGCGCTACCATTCAATAAAGTCTAGAGAACAGTCGAGTACAGTGGCAGTGGACGGCTGCTCACCGGCATTTTTTCGGCACCGATCAGCGGTCGGCGTGTGTGCCAGGTCCCGTTCCCACATGTGGTTCACTATTGGAATTTGGACGACCGGTATAAAATCGGCCGTCCAAAATCGGTGTGTGTGCAATTAGCCTTACTGCTTAACGAACGTTCCCGCAATGGGAACAAAAGCTATAAACGAGAGCCTTTAGTGATTTACAAACAGCAGTTTCATCGATATTCGGCCAAATTGCAACATCTTTTATTTATTAAGTACGTATTTAACAGAAACAAATAGACAAATAGAAACTGTACACCTATGGGCCTGTTTATTCCATACGTATTTCCCAAATACAATTAAGGAACTCATATCCAGGCTTTTGAACGTCCCTCCAACATCACGAAAATTTTGGGGTAAAATCCTTTCGTGCAGAGTAGTTGTGTGTGATTTAGGGTACTTTATTATGTATTGGTTCCTTCGTCAGTGGCACTTTCTCCACAATATAGGTACCAAGCATGTTATGCGTATTTAAGGAACCTAAAGTACCTTTTGAAGTAACCATTCCAGTTAAACAATAATTATCAATTGACTTCAGTTTTATTTGCGCTTAATTAACTAATGTCTAATGGAACAGTAAACAACTTGAAGACAATTCGATTCACAATGATGGGCTGATATTCATAGAACAGTAGTTGTTCGTTGAATTTTGGTAGCTATTACCACCAGGAACTCAAAATATTCATAAAAAATAAAAACACTCCTCCTTTTCTTACTGCTTTTTATTCTTATCTTTGATCGTGTACTTATCATAGGTTTTAGTTGGATCATACGGCTCCCAGCGGCTAGCAGGGAATATGTGCTTGTTTCTTTCGTACCAGTTTCGCAGCAAGACCTTGCCAGCATGCGACTCCTCCTTCTCGACGGTGGCGTCGCTTATCATTCGAACATCGTCGTGTACATCGAACTGAAAGAGCGGTCCACTTTTTCCTCTAGCCTTGGTGACAATAAAGTCGTAAAATGTGTAATGATGCGGTAGTATCAGATCCTCCTTAACGTACATCAGTTGGTCAGCCATTACTGTTTTCAGTTCGTTGAACTCCTTACGCAGAATTTCCAAACACTTTTGTAGGAACTGATATATTGAGTTGCCTTTCTTCATGGTGGCACTCCTACGATGGCCAGAGCCATCCCAGTAACTGAATGTAATTGTTATCTCTTGATCCTTCAATGCGGCCTGTTGGGCTACCCATTCCTGACGTAGTTCCTCACGCAATCGATTCTCCCTTTCTTCGCGTTCCCGGTCGGGCAAGAACGAGGTATCCACATCGGGATTCTTGCAGATTTTCTTCTTATGCGGTTCATTAGTCTCCTCTTCTGTCATCCACTTCCTTATTGGTTTAATATCTATAGGCTTGACATCCTCGTCGTCGTCTTTATCGTCTTCATCAGCGTTATTTTCATCCTCATCCAAATTAAATGATAACGCTTGGATTTGCCTCTTTTGCTTGTTCTTCTCAGCTTGAATCGCTTCAAGGGCCCTGAGCTTTTCACGTTCCTTCTCATCCTTTTTTTGTGCGAGTTTCTTTTCTCGTTCTCTTACTATGTCTTCCTGCTTGGCCTTCATCTCATCCAAGGTGACCAATCCAATGGTGGAGGTTTTAAGTTGTTGTTCCACAGCATCGTAGTGGCTGGCGAATTTGTGTTCAATGTTGGATATCTTCAGATCTTCTTCGATTTTCTTCTTTCGGAACTCAATCTCTTGCTGGGCGATTTCTCGCTTTTTCATTAATTGCATTGCACGACCAGCTTCACTGGCGGCTCCTTTGTAGTGGGCCATTCTTAATACAATTAACTAAATGTGTTTATGTTGAAAATATTAAAGCGGAAAAATGCTTCAACACCTAATTCTTTGTATCGAAAACTAAAAATTTGTTGAAATTGCCAGTGTCATTTTGACATTTGTAGAAGGCAACTTTGTGGTTTTCCTAGTGATGAGGTTTACATGGTGTTGGGCAAGACAGAAAGAAATGCAAAAAAATATACGGCGTTGTTCTTGGGACAGTAAAAGCACTTTTTTCGGATTCAGATAAGTTTTTCTGCTATAAAAATCAGCTGTTGTTAATTTTCATGAGCTATTTGCCGCAGAAAAGCATTTCATTTTCAGAGTCAGAGCAATTTTCCGAATCTTTCTTAGCGACAAACTGATATATTTGAGATCAATAAGGAACAAGATATGGACTACTGGAAATTTGCACACTCAATTTATTTCGGAGGTTATATCGGAGTCAAAATAATCACTAATTGCATTAAAAAAATCTAACCAAAACTGGTAAATTCCATTCTGAAACCAAAACGCATAGGTTAGAGTAATTTAGCGTATTTTAAATTTGTTAATTAACTATAAACTATGTTCAACATTTTTAACAAAATGTCATAACAACTTTACAGATTGTATTTCCTTAAAATAATCAGAACGAATAAGGCAACCCATACATTTTAAGTCAAACAAAAATTGAAGACGCGCCGGAGTGATATTTCGAAAGACTTGATTTATGTTAGATCCAATTCAATTTAAACCCTATGGAAATCCCGGGTTAGAAGGAGAACTGTTTTACAGAAAAACAAGCCTTATTGATGCCGAAGAGAAGACCCACAAAAAAAGCCCTTCCGATGACGAGGAATTTTACAGAATAATGGAACTGATCAAGACAGACACAAATAACCAAATCGAATCTTCTTGTCAACCGGAACAAATTGAAATTGATGATGTATCGTACGTCCTTCTCTTTTGTTTGGTGTCTTGCTTCTGCACAACAAGAATCGTCAAGGTTTTTCATAACATCATCGTAAATATCAAAGAACTATTCGATCAATGGTTTCCATACATCTGGAGTTGGATGAAGATTATTACACGCGGGACACATACAATAACGGACGGAAAGGTCGGGATGTTCCTTTTATGTACACCATTGCTAACTTTGTTTTTAATCTTGTATTGTTCGCTTTTGACCTTTAATCTTATTACCGAATTTTTGCTTAGCAATGCTCCAAATTCTCTAAGTCAATTTATAGTCACTGACAAATTCAGCAAATCGCTGTCGCGGAGGAAATTGTTTGTATGAAAAATTGTAAATACTTTAATTTAATAAATGAGTTTTACAGAATTAGAGGTTAAACAGGGAAAAGCCGGACATTTTTTCAATATTTTCAATCAAATTCAACTTTTGGAGCATCTGTAATGGAGCTCTAGTATTCTACTACCAGACCGAGTTTTCTGACTCCTGGGGACGCTGTTAAAGCGTTATAGTTTTGCCTTTCAGCAGAGAATTATTCAAAAAATCCTACCTCGGGGTTCATAAACCGCCATCGCTTTTCGCCAACATGTTCTTAGAGTTTTATATACTTTTATAGGGACATCGAAGGGGGTTTTTCCCGACCAGTAGTGCTTAGCCACAACGGCGCCATCTCGCACTGCTAGTATCTGTCAAAGTATGCCACGTAAAATGCCCCACAAAGAACCGTTAATCGTTCAAAACATTGCACAAACAGCATCGACCATTCACGACGTCAAAGCCACAGCTTTTCCATTCATAAACCTGCAACAAAATAAGATTGCACCGACTTCAAACTGCCGCCAATTGATTAACACAAAAAACCCACCGCCACCCCAAAATTACAATCCAACAGCCATCGCACATACTATCACCGCTCACCACTCGCAGTCCAAGTCTAAATCAATTAATGTTCATGTCGCTGGATAATTCGATTGACTATACCATCCAAAAATATCTAACGTCCATACTCGTTAAGGATAAAAGTGATTTCGTTCGACTTGTAAATAAAAGTTAATTTATTTAATTATGCAAGTGCTGCCAAGCAACCCGTGAAACACAATTGTTCTCCCCCAAATGCACATTTAAAACTCATATTAAGTGATTGCGCCTAGATTAACATTGTTAAGACCGGAAAAGTTCCTATTTTCAGTTGGCGCCCTAGGATATTATTGTCGGTTTGTAAAAAAATGTGTTACCCATCCCCTTTTTCTACGCGCAGGATACTGATTTAAGTTAGTCAAAAGCTCGCACTCGTTCTCTTCGTTTGGTTGAGCTTCCTTAGGACGACATCATTCAATTTGCCGAACGTAGTTAGTCCTCTCCCGCATCGGCAGCCGTTAACAGTGCTTCGACTGTAAGAACCTCACTTGTGTAGAAAATAAATAAATAACGGTTAACTTAAACCATAACTCAACCAACGACGGATCGGCAAATCCTTATAATCTCTTCTCCTGCGTGTACTAATTTATTGTACGAGTATTGAGCTGTTTTCGGTTTTTTTTGTTGTTGTTCAGTGTCACTGGGAATTAGTGTAATACCAGACGGAAATCCTGTCGGTACTAATTTTTAAGGACGACGTTGTTTTCGTTTCCTTTTGTTTCGCTGGATAGTGTGTAGTGTAGTTAATGTGACGCCACTAGTGCGGGAGTGGTTGCGCCACCGAAACCAAAGATGTGAATTATGTTATTCCTTTCGGTTTCCTATTTTGTGTACGTGCGCGTCCTTTGACAATAACAATTTGTGGTAAAAAAAATTAATAAATTAGGTGTACAATCTTTTCTGATAGCGCCAAACTCAAACTGAGTTAGATCGGCTGCGTTCCATTGCCGTCCATAAATCATTGCGCATCCATGTCGGGATGTCCTCGCCCATATGCGATGCTGCATTGTTATTAATGGACCTGGCCCGAATGTATGTTATTAATTTTTGACTGAAATTAATGCAATAAATTCGAATTACTGCGAGCGTCGACGCCATTTTGTTGCGGCAGGACCCGCACTTAAGAAGGGAAATCGTCGCTGTTCAAACACCGCACGAAGACGACAACGGCGAAATTACATTTTATGAATCTGATTAATATACTTCACTTTAATGGTTCGGTACTTTACACTAATGGGGGTGGGAAGCTGCCGAGGGATGTCTCTGTGGTTTAACACAGGATGTGCGAGTGTGTTGCTATATATGCCAGGGTCATCCCAGTGGAACGAGTGCTTTTGCTTTAGAAAATTATGTGCAAAACCTGACACTTTAAATTGTCCCACTTTGACCTTTTACTTTTGCAAGATGTCTCTTCTATGGCCAACCGCTATATGCTGTCCGTATGGCTTTTAGATTGAAGATTGTGCCGTTGAGCTTTGTGTGCGTGAGTGCAGATCATAATAGGGCGGTTTATTACAAGTCCTACAAGCAAACCTGTCCCACTCACCGCATGAAGGACGTTCGAGAATGGGTAAATAGAATTTCCTTTCGTGATCATGTCGCTGGTGTCGGTGTCCTTGGGAGGGAGCGCAAATTGGATTTCTCCGCACTGTAGCTGGGGATTTCGTGTTTCGTACAGTTTCATTTGTATTGCGACTGTATGCCGAATCAATTCAAATTTCCGGCATTCACTTATTTACGATTTCCTTAATCCAGGGACTTTTGCCTAATCCCGTAAATGTTTGCAATGGTCGGACTTGGGCTTCCGTTGTCGTCTTAGGTGGTATTATAGCTTCGTCTTCCCTTCGGCGGTGTCCTTGCCGCACTCAACCAATAAACCAAACTCAACAGCAAGGAGTCTCACACATACAGCGGTCATGAGTGATTGGATTTAAAGTTTAGCTACCTGAGTTCACAACTAAAACACCGAAAATATGGATGATGCTCCCAAGAAGAGCAATCCACCGGCGCTATCCATCGATCGAGCCGCCTTTCTAATACTGCGAGTCAAGAAGGCATTCAAGAAGAAGCGTCAACAACGCAAAGAACGACAGTGAGTACCTATCATTATTTATTTATTCACTTTTATGGTTGACAACTTTTTTTTTTCTTCTTTATTAAGCCATTCCGTTCGGTGGTGTTGTTCGCCCTTTATTTTTATTTTTTTGTCAAAACACAGTCATGTATGGGAGAAAACTTTGACTCAATTGGGTTTATGGGGATATAAGGAATACGAAATGAGATGATACATGTTATACATATCCTTGGATACACATAAACGTACATATCGCTTCCCCAAATGTATAGGTACATGGATCTTATTAAATTGGACTTTGTTCTTTTCCTCCCAATTGGCTAGCCATTAATCGAATGTGCTCTGTGCAGATGACACACTGGGGCCTTGTATATGTAGTCAGATTGTAGTTGGTAGTCCATGATAGATGGGTCTACACACTACAGCTCCCCCGGGGACAAGGGTAACCTTTTCTAATCCCTTTGAATTTAAATAACTCACGAAAAATGTGCACGTATTTGCAAGTTCTTTTGCTTGCATGTCTAACTGATGATGGGGGGGTTTGCCATTTTCCAGCTCTCATGACCCATGACCTTAGCCAAAAATACTGAGAGTTTGGCATTCCCTTCTAATGAATCGTCCGTAATATGTTTACTTATTGTTTTCGAAACGACGGAGGTGCCCCAGTGGATATATTTTTGGAAATGCAAAAGCCAGATGGCTTCAAGGCTTGAGTGAGTATGTTTGTTACAAAAATAGGAGCACCTTCCGCTGCTGTACAGCAATGGCAAGCGTAATCGATTCGAGCACCTACGGAAAAGTTGCAATGTAACGCATCGAGTTGGGTACATGCATACCCCCGCGATTTACAAATATACATTTGACGTCAGTAGTTGCTGCGGTGGAGTAATTAAAAAAGTCGGCAGCCGATTGTTTGAGTTGATATGAGCCCACCATTACTTGGGTATTTTATGTATCCCTTTTTGCAGCAGGAACGGGGTAGACAATATTCAAAAATACTTCTGCATCTTTGGTTTTGAGCGTCCAAGGCAGGCTTATTCGGAGTTATTCGCGACGTGTCTTTAACCTCGTATAGGTAAAGCTGTGCAACCTTGAGGCGCATCTTGTTTCGGGTGTTTTGTTATGGAAGGCGATGCAACGGGGTAATGAATTTTATTGGTAAGAGTTTGAAAAATACTGGCACGACATCTGTTGTAGATATATGCAGTATGTGGTTGGGTTCGGGTTTGTGTTTTTCCTTGTGACTTTTTAAATTCATTGGAATTTGTTTACCCCGTTTTCGGAGGAAGAGGGAGGAGTCCCTTATAACAAATCTAAACCTATCCTAATTTCGCTTGTAAGAAATTATACAGGCTTCGCAAGGTATTCTTAGAGCGGATACGACTGCCTCTGGTTGTCAGAGCGGTTGCCAGCTTTTTAAAAACGCAAACCGAAAAGAGTGCACAACTGAGTCGCATGAAACTTTCTTGTTCATTGCCAGTTTACTTTATTTTTTCTGATGTCATTTAGCGAAGTGATAAGGCCCCAGGTATACAAAGCCATTACTTCGAAGCTGTATCTGTCCGTCGTGACGTTTTGTCCGAGTCATCGATGCTGAGAGTTCTTTCTTGTTTACAGCAAATATTTCATCTTGTCTTCATTTACAACCAGACCCCTATCCGTCGCCTCCCTTTCAATACTTGCAAATGCGCCACTGACAGCTAGCTGCAATTTTCCGATAATGTCAATATCGTCAGACGGAATTTAAAAATTGTACCTCTGATGGCTTGTAAGTTTCGTGCAATTACTTACTTACTTTACTTAGGTGGCGCTAAAGTCCGGGGTGGACCTGGGTCTCAACCAGTACGCCTCAGTTAGCTTGGTCATCCAACCATCCAGTTTCGTGCAATTGCTTCAACAAATTAAAAAAGTTACCTACCTTTTTCGACATCAAAGGGCTTGAACTCTTTAATTTTGAGGGCGTAGCGAGATGTCTCCATCATCATCCTACACAGACGAACCAGTTTGGCGGATATGCCGAAACTTGACATGCTAAAAAGCGATACCCAATAATAAAAAGCAAGAATAAAATATAAGAGACATTTATTCAACACTTTTCTAAGTATTACATATTTCTTAGCATTACATATTTACATTTTTATTAATACAAACCATTGGTTCTCAAAAGCAGACAATTTCCTCCCACTTGTTTTCATTACAAAGGTCTAGATTTAATGAACCCCTCCACATTTATTGTTTTTTTCTGTCAGAAAATTTGTCTTGTTTGTAATGTACGTTAAGAGAGCGCAACTGTCACTAATAATATCTAAGCAGGTTAACGATCCAAAAAGAAAGAGATAAAACGAAGTACATAGGTAATTATAATTTTTCAATAAAAGTGTAACAGGGGTTGTTGGTCTTTCAAATTGGGCGGTTATGGTTGGAAGTGAAAGTGGAGTTTGTGAGAAGCAGATCTTTGCACAGTAAATAAAATTAGACGATTAAGGGGTTCATGTTTTTTATAAATAAACTAGCTGACCTGACATAATTTTAATTCCTACTAAAAAGTCTAAGTACACAATGAAGATTAACGCAAAGTTCTGTTATTTGCTCTTTCTTACGAACCTCAAATTTCGCCGTAAAAAAAGGAACACAAATGAAAAAACTTGACATTGACACACGAACCCCACCCCAGCCCATTTCCAAACTTTTCCCAATGAACAGCACCTGAAAACATGTTCAACCTGAATGTATGCGCTGAAAAGAGACGACTGCCCATTGAAGTGCAAAACATATGATCACGTTAGAGCGCGCACATAATAATCACACACAGTACTGCAACGATACTCACTGCTGCATGACTACTGACTACTGACAGTGGTATCCACTGAAAGACAATTGTGGGCGATGTTTTGAATAATTGTTTTGAACATTGCTCAGCTTCAGGAGGATGTTTTATATCTTAAAAGATTCAGGGGAAAATTTACTAAATTCACCTGTTTTTTTATTTTTCAATCCGATAAGCCATTACTGAGCTAGGTCTGTATAAACAGAATTTTCCTTACATTTATCCGGGGTTTTTGACTATTTTGTAAAAACCAAGTTAAAAAAGTATCCTAAAGCTCGACCCAGAACATAAGCAATCACTATGCCAAGTTTCATCAAAATCCGTCCAGTAGTTTCTGTGTGATGCGCGGTCATTTTTATTTTTATTCTACAGTTTTATTCGCATGACGAAAGAACTGCCATTAGTTTCTATCATAAAATGGGCTCGTTCCATAACCACTGCGTAAATGCGTTCTCCTGGAGTAATGTCGTTACATTTAATTTCTATAAAGAACGAGACATAGATGAGCTTTGTATTTATTTCCTCTCTGAGTTTTCGAGACGAGTGCTGTACCCAGAAACATGTTAAGTTGAAACACCATTTTTCTTTTTTAGTACCAGAAACACCCACGTAAAATGTCATCGTTTTAATCCTAATTTGCACGCATTTTCTAAAGATGCTTGCATTGGGTTCTTTCGCGTGGGTATTAGCAAATCGTCGGCGCCAAGGATTCTCATGTTAACTCGTGGAGAGCTATGAATTTGTCAATTGAGTACTCTGTTGACATTTTGATTTGCACCGTAATAAAACAGCGACATTTGCATCGCACCGAAAACCGCGTTTTCGTATGAAAACTCGTCGATGCATTGGGGACGTTCAAGTACCTAGTTTAGTAAGTCTGACAGCTGACTGACTTGATTTATCTCCGTTTTGATTGGCCTAGATCGGTCACATTGGCATCTGTGTCATTTGACGTTTATGGAGGGGTAGCCGACGAGTCTAGTCAAGAAATTCGTGGCTGACATAGGAAAAGTGACGTTCAGGTTACAATTATTCCAGGAGAATCTAGTCGACTTAAGACAACTAAGTTATTGTATGTGCCCAATACACACAACATCAACTAGATTTGGTTTGACGTTTCAATCAGCTGTGAGACACTAGTCTTGAAACTTCAATGTAAACTATTTTCGTTACAAAGTCGATCGTTCTAATTAACAAGTAAAATTAATTCAGAACATTTAAAAAAAAGTATTGAGTTGTGAGTTGTGACTTCTGTTCGGTCAGCTTCATCTGTTCTGCTGAACACACCAAAAGGTGTGTTTGTTTCAACAATCCAACGATCGGAAGTTGTTTTCGTGGTGTTTTCGTGAAAAACTAATAAAAAACTAGTTTTAAAAACTGAAATATGTATGGGAAATGTCGCCGCTGTCAGCGAGTCCTGACAGCACCGAGGAGCACTGAACAACGTCACCACTAGATGGACGCACCAAGGAAATAAAAGAAGGCCTCCTATTAGCTGACCAATGAGATGTCCCCTTCTATTCGTTTTTGTGCAACCTAATATTAACCGCAATGGTTGCGTCTTCACTTCTTCTTCTTCCTAAGCATCGGCAGCGGCAGCATCATACAAATTTTAAACAAATACCAGACATTTAAACTTGTGAAAAACGACTTATTTTATTTAAACTAAATACTAAAAACATAAAAATCAGATAACATTTTTTATTTTGCTACAAGTTTACAAAAACAGGAAAGCTTCTGGTTTCGATGAAGTTTTAGACTGTTTTCGGCTCTGTGTAAATAGGGTATAAATGAAAATTAAGTGCAACTCACTTGTGGACATTCCTTATTTTCCAGAAAGGGGATCTACCTATGTAATGTGATCCATAACCGTATATAACAGCTGCACCTTTTATATTTGCCCACTAGAATCCTACAAATATCCGTATCAGCAACCATTTGAAATATAAGATTGTAACACGAAACTATTCCGCACGGGGTACATGTTTGACTTTTTACCTCCTCTAAGTCAAACGAACGCAAAGGAATCTTCTGGCTTAATAATAACATCACCCAATCAGTCAAGAGACACTAAAACCCAAACCCAAAAGAGTTGCGAGAAGAAAAACCCAGACAGAAACGCTGCTCCCTATAACACCCGGCATACACGGCGTATACGTAACATTTTTTTTTCTTTTTTCATTTATTCATGAGATAAAAAAGTGAACGCTAATGGAAATCACATACAAGGTACAACGTACAAGGGCTAATGTAGAACAAACTAAACAAAGAACCCATTTGAATAGTGCAAAAGGTTGATCCAAATCATTTTTTGGCAACATCTGCTCGAGGAAAATCCTTTCGCAATTTCTGTTGGAGTGTATTTTTAAGCAAATTTCATTTTTATACACCCCAAACAATAAAAATGATTTATTCAAATTCACGCAACAATGGAACTGCGAATCTCATAGCGTGATTCATTGCAATTTCGTTTCATATCCCATTCAAATTTATTTAGCTACATCTAAACCAAACTTTCGTCCCTAATTTGCTTCATTAAAATGCTAACGAAGCGTATCCCCCTTTAATGAAGCTCTTAACTGAATTTCCATTCCTTCGAAAATCAATTGACCAAAATGAACAACCCCCTATACCCCTGGCATGATTGCGAATTGTTCGTCATAAATTAATATTGATATCGGTGCCATTGCAAAAGGTCAGCACTCCAAATTTAGGTGACTTGAAATCATCTATAAAAGAGACACGCGAGACTGCTTTCCAGTATTTATAGGTATTAACAGCTTGAAGATTTCAAAGACGAGTACACACAATTTGCGGACGAGATTAAAGCTTAATAATTGGAAAAGCACTTGGCCCCCACACTCGAAGGATTGTATATTTTGACAGAGGTCTGAAGTTTTGGGGTTACCCTTGTCTTCGAGCAGGGGAAACTTTTTGGCTATTGAATTGATGGCGTTTTCCTTTGTTTGAAGGTGGTATGAAAATAAATTAAGGCCTGTAACACAGTAAAAGTTTTACCATGTTGCGAGAAATTTCCACAACACTTCACTGAAAAACTGTATCATAATAATTGGAAAGTCAGTAAGCGGGGATGTGTGTGAGCTTACGTCATAGCAATTGTGCTCGCTTAAATGAGCTGATTGCGCCCTGTTTCCGTTTCACTGCGTTGCGTTGCGTTGGCCTGGCTTCTATAAATGTGCGGAACATTTAATTATTGACAGACGTATTATTTAAGAGGACGTGATCCATGCTTGGATACAGATAAAGCGAACGCATGGTCGTTACTAGCAAATCTCTGTATAAAGTGCGTAATGGGCTGAAAAATTACCCGCTGGTTGATGCAACAATTTATCCGTTTCCCATTTTCACAGAGGAAGCGCGTACTCTTTTCCATAGGTAAATAGAGTTAGATGGATGGTTGTCAAATTTAAAAATAGAAAACACACATCCAGTTATTGGTGGTGGCGATGCCACAGGACCGATGCGGACTTTTGTGACTTTGGTAGTAGACGAACGAGTTCGAATTGACAGCGGAAATTGAAAATTTCATGAAGTGGATAGAGGTTGTCAGTTGGTGTCAAAATGGAGATGGCCATAATAGACGGTAAAGTTAATTTAAAAAGAGATAACATCGGTGGCAATCGATTGAATGACTCAACAGCGAATATCTTGACGTAGATCAGTGAGTATTATGTGGATTTCTATGGAGGGCGCACCGCACTTTGGACATCCTTATGGTGCTCTAAATATATTTTTTAACTTTCTCGTTTTATTTATCAAAGACGAATTGCGAAATTTCGTTCGCTTTGGGATTTTGTTTTTAACTTTCTCGTATACGTAGTAGGGGGAAAGTATGTTGTGTTCGTACAAAAATTCGAACTGGAGATTTTAGTCAATTTTGACAGTACGATGATAGGGGAGCTCAAACAAGTCTGCTCCTGAGGTCTACAACCTAAGCGGCTGGACGAATTCGTTTCAAATTTCAGATTGGGAGTTTTTGGGGCTTACAGTTTGGGGCAGTTTTTTTTTGGACGTTAGCCCTATTATTAACGGTACTTCCCATGTGACGGTTTTAAACAAGTTTGACATTTTCGGAAAGAGCTTCATAGATTTCAACCAAAATTGATATTTGAGATAAAGTAGGTGATTTTAAGGTTGCTGCATATCCAGTTTTTTTTAGTTATCTTAAAAATGGGTCTTACGACTTTAACAAAATTGCATTCTTAAAGTAGCTAATATTTATTATTTATTATTTATTTTATTTAGTTGAAATTTTACACTTTAAGACAAAATAGTCTTATAAATAAGTGAAAATTACGAATTTGAAATAAAGCTACAAGATACAGAAATTTCGGAGGGAATACGATTAAATAGAACTTACAAAAATTAAAGAAAAAGAAGAATATAAAAATGAAACCCGTTTTCCGTTGTCACGACATCACGCGTGAATAGCTGGACCGATTTCGTTAATTCTTTTTTTGTTGCGTTTGTAATTGTCAGCAGAAGGTTCTTATGAAAGAAAAAATTAAGAAAATTGCGCGAAAAATTAGAAAATTTAAGAATACTTAACCACCATATTAAATTTCTACTGTATTATTCTAAAGAAAAAATAAAAAAGTATTTGCAGGGCTGTCGTTCATTTCTATTTTATTAAAAAATATATTCCTAAACCTACCAATTGAATTTAATATTCACAAAATGGTGCAAATACGTAAGCCATCAACTAAATATTGTGTGTGTATTCATTTTCATCCATCATCGTCATTGTCACGGCAAAGCAAAGGTAACCCCAAATATATCGGGTTATTAAAGCTCTCACTGTCAAAGAATAGTTGATTTTGAGAGAACACTTATTTGTATCACTTTTGTCCTTTCCTGAGTGAGTACCACCTCTTTGTTGAAGTTCAACCCGATTGGTCATGTCATGCGCAATCACAGTACAGCGGGTGCAGGTATGTAATATGAGGTATGTGGGCCGCTTCCATTTCATTTTATTCATCCAATGCTCCTGGTGGAACAGGCATTTCGTTGATTCTGGTAACATTTCGGTCAAGATCGGAGATTGCGTTGGCTGTTGCATCCTCTGGCATTGCTGCCACACTGTTGGAAGGCGGTCGAACTGCACATTCCGCTCTGAATCTTCTCACGGTTGACAAGCCAACGTGCAGAATGACCAAGAATTCAGCGACAGCGAAATTGATGCGCGAATGCAAAATTATCTTTTGGGAAGAATGCACGATGGCGCATTAACGAGACGGAATTCTTGAACTCGCTTGATGTGCCAGGAACTCCGCTGCTTAATTTACAGCTGAAGATGGAATCGATTGCAATTACGTTGCTGAATCTAAATGTCCATCAAGAAACTGATGAACAATTTGATTCAAGCGGCGATTAGGAAGTCCTTATCCCACGAATTTTGATTTTTCCATAACTGATCTTCCACTCCAAGCGGATTCTGTTTCCCGTTCGATTGTCATTTGCGATAACAATCAAAAAAAGAGACATTGTTTATCATATCGCTCTCTACTGACTCGGATTCAATTCAAATAAATTTTATTATCACTCTGGAGTTTATCTGAAAACGTTAAATTGGGGCGAGACAAAGTGCGCCGGGTCCGCTAGTTTTACAATAAAAAATAAAAAATAAATAAATATAACTTCATCATACATCTCCATTCTACGTTCTTGTAAAATGGTTAATTGGTTATTTGGTACTAGTGGGAGTTGTTAAGGAAAAATGATTTTAGCTCTGTCCGGAACCATGCAGTGCCACCTGACGTTCTAACATGACGTGGCAGAGAATTCCATAGGCGGATGGTGTTTACAAGAAACTCTCGTTCGGATGTAAGACAAGAAAATCGTGTCGTGTTAGTGTAAGTTGAAAGGATTTGTTTGACACACTAAAGTTTAGTTTGTTAAAGAGATAACTAGGCTGATCATCATGCAGTACATGATCAAGAGAAATAAAATGCAGTCGAGAAGCTAGAGATTCGATCAAATCGTTTTAGATTGAAAACATATCGCGCGGTATTACTAAACGCAACATTAAGTTTTCTCCTGCTACTAGCATCACAATCACAAAATATTTCGCAACCGTAACTTAGAATTGGAGTAATGAGTATCTTTGCTAGCAACATACGTGTTTTCAGCAATAGCAAACTCAGTTTTTCTCTAAATTATCGTTCAATGAATTTTTGAAAATGGTTTATTTTGAGAAATTGGTTTTCTATAGTTTACCTACACGAAAACGGCTACAATGATTTTAAATAAAATCCAAACTTCGCGTAAAAGTTATGTTTTTAAAATTATTGCGTCCTTTATTTACCATTCGACTCACCGAAAATGCTGTTTTTAAAAATTATTCATGTTTTGAAAACGCCATTTTCGACTTGGATAAAACTTTAAAAACTAAGTATTGCTTACATCCTGCATTCAGTTATTAGCTAAAAAGGCGTGCAGTATTATTTTTCGAACAAATATTTTTTGTTACTACATATTTTGTTTGACTAAGATTTTTCGCAAACCACTCTAATGATTTTGACCAAAATACGTATTAAGGATATCGTATGTATTTTTAATAAAATTCCGTATTCTGTTTTTCTTAAAAAGTGCAAATAAAGCTAAATTATAAGAAAAATTAATTCTCAAATCCTAACCTAAGTATGTTCACACAAGGTATCTGTATTTTTGTAAAGCTTTAGGTATACCTTACTACCAATAAAAATGCAATAATAACTACAAAAAACTTCTACTTAGCAAATATTGCCCACCTCTCCTTTTTTCACAATGGTAAACATGTACCTTAAGATAATTGCAATCACATGGAGCTTTCACTTCATTTGCATTTATGTCAATCGCCATATTTCCAGAAATATATTCCTATTTCTTATATAATTTCTACGTAAATATATCGGTTTCATCTAACTTCAATCATAGACACCTAAAACCAGTGTGACTTATCATTCCAGTAAAAAATAAAAACATGTGCTAACAGTAAGGGAATCTTATAAATATGGCTGTAAGAGTTTATAAATAGGACATTAGCCGCCTAAAATATTGTAACTAGATCTTGCGAAAAAATACCTTTTACTGGTGCTTAAATTTAAACAAAAACTCACGTTTATAAAATCGTTTTTCAGCCTCTTATTGTTGAGTTTATTTCATTAAAATAATAGGTAATCTAAATATAGAAGTTTAAAGAAAAGTACAAGAAATAATTACTAATAATGATAGCCGCAATCTACAATGTCAATTGAGTTAGGCTTGCGCAACAGGCCTGATTCAACCGCCCTCGTTCATAGATTCTTCCAACTGCCCCCGTGTGTATGTATTTTCTATATTTTCTATTTTTCTATATCCGTCTCGCAATAATGGATTTTATTTAACATTGTCCTTATATTTTATACAAATATCTACGTTTGCTTTTGAAATTTTGATGAACGAGAAAGTTTCATGCGACCAAGTC
Source organism: Cheilosia pagana (assembly GCA_936431705.1). Lineage (NCBI taxonomy): Eukaryota > Metazoa > Arthropoda > Insecta > Diptera > Syrphidae > Cheilosia > Cheilosia pagana. The sequence goes on from OW386166.1 coordinate 113,070,918, forward strand.
GTGCTCTTTATTAAACATTTTCGGTGGCCATACATGATATTCGTGATATGGATAGGACATTCCGCATTCCGTTCGCTTCGAGTTCCCCGGAATAGAATTTCGTTCGCCGACGAGTTCATCTGAGAATCCTAGGCGATACAAGTTAACTCGTCGCAAATGCTTGTGGAAAAACGCGAAAGAACAAAATGCAACTACTTGGAGGAAGTTTATGCGAATGAATATAGACGAATGCAAATTTTTATTTTCAAACTAAATGCTAGGATGTTTGAATTTTTATTCAAAAGGAACTACAAAAAAATTACAATAACCAAAAAGATATAACAGAAGTCAGAAATGGGGCCGCTGGAGGTTGAAAATTGACTGCCAAATAAGGAACTACATAAATTGGGTAATATAGAATCTGCCGGCTGCATGAACATTTTGAATTTCTTTCGCAAAGGACTGTTAAACTTGGCGCATTAAATATCTAAACGCAGCAGCACTGTTAACTGGACATCTGTCACTTCGCAAGATCATATTTCATGAAACTAGAAGTTGGTAAAATAATCGAAGAAACGACTTCGAAACTGCAATTCGCACTGAATAATGTAAACGCATGTACGAGGGACTAGCGGATCGCCCTCAACGTGAATTTTACGTATAAGAAAACTAATGACTTGATAATTTTTTAAACTTAGCCTGAATACCCTTTACAAACGAAGCCAAATACCTGGGAATGACACTCGACGCAAAGCTGAAATGGAATTCGCACGTGAAAATGAAACGTAATGAACTAGATATCAAATATAGAGAAGTGTACTGGTTACTCGGAAAACATTCCCAGCTCAGTACCGAGAACAAACTGCTTTTATACAAGTAAGTGGTTGTACCAAGAAAACGAATGCCAATATTTTACAAACTTTTCATAATAAAGCGTTTAGAGAAATTGTACAAGCATGATGGTATATTAGAAACGACGATATCCACAGGGATCTCGGAATTCCAACAGTCGAAGCTGAAACTAGAAGCTTCGCGAGAAAGCATAGAAACCGACTATTCGGACATATCAACAATAGAGTCCGTCAAATTTTGGATGAGAGCAACTTACTGCGCCGACAACAAAAAACGAAACCGCTCGACTTGGCAAGATAAGATTAACCGCGTCTAAATTGCGAAACATGCAGGATCTTTCATTGGGAAGTAACCTGCCAAAAGTTATTATTTTGTGATAGAAAAATTGCTTGATAAGTTTTTGATAGTTGCAGTATCTAACATTCTATGGAAGGGTGGTGTTTTTAGTCTGTAAAAATCTGACACTACTATGAGCACGCGCTTGCTATTCTCAGTCTTTGGAAGATTTTCAGCTACCCTCGGAAAAAAAATAAAAAATTTCATGAATCACGCTGTCTATATTCTCAATTTTTTTTCAGTTTATTAGACACTGTAATCAATACTATAATAATTGAAGTTATTTTACAGTTTTTATGTGACTTTAAAATAGTTAAGGCATTGCGTTAGATATTCTACTTTCAAATAGAACAGTTCTCTTTAATAGTTGAATCGGAACAACTTTCGAATAGAATCGAAAGTGGAATCGAATTACGCAGTTGGCCCCCTGCTCTCCCAACCTGAGTGGCAGTGACACCTAGTTTTCTTTTTCATCCCAATTGGCATATGAATATATATGACTTTCAATTCTCAAATGGTCAGCTGTCAGATTTCCTACATTTATATTCCTTTACGTATACAAATGGAGTTCCAAGATATCTTCATTCGTCCATATGTACCATTCGAAAGCAGTACTTGTAGCGCACTCGTTCAGAAATTGTGCTTGTAGGACTGTTCAAATGTAAATCAAGCACTACTCGTATGTTCTTCAAAAGCATTTGCATTTTATTAATTAAGCAATTTGCCCGGACCACATAGACGTAGCTTTTATAACTCCCATCGCTCATTGTGAAATATGTGATGCAAATACACATTCGTCGTGTAAATGTGATGTCTAATTTATTTTTTAAAAAACAAAGTCAAATGGAATACATTAACACAAATAAAGGAATTCCAACCCACGACTTCCACATAACTACTAATCACATTACTTCTTCGTTACGGGAGATACCTTTTCGAAAATTCATTTGTCGAGGAAAACAAAGTCCCACAAGGCACACCGTGTCTATATTCAAAAACGGAAAGGTGTGAGTAGGACAATAATTCTGTCTTTTATTTAGGGTTCCTAGGAAATTAAGAAGCGAAATATATACGTACTTGTAAGCTGCTTATTAACATTTACAAGGTGCCTGTAATTTCCTTATTAATGTATCGACAATAATAATAATAAAGAAAATTATTCGCCTAATTATGTTCATTGAATCGTATTGATTGAAAGTGTATATAGTTGAAAGCAATCCATTCACAATACACGTGTGCCAAAATGGCCAACAAAGAGTTCTCTCGCTCCCGGTGTGCCTGGCTACATAATGACAGTTATGTATTTAATTCCATGGGGCGGCAGATGCCTTATTACTCCTGTACTTGACTCGTATTTGAGCAGCGGAACTAAATAATTTCCTTCCACTTGTTCGCTTGTTCTTTTTGGACTTTCACAGTAAGTAATTAACTTTTGTTTCGTCCTTTGTATGGGGGGCAAAAAAAAGAAAGAACGAACACCATTTTGTTTCCACTTAAGCGTGAAAGCGTATATTTTCACTGTAGTCCATGCCAACCGTATACCGAGGACGAGGATGAACATTTGCAACAAAGTAGGTGATGGGTTTTTTTTATGAAAGAGATTTCCTTGTTTTATTCGATCCTTTTGTTAATTTGCCATGCAACACGTTGAGAGAAAAATCGGATTACACATGCACTCTGGACTGGGTGTACCTCATCAATTCATTAGTGAACACGTATATGATGATGTGTATGTGGCAGTATCTGGATTCTGGACTCTCTTTGCCTTGCCGTCATTCGAAATAGTAAATAACTACTGTGTGAGCGGCTGCATCCTGCATCTATACAAATTGAAAGACTCTATTTGGAAATTAAAAGACGTTACTTTCACAGCAGTTGGTTGAAATAATTGAATTGAATTTTGCTTCGAATGGTTGAAGTTTGTTTTCTGTTCAATTTTCTGATCAGGCGAAGTCATTTCAAACGTCCTGGAGATAGTGCACCACGTTGGGAAAAATGCCGAATTGAGGAGCTTTGTTTTGTCATGACAGGTGTTGCTGGTTGAATAAGTCAGACATTTGCGAGAGGAGTATTCCTGAATGATGACAAAATCCAGGTGGACCAATAAGATGGAATGGTTCACAACATTCAAGGGTGGCCTTTATAGAGCTCTTTAAATTTTCGAATGAACTTGTTCTTTAACAATTTTTTGATGTAGAAATACTTTCGGAAAACTTTCCTCTATTCTGTTAAAGCCTTCACTGACAGCTCTGTTGTTTTTTTACGGTGCAAATCACGTATGACTTTACTCTTTTTGATGACCGTAAAAAGCTATTTTCTGGATGAAATTATTTTTTATCTATCATCAGAGATTGAACTGAATGCTGAGAGAGCTCTACGAGCAGAAAAGAAGCATTGGCTTCTTTAGAAAGAAGGAAAACCAAAGAGCTCGAGAAACGGATGGTAAAATATGCAATTTATTGAAGGCTTCCACTGTAGATAGAGGCATTTTTTTAAATTTTCAAGAGCACTTCCTAGACTACTCATTGGGGGAGACAGTCTGCTGTCCGTTGAACCTATTTTTGTCCACCCGCTCAACGCTAAGTACAATTTCTATATTCAAACTTAAACCCAGGTTACGTCACGTTTCTAAACTCATTTGGAATTTAAATGGAAATTAGTCCTTCCAAGGTGCATGGAAGGACGCATATTGTATACATATATCAAGACATCGACAGAGCCTTTATTTACGTCTATAACCAGAGAAGAACCTTCCTCATTTTTCCATAATTCTTACTCTTCTTGTGGTAATAGACTAACCTTCCACTCGTGTCGTGGACTTGATTCTGCATTCCTTAGCTCCCCAGGAATCTAGCAGAAGGCACGCGTCCTCTTGGAAGGCATAAAGACCACAAATTAAGTGCGCCTCCGTCGAAAGCTCGCCCGCCCCCATTGGCTTTGTCCGCGTCAGGCAATCTCTGTCTACTGTCGCCGAAAACATTAGAGGTTACCACACCAATTTCTCCCAGATTTGGGCCTAGACACTTCCGCCGCTGGGAGAGCGCACAACAGCCGCACATACGCTTCCTTCGTTAGAATAGTGTATTTTGATGCTGAGGGCACAGTGAATTCCTGCATTTTGAATGGAAGTGTCTAGGCTACGTCATCTGTCTAGACTATCACTTTGATTCCAGAGTTCTCCATGAAGATCAGAAGTTCGTTCAGAACTAGACTTCAGAGCAGTGATTAATTTTTGCTTCTAAAGCCAAATTGATCGAAGACGTTTTTCTACTATGATTGATTTTAATCGATTAAGTAAAATTCGTTCGAAAACTTTTGAAATTATCGGAAGAAGCGCGACTGGTCTATATGACTTTATTTCCAGCGTTGCCACTTTAGAATAAGAGGAGTAGATCATTAAAAAAAAATTCAGTCGATTGGATCTTTCCGCAGTAGATTTTTTTATTAAACAAAAAAACAAAGATAAATTGCTTAAAATTGTATCAACAATTGTATTTCTGAACGAGTATGTAAAACTTAATCTTAAAATCACTTTTATGTTTTTTTTTATAAACTTTACATCAATAAAAGTAAAATATTAAAAATACTCTGAAAGCCCAAGAGAGTCTGAGGGTGTCCAGCAACTGTTGCTGACATTATTCATTTTATTTGTATCGAGGAAATTACCCCAAAATATTAAATAATCAAGCATCATAGTATTTAGATATGTCAATTATTTTTATTTATGGTTTTTGAAAGAGAAGGTTTATCAAAGAAAAAACTGCAGTAGATTGAATTTAGTGGCAGCAGTCTGCTAATGGTTTTCATGACTTTGTTACCATTATGACTTCAATGACTTTCCATTGGCTTGCAACAAACTCCAATCTAAGTGCGGGATTTGCAAGAAATAGCAATAAACTAAAGAATTTCTAGGTAATGCTTTAAGAAGCCCTCCTGTAGTTAGGTCATATCCGGGAGCCCTGTTTGTCTTAAGCGTTGTTATTACTTATTTTAGTTCGGTGTAGTATTAGGTATTGTATAGTCCGTTGTAACGTTGGTCCTGTTTGCGTTCTCTAAAAACGTTTCGCCGCTAAATGGCCTAAAAGTGTATTCGGCAAAGACTTCTTTGGCCCAATTGTACAGATTGGTTCATATAAGTGCAAGTTATTTGGGGTTTTCTTACAGCTTTCCAGAGCATTTCCCGCTGTACAGTTTTCTAAGTAAGTCTTATGCCTTAGTTTTTGATAGATTTTTTCAATAGGTTACACAATTTTTTTAAGCGTGTAAAAGAAACAAAACCATTGTCCCAAAACATTTATTGTGCCAGTTCTGTTCATTCCAACCGAATTTTTGCGAATGTCTTTGACACCATCAAAGGTGTCATCGGTATACGGCGATTTTTATGGTTCAAACTTTAATCTTAAGTTCCTCCTCGTTTATTGCTAGTGAGTTGGAAGATAGTCAAATCCTCGCGATAGTTTTTAAGAAGCTTTTATTACGATCTCTAATTTAGTGGCGCAGTGGCTTAGTGGTAGTGTGTTGGGCTACTAAGCGAGGGGTTCCAGGTTCGAATCCCGAGAGGGCCAAATTACATCTTAAGGTTTTTTTCCACTGCGCCACCTCTCGCGAACGTCTGACAAACATCCGAGAGTAAAACTGTCATGAATGAGCTTCTCAATTAGCTGTTTGGACTCGGCGTAAAATTGTAGATCCCTTCCATTCGTCTTAAAAATTGAAAACTCACACAAAACGAATGGTTGTGAGAAGCTAGGACTTGGGTCTCATAGACCTTTCGCGCCAAAAATATTTATTTGTTTTTTTTAGAACTTTGAAATGGAATAAAACAAAGATGACTTTTTTTAAATTGGCATGAAATTTACTTTATTCGAAAGATAATCTTCTGGCATTATAATTTCAATATGATTTCTGACATATGACCGCCACGGCTGACTCAGACGTAGTCTAATCTGGAGGTCCAATTTTCGTTGACTTTTTCCAACATTTGTGGCCGTATATCGGCAATAACGCGGCGAATGTTGCCCTCCAAGTGGTCAATCGTTTCGGGCTTATCAGCGTAGACTATCGACTCCATATATACCCACAGAAAATAGTCAAGCGGCCTTAAATCTCTTGGAGGCCAATTCACGGGTCCGAAATGTGAAACTATGCGGTAACCAAACGTTTCCTTCAATAAATCAATTATGGCACGAGCTGTGTGACATGTTGCGTCGTCTTGTTGAAACCACAGCTCCTGCACATCATGGTCGTTGAATTGATAAACGAAAAAGTCAGTAATAATGGCCTTATAGCGGTCACCATTGACTGCGGATAGACTGATTCGGGTCTTCTTCTGTACGACGTCTCTGTGAATGCGTATTATAATTAAAAGTAAACGCGGTGCGAAAACGTTCCACAGTTAATCGAATTAATTGCTCTGATGGACGATTATGTTGACCGTAAAATGGACGTAGTGGGCGATACGTATTTCGAACAGAACTATGATTTTCAAAACAATTTTGCATAATTTGGAAGCGTTGTTCACGCCTCAGTCTATTCATGATCAAATACCAAACTAAACTAAAAATAAATCACTTGACAGCTGGAAAATGGCCGCCTGTTAAATTAGTGCTGCCAACTTTAAGTTCTATTCCTCTAAAAAAATACCCTCTAGTTACAGTCCAAAGCGTTTGTTTACAAATAATTGTTGTTCTCATAAGTAGTCCAAAAATTATTGCTGTAATGAATTACGCGCAGTAAATCGAACTCTTAGCAGTAATTGCGTTTGAACTGGTGTTGTAAATATAGCAATAAATTTGACATCTAGAAATTGGGCAACTGACCTCTTTATTATGACAGTCAAGTCGAGTTTATAGAGATGGAATTGCAAAAAAATATCTTGGAAAAACAAACCCTCTTCATTCTTCTTCGATGAAACTCCATGATGACTCAAAAACATTAATCCCTGTCAATACATTTTTTTTTTCAAGTTGTTTTGAATTTCATATCCCCAGTGGTTACTCCTCTACACTTGCTGTAAACTTTTATCTATAAAAAATGTCGTTTGATTTTAAATAAGCATATTCCCACACAATGCCAGTGTTTTTTTGTGAAAACTTACAAAGCTCATAAATTGTTTCCTTTCGGATTACGAGGGATGAACTTGTCCGGCGCCAATCCAATCTCTTCTATTTATAGAACAAAATGGTAAATCATCGCGAAAAGGAACACAATCAATACCTAGTACAATTAATTTCTGAACGATGAACTTTGCCACAAATCAGCAGCTCATCAAAATTTCTACCTCAATTTTGGTGAACGTCATACTCGTACTCGTATGTATCGTGAAAAGTTTTCAAATTACCTAAGTATGTATGTAACCCATATTCCAAGGTAAACTTTTGTGGCTACAACTTTGTGGCGCGCTTACATTGTTTTTATTTGGTTTAACGTTGCGAATATACTTTTGGATACATTTATGAGTACATGTGTACATGTGTTGTTGTTGTTGTTGTTGTTGGCCAAATGTGTGTCAATGTATGCAAATAACTTTGTTAATACTTTCTGCATGCATCGCATGTGCGTCTATATAATAAATGGACCCTGTTGTGTGAGACCAAAGGTATGCCACATGTCTGCAGGGATACTGGGCGGGTAGCCAGAAATGCACACGAGAGCGAATATTGCTTTTGAGGGATGCCAAAAAGGACCTCTTGACATTTTTCTCTTACATATATATAGTATACCTTTCTTTTTATGTTATTTCGAAACAAAAGAAAGTTTTGCCGTTTATTGTGATTATTCTGGGAAAACTTTTTGACTTTTCTTTCACAGTGTGCAGTCCTGTCTCTTTATTATCCTTTATATATGTTTATATATGTTTGAAATTGAAAAATTGATGACAGTTCGAGGTAGAGCTGGCTCTCAAGCACCGACAAACGTCTTTAGTTATCGCTGTTCTTAGTCTGCTGCCTTCAGTTGCACACTCTAAGTTGGTTCTTCTTGTTTAAGGAGATTTATGAACAAGAGGGTTAAATCGAAGACTTTGAGAGCCGGAGCGTTAATGTTCGATACCGCCGTACAGAGTTTTTTGTTTGTATCGTCACCGGAAATGCGGCGAAATATCTTGCGAAACATTTTTATCTCGAAATGACCAAGGATATCTTCATTCATATTTGAAAGATTAAAGCTTCCGATCTGTACAGCATACCTGGGATTTCTACAGAGTTCGAACTAACCTTGTGATTACTCAACAGATCAAGCTGCACCACAAGAGCCTTCTTAGATGTTTGGAAAAGGGTTTTAATAAGAATTTCCCCTGTTTTCTACTGGCGATAGATTTTCTCAAGGTATGGCTGTCTTTTCGATTCATTAACCGGCAAATGACAAAAAAATCCTTCCACAGATACCGCACTTTCATAAGGAATTCCATCAATATCGTGGCTGGACTTCATCCTCAGCGTGTACGCTGTGTAAAGATTACTCCTTCGCTTCACATTTCAGTACAAAGGACCATCAGTAGTGCTGCAGTTGGATAGCAGAAACCTCAGGCCAAAAGCGCATTTGACCTTCCCAGGTGCCATAGCGGTTTATAGAGTATTCCACATAAAAACAAATCGCTTACGAGGATAAATTCACTCAGATGCTATCGCAAACATCCTCACAAAGTCCCCTTTACGTAAAAAATTCCCTCAAGCTCTTCTGGAATCTCGTCTCCTACTCAAAGAGTGGTTCCATCTCAGAGGGATGGTATACTCTAAATGTTTGTGCTGGGTTACCTGGCAAATACTTTGAATCTCACATTGCGATGACAACTGGCACACGTCCCATTTAACACCCCTCTGCGGGAAACGCTTCTCTATTCTTATCGTACGCTCTTACAGATAACAAATGAATTTCATTGCTTGCTTAAATTTGAAATCACTTTCCAGTTCCTTGCCTCGCCACAATAGCTGCTCTCTTGAAAAGCAATAAAATCCACAAAGGATCCACTCGAATGCGTCTTCATATAAGAATGACCATCGTCTTGTATATGTATATAAAATAACACTTGACTGTGCGTGCAGTCGACACTCTACCCAAAATTCACTTAGCATAATTTACTTACCGTAATTGATGTAATCACCATGTACCTAAACGTAGACAATGAAGATTGATGCTCTATTGTTTGTTTCCGTTCGTAGGAAATTCCCCTGGGCGGCGGCACATGGACTCCACTTGCCAAAATGCAATCACAATCCCTTGGGATGATATCCGCCTGATGTGTTAGGAGAATCCATTTTATTTGAAAGTCAAGCGAGAGATTTCCAATAGATGGTGTGTCCTTCCAAGTGTGATATGTGCATCGGTGTGGTCATTATATCCGGCGGGCGAAAAAGCACTCCCATCTGCTTTTGGACGTCAGACCTTCGATTGTTTTTTTTTTCTAAGCAAACGGCTTTCGCTTTAAGCAAACATGTCATATTTGACGCAACTATACACGAATGAATCGGCTATTAAAATTGATGGTATTATGACATGCTTTTCGTAATAGAGCGACGTTATGGGCGATTTAGTCATTGATGTCGATAGTTTGTCATTTTAAGTGTCATCCAGTTAAGATTAATCTATATAGCTGACTTTGCGTGATGTTCAGGATGTGTTGGTTTGTTTACCCGATTTAAACTGTGATTATTTATTGTTACTGTAATTTACTCCTTTTTCAGTATTACGATCCACTTCTTCAAATCCATTTCTAACTTTACATATAATTGCGTAAAATCATCAGTCCTGTCTGCTTCCACCACTCTTTTTAATAATTATTCAATTGGTTATATTGCGAAACTTCTAGTACATTCTACTGTCAAGAAGAAGTTTGTTTCTTTTGGCATAATTATGCATGCGCGAGTGTCAATCATTAAGGGTATTCACTTAAACGCGTAAAACCCCATAAAATGCGTAAACTGCAGAAATTTACCACCTCGTAAGTGAACTGTCAGATTTTGAATGGAGAATAGTTTACGCAGGCCGCATAATTTTCCTCAATCAATTTGACTCGGAAATCGACTGCGGAAAGTTACGCAAATTTTCAAATGTCAAATCGGTCGTGTGAATTGTTTTTCGTTTTGTTGTTTATGGCCTGGTAATCAATAAAATTATGTCAAACTTGATGGAAATATGTATTTTCCTTTGTTTTTACTGTCAATTTCATCAAAAATGTACTTTCGGCATATCGATAATTTTGGGAAGTCTAAGAACAGCTGAGTTTGACAAGAGACTTGACACTTGACAGTCGATTTACGCGAGATACGCAATGACATTTCCGAGGTGTGTTTACATAAAAGGTCTGTTCCCTTACTTTTTGGGCCAATTTCGGCAAAATGTCAGATATCAAGGAGTGGGAATATATTCTCTCAGAAAAAGAGAATATAACCAAAACGTACAGGAACGAAAGTTTGGCATGACGTTTGTTGAAAACATATGCGAGAAATTCAAAAATAAACGTCAGTGGGTTTGAAAAAATGTACAGTTTGCAGACGTTGAAAAACATTCGGATTCAGTTTAATATTTTTTTTTTGCGGATTTATTCATTTTTAATAAAAAATTTCAGCACTTAACAAAGCAAACCGAAATAAAACTGCCAATTCAAATTGACTTTTGAGAGATTTGACAGCTAAATTCAGTTATAACAAACTAGCCCAAAGAAATTTGTTGGCTATTATTTGCAGGTTTTTTTTTGAAGGGGAAATGTTTTGTTCTCTCTTTGTGGCTCTCTTCTGCCCAACTTTTGCGTAAGGGAACGAAGTTTGACTAAATTTGACTAATGTGTTCGAATGCATTATCGTTAGGGAACAGACCTAAAGTAACGCAGAAATTTATAAATCTACGAGCTGAATGAATACACATTTTCATCACCCTGGTCCAATAGGTGGCGTTGGTTATAAATAAATAAATAAATATTTTGGCGCGACAGGTCTATGGGACCCAAGGCCTAGCTTCTCGCAACCATTCGTTTTGTGTTGGTTTTTTTAATTTTTGGGACGAATGGAAGGGATCTACAATTTTACGCCGAGTCCAAACGGCTAATTGAGAAGCTCATTCATGACAGTTTTACTCTCGGATGTTTGTCAGACGTTCGCGAGAGGTGGCGCAGTGGAAAAAAACCTTAAGATGTAATTTGGCCCTCTCGGGATTCGAACCTGAGCCCCTCGCTTAGTAGCCCAACACACTACCACTAAGCCACTGCGCCGACGGCGTTGGTTACGTCTAATAGAAATAACACGGTGCAGCTCTAGTTATTAACTTATCTTTCCATCTCTATTACAGAATTAAAAGTGTTTTTCGTAGTTTGAATCATTCAGTAAAATTTCGATGGCTCGTGCCAGGGTAGTCTTTAACGATAAAACAAATAAGAAATGTACAAAGCTTGGCATTACAATAAGACAAGAACGCATCAACTGATTGTGAAAATGCTCGGCTTTCTGATTATTGTACTAGAATTTGAGGCTCGTTGCTCCATTTGATTGTGGTCTGAGTAAGAATGCTCTATATTCGAAAAAAGACTTCCCTATGAGTTAAAATGGCGTTTGACGACTGCAGTTAAGTCAAGGTGGGGTTTGGATTCATATACAATGGACAGTGCTCACTTTGCCTTAGAATATGACCATGAACGACGCAACAGATTTCGAAACAATTTGTTTAGTCCTTCTCAAGCTTTGCCTATCGATCTTTTACAAATAAAAAGGAAAAGAAAGCTTTCACTTACATTGAGGTTTTGACATAGTTCTCTGCGTAAAAGATTCTCCGCGTAGTGCTAATTCCTTCTCAATTTTTGACGCATTAGTGAATGTTTTTTTGAATGCGTTTATCAAAGCACGTTGAGTCTTAGAAACTTGATTTTCAAACTCCTTATCCATCTGTCATAAAGTGAAGCTTCCACCCAACTTCTCAACGTTGTAATGTTTATTTATCTTCCTCAGTGAATCGACCGAAAAGTAACAGTAGTTACTAGACAAACGATGTCTCCATTTGAGGTTACCGTATGCACTGTGTGTCACATGGTTAACTCCGAAAAATAAAATTAAAAAGAGTGAAAATTGCATTGTTGGTTGACTTTGATGATAACTTGTGTCTGGGGCCTGCACGTCAGTGCTAGCTGTATGTTTATATGACAAAGGTGACGTGCTGTTGTGTTATGCTGCCAGGTGGATGATTTTGTGCAAGTTTTCTGTGACCGGTGGGCGAAATTAATGGAAATTTTAGAGAAAAAACGAATGAAAAGCATTCGAGGAGGGTGTTGCCATTGGTGGTTTGAAAATTATGAGAGGTTTTTAAAAAGTTTTTGTATTAGCAATAGAAAGTAATTATATTCTTATTATTGAAGTATGTATCTTAATTAAAGTTAGCTTCCAAAAGATACTGCTAATTTCTACCCATAGAGATAGGAAACCCTCCAGTGGGGTTCCCCAGGTGACCAACGTTCAAACAGAACTTTGTCCAGAAATATTTCATTCCTGTACCGACCTATGTGGTATAATTTTTAAGGAATATTCGATCTCGAAAGGTTTTTCCAAGAACGGTAACAACTTTACTTTTTGAGAATTCGTACGAGATCGGCCCGCTTTTATTTTTATTTTGATTTTATTGTCGTCACGTTTATCGTTACTAGTTTCGCATTTGCATCTTCATTGGAATAAAGTAATAAAACAATTCAATCCCTAACTCGAGTTGGATGCTGTTTTTGAAAGTTTCGAAGGTTTCTCCAGAAACGTTGGCTTCGATTAGCACTTTTAATTTTCAAAATAGACTTAGCTCCTCATTACATTAAAAAAAAGTAGTATTCGGAGTCATTAAAATTCGACTTGTTTTGTGCCTGTCAAGCATTTGTTGATTTAGAATTATGCATCTAAAAAAGATATAATGTTCCCCCGTTTATATGTGAATTTAAATGCGCATCACGTTAAAACTACTTACCCAATTTACATGCATTTTTTTTACAAAAAAAAAAGGCATTATATGGAGCAACATATTGTTTTTATTTAATCACAATCGCTTAACTCATTCAGGACATGAAGACATTTAAAGTTTTTTGGAAAAGGGCAGATGTATATAATTATGTGGGATGGGGACTAACACACAACACATTACCCTACGACAACTAAAACGACAAAACAAAACCAAACGAACAGTAAAGCAACGGAAAAGAATTAGCGTCCCTCATCTTTTTTGCATTCTTTCTTTTACACCACGAACGAAGCACAATTTTAAAAGTGCAGTTGAAGCCAATCACTCGACCTGACCAGTCGCCACTTGAAATCGTTAGATCAATTTTATTATGTAATTGTATATTGTAAAAAAAGGATTGAATTGTTTTAAAACTAGTCTACTGTTTTACTCGTTTGATAAGGAACGTCGAAATAAAACTAGAATTCTTGAAGGATCCTACATATATGCGATATTCGTTTGCAGTATTAAACGGCAGCTCAAAGGCATCTCTTATTGGGAAATATGTTCAATATGGACACAAATCTTCTAAAAACTCTGTACAAAGTCATCGCGTCTGTTTGATGTCTAAGGATGCTTGTCAACTAATGCCCGTATGCAAGTATTCCACTTTATCGATGATTGCATTTGATTCTTGTTGAAAGTGGGCAATAACTTCATCTCTAGATGGGACACTTTTTACATTTAAAATAACTTAGCGACTCCCGATATATCCTTTGAGGAGTTGCACTGACTGTTAACGAAATCACGTCTCCGTTTGTTATTAAAAAAACAAAAAGAGAGAGAGGGAACACACAATTTGAATACCCACTTCAACATATTACTCCATCCTGGCTAGGACCAACGAAGAATAAACACATTTAAAAGGGATTTGTAATCAAATCACCCACTCACTTGGGCAGAAAAATCATACATAATGTAACTTTGCGTCCAAAGTAAATGCCAAAACCATTAATCAAAACAAAAACATATAACTGCTCAATATAAAATATTTAAGCGTCCATATGTTCCGCCATAACAACATCATAACTACAGCACCCATACGTTCAACCGATGTCCAAGCCAAATAGACGTAAAACAAAAATCGCTGCTCATATTCTCCATGAAATAAAAATTACCATAAAAAATAAATAACGTTTCGCTTATCAAAAAGCAAAAAGGTCGCTCCACATTGGAATACGTAAAACAATTATTGACATGTAGATTCTTATCGAGGCACGGAACCCTTGACGAATATTTACAGCCGGCCAGACCGCCAAGAATTGAGAAACAAAAACGAGAGTAGATTAATGATACAGAAGAATCCACATCCCGATTTGACATACCGGAGTGTTCACGTTCAGCCAACCGAGTTAAATTAAGTTAAGCACGCACTCGCTGTCTCCAGCTCAAGGATTTGCCATCTTTTCGCAGCTCGAAGGGAATGGGCCCATCCCTCCCCAGGGATAAAATCGAAACAAATCCTATATATATAAAAGATGTGGGTAGTGCGCCTTCAACCTTTTTCGTTCGAGGGATTTGCCACCACCACCACCAAGCACTTTGAAAAACGAAACTAATAATACACGACTCGAGTGGAACAATATACCTACACAAGAGGGTAATATGACAAAAAGTCATTCACTCATTCAATCCAATTTGTATGACAACAATCCTCATACACAGCTTATAGGGGCCGACCCCAGTAATACACTCATTTTCCCATGATTGATTTTTGATATGTGTGCCATTAACCTTGAAATGACCTAAGAACTGAGAGAAGAGAGACGAGATCCCCGTCGTCGGTCGTCGTCGTTGACTAATGTATAAATAATGCGCACCCAAAATAAAAGATAGAAACAAATATGCTTTACCTTCGTAGACACGCACATATACTACCAGACTAATCAACCGGACGTGTGTACTGTGCACACATGAATCTATGTAATTACTTGCATGCATGTCCGCCACAAATGACCGGATGTCAAGAAAATTTTTGTTTGTTTTACTGGCGACAGGGGGAGTTGCGGATGGATTTTTGTTGGGTCTAACTCTAAATGAACCCTTTTCAGGTGTCATCGGGTCAGTGGAGCGGAAGGATGAGGTCGGGCGGAAGGAAAGGAAGCATTTTAAAGATAATCCCAAGCGCCGTCGCTGCCGCAGGGGGTATCATCTCCTAAATAAATGCGCGACTTAAACGAATCATCCTTTGCCCCCCAGTGAGATGGAACAAAAAAGGATAAAGAAAAATATCAAAAAGGTTACATTTGTGGCAATGGAAGAGGTCTGAACGCACACACAACTGCACATAGAAAGTGAGGAAAGTGAGTTGAATTGATGGATTGAATGATGGAGGGGCTGCCGGGCCACCCCCCGCCCCCTTTCTCTGTCAATGAGAAGTTTATCCAATAAATTGCATGTCATCTAGTAAATTAATATTTATGCCCGCCGCCGCCGCGCCGATGAAAAGTTTCTCAACGACCGTATATGGATTGGGGACACGCTGGCACTAGGGGAATACTCCACTCGAAGGGCTGCAGTCGAAGCGCCTCCCTCTCACAGCCCCGCCATCTGTCGGCGAATATATGAATACCGTGTTAATTGTGTCTATTATCTTGATGGTAAACACGATATGGCACACTGAGTGTGTGGGTGCTGCTCTGAACTCAGACGCGTTCGTTTAGAGGCGCTAACTATGCATATTTAACAAAGTTATTGAACATGCCCCTTGTGGGCATTATGAGCCTGGCGACAAGGAAGTTCATATAAACGGATCGATTAAGACGTTGATGGCTAGATGGGATATTTGCTTAAGCAGATGTGTACGGGCGGGTGTTTTATTCTACATGGGTTCGCCCGCACGTGCATTATGTGATCCAGTTAAGTGGATTGCAAAACTTTATTGGACTTTTTATTGCTCTATTCAACATGTAGGCTGATGGGGGAATTGATGCTGCAAGTTGTGGGCTTTAATACAAAATGATGAAGGTCCAATCCGATAGAACTTGATAGAAGATTCCAGCGCCATTTTGCATTTAGACTTTTGTTCTGAAATTCTGGTAACAATGGTGGAGGTCTTTGACTAACTTTGAAAGTAATTTTTGAAATTTTTGAATAATATTTTCTATTTATTGAAATATTGGCAACACTTAGCAACAGGGTGTCAAAAACCAACTGTTACTGGTTGCGAAAAATGCGTCCAAAATATTTCAGAAAACGAGTCAAAAAGCGTCAAAAGTACCTTGGCAAAACGCGTTGGAAAACACTTAAGAAAAAAATGAGTTGAATGCGTCGGAAAACAACGCCAAAGGAAAGTACGCCAAAAATGAAAATGGAAAAAAGCCCAAAAATCTCCATACAAAGTTGTGGTGGTTTTTCCTATTAAAAAACGCCCAAAAATGTTTGGCGCAAATGCCGCGGAATTTGCCTTTTTTCCTTTAAATGTTTTGGGCATTTTTTCCATTAAAGGAAAATGGAAGAAAACAAAAAAAAATATTTTGGAAAAAACGCCAGAAAAGTGTTTGGGCTTTTTTCCATGTTAAAAAGGAAAACACGGCCAAACATTTTTTTAAGAAAAAAAAAACATAAAGTTGCTTTTTTTGGCTTATTTTTTATGTTGTTTGGCCGTTAAATTTCAAGAGCGATGGCCGCCTGGCGCGAAGGACCCCCCTCCCCGTGTTTCCTCACGCATCTTTAGTTTTATTTCAGAAGAACTATGGCTAAATAAGTCTACAACGAGTTTTGGGCCTAATTTTCATAATAAATTTTGGAATTTATGCCAGAAAGAAAACAGCTTTTTTGGTCTTATTTCCAAATCAAATTTGGAAATTATGCCAAAGGAATGAACTTTTTCTGGCGTAATTTCCATTCTATTTTTCATGGCCTCATTTTCTGGCATTCTGGAAAATTTTCATTTTTAGTATTTGGCGCTTTTGCCCAAATTATTACGCCCTAATTATTTTGGTCTTTTCTCCAAAACATTTTTTGGCGTAACGCACGTCAGAAAAGCGTTCAATAACTGGTCAAAAGAGCGTCAAAAAGTTTTGAAAATTAGTCAAAAATACCACACAGAAACGCGCCGAAAAATGAGTCGAAAAAGGCTTAAAAAATGCTTCCAAAAAGGCGTTGAAAAATGATTTGAAAAACGTGTTGGAAAACTCGTCGAAAAATGATTTAAAAAACGTGTTGGAAAACGTTTCTACATGTACACAAAAACTAGTGGGAAAACTGGTGAAATGGACGGTAGAGTTTTTTTCTGTTTAAGTCTTAAGTTATTACGGGCCAGTCGCCAGTCATGTTACGTAAATAAATAAAGCTTAGTAGGTCAAAAAATACAACGCAAAAACGCGCCGAAAAATGAGTCGAAAAAGGCTTAAAAATGCTCCAAAAAAGGCGTTGGAAAACTCGTTGAAAAATGCTTTAAAAAAAACAATCGGAAAACGTTTCTACATACACAAAAAAATATGTAGGAAAACTGGCGAAATCGACGGTAGAACCTACGACTTGAAGTCAGAAGAGGTCAGAAAAACTTGGTTTACTTTACTTTTCAGTCTGAATTGATGGCGATATTTAAGTCCTTTTAGGCCCTCGTTATGCAGCACTGTGATGCGTGTTTTGTTAAACAGGGAATGCATTTTTGCTGCTCCGTCTTTTGTTCCGTCAACTGCTTATACAACTGTTAGTCAAGTAGGTATTCGACTCTTACCTTAACAGATCATTGCCCGGTAAATGCAGCTTCTACTCTGAAGGACTGTGATAACTTGACGTGTTCTTCTTTCTTTCGGTGCGGTGGGTTGCCATTAGCTTGAGTTCTCTCCATAAAAACTTCAAGATTCACTAAATGTACAAAAGGCCGCAGTGCCAGACCCCCCAGAGGGCTCTCCCGTCTTAAAATCTATCTATAAATGTACCTAAAGTCTTTCATGTCCTACCCTTTGCCTAAGCTTCCCTTCGAACTCGGATGTACGAAATTGCCCGACACTTTTCTTTGAATTTGAAAACAATGCCCAAGGCATCCAAAGTCTATTGAATCAATATCAACCCTTTACTAGTATTACTTTGAGATGTCAACTAGCTGTCAAAGGGTATAGAACTCTCGAATACATTAACATTAATTTGGCAACACATTCAATTGAATGAAAACAAGAAGCTCGCCAATACCGTCAGTCGTCACTTCCCCACCCTTAAAAAAAAATAAATGGTAAACATAGAGGTTCATAAACCCATCGTGATGATGCTTTGAAAACAAACGAGTTCAAGGGAATAAAAGTTAATCCTAGACCCAAACAGAGAGTCCTTTGGAACGAGTCTTCTTATCAACAAAACGCACATGCTGCACGAGAATATAGGAACAACTAGATCCGCCAGGTTAGCCAGGAGCTGTGTGTGCTCTGCCATAAAAACAATCAACCAAGAGTGATTGCGCTTTTTCGCCAAACTAAATCGTCGTAATAAATAACATTCGTACCTATTTGCTAAGCCATATCGAGCAGCCCCTTTTCATAATAAACTTTGTTCTTAGCTTTGGTTGTGTGTTTTTTTTTTTTTTTTATTTGTCTTTCGTTGTCACAAGTTATATAGCTGTTCGAGGTGTGGGGGGAGGCTAAAGCGGTATAGGTGTATCTCTGCGTTTATAAATTATGTATGAAGCGACCCACTTTATCCGCCCACGTGTTTGCATTGAAAATTGTTTTTTGGAAAAAAAAAAACAGCCCAAGAATCCCAATTTACAATTCTAGTGGCTGAGAAGGGTTTGGATTAGGATAAGACATTCAAAGTGCGGTTTCAAATGGTGAATATTCCATTTGAGGGGAGACACACACATAAATAAATCTGCAGTTATATTTCTTTTATAACCAACAAAAAATGCCGTCAACTGTGGGTAATAATAATGATTGTTGAGATAAGAGAGCTGTCGGGAAGAGTGTCCTTGATTATGTGATTTGCGGATGCAATTAAATTAATTTACAACTTTCGGCGAACAGTAATTTTATGTAGGGGCTTTTGATTGGAGTGGGGTAGTCTTTTGGCAGCTACTTGGTCAAGCTCATCGGTCTTCACATTTTTAGGGAGCTGGAAGCAACTGCTTCGAACACAGGAAAATATCTCCTCAACTTTGAAGAGATTTTAAAAATGATAGCTGACCTCTTTGAACTCAGTTGGGAGTGGCGAAACTTACTCGTCATAGGCTAGGCTGTCAGACAGAGTATTGAAGTTTACACCGTACGAAGCGAGAGTTGTCTCGAAAGCATTCCTTAAACTGAAAGTTGACAAATGAGATCTGTTTTGTATGGATGGGGAAAATTGTCAACAGTTGACAGATTTTAGCAAAGCTTTGAAGTTGTGTAACTCAAAGGATCTTAGGGTCTACGAGAATGAATTTTGACTGATCTATTAATAAAATAAAAACAAAAACACAACTGACAGCTTAGAGACTTGATATATTTATATTTTTTCTTATTACAGACTACAACAAGCCGCTTTAGCCAACCAAAGTCGGTCATGTCGTAAAGTCCCGCCACCGCTTCTCCGATCTAGAACATTGCCAGCGATTGTTGTACCCGGAATATCAATTATTGCTGCACAAAATGATACAAATCGCTTCCAAAATGGTAAGTCTATTAGAACTCCTAATACAAATACAAATACATATATCCTTTGAAATAGATAAAGCCCACGGAAGTAACAGTTCACATCGATGGTCGCTCTTACCGAAACCCCGAGGATCCGTTGCTTGCGACGACAGTAGCCTGGAGTATCGAAGAAAATCATCCAGCAGCTCGCAGGGGGGAATTTCAATCGGAAATGTAAGCAACTTGGATCCGTATTCATATAATTGCGATGACTTCGAGTGTCAACCCGATGGGAGCGTTGTCCTGAGGTATGTCTTCAACATAGTTGTATACTTTGTGTTAGTAATGCTTTTCTCCCTGGTGGCGTTTGCCTTGCATTGTAAATATATGAAAAAAGTATCCTTGGTGGAATTAGGTTGAAGTGGCTGACACACTTAGACCATTGGTGGAATTAGGCCTTGTGAAATGAGGGTTCGCATTAAATGAGGTTGTGTATAAATTCAATGGCAGCCCTATTATGAAGAATGAAGTTGGTTGGAACGTGCGCGCCTTTGGAGTAGAATATTTTCCAATGATGGCCGACTTTTATTTAATTTTGCATTAGGTTCCATTGACATATTTTTACAGTGCGATGATGATGACAAGCTTCCAAGTGTCAGGCAAGAATTTCGTCGACACCTACCTGACTCCATGAATGAGTTTTGTGACAGCGGATTTCAACATACAAACTCCCATATAAAAGTGTTAAATTTTGCCCAGTAAGAAACACAATCTTTATAAATATGCTTACCAAAACCCATATATATATAAATGGATGTTTGTATATTCTGATTGTGATTTGAAACAACCGTTTGATAGTTTATTATAAACTAGTACCGCCCGTGGTCGAAATTCGACCAATTTTGTCTGTAGATAAAGTAACGAAAGTCAACTTGTTTTTAACATAATTTATTTATTATTAATTTTAATTTATTTATATGCTAAATCTTAATTCATATACCTTTCCGCTATGAAAAAAAATGGAAAAGGGCAAAACTTGAATGTTCGTTTCCATTGTAACACCTCGCAGGTAACTCTGCAATGCCCCTGAAATAAGATTTTATGATTGCTTACTTTTAGGGGCAATTAAATTGCATACCTTTATGGGTTAATGATACTCTCCAACAGGTTCTAATCTAAGATGATTAAATTCGTTACTATGAAAACACTACGGCGACAAATTGAATGGCAACAAAATGCTTTCAATTAACTGCTTTTGTAGGGGAAATTTTTAACTTCATTTTACCAGTCTTAATGGCGACATATACCTACGATTTTTTGTTTCTGCACATCTATGGCACAGTACCTTTCGAATCATATAAGTTTCATTCTCCTCATTTCATGATAAATACTTAAAAAGTGCACGGAAACTTTTGATGTTTACGTATTAATATAATGATAATGTTAAGAGAATATAAGTTGACATGCTACAGCGCCATCTAGTGGTGAGTTACAATAAGTTAAATAGTATAGAAAACTCTGCAATAAAAAATACATTCCAGGGTGATCAGTGAAACGTGTCAAAGTTGCCGTGCAGTACCGCCATCTAGTGCCGAGTAAAAACCAAGTTTATTACAACCTTCTCCCAACTATCGATGTGAATGGTCAAATGTGTTCGAAGTCTAATTACCTATTCCAAAGATGGTGTCAGCTGTCAGATTAACTATCAACTGTCTAAATGTTGCCTTGTTAAAAACAAGCCTCCTTAAAAATCCAGGTAGTTAAATGACGCGGCGCATTTCTTCTCCACTCTTGATTTATTAATGACAAAAAACAATGCGACTTCAATAAGTTACTAAATACTTCTGGCTACGAAGGATTTCCTAGTTTTTTTTTATAAGTTTCCCTTTGTTTGAAAGAATTTAGCCGCCATTTTGATAAATTTATAAATTCTTACCACAATCTACGTCGCACTGTTCTTTAAGAATTTGACATCAAAGAAAAGAAAAGAAGGAAAGAGATGTCTCGTCAGTCTGTAGATTTATCCACAAAACTAAAAAAAGTGAGGGTGGCAATATGAACTGTCACATGTTGGCGGTGAAAGGGGGGGTTGTGAAAAATTACATATTATTTAATGACGCGTCGCGTTTAAAATAGTTTTACAAAAATTCTTCCTCTGAGCTGCTTGACATTTTGTTAGAAAATGTAACCCAAGAGTCATGTCCATTAATGACAAATTTCTGTTTGACGTCCTCTAACGCGGCGGTTAGAACGTAGCGTCAAAATAGTCTTACCGCGCCGTTAAAAACGCGTTTTGTTTGGTGAAGCCTTTAGCTGACTGCCACTTTGACCAACGTGTCAATTTAAGACATTTCCATTTGAAGGAAAATGAGCGCATTCAAAAATCTAGTCCGCTTAATTACCCTGAACGCAAAAACTGGATTCGTCTGTAATGGCACTTTGCTTACGTCAGCTACAAATACGAATTGGCATCTCAGTTAAGAATTTTTTTACTACTTTTTTCGGCTCCCCTTCATAAACATCAACTGAAAAAAACGTGACCAATCGAGACGAATAAAAACTGAAACGCATCAACTCAGCCAGCTGTCAGACTTAATAAACTAGATTCTTGAACGTACCCAATGTCTTTCCTTCCCATTTTGTTGACTTAAACAGAAACTGATTTGTGTAGGTTATATTCTTTTCAGTTTGCGCATTGCACTGAGATTTTTGTTAGGGTTTCCAGCGAATATAACTTACACAAATCAGTTTCTTTTGAAGTCGACGAAATGGAAAGGAAAGACATTGCACAGAGATTTAAGTACCTAAATAAATGTCAGTTAGTTCAAGATTGCTCATTAAAACAGGTGAAATCCTCGATATGTTACGTCTTAGTTTTAAATATTACTGTCCGGATTTAAATATGTTTTTTCCTAGAATAAAAATAGTATTCAAATTGCATACAAAAAACCAATTAGCCAACAAAGGACTTTGTAACGAATCCCCTACAAAAGAAAACAAATCCTGCGCCCCTTCTAACAATGCATTCAATTAAACGAGGCTTACAACATTACATTGAAGTGCAACGCTGTATTTCATGCGATTTTCGCTCGAAGGTTGGTCGTCGTGGGCTGCTCTCCTAAAGTGTATCACTTTACACGGTTCCATATATAATGATATTATTCAGCGCCCTTTCGCTGGGGGTGAACAGTATCCCTCTGTGTTAGATTGGAACAAATGTATCACTTTTGTGCATGAGGCGAATGTAATGCCGAATGCGAATTGTTCTGTGTAGGTCAAGGCTAATGCTTAAATTGCATAGGGAAAGGATAAAACAAAGAACGTAGACCGGCACCAGGGGGAAGATGATTTGAATTTAAATGCTGTAGTTGACATGTTAGACCCAACTTGCGATTCACATTGTGGTGCATGAAATAGATACCTAAGGAGGCAATAATTGCTCAAATCTTATTTAAAAAAAAGAAGATGCTAATGGCGCCTTTCGTTGCATTTGCTGCGTGGGGATAAAAACGTGGGTGAGCGCCTTTAAGCAATGACATCCTTAATATGACACCGATCAGTCATTCTCTCACTGTCAAATTTACTGTGCGGTCATACGTACCGTTTTTTTGTTTACACTTCATGGCACACTCCTTCATTTTGCTACATGAAACCCTTCACCTTTTTGCAACCTTTGGTAAACGAAGCAAAACATTCACATATTCGTTGAGTCATCACGCCTGGCAGGCATTTTGCTCCTTTAATGCCATGACTAATTAATGTAACCACAGAGGCAAAGCTCTCTGTGAAAGGTGTAGGGACACACCATCAGCCACAGCCAGAGTGACCGTCAGCCAGCGACTTCACATTTCATCTCTCTTCACAAAATGTGATTAATAATTCAGAACATGTAGTGCAAGTCCTGCAGGGGTTGGATTTATGATGGAGTCTGCACTTTCGGCAGCCAAGGTGTTGGTACAGCAAAAGAGGGAACCTCCTGTTCATCTTCCACTTCGCCGTCAATGTATACAAATGCGTTTTAATAGTTTTTATTTAATTTCGGCCGATAATCAAAATCAATGAGTCCTTGTTCTCTGGAATATATAATTAATCTGAAACGTTCAATAGTGACAATAACAATAATTTAAACATGTGTCGTTATCGCAAGGCTGTGTGTCTGCGGTATATGGTTTTAGAGCGCCAGTCGGTCTGGACATGAAAACGGAAACACGAAATGGGATGAGGCGCGGGAGATTTATACAGATTTTGATCCCAATTTCCCTTGTAAAAATATATATACTGAAATGCTTTTGTCAGCGTGACCTCTTAGTCACATTTCCTCAGTGAATGTCAAAGGATATCCTTCCAGATGTTGGGAAGGGTTGTTTTCTTTCAGCAGACGTTTGTAATGAAATGTTTTATTTTGTTAATGGATATAATTTGACCAATTAAATCGGTTGTTTATTGTTAATTCTGGTTGTTCATATTTATTTTTGCAATAAAAGACTATTGAGTATTTTAGTATCTGCCAAATGTTTAATAAGGGGTCATTGCTCTTTATTAGCGGATTGAGTCAGATTCATTTATTTATTAGGTGGTTTTCTGTTCTCGTTAAAAGTGGAACACTGAACAAAGCAAATTCAACTGTTATATGTAAAAACACGCCATAAATGCGATTTTTGTTGTATTTTATTCTAAAACAGCTTTATATAATCTACCTTCCTTTTTTGTAACAGCTTTCGCATTTCTGATCAGCAACGATATGGACAGCTGTCAAAATATGCTGGTCATAGAAATGTACAAAATCTTCTCTGACAATTTATTCTCTGTTAATGAAATGCGCTCTAATCATGCTCTGAATGACGAAAGAAACAGACATTTTGAGATCTTATGCGTCTGCGTTAAAAAATAAAAATTAACTTTTTTTTTGACAGTTCAAACTCTGATGAGAATTAAAATGATTGGCCAAAAAACACGAAAAAGGAGATGGTGTTCCTAAATATTAATATCAATAACAATTTTAATGCTCTCCCTTTTTATAACAGCATTCGCATTTTTCCTGATTGGCAACCATATGGACAGCTGTCAAAATATGCCGTGCATACAAATTTACAAAATCCGACCTGATAATTTATTCTCAGCTAATGAAATGCACTCTAATCATGCTCTGAATGACGAAAGAAACACAAATTTTGAGGTCTCACGTGTCTGTGTTAAAAAAGAAAGATATTTTTTTGACAGTTCAAACTCTGATGGGAATTAAAATGATTGGCACAAGAAATACGAAAAAGGA
Source organism: Cheilosia pagana (assembly GCA_936431705.1). NCBI lineage: Eukaryota > Metazoa > Arthropoda > Insecta > Diptera > Syrphidae > Cheilosia > Cheilosia pagana. The sequence continues at coordinate 113,095,866 of OW386166.1, forward strand.
GATGGTGTTTTTAGTATTAATTTGAATAGAAAACAAACCTGTTTACAGTCATAGTCTGGTGCTAAAAATCAATTTTAATGACGAAGTTTGTGAACTATTGTGAACTACAAAATATTCAAAGTTAAAATGGTTCATAATCATGTGCGTTGTATTAGGAAGACGTAGAATTTGCTTTGTCAAACTATTGTCTGCCGCAATTTTAACAGCAAATTACATATTTATACCAACGACTCTTGGAAATAACGCCGTAAAATTAAGATGATATTGACAAGTTGTCAAATTTGAAACAAAAATTAAGACTCACGCATATTATGTCATAACCTCGTATTTATTTGAATTATAAACACAATCCAACCACGCGACCATTTTGTTTACATTCTTTGAGGTATGACACACATAGGTCAATTGAGGGCGTGACAGAAGATTTTGTTTAAAAACTTAAGTCAAATTCGGTAGGTGCCAGCGATTGAGGGATTACTCCCGTTTTTTCGGGATTTGTTGACCCTAAAGGTAAAAAGGGAAAACTAACTAAAAAAACGGGAAATATAGTCATCCCAAAAACTTTCAGAAGTGATTTTTTCGATTCTGGACGCTCTCGGACGCTCTCGGACGCTTTTTTTTGCCCAATGGAAGACAACATTATAAAAACATTTCCAACCTTTGAGTTTGACAGATTTTTAAGATGTTTTTGTTTATTTTGATGATTTTTTTTTGTTTTGTTAGTTTAATCAATTGTTTTTTCTTTAATTTTTGTGAACAGAAAAAGGGATTAAAAACGGGAAAAACTGGATAATTTTTTGATGAAAAAAAAAAAGGGAATCGACATGCTAGAAGTCAGGCAACGCTGGTAGGTGCACCGAAGTGAACGGCCTTTGTAAATAATAGTTAACTTAATTGTCTGTCATTCCCCATACCACAGATGTTTGTTGCTCTTGGTCTATAACTAAAGAACCGACCAACAAATTTCCATTGAATTAGGGCATTACCCAAGCTCAGAATATTCATGACAATTTTTAAGGATAAGAGTTGTCCAAGCCAAATTTTTAGAGACTTTTAAAATGTCGTTAAAATTTTTGACTGAAGTCTCACAATAGGTCTGTTCCTTTACTTTTAAATCTTACGAATTCTTACGAATTTTTACAAATTCTTACGCATTTAACTCAAATGTCGTTCCTCAACTCGAAAAATTCGTAAAAGAGAGCAAGATAATTCCCTTCTTACTAGTTTTTACTCAACTTTGGGTAAGAATTGAAACAACTGTCAGTCGCCAACATTATTTAAAAGTTCACGCAGCGGAATTAGGTGACGGAGGTCGTTTTGCACCAAGAAGTGTGGTGTTACGTAGTGTCCTGTCTTTTGAATAAAGTTTGCTGTGGCTTTTCGACCAGTAGTCCTGCTTAGAAATATTGAAGTTTGCTTTGAGGCCTTTGTCGGCCATGACGATGATGTTTCTTTTAGATCATACAATAATAAAACGTAAGAATGTTGGTTAAAAACGGTCGCCACGGAAGTTTTTGCAAGCTTTAACTCTTGCTGTCATATTTGTGACGCCAAATCTCCACATTAATCGACGTAGAAGCTTAAATCCCCAACCCGTATAGTTCCTCGCGGACACGTGTTCAACTGGTAGTTCAATAACAATAACAATAGCATTCACCCTTATTCCAAGTGGCGTTTGAACGTCAATTGTCGTTTTAGGAGTCGTGTCACTTTACTGTCGATTTGTTATCGGTATTCCGCGACTTAAACGCCATGAGTACATTCCACATAGCTTCCACAACGACTAAAATGAAACGCAAGTTTTATAATGGTAATTAGTATAAAAATAAGTTGGTTTTATTTAAATTGAATTCATAGAAAGGAAAAAGTGTAGAACGTTGTTCTCGCAAAGAATGTTCGGGAAGAAATAATTGACTGCGTTCAGCAACTGAACATTGTGATAATTGGTGCTGCCAAATAAAGATGTATATTTCAACAGTTATTGCAAGAACATATTCATTGAATAAATCTCTGCATTCAAATTTGTTGTTGATTTATTTTGCGTTGGTTAATTAATTTTAAATAAATAAAACTACTTTACACAAAATATGCCCACTATTGCGATATTTCTATCGTTGAGTAGCGACGATGAGAGTGAAGCGGAAACGAATAAAAACGCTTTCACGAGAGTGAGGAGAGCCATGAGATCAAAATCCAGTCCATTGGTTCTCCCAAATAAGAAGTTTCGAGAATATACTCGTAGGTAAGAATAAAAAAAAATAATTTTTAGATTTCAAATGTGCCTTAGACTAAACAAGGACGCCTTCGTTCATCATGCTAAACCAAGTTGAAGACAAACTTCCTCAAAGGACAAGTTCGTTGTCTGTGCCTCCAATTCTTAAACTTGCAACAACATTAAGATTTGTACCTGAAGGAGGCTACCAAAAAATTATGGGTAACGTCTTTCAAACCAGTTTTCAATTTATCCGATTCGCACCTCTTTTAAAATTCGTTGCTAGAGGAGGAGGCTTTTCCATTAAAGTTTGATTTACCTTGGATTGATTATTTTAACCCTTGATGAAAAATGAACAGCTAAATAAGTGAAATTTTAGCTAAATAAGTTGAAAATTTAACAAAACTCACGATTTAAGCCGATTTTGTTGCTTGGCGTTTACAAATTTCCCAACGCCAATAAATGTCGTTTAACTTGTCGTTTTGTGAGACTAAAACGCCTGTTAGAATAGCGATGCGTGACTGTTGTCGAACAAGAAATTAAGTTCCACATGAACTAAAACGACATCTAGCGCTTATCATTTTCGTTTTGCTTACTGGCGTAGGCGTTTAACGCCACCTGGAATAAGGGTGATTATGTCTTCTCTTTGTAGATTTAAAATGTGTTGGTCTTGAAAAGAACTTCATCGGACTGCGGGTTCCTTCGACATAACTCACACGACATTTTTTGTTATTATTTATTTATTATTTTGTTCGTTACCCAAAGTGGCTATCGTGTGACTGATGATGGCCACAATAATACTATTAACACCTAGGAAAATGGCTGTCGATAGATACGCGATCAATTTGTCTGACCCCACTTTGACTAGAGACAAAGCCCGCTGTTCCACCAAACCAATGCTCGCTCCCTAGAGTTTGCAACCCCAGTTGACAAGCATATTACAAATGTGCTTCAATAGAATCGAATTATTTTATCCAGAGACCGAAATCAGAATAACCAATCGTGGCTAAGCTCCTCCACGAATTGGATGATTCCACTTTAAAGATCTCGCCCCATTTCTCAAATGCGCTCTCGAACATCTTAAATGCATTATTCACAACGTTCTCCGGAAATCATTATTTCTTTTCTTTTTCCTCGTCATTCACCACCCACCCACATTTTTTTGTTGTTATTTCAAAGGACCTTGGTTGGTTATAAATGCAAATCGTCTTTGCCTCGCCTTTATTGAATTTCCTTTGGCGTTAGCAAAGTGCGAATGGTACTCTGCGAATTTAAATCGATTTTGAAAATCCCTTTAACGTTTTGCGAAATCCAAATCCTCGATAAACAAAGTATCTTAAAGCCACCCGCAGACACATCACCAACCAGATAGCGCAACATGACACAGCACAACACATCATTTGCTGACCTTCTTGACTCCATCCACTGAGTGAGAGAAAAAACGAAAAACGAACAGAAAAAAAAATCACCCAAGGATACACTTTTATTTCCAACCCTCCGCACTCCATTTGTCCACCCCCCTCCTTGCCCTGCACAACGCAGCACAGTAGAAGTAAACGTGTTTTTTTAATGTGAAGTTATTTAATCGTAACAGGATACCAGCGCCGCATATTGTGGCGGCCAGAGCTTACCGGGTTTCGACGGGATCAAATGCGGCCACCAGTCAGGCGAAGAAAACTCTATGCCCCATGAACTTGCACCAGCATCATCAGCATTCGCATCAGCAACAGCATCAGCTGTCGTCGTCGTCGTCGTCCTCGTCTACCTCTCATCATCATCAGCATCACCATCACCACCAGCATCAGCAGCAGCAGCAGCAGCAACAGCAGCAACAAAATCATCCCCATTACCTACTACCTACAACCGCAAGGCAACAGGACGAAGCCGGAAAGTCAACTGCCGGCGGCGGTGGTGGTCGGGATCGAGACCGGGATGGTGGCAGTGGCAGCAGCAGCACCAGCTCAACCAACACGGCACTGTGTCGCCTCGTGAAGCTGTTAAATCAAACGACAAAGGCCACCATGTCGAACAGCGACGGTCATTTCTCGATGATGGACGCAGACGATCCGCCACGTCGCTTATCGTGGGAGAGGTACGCTTATTAATTCGAATTGGACTTGTGTAACTAGCATTCCTTAGAAGCTATTCAAATGCATGTCAAGCGGTCCTATACAAGGACGACCTACGTGCTCGTGTTGTCGCTTCTCATTTATGCAAACAAACACGAAGACATCCTGCCACTTTCCCTTAGTCCTCCCATATCACAAGCAAGCACACACACACATGCACACGTACTCTATTGTCCTGCCCAGCACCCCACAAGCACATTACATCCCAATAACACAGCGACTATACTTATAAGCTCTTCAGATAATGGTAGTCAAGTTGTAGGCACCCGGTCGCACTGAGAGAGCAACCTTTGTCGTGTGTCCTTGAACACGAGTACGAAAACATGCACTCTTGCCACGAGAGTTCCGCATGAAAAGATGTAGGTCCTCCTCGATTGGTTAATCATGGCTTAAATCAATCAACTTTCTATTGAATCCTTTATGCGGTGTGATCGAACAGTGTACTGCGTGTGTGTGTGTGTGTGCCTGCCTATCCTTCTAAGTCCTTTTTGCCATGAAGTCAATTTCATCACAGGGAGAAAACTTTTGGGAAACTTTCTCAAAAAAAAAAAAGAAGAACAAAATGAGATGCTCTTCCAAGTTTTCGCCCACCCATTTGCTTTCAACTTTTCCCTGATTGCAATAGAAGGGAAAGGGATACACATAATAACTGTAAAGAAACAATAACCAGCAACAAAAAAAAAATAAAGTTCTTAATCTCTCTTAGGCGAGACACCATCCCCGGAAAACTGCCACGTTCGGCGAGCATCGACTCGGTGGCTGATGCAGTATGGAGCGATTCGCCGCGACCATCCCTGGCTGTGCCCAGGCACTTTCCATTCCAGCATCGACCTTCGACTAGCAGCCTCTTCTCGAACAGCAGCACCAGTAGTGGATTGCAGCATCCGTCTCAGCTTAATGTTGACCTGGGGAGCAACCGACGGGAGAGTGTCCTCAGTCCTTCGTCAACGCGGCGAAATAAACTAACTCGTGTAATTAACGGTAAGTTTTGTTACTCATATATATACAAGTGTAGAGAGCGCGTATGTGTATATCTTTATGGTCTTGTTGCGCGCTCAAGGACGAGAATTCGAGTGACAAAATTGAGGGTGATTAGGTGTGAACAAAATCCCGTCTTATATCACCAGTCGTTAATTAGGACAAAGTAACGGTTACATAATAAATGTACGTACAAGTGACACCAAGGTTATCATCTTGTCACATTAGTAGGGGAGGATGAACCCTTTTAAGCTGCTCTGCGCACCGATTTAAAGTGATAGATGTTGGTTACCTACCTGGTTCTTGCATTAGCCCCACACTTGAGTGATAAGGACGTGACACTTGTTTGGTCCTCATTAATAATTCATTTATTTTAAATCGAGATATGTAAATATAGAAAAAGGTCCTTTCTGCGAACCATGTATGGTTGACACGCAGGACTAGGAAGAAAATAGATTTTCCAGCTAACTTTTTAATGAAGGTGGGTACTCTTTGTCTATCCGTCTTAAATTTAGAACGCATTGTTTAAAGATAAAATTTCGCAACTAATTCATATAATTTAGGTCTCATTTCCTTGTATAAAAGGAGCTGCTAATTTTCTCCCTTAAAAAAAAATTAAGATGAGCATATTCTGACTTTAAGATTCTTGATTGGAATATGAATTTGGGTACGTGGTTGTTTTCCTATTCTTATCCTGTTCCTGTCTGATTTTTAATTTGATTAAATTCAAATCATAAGGTAATTTTGGTTCTTATGCGAGTCCTTGCTAACTTGGATAAGTAGTTAATTTCCTTCGGTGGAGTTGAATTTTTATAAAAAAGTTGGTCCCAAAATATCCTTCGAATATGCTACAAATTGCGATGGTGAAAAAAAACACGTTTCCATTGTAAACGGAAATGTAATTTTATTTTACGGAAATTACAAATTTAATTGATAGCGCGCTTCAGATAATAAGGATATGTGCAAAGTAATCGATTTGGGTATTTTACAGATTTATTTGTGGGACTTTTTTCAATTACCTAGGTAAATGACAAACAAACTTCAATTCGACTCGATGATGTAGTGCCAAGTGATATAAAATTGTTTTGGGTTTGCAAAATCTTAAAATACTACAGATTTCGTTTCTGCGTTTATTTTTTTATATGCGGAACGAGGGACCTTTTTTGAGTGGAATTAAACTCTAATTTATGCACAAAATACATACCTAAGCAGAATTTCTGGACACAGTAAAGCGCGCAATAGAGCAAGCAGCCACACGCGCAGAACTTTTGTTTAACGTAATTGTCAAACAATAATTAAACGTCAATCTATTGTTTAGAGCTGTGGTGTTAAGTAAAATTTCTTCAATTTTTTATCCTTCACATAACTGTTTCTGTTGCGTTTGTTGCGTTTATTATAAAACATGTAATTTTCCTTCACGAATTCTATTACTTTTTCCTCAATTTCGTCAGTCAGCCGGTGTTATTTGTACTCAAAACATTTTTGTTTGAAATAAAAGTCAATCACAATGATGCCAAACCCGTTTAAATTTAGATTTTTTTTCTGTGTTGTGGTGCTATTGTCTTTTGCAGTGGCTTTAGAAATAGAGACAACTTGCAGCACTCCCATTTAAACGTGTGTGTTCTATTTCCACTGCAGGAAAAATTTTGCACATGAGTTCTGGGCATTATTCTCACTTACTTACTTACTTAGGTGGCGCTACAGTCCGGGGTGAACTTGGCCCTCGTCGTGCACTCCAAGCTGGTTGAGGTCTGGTTCTACTGCGTTGTCTCTCCGGGTTGGAATCCATTGTCCTATCCATTTTAGTCGGCTGATGCATATACTTTTTGGCCAGTTCGATGTCGCTGTATAGCTCGTAGAGTTCGCTGTTAAATCTCCTGTTAAAATTCCACCATCGCAAACAGGATCTAAAATCACTCGAAGAATATTTCGTTCGAAGAGACAAGGGAGCTCTTGATACGCCTTGCTAACGTCCATGTTTTTGCGCCATAAAGCAGGACTGGGGTTATGACCTATGAGGATCTTACATAGAGTCTCCTTGCCTTCTTAGGTCAAAGTTAAAGCGATTGACAAGCGTTTCTCTTCGCTTTATTTCTGCTGTGATGTCATTTTCATAGCTGATAGCGCAGCCGTGGTAGACAAAGTCCCTTCTTGTTTGCAGCATTTATTTTGTTTTGTATTATTGTGTTCTACCAAAAATGCGTTCTACCAAAAATGTCACTGTCGTCAGCGTATGCAAGTAGGTGCAAAGACTTTTGGAAAATTGTGCCCCTGGGTGGGAGTTTCGCACAATTTTCTCAAGTATGATGGCATCACCTTTTTTGACATCAAAGGTCTCAGTGCGATTGGGCACATTCAAAAACTTAGTTGTTTTAAGTCGACTAGATTGGCCTGGAATAATTGTAACCTGAACGCAAAAACTTGATTCGTCGGAAACGTCACTTTTCCTATGTCAGCCACATATGCGAACTGTCAACTTAGTATACTCAGTCACGAATTTCTTGACTAGATTCGTCTGCTAACCCTCAATAAACGTCAACTGAAACAGCTGCCCATGTGACCGATCTGTCACAGCTGTCAGACTTACTAAACTAGATGCTTGAACGTCTTCATTGTTTACAACCTTCTTAGACCAATCTGACAAGTGTGGCAGTGATGCCAAAACTGGGCATGGCTTTGTATAAATACTGTCATCGAAGAAAAGACGGTAAGTATCAATCTGGACTTCTTGGGTTTTTTCCAGGAACTGACGTAGGTAGTGTAAATGTGTGATCGGTTGTTGACTTAAAAATAAATATTTTTGCGCGAAAGGTCTGTGGGACCCTAGGCCTAGCTTCTCACAACCATTCGTTTTGTGTGAGTTTTCAATTCATGACAGTTTTACTCTCGGATGTTTATCAGACGATCGCGAGAGGTGGCGCAATGGAGATGTTCTTTCGGGATTCGAACCGGGGACCCCTCGCTTAGTAGTCCAACACACTAACCACTAAGCCACTGCGCCGACTTGCTGGGCTTAAATCCGCAGTGATAGGGACCAATCGGGCCGTTAAAGAATGTTTTCAAGGCGATCAAGTCTTTCAGTAGACAGGATTTTTTAAGCGTTGTTAAGGAGACTGATGCCTCTATAGTTGGTGCAGTTTAGATGGTCTATTTTCTTGTAGATATTCGAGTGTGGTTTATTTTCTGTGTGAAAGGGTATTTTTTTTGAGAGGTTTGGTAACACTTCTTCCAGCGACAATCAATTTGACATCTGTGGTGCATTCATAGTTTAAATATTTTAATTAGTTTACCAATGATTGTTTATTTAGTTAATTTTTGTAGTCTGGGAAAGCTATTGTCACTTACGTCAGAGTTCAAATTCACACACACTTATGTTTATGTTAAAAAAGCAACAACTTGTGAAGGGAAGCAAAATTGTGTGCGTCGACAGCCATTGACAGCGAAAACAGCCACAATGAACACATTCAAAAATCTAGTTCTCTTAAGCCGACTAGATGAAGCTACATAAACGAAATGTCACCTTAGTACTCAATAACGAAATTCTTGACTAAATTCCTCTCCATAAACGTCAACAGAAAAAAAAAACTGTTCATGTGACCTAACTAGGCAATCAAAACTGATTCTTGAACGTCTTAATCTCAGGATGTGTTCGCAAATAGTGCCAAGCGGAGTGTAGTAGTTGCAATTGCGTTCTAAAGAATCAGCTTTATTATATATTGGTGAAATAGGAAGTTCAATAGATGTATTAAAATTATTGTCTTTTAAACATTTAACAAACTCACAGTCACAATGCCGAATTATTCCATAAAAAAATGTTTATTGTGACCCACAAAATGAATGTTAGTACGATTCAAATAGGCAAAGTTATAGGTCACAATAGAAAAATGACAAAAAAAATGATTTTAAGTGCCTAAATGTTGAATAATATATCTTTAAGTTGCCTACATACACCAGAAGCTAAAAATGTTACCTATCCACGCAAACATGCGAAGAACACATTTTCCGTCTTCATTGATATAAATTAAACACATCCATCTAATTTTCCATTCAGTAACCTTCCACGAGCGCTTAACAATCCCCTCCGAGTAAAATTCGAAACTAAAGTGAAATTTTTTCCCACTCTCAAGACTAGCGGCCGCGTCTCGTTTCGCATCACTTCTTCGCTTAAATTACGGGTAATTCAATTGTGTTGCAGCCGGGAAAATGAGAGTACGTACTGGAAAAAGAATTATTGTAAATTCAACTTAAGTGCTACAAAATCTCGTGCAACTCCGAACCGAATCCGAAACCAAATTCAAACAAGAAGCGCAAAAAGAGAGACAACTTCCAACTTGATAATGCTGTCGCTGTGCAGCAATTAAATAATGCACTTCATTGAGCGCATTCTTTAAGATACAAAGTACAAAAAAATAATAACCAAACTATCCATCGTTCCAGCAAGCACCACCAACCAGCGTTACCACTTCAAAAAAAAAAAGCGAAGTAGATTTGACCCAAAAAGTGAAGTAGACTCAAGAAAAGGGAAGTAGATTTCAAAATCTTAGTTTTAATGATATATTCCATATTACCAATCTTTATAGGCGTTCTTGATTACTTCAAAATACCTTTTCATTGCTTACTTTGTAAAAGGTAATTATTTAGCTAAAATTTTCAGAACAGAGGGACATGACACATGAACCAAGGCCAATCAAGCGTAGCGTGCCTCTATGCTCTAGCTCTATCACCTCTTTGACAGCAAAAAATAATAATAAACGTCAGAAAATTGTAATAAATTTTGTGTTTAGAGTGAAGTTTGATGCAATTTATTATTTTGAAATGCGAATCTGGGCTTACATGAAAGAGTGTAAAATTTTAAATTATTATTATATTTTTTTTTTTGAAGTAGATTTGAGGTTTTTTTATTAAAATTGAAGCAGATTAAATAAGGGATTTCTAAAGTGAAGTAGATATCAACAATTTACCAATAGTGCGAAGTAGGGAGTAGATTTCAAATTTTTTTCCAAAATTGAAGTAGATCTACTTCAATTGTAGTAAAGTGGTATCGCTGCCACCAACTCAAGCTAGGTTTTTGTTACTGCGTTTCCTGTTTGTTTGTAGATACGGCAAGCTAGTGTATAGGTGCTCAGGCGTCTTTGTATGTGCGTCCATCTTCTTCTTACACGCGGCGCAGCGCGGCGATCGCACTATCTGGCAAAGACACAGTCACACTTCACACAGTAGAGCAGTCCAATCAGTATGACAGAGCTCTCGGCGATCGCGGATCGATTTTTTAACACGGTCGTGCGTTTTATTGAAACTTCTCGAGCCTCAACAGTGCTTCCAAGTGTCGAAACAAGTAAAACTCATATTGAAATTTGTGCTTTAGAAAGATTTTAAAATTACTGATTCTGATTCTCCAATTCGCGAAGTGATCTCTCCCAATTTAGCTTCGTTTGCTTTCTTTTGTGTTCCACCGATCTTGCACACAGACACCAGCTCCAGACACCAGTTGTCGTTTGTATACGCGCTCGCATAGTGTTTGCCGCATTTTTACCTGCCATTGGCGTAGTGTTGTGCTCAGTGTGCTCTGTGTTACCTGTCAAATAGGAAATGTGTTCGTATACAAACCAGTTTGGTTGATTTTGCCAGGCAGCGAAACCAACTTCACGTGTGTGTTGACCTCTATTTCAATTGTTTTCATGCCAGTGCTACCCGTTCGCTTGCTATTTTCCCATGTTTTCGTTTTGTTTTTTGCAATCTTTGCTTTTGTTTTAACCACTTTGTTGCATTATTGTGCAGCGAAAGTGCAAATCTAACAAGATTACGCCAATTGTGAGAATTTTATAGAACAAAGTTCGCCCAGCGACTGCGGAACTCGAAGAGTCTACTACTCTGGATATCGGTCGCGTTAGTCGGATGCTTTGTTGAAAAGAAAAAAAAACAACACTCTTGAAGGATGAAAAGGTAATTCAGTGGGTTTTTTAATTAAATTTTGTAAACATTTTCTTTTGGTTTGTGTTTGTAATCAAGCTTCCACTTTTGGAATTCTAGTAAAAGTAGCAACCGCCTTAAGCGGATGAATGTATTTCTTAACTCGTAAGCGTAACTATTTCTGTATGACAGTTGAATATAGAATTACTCTGTTGTTATGTAGATGCGAATGTAGTAATCAGGGGGGTTTCACTTTCTTTCTTTTGTTTTGTGTCTTTTGGGGCGAAAGTTTGTTCTAGATACATATTGGTTTGCCTAACTAGGCGATGGTGGTCGGAGGAGGGCTTAACGAAGTGACGCAAGCAAATTGCCTTAGACCGCAGATTTCCCAGAGAAACCAAAACAAACAAACCTTGGGTTTGTATAGATAAAAAGATAAAACCAAAAAAAAAGGTATACGGTCGCACGTTTTGTGTGTGCGGTTTAGGGGGACCACCCTCGGATTAGCTTTAAACGGCTTGCTGCGGTAGGGTATATTAATTCGCACCCATACACATATGGAGTTGACAAAAAGCCATATATTCTCATCTCTAAATAAGGCCCGACTGAGGTAGTTAAAAGAGTTGACTGCCGATTTGGTATATGGGATGGGAACTTTATCTGCGGGGATAGTCAATCTCACATTTGTGTGGTTAAATATCTGCCGGTGTCTATAAAAAATTGCCTAATCCGTAGGTAATCTTAAAGCACCTATTACATTTTAATAACTGTTTTGTAATTGTACACCATAAAGAATGACGACCTTAGTCCTGGAGTTATTGTTTTTGTCCCCAAGAGGTACAACTTCTTCGGAAATGGTAGTTACCTACCCCGCATTTTAGCAGTGATACCGGACCGGTTCTGCTTCGGTGAATATTGTTTGATATGTGATCGTTTGCGACTATGTTTGTAATGACACTTTAAGATATTAAGGCGAAGATAAGTAGTATCATGTGTCGCATGCTCGTCGTTACGCATAATGTGTTCTCACACATAAGTAGGGAACATAAGAAAAACCGAACACACATTTTATCCAGATGTTTGTTTTGGTAGATATGTCGCTAGTCGGCAGGTAACTAACAGTAAACGTAAACAGGTAATGTAATGAACTCAAAGGAATCCTGTCAGTCAGGCAGTTTTTTTTGCTTTGAAGGAACACCAGCGCATATGGCGTTTTCGATTAAAGAAAATAATGGCGAATCTAGAAGAGCTCTTTCTATGGATTTAGTAATTCATTGAAGAAACGAGTGCACTTCCAGGGTAACCCGATAGAAGATTCCGCAATGATTGCCCTGAACTCTGCAGTGAATACTTGCCAAATGTCAGATAGCAAATGCTTTTTCGTTGGAAACGAATGTTACACTTCAGAATCGCAAAATTGGTGCATATGAAAATAAGAGCACGAAATTTTAACTTTCAATATTTTGATTTGGTACAGAAAAATCTTTATTTGTACTTTAGAAAACAAAAAAGAAGTAGGTAGCAACAGAAAACAAAATCAAACATATTACTACTGTAAAAGTGTTCCAACGAATTTCATTGAATAGAGCAGTTCTGAATTTTGGGCGCTGTTTTTGATAAATAAAACTTGTAACAAATTTTGTGAAACAATAAACCTAGTGCTGTCAAAAGTATCATATCAGGGCAGTTTGATATGTTTTGTAATGCTGTCACACGCTTTGAAGGCTTCTTTATGAGTCCTTTCTGAAATTTGAATGCATTGAACGTAAAGAAACAGTTCTGAATCTATTTTCGTAAAAACTTATATTGCAGTTAGGTATAAAACGAACAAATAGCTAAAGATTTGGTGCAGTTGAAGGCAGAATAAGACTCAAAGCTAGCCTGAAGAAGGATTTTGGACCGGCGAGTAGGCCAGAAACACCTCTTCTCGAGTTACAATCCCGGCGTTTGTCACCCTCAACGCCGCCATTACCTGGACGCCAGGTTCTTCCAGTTTGAAGTACGTTTGTGCCAGTCTTTTAAAACTGAGATGTTTCGTAATGGTTCCTTGAAGGAAGTTTGAAGCGCTTCATCCAGTTTTTTTTATAGAAAGGTAGGCATAGAGGACTGCTGTTGGGCGTGTTTTCAAAGTCCTATTATGTAGTCCCTTACTGTGATTACATTAACATTTCTATGCCATTGAATTATGAATCCTAATTGTGCGAGATGGTCTAAAAGTTCATCGTAACTATTGCCCAAAGTAGATGAGATGACGCCCTCTTTAAGGACGAGCCTCTGTAAACCAGATTTATGATTCAGATTTCCAACAGTTTAAGAACTCAGTCTTTTATCAGTGGGTGGTCATTGGCTCCTTCAATAATTTAACTATTTTTAGGTCATAGGTAAAATAAGGAATTCGTCAAAAGCTCCCTAAAAATCACAGATGTTCGTTTCATTTGCCGCCAAATCCCTTAAAGTTTCCGTCTAAAGGCTGTGTGTAGAAGTCTACCGAGACTTGTCAGATTGGTATGCGATTTGCCACTCGTGTAACCTTTATAAATCAGATCCCTTATACGTACTTTGATCAGGGGTTGAATTACCACATCCGTGATCGAGTAATACGTGACTGAATTTGTTATTGTTTTGCATGTAAAATCAACAAAATTCAGTGACGTATTGCTCGCTCACGGGTACGGTAATTCGACCCCAGGATCTTTCTTCATGGCTTTTAGGAGTAATGAGCTAAGGCCGATGGGGTGATATTCACCCTTATTGCGAAGATCAACTATCAACTTGATGGTTGATAGAATTTTTCAATTAAATTAAAAATCGGTATTGTGTAAATGAATTGGGAAAATATTGTGCTTTTGTGAATGCCTTTAAAATATTTCTATTATTGTGAATGGGAATGTGCGTCTGATAGATTTTTTTGACAAACTTACAGAGGAAATCATCAGAGATCTATAAAATCAATAAAATTAAAAACAAAATTGTGTTGACAAAAAAAAGGAAATAATTAAAAACAAAATACAAAATGACTTCAACTGAATTTTTATTTTATGAAGATGAAGAGTTGGATGATCCTGCTATCGCTGAAATGGCAAAAATGCAAAGAAGTTTGAGGGATGCATCCAATCCTATCGAAGGATGCATTTTTGATCTTTTCCTAGAAATTGAGGACAAATTGAAGCCCTGCAAAAACATTTGAGCTGTGCCAAACAGTTTGAAACTAGCAAAAGTGCTAAGATTCTGTGCACATGGAAACACCAGTTGAGTTTGGGAAATAATCTGTTGCTCACTTCTTTTTGAGACCTTTGGAAATAAAAAAAATAAAAGTGGTATCACTTATTTAACTCGAAAATCCCATTTTCAGGTTATTTTTGTAATCAGTACGAAATCAGCTGCAAATTAACGATTGAAAGAAAAATTGACAGCTGACAAGAAAATCGACGAAAATTGTTGATCGCAATACCGATTTTTTTCATTCACAATAGATTATTAAACAAAAATCACAATGGATCAACAATATTGACAGTTGACAGTCACAAAAATTGATCTTCGCAATAAGGTTGATTATTTCTTCTTTGTTCACACTTCCCACCAGTCTGAAATCCACCTGAGCCTTAGTGAAGTTTATTGGCTTGAAGCTTAAATATAGGTTGGATCTGAAGGAATAGTTGGCCTCTTCTGTAGAATACATAAAGTAAGTCATTTAAATACAAAGCAGTTCAAGAAGAAATTCGCTCAGTGACGTGACTGACAGCGACAACCTACTCCAGTCCACACTCGTGCTGACAACTGTTTTTTTTTTCAAGGCTGACGCGATCAAACGTGAGTTTAAGCAAATCGCGTCAGAATCTTCAGATAAAAAATGATTTTCTACAAAAATTTTAAATCAAAACCTAGATCTTTACCGCCATTAAGTTTTTTTTTTTAACGCAATTATAATTGACGTATGCGGTACGCTGTGACGACGTCCCCGTATGGGTTTCTCATGTCATAACAGTTGTGATACTGAATGTTTGTCAGATTTTCACGGAATATTTAAGCAAACCTAGCATTTTAACTCAGACTCAATAGTCCACCTCATCAAAAAGTTGCTCAATTAAATTTTTTTTACAGTTTTTTTCCAGTAAACTTAATTAGTACATATTTGTCGGTTATGATTTGTTTTCTTTTCATCTCCAAAAAGAAATAAAAAAAAATGCCTATCTACCTATACTTAACGATTGTATCCATTGCAAGAACGAAACTAATGGCTCACGTTTCGCAAATTCTTGGCCAAATGGTTTTTGCTTTTATTGACGGCAGACTATTAATTGGTGGAGATTATTTGTTTAATGCCAAACATGGCAAACTAATTCGACATTATACTGCTCTCTGTATGGAGTCGGCACTCAACTCCATTAGATGCTAGCTAACCACTCGCCACGGGGACTTTCGACTTTGGTGTTGTTTTCTTTGAATTTATAAAATTCTTTCGTCGTCGTGTTGAAAGTTTAACAACAAAATGTTGTACTGCCATCGATTGTGCTGTCATTTGGCTGAGGTAGCAGTGAAATTGTGCATCTAGTACAAATTAGGCATAGTGATTAATTTATTCCATCGTACTTGTGGGTGTCTTTAATATAATCCATCTTGGAGTTAAATAACCTTTAAAGCACTCACATTAATGGCAACTAGCATATGGCCTTTAAATGCTACACGGTAATTAAATACCAACATT
Source organism: Cheilosia pagana (assembly GCA_936431705.1). Lineage (NCBI taxonomy): Eukaryota > Metazoa > Arthropoda > Insecta > Diptera > Syrphidae > Cheilosia > Cheilosia pagana. The sequence goes on from OW386166.1 coordinate 113,111,800, forward strand.
CCACATAATTAATAGCACGATAAATTTCACTTAGCGCTTTAAGACTGCCACCCTTTGGAAAGGTGGCACCAGCACTAAAAGTATGTCAATGTGTGACATAGTTATATGTATCATATGCATAGAGCGCCACTAGAATTAAGCGACGCAAGTTAATTAATTGAAAGCTCGATTAATAAACTGTCACTAGTTACTCTGGCTTAAGTGTTCTGTCACATTCTATAGAGCGTGGGTTTTAGTTCGTTTTTTTTTCTTTTTTAACTGAAACAGACGAATTTAATTAATTTTTTACTAAGGGTTGTAGGTTATTGTAATTTTGCAATTCTGTTGTTTTTTTTTTTTTAAATCCCTTTAACATGTTGCAATATTAAATTTAAAGGGAATTGCTTAAACATGCCTTGACTAGTGACTATGCAAAAATTATTAAAACCTTGTAAAATTGTGGTGATCTATAGATTATTTCTGAGAGTAAAGGTAGCTGTAATGAACTTTATTTTCTAAAATGTTGGACTATTATGTCAAAGTTTCGTTTGCCCGTGCCTTGCCTTTCGTTTTAATCAAAATTTGACAACTTTATTATTTTATTTTTTTATTTATCGAGCTCCCGACCCGTGAAGAGTCTCTGCCTGAGACACTGCAGCCTTCCATCCTCTACGATCCCGGGGCACGTTGCTGCCAGTTATCCAGACCAAGCGCTCTGGCATCCGCGATGGCTTGGTCTTTGAAACGGAGGTTCGGTCTTCCTACTTTTACAACTTTAGCTTCTGCAACAACTAAGCGTCTGCAATTTTGCCTTCTGTAGGGGAGGTCCCCTGCCACTTTTTTATTGCTGCCACATGGTGTAGAATGATGTCAGCAGTCAATATACCTTCACTTACCAAGTTTCAAGGTTTAAGCTGGCTTAACTGTCGAAATATAATATAAATAATTTTGTTGTACGGCAAGTGCCACTCCCCGTTTTCATTTCCCGCCTATTCTCTGCAAAGTCCTTTGCTTAGACAATACACATCAAAATTCTAAATTCTAGAACATTAGCTCCATTTTAAACGAAGAGAAAAAGTTTCTATCTCCAAAAAAGCAAATTGTGTGCGCTGATGGAAAATTGTTGTTGCTGAACTTTTCTGACCGTTGCTCGACTTTAGGACTACACAGAGAGATGAAATAAGCAGTACCCCTTTTTGTGTCAAAAGTCCGAAAAGCCTTTATGAAGTAAAAACCATGCATTGATCTGAAAATGAGGACCACTTTATTAAGTATACCTCTACTCCTCAGTTCGCTTAAGTGATAGAGCAATTTTTAAGACGCGTAAACCTTCCTTGAGAAACTCAGCTCATAACAGTGAAAACCGCATAAAAATCCGTTTATGGGTTCTCGAGATTAGCGGCAACGACTCTTTGATAATGATATATCATTTAAATCAAACACTTCCTGGATCGAATATAGTTGAGATGCGTTAAACACTCGACAAGCGATTGCATTTCCATAGCGTTGCATACCTTTTTGCTCAGAGTACTTCCATTAATATCGGGCAACAAGTAATTAGATTGACAAATGAAAGTTTATCCTTTTAATAATATAATAAACTTAAGTCTTTTTTTTCGTACCGATTACAGCGTTATTTTGAAACCGATTTTTAAGAAACATGGAGCAAATGGAAGGTGTATATCCGTAGGTTAGTTCCCGCATATATATATTTTTTATTCACATACAATAAGCATTACTAAATACAGAGTTATAGGTGTACGCTACAGAATGAAAAAAAACACAGAATACATTGCATATTAATAGGCTTCATGGTTGGGCCCTCCGATTAAGAATTAACGCGATTGAATTGAGCTACGCCGCGTCGTAAGGCAATTTTTGTTATATTAGATATTTAAGAAATTTAATCCCAAAAATAACAAACGACAATTCCAATAGAGGAGATGTTTTGGCCGAGTCATACAAAGTTGTATGGAACACTAGCTGACCCGTGCTCGCCTTGCTACACCCGCCTGACACTTTTAAGGCAAATAGTATTTTCATCGAACTACATGGAACAGTAGTTTTTCCGGTTTCTATTTTGTAAGCGCCACCTTATATTCCGCGATAAAATGTATCCTAAGTCCCGGCCACTTTGCCAAGTTTCATTAAAATACGTTAGGTAGTTTCTGCGTGATGCGTGGTCAGGCATTTTTTATTCCACAGTGTTATTATATGTAGAGAAGAGAAGAGAAGAGATAGAGAAGATTGTTTTAGTCTCATAAGTGCATTTCGAAACAGAAACTACCAACTTGTTTTCTATAAAAACGGTCTTCATTAACTGAGTCTTAGACAAATTATCAACAAACAAATCCATTTAAGTTTTCCCCAAAATGCGGTCAAATCTTACCCGCTTCATTTTCGTAATAACAATTAAAACACTTAAATGGTTGCTAATTAAATATTCCAATAATTGTTAGCCTGCGTTAAAAAATAGTGTTTACTGATAGAGAACAAGCGACATGACAAACGGATGTAGTCCTGAATAGTAATGGTACTTTCACGCAACTGCACCGTGAAGCCTTTTAATTAAAATGGCTTTACTACATAAGTCTATCCTTTTTCGTTTTTAATTAACTAAACACTCAATGGGGACTTTCGTAGAGAGTTTCGATTACTATAGCGAGTATCTAACTTAAGTCGCATTGATGAGAAGGACATGGAAAATGAATGCTTTTTTTTGTTTTGTCGATGGTTGGGGCGAATTTGTTCTAGGACATGGGTGAGTATCCCTTTTTTAACGTGGACATGAAGTCTTAGTCACGACAATGGTAAATTTGTTCCTTAGGTATGCCATGGACTGGACAATGTACAACTGTTCGGATTTAGTACGAAATTTCTTCGCTATCGGTCGAACATAAATAAAGGGTGGGCCATCTAGTGGTTTCTTTTTAAATCATAGGTTATTTTGATACTGACAGCTGTTTACCGCTCGAAATCTTGACAGAAAGTCAGTATCATGCGCCTCCGCGGAACGAAATGAGTCACTTTATAACCTGAACAAAGTTGGGAAAGATTGAAGACTTATTTCCAAAGTGAGTGCTGTTAGCCCAAATAGTGCGTTTTTTGAAAAGAAGTTTTGGCCGAAATGAAGCAGCGGTTACGTTGACAAACAAAACTGCGGCATCGAGTAGACAATGCATCCACAGAAAGTGTCAGTTTGTTGTGGATTGTGCAGTGGTGGCATCATTGGACCATTTTTTTCGAAAATGCGCATGCAAACATCGTTTTGGTCAACGGTGGGCGTTACAGAGCCATGCTAAACCAATTCTTTCTACTGAAATTGAAGACAATTGAAGACCCCTCGTTTATGCAAAATGGCACGCCACACACAGCCCATGCCACAATCGATCTTTTGCTCACCGAATTCTCAAATCAAATCAGCCGTCTTGACGATGTCAATTAGCCGCCTCGGAGCTGCGATTTGACCCCTTTGGACTTTTTATTGTGGGGAACCGTGAAGGATGTTATGGCAACAATCGTAAACGATTCAAGCACTTAAAGTCAATATAATCCAAGCAATCCGTGAGCTACAGCCCGAAACCATCAACAAGGTGTTGAAAAATTGAAGTGAAAGATGGCGCTACTGCGAAGCCAGCCGAGGCAGCCACTTGAAAGACATTGTGGTCCGTAACTATGGGTAAGGTTTGCACTTACTGCTCCATAATACATGCAATCAAAATAATTCTGTTCATTTTATTGAATTTTTAAAAAGAAAGAGCTTTTTTTTTGATGGCGAAATTAATAAATAAATAAATTTGGCCCACCCTGTATGATTTAAAAAAAATTATTTAATTCTCCACTAACATCTATACACCTACTAAGCTTTCTTTACTTTTGAATAGAGTTCTTAAGAATGGAGTACTACCTAATCCTGGGCGATTTATCCCACGACAAAAGTGAAGAAGTAATGTGTCAATATTTACATTCTCAATTGGCAGCAAATGCATTCGTTTTTTCTCCTTTTTGACTTACGTCCCACATATAAATTTAAAAAAAAGATTTAATAGAAGTAGAACATGTCGAACTAGAAAAGTTACACAAAAGCTTCCTGCCAAACAATTTGTCCTTTTTTCCGTGGCACCATGTAATTAAGGAATTTGTTAATAACCGCAAAGGTTTTTTTTCTTGCTTTTTCTTTCCTCTGATTTGAATGATTTCTACGGCAGATTATTTGCGTAAGTTCACTTAATGAATTTAATTGACTGAAAGTTGAGTAATGAAACTAATTAAGCATTAGAACTTTGATCTTGAACTCGCGTTCGCTATAATGGCTGTAAGGGGAAGTCAAGTATGAATCATCGGCCATTTGATTCACTAAAATGCTTTTCGGAGGGTCTTTGATTATATTTTTTGTTTCAATACTTTGTGAAGTTTGAAAGAAAATGATTTCTTGGTTGGTGGGTTGCAGTGTATGGTTACGTTGTGTCTCCTTTAAAGTGGGACTCATTTGGAAAGGTTGTTTGTACCAAATTACTTCTGATGATCAATTGATGCACCAAGATTTAAATCAATAATCGCCTTAGGTTACGTTGGCGCACTTTAACAGAGGTAATTATTCGATGAGACCGTACCGAAACTGCAATTTCCATCTCTTGAAGGCCTTATAGAAGCAATTAACATCCGCAGTGGGTTATTGTTTCGCAAAAGAAGCAACCTTTTCGGTAAAACTGTAATACAAAATTTATAGAAACTGAAATCTTTAATGCCTCAGGTTGGAAGCTGTAAACAAGCTTCTCACACATTTTTACAGGCCTAATAGAGATCCTACCGAAACTTATTTCCATATTCCTCCATAAGGCCTGTGTATATTCTTCGCAAAGGTCTTACAGAAGTTATTTTCCAAAACGATTACTTCGAAATTGCTCTACTTTGGTTAACAAGTACTATGGAAGCTCTACCGAAGTACTTGCCTACAGAAATTACAAATCTAAACCTTACCGAAGTCAAATTGTTACTTGGGTTGTGTGTTATAGTGCAGTATGGAGTAAAAGTCGAAATGTGAAAGCAGCCACATAATAGAATCAGAGATGCAACCAAAACAGTTCGCTTTTTAAAGATCCTGTTTAAATCTGGAAGTGGAGAAATAGAACTCACTATCTTTTTAAGAAAAAATGCGTTCAACTCATCCTTTCGAAGGAATCCATGCACCCTATAGGAGTCACATTAAATTTGGAAATAAACTGTCAAGACAATATTGTCAAGACAATATCACCGTTTTCAAGGTTAATTTACTTTTTTAAAGCAGAGAGTACTTCAGCCTAATGCAAGTCCTCCCTCTTTATAAAGCACTGGTCTCAAATTTTGCTGCTATAATTGGATTTTGGCCGTAAAACGTCAAGCCATCATACGCTAACGAACAGTTCGGCTTATAAGAGATCCTTACACTTAAATTTGAACTACATTCCAGAAGACCAGTGGCCGATCTATGCATTATATTCAGTTGGTAGGACCTTACGATCTACTTACGAGAATATTGTTTCCTCATAAGAGCTGCCTGTTACTACACAGATCTTTTAGTACCAAATTATAAGCAGCTTGCGTAGAGACCGACTAAAAAGCAGCCTTTGAGGTGTCTTCTCTTTTCTCATATGACTCCTTTTTGTTGATGGAAATACACTGAATCAAAGGTAAGGCTTTAAACCATCTACCACTCCACTATCTCTGTAACTGCAACATGCCTTATATCAATGCTTCCACTTCGAATAGTTTTCACAGGCTTTCACGGGCTGTTTTAGATATTTAAAAGTTAAAAGTGCTGTCACTGAAAAAATCCAAAGTTCTAAGAGTGTCTGCGTTGGTTAGACATTGTATCGGATATGCACTTTCAATCAAAACCAATAGATGGGGAACGTTTACAAAATATGTATTTGCACACGTAAAAGCCATCAAAGCGCTGATAAAGTAAAATCGCTAGCTTTGCGTGAACGCATACCACTTCAGGTGGCGACACTTTAATTTTTCTTTCGTTTGTCACCTTTTTCTCGTCTCTGGTAACAAAACCGGATTCGCGTGTTGGAGCAAATGTCGCCCTCTTAAATGCTTACCCATTTTTTTTTATCAATATTGAAGGCAAAAATCGCAGCGTAGAACGTTCCAAATACAAAAGTATATCTAGCACAAAAAGCACAAGACCACAAGTTTAACAAAAGGGTGTTGTATGTAAAGGTGCTTCCAATAGGGACCTCCGTACTTTGACAGTTGATAGCGGCCATATTGCTGAAGCTACATCTGTCAACTTGGCTGTCATTTATGCAGTCTGTTTTGCCAAACCACCATGGACGGACATAGCTTTCAACAACACGTGCAAATAACAAAATTGTTTTATCAAAAGCAGTTGGAAACCTAACCTTAATTTTTATCGTAAAATCATCTTCAGCAATGAGGCCCAATTCTGGATTATACGTCAACAAACAAAATTGTCGAATCCACATGAAATCCAAGAGCGTCCAATGCATCCCAAAAAGCTCACTGTTCGATGTGGATTTTGGGCTAGGGGCGTTTACGGTCCATATTTCTTTGAGAGCGACATTTCGGTTGCCCTCCATCCAGGGAAGCCGCGACGGACATTTGAAGGATTTAATATTCAATTCATAGTGTCATCGATAGGCCCTTCAAACAAAATGTCGGCGATATCCCACACACACTTTGTTTTTTTCAAATTTAAAGATAGGAAGCGCTTAATGAAAGACCTTTTATTTACAACTTATGGTAACCACAACACTGATCTTATAACTTTGCGTTACAGAATTGGATCAGGCTTGTTGAGATTCATTTTGACCACAAGTGGTATACTTTTATCGGCTTCTTGAAAGGGGTGATCTGTTGTGTAACGCGACAAGTCAAAAGAAGTCTGGAGTCGAATCGCGTCGTCCGTGATCGAGCATTACGTTCACGGAATTAAGTTGATTTACATGTGAAACAAAAACGAATTCCGTCACGTAATGCTCGTTCACGGATGACGCGATTCGACCCCTGAACTCGGCTTTTTATTATTATTATTATTATAAGCTTTTATTTACTATAAGGTTTACAAATTGTTATTGTTATTAGAGTATTTACATCAGTTATTTAACTTTAATTTAAAATACATAAATAAAATAAATATATCATAATTTGACAAAGTCTAATCATTGTTTTCAAAACTAGTTGCAAATAGTATAAGCCTCCCCCATAGTTGTCCATAGATCTCTATTTTTTGCGTCATGGTACCAATACCTATTAAATTGGTTAATATCGTCAACCCATCTTGTTCGTGGTCGTCCGGTTGATCTTGTCGCTGGTTGTGTCCATTTGATCAAATGTTTTGTCCATTTGATCAAATGTTTTGTCCATCTATTGTCTGTAATTCTTGATATGTGTCCTGCCCAGTTCCATTTAAGTTGTTTCGTCCTTTTTATTACATCTATGATGTCTGTTTGTCTTCTTATTTCTTCGTTCCGCACTCTTTGTATTAGTCTTATACCGAGAAGTTTCCTCTCCATTTTTGTCTGACAGATTCTTAATTTCTCGGTTAGATTTGTTGTTAAGCCCAATGTTTGAAGTCCGTATGTCAGAACTGGTAAAATTACTGAATCCATTAAATATTTTTTTGTGTCTTTATTTAGTTTTGCGTTGAGTATCTCCTTCATGTTCCAGAATTGTCGCCATGCGTTTGATATTCGTCTATCTATCTCCTTTTCTTCTTGATTTTTAAATGATTTTAATTATCCCAAATAAATATAGTCCTCAACATAATCAATATTTACGCCATCGAGTGTAATGTCCTTATGTGTAGAGTTGGTCATCACTTTTGTTTTAGACTGATGACTGAACTCGGCTTTAAGTGCTTGCAACTCTGCATTACTGTGTTCTGCGTTACATTTGTAAAAATTCTCTTCTACTAATTGGGGTATTGTGCTAAAATGTTCCTGTCCAGGAGGTCACACAGTTTAGAGACAGCATTTACTAAGTGGATTAACGTCTTTGATATTTGCAAACTGTCAATCACACTCGCCGACTTCCCGCAAACCATCAACTGGCCTGACATTTTTTAATAACTCTTGAACAAAAGCACCATAAAGCTGATCTCAACTGATTTCCCTTTAAAACGGGAGACCTACTCGGGCGTCGCATCGTCTAGAAAGTTTCCCAACTTTCGATCCACGCACAAGCGACACGATTACTCTCTGGCCGTATCAAAGCATAATCGTCAATTAAATCAATTAATTTCGGTAAATAGGAAAGCCCATTCTAGTAAACATTAATTAAAATGTCTGCCAAGAGGACCCTCCCTCCCCCCAAACCCACTTAACTCCGCAATCCTTTCCATAAATCCAATTATATCTGTTGTTAATAATAAAAGCGAGCACTTCCCATCAACTGGCAATTCGCCTTATCGCACATAGGCCAGCTCTGTAGCTGGAGTTGAGCGTACCTCATTTTCCAATTAATTTTCCGAATGCGAAAAGCACACAAACTCGCCGTGGCCATTTCTTTGTATATTGACATTGTTTCGCTCGAGTGAAAATTACCACGAACCGGGCGCGGGCAACAGTGACAGTGACAGCTACAATGACAACGACAACGACAACTGACTTAGCGCAATGTGTACCCTCATACATTCTTCATTGTGGCGGCGCAGAAAATTGCTCATCCGCCCCGTAAATTACCATTTTCAATGCTCATCATCTCGGGCTCATGCGACTGGATAGAAACTTTATTGGAGACTTCCTGATTTCGAAATGAAAGTTGCTGTTTCAACTGTCGCCGTCTTAAGCTTGAATGAGCGTTTACTGTTCACCCTTATGCGTGCACCGACAGCGATACTCACACTAGACGCGGGTAATAACTGAAAATTGACTCTTGGATACAAATTTCCTTTTGACTTACTGTCTGTGACTGGTGACTGGTGAATGGTGGCGAAGTGAGTGACTGTTATTATACAATTTTCATATGTTACGTTCTATTTATAGAAATTGTGTGACAGCTCGGGGTGTTGCTTGTAGCACGGGATACGACATACGGGTGGCAATGTCGCTGCTCACCTAATGGAGGCAGACTTCTTGCGTTCTCAACTGAAAGGTATTCTCGTAGACAGTAATCACAGTTACCAACCAGTAGATAGATAGATAGATACACCATACACAACCACCGGAACATTGAGCAAAGTATATGTTACTATCTAGGTGTCACTTTAAATTGCAAATCGCTCGGATATCGCATTTGTGTGTATTGATTGCGAAAGCATGCTGATTTGTGTATTTGCGGATTTGCGAATAAAGTTTATCACTATGCAAAAAGTTTGTTAATTCTTTTGTCAACGAGATTTTCTCGGCTTTGTGTGGGATTTTCTGTCAAATAGAGCAGTGGGGGAAATAAAATGCACAAAGCTCTGTCAAAGACGATCCTTTTTGCCAGCAGTGCAGTTGTCCTTATTTATTTGTGAAAGGAGTTTACAACAAATACATATTTTCATTTGACAAATAGAGATTTGTTTTGACAGAACACAATAGGGCCACAGACACAGAGCACTTACGGAATGAACAAGCACCTTTAATTATGTATGTTTATTCCTACAAGAGCTCAAGCGTTTAACCAGAACGCACATGAATGCTCAGCGCTCCTCATTCATGATATGACAACAGTCTGACTTTGCGTTTTTATATACTTTTAATTTAAAGATTCTACTGGCTTTTGTGCAGTCTGCACTATGATGACATATATGATATATATGAAGCAACCTTCACCGCAGTTGATGGATGCAGCTTGTCGCAAAAGTCTCACTAAACGCTGACGCTGTAAACAACTGACATTACAGGTATATTTGACTTTATGGGTAGGGTGCGCGAAACAGTCAACTTTGGCAGGTGAGCATCAAGTGGCTGCATGTCTGCTTAAATTTACAGACATTTTTATTCTTTATAACCTTAATGCAGTCTTACCTACTCGGGTATACGTCTGACGTGTCTTGCGCTCGACGTAGATGTCTGGTGGACTGTTTAGGAACAAAAACTTAACTTAAACCGCCCTTAAGATGTGAAACAGCTGTCATCTTCACAATGAATTTAATGCGTTGCTCAACGCAAGATGATGGTTCTGGTGTACGAGGGTATATCACCGCGTGCATCAATTTGATGTTTACACCCACATCACACTTGTTGGAGTTTGCATTGCAAAAACTACTTGACAGTTACAACTTAATGCAAAGGCAGAAATATATAGCTGTCACCTTTGTGGCATGAATACTTCTGCGTCATAGAGCAATGGCGTTTTTAATCTCATGCACACGCCAAAAGTCGAGACATACGCCATTATGTCAATAATGCTTGCAGACTTTCAGGCTGATGATTCGAAACAAGAGTGACTTGGGATAGTTTTCAGCAAAGCAAATCAAATGTATTGAACATTGACTTGTTATATATGGACTGCTAGTAGCCAACTTCACGTTGGTTCCAACATTAGCGCTAGGTAGCTCTCGTGGTTCAGAGCACACTTTTTTAAGATTCCTATTTACATCTGACGTTTCTATTTCGGTGTGAAGTTTTGCAAAAGAGTCTGTTATTTTGTTATTGCTATTCATTAAATAAAGATTCTTGACAATCATAAGTATTTATTAATACGAAATGTAATTAAAATATATGTCAAAGTGACATTACATCATATTTCCAAAAAACAAATGACAGACAACATAAAAAACTGACTCGCAGTAAATATACGAAAATTGTGCAATTTATGGGACAATAAAAAACAATTTTTTATTTATTAAACTAGCACAATTTCGAGAAGACATCTATTGTAAACAATGCCGCAACAATTTGAATTGCAACCGTTTCACTTGGCAATTCAACTCACGGACAATAGGTGGCTCTATCATTCTATGGAGAAATCCAAGATGGTTGTCATTTTGTTTCACTTATTTTTTGCATGGAACCACGAGCCCTAGTTATGTTCACGTCATTTTCTGGCAGAGATTTTATGGATCTGACATTTCACAAGCAGTCCATGTATAGTTTGTCAATGGTATCGAACTACTCTTTGACAGTTGGTTATGTTTATCATGGGTATTATTCCCACTTGTCACTTGATAACCTCTTCCTTGATTACGATTTCCCAAATGATTGTTATCGATAAGTTCCAAAAACTACTCACCTCTGTGACCGAATGGGAATTTGCGTCACACGCAATGATGACAAGGTTGCATCTGCTTCAAAATATCTCTCAGTCCAGCTCAATTCAAGGTTGAAAATAGCCCAACCATGAAAGCGATATCCCATATGGAATTTGGTTGCGTGGTCAATTTTATAGAAATGCGCTCTAAAGGTCATATCGATAAAACCGAACTAAGTCGACCGTTTGCAAACCAGTTCGATAGACACCAACGTGTTGAACTTCTCAGTTATTGCAGATAAATAATACACCATGGATTTCGTAGGAATGAAATCCTTGTCAACCAATTAATACTGAAATTCTAATTAAAGGACAGGATAGGACGACGATAAGCTGCAATTTACTACTTCGTTAGTTCAGGGAATTATGTGTGATTGATGTTGGACGGATGTGACTTTGTAACTGCTACCTCTTGAGGCGTATACAAATTGGACTTTACCGCCTCAGTTGGCCAATAACTTCGGTGTCCTTTTTGAATGAACGGGCATTGAGAAGGGGTTTGCACTACCGACGGTCTCTTGCATCTCTTGGATGATTTCCAAAATAAATTAACAAGGGCATTGGACAACGTGGCACCTAGTGTAATCGGTAACGTATTTATGTAGCTCATTTCTTACTAGTAAACGAGCTTACGTTGTGGGGTAGTTTTAGGGATTTATTACATGTTCACTTTCTTTTATCAAATGGGGGTTTCAAACGTTGACAAGACATTATACAACAAATGTGTTTATTTGGAAAATCATTTTAGATAACTCCACTTTGTTAAGCAGTGACATATGGACTCTCAGAAATTGTTAAATTTATTGCGCATTTAATATTTCTGAGGGCATAGGATTTGTGGTTTGGATCTGTGCTAATAACTTAAGTGAGTACAAACGATTTGTAGGGCCCTTGCAAGCCGGTGGGCATGTACCAACGCAAATCGCGGCTACATCATTCACATGGCGTGAGTGAAGAACATTGAGTGTGGCATCTGTCAATGCCATGTTCTAGAGAACACGGTTTTCATTAACAACAGTTGCACATGCGCTGTCAATAGCATAATTTTTCGAAAACACCCTCTCTGTGGACTAAGATCCATGGTATGTTTCCAGTGGGAAAACCTTTAAAGACGTTCACCAAACTACTGGTTGCCTTAAGGGACTGGACATTTGCACAAGAAGCACATCTTATCAGCATTTAAGTTTCGAGTCAATCGCTTTTAAAAGGGTTTTTGCTTCAGTTCTATAAAGCAGCACATCTCTCTAGTTGTCCGGGAAAAAGACCTAACTCAGTCCAGAGCAAGAGCGATTGCCAAGAGTCTTTCTTCGTTGGATTTCTGGATAAGATAGTTTCTCATATAACACTTTTTGATTCGATTTGTGTTGTCAGGTTTCGAAGGAGATGGACCAACAACGCCTCAAATTGCACAAATTGAGAAAGAGCTAACCAAAGGTATAGAATGCTCAATTAGTGAAGCACCTCAAACAACTTGGAGTGCGCTATCGGAGGCAGTTTTTTAAGAACCGTGCAAATATAAGAGACTTGTTAATTAAGGCCTTATTTTACCATACAAACTGTTAAGCTGCCTAAGTAAGTCAATAAGTCCCTTTGCTTCGATCTGTAATGGTTCGGATCGCCTTCTTAATTTGTCTTTAGAGAATTATTTAATCTGGCGTCTTTACGTAAAATAAACGTCGTTTTGGGTGTTAGACACGTCAGCTCAAATTTTTTTGTGGTATTCTTGTTTAATTCTTGGAAAGTAACTACACATTTCGTCTTTTTTTCCAACACATTTACAAATCTTTTCGATTAATCGTGTCCAATCAATTTTCGTAGGATTTTTTCTCTCTTTGGTCTGGAAAATATACCTCCGGACGAACTTTATACTTTGTGGGATATAATTAGGTTAAAAGTGTCTCTCAAAAACTTTTTTTGTGGAACCAAAGTCAGCTGACAGAAGTCTATACAAAAATATACATTTAACATTGACTGCCTTTACATTCAGTCGTACCGATAGTCAAATTTAGTCGTGCAGCTTACGCAAAAATTCCACACTTTTCAATATCCATGTACCAGTAAACAAATATAGTTGTCAAAACATCAACTGTTAAGGGCCTAATGTTAAAATTTAGGAAGCCTTGTTTATGTCCGGCATTAACTAAACAAATCATCCCTGTGTCATTTTGAAATGGAGTGTTGCCCTAACATCCAAAATGGCGGTATTGAATTTCGTAATAAAAGCGATTTAAAGTACCCCGTTTACAATTATAAATTAATTTTAGTAAATTAAAACGTTTTCTGATTTTATTCGTTGGAATACAACAATGCAAATCGTTTTAAAGCCAGACAAACACGAACTTATACAAACGTTATACGAAATTGAAAAATATTGCATATTTGTTTTATTTTAAACACAAAAAAACACAAACAGTGCTGCCAACAACGGGCATCTTTTCGAACATCAACAATTTTTCGCTCTCATAATAAGCGAAAAGTGAAATGTTAATTTTTCGGGTGGAATATTGTTCGGCCTAAACTTACAATAAGGCTGATTATATTTCTGTGCAAGGTGCTAGCGTTTGTTATTTTTGTTATCCGAAAAAGGTATAGGCTGTCCAAAAGCAGTTGAAAGTAAAAATACGGTACGTGAGCAGTAACATTTCCCTAAAATGGATAAAATGAGGATGCTTCTTTCAAGGCATTTTTGATTAAGTTAAATTGTAATGCTTTTAAGAACTTGATCTTGTTTAACTGCTAGTTCTTAATTTTTTATTGTTTTTTTTTCTGCAATAGTTTAAATAAGTTTTCCGGTTTGCAATCAAACACTAATGGTTAAGAACTCAGGCAAAGAGAATCTAGTGAAACAATCGTTGGTGAGAAAAGGTTGACGCCACGGGAAATATAGATGTAAGAATTGTCAGCATTCACCTAAATACACGCAAAATAACAACAAATTGAACTTCTTGAGGAATGACAGTTAGGGTGTGCGAATTCATAGAGAAGAAACCATACATTATTAAACTTCTCATTACTTTTCCAAGCACTGTTTCGTGTCTCGGCAAATTGAAATTTAAAGACGAAAGCGATAGAAGGTCCTTAAGACGCTTATGGATGGCTTTCTACGTGAGATTAAAATGTATACTGAAATGAATTGACTTCTATTTAGAAAAATAATCACTTACGATTCAATTTTGTCTAATAAACTGCGTTTCACAAATGCACGTGAATAAAATAGTGACGTATTAGAAAACAAAGAAAGGCGTACTATAAATAGTAGTGAAAACTGTTTCTCAACGAACGATATGGCATTACTGATTTGCGTATGCAATTTTACAAATCAGCTGACATTTTGCGCAGTTCCTAGTTTTTGCTTTGTTTTTTGTTTTCAATAAGTCCCAAAAAGCCTTTGAAAGATATCGTTGGCGAGTTCAACTGCAATTTACTTATTACTTTTTTTAGAACAAATTGTTCGTTATGAAAGTAACCATTGATATTTTTTTCCACGACAACAATTTATAAAGTTTAAATTCTGCGATGACAACAAATGTTATACAATTTAAAAAAGAGTTGTCGCACTAGGAAATGGGCACATTCAAACACTTAATTGTCTTAAGCCGACTAGATTGGTTTGAAATAGATGTAACCTGAACGCAAAAACTAGATTGGTCGGGAATGTGACTTTTCCTATGTCAGCCACATATGCGAACTGTCTACTTAGTACTCAGTCACGAACTTCTTGACTAAGTTCGTCTGCTAACCCTCCATAAATGCCAACTAAAACAGCTGTCAGGCTTACTAAACTTGATCCTTGAACGTTCCCAATGTTTATTGGTAGGTACCGTTTCAAGTGTGATTTGTGAACACTTTTGTAGTCTGTGGGCGTGGAAACCATTATCCATTAAGTGACTTGTTTTTTCCCATACTCGGTTTGAACCGAACCATCTTTTGGGGGAGTTTTCTTTCTAAAAACAAAGTCAGGATACCCAGTTCATACAAAACGTCTACTCCCGCGTTTTACTTTGAATTTTGACACTTGGAAATGTGAACTCAGTACCTATGAGGGTTTTTATTGACACGATGGGTCAGTTCCTTTACATTTGTAGTAAAAATGGAAAAGACTGTCAAAATGACAGCGGATGGGATGAATTCTCTCTCAGAGAGAGAAACTTACGCAAAAGTTAAGGAACGCTTTTTTCGTAACCTGTGGAAAATGACAGATGCGAATATTCCACCCAAATGCCAAATAGAACAACAAATTCAAATCAACTGTCAATTTTCAGGCGACTGACAGTTGTTTCAATTCTTACGCAAATACATTTGTTGAGTAAAAACTAGTAAGAGGGGAAACATCTTTCTCTCCCGAAGCCGCTCTCTTTTACGAATTTTTCAAGTTGAGGAACGACAGTTGAGTAAAATGTGTAAGAATTCCTAAAAATTCTTAAGATTTAAATGTAAAGGAACAGACCTGATTTGTTGGCTACCTCTCCATAAATTCACTCAGCTGTCAGACTTACTAATCTATAATTTCGAACGTCCTAATTGTTTCTTCCTAGAGTTCCCATAGTCGATAAATTTATAAAACCAATAATAGCAACAACACGCGCTTTAAATTTATGGATAGGATATGGGGCGATCCGCCCATCAGCGGATAGCAATTCCTTGTTTACAATTTGTTTTGTTTTCATGAATGAAGCTATTTTTTTACTTGGTTTACGTTATCACCGCAATGGGGAAAAATTCGTCACGGAGAATGAATAACAACTTTGAGGGTGGGAGCTGGGGACACAAAATCTCATTCATTGTGCATTTGTTGTTTGCTGGAAAACAAAACCTATGCCATGTGGAATTCGCTATCGACGCATCTATTGTATGAGAAAATAATATTCGATGCGTCTGCCCTTTTTAGGAGCTTAGCCCAAATATCTACCTCCATTAGTAGTAGTACATCCCCCGACTCTTTACTCTGGGGCTTATTTCAATTTCGATTTGGAAATCAAGCTGAGCGTTCATGTATGAATTCTGTGAATCGTATGCATGACATAACAAAATTTAAAATTTCCACAAGATGCACAGGCACACACAAGCAGGCGTTTTGCTTTTTGGGAAGCTTAGTCATGTATGTTGATGACGAGTTTGCTTCATCCTGTTTAACACGCAACAGCATCAAAATTAGAAAGACGACAACGGCAGTCGAGAAAAATGAAACGTGACAATTGAAGCGCATATCTGTAACCGATGCAAGACCGGATCCGGACCGAATTTTGAATGCCATGCCGCTTCGTAAGGCTTATTCGCACATAAGGATAGAGATTTGTGGGTTGCATAGCTCTTTGTATCTGCCATTGAATGCATACAATGTGGACAAAACCTCAAAAATGGGAGGTGAAGCATTTCCAAGGGCTAAAGTACGTTTACTTGCAACTATTGTTTTATTGATTTGTAAATTGTCGTGTCATACATGACACATCAATTTGTATTTTCCATTGCAGATTGGTGGTATCTATTTATTAATCGATCTGGATGTAGTCTGATGTGCATCTTTTGTAATTGCTTTCTGAATTTGTAAGTTATTTTCCAGTCCAGTCGATTAATCAATAAATTGCAGCTTCACAAATAGATACAAATAAATTTCCGCTGTCCTTTAAGGACGTTGTTTATGGTTTTGAACTTTGAATGGCTGAATGTGAAGGGAAGTGCTTAATCATGAAGAGAAATAAAACGTTACGAATGCGGTTTGCTTTGTTAAAACCGAAATAGGTGTAATTTAAAATTGATGACAAGTTTTGCGTTTGATTGTTGCCAAAGACGAGAAAGCAAATTGCAATTAATTTTGAAATTGCTGGTCCAGAATTTTATGCTTCATTGCGTCTATGCTTTGATGGCTGATTTGATGGTTGAAATGAAACTGAATTTTCCCCGAATATTTCTATGCACTATCGGCAAAATTTATTTCTTACTCGTTTCCTGTTGGTGCCATCATGAGGGTAGGCGTAGAGTGTGACACTTTTGTGCGATTGTGTTTGGTGCCAACGCCTGTGATGTGATGTTGATGCTGTATGGTGAGAGCGCAGACTATCTCTGATGTTGATGGAAGTTCGAATTTAATGTTTATCATGTGTGCTTCGGAATAAAAGGAATTATCCAATTAAGCTACTCCTTGAACTGCTTCAAAATAATCCACAGTCTGATGAAGTTTACTATTTCTCCATCAATTCCAGTAGACTGTTAAACTACTAGTCGCAGATAAATACTATTTTAAGGCCTTATTCAAAATTCTGTACTTTCAAATCAACTTAGTGATTGAAATCCAAATTAATCCAGAAAAATATGCACGACTGGGTCGCACGAAACTTTGCCGCTAATTTTGTAAAGCTTAGAAATATATGCAACCATACTTCAAAATCAGCAGAAACTGATAACAATGGGAGAGTCACTTAAAAACGTACAAACATGGAGATTTCGATCACCAGCTTAAAGAACTAGTCGTTAAAAAAGGAGGGTTAAGGCAGACCTTCAACCTATAGGTAGCTACTACATCATCAAGACACAACCAATGCACATAACCAGACACGTTTTCAAGGACTACAACTGACAACAATTTAAGTAAAATCTATCTGCAAGAAATTCGGAAACATTCCATGTTCGGATCTCTTGAAAGATATAAATATTTAAAAAAGTTTAAAAAGTGGTTTAATTTATACCGTGGTTTAATTTTTGTTTAAACCATATAAATATGTAAATCGGTATTATTCACTCGATTTAAACCTTATAAACGTAAGATAAACCACTTCGATTTTAAACCGCACTCCGACGACCGGTTTACGTAGTTTTTCTGAAGGTTTAGATCAGTTTCCATAATATTCACTAAATATTTTGTCATCAGAAGAGGAAGACGTGCGTCAGGTGGAACGTGCGGTTCGACGCGCTTACCGCATAATAGACAGACGTGCTAAAGTCGACTTCCGTGAATACTTCCGTCTGCAGAAAGAAGCGTTTAATTTTATTGCCTTTCGTGTAGCCATTTTATAAATTTTACAAATTGCTCCTGCAAAATAAATGAAAACCACAACTAAAAATGAATTGAAACACTTTAGAATATTCTCATACCTTCATAATAACAGACATATTTACTTCGCCCGAACTGTCAAACGCGAGGTCTAAAATAGTTTTTAGTACTTAAAACAAGCCAATATAAACCAATAGCTTAAACCAGGTAAACCGAGTGAATATTACGTAGGCAGCTTGAAATTTTTCGTGTTTAAAAGCGTATGGTTTAAAATCGTTTTAACCTCGTTTTTTAGCCGAGTGAATAAAACGGCCGTTAATGAATTATCACGCAGTTAAGGACATTTTTGGCCCACCAATTAATACAAGAAACTGTGCGCAGTTTTACAAAACTGCAAGTCACAGTTCAGTTTCAGTTTTTTAAATATAAATTTAACAGGTGTTCTAACCCTATACAATTACTGGGTTAGAAGTTCCGATGAATGGCAATTCATTTACAGGCGATACATGTCACAAGTCTACACTTGAAAGAAAGTTATTTGCCTTTTAGTGTGATAAGTTAATAGTTCAGTGTTTCAGCTTCAACTAGACTTCATCTTTATAAACGAGTTTCGATTACGAAAAATTACCTAAAACTAGGGTTGCCAGTTCTCCCGATATCCCGGGACTCTCTCGGGTTTTTTACTAATCTCTCAGTCTCCCGAAAATTCTATGAAATCTCCCGAATTTCCATAATTTCATTTTAATTTGCTTAAAAAATCAAATTACAAATAGTTAAGAAAAAGTTTTATTACGAAGAAACATTATCAGCGCCTTATGTAACTATAAATGGATTTGGCATCATTCTTTTTGTTTATTAGCTTCCCCATTGACATTGGCCGCGTCCGAATGCCCGCTAGATGACTAGCGGCATGTCAAACTTCATATAAAAATTTTGACATTTCAGTGAAATTTCTCAATCTAATGCAAAACTACCCATCGGTCCCAGATTGAGGGGAAAAGCGTCATTTTTGGCGCTTTTTGTCTGAACAAGGGGAAAATAAGAAATCATTTTGAAACTTAAATTGCTTAAAAGTAAATTTAAAAAGCATTTCCATTACAAATAAATTTCAAAGTTTACTCAGAATGAAATGTTAACACTAAATATGAAAGAAAACAGCCCATCGAACGTCTACGTATGAATTGTTGTGTATCTAAATGCATTCACTCGTTTTGACATTTTGTCTAATAGAAAGAAAATCATTTTAAATTAAATTTTTTTAATTTTTTCATATAAAAATAAAGACAAATTTCACTTAGCGGGAAAAAGGGGGAACTTTTTGCGAATTTAGGGGAAACTTATTGCCTTTGCTGATAAAAAAAAGGGGAAACAGTCTTCACAGTCTGGGATCACTAATAACTACCCCCTGGATTGAAAAAGAGAGAGAGAGAGAGAGAAAAAAAAACGACCAGTCCAAGGAAATCGCTCAACTCAAACGTTTGCAAAATTTTCCGCTCATGAGCGTTTCTTCATCTGGGATATTTTTTGCTAGACGTCTAGCGGGCAGAGGAAGGCGTCTATTGACAGTTCCCCAAAAATATGTGTTTGCTCGAAAAAGAATGGTGGCTTTCAATTTTGCTCACGAAAAATATCAAATACAGTGAATGTCACTTATAACGACCAGTTGCTTATAACGTCCACTTTCAATTCATTTGGTTGGTTCATTATATTTTAAGCTATTTTACCGTCGGATATAACGTCGGCGACTCGTCGTATATAACGAAATGTTTGATTCAACGACCAATTTTCTGGAAAAAATGGTCCTTTTCGTCGGTTATAACAACGGAATGAGGGAAAATAAAATAAAAAAATTGTCGTTAAATATTATGGCAGTTTATTTGATGTGTCGCCGTGAAAGCTGCTTTTAAATTAGTTGTGGTTTACGCGTCTTTAACAAAAAAGTTTGCTTTTCTTTTGTTTATTCCTGAATATTTGTGGAAGCCAGATATGGTAGGCGGATATAGCGACCACCGGTTATAACGACCTTATTTCATCGGTCCCTCCACCATCGTTATAAGCGACTTCTACTGTATAAGTTATTAAACATGAAAACTATAAATTTGTATTGTAATATCAAGGAATTCTCCCGATTTATTCTCAATCTTCCGATATTTTTTTCTGAAACCTCCGGAATTGTTGAGAAACATTTCTGGTAACCCTACCTAAAACATACAGAGAAGAACTCCTCAAAAAAGGCCCAAAAGACATCTAAAAAGCGTTAAAACTTAGGCTCCCAAGAACATCCCATAACACATGAAAGGAACATTTAAGGAATCTTTCCAAAACATGCCACAAAATACTTACTTGGGTAGGTGGCGCTACAGTCCGGGTTGGACCTGGCCCTCAACTCAACCAAGACGCCTCTTCATTTAGCCCCGAAAAGAAAGCACAAAAAAGTTCTTAAAACGAATTATCTACTATACAAGATCTTAAAGGTTGTCTGTTTGTAGGTATGTGGACCTGATCACGTATCACATAAAGACTACCTATTCACTCAATCCAAGTGTGCAACATTTAGCTTTTTTTACATTTAGACTTATTTATAAAGATACGTATTATCACAAATGTCATTTTCATCACAAACACAAAATGTCTCCTCTTTTTTCTCATTTTCACCAGCACCCTGTGCAATTCCATGTACAACACCATCCATCCATTGTTTATTTCACGTACATTAATGTTCGTCCTTACAGCAAAGTAGGTAACTATAGTAAGCACACGGGCATTTGAAAGGGCCATACAGCGATAGTCCTTCTATTCCTATAACAAAAGTCCATTTCACGGTGTCATAAATAAAGGTAAGGATGCCACAAAAGACAAGTGTCTCGACAACGGTCCTAGGCAGGCTTCCCACTAGGCATCATCATCATCCGCTCATCTTTTATTATAATACTCTATCCCGAACAGAGGATTAAGCGAAACAGGTTCCCGTGCACAAGGACGATTTCCGTTAATATACCTGTGTCCGTCATTGTGTCGTCCGCATTCACAGGGACAGGGACGCGGGACTATTCTCAAATCGCAATTAAATCCTCCGCCGGAACGTTCGGAATGTTAAACAACTTACTCAAATACTCACCGTCGTCACCCGCCTTGGGAGAATGTGACGTAATTTAAAGACAAGACCAAATTACACACCGATTTAATACACCCGCAGTGGATTTAATTGAATGCGATCTCTAAATGAACTCCCAGTTCTCCGTACTCCGTCTCGCCAGTGCTCTGTGGCTGTTCTCAATTTGATGGGAACAAATAATAAATAATCATGAGAATGAAGATAAATGAATTCATCGTTGTATGCGGCGCGGAATCGCACCCTCATATACTCGTATTTGTATGTGGCGATGGTGGTGGTGGCGGCGTCGTCCCTCCCTTCTTTATTGATTGTGCTCCTTCTTGAATTAAATATTTAAAAGAGGCGTCAATGTGAGAGCAAATTATTTCAAAATCGACCCATTTTTTCCATGAATTATGCATGCGCCTATCGACAATAGTAATTGGCAAAGAAACAATACCATTAGGCATATTTGGGAGCGGGACGCTTCTGAAATTATGCTGTCATTTTGGCATTGCTGGGGCTATATTTTGGTTAACATGGATTTGCTTTTTGCCCTTCTTTATGCTCATACCCATCTCAGAACTGGAATTAGGATATACATAATAATTTTGTATAACAAGGGGCGATAGACCTTCAAAAGGATATACCAGTCCCGACCATAATTACATTTTAGTCTGAAACGAGCGGAATAAAGTCGGGCAGGGAATAAAAAATTAAATGCGAAAAATGAAACACGATAGGTGATTAATTTTAAAAGAAAACCCCCAACGTTAGTAGATACAATGAATTTGAGCGAGTATGTATTTCAGTTTGATGATGAATAATTTAAGGACAACAAAGCAGATCAGTAGTACATTTGAAAAAAAAAATGTACAAAGTCTGAAGAGGACTATTGTTTTAATCCCTTAGGGGAGGTAGCCGTATGTTTTCGGTATCGTCCTTTTCAGATGGGTATCCACTTACCGGATGTCGAAGCTTTAAGTAACTAGGCCTCCCCTAAACTTTGTAGAACAAATTGAAAGATATTCCTCCCCCAAAAGAAATACATGCGTCGTGCGGGTGTTTGATTTTAAAGCTAGTTTAGTGTGCAACTCGTTCCGAAAATTAGGCGCTTGACGTTTTCTTTCTTTACTTTTACGTTTCAACCAAATCCGATGACACTTTTTTGCTTTCTTGGGAATTTCTCTACCAATCGAATTTACGTGTGCGTTCCCGGTTCGACCTCCGAAAAATTTAACTTATTCTGCCTAAGCGAGGTATCCTTCGGAACGAAAAATTCTTCGATTTTATACGATTGGGAGGATTTTGGCTTCGAGGTATTCTTTTCGAAATTTCGTAACGAATGTCAGCGAATTACGTGAATTTTTTTGTTAAATTTTTGACAGCTAGATTCCGATATCCTCCGACAGAAATTGGTTGCCGAATTTATTTACGATTTTTGTGAAGCGTTTTTGTTTCCGACAGCGTATACCTCGATTGCGTAATTTGAGCCTTCGACGGAGTATGCGTTGCGCAGAATTTTGCGTTCCGATGGCTACCTCGCTAGGGCCGATTGTAGTTAGGGGCCAGTTATAGCGATCAGTAAAAAGCAACCGAAAAAGTTGGAACAGTATGAAAATGAGGTTTTTTTTCGTTTCGGCGGTCATAGCAAACAGAAAAAAGTCTTTCAGAAAATTCATTTTGTGAAGCATTATTTTTTTTATTTCGCGAAAACATACCAAATGTTTGAATTCTACTTTTTTTAAATAAATGACTAAGTCGCTTTTCGCTGCTAAACACCCACACTTCACAATATACAACAAACAAATCAACCACCACTGTTAAATTCCATCAGAAAAAAAAATCCTGACAGATGGAACAGTAAAAAATTGAAACATATCAGTGGAATGACTTGGCTTTTTTGTGTGGAATTAACTGAGAAGTTGATCAGAAAAAGTTTTTCGTACAGAAAAATTTGTTAATTCTTTTTGTAGAAAATTTAAACATTATCCACTTATTTTTTTTTGATAAACTAACTTTATAATTCATAAGCAACATTTTAAGACCAAGATCGAGTTCAAGCATTACCTTTAGGTGGTCCAAAAAAGAAAAAGAAAATTTTTTCGGTTGCATTTTACTGATCGCTATAACTGGCCCTTTAAAGGTTTGTTTTGCGTGATCGAAAATTTTACAGACAATAATAAATTGGTCTTAATTGTCATGTCTGCATTCCAGCTGTTTGGATCCGCCATTAAATGCCCTTTAGTTTGTGCCAAATTCAAGTATACATAAAATAGCTGCGTTTCTTTCGTCCCCGTCACGGCTAGGATAAGCTAAATAAAAAGATCCCTTCTTAAATACAACAAAGACTTAACCTGGATAATTATCGTGGTTAACAGCTCCGCGGGGATAGAGAAAAGTGTAGCCAACACAAATTTGTGTATGTTATCGATAACTTGTATGGAAGTGTCATAAATTCTCTCAGCAAGCGGACGACAAAATATAAATTTAGTTAAAATAAAATATGTTTACAACTTAAGAATATTTTATTGATTTAGCTAGATTCATTTTTCATTTGAATTAAAATGTTTCGTTAGAAATTTCCATAATAACATTTTATCGAAATTAAAATGTTCAAATGTCAATTTTACTGTCAATGTCAATTTTACTATCAGATTAATGCGTTGCCAACTCTTGTTTTTATTCTTCGACGTTAGTTTTTTTTCGGCAGTCTTTGATAGAGACGCTGATAGGGACGAAATAATAAGCAGCTAATTTATATAAAAGAAGACAAACTGAGGAATATTGCACTTTTATAGCAACCACGGTACATAATGTTTTTATATTTAGTTAATGTCCATTGTAAGACAATACGAATTTTTTAACGATCCTTATTCTTTGTGCGAGAGGATTGTTTTAAAAAGTGAAAAAAAAAACTTCTCGCCTTTGTGCACACATTTCCTCTCAGTCTGAACAACAAGATAGAGGCTCATTCACAACTATATACATGAACTATCTACCACTACCACCTAAGTAATAATTAGCTAATGGAAGAAAGTTTTTCTTCGTTTAGTTTGACAGGTTAGGTAAATAAACAACTGAAAGCAGTCACTGCAACTGATGATACTCCAATTGATTGGTGTCGCCAATAAATTTAATGTCTATAATAATAAATACAACTTATTTATTTATGTATATGTAAAAAACACAAAAGTTAGAAAGAACAGCCTTCTTCTGAACACACAATTTGTTTGGCAATCAAATTAAAGCCTTTGTATTCTATCCTTACTGAGTAATTGATGAGGTCCTGGTAAAAGAGGAAGTTGACGCTGCAAATCCCAGCACATAATCGGATTAAGTGGGCTTTTAGCTATAGTGTTAAACATTTATAGAAATTCACGTACGATTAGTCAAACACTTGAAATGACCGATTGATCCCATCGCACATTGTCTTAAACTTGTAGTTCATTTATTGTAGTGTTTAAACTTAAACTTATAACATGTTATAAAATATAAATGCTGATAACAGATTCACTATTTAATTTGAGAATGAGGCGAGATCACGAGAGTTGTCAAATAAATGTCAATCAATCGGCATACAAACTGCGTGTGAGGAGAAACACAAATTGGCGATACTAATGGGTCCAATCGAAAAAGCCTCCTCTAGATGACGCAGCCGTATTAGGTGTATTCCTACATTTTGGTCGAGTTTGGTCCCAGGTCCTACTCCGTTCTCGTACGTAAGAGTTTGGCAGAATAGAGCCTGTCCATTTCTATGATGCATTATTGGGTGCATTTTAAATTCAAACTATGACAGCTGAAAAAGGGGCATTAGCAGAAGAAGCAATGGGGACGTTCAAGTATCTAGTTTAGTAAATCTGACAGCTGACTGACTTGTAGTAAGTTGACAGTCCGCATATGTGGCTGACGTAGAAAAAGTGACGTTCCCGACCAATATAGTTTTCCGTTCGGGTTAAATCTAGTCCAGCTAAGTTTTTAAAGGTGCCCAATGCTTAAAAGCGTTGCTGTTGTTCATCTCAACGCATAAACTGGACTGGGATTTATCTTCTCCTTACAAACTGGAGTTGTGTCAGTGTTGGGTGAGTTTTAACTCTGACATAAGTAGGTAGCAAAAGCCCTTTCAGATATTGAACTTTTGGCCGATTAGTAGCAATAGTTAATCTTGGAAAACTGCTCTGAATATTGTAGGTATTCCAAGGAATGTCTATTAGGCAAAAGATTGCTTTCAATGACAGCTGTCAGGTATTTCAAATATCAATTTAGAAGTGGCTGTTTATTCAATTTAGTTTTGAATGCAAGCAACATTTTAAATCATGCAAAACAGACAAGCATGCAAAATCTAAAAATATAGTTTTGTGCTGTTTTGCTGATATTTGAATTTAAGAAAAGTACTCTTTGTGGCTTAGTTCGGTAAGTGAGTGGACTACCGAGCGAGAGGACTTATAACTTCGAAACGTTGGACAAACATCCGAGGGTGAAACTGACTGGAGTGAGCTTCCCAATTTAGCCGTTCGCAACGCTACGTCTCCATTTTAAGACAACACCACAGAACATCTGCTAATAAAAAATTATGTCTGAGTTTAGCTCAAAAACCACCATGTGCAGTTGAGGAAGTCTATCATGAAATTAATGCTTGACATCCCTTGCTTTTTTAAAGCGTAAAGATTCTGTCGAAGAGACGTCACAATTGCTTGTTTATGACAGTTCATCTCTTTTTTCAAGGAAGCTACCTTGCTGTATATGTTTTTTGCAGATGTTCTCTTCCAAATTGGCAACACTTTTTCCAGAGATAACAAATTTGAGAACTGGAAGTTGATTTGTGTTTATTTTGGTCGAAAATTTTTTATCCGAATGAAGTACTTCTCGACAAAGATATGAAAAACCAAGTGACAGCTAAAAAAATTGTAGATGTAATGCGATTAAAGCATGCGTTTTAACTTTCTGAACTAAAGCGTTTTCCGTGTCATTTTGTTTGTGTTGGAAATTGAATTAAGAAGGAATTCCAATCAGCTTAAAATAAAGTGCCAAATACAGAAGGAAAATATTGCTGAATTGAAATCAAGTGTTTATCAAATGTGTTGACAACTCAAAGTGACAGCGATCGCGTTCTGTCTAACAATATGTAGGCAAAGAACTTTCAATATAAAATCTGGTTTGTTATCCTACAAGCTTTAACTTCATGCAATATTAGAGGGAGTTGACAAGTCAATAAAAATACTAATTCACTTCTTCCGTTAATAGGATAATGAAACTAATACACCACTAATTCAAAAACGGATACCGCGCTCGAGTGATATCGCCAAACGAGGAGTGACCGACCTAAGACGTCTGCAAAAAATAGCATTCATCTATCAGAGTCATCAAATATGCTCAATCCGAAAACGATTGAGAAAATTAACTTTTTCATCATTCCGATTGGTTAAGTTATGTTCTTTTAAGAACTTCCTCATCCGAGGGTGAATATAATTATACCAACCTCCGATGTCAGGTCATTGACGAACGTCTACAAACTTTGATGTCCACATATCCAAATTTTGCTCGTATAATCCTGTGTTATTATGGCAAAGGCCTAATTCTTCGTAAGCCGATTACTGCTCTGTAGGACATGTATTGAATATCATGCCTTCGAGGTGACAGTGATAAATGGGGTATTCTTTGTGTGTTATTTTGCCGAGGAAGTCAGTTTTATTTCATTGACTTGTATAAGCACATAATGCTCTGTTTGATATCCAACATGTGGAAAATTATTTTTTCAGCACAAGACGCATAGGTTTTGCAAATTGTAATACTTTTAGAGGGAAATTATTAAACTCACAATTGCGGATATTTATACGCGAGCGGGTTGTTGAAACATAAAAGTGTTATCTTATTGTTTAAAACAGAAAGTAAATAATTTAACAAATTTCCAACTATTAAGAAGAAACCTGAGAAATAAAGTTCTTGAGGGTGGTGGCTATTAAAGACAAGTTGGTGCTGATTGGGCTGCACCAATGGGTCAAAGTACGGTGGCTGAAATTACTGCTGCAGTCATTAAAAAAAATGCAGTCAAAACTTTGCCCACTTATGAGCAAAGGTTCAACAAAATCATTTTCCTGGAGGTTAATTTGTGTGCTATATAAATATATAGTACATTTATTTTAATCCTTTAATTGCCCTTCAAATTTTGCAGCTATAGGATGCGTTAATGGAACTCATATCATGATTTTAAGGCCAACAGAAAATGAGAATGTGTTCTTTAATCGGAAAGGAAGGCACAGTATAAATGCGAATTTGCTTGAGACCTAAAAAACAAACAAATTTATTGTTATTTGTTAACATTTTAGTATTATAAATTCACTTACATTTTTCACAATTGAACAATTCGAATATAATTTGAACGAGTACCTACCAATCAGCTGCTCAGAATGACAGCGTCGGCAAGGAAGTGACGTTCAAAACTTTTAACGCTGCCAATAATCCATCAGTTCTTTAGTGATCGCTTTACGCAGAGCAAAGAAGAGTTAATAATCTAAAACGATAATCAACCATCACCTTAGCCGATTCCACCCCTGATTTGTTGGCACTCATTCGCGTTCCACAAAACAACAAATACAAAAAATTGTAACCCAAAAATGGAAATGCATTGCAAATTGTATGATTTTTCTTGGCTTCAAAAAAAAAATGTCGCGTATGGCAATAACGCTTCCGGCACTCATCTTGTGATAATAACACGAAACAACAAGTATTTAATACAGCCTTATTGAAATATGCTCCATTTAAATAAACTTATTGTCAAAAAATTCTACGCAAAACAGCAAGTCCAGAAGTCAAACAAGTACTTGTTGAATCTGACAACAAGTTAGTTATTACTTAAAAAATGTCGCTGTATTTTTGAATAAACTTACTGTCAAAAAATTCTAAGCGAAACAACAATTCCACAAGTCAAACAAGTACTTGTTAAATCTGACAACAAGTTAATTGTTAATTAAAAAATGTCGCTGTATTTTTGAATCAACTTACTGTCAAAAAATTCTAAGCAAAACAACAAGTCAACAAGTCAAAAAAGTACTTGTTAAATTTGACAACAAGTTTATTGTTAATTAAAAAATGTCGCTGTATTTTTAAAAATTCCCTTGTGCAGGAATTACTTGTGGCGTTTTGTTGCTAAATATCGATATAATGACAAAATTGTAGCTGCATGTCGATGGTTCGTAACAAGTGTTGTGTGTCAATAATAAGTTACCTATACAGGAGAACATTGTATTGTGTTATGGCTATGGGTGGTGTCACATAAACCGTTTGGCTTGGAATTTATTGTAACATTTTGTTGCATCCAACTTTTGGATTTCAATCGTCATATTCCTTTTAAATTTGAGTAAAACTTATAAAAGTAGCAACAAAATCACCTCTGATGTGATACCATGTAGGTATGTACAATGTACATGTCAAAGTTTTGTTAACCCTTTATAAATTATATACCTTGTATTGTTGAGTTTGCAGTAACAAAACCTCAACTGTAACTCCGACAAAATCAAGAAGCTGCCACTTAACCCCTATTTTTCTGCACCTTCTCTTTTACTTCACATTCATCGTTAAAACACTCAACCAAATAGTTTCCAACTTCACATTCAAAATAACCATCAACTATCTGCCGCCTGCTCTGGCGTGATTTGAATTTACCTGAAACAATGTGCGTGCGGTTTGTGAACTATTTCACAGCGTTATCATTTCTTCCAATCACACTGGGTACTTTTTCGGTGTTCTTTCCGTCTAACCAGGGATGAATGTAGCAACATTCCCCTGTTCCCCGGCTTCTGGTGAAGCACACATAAATTCTATGGATTACAGGGAAAGAAATACCCCTGTCACCAGCCATCATCAGCCCTCGGTGGCGATCTCAATGGGCACACACATACAATTCTTGTTCATGTACATCAACATCAGGGAACACAGCGGAGAAACTGTACTTGGTGTTGGTGTTGTGGGAATGCGGGAAAAACCGGGAGTAACAAAAATCACAATTTATTCATTGTTAAGCTGGTGTTTTGAAATCTGAGTACCGCCGGCCGCTTTAGTCGAATGCGATCGAGCGAAAGCGAAGGAAGGCTGCGTCTCTGTGTTTTTCTAGTAATTTTTTTTAAATTTGTTATCAACAAGAAAAGTTCTCCAAGTGCTGTGCAGTGTCTGTGTATAGAGTGGCAGCATGCAGCTGCGTTAAGTGCTTCGCTTATCGAATCAGAATGCGCGCGAAATCCACCAAGTCGGTAAAAATCCACAGACTATTCCTGTCGAAGTTGCGCAATAACATGGAGCGAACATTCAAAGACACGTCGTCTAGTTCGTCGTATTTGAAACTGTCTTCGTCGGGTCAAAACTACTCGAGTGGGCTGCGTCGTTCGCGTTCGGTTCGTGCTTCATTTCGCCTTTTGAAAGGAAAAATCCACGAAAATCTCGTCCAACAGTCGCCGTTCAAATTCGGCCCGAGTTCTGATCCAAAGTACCCACCGCCAACCACGTCGTCGACCGGCTATTGTAGCGATGGAGATGAAAATGTTATCAGCACGACAACACGCAAAACCAGCGAACGTTTTTTCGAACGAAATCGCACGCCTTGCGGCGATGGTGTCGTTCACTACAAACAGGATATTGAGAAATTAATGTCAATTATCCCGGACTCGGTGCCAAGGAAAGCTTGCCAACTACTGCAAATACCACAGGACATTCTAAGATCCGAAATGAATGGCATTGCGGCGCAGAGCATTAACGAGAGACTGTCAGGGATTAAACACGCCGCCCACCACGACATGTACGGCACAATGAGGACGGCAACAATTCGTAAACGGACTTCCGTTAATCGCAGTAAGGAATTTTCAATTTTATTTTTGTTGTTATTCTGCTGCTTACAGCAGGTACCTGTACCCTATACCTATGTCCTTAAGCGTTTGGGATTTATTTGCATTTTTATTGCTCCTTAATAAATTTGCTTGCTCTTGACAAGTGGTGTATTTGCACTGGAAAATATTTGAAATTTATCTTCTTGTGCAAGTACGCGCCGCACCGCGGGTGGTGCTGCCAAAGTCGGCGAATGCTATACGTGAGGGGAATACTTGAAATGTGACACAAACATACAAAACTGATTTTCCAAATAAAAACGAATGCTGAATTTATTGAAATTTGTTTGCATTCCTTGTGAATTGTATGTGAATGTGAGTGAGAGCACGTCAAAGTTAGAGAGCGAAAAAAAAAATGTTGTTTACGTTCGATTTCGATTTATGTCAAATTTCGGGTGACATTCAACACTTTGGTTCGGTGACAAGATTTCACTGGGGGACCAAATACGTTGGTTGGGGACTTTCACTTGTTTTTGCGTATTGTTTTAGGTATGTCAGCAATAATGCGAATGGGAATACTTGCGATCACATCACTTTACAACAGCAAACTGTCAAAATACACGTATGGCGAATTTCATTGAGAAACTTGTGAGACTTGCTTGCTGGAATTATTATTGTTATTACTAATGTTATAAATTAATTTACTAGAGTGAAATAATGACGTAAAATGTTTTGACCAAGTGGAGAGGCTTTACTTAAACGCGTACGGATAACAAAAGAACTGAACCAATTTCTGACAACTCGACTTTGAGTCAACCAAAAATATTGTTCGTTTTTTAAGACAACTCCATTTAGACTTCAAAAAATGTGTTGCCATCTTTTGTGCGTCTATTTTTAGTATGAAATTATCGATTAAACGTCAAACTCTTGATTTATGAAGCTATGACGTGTGACATTTCCTAGCATCTAGCTTGTTTTTAACAGTTGCCCGCTTTGCCAGTGTCAATATTGAATAAAGCGTTAAGCTTAAGATTGGAGACGTTCGAATATTAGGTCTGTTCTTTTACTTTTGTAGTAAAAATGGAAAAGACTGTCAAATGACAGTGGAGAACGTGAATTCTCTCTTATAGAGGGAAACTTACGCAAAAGTTAAGGAACGCTTTTGTAGTTACCTGTGGAAAATGACAGATGCGAATATTCCACCCAAATGCCAAATAGAACAACAAATTCAAATCAGCTGTCAATTTTCAGGCGACTGACAGTTGTTTCAATTCTTACGCAAAGAAATTTGTTGAGTAAAAACTAGTAAGAGGGGAAATATCTTGCTCTCTCGAAGCCGCTTCGAGAGTTGAGGAACGAGAATTGAGTAAAATGCGTAAGAATTCGTAAAAACTCGTAAGATTTAAAAGTAAAGGAACAGGCCAATTGTGTCGTAGGTCCGACAGCTGGCTGACTTGATGTGTTTCAGTTTTTATTGGCTTCGATTGGTTATATGTACAGTTTTTTTAGTTGCGGTTTATAGAGCCGAAGAATGAAGTCAAAAATATTCAGTGAGTACTAAGCTAACATTTCGCACAATGTGACTGACGTAAGATATACTTAGTAAGAGAAGTGACTGAGTTTTTGTGTTTAGAGTAAATCTAGTCTAGGTTTTTCAACGTGCCCGTACTGTCAACGAAATGAGTCCTCGCGTTTCCACCTTTCTAAAGTCCCATTGATGTAAAAATTGTCCCAAAGTGTTGAAGTCATGTGACGCAAAATAATGTAAACGTGTTTGTATGTTTTCAACAGTATTGACAGTTTTTGGATGAATTGGATGAAATTAGATGAATTTATTTGACTGACAAAACCCATCAACGTCATTTGATCAAAACGCAACACATGAGGAATGACGCATTTAACCATAATGTCATTAGATCTACGCGTTGATACGTTTCGTTGACAGTGTAATCATAGCTTTACATACGTCTAAGAATATTGTATCTCTGATGACATATTTCGCTGAACGTAACACTCAAATCTCGACTTTGTGGTGATCTATCAAACCATATGCAAAGAGTTTTGATCACATTTATACGAAACGATGACGTTTGCAACTCTCAATCTAAGATCTTTTGTAACACATCTGTTCCCAAACAACTGTACGTTAAATCAAATAAGCATAGATCTACATTCAGTTTTTATTGCATGACACTTATTCATTCTTAGTCATGCAATCTTAGCAATTTTAGATGTCAACTGACAGGTGTCTCTCACTGAGATATGTCTGTGGGTAAGAGTGGTGGTAAAGTGCGTCGCATTATTTTCGTTCGTTTGTTTTTATTTTCCATTCGTCGACATTTGAAGTGAGTAAAGGGAAATAACAGCAAATGTCAGTGGCTTGCGCGTTCGAATCCACCCCAATAAAACAATGCCAACTAACCAGCAAAACGGTGCTGCATCTCACCCCATTGCAACATCCTTGTCTAGACACTTTTAAAAACACATTTACATTGGGGATTGGCATTTCACCCCATGCCCAAAGAAAGCCGTAAAAAGACGGATTATGAAAACGCAATTTGGAGGTCATTAAGGAGTTCACCGCCAAAATGATATTCCGATGCTAAATAAATGTGAATTTATAGGTAAGGGTCAACAGCGTGGACTGACAGCTATTTAAGGACTTAGCCTATCAAACTTCAAAGCATCCACTACTGCCAAACTTTTGACATACCGAGGTCATTCTGAAAGACAAAGCCCATCTGACCTCCGAGTCCTTTCACGGTTAAATGAGTTCATTCACTTGCCGAAAAAAAGTAGCAGCAGTTAAACTTCTGAATTACACGCTCCAACAATTAATGGATGACAGGTCGGCTGTCGTATGTATAGTGATTTAGGCAAAAAATATGTCCTCATAGCACTTAGGTATGTACGTGTAAAAGCTCATTTTTGTGTTGCTAATATATAACACCCGCTAGTTAATGAGATTGACCATAAAGTCACCCAGTTTTATATGCGTTTTATTTTATATTTTTTTAGCTGCCCAATGTATATCACATACAACCCACCCACACTTTGGTAGATGTGGTAAACAAAACAGAACAACAACGAAATAGGTACCTACCCCTAGGTATACCATGCCCGCAATTAACAAGACAAACATTAAGGCCAAATGTGTGGGCTTAATGCGCACTTTGCCGGCTTACAATGTCGCAGAAAGTGTAGTAGCGGCATTATTTTGATGAAAAGCATCTATAACAGGCATCCGAAAGGTCACGGACTCTCCGAAGAACAATCGACTGTAAACAAGGAGTTCGCTCCGATTTTTGTAGGCGGCGAATGTTTGAGAAATATTTCAATTTTAGGCAGGTGTTTTCATTGTGCTAAAACGAGGGTCATATTGAACTTGGTAATCCAACCCCCGGAAGGATAATTTTCCAAAAGAAATGCGTTCTTTAAAAATGCATGAAATTGTTAATAGGAGTTTTCCAGGTCTATTTCACGTTGAGCCGGCAGTACCTGACCTGAACCCTTTTAACGCAAATAATTCACAAGTTTTTTTCCGCTGGAATGGCAAATCAGGATAACAAATATTTTCGTCATAAATAGCAGTGAGGTTGAGGAATTCCCGCAAGAGAATATTTCATTTTCCTATGAAAGAGTCACGGAATTACCTGTATCGGAGTGGGTATTACAAGTACCAAAAGGCACGTGCTGTGCTGAATAATTTAAAACGCTACTCAAAGTTAGCAAAAACAACAACAACAAGAAACAGCAATTTATGTCTGGGAGTTAATGGTTGTTTTAGCGATAATTTACTTGTGTGTCACGTGCTTCAATTTTCAATTAAATTGATTTTTGCATAAAATATCGTCGCGTCGCGTCGGTGTATTGTGGTGAAAGATCCACTTTGTTTTGCAGTCGTAAGAGTGTGATATAGAGGGTTCATAAATATAACAGTCTGAAAATTAATACTGCTGTGGAATTGTAATTTTTGGAATCCTGAGAGGTCGTCAAAGAACGTTGCTAGGAGTTCAAACACAAAAGTCTGATTGGAGTTAGACTTTTATTTTGTTCCTCTCCTTCACCGGACAATATTCGCTAAATGTCATCGTATACAGTTCAGTGTGAGTTATTCCACAAACTGCGATGTAGATAGCAAAAAAAAAAGAGCGGTAACGCGTTGAAACACAAATTTAACCAGTTTTGTTATATGCAAGTTAGATTAAAAACAATTTATTGCGCCTATGCAGCTGAAATTTGAACAAGAGTTTTGAAATCAATGCCAAAAGTAACACAAGCTGTGTTTCTTTCGTCGAAAA
This sequence comes from Cheilosia pagana, assembly GCA_936431705.1. Lineage (NCBI taxonomy): Eukaryota > Metazoa > Arthropoda > Insecta > Diptera > Syrphidae > Cheilosia > Cheilosia pagana. The sequence goes on from OW386166.1 coordinate 113,146,162, forward strand.
AAACGACGTCGAAGAATAAAAACATGAGTTGGCAATGTCAAAATCAAGTTGATAGTAAAATTGACATTGACAGTAAAATTTACATTTAAAAATTTTAATGTGCTCAAATATTATTAATGGAAAATTCAAACGAAGCAGAGGTACCAATACATTTCAGTTCAAATGAAAAATAAATCAAGTTAACACAATAACATATTGGGTATTGTTTCAGACACTTCTTAGTAATTTACCTTTTTCGCTTGCTGAAATATTTTTTCACATTTGATTTAATTTTTGTCAGCATGCCAAATGTCATTTATGAAATTTCCATAGAAGTTATCGATAATATACAAATTTGTGTTGGCTACACTTTTCTCTATCCCCCGATCATTATCCAGGTTAAGCCTTTGTTTTATTCCATAAGGGATTTTTTTTTATTTTGCTTACCCTATAGCCGTGACAAGGACCAAAGAAACACAGCTACAATTAAAACTCTTTGACGCAATCACATTGATAGAAGTTTAGCTTTTTCATTATGAGACATCAGACTCTTTTTAAGTGATTGTTATTTGATAGCGTTGACTTCTGACTGTCAATTCTTCGTATAAAATCCACTTTGGATGACACTTCTGTTTTCCCCGGCAAGAGTGTCAGGAAATTACCTTATCAACTTATCAGCTCTGTTCCCTAACGATAATGCATTCGAACACATTAGTCAAATTTAGTCAAACTTCGTTCCTTTACGCAAAAGTTGGGCAGAAGAGAGCCACAAAGAGAGAACAAAACATTTCCCCTTCATAAAAAACCTGCAAATAATGGCCCAACAAATTTATTTGGGCTAGTTTGTTATAACTGACTTTAGCTGTCAAATCTCTCAAAAGTCAATTTGAATTGGCAGATTATTTCGGCTTGCTTTGTTAAGTGCTAAAATTTGTTATTAAAAATGGATAAATCCGCAAAAATATAAATATTAAACTGAATCCGAATGTTTTTCAATGTCTGCAAACTGTAAATTTTTTCAAACCCACTGACGTTTATTTTTGAATTTCTCGCATATGTTTTCAACAAACGTCATGCCAAACTTTCGTTTCTGTACGTTTTTTTATATTCTCTTTTTCTGAGAGAATATATCCCCACTCCTTGATATCTGACATTTTGCCGAAATTGGTCCAAAAAGTAAGGGAACAGACCTATCGTTTACATAAGGAAACAAAGTTTGACCAGAAAGCAGTGGGGACGTTTGGATACCTAGTTTATTAAGTCTGACAGCTGACTAACTAGATGTGTTTGAGTTTTTATTGGCCTAGATTGATCAAGTGATTAGTTTTTGCAGTTGACGTTTATGGAAGGGTAGCCGACAAATCTAATTTTGACATTTTGAAGTGTCAAAATTCTAAAATACACCACAGGTTTACAACAACAACTCAACTAAAGCAGTTAAAGCATTCGTAAACCTAGTCTAGACAAATCTAGTTGACGTTTTACATTCTACATCATGCATTATACTTCCACATGTTAACGTGGTAAAAAATGCTCTTCAAAAGTCAGCTAAACATGACGTTGTTTATAGCAATCGTTTGAATACATTTCGTGATTGCATAAATAAGTTTAATGTTTGCTTGATCATCAAATTTGTAGGCGCAGTGGCTTATTGGTTTGGTTAGTCTGTTGGACTACTGTAGCGAGCGGTCCCATCCCAGTTTCGATTCCCGTAAAAATACAAATTACATCTAAAGGATTTCTCCACTGCGCCACGTCTCGTGAATGTCTCACAAATACCGAGAGTACTACTGTCATGAAAGAGCTTCTTAATTAGCCGTTTGGACTAGGGCAAAAAATTTTAGAAACGAATGGTTGTGAGAAGCTAGGCATAGCACAGACCTATTGCGCCATCTATTTATTTATTTAATTTTTATGATAATCAAATAAGAGTGCCTACTTAAAAAATCAAGGCCACATTTTTGTACATGCAATGTAATGTTTCCTGTAAAATGTTAGATCTTCGCTTTTAAATTTGTCATCTTCATTTTTGGATTTGCAGTCAGGGAATTGTTTACTATTTTTATCTAAAATCGCTCCGCATTTGCTAAGAAGTTCAGTTTCAAGACAATATAAGGAGAAAGAAGACTTATGCTGCATTTACAACATCACACAATCCTAAAACGGAAGATTAAAGCGATGTCGTAATCGGACACTTCGGCCATCTTCTTTACGTGGTAGGAATTATGGTAAATCTCTGCACGTTGATATTTTTATAGAGATGACCCACGGAGTTTTGCTATAAAACAATATGGCTTCCGAAAGTGATGACCGGACAATTATTTATTTATTTCGTATGATTGGTTAATGAAATTGTTGGTTAAATTTACTGAAACTTATTGCCAATCTCATTTGACATGTTTTAAATCAGAAATGGAAACGATTTCAAGTGATTTCAGAAATGTTGCTCGCCGTAGCTTTTGTTTTTCCCATTTTATATATGATCTATAATTATGGGTAGAACATCACTTTACGCGTCAGATTTGCGATCTCGTTCTTATGCCTTTGTTATCATTGACTGCAGACAAACGGATTTTTCTGTCTCATCTCGTGCAAAAATACCCGTGCATGATGTTGTAAATGCAGTCATTTTTCTTCCAGTTAAGCCCTGCACGCGGAGCTACTTTAAGTCATACATTTTTAATACACTCACATAGAAATATTTACATAGATTATAATACGGGTGTTCACTTAAACGCGTAAAACCCCCATAAACTGCGCAAACTTCAGAAGTTTACCACCTCGTATATGAACTGTCAGATTTTTAATGGAGAACAGTTTACGCAGGCCTCATAATTTCCCCCGATCAATTTGACTCGCAAATCGACTGCGGAAAATTACGCAAATATCCAAGTGTCAAACTGTGACAAGCAGTCGTGTGAATTGTTTTTTATTTAGAGTTGCAGCAATAATAGTTATTTTATTTTAATTTAAACGAAATCGATTGAACTCCATTGTTGGTCGGAAGTCTAAGCACAGTTGAGTTTGACAAGAGACCTTACAGTCGATTTACGCGAAATACGCAATGACATTTCCGAGGGGTGTTCACATAAAGCACCACAGAAATTTATGAATTAGCGAGCCTGCATAAAAATATGAGATTAAGGGAATACTCTTAATCGGCCCTAGCGAGGTATCCGTCGGAACGAAAAATTCTTCGCAACGCATACTCTGTCGGAGGATCAAATCCATATCGTAAACAAATTCCGCAGCCAATTTCTGTCGGAGGATATCGGAACCTAGCTGCAAAAATTTAAGAAAAAAATGCACTTCATCGCACTTCAACGTAATTCGCCGATGTGCGTTACAAAATGTCGAAGAAATATTCCGAAGAATACCTCGAAGCAAAAACCCTTCGAATCGTATAAAATCGGAGAACGGAGACGGCTACCTCGCTAGGGCCGAATATCAATAAGTATCTAAATCCGTTCAGTGAGATCCGAGATTAGAGAAAAAATAAGTCATACAAATAGACGCACTGCAAAAACAGAAGCGCTGCCTATCGGATTTCATGAAAACTACTCTTTGAACACTCCCGGGTCCCGGCACCAATGCGAACAAAATGTGAAACTTTCAGCGACACACAAGAACATTTTCCTTTATTTATAAAAATTATTAAAAAGTGAGGTAAAATATTTCTAGACAGAATTAAAGTTTACTTCTGCAATAACTGCCGTAGTAAAATTGTGAAACTTACAGTGCTGCCAGTGCAATATGCCAGCAAGTTATAAGCAACACTAGAAATGCGCACTTAATACAGCCATTTATGTGTCATACAGCTACACGTGTTCATACATAGGCTGGTACAACTTTCTCGACATGCAATACAGCTCATTCAACGCCTTGCCACATCTTTTCCAACGCATACATTTTCAAACTTACTATATAATCTCTAAAAAAAAGAAGAAAAAAACACGCTGGATCCATTAAGGATGTAATTTTCACTTTTCTGTTGGCTCACATGGACTTAATAGGTTTTATCTAGTACATATCTTCAAATTGTACTTCATAACTTTTCTCTTAACACTTTCCGTTCATGTCAAAATGTAATAAAGCCAGCGTACCTACCTTAAAGTTTTTACTGCTGCTAATGAAGTTTTTTTTTTAGCCTCCCCTCCTCGTGTTGAGTTAATTTTTTTACTCGCATGGAAGATAAATTAATTTATCGGATCCTTGAAGTAAATATTTTTTTGGAAATATATATTACAAGTACTAACGTATTTTAATATTCATTTGAAGCACTAGCAGACGAATCAATATTTTATGTGAAGAGGCATGTTAGTCTTTCACTTACACCACATCCACAATCCACAAAGCGATGAGTGGTGAGCCTAAGAGTGGTTGTTTGGCAATGGCAATGAGAAGAGAATTCATTAAAATTTCATCGCACACTGTTGTAGAGTAGAGTGTTTTAAGTGGGAATGTTAATAGGATAATCTTGATAAGTAGACATTGAAAGCAATGCACACAATGGGGGTATGGGTATTCAAAACCACTAAAAATTGCGTGTATCCTTGTTAATTAGGTGGATTGGATATCGGTAATTGCTGAAGCGAAATCTTTTATCGATTGGGTGTCACTGTGTCAGTAGGACCGACGGCAAATGGTTGGATTTGCAGCAGGACACGAGTTGGGTATTTGAAATGTGTTTGCGTTTAACTTGTGGGTTGCATTGCTTTCAGGCATTTGTTGCTGCGTTTGCATTTGGGCTAAGTCCAAATAAAATAGACGTATAAAACGAACGTTTCCTTAATGGTAGTTTTCATTTTTGGGACCAATGGAATGTCAAAGTCGAAGGGCTGAATAGGAAGGTTTTCAAAGACAGTATACCGAAGCGAAAAAAAATTATTCAAATAGCCACTTCAGCCCAACGTCTATCGCAAAATCAATCTGCTGCTCAAAAGTACTATAGTACAGAGACTTGCCATCAATGTACCTTTTTACAGATTCAAATTGGTTGTCCCGTAGCAGGATATACGTGTCTTAACGTCGATCGTGTTTAACATCCCCGTAAAATAAAACAACAGCACTCTGGGGATTGAACTTTGATTGACGCTCACATACATTCTGTCCATCGTTGTATTTTTATTGTTGTTCCACTAACAGGGTCCTTTTTTTTTGCTCCTATCAAGTGACAACACAAGAGCACGTTCCACATTGCCATTGCTACCTTCACATATAGGCATGAAGGGTGCGTTGAGAGTTGTAAAATTGTTTATTAGACTATTTGGCATGTTATGCAGTTAACTTTGTACAGTTTCAATAAACATGAAGAGGTTCGCTTACATCTGAGCCAATGTCTGGCCTCCGATCGATATCAAACTTATTTTTATTTAACTCCCTGTTATATTGTGTTCTCCTTAACTGACTATAAACCACTGGAAACGTTCGTGACCGAACTACAATTGGAAGGTGCTATTGTGGAGTTTTTAAAATGTATGTTATGTGTGTAGGTGATGCTTTGTATGTCCGCATGCAGCTTAAGGTTGGCCATCCATAAACGATTTGAAACGGAAAACCTGTGTAAACGAGGTGAAACATTTATTGTTCCAATCTTGTTGTGTAAAGTTTCAGTTAATAAATTTAAATAGGCCAACTTACAAAGGATTTAAATGTCCTTTCTATTCAATATAAATCGATAAAAATCAATTGATAGTCATACATAACATAAATAATAGGTCTGTTCGTTTACTTGTTTAGTAAAAATGGAAAAGACTGTCAAAATGACAATGGAGGGGATGAAGTCTCTCTGTGAAATGGGAAACTTACGCCAAACCTGTGGAAAAATGACAAATAGTTATTCCACTCAAATGCCAAATAGAATAACAAATTCAAATCAGCTGTCAATCTTCAGGCGACTGACAGTTGTTTCAATTCTTACGCAAAGAAATTTGTTGAGTAAAAACTAGTAAGAGGGGAAATATTATGCTCTCTCGAAGCCGCTCTCTTTTACGAATTTTTCGAGTTGAGGAACGACAATTGAGTAAAATGCGTAAGAATTCGTAAAAATTCGTAAGATTTAAAAGTAAAGGAACATACCTAATATTTTATTAAGAGTCAAATGCTTTAATTTATGTTACACGTTTTTGTATGTCAGTTAGTTTTGTCCCTAACTGTCAGTCCACTATTCAACACATTGACTAATTATATATGGACTGCTAGTAGCCAACTTCACGTTGGTTCCAACATTAGCGCTAGCTCTCCTGGTTCAAGCGGAATAAATAGGAAACTCGCACTTTTTTTAAGATTTCTATTTTCATCTGACGTTTCTATTTCGGTGCAGATAGTTTTGCAAAAGAGTTTGTCATTTTGTTATTGCTATTAATGAAATAAAGATTCACGCCCAATAAGTAGCTCTAGCATTCTATGGAGAAATCCAAGATGGTTGTCATTTTGTTTCACTTATTTATCGCATGGAACCACGAGCGCCAGTTATGTTGGAGTCATTTTCTTCGCAGAGATTGTATGGAACTGACATTTCACTGGCAGTCAATGTATAGATGTCAATGATTCAACATATGAGGGATAAGACATCCGAGAGTAAAACTGTCATGAAATAGCTTCTCAATTTGACGTTTGGGCTCGGCGTAAAATTGTAGATCCCTTCCATTCGTTCCAAAAATTTAAAACCCACACAAAACGAATGGTTGTGAGAAGCTAGGCCTTGGGTCCCACATACCTGTAGCGCCAAAATATGTATTTATTTATTTACTTTAGCCGTCGAATCTAGTCAAGAAATTCATTATTGAGCATTAAATTGACAGTTCGTACATGTGGCTGACGTCTGAAAAGTGACATCTAGTTTTTCCGTTCAGGGTACATCTAATCCAGACCAACATCGTTGACTTACGATAACTCGAGTTTTGGATGTTCCCAATGTCTTAAAGAAGAACTCATTGTTTTCATAGATGGCGCTACAAAAGTAAATGGTTTGTTTGAGTAGCCGCCCAACACCATTGTGTCTTAGTGCTTCCTTCACCGAGAGCCACTTTGACATAGCATAGATGGTGATTAATCTTAACAAGCTGTCAATTAAAATCGACCGATATGGTTTGTGACTTTACTAAAGTGGTTGCTGTCTATATTTTTCTGAAGGTTTCCATTTTGTAGCTATTGACAGCACTAAAGCATCATTTCAATTCGATACGATTGCGGCAGTTTTGTAAATATTTAAAACAATTCTTGGGCAGTACAATATTGGCCAAAATAAAACATAGTTGATAGGACGAGCGTCTTTAAACTGCTTGTGGAGGTTAAGCAGGCAGACAAGGTCAGCTTTTCGGACTGATCAAGATTTTGGTCCAAGTAAATTTTTGGTATTTCTCGAATTTGTACATATTGATGTTTGAAGTGTTCTTTAATCCTGCGCAACGAAGACATATTTTTCCAGCTTAAAAAGAAATCCCTAATTTGTACATAAATATTCAACAATTGTTTATAGCATATTTTAAAATAAAAAACAAAACAAAATAATTTCAGGTGTAATAATGCAGAAAATAATAAAAATCTTGACATTGGCAATTGTCTGCGGTCGCCAGTTGTTCTGCTTCGTCAAAAGTCCTTTGGAACCATTGCTGAAATTCGTCAATTTTGCCACTCAACAGGTTCCCCGAAAGTGTGTTACACCGGTAAGGCATATCACTTTACCTAAGCCCCCACTCAGCATGACATCATTATAGTATTTCGGAGGATGATACATTTCTCATCATACAACCAAAACAACATCATCATTATTAACATTGCCATTCTAACAAAAATGAATATAAATATGCATACATACAAACACATTTCTATCAATGACTGTGCGCTTCCTAACCCATTTATAACTGCTCTTCGCTCTTTGGCTGGCTCCGTTTTGTAATCCCTCGGAGGAGATCTACTGGGCTTTGTATCCATTGCAATTATGGCTAATTGTAATTAAAGGAATGTTCAATCTTCGGGTCGAATACAGGAGCAAGCTGCAAATGGAATTGAAGTAGCTTTTCTCCTCGTCCTCTGGGATGGTGTGTGTCCCATCTACCGCCGAATAATAATACTCTACATATATATTTATGTGTGCGGGCCTGATTCTGTCAAGGGTTCGTATTGACTAAGGACTTTGTGCATTTTTAATGAACTAATGCTCGGCAAGAGGTACACGACGGCATCTATTATACAGGATGTCGGAAGCTGCTATTTTGGTCGGCTTCGAGTGCGAACGTCTATGGGCTACTTGATGAACGAGATGAGCTGTGTGCGGGTGTGAGTTATTCGCTTGATTCTAATTGCATTTTGGAAGGGGGTCTCGATTTGCTTGCTTTTTGATTGTTTATTTTGTGTGTCTTGTATCCGATTTATTTATAAAATATTTAACAAAGTTGGGCTATTCTCTTGGGCTGATTTATTATAGCAGGGCTGAGGGCTTGTTTGTGAGTTTGCCATTTTCTAATAATAAATGGCTGCCGGTTTCGGGTGAATAATTTAACTAATTTTATGTTCATCGAATTCAAGTGTTGGCATTTATTTTTTTGTTTAACTTTTCTTTATTGTTTGCTTTAATTGTTTTGTTTATTTTGTATTTCAACTTGGCAAAAAGTTCAGTCGAAAGGTTGGTTCTAATTGTGTTCCCACAGGATTGAGATTTTTAATTCAGCAGGTAATCCCGCCGGTCGCATCAATTTGGAAAAGGACTTTGAAACACTACCCGTTTTTATCCGAACGTTGTTTTATGTTAAATGCAGTATTTTGCATTTAAAATCACATCGAAATTTTTATGACACCCTGTGAATACAAAATACTATGGCAACAAATTTTTTAGGGCACTTTAGGACTCTTTTACATCACCGTCGTTCGTACCACTAGTGTAATCATCACCGCGTGATTTGCATAGGCCAAATAGCATCAAACTCAACTCAACGTCAACTCCTTGAAACTAATTTGTTCCATTTCTACAGTCCTTTGGTCATCGCTTTTCAACACGGGTGGCAGTTTTTTTTACTTTTCCTCTAAACTTTCCCAAGCATTTTACTCGTAATATTTTTATTGGTCATTTTCAAGAGGTGCTGTTAAATGACAGCTTAGCAACCTTTGGTCCACTTTTTGTGGCAATCTAAGCATAAAAAGTGCTACAGTAGCGGCCACTGACCAAGGCTTGGTACATTATTTGGTTTCTAATGCTTTTCAAAATTGGAAACGACTCTAGGAAAGAGTTCCACGTTTGAATTAAAGTATTTAAAGGAAATCTTTTCTCTTGCGTTTTTGAACTTTGACGTTCATGTGACTGTTACTAAAATAAAATGTAGTTTTTAAAAAAAAAGTCTCATGCGTTATCTGTCAAATCAGGAAATACCTTTGCTAGTTTAACAACCGAAAGCAGCTTAGCACAAAACTGGTATGTGCCATTTTTATACGACACACTGTCAAAACAGTCGCGGCCACCAAAATAATCTGCTCGCGACTTAAAAATAATTTAAAACCACCACCAAAGACAAGTGAACTACTCAAAAATAGTGCAACAAATAAACTTGTTTAAAAATTAGTGAAATCTACACCTTTGTAGGTGATTGATTTTCGTTTTGTCAGAAGAATATTGGGACATTGACACTTACAAAAGAAGGGTGCTCCGTCGGGACAAAAGAGTCCATATAAAAATATTTAAATGGATTTAATTTATCTTATAAAATATGACGTAAAAGTCAATAGTTCGGTACAAAACACCGCTTTAAAAACTCCCGAAATATTTAAAACATGCACTTGCAACAGCACTTTTGATGCTAGTCAAACGTTCCCATTTATACTTCTTTAATTATATTGCCGCATTCCATTTGAAATCAATACGGAAAAATCTAGAGAGAACCATTCAAAAACACTTCTCACAATTACTTTTCCTTGTTCCTTTCCTCTTGTTCCCAAACTGTCATCGCTCATAATTCAAATGCAAAACTAGGCCGCAAATGTGCGTCCGTTTTTCCGTTGTCAGAATATTTGATTATTTGCGCGTGTAATTGTAAAAACCACATGGCAGCGTGCATCCTCCCACGCATAACCCTTGCGTCTGAATGATAATTTCACGTGCAAGGCACATTATTTCTTCATACACCGGCAGCGTCGGCACATGCATAATTCATTCAACGTTTGTATGCGACATAGATTCATTTATTCGATGCGCAGAATTTCTTACAACTGCTTTTGAAGTCTGCCTTAAAAGAAGAAAACTGCAAAATGTATTTAAAAGTTTTTCCAAAGATACTTTGTGTAGGTCGCGTTTCTCTATGTATAAGTTGTTTACAGTTGCATAACTTAGCTTCCTATAAATGAATTATAAAAGTTTCTCAACTACTTCAAAGTGTATACAAATGAATGCAGTTAAACCAGTGAATGCACAAGTTTTGCCATGTCCTTCAACTGAACTTGATGAACGGGCCATTTTCGCATCGCGGATTTTCGAAAAAGTGATTATCTTCGCTCATTATAACCTATAAAACCCATAAAACCTGACAACATATTTAATGTATAAGTCTGTATTGACTTTGGAAAAAGAGTTTTTGATTGCTTTTCAATTTGTTGGGTTTGCTTCTCGGGATGAACATTATGATGTTTATTGTTCTTAAAACTTTGAACTTTTGTTTACATAATTCCCATTGGTTTTTGGCTTCTTTTTGGAAATTAGGTTTTATCAAGAAGTCAGCGGGGAAACGTCAATTATGGAACACGACGGATGGGTTTTTCTACGTTAAATAATTAAATGACAGCCCATCCAATATATTCCGTAGAAAATAATAGATCAAGTTCGAAAAGCTTTCAAACATGCAATAGTAAAATTGACAAAACTTTTTAATTTGTATGCAGTATGAACGATTTTGTATGTCACAATCCAATACTAGCAGTCAAAATGAAAAATGACAGATGTTTGCTGCTGTCATCGCCAATGGATGAGGTTTTCGAAAATCTGATTAAGCGTGTGCTACCATTGATACATTTTATTTTAAATCGCAAGAAAAAGGTCAAACGACAAACAAAAAGTGTCATTAGATATTAACATATTAATCAGCGTTTAATCAAGCAGGAGAAATCGGTGATAAGTTTAACGAATCTTCTTTAGTATCTGCAATTATGTTTCAATGTTTGCCACCTCTGTAAATATGCGCCCTAAGCGACACTATGATCGGCAACTGCGTCACAATTTATGACATGCCTGTGGAGTGTTTAAAAATGTGAATTTTTATTTCTCTATTGTTCCAGAGATTCAGTTATTTGATGGAGAAGCAAATGGAAAAAAGTTTTGACACTACAACCCTTATAAAATAAAAGTTATGTCGAATACTTCAAATAATATTCTTCTTCTCACATATGACATAACCTGCCCCAATAAATTTATATACTACTCTCCAGAAGATTTCCAGAACCCTCATCGAATGAGTGGATTTTATTCTTCCGTGTCGATTGTCGCAAAAAATGGCCGACATTCGCTGATATGTTAAAGGCTCTCCCAAATCCACTCGACTTATTCGTAGCAACAGCGACGACGACAATTTCGACTTTGAATGCGACAAGGAAATTCACAAACCTGCCCAGAACGAAGCGTCGCGTTAGTATGTGTCAGATACCAGCTCAATCAGTTTTTCATGCCATTGCAGAAAAATAAACAAAAATGACAGATACGCACAGCTACCTAGACCGCGACCACGACAAAAACGCTGCCAACAGCAAATATAAAACAAATCGCTGCACTTTAATCGCCGTCGCACTGACTTGATCGCGTGAGTGTGGGTACTCTCATATACTGCCATGTTTATATAATTTGACAGGCGAAAATTTCGCTACCGCTGCGAATAAGTCGCGTGGGTTTGGGAGACCCCTAACTCTTTCGTATGAAACGCGTTTGTCGCCTGTGATTCTTGGGGGAACTCGTCGGCGACCAAAAGCTTCTTCTAGCTCGATTTTCGCAAAAAGATACCAATTCTTAGTCAAACAATGGATGCATTCAACCACAAATGACATAATTATGTCATCTGTCAGTTTCTCCTTTAAATTTCCATTGAATAAGAGCATTAAATATTTTATTAAGAATGTCGTCTTATTGAAAATTGTGTAATGGGCCAGTTATAGCGATTTTTGCTTTTTTTGACATATGTTGCTTATGAATTATAAAGTTAGTTTATCAAAAAAAAAAAAAAAAATAAGTGAATTATGCTTAAATTTTCTAGAAAAAGAATTAACTAATTTTTCCGGACGAAAAAGTTTTTCAACATAAAAAAAAAGATCATTCCACTGTCATGTGTCATTTCTTTACTGTTATATCTGTCAGGAATTTTTTTTCTGATGGAATCTAATCAGTGGTTGTTTTTTTTGTTTGTACTGACAACACAGTTTTTCTGAAAGACTTTTTTCTGTTTGCTTAAACCACCTAAACGAAAAAAAAAACTCATTTTCATACTGTTCCAACTTTTTCAGTTGCATTTTACGTATCGCTATAACTGGCCCCTAAATCTCGCATTTAGATAATGACTTCAACATTGACTCATAGGACGGTAGTACCTTTAATTGTAGAGTTAATTGCAAGTGCAAATCCACTACCAGTGACACCTCTGGGCCGTTTATGTGAAAGTTGAAATTGTGCCAATTCCGGCCGACCCTCAGTTTATCTCATCTCATTCCATTTTCTGCAGTGTTGTTCTGGCTGTCGCTTTTTTTCTCCATTTTCGACTGTTTCCTTTTAAAACCTATTGCAGGTTATTGTGGGAAGGGTAACCGCGATTTATAACTGTCACTGTCACAACCAATCACACAAGACAAGTTGGCAACCAACCGAACCATACAGTTGCTGGCTCAAAAGCTGGCCACAATTATTTATCTCCATTTCAACTGTCATCGTCAACTATACCTCGAAACTGCTACAATCGACAACAGTCCACTCTAAACTACACTCCTCCCACACACCTTCACCCTGTAAAATGTATACCTTCAAAACACACACAACCACCCGGACGACTGAACTTTTCCGCCTGAGTTACCACACAATTTGTTTTCGTTTCTAGTTTAATTTATTTTTATGTTTCTTTTTTGTTTCTTTAAAACTCCCAATTTCATTTCAATCTAGATCATGTACTGCCAGACTTATTGTCGAGAAATTGCTGTGAAAAATCGTCATCATCATCATCATCGGCGGTCGCAAAGAATCGCATTTCCGCACCGCCACTATACCAATTCGTAGGACAAGATGAAAACGATATCCTGCCGCCGCCGCCGTTACGCCCGCAACGCAGTAAACGCTATTTAGACTTTTCTGGCAATAAGACAGCCAGCGGAGAGACGACGGCATATGACTTTTATGCGAAAACCTCACCGCTGTTCAATAAGATTCCTGGCCAATTGCAACATCATCCGTCTGCCTGTCAACGAGAAATGGAATTTCTAATACCCCATCCGCCAGGACAACAGAGCAAGCAAACTCCTGCGCTCAGCAGACACGCCATGATAACGAATGAATCCAATAAGCTTTTCGTATCGCGTTATTCTCAGCAAAATCCTCTGGCAATGAATCAAAATCATGAGGAAGACGATGTGCTGCAACGAGTGGTGCTTCGAGGTGCTGGATCAAAGGGTGGCACAAACCCCCAACAACCGCATACACCTCATCCCAATAAGATGTCAAAGAAGCAGTTGAAAATCGCCCAGGCTCAGTTGGATAAGTTAACGCAAATCAATATTCACTTACATGGTATGTCTAGCCTATGCTTGGTATAGCTCCAAGATTCCTCTTTCCTCTCACACAACACATTCAAGTACACATATGCACACAAACTGTATCCCGCTATACCCGCCCTTGTTCCAACTTAGCCAACACACCACACCTCCAGCTATGAAACTAATAAATTTTATCTGTAGTGGGTTACTCGAATTCCGTCCTATTTAATAAGATACTAGCCGTCTCGTTATATATACATCATAAGGATAACGCAGCAATATAGACCATTTGTGTTGTATATAGATAGCAGGTTGCCTTGTGTACATATATGGTTTTATAAATTTTATTTTATCCTTGACAGCGCTCTTCTCGGCCGTCGAACATGGTCACTTGGATAAGGCACGAACGATATTGGAGTCCACGGACGTCGATGTAAATAGGTAGGTACCTACTTGAACAATACACTTTTTTTGTCCTTCCAAGGAACGTAGTTATTTAAAAGAGAGAAAAAAAAGTCATACTTCCTCAGATACGGATGTGCAAATCTGAAGTACTTCCTCTCAAGTTTGCTTTCTTGTATTTTTTTATGATTAAATAAACTGAACCGGGTGAGCCCATCAAAAAGGAAAAGGTTAGGCCTCCCGAGTGTTTTGTTGATGTTATCTCTTAGGCCGATGTGGGGCAGAAGTTGGGAACATAAATTGCTATCATATTTTAGAAGGACATGTAACTAATACCGTCGAGGATGTGAGGGAAACACGAAGAAAAAAACTGTCAAAAACTAATTGAAAGCAATAAGATGGTCATTAATTTTGTGCTTCATGTTTTTAAGTTCAAGTAAAGGCAAAGGGTATTGAAGAAGTTAATAAAAAAAAGAACAAGATAATCGGCCCTAGGGAGGTATGCATTTACTCTGTCAGAGGCTCAAATTACATTTGAGGTATATGTTTTCGGAAAAGAAAACGCTTCACTACAAATCGTAAACCAATTTCTGTCGGAGGATATCGGAATCTAGCTGTCAAAAATTCAACTAAAAGATGCACTTCAACGTAATTTGTCGATACAAAATTTCGGAAAGATATTCCGAATAGCTGTTCGGACGAATACCTCGAAGCCAAAATCCTCCAAATCGTATAAAATCGGAGAATTTATCGTTCCGATGGATACCAGATGGCAGAATGACTTTGAAAAATGCTAGTGAGCGCATTTTTGGATTTTTAAATACTCCAAAGTTTTCTGTTGGTTAGGTCACACGATCTTGTTGGCTGATTGATTTCACCGAACCGCTAAATTGAATAAAGCCAAGTTTGACTGTCGCCTACATAAATGTCCTTAAGAAAAAGGTTGTTGAACTTAATTTGACCTCGTAGTTTTCAGAAAACACGCCGAGACCCTCAGGAGAAACTAGGAATAGAAAGGCGACACTGCAAACTGCCCGAAAAATTGCTTGACTTGAACGTTTTTGTGCGTAACTAAATTTAAAAGGAGCTGCTGCTCTCTCACCTGTCAACTTTGACAGCTTATTGGAAATACAACGTGGAGTTTTCGAGTAAAGAGCTTATTAGAAAATAAGTAGAGTCATTTGTACTGTACACCAAACTGTCACCCAGAGAGAATGGAATAGCCACAAAGAACAAACTACTCTCTATAGAATTTGGTGATTTTGATGATAAGAGTACGCAGTCTTATAATGTTTAGAATGTTTGCAAAATGTTCGTAATTTAAGTCAATAGAAAATGAAACCCCCGGCGAGAAATCTAAAGATTGAGTAACTCGCTGCAGTTAACGACGATCTCGTTGGGGGACCACCAAGTTTAGATCCAGGACCGATCTCAAGAGTCTGCCGAGTCTCTACCTTGCATTTACTACCTCCTCTGCAATCGTTTGTCGTCGTATTAAGACTGCAGCAGGTCGGTTTGGGCCTAGCTTCTTGGTAATACAAGATTGACTTCTAACTTAATTTTCTTGTGGAAGCTTTTTCCTTTTTAGACTCATAGACCTGATAATGACTCATTATTCATGACTTGCCTAAGTGGGCAATATTTCCGCTAAAATCTTTCATAGTCTGATATGTAATAAAATACGAATATAAAGCAGGTTAATAGGAAACACTGAAAAGAGTCTTCTTGCGGGAATTTCTACTGCAAGTTTGACACCTTGAGGCTGCTCATAGAAAAGGATTGTCGATTTCTAATAAGTTGAAGGGTAAGTGGTGAAGCCTATTAGTTGTCTGCAGTCTTTTCTGTTAAGCGACAGTAAGATCGCTGACTTCCGAACTCACCATGCCCAATATTTTTTCTAACAATAGTCAGTATTTACAAGAAGCTCTTGAATTAATTTTAATTGATTTCGACTTTCCAAAAAGAATAGAATAAATAGAAGGCTAGCTGAGAGCAAAAACGAAGAAGAACCTTAAAGCTGCAGAGTCGTTGGGGGAAATTATTAAATAAAATCATTGACAGTTGTTAATTTAGGTGTAGTGAAATTGACGCAATCAAAATAAATACAATGTAGTGAATTTAAGGCCGACTTTTATTTCATTATAAGAACATATTTTATTGTAAAAGGCTGTCACTGACATGAATTTGTCCGCCTTTAGTGTTTCTGTCAAAAGTCAGGGGCCAAACTTGCAATCAATTTGTTTATTCAACGCCGCCATGCCTACGTCCAGCTGCCTCGTATTCGATCTGATCATTTCCTTAGAAAACCAGTGTCGCATCACATCAGCGATATGCCAGATGAGGGAATTTTTCCCAAAACGGAAAATCTGGCATCACTACATCACATGCTTCTCTTTCGTTGCGCTCCAACAGAGAAAACGACACACAGTGCTTTCAGAGCACTCCAAAAAAAAAAACAATGGCTGCCCATATTTTTCGATTTTTCATTCAAAATTTGATAAAACTTGTTAAAATTTGTTCCGAAGTTCAGCTTCTGAATGAAGTAGAAATCTGAGTGCTGATATAAAATCTTGATGAAATTTTTGGCTCCATTGAGTTTTCCTTTTTGTGTTGAATTGATTAAGAATTATTTTTGTATGGTCAAGTTAAAGGCAACGAACTTGAAAAAATAAGCGTCTTGGTCAAAAATGATCACGAAAAGTAGGCGTGGCTGTTAAAGACATTGCCTAAAGCCTCTCCGGAGTCTTAAAAAACATTGAAGAAAAATGTGATTAATATCTGTCCAGTATTTTTCGCGATAATGGGTAACAGACATAAAACCACCTTCGTAGGTATGAGTAGATTGGTCGTTCTTTTAACAATTGTTCAGACGATTTTGCAGCATTAAATTTCTACGTCCAAAGGCTGTTTCTTAGTTGATGAGTCCTACTTACATATTATGCTAACTCGATCCAACTGGTTCACCAATCTCAAGGTCATCCTCTATTGCCTTCTCTGACCCTGGCGAAACTTTGATGTCCACATCCATAGAAATATTTCCCAGCCATCTCAGTCGATTTATGTGAAGAGATACAAAGATGTATGTAGGTATATCCAAACAAAACAAAATTTGCATTTGAACAGATTTAGAATTGTGAAAAACCGATTAATCTTTCCGTAAGCGAACCTTTTTCAATTCAATCATTGTGTTGATTCAACTAATAAAACATATGCAGAAATTATCACCTAAAGCCGCCTTTATCACATAGATACATTCCTTTTTTGTTACGAAACCATATGGCGGCGTTCCGGCGATAATTGGCATAACACGCACGACTAATTAATCATGAAATACCCAGAAAACATTTTGTTTAATGCTGGGGATTAATGAATGATGTACCATTAGAATTATTAAAATTTTCACGTTCCAAATGGATGTACATTGCATAAATACATTGTAGATAAACAAATGCTGCGCTGAGAGTGGACACAAATGACTGCATGAAAATGATCAGATTAAATGATTTACACCTCAAAACCATTGTGGGGCAGTGAGTAATTCATGCACTTTTGCATTCGAATGGAAACCCAGAGTCGGAAGTATGATAATGAAATTTGAAATTTATCTGAGTGCAAACTATGCACAATTGTAATTTTGTATGCCAAAGATAACATTTGTTTTCATTCGGGCCAAATGAGCTGTAGAGATTACTTCCATTTTAAAGTCAGTGGGCACATTCACAAACTAAATGTTCTTAAATCGTCTAGTTTGGGCTGGATACCAAAAAAATAGATTGATCGGGAACGTCACTTTTCCTACGTTAGCCACATATGCAAACTGTCAACTTAGTACTCAGTCACGAATTTCTTAACTAGATTCGTCTGCGTCCCCTCCATAAACGTCAACTGAAACAGCCCATGTGACCGCTAGGCCAATCAAAACTCAGATACATCAAGTCAGTCAGCTGTCAGACTTACTAAACTAGATACTTGACGGGACGCCCAGTTTATGTTTCGTTTCCTGTCATTCCATTTGACAGTTGTCAATAATTGTTTCATGATTGCAAGAAGGAATGCAAAGGAATGCAACTTTTGTGTATTTTTTTAAATAATACGTACATAATTCGTGTTAAGCGAGGAGTCTCGGGTACGATCCCCGAAAAAAAACAAATTACATCTTTAGATTTTCTTTCGAATGCGCCGCCACCTGTCGGAAACACTTGACAAACATCAGAGATTAAAACTGTCATGAAATATTTTCTCAATTAGCCAAACTCACACAAAACGAATGGTTGCAAGAAGCTAGGCGTAGGGTCCCTTTAGGACCTGTTGCGCCATCCATTTATTTGAATTTTTTACACAAACCTCTTGTGAGTAATTTTTTTCAATTATGGAGCTTCTGACAAAGTGCCAGGGTTTTCGAATGTCTGCAATAGTTCACAAGTTGGACTTTATGTGGATGGTAGATCTGACGATATTGATATTGACAAAAAGATTTTGTTGTGAAGAGTTTTTGAGGAGTTTGCTTCCTTTTCATATTTGAACGAACAAAACGAAGTTTGGGTACAATAGTCTTAGGTTTTCTGTAGATTTGCGCAAAATGTATGAACTAAACTATTTCGCATATTTGGACTTGCTTTTGAATATGTCTAATCACCAAACTAGAAGATTATAGAATTGCTTAGAGTCCCTCCTGCTCTCGGCGGGCCACCCAATCCTTCGTCAAACACGTCGACGTTTGTGTGGTAATTAATCCTTCTCGCTGCTTTCCAATACGTACGGTCAAAACAGTTGCAAGTGCATCTTTTTGTTCCATTTCAGTTGCTCGAATAAAAAAAAAACATTTTTAATTTGTCTGATAATGCCTGTCAACGGATCTGCAAATTTTTTTGTAAACAAACATCTGCCAACCGTGTGAACTGATAATTTTCGACAAATTATTGCCAGGCCAACAACCTGACAGTGAAATTTTCAGAGTTTGGACAAAATCTGGCAATCGCGCGAAGTGACAATTTAGCATTGTAAGGTAGTTCGCTATTGTCAGGTCATTTGCAATTCATTATCAGATCATTTGTAGACCTGACAATATTGGTAGATCTGGCAATCGTCTGAACATAGCTTTACATAAATATGTATACATCGCACGTCATTCGGGACAAGGCTAAATAACGAAACGTCAACGTTAAATCGCGTCAAATAGGGGTTTTCACTAAATTTCAAGTAAATGGTATTGATAGAGGAAGGGTCAATGTGTTTAATTTCATATTTCATATTTCATATTTTTTAGGACCTGTAATCCAATAAAATAAAGGAGCTCCTTTAAGGTAGAGCCTTCCCTGTTGCAAAAACAATTAAATCCGCAATATTTCCCTCATTTCTGCAATTCACTACTTAATTGCAAACAAGAGCAACAACTCCACCTTGTGGGATCATTCAACTGACAGATGTAGAACAGATGAGTGTGATTTTAACTAGGTGGCGCGATGTGTCCTACAGTTGTGGGTTTAAAGTAAAAGAGTTTCTTTTCAATTATAATTTTAGTTTTATTTTTATCCACTTTCTGTTTTTGATTAACTGCGTTGAAAAACGAATTGGGTGGTAGCTAAAAGACAGATGCAGTTACAAAAGTTTGAATAAGTTTTACAGCATCTGTTGATGACATGTCGAAGAAAGGGTTTCTTACAAAACAGCAAAGTAAATGTTTCTGTTTGTGACTTGAAGGTAGTCGATTATGTGAAAATCTATTGCCACAATATGCTAGGGTGGTGCATTTTGACACCTCTAAATTATATCCTATGATACTTCCCAAATTCATTTCTTTATGATTATGAATTAGTAAGAATTGACGCCAGCATAATAAACTGGCATTAGCAACGTTTAAAAAAGTAGTAACGCAAAACTGGAGCTTCAAATGACCCGAAAACTTTAATCTATCGTGTAAAACATAAACATCTTGTTTAAAATATAATTTATGTAATATAATTTTTACTTCTGCGCTTAACAGAGAAATTTATACGTACTGTAACAGCCTTGACATTAAGTGCTCGTTTTTCTAGAAAAAAATACATCAAATTGTTGCCTGTAAAACCTAGATCCACTGGCACTTTAGTAGAGCTCTTGCAAATTGAAACATTGTAATTATACAACCCCACAAGTAACAAGTAGGTAGTTAAATGCCGCCTTAAACTTTATGCACAACAATATCTCACCTTATTTGAGTTTCTCCTTTTCGGTTCTATTCCAATGAAGCCAAAGTCAGATTGTTTATCTCAGAATATAAACCGGAAACTAGTTTTATGGCTTTGTTCTTGCCAAGAGAATGTTATCCCTAACGCGATTCCACTGCCAGAGGAATTGCAATAAGTTTCCGGCTTAAAATCACCCATCCCTAGAGGGCTGTTTACCTATACATTAAACCATACCAATCGATATGCAGAAGGCACAAGGTAAATCTCCACTCTCATGTGGAAGTTCATTTGTATTTTATAACGAAACGATATAGCTCATAGGGTAGATGGTAGTCGAAATGAAAATTGAATTCGCATCATGAAATCCATAATCCTTCCGGTATTTCTGTCGGACATTAAAATGGAATAATATCTTTGTATTAATAATAAATTGGGCAACCTTTAAAAATGTAAGCAATAAAGTTTTAGCACTCCTCAAGCCCTCTTTTATCGATCGAACCCTTTGCCGTTTCATATTTAGGAGTACTTGGGAATCCTTATCGACTGATGGATGCTGAATGAGGTTCTGCTAGTGAAATTATTTACTAAAATTAATCCTGTTTTAAATTCCCTCCGCCTTTTTCTAAATTAGGCATGAAGGACTTCCATCAATGAAGAGAAGCCGTTCCGCGTGGTGATGTTTTTGTTTACTGAGCTACAAGTGGGGTTCTTTGTTCTACTTTCAGCACATCCATTCATCCCGTAAGGATACATATTTTATAAGGAAATAAACATAGTTTAATCCCTAAACATTTAAACAGTCCCCGGTGGTCTTTAGATGCAAAAATAAGAGCTTATTTCTGCGCTCCGCAATGTGAATCCATGGGGACTCGAGTATTATATCTGTTTATGTAGTGCATTCCTTTGTTGTCTTATATTTCCAAATGCACTTGTAAATCATCTTCTGCAAAGCATTCATTGAGACGAATACAAGCGTACTCTGTGATACTTGATAGGATTTGATTAGGGAAAATGTACTGAAGTGCCTTTCATTCAAAAGCGGTGCGTTGTGCCGACGGCAAGCAATATCATTTAGATGAGGCGCAGTTACAAGCAAATAGTATTAGATTTAATAATTCCAAAGCACTACTATAGATGATAACTAGCTCATTGTGTTTGCATTTCTAAACCACGAGTACGTGAGCTGCTATCAAGTGCACCAATTAAAGTGACAAATAGTAGTTGCATTTTGCCGAGTGTGTTCGTATTGGATTAAGTTCGCGTACTCCTCCGTGGCAAGCACTTAAAATATGTCAAGTCAAACACAAAATATTGAGCTAAACTCTATCAGGGTACGGAATATGTAAGTAGGTACTCAAAAACTGCGTAGTACATAAACATTTTCTGACAGATCATACAAGTTAGGTTTTGAATTACTTTTTTGAAGCACAGAGACGATAAAATGCATAGCTCTGGTGGTCAATTTATAGATCCGATTATCAAATATCTCAATTGTCCACTACAACTGCCATATGCCGTGTGGAACGTAGCGCCATCTTGTTGAAAGTAAATCGTGTCGGAATAACTGTCATCCATATTTTTAAACAAAAAACCCTTAATCATGGCGCTATGACTATTTCCAATGGAACTCTGTACTAATTTTTGAAGAACTAAGGTTCAGTGATGCCAACTCTGTTTTTCTATATGTAGTAGAATCTGTAGTACCAATTTAATTTATTACCAAATTTGTTAAGCCAAAAATGAGCCTCATCGTTGAACACGAAGTCGCCAATCCACGAATGATTTTTAAACAAAATTTATGATGACTTTCCCCAGACTACAGTGACAGTAAATGTCAAAGTGCCAATAAATGTCAAGCCATTTGTATAAGTTATATCTAAAAGGAAAAGCAAATACTCTCAAAACGTATATATTTTAAATAGAAGTGGGATCATGAAATTTGTAAACAGAGCAATCTACCAGTGAACTCCACCACAAAAGACTAATGGAGTCCATCGCGCTGTCAAATTTTATACATAAATAGGCGTAGGCAAATATTTAGACTTAAACAAAACATATTGGTCGCGTTCCTCTGCCCGCTAGACGTGTAGCAGAAAATATCCCAGACGAAGGAACGCTCGCGCTAGAACTCAGTGCCCTGCCAGCGGCAAATTTGGCAAATGTTTGAACAATTTTCCTTTAACTGGTCGTTTTTTCTCCCTCTCTTTCAATGCAACGGGTAGTTTTGCGCTAAATTCGAAATTTCCCTGAAAGGGATATTTCAAAAAAAGTGCTATATGTCCGCCAATGGTGAAATGTAAATTTTTTTTCATGAAGTTTGACATGCCGCTTTTCATCTAGCGGGCAGTGGAACGCAGCCATTCGCTTGATTTGTTTTTCTTGGGACGATTGTGCAGAGATGCCAATATGTTGTGAAAAAGCCAGGACACTATAACCGTAGAATTTCTACCATTGGGAGAAGTTTAGTTATACCTAAAACCGACACATTGCGTAGTTTCACTCGTTGTTATCGCAATCGCACAATTTGACTAATTTTGACTAATTTATTTAATGTGGTCTTTCAATGTCATTTTTTGAAGGGAAATTTTGTAGACTTCGACATTCAATTTGAATTAAAACTTATTTGCTCACAGCAATTCCTAACATTTCAGACGTCAGTCTCTACTAGTGTTTCATGTTTTGAAGTTTAATTGGGTTTGTAGCGGTAATAATGATTCAATTCGCGGAAAGTGTTTGCAATTGTAAATATATATTGCTATTTTAAGTAGTTTCAGTGTTTCTTGTCATTGTAAAAATAGCACCTTTGTATTTCCAAATAGATACTTCAAAATTATTAATTTTATTTTCTAAAGTT
Organism: Cheilosia pagana; assembly: GCA_936431705.1. Classification (NCBI taxonomy): domain Eukaryota; kingdom Metazoa; phylum Arthropoda; class Insecta; order Diptera; family Syrphidae; genus Cheilosia; species Cheilosia pagana. The sequence continues at coordinate 113,169,268 of OW386166.1, forward strand.
TTTGAAATTTAACTTGAAAATCTGTAGGAGACTGAAAATTGAACTAAGGTTGTAAGGAGTCTATTGACAAAATAAAAATGTTAAACATTTACATAATTAAAAAAATTAAAATCAGATTAAACTTATATATTCTTAAATAATGTATTTATGACAATTCTTTAATAATTATTAACTACTCATATGTAACTTTTAAAATGTTTTACACTTTTATTTTGTGTCTTTTCTTTTAGTATTAACGCAGATGGTTTATCCCCACTAGATGTCGCTGTACTGAGCAATAATAGATCGATGACGAAAATGTTACTTCAACATGGTGCTATCGAAGGATCACAGTGTAAGTTTAAATTTAGATTATTATAAATCGTGTCAAATACCTCAAGTGTAATGCAGTGAAAGGAAAACCTTGCTAAACTCTGGGCAAGGGCCTTAAGGTTTCTAATGAATACCAAACGTTATATCAACTGCCATACCACCTCTCTTGGAAACTTCTGACATACAACGGACGGTATAACTTTCCTTCTTTAAACGTTTGGATGCTGCAAAAAATTGTACGTACTTTACATTCGTCTCGACAAGAAAAGTCACAACACAAGCGTGAGTTCCAAGCGTGAGACCTGTTCCGCTCACAATTTTTTACGACGATACATGAGGATCAGGGGCGGAACCACAAAATACTTATGTGCTATTTCTTGGTTTGGATCTTTTTCTACTACGGACATTGGGCACATTTAAAAACTTAGTCGTCTTAAGTCGACTAGATTGGTCTGGAATAGATGTAACCTGAACGCAAAACCTAGATTGGTCGGGAACGTCACTTTTCCTACGTTAGTCATAAATGCGAACTGTCACTTAGTACTCAGTCACGAATTTCTTGACAAGATTCGTCGGCTACCCCTCCATAAACGTCAACTGACATAGCTGCCCATGTGACAGATCTAGGCCAATTAAAACTGAGATACATCAAGTCAGTCAGCTGTCAGACTTACTAAACTTGATACTTGAACGTCCCCATTGCATCTACTACCGACATTCGACTGTTTATAAATAACAGTTTGTGTCAGCTGTCACCTGTCTGAGTGCTGCCATTTTGAACAAAAGCTTGTTCTTATTTCTACAGAAATGAGATCTACCAATTGCAACTCGCTTCATGCAAGACTTACCTAGTTTGGCCACACTCATGTGACGTTTGACTATAGCAACAAGTTTCCACATAATGCGGTCAAACAACATGACCTAAGGCAATCAAAATCCGAGATGATTAACCTCAAAAGCCAATACAAAAATTAAAACAAATATTCTGCTGTTTTGTGGACCCCCAGATGTGATCTAGGTATATAGTAAAAAGGTTAACGAAAATGAAGTGATGGTCGTTACATATTTTTTTGTTCCTTTAAATGACAACTAAAATCTATAAAATGGAAAAGATTTTATTTTTATGTACACCCAGATGACCCTGCTTTATTTTACTGATTTTTTTTGTCTCCATCAATTCTTGAACTGTAAAGGATGTCCTTCTCAAAGCACCACGCTATCCATTACGATTACGAGTGACCCTTTTTTTGGGTTGGTTTTTGATACAAATTCTTTTATTTTATGCAAACTTACCCTCTCGCCTGGAAATACATATTTCTTTCTACTCAATAACATTTGACAGAAAAAGACTTTCAATAAATCTGACACATAGTCGGAGAAAGTGTGAACTTTGGGGAGCTTTGCAATACCAATTATTATTACAGTCATAAATATAACACGCCCCCCACGCAGGCTTACACTGATAATTTAATTTTAAGTTCATGTTTAATGTCATCATCGGTACGAATGTCTGTATAGATAATGTCATAATGTGCAGTTACAGCAGCACCCATGTACGAGTGTCATATTTATTTTATCAATTGCTCGATATCAATTCACCCAGTGGGCCACCACCTGCAGTGAGGTGTGCGAAAATATAATTTCATTTACGCGGAAAAGGATAAATATTGAGCAATTGATGATGCCGTACACGTACCCACCGATGTACATTAACCCTTTAAGTGAAATATTGGGTGACACATAGTGCGCTATGAGTGTGTGTGTATGGGTGTAACACTTGCTGGTAATTCACGCAGCTCCGTTTAATATTTTCGAGGATTTTCCAGTTTAAAGGGCAGTTGAAAATAAATTGTGAGCATCCTCCCTCCAAAGGGTGGCGCTGTCTGTTTTGGCGGCGCCAGGTGTGTCATAATGAAACGAAATTGGAATTCATTTCGGAGGAGTTTTGTTTTTATTTTTTTTAAATGGGATTTCCGCTGATTTAACTGGTTGGGGATTTTGTCCTTATTTTTGGTGCAAGCTGTTAAAATACATTTTTATTCTTCGCAGAGTGTTTTTAAATAGAAATAGTTGGAGGAAAAGTGACATCGATATTTTTCCCAAAGAAACATGGAAAAGTTTGACATTGTCAAAGAAGTGTCAACCGGAAGGGTTTCGTTAACAAAAAATTATTCTTTGTTGATAACGCAGAGTATGATCATGCAGTTTGAAATTATTTAAAAGTGAAAAAACATAAACAGTGGCAACACTGTTTCCATTGCTATTTTACAAAGTTTTCACCGCAAAAGCTAAAGTTTTCTTTACTGTTATGTTAGAGAGTTTCCACGGAGTTATTCGACTGAAAATTTATCAACGAAAAAGAGATTCTCGCACAACAACGAACCGTTGATTTTTGTTTTGGCTTGGCGCTCCTCCCATCTTAAGTATTTTCCCGCCACTCAACGTATTGTCAATCACGTACAGGGACAAACAATGCAAAGTGGAAGGGGAGTGACGTTTCCAAAACGAAACTGTGCACAGTTGGCCCTCCTTTTTTGTCGAGCTATCAGCGCATACGAGTAGCTGCAATGAACATCAATTTCCTGCAAGTCATAGAAACGCATCTGTATCGTTAGCATCGTTTGGCGTACCAAAGGTCAACCTATCCATCACGCAGTTTGTGACAGAGACAATGCAAAAACGCATAATGTATGCTTTGACGCAATAAAAAAAAGGAAACAAACTATACACACTCAAATCTTTTGGTCAGCTTGTTACAAATTTAAATTAATTTAGCAAATTAATTACAATGTTGCCTCACACTCCCTGGACGACTAAGTTTCACCACAAAAATTCATAAAACCCAGCAGCAGTAACAATGAATTTTTTTTTGTATCGTATTTTTGAAATCATCCGAAAATATGAAAAGCGCTAGGGATTCCTTCAAAGGCACGTGCCCTTAGTTATAACTTTCCTCTTAAAAGCGTCCTCGTCTCACTTCAAACTGGTGGGAAAAATTCTGAAGGACGTTAATCGGATATATAGCAATTTGCGGGTTGAAAGGGTATATGTAACCTAACAATCATCGATGTTCGTTTGATCCTATATTTTCAAAGGGAATCCTTTAGTAAATTGCTTAATAGATTTTCTCCATAACACTCAACATATGTCTTGGAGTGGTCTCAAGGACTCAGAGATTCTCGAAAACTTATTATATTACGTTGGTTGTATCTTCATTTCTTTGTGCGATAACCCATAATATTTTGAGGATATTTCTATTTCAAAGTGCGCGACGAATAATCATCGCGTCGCTTGTTGTGTAAAGGACTCTGACGGCAAGTAGTGCTTCTCATGAGTGGAGATATATCATTTGATGGATTTAATTCATCACCTTTTTGGAGAGTGGTTGCATTGCTGGGTGCGTTTTGTCCAAAAGTACTCTTAGGACGTCAGAAAGCTGTCAGCGACTTAGTTCTCACTGTCTCAAAGCTGCTTGCTATCTTATTTTTGCTTCAATATAGTTCGCGTCCTTGAAAAACTGTTAAGGCTCTCCCAAACCCACGCGACTTATTCGCAGCGACAGCGAGACGACAATTTCGACTTTGAATGCGACAAGGAAATTCGCAAGCCTGCCAAGAACGAAGCGTCGTGTCAGTATGTGTCAGTTACCAGCTCAATCAGTTTTTCAGTTTATGCCATCGCAGAAAAAAAAACAAAAATGACAGATACGCACAGCTACCTAGACCGCGACAACGACAAAAACGCTGCCAACAGCGAATATAAAAAAATCGCTGCACTTTAATCGCCGTCGCACTGACGTGAATGTGGGTTTTCTCATATAATGACATGTTTATATAATTTGACAGGCGAAAGTTTCGCTATCGCTGCTAGTTGTGCACTTAAGTCCTTGCCTGCTATAGGGAAGTTCACTTTCGTGTTAGATATACCTACATATTTACACCTGTATTAATAAACACTGCGTAAAAGTTATCAAGTGGTTACTCAGGAGATACGTCAAATTTTTGTATGCCAATTGCCATCTGACGTCTACTAGCTAACTTACTGGTGCACATTTGTTTACATTGCGGCGGTTAATGTTTCTTAACTTTTTACACTCAAATATATTCAGTAGGTTTTAACTATTTTCACTAAATACCAACAACCAGTTTGACAGTTCTTTCCCTATTTGACATTTTAATCGGAGGAGTTCTTTTTAACAATTAAGTTTATGGCAGCATTTTTATAGGTGAGTCCGCACATATTTTGCGATTAAGTTTGACTCCTTTTATCTGCCAGAATTCAAAACTCACTTAACTCCATTATACCTGTCATTCTGAATTTTTTGTTTGGCTCCAACTGTTACTCACTTTAGGCACGTCTTCACACTTTTTTATTCACTAAATTTCGTTACACGAAATGATATTTAAATTAAAGATACCCTACATCAAGCGGTAAAGTAGACGATTCGGTCGAATTTTACGAGCTATAAGGCTGTTTTATCACCTGTTTATTGTAGGTTTGCCACATGGCTACTAACGCAAAGGCGTACCAAGTTAAAGTTGCGTGTTCTTCAATACACACAAACTTTTACTTCTTACGCGTAGGTATATTTGTAAAAGAATTTGTTGTTTTCGAAAGTAAATCTCTTATTACTTTGTGTTACACGTTACTCTACTTAAAAATGTATAAATGGTTCGTGACCTCTATTTATCATCGCGTTGTAAGGCTTTTTGTTTGTTAAGGCTTATACCATTCACATGGCAACATTAAAGCATTAAAGTACAGCTTACGTACGCTGGTAAAAGTAGTATGTTTTTGTAACGCTCGTAAAGTTAAAAGAATTATCGCTTTTAATCGTTATGCTCATTTAAGGCGCATATCTTTCGATAACTTCAAAAGCGGCCACCACATTTTGAACGCTCGGATACCCAATTTATGTAAAACGTCAACCAATTTTGTCTGGACTAGCTATCCGAACGCGTTAACTGAGTAAGTTGAGTAGTTGTTGATTCACGCCGTTTAATTTTGAATTTTGCCACTTCAAAATGGCAACTGAGTATTGACTTTTCCTTGTTGACTACCGCTCCATAAACGTCAACTAAAAAAACTAATCACGTGCCCAATCTGGGCCAATAAAACTCAAATACATCAAGTCAGTCAGCTGTCAGACTTATTAACTAGAAATTCGAACTTCGTCATTACGTTTTCCTTTCCAAAGCGCATAATGCAATTATAAATGGCCGCCAACAGCTCTACTTAGTTTATGCTTGAACCAGTGTGAACTCGGCAACCAACAGTTTATAATATGAATATGCCAAAGAAAAAAAAACAAAGTTCTTTCACTTTTACAATGTAATTAAGATCCCGCTGTCAATTTTCTTTAATAGTCACTGACCGATGTATATTCGTTGCAAAAATGACATTGCGTCAGTCATAAAATACTGTTTCTTCTATTTTGTTTAATGTTTACTGACCGGCGATGCATATTCGTTGTCAAAACGACGTTACTTCAATCATCACATTCCTTCCAATCGGACAGTTTCATCGCATAATATGACACTGCGGCTGTGGTATTTCTCGATTGAGTGAATTGGTCCCAAGGTTTTTCCAATTAATTGATAAAATTTTCACTTCAGATCATAAAATCAAAATAGCGTGTTCAATTACACGGTTGAGTGTTACGAGAACACATGACTCAACATCTGGAGCATAGACAAATTTATTTTTATATGGGAGATTTTGTTCTAAAAATAAAACCAGTACTTTAAGTTTCTTGATAAGTTTTTTGTTTGATCCCTCCCAACTACATTTGCGCAATTTTCCTCATGCTTTGCTCTGTTTGGAACTAAAAAAAGGCGAACCGAATTTATTTAGCTACCACTGAACGTTGGTTTAATTTAATATTGGGGAAAAGCTAATTTTATTACATCGATTGTTCTAGTAATTCACTTAATGTGTAACAAAGCAGTATTGATTTTATTTCCACTTGTCAGTTGTCATAAATAATTAACTACTGTCTGCTTTCACAGATCCCTCTATTTTCATAATTCAATAGATCACTTAACGTAACTTCTAGTACAATCTGGTGTCGTGAGTAATCTAATCCTTTCTGCTTTAATTATTTATGATAATAAATTTAATTTTCAGTAACAACTTTTCACAAACTTTTCATCCATATTGCAGTATTACAGTTTCGTATTCGCCTCTGTTCTGATTTCTGAACTAAATAAACGCCTTATACGGATTATGCAGAACAGATCTGGCAACAAAACAGGGCACATTCAAAAATCTAGTTATCTTATCTGTGCTAGAAGTACCCTAAAAGCAAAAACTAGATTGTTCGGTCACATACGTCAGCCACATACACGAACTGTCAACTAAGTACTCAATCATGAATTTCTTGACTAGATTCGTCGGCTACCCCTCCATAAACGGCAACAGGAAAAGCTATTCACTTGACCGATCTAGGCCAATCAAAACTGAGACTCATCACGTCAGCCAGCTGTCAGAATTTCTTTACTAGATACTTAGACGTTTATTATAATGCAAATCTCAGCAAACCAATGGAAAGAAGATAAATGCTCAATAAAACAATGTACAGTAACTTGCTTAGAATCAGCCTGTAGGTATGCAAGCATTTTTTGATAAAGTGCTTTAAACAGATTATTTTGATGTATGTCTCGACTTTTGTTTTGTTTACTGCTCGCTGACACTGATTAAATCGAACTTAACTCCTCCAAAGGCAATCCCACTTGAAAAAAATATAAATGACGTGAATATCGGATGTGTCAAGTTGAGTGTTGTTGCAACTGCGAGCTAAAGATTCTACTGTACTTTGCTTTACTAAGAAAAATGATCAATGAACTCAATAAACTGCGATGACCTTTCTCTCTGTATTCGTGGGTGTTCATGAAAATTCATCCCTACCGGCATTCAACTTTATCTTACGATATTGTGAAAACTTTACAACTTTCTTGCTCTTCAAAGACGCATCAATTGTTTTCCACTGGCAGCGTGTATTGTTCACCAGCATCTTTGAAAACGTCACACATAATAATACTGAAACTCAAGCCTGAGTAGATTCTTTCAAAGAATATGATCCAAAGTAGACCAGTGACAGTGATGATATTGACATCTATCATGTTCTCAGAGAACTCAGACAGAAATAGCTTTGTTTTCGTGTATAGCAACTTATTATTGTCCTTGGTAAGATAATACAGTCTTTTACGAGCAACTATTAGACAAAAAAGAAAAAACACCCCAACTGGCAGTTCAATAAACGTCAGTATTTGCCGAAATGACATATTGTCACGTTAAGTTCTCGTGTGAAGTCTGTCGTCTATGGGCACAGGCAATGCAAACTTGTCACTGCAAAAAAGATTCGTCACCAAAATAGATCATAAACAAAAGCAATATGAATTGAACAAGAAAAAGAAGGGGGGATGTAATTATTGTCTCTTCTTGACCTTTAATTACGAGTAGCAGAGCGAAATGATTCCGCCAAATGTCATCATCTAGTGGGTCATAAACAGACATTGTGACTTTATTATGTGCGCCCACGCTTTTGCCCCACTCCGACCGATATAAACCAATTAACGACTTTTAATAGACACGTTCATTGCATTCAATTTATTGCAGGAATTAATTACGAGAAATATGTATTTTCTCTTTTGTCCGTCGAACAATTGCACAAAATGTGCATGTAAGTGAATTTTCAAAAATTAAATAGTGAAACGCCCATCAACAAAATCGATATTTCAATTGAAAATATAAAAATATATGGCTCGGCTTGTGTCTTGTAACAATTGAGAATATAAATCTGGTAATAGAAATACGAAGAAAAGGAGATTAAAGGAACTTTAAACACAGTACCTACGGATGCGGTACAGTAACAGGACAACCGTCGTCGTTAGCAAATGAAATGGCGACGACATGCTGCTGGGAAACTTGTCCATTTGTAGTGATTTTCCTTTAATGTCAGACACAGAGACTCGTGTCGTACATACTGATTGTAAAATCATTCAAGTTCGACAGCCGTTTGATTGAATGTAATCTTGGAGAACGCCTTCGGCGATGAAATGGAGTATCTAATTTGGCACAAAAAAGGTATTATTCACCTTCTCAGGTATGGCATATATAGAATGAAGATTGCCCAAATGGGAGGGCTTTGTAATTTAAACATCTTTAAATGGCTAAGAATTGGGTAGAAGATTGAAGTTAGTTTTCAAAAGGTCAACGCTGGGGACAATCAAATACGTCTCGGAATCGTTTTCAAATAGCAATTGCTTTTTCCGAGACCCTTCAAATTGCTGCACCTTCTACATGAACAGATTTAAGTCACCCACAGCAGATTGACTGTTTGATTAGTGAATACAAGACCCAAAGACAGTTTGTTACAGAAATTCAACTCAATTTTAAAACTTCATTCAACGGTCTCCTGACTCGTGAAGAGTCTCTACGTCGCAGCCTTCCATCCTTTGCGATCCCAGGCACTGAAACCCGCTTAGTCTTTGGTCTGCAACATGGAGGATCGGCCTTCCCCGTCTTTTTGAACCTTGATCCTGTAGAGAGCATTATTGTTCATTCGCTTAATGTGGGCGAGTCAAAAGCTGTCTTTCTTTCGTCCCCGTTACGGCTATAGGATAAGCCAAATAAAAAAATATCCTTTGTTAAATACAACAAAGGCTTAACCTGGATAATTATCTGGGTTAACAGCTACGCGGGGATAGAGAAAAGTGTAACCAACACACATTTGTGTATGTTATCGATAACTTGTATGGAAATTTCATAAATGACATTTGACAAAAATTGAAATTTGAAAAAATGTCTTAGCAAGCGGACGTATAAAGGTAAATTACTAAGAAATGTAATATCTGAAACAATACACAATAACGGGATTCACTTAAACGCGTAAAACCCTCATAAACTGCGTTAACTGCAGAAATTTGCCACCTCGAAAGTTAACTGTCAGATTTTGTATAGAGAATAGTTTACGCAGGCCTCATAATTTTCTGCGATCAATTTGACTGCAAATTACGCAAATTTTCAAATGTCAAACTGTGACAAGCAGTCGTGTGAATTGTTTTTCATTTAGAGTTGCAGCAATGACGGTAAGAATTTATTTAAATATATAGTTATTTTATTGCTTTATGGTTATTTGAAGCAAAACGAAAATTTAAATTTAAACGAAATCGCTTGAACTCAACTCTCAGTTGGTCGGAAGTCTAAGTACAGCTGAGTTTGACAAGAGACTTGACAGTCGATTTACGCGAAATACGGAATGACATTTTCGAGGGGTGTTTACGGAAAGCATCGCAGAATTTTATGCATTTACGAGCTGCATAAAATTATGAGATTAAGTGAATACCCTTAATATGTTATTGAGTAAACTAGATTCATTTTTCATTTTAATTAAAATTTGTAGGTACCTCATTTCGTTAGAATTTTCCATTAATAACATTTTGTCAGATTAATGCGTTGCCAGGACATGGTTTTATTTTTCGATGTTCCTTTTTTTCGCTATCTTTGATAGAGACGCTGATAGTGACGAAGGAAACACAGCAGGTGACTTTTCTTTCACTACATTCAACCACATCTAAGTTCAGCTTATATGGTTGACGGTTCACCTAATATTCGCTTCGTTGATATTATTTATCATTTTTCAATATCCATTGTTCTCCAGCAGCATCATGCGTCATAATAATTCATTTCCTTGACTCATGGGCTGTTTTCTGTCTATTATGACGTTTCATACAATTCGTTGATGTTGTGTGGCCGCTCTTGTTGACAGGATAATGGTTGCTTTTGCACTCATTATGTCTGTTTCTTTACAAATTTCTTTGAACTTAATTTGAAACAACTGTCAGTCGCCTAAAAATTGACAGCTGATTTAAATTTGTTGTTCTATTTGGCATTTGGCATTTATGAACTATCTGTCATTTTTCACAGGTTAAAGCTGGTACGCTGTTCAAGTGAAGTGAAATTTTCACTGCTCTCCAAAAAGTGCTGTGCAAATGAGAGTGAAATTTTCACGCCGAAATGTCAAAAATTTAATGCGACGGACAATAAAAGATAAGTGAAATTGCTTAAGTAACGCCCTCTACAAATCACTTTTTGAACAACTCTTTTTCACTCGAACAGCATACTGCCTAGTGAAATCTTCACGTGGAAAGTTCATTTTGACATTTCGCAGTGAAAATTTTGTATGAAAAATTGGATTTTACTACATAAGCGTTCCCTAACTTTTGCGTAAGTTTCCCTCTCTGAGAGAGAATTCATCCCCTCCACTGCTATTTTGAAAGTATTTTCCATTTTTACTACAAAAGTACAGGAACAGACCTATTCACAAGTAAAGCTATTTTTGACATTTCTCTCCGAATATTTCCAAATGCGACATTGACAGATAGCTGAGTTTTGTCAAAGCCGGCAATGTCATTCGCGTATGCAAGTAATTGCACAGACTTGTGGAAAATTGTTTCCTTGTGAGTCTCAAGAAGTTAAAAATGACAGCGCACTAAAATAATTTCTACTCTTAAGGTCTCGGACAGTTTTGAGAATATTTCCGTACTTAATATAGAACAGAACCGCCAATTTGACAGGAATGCGAAGGCGCAGTGGCTTAGTGGTTCGTGTGTTGGACTTATAAGCGGGGTTTGATCCCCGGAAAAACGATTTTTTTCCACTGCGCCACCTCTCGCTAACGTCTGACAACACCCGAGAGTAAAACTGTCATGAAACGGCATGGATGTAGATCTCTTCCATTCGTTCCAAAAATGAAAAACTTACACAAAACGAATGGTTATGAAAAGATAGGCTTAGCCTCTCGCCATCGATGCTCAACTGCTATTTGGCCCTCGGCTCTTGATGCTGGTTGCAAAGGTCTTCTGGTTAAAAGTGTATTAAATTCAACGTTCTGAAACTGAAAACAACAAGATTACGAGTACTGACCCAATGTAGCTTCTCCTCGATCCTGATTTATAAATACATAATCCATCTACTGCACATGGCACGCTGTTCATTATTAAATCTCTATTTCCATATCTGTCTGAAACCGAATTTCGCATATCCATCAAATCGTTTCCCCCGAAAAAATCAAACCAATTCACTCCCATTTATGAATTCCCCCATCTATTCATGCGAAATTAGGCATTCCCTATACCACTTGCCCAATTCCATTGAAGCCAATTTAAATTCCAAGTCAGCTCTATATACAACTTGCTAATGTGCGCCGCTGAGACCAAAGGACCCATCCATGTATACAAAAGCCTAGGACTAGTAAAAAGTTTTCAAAAACTTTTCACCAACCACCCCCGATAGGGCAGCTGTGCTAAATTTATTCCGTGACGAATGTCAGCAGCATTTTGCTCTTGGCCCAAAACAGCCCTCTCTCTTATGCTATTATAATTATAACGAGGTAATTTCCATCCCTTAATGCGCGCCTAGCCAAGCGCTGCCATTTATATTAACGACTGACCTTAAGTAGTTGGACGGGCTCCAACGAAAACGCCACAACGCCACTTTGTTTTGTCCACGACTTCTTTTGGAACAAGAACAAAATCAGGAGCAAGAGCTAGACCGCACCATACTTGGGTATTGTTTACACGATTGCATGCCATTCGGCCCGGAGATATTGTTTTGAAATTCAATGATGGACCGTTTCCTCTTTCCAGTTTCCACGGACTCGTTGGGCATTAAATTGAACGGACTCCTGCAAGATGCCGAAAGCCGGATACAGGATCTGAGTGGATGCGAGGGCTTCGCACAGACGACAGCGTTTAGCAGCACACGTTCCTCCATATCCAGCATTATTATCGGTGAGTTGTGGCACCACGAGGACTGTCACTGATGACGTGAAGGGGGTGGGGAATTATTTTACAAAATTGCTTCCTTATTCCATCATAACCTTCCACCTTACCCCTTTGGGCATTCCAGTTTGTGTGTGTTTGTGTTGTGTACCCGAATTCATCCAATTTAACTAACTCCTGTTTTACCTGTGTGTGTGTGTGTTCTTGTTTGTGTGCAATTGCAGGTAATAGCGGACCTTCGGTGACAGGCTGCACTGGGACCGAAACAGATAAACAAATTGGAATTTGGGAACGACGTGTGAAAGGATTGCGACGCATGCTGCTCGGCTGGGATCAGGCACGTCCCCCAGACGCCCCAACGGCCGTCTGTGTTGATGTCACCGGGATAACTTCCATCATGGTGCGAATTGTGGAGCCACTTGAAGGTGCTATTGGCACTAAATTCAAAGGTAACTTGTTATCCTGTCGCCTGTTGTGTTTGGTGTGTGTAATTTATCCAATTTCAGTGCAATGGTCAACCAGGGCCGATTTCAGCAATGTGGTCGGCGAACGCGAGATACTCGAGTGGAATAGCTTCCAGGGAACAATGGGCGCCAACTGTAGGATAAGTGATTTAACTCAGGGCCGAAGGTATTTCATTCGCGCGTGCTGTGGCAACGTCAAGGACTGGGGTCCATCCAAGTTGTCCGTGCCAGCCAGTGTTGTCCCATCGAGTAAGATTGCAACCCCCATTAGTCATCGACCCTTTTTCTATATAACAAATCAAATCCCTTAGCTTGGCGCGACCTAACCGACCGAGACGACCGCTTTACGGGACGGCTACGCATCCTGGACAATCTGTTCACCGCTGTGCGCTTGGCCAGACCGGGAGATGCCTCCGAACTGACTCTGGAGTCATCGGCGGCACATCGAAGGAATCCCAAGAAGAAGACCAGCATTAAGCAACTCTTCTCGGTGACGTCAAAGTTTCAAAAGCATCTCAGGCGGTTCGTATATCTCTATATGATCTCAAAAAATATCCCTAAACTTTCCATTTGATTGCAGGGGCATCTACCTGGCGTGCATATTGTATTACGAGGACAAAGTATTGGTTACCAGCGAAGATTGCTTACCTGTAATTGAGATTGATGAGACCTATCCCAGCACACTGTACAGCGACTATCATTGGCTTATGAAGGTGAGTGCTAAGGACACTTGAGAGTGTCAGTGTGGGGCAGCATGTTGAGGGGGCGGCTCATCAAGAGGATGAATAATGGATTCGGCTGTTAAAGTGACAACAAGTGGCATTGTGTCTGAATTGAAGTAACTCTGAGCTGAAATGTTTTTCCCATCGAAGGGTCGTTACGAGTATTAGTGCGAAATTTGTCAAGTCAAGAACTTGATGAGGACAGACAGAATGCTGTGGCTAATGGCGGCCACGGGTCACTGAATTCTATCTAATTGGCATTGAGTTGAAGCAACAAATGTCAAAGGCTGTCGGTAACCGCACAGATGGAATCTGTTTGACAAGTTGCACTCAATTTCGAGGTGTAGGGAACGATTGCAGTAGCAATAGATTGGAGATATCTTTCAAGAGCTCTTAGAGAGCTTTCCAAGCCTACCAACATTTGGTGACAGGTCCTACCGTCCTACGACTACCTAATTGAAATGACAACCGTGCCTGACTTTAGATCATATTGTTGCAAATTTGTGGGTAATGCTTTTCTTATAGTGAACAGAAGATTCACACCGCAAGTAAAACACCGCAAGAAAAACAACTCAGAGCGCAAATTCACGCACCGCCTCCAACGGGTTAACGGAGTATAATAAGTTGTACAGCCTCCTTAAAGGAACTTTGAAATCGAAATTTAGGGTTACATCTTTGAGGAATAATGCGTGGAAAATAAACGTTGATAACCATGAAGACTACCGGGCATTGTCCCAAAAGCTTAATACCGAAAAAATCCAGTGGTATACTTTCGAAGTAAAGTCAGAAAGGCCACATCGTGTAGTAGCAAGGGGACTCCATCCCTCATGTACCAAAGAAGAGGTTATAAACGACCTCCAAGCTAAAGGGTTTAAAATTCTTGATGCCGTTAATATCATCAAGAAGGAGATGCAACAGAGGGATGAAAACAAGGATATCCTGGTAAGGCGTGGACTTCCGCTCTTCATGCTTACCTTCGATAGGTCTAACTCTCGAGAAACTTGAGGAACAAAGCAAAATAAATAAAATTATTCTCGATCGGCTGGTTTAGCTCGAAAATAATTCACTAAAAACGCGTACTTCAAATACAAGATGAATGAAAAACCAATGTTAAAAATATGCACTTGGAATGCAAACGGACTTTTGCAAAAACTCGACGAATTGGAGTTATTCATACGTGAGAAAGATCTTGACATCTGCTTGATTACTGAAACTCACGTGAAAAAGGGATCGAATTTAAAAATAAGAGGCTATAATGATTTCCACGCTTGTCACCCTTCGGGAAACGCGAGAGGTGGATCATCATTGTTCATTAAAGACTGCATTGAACAATACGAAGACCTGAAGATCGAGCTCGAAACTATGCAAGTGTACACGATTAGAGTAAAATATAGTCAGCGCACTCTTAGAATTTCATCTATCTACTGTCCACCACGTTCCGCGCTGGATAAAAGTGACTATACTAACTTGCTTAAATCGCTCAAACCAAATTTCATTATTGGTGGTGATTTTAACGCGAAACACACGTTCTGGGGTTCTAGATACATCTCGCGAAAAGCTAGAATGCTCTTTGGGGCAGGTATGGAGTACAGTTTCGATTTCCACTCGACGGGCAAACCGATGAACTGGGTACTCATTCCGTATCTTTTAAAACGATAATCGTCCGCGCGATAGTAGTCGACGATCTCGTCAACAATTTGCTTTCCGTAACTCTATCACTATCGTCTCGTCTCTCGATTATTTGGTATAAAGTTTGAGAACATTATTTCACAAAGCTTGAGAGCTTTCCGGATCTCTGTAGCTCACAAACTGTAGTTTGTTAAACGATTTCGCTTGAAGTGATTGGTGAATGTATCCTAGACGGCAACCGCCTGTCAGTTTTATTATTTTCAAAACCATCAAAAATGCTTTTTCTGATAGATGAAAGCTTTGAATAAAACTTCTTAGGTAAAAAAATGTGGGATGAATTGCAATTTTAAATGCTGATAGCCGTGATTGCTTGGAGAAAGTGATATTTATGTTTCTTAGTACATTGTTTTTGTTTTTTGTGTAAATACATAAAGAAATCAATATCTGCACAACGCATTTTTTATTTCATCCCTTATCTCCTTCATCCGGTTGGTTCCAATTCCAACTTGCACATTCTTCGTTTAGGTAGTTGTCATCGCCAAGTTTTCGTTTTCAATTGCCGTAATGTTATCTTGAACATCACAATCATTTAAAGTATTACGAAGTCAATTTTCAGAACAAAATTCATGAAAAATATTCCAAATGTCGGGAAATATACACATATCAATGCAAGACGATACCTCTTTAGCTATCGCGCAAACGCTATCGTCTTGACGATAGTAGTCTGTCGATTATTGAGTTACGTGAAGCAAATGTTGAATCGTCTAAACGATATCACCCGGACGATAGACGATTATTAAAGTTACGGAGAGCAAAGCTATCGTCGAAACGCTATCGTCTGACGATAATCGACATACGGAGTCAGTGCCCTGGCCAACGGATACTTCAAAAACACCTGATCTGATCGATTTTTTCATCGTGAAAGGAATATCTACCAACCACATTAAAGTTGAAGAGAGCTTTAATCTGTCATGTGATCATTCAACGGTTATTTTAACATTGAGCGTAAAACTAGTCAATAACCTAGAACCAGCGAGATTAACTGGTAGAACTTGACAAATATCACCCTCCACTGTTTTTATCTTTTGTATATGACAGTGTTAACTTTAAAATTGACCGCTTGACGCAGCGCAAATTCAACTTTCGTAAAGCTAATTTCGAAAAATTTTCCGATCTTATCGGTAATGTTCATTTCGACTTTATTCATGACAAAACAGTTAATATTGATGTTGCTACTGCTACCTTCTACTCTCAAATCTATGACTGTTTTCTTAAATCTGTCCCTGTCACAGCTCAAAAAAATGTTACTTCTTCCCCTCCCTGGTACAACAAGGAACTTCGCTCGCTTCGCAACAAACGAAATAAATTATGGAAAACATATCTCCGATCCAGATCTGTGTCTGATTACTCAAACTATTTTTTAATCTTTAATAACTTTTCCACGATGTGCGAGACTCTCTACTCCAAATACCTTGTCCGTACCCAGCGTGACCTTATTTCTAACCCCAAACGGTTTTTCCAGTTTATTAACACTAAAAGGAAATCGGACGGGTATCCCCAAACTTTAAAATTTTCTAATTGTTCGTCTACAGATCCTAAAATAATCACCAACCTTTTCGCTGATTTCTTCAGTAAGGATTTCGTTAATGAAGACGTTGAGCCCGACCCTAACTACTTCAGTTACTTGAATGACTGCGCTCAAACGTCTCTTATATCCATAAGAATAAGTTTGTCATCGGTAGTTGAAAAAATTAACCTCCTCAAGGACGACTATTCCTCCGGTCCAGATGGTGTCCCTGCAATAGTTTTAAAGAAATGTCTTAATAAATTAGCGCTGCCCCTTTCTGCTCTTTTCCAGCTTTCTATTAGACAAGGTGTTTTTCCTAAACTATGGAAGGAATCATATATCATTCCTATCCACAAAAAGGGGTGTAAGGGTGATATCTCGAATTACAGACCCATTGCTAAACTCTCTTGCATACCAAAGCTCTTTGAAAGCATTGTTTACGATACAATGTTCTTCCATTGTAAATCAATTCTCTTTTCAAAGCAAAATGGGTTTGTAAAGGGCAGATCTACTACCACAAACCTTACGGAATTTGTGTCTAACACGTTATGTGCCTTAGAAAATGGTAAAGAAGTAGATGTTGTGGCTACCGACTTTAGCAAGGCATTTGATAAAATCTCTCATAAGCTCATAATCTTCAAACTTAAAGCAATCGGATTCCCACCGCTGTTTGTTTCATGGATTAAATCTTATTTAGAAAATCGCAAGTATAGTGTACTTTTTAGATATTCGGTTTCTAATCCATTCATAGCATCCTCTCGCGTACCACAGGGAAGCCATTTAGGACCTTTGATTTTCAATTTAACTTTAAACGATGTAGTGCGTGTTATTTTGCTCTCTGATCTGGAGATTTATGCAGACGACATGAGATTCTCTAAGCAAATATCATGCACTGCTGACTCTCTATCACTTCAAACTGACCTAAACCACTTCTACACTTGGTGTCAAAATAATAGCTTGGAGCTTAACGTGAAAAAATGTCAAGCCATCACTTTCTCTCGTAAACGCCCTTCCCTGCCTCAAAGATCTTATTTTATTAACAACGAGCTTGTATCCACTGTTTCTCTAATTCGTGATCTAGGCATTATCTGCGACGCTCAACTTAACTTCCGTGCTCACATCGACAACATTATTAGCAGAGCTAACTCAGCACTCGGATTTGTTAAACGTTGGTCAAAGGAGTTTTCTAACCCCTTCGTCACTAAATCCCTTTATATGACATTTGTAAGACCACTTCTCGAATATGCCAGCCAGGTCTGGTCACCTTACCATCAAGCTCATATCCTGAGAATCGAAGCTGTCCAGCGTAGATTCATTCGCTTTGCCTTACGTGGGCTAGGTTGGGATGACCCACTCAATTTACCTCCCTACGAGAATCGCTTAAAGCTGCTCAATTTAAAAACTCTTAGGACTCGTCGTGATATCGCTGATATAGTTTTTGTTCATCAATTATTATCTGGAAACATAGATTGCCCACATCTTCTCCATCAGATCTCCTTGAACACAAATCCTCGTCGATTAAGATCAATTCCCTTTTTCCATCTTCCCCATCACCGTACTGACTATGGCCAGCACGAACCTTTAACAAGAATGCTCAGCAAAGCAAATAAGTTTCCCTATGCATTTGACTTAAACTGCTCCAAATCAACCCTAAAACAAGCGCTTCATAACTTTCATTGACCACTTTATTAATCTAATTGCTTTTTGTATTTTGTATTTTTTTATTTATATTTTTGTATTTTTAGTATTAAGTTAACTAGATTGTTTAAGATTTTTAGCGCTTGTATTAAGCAAATTAAAATTAAAATTAAAAATTAAAAATTAAATTAAAATTAACAACTAACTGGGAAGGTTTTAGGAACGGAATTGAAGGCAATATTGAACTGAGCGTCCCTCTCACGACACCCTATGAACTTGAGGTTGAAGCCAAAAACAGCTTACGATATCCTCCTGAAATAAAAGAAAAAAGGAAGGCGCGTAGAAAATGGCAACAGAGTGGCGCTCCGCAACATAAAGCACATTTAAATTATTTGTGCAATTTGTTGAAGACGAATATTAAGGATTTTAAAAATCGTGCGATAGGTTCTTACCTTGAAAGTTTAACTATAAAAACTATAAAAAACACTAAGAGGCCCAAAATCCCAGCGCCGCCAATAAAAATAAATCAAAATAAATGGGCAAGGGAAGATAAGGAAAAAGCGGATGTTTTTGCAGCTTATCTAGAAGAAACCTTTAAACCGTACGATGGTCAAGCGGTTAACGATAATATTAATATAAATAGGGAGGAATTAATATCTGACGATTTAACACTCAAAAGTGCAACGCTAAGGGAACTAAAACGTGAAATCGAATCTCTAAAACCTAAGAAAGCACCTGGGTATGATTTGATCACCGGAAAAGTCCTCAAAGTCCTACCAAGAAACTAATTAAGCTTCTTCATATTATAAATGCCGCGCTCAGACTAAAACACGTGCCGAGCCAATGGAAAGTTGCGGAGGTCATAATGGTTTTAAAACCAGGAAAACCGCCAAATGAAGTCAAATCGTATAGACCAATTTCCCTTCTTCCAGTAATATCCAAAGTTTTCGAGAGAATATTGCTAAGGCGCCTACAACCGACCAAATTATTGGGAATGACACTCGACGCAAAGCTGAAATGGAATTCGCATGTGAAAATGCAACGTAAAGAACTCGATATCAAATATAGAGAAGTGTACTGGTTACTCGGAAAACATTCCCAGCTCAGTGCCGAGAACAAACTGCTTTTATACAAGCAAGTGGTAAAGCCGGTGTGGACCTACGGTGTACAGCTTTGGGGTTGTACCAAGAAAACGAATGCAAATGTTTTACAAACTTTTCAAAATAAAGTGCTTAGAGAAATTGTACAAGCATGATGGTATATTAGAAACGACGATATCCACAGGGATCTTGGAATTCCAACAATCGAAGCTGAAAGTAGAAGCTTCGTGAAAAAGCATAGAAACCGACTAACCGGACATATCAACAATACAGTCCGACAAATTTTGGGTGAGAGCAATTTACTGTGCCGTCTACAAAGAACGAAACCGTTCGACTTGGCAAGATAAAATATACCCGCGTCTAAATTGCGGAACATGCAGGATCTTTCACTGGAAAGTAACCTGCCAAAAGTTATTATTTCGTGATAGAAAAATTGCTTGATAAGTTATATCTTAGTTGCAGTATCTAACAACCTATTGAAGGGTAGTGTTTTTAGTCAGTAACAATCTGACACTACTATGAGCACGCGATTCAAGAAAGATTTTCCACGTTGTCCTCTACTTGCCAACTGTCAGTCTCTCCGAAATGTCAAGTGCTATCAAAAAGCATAGGGTAAATGGCGTTTTGGTTCTTAACTTCGTGTTCACCTCTGTCGACAACTCGTAACAATATATTCCATACAATTCCAAACATTTAAACGCTTCTTTTCAATTCCAGGTCGCCTGCAACTGGGAAGACGTCAAATCACTGCGCACCGACATGGAACGCCATCTAACGTCGGCGGTGCATTTCCGAACGAAACTACTTTCGGCTGTTGCACATCTGCAATCGGCCCTTTGTCTAACCGATCTTGGTCAATTGTACCACAAACCGTTGCGAGATTCTCACGGCACCGTAGTCCTGTGCTGTGTCAACTCGGTGAAAACTCAAAAATCCGTATCGGTCCTCAACTCACGCTGGCTACCTGTAAATAAGATGCAAAAGAAAATCACAGCTCTACACGAGGACTACAACATCAACGAGATACTTATATCTTCCATTAGCGATCAGATACTCTATCATCAGACATCAACAACGAAAATAAATCCGGGCCTCTATTTGGGCTATCTGAAGATGCAATGCTCTGTGGATCAGATTCAAGTGGTGGTGCCGGTGAAAACGCCCAACGTTCTGCCGCACGGAAAGGTTCGCGACAACTCGCACATAACCGCCGACGAGTGGGAGATACTCAACAAACGTACACGATCCGATACGTTGCCACTGGAATTCAGTCCGAATCCAGAGGCGATGACAGAGGTGCAAAGGATATTCTTGCACGACATTACGACGGCTGCGCATACGTTGTTCAAGCACATGAATATCCGCCCTGAGGAGGCGCTCACTCACCGGCTGTACGATATTGAGGTGATTGAAATGACCAAGGACGTGAGCTTCCTTATTATCTGTCCACCGGTGGAGTCCTCGTGTGCCGTGCCGGGCCAGACTGAGTTGCTGCTGCAGCGCGACGATTTGCTTAGTTTGACGATTCAAGCCTTTGAAATGATTCACCTGCGAACCTACCAAAACGGTATTATTCAGAAGTATTCGCGACTGTCGTGCATTCTAGAGTTGGACACTGCCCTGGCCAATCATTCGCATCGTGAGGCATTCTCAACGAGTGAGCTGCAAACGGCTAAGGAGCGTCTTTCGAAGCTGCAGGAGCTCACCTCAAATTTGAACTCGGTTTGGAAGAGCGTCCGCTGGCTGATGGACGTAATCGCATTCGCGCGCGACCGCAGCTGCAATCCCACAGTCACTATGAAGGAGATCTTGGATTTCGAGAAGATCGTCGAGGACAATGTGGACAGTTCTGTCTGTGAGAATAATAACTGCCACCTGCTGCAGCTACCTGTTCGAGATGCAAAGTTCAGTAAGAGTGGTCCCGGGCGTGGATCGTGGCCAGGACCAGCGGCGAATTCTCATCTCAATTCCGAGTGCTACCTAGCAGCTGAGCACTCTAAATCTGAACAAAATCTGGGGTCGGTTCAGCCTCAGCAGTTCTTGCATCCCAAGGCGAACTCGAAAAATGAAGAGTCCACCCGGAAGAACAGCGCGGACTCAACTTGTTCGCAGTACACGCAGAGCTACTACTCAACCGGAGGTGAGAACAGTGAAATCGTAGTCTACCGCATGCCGCCGTCCCGCTCAGAGGATACCCTGTCGGCCAGTCAAAAGCTGAACAACCTACACTACAGAAAACGTACTACGGTTCCAAGTGTTCAGAGTGCGGGAGCCACCTCGAATTCAGCTCCCTACCTGTCGGTCAGTGCACGCAGCAGCAACTGTCAATCGAATAAGACCGACTCTCTGCAAAGTCTCTCAAGTGATTCAGAAACAGCGTCCTACCCGATTGCGCAGAGGGTTAAGCTCAAGACAACCGCCGCCCTGAAGGATGGAGGGCTCTTTCTCAAGTCAACGCTTAATGCTTTGCAATCCGAAATCAAAGGCAGTGATGCAAAGGCTCACAGCTCCGAACCGTCCTCACCAGTGTCCAATAAATCGAACAGACGTCCAGCGCCACGTCAAGCCAGCGAAGAAGACCGCAACGCAGCTAGTTCGACAATTACGGCCTCGCTGACCACTGCCGCGAGTGCAACCAGCAGCGCCCAACAAACTGGGATTATTCAGGTGTACACAGCTTATGACACCGGCCTGGCTAGTGGCACCAGTTTGAAACTACATGTTACACCGAAGACGACGGCAAGAGAGGTCATCAATTTGGTGGTGAAGCAAATCAATATGGCTGCTGTTCTCAAGGGCAACAATGGACCAATATACACCGCTGACAAGTTGAGCAACTTTTGCTTGGTAGCTGTAATAGGTGCGAGGGAGCGTTGCCTGCGCGATGACTTCAAGCCACTGCAATTGCAGAATCCCTGGAAGAAGGGGCGATTGTATGTGCGACAGAAGCACGAACTGTTGGCCGCCATTGAGCACTCGAATCGAAAATCGCATCTTATTTAGGAAAGTCTCGATATGAATAGGAAACGCTTAGCGTGTGACTGTGTAGCAAAGGTAGTGTCAGGTTTTAGGTTTTTGTGAAGATTATCCCGCTTTAGTCGTCCTTTCATTAATTATAGTGCAAAAGACCTGGGGTCGAATCGCGTCGTCGGTGAACGAGAATTAAGTTGATTTTACATGTGAAATAAAAACAAATTCCGTCACGTAAAGCTGGTTCACGGATGACGCGATTCGACCCCTAAAATTTCTGTAACATATGACAGTTGGTTGTGAATACAACTAGTTTTGTAGACGATTCTATTTCGATTTTGTGCATGGAATAAAATGCTAAAACTCGCAGTATTCATTTATATGATATGTGGGTAAACTTTTACATGAAAATGTGATAAATAGTGACGTTTGTACATGCGACATGCCCAAAAGCGACATCTAGCAGAAGTTGATAGAGCGCTATAACAAATGCTTAGATGTCATTTTTTGTATAACAATTGACATTAGTTTGAAGTTTCGCTAATAATCTAGCAGCCAATAGAAAGCGGACATTGACACCTTCCGACTTTTAGGCTTTTGGGTAGATCTGCAGATTTTCCATATCATATGGTATGAAAAAAACGTAGCAATTTCTTTTACTAAAAAGAAATGTCAAAATCTAAGCATTTGACATGTTTCGTATGAATAAAACCGATTTGAGTTTTTGACATGTTCGAAAAGCGGCGCCACTAACAGTAGCTACCAAATTTTGGTGACTTAGCTTACAAAATGTTTAGATAAAATCATTCCTAAGGCTTTTAGGTTATATTTAAACAAAATACTATTCAAATACTTCTTGAACTAATCTTGAGTGTCTAAAAATATGTCCCAAATGCTAGAGATCGCCTGAACGGAAGCAATTCCAGGCACCTTACGACGAAATGAAACATCTCCAGGCTATTTGCAATAAACAATTACGTTTCCAGATGCAAGGTTGAGCTCTAGGTTTAATTTTTTCACTTCTGTTCAATTTTCCACAAAAGGCTTTACACTTTCAAATTCAAATTTACAGTGAAGTAAATGCTATGTTCGAATTTTCGAAATTATTGCTATTACTTTGCTAACATCCTCTTACTGAAAGAAAATTACATTTTTTATTCATACGACCCAATATCACAACTTTTATTTATAATTCGCAAAACGGATCTAACAAACGACAACGAACGTAATGTGGTCTATATTGAAAATGTCAGTGTTGATTACAGTCAGTGTCAAAACACATTTCAAGAACATGTGACTTTTCTATTCCAATTTTCTTTCATAATAGGCCTGTTCCTTTACTTTTGTAGCAAAAATTGAAAAGACTGTCAAAATGTCAGTGGAGGGGATGAATTCTCTCTCAGAGAGGGAAACTTACGAAAAGTTAAGGAACGTTTTTGTAGTAACCTGTGAAAAATGGCAGATACTTCATAAATGCCAAATGCCAAATAGAACAACAAATTCAAATCAGCTGTCAATTTTCAGGCGACTGACAGTTGTTTCAATTCTTACGCAAAGAAATTTGTTGAGTAAAAACTAGTAAGAGGGGAAATATCTTGCTCTCTCGAAAAAAATTCTTAAAAATTCAATTAAAGGAACAGACCTAAAGACTTTATAGTATTAGAGCTTATGGCGTTTTCAATTGAAAAAAAAATGTCCCTTTCTATCAAAAGAACGAATCTAGAAATGATGTTTCTATGTTTTTTTATATTTCATTGAAAAAAAAAACACTTCCAGGTCAATACTTAACACGACAGAAAAGTCTGAAATACTTTTTAAGAATTGCCCTGAACTCATCACTACACACTTGTCAAATGTCAGATGTCAATGTTTAATGTTTTTTTAGAAACGAGTTTAGCACTTTATTGGAATTATTGATTCCAAAATATAAAAATAATCCTTCAAAATGTTATTAAAATATTTTGATGTAGTCCACAAGAATCAATAGGTTTGTTTGACGTGGCTAGCACTAGTGCCCACTAGTCCGCACTGAGAAGTGTCAGCTAATTTTCCCAACTGTCCAAAACCCTGCATTACTTGAAAATTCGGCTACTATATCGAACGCAAAATATGCTGCGCTGAAGTTTTACATTGAAAAATGAATGACAGCAAGCAAAATGACAGCAAAACTCAGCACTGAATTCTTGCTAAGACAAATTAGGGCTCAGTTTGCTTTTTCTCTAAACTGTCATAATTATGCGAACTTTTAGGAAGGAAGTGGTAAGAAACATAACCAAATAATGCTACTGTCAACCAAAACCAATGTTAATATTTTTTATCTTGCTGTCAATCTGTTTTTTGCACTATAATACGTTTTTTAAATATATTTAATCAATTGGAAGCCTCTACCTTTGCTACTGATACAGACATCCTAATAAAAAGAAATTAAACATGCCTACAAATATTTTTTTATAACATAGTCCAGCTCAAATTTAAATGTCAATGCTACTACAAAACTAATGCACGTACGAGTATACCTGTATTAATATTCATACATCTGCTTTAGTTATGATGACCAATTCCAGAACTAGACTGACTTTCATAGATTCTAACACGAGAGAATTGGGTCTCTCTCATTAACGACTACTCTACTCGACTATTCAATCACTCAAAAACACCACTAGTTAAGACAGACAAAACTAAAAATTATACGTCAATTAGGTAAATGAAAATTCGGCGCAAATTCGCCATGCCTAGTTGGATAGAATATATTTAACATTAAAAATTAATTTAACTGATTCTCCGAGGTTCTATGAACTTGTATACTATATTAATACGCATGTTATTATAAAAAAAACAAATGTTATTTTTATAAGTATGTATGTTTTCCTAGCAGATAATAAAATGTATAAATAAATAAAATGCAAAAACCACAAACGAATAAAATATTAATGCTCCGCACTCGTATTCAATGGTAAGAAGTGAACACTTCTCGATTTTTTCATCCCTAAATAATTTAAAACAACACCCCGCAAACAAAAAAAAAATTGTTCTCCTTGTCTCGTCCCTAGTTGCTGTTGTTGAATATATATTAAATTGTTGAAAAGTTAAATGTTAAAACTACTATATTCAATTTGTGCTGCTAAATATATATTTAACTATAAAGTCTTGTTATTCTTGCTGTTGTTCATGTTACATTTAGAGAACAAAACATAAATGTGTGTGTCTGTAGTAGAGTCTAAAAAGAACAATATTATTAACTGTTTAGGGTTAGAACCAGCATAGATGGTGTGTGTCTTCGATAACAAATTTATCGATTGAGGTGTATTCTTGCCAATTTTTGGAATCGAGTGCACAATACATAAAATAAAACGAAGTAACTGAAAAACTACTCATACTAAACAACAAAAAAAACATTAATACTTGAATCGAACGTTGAGTCTTATGATTAATTTAATTTTAAAACAGGTTATATTAAAATGGTGAACCTTAAGAGTAAATAAAGAAGAATACAAACGAATTTTATTGCGTTAGTGATATGTAGCTATTATAATGTGTATTTGTTTGGAGTCTAAAAGGATATTGAATTATATAAAGTTTTGTTTTAGAATATTGTTAATAAATCAATTACTACGGTTAAGTACATGACATGCATTATGTTGATAAAAATACATATATACTATGTACATGTGTGTTAATTATATATAAATATATATAGATATGTGTATGTGTATTTCAAGAAGAGACACCGAACCAAAATAGTTTTATGTAAATTTATATAAGTGTAATCTATGTTTAGTATTATATTATATAAATACAAAAATTCCGTGAGGGAAATAAAATGACTAATAATAAAATGCAATACACAATAGAAAGTTGTTTAATTTTTAAGAGCGGTCAAGATGAAAGATGACTGCGAAATGTGCCCATTAAAAAGGTACCTAATGATGAGATGAAGTAGTAAGTGTGGGGAAATACGAGCGTAACAAAAAATTAAACGCATCAAAGGCGGGTGGTTAAAGTGAGGCTTCTGAAAATCTTAATAACAACAATTAGGTAGACTTCTACAAGTGGGTCCACTCTTTTTCGAGGTACGATAAAAGTAGGTACTTACGTGGGAAAAAGAAGCGTAACAAAAATTGAAACGCGATAGGTATATATAATTTTCTGCTTTGTTTTGCTAAAATTTGAATTTGTGCTTAAATGCATCCCTGTAGTTTTGAATTATTTCGCATCGCTGTCAGAGTAATAATACATCAGTAAGTAGTAATATCACATCACACATCAGTAAGTAGCGAACGGATCTGTTGTTATCTAATACTGGGGGCCAACTATGTAATTTGATTCTTCTTTCGATTCTATTCGGAAGTTTTTCCGATTCTTTTTTCAAATAGAACAGTTCTATATCTATAATGCTTGAAGCTTGACCAATTAAGATCTTATTACCTACATAATACCTACTTTCGTAATTCGGTGAGATAACGACGCCTAGTTTCAATGGTTATCTCACCCTGAGCGGCTCATCGCCTGTTTCTAATTATTTTGAATAATTGTGATTCATAAATTAAATATAATCTACATAAATATAAAAATGGTGTAAAAAATGTATAGTAATTCATCAATTGAGAACGGCTGGGCCGATTTGGCTCAAAT
Source organism: Cheilosia pagana (assembly GCA_936431705.1). Lineage (NCBI taxonomy): Eukaryota > Metazoa > Arthropoda > Insecta > Diptera > Syrphidae > Cheilosia > Cheilosia pagana. The sequence continues at coordinate 113,196,085 of OW386166.1, forward strand.
TTTTTTTTCAGTGGTTCGTTATTAGCAGAAGAATATTACGAAAGAAAATGTTGGAAAAATCCTCTGAGAAAGTCGGGAAATTTGAAAAATTAATTTTTTTTTGTATGGAATTTTTTCTGCAATTGTTCCGTAAAGGCTTTTAGAATAGAAAAATAGAAAATTCTTTGGTGAACATTAGAGGCCCTGCACCCTTCGATTCGCTGCGTACTGTAGATGGTGTACAGTGCGCCACTTTTCGGGAGGCTTACGTACTCGACGCCCGCCGATGCTACTTTTTCTATGCCAGTGAATCAAATTTGTACATTGTTTGCGATCATCAAAGCGACATTTCATCCCTCGAACCCGACTACGATGTGGCCGACGACAGTTCGCACGACAACTTCGAATTTCGATCTTGAAATTAACGACGAGATGCGCAACGAAGCGAATGAGGGTTCTTGACGATGAAAAGGGAGGCATTTACTTTCTCGATGCTCCCGCTGGGACAGGCAAGACATTCTTCATTTCGTTGATTCGTCATCCCGAAATCTACTGCTGTCGATATACTCAATGCATGCCTAAAATCATCTTTTTTGTGGAGGCATATAAAGAAGTTGAAATTGACCACGAACATAAGAACGACCAATCGGCTGCTAAGTTCTCCAGACAACTGCTGGCATTTGGCAATGGCCAAATTTTGTTGATGTTTCGACTGGATTGATATTGAACGGGCATTCGCTGGACAATTGCATTCGTACAAATCCGTGACCGCGTAACGGACGAGGATGAAGCGACCGGAGCGGAGTTTTTGAACTTGCTTGATGTGCCAGGAACTCCGCCGCAGTTTACAGCTGAAGATGGGACCTGCAAATCATCCGAAATTGTGCAAAGGTACGCGGTTGTTCGTCCAGAAACTGATGAACAATTTGATTCAAGCGACGATCAGCATCATCATTCCAACTGATCTTCTGACGTTGCCTGTTCCCGTGTTGTGTTGGCAAACCGTCTTCGTTGTTTGTTTTTGTACCGGAAAACAAATCGAAAAACATTGATTTATCATATCGCTCTCCACTGACTTAAATTATCTATGTTTTATTATCACTGTGGAGCGTTAAAATTGGGCGAGACGAAGTTCGCCGAGTCCGCTAGTTGGCTAAAATAATTGTAATAATTATAATGTCTATTTCCAATGTGACAGGAAAAAAACGTTTTTCGGCTCTACCTTTTTTCATGTTCCATTGGCCGCAAAAAAAGACGCTTTTATCAGAGTCTGAGTCAGAGCAATTTTGAAAAACTCGATTTCTTTGCAAAATTTACTCCTCCTTTCACTAACACCAAAACATTTGTCAAACTTTGAAGTTGGTTATTACAATGCGGACGTTCAAGTGGGCACATTCAAAAACTTAGTTGTCTAAAGTCGACTAGATTGGTCTGGAATAGATGTAACCTGAACGCAAAAAACTAGATTGATCGGGAATGTCACTTTTCCTCCGTCAGCCACATATGCGAACTGTCAACTTAGTACTCAGCCACGAATTTCTTGACTAGATTCGTCGGCTGCGCCTCCATTAACTAAGTTTAAAAAATGAATGGAATTTTGTAAGTACACACAAATAACAATTTAAGAATAGCTGACTATCTCGCAGTGATCTCATTTTATGTTCCATTGGGAAAGAAAAATCTGAAATCTGAGAACTAAATCTGAAAACTCCAATGGAAAATGACATAACATTTGTAAAAATAGACAATGCACGTTCGAATGCTTAGCAAAATTGATTGATAGATCAGCAATGCAGCAAGTTTTTGTTTGTTGCCTCACGCTTGCTAGCTACTTACTTCTGCACGAATTTAGATCTACTTTATTACCTACATACATTATGTGGGGGCTCTCATTTCAAGTTAGTGAACCCGTCAACCGATAACTACAGTCGAATCCCTCTAAGTCGAATTTTCACGGGAGATACAAATTAGTTCGACTTAGAGGAATATTGTAATAGTGTCAAGAATCAATAGAATATGTTCGAGTTAGAGGGATTTTTGACTTAGAGGGATTTTCGACTTAAAGGGATTTCGACTTAGAGGATGGCTTTTCAATGCAAAATTGAAGGGAATGCAAAAATTGGGTCGAAAAATTCGAATTAGAGGGAAATTCGAGTTAAAGGAGGTTCGACTTAGAGGGATTCGACTGTATTTGATTTACAATCACTCTCATTGTCATTTTATATAATGCAAGTCTTAAAAAACGATTGGAAGGTAATGTCGTTTTCCATTGGTTTCACTCGGGGATTCACTCATTCTGAAATCCAATGGAACAAGAAAACTGCTTCTGGTTGAATGCAGAAATGTATTGGTGAAATGCCAAAAAATAATCTACGGCTGCTGTCATCTGACATGTATAAAATACACAAATTACACTTGTGTGAGTGCTTCTTGAGTGGATTCTGACTTCAAATCCAGAAGCGAATTTCTCTTCTCAGAATCACCAGAAGAGTATTTTTTGTGCCAATGGAACGGTTTCAGAAGTGATTTTTTCGATTCCGGACTCTCCCGGACGCTTCTTTTTGTCCAATGGAAAACGACATTATATTCTCTTATCTCCCCACTCCTTGATATCTGACATTTTGCCGAAATTGGCCCAAAAAGTAAGGAAACAGACCTATAGTGTAATGGGACAATAAGCACGAATGCCAGCATAAAGCCTATATGCCCATATGCACTTTATTGAAATTTCGTTTCGGCATTTCTGGCAATTTTTAATTATTTTGTTGTCGTCGGTGTTTGATTGTATATTTTTTTTATTGGTGTATATTTTGTTTATTATTTTACCCTTTTAAGTTCTTTTGAGTGTTTCCTTTTCTTTTTGTGGAACATCCGTCTATATGCCTTTCGGGAGCTCAATAGAGGCGGCTAGCGATGCCAGGATTATGGAGGAAGCAAAAGCTGACAGGGCGAGGAAGACACCAACAAAGCAGATTAAAAGCGAATGGTCGGACGATCAAATTGATTTCGGCTTTCGAGATCCGAGTATCCGATCCGGTCTTTACGATGTCACAAATCGTATCCCTTGTTTTGCTTTGTTTTTCTTTACAGCATTACCCTACTACAACATTTGAAAATAAATAACAAATGCCTTAAATGACCATCAAGGCAAATATGACCATATTGGTAATTTTGGTCATATAGTCTGATATGAATTTTTAATAATCCTGGCATTTTTGGTCTGACAGCTAATCTGGTCATTTGCCTGTTGGCATTCATAAGCATAATCGGCATACAGTCTAATCTTAGCTTAAGTTTACAGTTCGCATATGTAGCTGATATAGGAAAAGTCACGTTACCGATCAATCTAGTGTTTGCGTTCAGGTTACATCTGTTCCAGATCAATCTAGTCGACTTAAGACAACTAAGTTTTTGAATGTGCTCAGTCTACATTTTTAGACATCCAGTTTCTTGAAAAGGGAAGGGAGAATTTACATCTGCCGCTGCAATGAATATCAACAAAAATGAATGGAATTTTATAAACAAAAATCACTATTTAAGAACAGCTGAACAGAGCAAAATCTGAAAACTCCAATGGAAAATGACATAACATTTGTAACAATAGACAATTCACACTCGAATGTTTAGCAAGATTGATTGATAGATCAGCAATGCAGCAAGCTTTTGTATGCTGTCTCACGTTCGCTAGTTTACTAACTTCTTCACAATTTTAGATCTACTTTATTACCGACATTATGTGGGGCTCGCATTTCAAGTTAGTGAACCCGTCAACCGATAACTACAGTCGAATCCCTCTAAGTCGAATTTTCACGGGAGATACAAATTAGGTCGACTTAGTGGAATATTGTAATAGTGTCAAGAATCAATAGAATATGTTCGAGTTAGAGGGATTCGACTGTATTTGATTTACAATCACATTTTATATAATGCAGGTTTTTGGAGGTAAGTAGGTACCTTTCAGTACAGCTACCAAACTAAATACCTATTTTTGGGCTGCAGTGGTTCGAAAGTTAAGACATAAAAGGTCATGAGAACCAATTCCGAATTTTACAGAGTTCAGTTTGTACTTAAAAGTTCCCTTAATCATCTGTTTTGGTACGAATTGCAACAGGACGTCGTGAAGAGCCTTTGTACCTACATCATATCTATGCACGTCCAAAGATTCCGAAAATATCGACAGTGTCGGTAAGATTGTCTATTATGAGATGAAATTGTTTCTTGTAAATTTTTATGAAAATACTCGAACCAACTTTCATCACAAATGTTTCCCTTCCCATCAACCATCTGCCTTTTTTCCTATTTTTGTTATTTTTACCCAGAGCTTTTTCCTCCTCGAACTCTCACATCGAAAATGCCAGTGTTAAACCTTCGATTATAACGATTGATAATCTAAAAATGGAATAAACCCACTCTCCCCCACGAATGCGTATCTCAAATTCTGATTTGAATAGAATTTGTTCTGCCGTTAAGCAAAAGGTGGATGTGATATGTGCGCACTGCCATCTGCTCAGATATGACGAGGTGGCCGAGTGGTTAAGGCGTTGGACTGCTAATCCAATGTGCTCTGCACGCGTGGGTTCGAATCCCATCCTCGTCGGACTTTTTTCTAAGAATTTCCAAGTTTTTTTTTTGTTATCAAAAATGACTCACCAACGCGTTGTCACAGCTACACCATGGAATACTAATAGATAAATAGAATGTGGTGTAATTATCGAAAGCTTTTGCAAGTCATCTGCTGGCGTTCTCATCATTCTATACGCGTCGCGTCTAGAAACTACTTTTGAACAGGAAGAACAAGACAAACGGCCAGAGATAGTGGTGTATACATAGATATCATATATTTTTGTTCTCTTCTTTCTTATGTACAATAATTGATAAAGAATATAACTTAAAATACAAAACAAACAACGGAATAATGTTAACAATTAGCGAACTAATTTCCTGGAACCAAATAACCTACAAAAGTCATAAAATGCATTTGCAATGTGTGTAAAAATAGTTTTGCCCCTTTTGCCGCGTCTTATTATGCAATACTGTTTTGTCTCCTTGGCTTACTTGGCAGGCCTCGAGGCGCCAACGATGTAACCCTTAGCTGTGAGCACCCCTCGACAGCGTACATGCACTTGGTAGCGCACCACCCAGTCCAGATTTAGTTCATCCACATTGAACTGTTTCCAACTGGCATCGTCCAGAATAACCTCTGGATCGCTGTGGGTCAGCAGCTGAATGTCGTGCTTGGTGCAGAATTCCTGCAACGGTGGTGGAACTACACAGCACGAGGCCAGATTAATCTGTGCAATTGAAGGATGAACATTTGAGTTTTTGTACAGTTCGGTGAGTGTGTCTGTGTCCAAGTCGGACACCCCAAGTTGGCAGATTTTCTTCTCCTCTGAGAATTGCTCCAGTTGTGCCCACAGGTTCTTCAGTTCTTCGACTGATTTCTCGTTCTTGCTACTCCACTTTAGAATGCCATACGAGGTGTCTCCCTCTATAACTGATGTTGGTTTGGGGTGATATGCCAGCACTACGTTATCTACGCAGTTGGCTTGCAGTACACTCAATAGAGAATTCACTGCCTGCTTAAGATTTTCGGTGGAATTGTTGTTTAGGAATATTTTTGCCCCGATGCTGAGATTTGGGCGTTCGTGTTCGGTCAGCTTCTCCTTCAGCTCGTTCAAATTGTGATGCAACTCACCGGCGTCGTTAAGTGCAGTCCCAGCAGCATTTTTAAACGTTAACTTTAGGCCATCTATTAGTTCCTCAGTGGATTTGCGTCCGGGTTTCTTGTCAATGTTTAGAATGTTGCCAGTGCTGATCACGATGGAATTTCGTGCGGGATCGATAAGCTTACTAATCATCTTGGGAGTATTCAATTGGTCACTGAATGAAAACGAATCGATGTGATGAATTTATACGTTTTTTTGAATTTTGATGGATGATCGGGGGAATAGGGAGAACTAGCACCAAAGATAAAAATACACGACTCTTTGGAATGAAAAAACACAACTTCCTATGACAGTTCGAATGAATGACATAATCGCGGTAGTCATCCGTCAAATTGCGAATATAGGAGAATGTGAGAAATTATAGCACAACTAGCGAGTAAACACTCGATTTTTTAAACCTACAGTGGCGATTCGAAAAGGAAGACAGGCTGAACTCTTTACGAAATTAAAATTATGTATTATTTATATGAATTTGGGCCTATTGCTGTTTCTCATCCTGCTAAGTGAACAAATTTCCTATTGTGTTAGTAAATTAAAATATTCTTGTCAAAGCCAAGGCACACAACAAAAACATAAATGACAAGAAATGGAAACAAATTCAAAAATTTGTAAAAAGAAAATCAGAAATAGGAAGCGTGTTTTTGAGCTTCTATCTCAGCAAAGCCAAGCAGGATTTTTAGCACGCAATTACAACAACCACGTCCTACTTAAATCTTTCAGAGTTTCAGACTTGACAGCAGCAACTTATGTTTGAACCTTTCTGGGATATGGGTGGAAGCTGCAAACTAAAAGTCGAGACACACTACCTACCTTTTAAGGCTTTTTATACCTTTCAATGCAAGGAATACTTGGAAAGGCAGACTATACGATTTCCTGTCGCATTTGGATTCATGTTTTCGACAAGAAAGTAACGAGCAAGCGAGTGCGTCAACGCATAGGGAGATCTATAAGGCACTACAGCTTAACCTTGGGTCGCTGGACTACTTTAAAAATTCGAATAAAATAGGATTAATCTCTACAATTTTCGGTGCAAGGGGAGAGTTATTGCCACTAAACTTCGTGCCACATAGAGAAGACCTTCCGGTTCCGGTTTTGTGCTCATTGTGTAACACGTCTCAAAAGGAAGATATTATGCACTTTATAGGGATTTGTCCTATTTTCTGTGATATCAAAAGTTTTTGCTTTGGAAAAATCATCTTGTCAACCGAAGAAACCCAGGAACCACTAAACGGGTCCAATTGGAAAGCTTTTACATTATCCTGTGAAACAACTTTATCTTACCGGAAAGGATTATGAAGGAAGATTTTTAAAAGATATATGCAAATTTGTTGACAGTCTTTGGCTTTAAGCCATGTCATTTAAGACATTTAATATTTGTCTTTTGTTTTTGTAACTAACCTTTCTAGCACAAATGTGACTGGCGCTCAAAAAAGAAGATTTTTGCTTAACGACTGTAGTTTCACTACAAATCTAATAAAGGCTTCGTCAAACAGAACGCGTTTTTAACGCCGCAGTGAGATTAATTTACGCGGCGGCAAGATTATTTTGACGCAAAGTTCTTACCGCCGCGTTAGAGGACGTCAAACAGAAAGATCATTAATGGCCATGACTCTTGGTTTTCATTGTCTTAAAAAATATCAAGCAGCTCGGAGGAAGAATTATTGCTTTTATTTGCCGTGATATGTAATTCACTAAAAAGAAAAAGGATTTAGGTGCACGAAATTTACAAAAAGAGAAATTCTTTTGATATTTCCTCCCATATCTCAGCCTTTAAAACTGCATTTGTATACCATTCTCACACATAACGTACAAATATGGGTAATTTCAAACACATTTCATTAATTTTTCCGTTTTTTAGAATATAAAATCATAAAAAATTATTTCAAACGCGCCGCGTCATAAAATAATCTGTAATTTTTCACAACCCCGCGTTTCACCGCCGCGGTGAATTCAACGCAGCGTTGAAAACGCGCTCTGTGTGACGGGGGATACGTTATTCAGGGGCCTTAGCACGTAACTTGATACAATCGAGTTCAGTCGATACAATCGAGCTCTGGCAGCACCTAATTTGTTTCAATCGAGGATAATCGGTTTAAGACAATCGATTGAAACAAATTAGGTGCTGCCAGAGCTCGATTGTATCGACTGAACTCGATTGTATCAAGTTACGTGCTGACACCCCAGTATTATTACAACGCGGCGGTGAACCGCGGCGGTAGAACGGAGCGTAAAAACGCGCTCTATTTGACAAGACCTTAAGACGAAACGAATTTTCCAAAAGCAGGTTAAGATGCGATGAGTCGCCTTCCGAAGGTACATGATAAAATTACGGATATGTGCAGTTGGTCATGTTTCGAAACATTTGTGCATTTTGATTGCATATTGGGTTGGGGTTGGGGTTTCCTGTTGACTATCGAGACAGCATATACGAGTACGTTCAGTCGGTAAAGGAAGGACTTAATTTTAAAAATAAGCGAATGTTTTGAGCTGTGGCAGAGTGCAGGCTCCACGCTCCAGACTTGATGAGAAATGCCACTCTCTGAATATAAATCGCTTTAAGAGATTTCCCTGAGGACCCATAGAATGAGGAATGAGTTTCGGACGAGCAAATAATTGCGGAAGGACATTTATTCCTTAACACAGCACTCATTATTAAACTCAAACCAAACGAACTTATTTATCAAAATTATATTTTTGCTACGTTTCAAATGACAGATTTTAGCTGTTTTCATTTTCACGAAAAGTGATTTCGAAAAAAAATCGAAGTGACCAAATCGGTCGAAATGTAGAACGCTGAAAATAAATTCACTCGATTTGCAATTTTGATTCCGATTTCATTTCAATCGAACTCTTGAACCTAGCTGTCTGTTCCGGGGGGACAGCACGTAACTTCATACAATCGAGTTCAGTCGATACAATCGATCTCTTGCAGCACCTAATTTGTTTCGATCAAGGATAATCGGTTTAGGACAATCGATTGAAACAAATTAGGTGCTGCCAGAGCTCGATTGTATCTACTGAACTCGATTGTATGAAGTTACGTGCTGCTACCCCTGTTTTCTTTAAAAGTAGAATCGGAACAACTTTCGAATAGAATCGAAAGTAGAATCGAATTACAAGCCCCTATTATGGATGACAACTCAACTTATGGCGTTTTTATTGAAGATCCGAGAGAATTGCCCTTTTCAATGAAATTCGTTGGTACACTTTTATAATAGTGGTAGACACCATATACGCATCATATGTGAGATTTGGTTTTCTGCTGCTACTTTTTTTTGCTTTCTTCATTTAATATGAATGTTTCAATGGGCCAAATCAATATATTTTAATTAAAATTTACATTTGCACTCATAATTGGGTATTTTCCGTTCACATAGAGCAAAATTTGTTTTTAATAGCACAACAAACATATTTTTTATTTTTTTTTTTTTTAATTAAAAAGGGGATTCCAAATCCTGGAGCACTCAGACCAGATACCCGTCCATTGTACTCCAAGCAGAAACCCCTTTTTTGGTGTAGTGGGCGAGAAACTCTGATATTATTCGTTTCTCTTATATGTTTGGGTGGCCGAGTACTGCTGTCCCCCGGTGGGGCTCGAACCTGCGCCGACCGGGTTACAAGCAATGACTCTACCCACTACACCATTGCCACCTCTAACAAACATATCAATCGGACATTTTGCTTGTGTGTGTTGGTGAATTCAGGGAACTTCTTTAAAAATTCTTTAAAACTCTTTTCAGTTGTCTTTAGGAAATAAATTGCCATCTTTTAGGGGCATATTGAAAATCGAAATCGGCTGTTAAATGTCAATTTTGTGAATTTATTTGTGGAAATTGAAATCGAACCAAGGAAAGTATTTGCAATTAAAACAAAAAAGTTAAAAAAAAGCATTGAAAAGTAGTTTTGATTTATTTTTTGGTGACTTGGATGTTTAGAACAAGTTTCTGCCATTCACTTTTTCTATTTTCCTAATTGTTTTTAGCATATTCGTTTGGTTCCCAGTTTACGTTTTGAGGTAGGCAATTCTCTCTTCTTCAATAGTTTGCACCCGTATCCTCCTGTTAGAATCTACCGGTTGCACATGCTCTTCGTTGCTTCAAGTTGTCTGATTTTGACATTCAGGACAACTCCAACACAACTCAGTTGTCTTCTATAATATGAACACACAACTGAAAAGCCAACCATTTTATTAGTTGTCTACTCATAGGATGATGGTTGTCCTTTGACAGACAACTAGTTGTCATCGATAATCCCAATTGGAGAAAGACAACCTTGTTTTGGTTGTAGTTGTCTTCCATAATAGGGGCTATAGTTGATCCCCAAAAGAGTATTTTTTATGCCAAGGGTTTCAGAAGTGATTTTTTCGATTCCGGACTCTCACGGACGTTTCTTTGTGTCCAATGGAAAACGACACAAGGGATACTTACCAATGTTCCCACTTTATTTATTCCACATATCAATAAAAAACGCTTCCCTCAATTTTCATACATTTTCATTTTGTTTTATTTTCTTGAAAATGGAAGTCAAAAGAAATAGATGTAGGAAAGAAAAGAAACAAAAAAAAATTCAATTTAAAACTATAAAATCATTTCGCAAGCATGTGTTCGGTTACTTATTCTTCGATTTGTGTGCACATTTTATGTTTACTTTCCATGCAGCATTAGTTGCAATATAAATTATCATGTCCCTCTCTGATTATTTGGAAAGATATTCCAATTTAATTTTACTAACATTTCGCTTTTTGACAATACAAATTTACTCGTTATAATACAAATTCGAGACGGTATCGCTTTTGGATTTAATAAATTATGACAAAAGAAAACGACTCTGGAAGAAAAAATATATAAACGAAAATAAAATACCGCTTCTAAAAAAAATGTGCATCAATTTAGATTTATTTGTTTTCTTTAATTTATATATATATTTTTTATTTGTTTAATTCTAACGATTTAATTATTATTTTGTTGTTTCAATTGCCACTATTAACAGTACATTTTACAAATTTTATTACTTTTCGGCTTTCATTCGATGGTAAAACTTAAACGAAATGAAACTGGTTTTGTTTGTCTCCGTTTTTATGAAACAAAACATTATTTTATTTATTGTTGTCAAAGAATAGTTGAATTAAAAATGTTGTTTGCTTGCTTTAAGTTTACAATATTTAAATATGTTCTGTTGCTTAGGTTTCTTTGAACTTATCAAAATAAGGAAGAAAATATATAAAGGAAAAATAAAAGTTTACTACAAGTCCTAACTAAGAATAATAAAAAGTGTGTTTAAAAAAGAAATGATGCAAGAAAGGAGCGCGCAATTATATACCTATGTCTTGATGTTGTTTGTCCTTATTTTCTGTTAAGATTTGTGGTGTTGTTGATGTTTATTACTTTAATGAGTTATTGATTTGTCTATATAAAAAATACACTATTTGCTTTGTTCATTATATTTTACATTGCATTTAAAATTACGTTAGATTTAGATTTTCTTCTCTTCTAAAACATGTGTAAATTTGTAAAAATCTTATCCTTATACCCGGAGAGACTATTTTTGTTATTTGCGTTTGCTTTTTGATGTTCTTTTTTTGTATTTTGTTGTCGTTTGGTTGCTTTTTATTTTTATTTTTTGTTTATGTTTTGTTTAACTACTAATTTTAAATTTTAATTACACATTTCTTAGAGCAAAAAAATATAAAACGGTTTTAAAGGAAAAACAAACTAAAATTTCCTTGTCTAGTGTATGTGTGTTTGTTTGTTTGTTTGATTGTTTGTGAAATGAACGACGACGACGTTGAAATGAAGGAATATAGAATAAAGTTGGACATGAAGAATATTTCGTAAAAATTATTAAAAAAAAAGTGGGAGGGTAGGACCAAGCCACTCACCCACCCCCGCTCAACTTAACATGTATTCGTGTATGTGGATTGTGTGTGTGTGTGTGTGTGTGTTAAAAAAGAAACTGGCGATAAACGTGTTTGATTTTCAGTTCACAACAATTTTGTAGGCGGCTAGGTGTCTATTGCTACCGTCGATTAATGAGTCCGTTGGGAGGTTGCTGCTGGCTGGCCGTGTGCATGAGTTCCAGCTCGACCAGCAGCGGGAAGTGATCAGATGGGATGTGCGGATGCGGACAGCCAACGACTTTGTTCTCTCGCAACCAGTCGTTGGAGATGGGGCCCAATAGGCCGAGAGGCACCATACCGGTCTTTGTGTAGAAAATGTAGTCAATGATTCCCTTAAAGTCGAATGTATAATTCGTGTGCAGCATAATGTCTTCGCTGTACGCCGAGGCCAACTTAAAGGAATGAGTATATTCACTGGTGTCACTCGACAACAGTCGCTGCAGGCACGGCTTGTAACCCAGCTCTTTAAAGTCCTGGTGATCCATAGAGACGCGTCCCTTGCCGAGAAATTCGATTACACCAGAATCGGGGAGCGAATTAAAATCACCGCAAAGCAGTAGTTGCACACTGTTCGAGTCGAACTTGTGACCCGGTCGGAAACTGTGACTCGCCTCGTCTATGATCGTCTTCAGTTCGTTGCTCAGCATAAGCGTTTGAATTAGTTTGACATCACAAAATTCCGGGTCCCAGTGGATATGCGCCGTACAAACTAGCAAAGGTTGTGATATTTGTGTGACCTCGGTCATTGGTTCCCATGCGTTGTCCTTAACTTTAAGTAGTGCCGCCAGCCCGATGTTGTCCTTTGGCATAACGCGATTCAGCATATTGTCGGAACCCTCGGCATTGGCCATGGCTAATTGGTTAAATTCAACTAAATGTTCTTTAATGAGTGAGAATCTGCAAAGGAAATTACATTTTTATGTTATGTGCTCGAGGGGGGTTTATACACTTGGGTGGGAGTACTCACTTTGATGAGCGGAAAAAGATCGCACAACCGTCCACGTATTTGCGTTCCCCTTCAGACATTGTTTTTGCGCGAGACTTGGGCGAGAATATGCCCTCGAAGCCGTCGTTCTTAAGCTCTGGCAGGAAAAAGTTATAAAATTGATCCGTTTCGATCTCCTGCAGACTGATGATGTCGGCAGAGTAATGTCGAATCTCGTCAAGGATTGCCTGAAATCGAAATCAATTTAGTTGGTTCTGGCTGCTATTCTAGTGCGTACACATCGTACATTGTCTACCAATAATATTAACAATCAAGTACTGAACTGAGTGATCCCCTATAATGGAATGAAGCACCAACAAAACTATGGATGTTAAATATTTTTAAGCAGCGCCTGCTTTTCATATGGAACGAGGCAAAACATATAAGAGGATGTATTTCCATCTCCAATTGCTCATTTGATGCTTAAAATTGAAAATCGTATACAAAAGAAGTGCCACACAGAAGGGTAGGTTATGTGGGTTGATTTGAGCGACACTTGAAGATTCGCGTTGATGCTAAAAAGCTTGACATGCTTTCAAACTAAGATTGGCAACATAAACCAAGACAATCTGTGTACAAGACATAAGACCCTAGCAGACAAAAGCAAAGGCGAACCTACCATAAGAAGGATTTAAGCAAAGATTGAATTTGAAGTTCGAAAGTTAACTAAAGGGTTTTTCAACAGGGACGCTACAAAAGTAGAGCGACAGGGCAGGGACAGCAAACGATGCCGAATTTCTTGCGGCTCTTTTGACATTTCTATTCAGTAAGGTTTGCCATTTCATGATGGAAAGATATACGAGCCAACAACGAGTCGAAATTATTACAATTTACTACCGAAATTTGGAGTCAGTGGCCTTAGCGCTACGTCCAATTTATGGTCGTCATAATCGTCCTAGCCGATCAAAAATTGAGCATCTAGTGGAAAAATTTGATTCCACAAGCACAGTACAAAATGTTCCCGTGCCACTGAGACAAAGAAGTGCCCGTAGTGTCGAGAATATTGCTGCCGCTGAGGCTTCAGTTGAAGAAAGCCCAATGTGTCTCTCACACGTCGTTCTCAAGCGTTGGGCATCTCTGTGACGTCGTTGTGGCGAATTTTGCGAAAAGATCTTCGCCTACATCCTTACAAGATAAAATTGACGCAAGAACTGCAGCCGCTTGACCACCAGAAGCGCCGTATGTTTGTGAATTGGGCTGAGCAACAACTTGAAAATGATTCGGATTTTCATCGAAAAATCATCTTCAGCGATGAGGCTTATTTCTGGCTGAATGGCTTCGTCAATAAACAAAATATGCGGTATTGGTCAGGCAGCAATCCACACGTACTCCATGAGTCATCATTGCATCCCGAAAAAATTACGGTTTGGTGTGGTTTATGGGCCGGCGGCGCGGCGTCATTTGGCCGTACTTCTTCCGTGATGATCAAGACCGGCACGTTACTGTGAATGGGAATCGCTACCGTTCAATGATAACCGAATATTTTTGGCCCCAATTGGATGATATGGACTTGGAGGACATGTGGTTCCAACAGGACGGCGCCACAAGCCACACAGCGAATGTCATAATCAATTTATTGGAAACCAAGTTTGGAGAACCATCTCACGAAATGGTCCAGTCGCTTGGCCGCCTCGGTCGTGCGATTTGACGCCGTTAGACTATTTCCTGTGGGGCAACGTCAAGTCTATGGTCTATGCGCTATGCCAACAAGCCAGCGACCATTGATGAACTTCGTACGAATATCTAACGTGAATAATTGCAGCAGTATCGGCCGATTTAAGCATGAAAACCGTCAAAAATTGGGTTCAGCGTCTGGACTTCTGCAAGCTGGCCCGTGGTGGCCATGCAAAAGAAATCGAGTTCCATACATAATGATATCGAACGTACTTTCACAGGAATAAAGAATTTCATTGATATTCAAAACCGTTTTTGTTTTATTTAAAAAAAACTTTTGTAGCGCTCTTATTGCAAAACCCTTTACTTCTTCGTCAGGACTGACTTCAGTGTTTGTATCGGCCAATAGGGCTATTTTGGTGGTATTTTGACCACCTGTTTCATGTGTTAAGCAATTTCGGCTTCATCACAACTGGCGTGGAACACATTTGCATGTCAAAATCAACATATGTACATAAAAAGTCCTGCAAAACGTTGAGATGTGCCTCTAAAACTTTATGGTTAGGACGAATAGCTACAACTCATTCGTATGACCAAGCTTCTTTTATTGTTAAGCCTCCCATGCAGCCAAAATCAATCACAATCAGCTTTTATTGATTTAAAGTTAAAGATTGAAGTAAAAGCACACAGCCTTGATGTACTTCAACCGGAAATGATATTAATCTACCTGACCCACTTAAAATTGTTTGTTTTGTTTCCTATCCCGCCGAAGTGTTCAAGTCCCAACTAAAAAACTAGTTTTCGATAGCAGACAATGACGTTTTAATGAATCAAGATGAAATACCTTTTTTCTATATTCCCAGCTGAGAGCCCAACTTGGACAGTACCCGTACATCTGTCTAGTTGCATATTTGTCACATAAAACATTGTAACACATCACGGTAAAGATACCTGTAAAAGAAGCAACACAAATTTTAGTTCGCTCGAAACATTGCAAAGCAATGAATGACTTACAGGACGGTCTGGTTTTATTTGGCTTTGCCAATGGTATCCATGGTCTTTGCGGTGGAGCTGTTCCGGTAACTGCAAAAGAAAGAAACAAACAAACAAAAAATTAATAAAATGCGTTACTCAACACTGTTCTAATGACCTTAGATGTTTAGAATGCCCTGACAAGGTTAATTGAGGCGATTGCATTGCCTTAATGTGTGTACTGGTACTTGACTATTGTTGCTTTCGACATTATTACCACACACATCTTTCTCTATGACATATGAGTGTCGAACCGGATTTTTGGATGGGATTTTTTTTTCGTTGCTTTTGTTCTGTGCTGTGGCTTTTTCGTCACCGCTCTCTTTGTTACGACGATTTTATTACCAACTGAACGATGTTTGATTAGGAAACTTGAACAGAATGCCGGAGATGAAAGATGCGGCGCGTGAAGAGACAGTTGATATATAAATTCCGTTATGAATAAAACAAACTTGTGATATATTGGTGTGTTAATGAAACGTGTCTGTTGTTCTGTTGAATGCAAAATAAAAAAAAAATGAGGAAGCACAGTCCAATCACGTTTTTTGTGAGATACAAATGGTTGCAGTGGTGAGACCTTTGTTACATGTTGACGCTAATTGTTTTAATTATTGTTTTCTAGCGTTTTGAGTAGACTTTCATCGTTAGAAGTATTTTAGTTATTGTTATTTGTAGGGGAGATTTGCACAGTAATCTGCCAGAAACGGGGCTGCAGTTAAGAAAAGAAATAACTGCAGCGATCTTTGCTTCTAAAAGAAGAAAAGTAAGAAACTGTCGCACGTTGGTATTCCTAAGGGGTCGCGTGTCAAAAGAAACACTTCCAGGAACTTTGTTATCAGGCTCAGCAACAAGAAAAGCTGGAGCAATGAATGCACAATTCACAGGCTGAGCAAGCATGTAACAAAGTGGTACACAGATGTGTCAAAAATGAGGGAACTGGAGCAGGAGTATTCGGGCCTAGAACCAAATATTCTGAACCAATGGGAAATGTACCAGCATCTTTCAGGCTAAAATCTTGACAGAAACAAAACCAACTGTAATATAGCCATAATGTCAGACAGCCAAGCTGCAATTATGGCACTGGACTCCTACATCATTAGATCCAAACTTCTGGGAAAAAACAACCCGAAAAGAATTCAAGCTTGCATCGGCATGAGTAAAAATAACCTCCGCATCTAACGGAGCATTGTAGACTCAAGGAAAACCTCAGGAAGCTGGGTATATCTGAAGAAGGTCTCTGCGATGGGTCCAGTGAAGTCCCAGAACACGTGTTGGGATCATGTGGGGCACTGACCCACAAAAGACTGAAATACTTGGGCAAGTACCAATTATCCTTAGATTCTTAAAGAAAACTGGACTAGAGAGAGTGTTATAGGAGAGATTTCTTCCGCCAAAGATAAACAAGAGCAAAAAAAACACTTAAATGATTCCGAAAGGAATTATAATGTGAGGGGTATCTTTTATGAGGGAATATACGTCTCTGAGGCGTAAGCAGGGGTTACAATAGACCAAAGGTTTTATTACTTTCAAAACTACTTTTTGGACAAACACCAACCAAACACCATCGACTTCTGCAGTCTTTATTGTTGTTTTTAAATTTTTTAACAACCAAATCTGCCGATATCTACGAGTACGGAGCTGCGCATCTTCGTCGATGCCAGTCAAGTTGCCTTCTCAGCTGTTGAGTATTTCCGGTTTTAGTATTCAAATGGAATAGACGTCGCCTTCGTAATGGGTAAGACACGTACCGCACCACAAAAATTGATGTCAGTTCCTAGATTGGTACTACAAGCCGCTGTACTAGGTGTTCGCCTAAATAAAATTATTCGTAAAAGCCACGATATAAAAATTTATCTATTCCATATTATGGAGTGATTCCCGTACTGTCTTATATTGGATTCACTCAGCCGAAAGAAAAAATAAACCATTTGTCGGTCACCGAATGGTCGAGATTGTTAACACTACTTGTCCAATGCAGTGGCGCTGGGTGCCCACCAAAGAATGCAGCAGATGAAGCAACCCGCCCCCGATTTCCACCAAAATTTCATGCCAACAAGTGGACGAAGGGGCCAGCATTTCTGAAACTTGCGGAGGAAAAATGGCCAACATTCCAGGTCGAACCTTTGGAACTGCTGAGAACTTGTCAACAGATGCATTCATAAATAGTTTGCGAAATTTTGTTAACCGTCGAGGAACACCGAAAAGAATTAGAAGCGATAATGGGACTAATTTCATCGGAGCTCAGAGGGAGTTAAAACAATCCGAACGTCTTCTGGATACACATCGTATAAACGAAGTTGCCACAAACAAAAATATTGAATGGCTTTTTAATTGTCCTGTGGTTGTTGCAAACGCCTAATAAGAATTATAAAACATATTCTCTTTAAAACGTTGCATGATGTATCACCACGGGTTGAGACGCTTCGAAGTGTTTTAATCATCATCAATTCTCGCCCACTCACTGACATACCGTTGTCCACCGAACAAGACGAACCGCTGACGCCAAACCACTTTCTGTTAGGGTGCGTTAATTCAACACAAACTCCTCATATCCAGTCGACACCCAAATTTGTTTGCGAAAACAGTGGCGGATCTCTCAAAACCTAAAGGATCGCTTTTGGAAAAGGTGGGTTATTGAATATCTTCCACAACTGTTGCGACGTACTAAGTGGCACGAGAAGCCACCACCACTTCAAGTTAACGACCTGATAATAATTTGTGATTCTTCTCAAACAAGAAGTCAGTGGAAAAAGGGCCGTATTAGCAAAATCTTTCAGGCTAAAGATGGTCACATTCGCATCGCCGAGCTAAAAACCGCCAGCGCTTTTGTTTTAAGATCCATCTAAATCCTTCAAGCTCTGTTCCTTCTAAGTTATCAAAGTAAGCTTAAGTTGCTGTGCAATTCCCTCCTAACCTAACTTTATCAAAGTAATAGCTAACAAGGTTTTTAAAAATCAGTTTTTGACGGCTAGGTCATCGGAGAGTAGGTGATGCTATTGTAAGGGTTCCACAATATGAAAGTAATACGAGCAGTGACCAGAGATGGATGTATTTTAAATACTTTTCTTGCCTAAGCTTTTAGTTAGAAAGCAGTTTTGGTTATCATTGTATGAATTGAATGGTTCATTCAGCTTAACAGCGGTATGCGGCACTTTGCCTTTATAAAGTCTTCAGAACACGGAGACCAACGATCCACTCCGCGAACGAGCGTTGCCATTGGTGCATTGAGGACTCTTTCACCAATTATTACAAGGTAGGCCAAAAGAGATCACCCTATTGGAAGATGCTCTTATTTTTGACATTTGTGGAATAGACAGATTTAGAATATAAGTAAACAAGCCATTTAGCGATACACTCCCCAAGAACGTGGAATAATCGTGTCTATTTTTTTGCTTAACAATTCGTCTGTAGTGTTGGCGCAGCGCGAATTTCGTCGCCGATTCAAGGGCCGTTCGACACCGACTGCGCAAACACTGCGCCGTTTGTCCACCAACCTTGAAGAGTATGAGACCACACCAGACGTTGCCAAGAGTGTCCAGCCCCGGAGCGCCCGTTGTGCCAAGAATATCGCCGCTGTTGACGAGGATGTCGCCGGGAACAACGACCAGACGCCGTTCCTCGCAATTAGCCAAGTCGAGGAAGAAGTGGACGATTTTTCAACCAAAATCATAATGAGCGATGAGGCTCATTTCCACCTCAGCGGGTACGTGAACAAGCAAACTATCGCTTCTGGGGCACCGAAAATCCACGAATAATGCACGAGGAGCCATTACACCCGCTCAAAGTCACTGCATGGTGTGCTGTTCACGCTGGAAGAGTCATCGGGTCATTTTTTTCGAGAACGCCGCTGGTCAAACACCAACAGTGGACGGTGCGCGCTACAGTGCCATGTTAACCGAGCTGGACGAATTAGGACTGTAGGACATGTGGTTCCAACAGGAGGGAGTTACGGCACACACTGCGCGAGCCACAACCGATATTCTGAAGGCGGCGTTCACGGGTCGCCTCATCTCTCTCGTAAGATCGCCCGATTTAACCGTTCCAGACTTTTTTGTGGGGTTTTTTGAAGTCCCGTGTTTACGTGAACAAGCCCGAGACCCTAAAAGCCCTCAAGGACTTCTTTTGGCCCACCTTGTATAACCTGTGTACCTAGAATCGGAATATGCCGAAACAGCTCGTATAGCGATAACCCTAAAAAAGGTAGTTATGCGTGACTGGAACTGTAGACGCCACCGTTGACTCTATACACAGAATTCGTCCGCTGCAACCTGTTATTTACATAATAGCATTCGAAATTCTTCGATCGATTTTCGGTCCCGTTTGCGTTGACGGGCTTTGGAGGAGGATATTTAACAGCGAACTCTACGAGCTGTACAGCGACATCGACCTGGTCAAAAAAGTGCGCATCAGTCGTCTAAGATGGCAGGGGCATGCAGATCGAATGGACACCAACGTTCCGACACGAAGAGTCTTCGATTCCAACCCGGAGGGACAACGTAGTAGAGGAAGACCTCGCCTTAGGTGGCGCGCAAAAGTTAAAGGTGAACTCAACCATCTTGGAGTGCGAAACTGGAGGCAGTAATCCACTTGGAGGCAGTTAGCCAAAGATCGCGCTAACTGGAGAAGCGTATTGGTTGAGGTCCAGGTCCACCCCGGACTGTAGCGCCGCCTGCGCCGCCTAAGCAAGTATGTATCACTACATATGAATCCGTGTAGCTATCACTGGGAAAAGAGTCTCCAGTTTGAAAAACAAGCCTCCTAAAACCTTTACCATAAAGTTCTCGAGTGTATGAAGCTCAACTCCAAAACTTTTACTATTATTTGCCGGTACAGTCCCCATGCGGGTAGAAGAAAGATGTCGGACTCTATCCAACCATCTGATATCAGGAGGCAATGGGACATGCATGCGACCAACCATATTTGGCCAAAAACTCATGGTGAATGGTCAAAGTTGTCACTCGAATACATATTCAATTGAACATAATTATTTTCCCTGTCGGTTTCAGACGATTTAACCTGAAAAGCCGGGGAAAATTGTAAAACCAGTTGCGCTCTAATAACCACCAGATTCTAATAAGCTATAAAATACCAAAAAAATACGGCATGTTCAATAAAACGTAACGAATTTAAATAATTATTCATTCAAAGTGTGGAAGAAGAAGATCTATCTGAAGAGTTTGTGTTGCTAAATAACAGATAAATCAATCAGCCTTCTTGCATCCACTTCCGGATATTCCAGTACCGATTTCACCAGCAAAAAAATATACAAATTTTTAGGGCACTCAGCCAGTCTCATTTCTCTTCTGCGGCTGACCTTTGGAATATTACCAATATACACTTCCTTCCCACTCCTGTACAAGTATCGCTCAAGCTTCAATTCGGAAAGAAAGTGAGAATGAATCCATAAAAAATAAATCGAGAGAGGCGCACAAACAAGGAACACGACAAAAAATTAAATAACATATGCCCACCAACAACCAAGCTGCGCTCTGTGTGTAATTAAACGTTTTCACCTCTGCTGTTCCAATGTGCACACACCGTACAAAACCATCGAGCTACCTATAGCACCACCAGCTCCCAAACAAGTTTTCTTCATGATCCAACCGCACGCTGCCTGTCATGCTCAAGACACTGGATACCACCAGTGCAAAGTGTGCGTGGAAGAAGTGCCTTTTGTTTTCTTTTGCGATGAAATTGCTTTTTCGTTAGCTGCCGGTTGCCTTGTCTGAATCCGACGAATTTCCATTCAATCCATGCTCTTTTTCCCAACTTCGAGCAAACTTCCGTAGGGGTAATTTGAACACGTCTTCTTAGGCAACTTGGATCGTTGCTATACCGCATAGCTATTGAACTGATCCGGTCGTATATGATTCGATTCGGCATCGTCATCGTCATCGGCGGTTGCGACGTCGACGCACGACTTTAGAGAGGGAACTTGGTGAAAGTGACCTACAAATTACTTCCGTGTGACTGAGTTTCTGAGACGCTGACTTCGACTCTGACTTCTCTGGTGAATGTAACATAACCACATCGAGTTCGAGTAACAACACAAACCATGGGTGGTGGTGGTGGTGGTAATGGAAGAAGAAGATCTCGTCGTCGAGATGAGATTTGGGCATAATAACTCTATCGAGACGGCGATGTTTTCCATTTTATT
This sequence comes from Cheilosia pagana, assembly GCA_936431705.1. NCBI lineage: Eukaryota > Metazoa > Arthropoda > Insecta > Diptera > Syrphidae > Cheilosia > Cheilosia pagana. The sequence goes on from OW386166.1 coordinate 113,217,474, forward strand.
GGCAAGTTCAACTGAAATGGAAACGCTGTTTCTCCCTGACCTACCGCACCGGCCAGCCGCAAGCCCCACCAGTCTACGATTAAGTTTTCTCTCCGCATCTCCCCATATGGAGATTTATATCTCCTCCTAATTAAATATTCCATTTGATTTTTGTTTTCGTTTTTTATTCGCTTTTTGATTTTGAATAGGCGGGCGTCTCGAGCGCAAGTGGAAAGCCGCCGACCATCCAACAAATATACTTCATCTAAAATTATACAAGACGTTAATTAAAATACATTTAAATTTTAAGTTTGTTGTGTTTTTTTTACGAGTTCCGGTGTCTGGCTTTACCTGGGATGGGGAAACAAAATGCTTTCACTTTCCATCATGAGCAATTTGTTGGCGATTACGTGATTTTTTGAAAGCAGCAACACGACGCGACGCCCTGCTCCCGGAGAGTTTCTGACATGCTCCAGCTAGGGTGATGCATTAATTTGTTGAAGAAATTTCTTCTTACTTTCGTTGTAATGGCGGGGGATAATTTCCAAATTGGGCGCAAGGAAACGCTTCAAAGGCTGACTGCGCTGATTATATATGAGAGTATTGTCGTCCAGCTGAACATTAATTGGAGTAATTGGTGGCCCTAGCCATCAGCATCAGTTAACTTAGGAAATTGGTCGAGTTTCCCATTCGTTTCTGTTACGAGGTGAGTGTCGTTAATGATTCGGAGTCCGATTTCTGTGGGTCTTTAATGGCTTTGCATTGAATTCAATTTGAGTTTAATGAACTAAGTGCGTTTGGAGCCGCAGACAGAAGCTGAAGTCTGCACCGGAAGTCGACTTGGGCGAGTCGACTTTGCGCCCAATCGATGCATTGCAGTTGTAGTTAATGGCGTTGATTGCCACGGCCGGCAAGCTGACCAAACCTCTGTCAATAATTGTAACTAAATCGGTGACTGTCTGGAAAAAAACCCACACTAAATGTACGCACGACCGCAGAACACATAAACAGACTGTCAGGAGTGATGGAAAAAAAAGTGTGCCGGCTTCTAATTTTATCTATTGTGTCACCTTAAAGACGTTTGAGTCTTACTTGGACTTTTGCGTGCTCAGAGTTGAAACTCTATTTATGTTATTGTTCTCCAAGCCTGTGCTTAGAAAGACTGCGTTTTCTTTCTACAAACCTCCTAAGCTCGTTGCGTACAGTGGCACTTCTACAGCTGTTCCTTCATCGGATCTCGGTTTGCCATAGTGTGGCTCCTCAGCTAAACGATCGTGCCTTCATGGGTAGTTGGGGAACTTTTGTGTTGAGGATCGTTGTGAAATTTGTTTCCTGCAATTTGTATGCATGTTGAAGTGCTCTCGGTGAAAGAAACACTTAGGCCGTAAGTCGGCCCATTCTGCATACCACTGGTGATTGAGGGTTCCTTATCCAGTTACTCATCTGAACCATTTGCTGCCATTGATAAAGCTTAGCAGCGCTGATGAAGCTTAGATCACTTAGATCATTTAGAAAGTACAGTAAAACCCGGATAAGTGCCTCTCGCTTAAGTTCCTAACTCGCATAGGTACCTTTTTTTGAGAACCAAAATTCTGAGCACTTAAGGCGTATTTTTGCTATAACTGCCCAAACCGCATAAGTGCCTATCAAAACGAAAATTTAAGGTGAGGCAATTATCCGGGTTTTACTGTAGTTACCTAAGTAAGCCCTCCTTAAACTGGATAGGGCGGGGCAGCTGCAGAAAAGTTGGGTGACAGAATAGTCTTCCTCCTCATCCATGCAGCTTCTGCAAAAGTAATTGTATGGCAGTCCGAGTCTACGCGCGGTTCTACCCAAAATATGACATTAGCGACTAGCGAGATGCTAAATCTGTTGAGTCGCAGGTGCCTTGGTTCTTTAAGTGTCCAGGGTTGGCCAAGTGAGCCTGGCAACGTCACAACGTTGCGTCCGCGTGAATGAGTTGTTAAGCGTAGGACAGCGGACAGACTGACACTATCAACTTCGGTGGAGCCTATTCTTGCCAAATCGTCAGCTGCACCGTTCCCCGGGATATCACTATGTCCTGGAACCCAGCAAAGGGTGAGGTTGTTCTGTTTAGCTATCTCGTTGAGAGATACGCGGCAATCTTCCACCGCCTTAGACCTTAGTTCGCTGGATTCGATGAATAAAACTATATATCCCTGTGTGATACTGTAATAATGGACAGCCACGTTGTGGCTTGACGAATGGCTGTGATTTCGGCTTGAAAGAAACTACAGTGCTTTGGGAGGGAGAAGGAGAGGCCCATCTGCTGTTTTGGAACCGTCCGTAAATATTGACAGTGCTCCTTCGTGTAGGACATTGAGTGAGTTTCATTGGGATCTGTCCGATATTTCACCTTAGTCTTATTGCTGTTTTTGCGGCATATTCCTTACTGACGGTGTCTAGAGGAAGAAGGTAAAGCATTGTTTGCAGAGCGGCGGTGGAAAAAGTCCTCTGGTGAATAAATATAGCTCCGTTTTCGTCGAATTCACGCTTAGACCGCAGCTGTTGGTCCAGGAGACTAGTTTGCAGGTATATCAGAAAGTGTCTGAGGATACTTTCCTGAAGTAAGTAAGGCGACGTCGTCCACACAGGCCACAACTTTGCAACCTGAAAACTCCATTTAGAGGTAGCTCTTTTTGAACCGTGTACGTACCAATTTTCCGTATGAAGTTGCGATTTATTCCATCTCGTTTACCAGTTGATGCTCGGAGTAACTGAAGGTTCTATCTTCAACAGATCCAAATAACTCTACATATAAGAAAAATGTTTTTCTGTTTGTTTCTGGATTAGGATTTGTTTAACCATCACGCTAAGTATTGGCCTTAGGGCTGGTGGGAAATACTCCGTGCAACACTCGGGTCAATACTGACCCATTGTGATGCCCGTTGTGGAAAGAGGTTGTCCCTTACCCATTATGACACTGTCTAAGTGTTGTAATTATTTCCTTACTGTGCTGTTACTTACAAACCATCCTGTGGATTAACTTGTCGATTGGTGCGCTGGAAAGCTCGTCTAAGTCTTGAAAGAAGTGTCTCCCTAGGAATCTGTGCCTACTGTGCTGTAGACTTGGGCAGTGGCATAGGAAGTGGGTAGTGTCCTCCGGAGCTCCCTCATCACCGCAGCCTCTACAAAGTTCTTCTTCCGTCAGGCGCATTTTCTTCATATGGTACCGTAGAGTATTGTTCCCCGTTATGATGTGGAAAGGGATTTCCTATCCTTCCGTGTGAGACTCTCTGTTCTGGCTTCATTGAAGCTCGGCTACAGCTTTCTTGTGGTATGGCAAGTTTCTTGTGCAGTCCATCTAACGTTCGCCTCTCTTGTGGCTTTTCTTCCTGCTTCAAGCTTGAGTGTACAAGGCGGGATATTCGCAGATGGATCAGCTGGTGCTGAAACAGCTGTCAAACCTAGTCTTGCTAATTCGTCCGCTTTCTCATTGCCTTGAATGCCTTCATGTCCCGGCACCCAGCAGAGCGATACCTTGTGCTGAGTGCCAAGAATCTTGAGTTCTTCGCGACAGCATTTCACAAGCTTGGATTTTATTTCCGGTTCAGGTTAGGCTTTTATTGCTGCCTGGCTGTCGATAAAGAAGGTAATACCTTCAGTTGGTATTGCCCTTACCAAAGACTCACGGGCTGATGTTGTTACTGCCAGGACCTCTGCTTGGAAGACTGTGGTCGTTGTGGCGCAGCGTTTCGGGGAAGACGCTTGACCTTAATGGAACAACATTTAGTCACCTCCATTCGATAAGGCGCTGACTGGGTAATTTTCAAAATCAGAAAATTAGCCTTTGCTGGGTTGTGTATTGTTCCGATTATAACAAGATTCTCCAAGCTTCGAAATAGACAAAAAATCCCTTACCTTTCTGTACCTTCTTTTAAAGTACACTTCCCTGAACTTGTGTGGGGTATTTCGATGTAAGCAATATCTCAATTTGTGCCCCTTTCATGATTTCTGAACTGCGATTTCAATCGGCATTCTTGCCAAAGTATTTGTAGCTTCTTTTTGGAAGATGGTTGGCGTTTGCATTTGAATTTGAGCACCACCCACCAGATAGTGGAAAATCTGAAGATACCATTGAGTAAGTTACACGCGCTCGTGTTTGAAAAAGTCAAAAGATTCGATGAGCAAACGAACAAGTGGGAGGAAAGTCATCATAAAAAATGTAACTTGATTTGAAATGAGTTTCGTAGTTTTTATTTTAGAAAGCATCCAACCGTGGGCTGTAGCTTGTGCCCATCTCAATTTTAAATAGAACAGTGCCAATAAACTCTTCACTCGAATACCGTATAACAGAACACGATCAATGCAAATTATATACATACATCCATTCCTTGAGGTCCACAAAATATAATAATATCAATCTTTTGTATAGGTCGCCTGTAATTGGCGCAGCCTAATCGATTATTGAAAAAATTTGATAAATTACACCAAGGCGCTAATCATCATTTGACCTTATTTATGAGAAGACTCCGTGGTTTGGTTTTCCATGAACCAATTATTAATGATTTTAATGATCGATTCAAACTCCAAGCAATACTTAGTACAACGGCACACTGGCGGCATCAAAGAGAGATCGCATTTCGTCCATGTTTGAGGGAAACGGTAGCACAAGTCAGGGACAGAAACAGGGTCGAACAATTTATCTTATATCTTCTAGTAAAATAAAAACCCAGGGGTGCTAAGAGGTTGATCATTCATGTGAATTCATTCATTCATTATGAATGGTATGGTTTACTTAAGGCGGACAATGGGTACAAGATGGGTTTATGAAGGAGGACCCCAGGCCTCATCTTCTCACGACCATTCTTTTGTGAAGGCTTTGATTTTGAGACGAACGGAGGGGCTCAATTTTATGGCGTATTTGAGATGACTTGTCATGGGACCTTGTTTTTTTAGTAAACCGCGTTAAAACTAGATTTTTTGAAACTTTAAGAACAAGGCTGAGCAGATGGATCTTCAATTTAAATATATTTGTTCCTGTCACATTTAATAAAATATTTTTTTATTTATTTAAGTGCTATAAAACACTTTTTGAGAATCTTTGACACATCAAAATGTCTGTTTCTTTAGTCTTAAATTTTACGAATTTTTACGAATTCTTACGCATTATACTCAATTGTCGTTCCTCAACTCGAAAAATTGGTAAAAGAGAGCGGCTTCGAGAGGGCAAGATATTTCCCCTCTTACTAGTTTTTACTCAACAAATTTCTTTGCGTAATTATTGAAACAACTATCAAACGTCCGAAAATTGATAGCTGATTTGAATTTGTTGTTCTATTTGGCATTTGGGTGGAATATTCGCATCTGTCATTTTTCACAGGTTACTACAAAAGCGTTTCTTAACATTTGCCGTAAGTTTCCCTCTCTGAGAAAGAATTCATCCCCTCCACTGTCATTTTGACAGTTTTTTCCATTTTTACTACAAAAGTAAAGGAACAGACCTACTATACCTGAACTTCTAGGCAGATATTTGTTGACTATGTTTGTAAGCAACCCCTTCACAACTGAATATCTGTTTCTTTACTTTTCTAGAAAGAATTGAAACGACTGTCAAAATGACAGTGAGGTTAAGATGCATTTTTTGACAGTTAGAGCAATTGACAGTGCTTTGAAGTAAACTGTGCAGAATATTTAAGTTGGCGGTTTTTACCATAAAGAAAAATAATTATTGCTAAACAAACATCTGTCAAAAATGTAATAAACTATTTCATGTTCATTGCTGGGGAAGTTAAGGACTAAAATTCGACAGTTTTTCGCTACAAAAACAAAGCTGAAGCACAGTCAATCATTGGTTAGTTGGTTTATGCAGCTGTTTTCCTTCTTCCTTTTAGTGAATCATACTTAAAGTTTTGGTTAAAGTTGAATAAAAAATTGACAAGTACATAACTTGGCTAATTAGTCTTAAAAACGCAAAGCGGTACTCAAAATACGAAGCGAATATCTCTTTTAAAACAAACTCCATCCATTGAAACACTTTAAATTTCCAAAGTTCTTATATATGACCTATAATGGACGTTTCAGAAGTTAACAAATTCACAAAACTACATGTCATAAATTGAATACATAACATTAAGATGAGATGGCCATTGAAGAGCTTACATTACGCAAGCGCACACATAATCACGTTTTTGATGGATGACGATTTATTTTTATACCGCGCCGCCAACAAAATACTTAATTGCTTCTTTTTTGTCAGAAACTTAAAGACCACTGGAATCCAATTATAGGAAATGAAACCATTATGCAACTGCTCTTCAGTTGTTTATTTTTTTTCCTAGAGTTGGTTTACCAAAATGTCTTTTTTTTTATAAACCACAAGAGCACGTTATTATTACTTCTTTTGTGATGGTCGCGCTAACAAGGTTAATACGTTGCGTTTAATGACAAACAGTTATTGATCTAAATAGGTTTCTTCGTTTGTTAAATAACACTATTGCTGATGACGGCTTTTTTTTCATATTTTGTTTTAATGTCTTTTTTAGCAGCACTGGTCGGAATGAGTTCATGTTGGGCGGAGCGGGGGCACGATCGATGAATTGTTGAAGGTGGGAAATTATAAAAATTTAGCACTAAAATAGTAAAAATTCGTACTGTTCTAAAGTTGGTACATTTTTCTGGCGCTAAGAACCGACAACTACATAGGTACTATGAAACTGACAGATTATTTAGTCAAGTGTGGACTAAGACTCCTGCTCGTAAGAGTTAATTTATTATGAAATAAAAATATGGCAGCATTTTTAAAAAAGTAGTGAAGAGGGACTATTTAAATGCTGCTACAATTTTTGCTCTCACATTCAACCCACCGAGATGCAAAATTGAATGCAACACATTTGTCTAAGTCTCTATAGGGTTATAGAATCTTTACTTGCTCTAAAATCTATGCTTCGTTATAGCACATTTGTATATGTTTGGAGAATGTCATAAGGACTGTTTGAAGGCTTTCGGATGAATATATAAAAGAAAATCAATAACTGAAACGAACGTTTTGTGTCTTAGCACTGGTACCGTGGTAAAAACCTAGCAGCTGTAGGTTGTAAAATTTATTTTGCAAAATAGCAAAAACTCGCTTCTTTGAGACTCTAAGTAGGTTAAGCTTTCAAATTTGGTTCATAGACGTTTTCTAAAATGTGGGCCATTTTTCGTTACACAAAAAAACAGCGCAGCTGCTGAACGCTTTATTGCGTTTCATACATATCTCGACTTGATTGGTTTGACCAATACCCGATAGCAATAAGGTTTTTAAAAAAGTGCGACAGAAACTATAACCTTCAAAGATAAGCGCTTCCGTAAATATTTAAAAATAGTTTTTGATTACAGATAAGATATTGATGCATGATAACATTATGCAACGAATCGCTTGTTTTTAAGATGCCTTGGAGTAACAGGGGAATGATTGAGCTCCAAAATTCCTAAAGAGGTTCCTGAAACGCTTCCAGAGGGCGATCTCGAAGTTAGCTTCAGTTCTTTTTTAATTTTTCTTGGTATAAAAGCAACGCCGCAATAATTCTGGCTCTCTTCCCCTTTTTGTTATCGACCTTACAATACCCGTCAAGTGAAATCTGCCATATTTTCTGCGCAGTTGCATTCACCGCTAATAATTTTGTTTACTAACTAATTTAGTCTTAAATAAAAAAATAAATATTTTGGCGCGACAGGTCTATTGGACCCAAGGCCTAGCTTCTCACAACCATTTGTTTTGTGTGAGTTTTCATTTTTGGGACAAATGGAAGGGATCTACAATTTAACGCCGAGTCCAAACGGCTAATTGAGAAGCTCTTTCATGACAGTTATACTCTCGGATGTTTGTCAGACGTTCGCGAGAGGTGGCGCAGTGGAAAAAAACCTTGAGATGTACTAATTTAATAAGTCTGACAGCTGGCTGAATTGATGTATATCAGTTTTGTTTTGATTGATTGAGATCGGTCACATGAACAACTGTTTCAGTTGACGTCTATGGAGGGGTAGCCGACGAATCTTATCAAGAAATTAGTGACTGAGTACTAAGTTGACAGTTTGCATATGTGGCTGACGTATAGGAAAAGTGACGTCCTCGACCAATCTAGTTTTTGCGTTCAGGTTACATCGACTCCATTCCAATCTAGTCGACTTAACACAAATAAGTTTTTGAATGTCCCCAAAGACTGATTGGCCCGCAAAACGAATGGACTATTAAGATTGTTTATAAAGTTTGGTAGCATTGTTCAAGCAAGAGTATAGTCCGATTAAAAATGTCAGAAAGCTAACTCACTACCTAATAAGTATAACAGCTCGGGTCAAATCGTCTTATCCGTGAAAATTATCATAATTCCATCAATGTATAGGGTGTTTTCATAAACGTCTAACTAAGACCTGCGTTAGACTTGTTCATAAAGTCAGATTTTTGATCGAACAAACGCAGATGAGTTGCAGAAGATATGTTCATTAACGTCACAAATGTCATCAGCGTCTGGCAGATTGTGCATCCATATTTGTTTGGCTGCTAAAATTTTAAGTGCAAAAAATTTAAGTTTAATTGACATTTTTTTTACCAATTAAATTTAACTTTTTTTTTACGGCGTGGAATTTGGCGAAAACTAATCTATTATTTGTTAAAAGAATTCTGATAGAAGATTAACTCAACTCTGGGAAAAAGAAATTATATTATTGTTGTCACATATAAGTCTCTTCATAAATTCTTTCGCGGCCATTTCTGACGTTCAGTGGCTACTTAAAATTGCACTTAAGCAGGCCTGCACACGTTCTGCAGAATGAGTGTGTTCATTAATACAACAAAGAAGAAAGACGATCGTACTAACGCAAATTTTCGACGTTTATGAAAACACCCATAGCTTGTTCATGAAGTGGCGAATCGGGCCCTGGTTTGACAGTAAAACCCCTCAAAAAGATCTCTCCTGTGTAAACAAAATTCAAATAAAACAAGCTTCAATAAAGCCTTTCGTTGTTGTGGCGCTCCGTGGTAGGTTCAGGGGCTGCTTTATATGTTTCTCTGTTTTTTATAGCAAATAAGACAAGTTTTTTGTGAATAAGTTCTTTAGAACTGCGAAGAGCTCAAGAAAATAAAAAATAAAATATAAAATAAAAATATTTTGGCGCGACAGATCTGTGGGACCCAAGGCCTAGCTTCTCACATCCATTTGTTTGGTGTGAGTTTTAATTTTTTGGACAAATGGAAGGGATCTACAATTTTACGCCGAGTCCAAACGGCTAATTGAGAAGCTCTTTCATGACAGTTTTACTCTCGGATGCTTGTCAGACGTTCGCGAGAGGTGGCGCAGTGGAAAAAAACCTTAAGATGTAATTTGGTTCTTTCGGGATTTGAACCGGGAACCCTCGCTTAGTATTCCAACACACTAACTCTAAGCCACTGCGCCAAGCTCAAGAAAATAAGGTTATTAAAAGCTTAGTGAACTTATAGGGAAACCTTGAATTCAAAAATAAAGTATTGAAAAACGAGTGACCTTTTCAAAAGTTCGTCATTTCTCATTTCAAACACATCAAACTTAACCACTGTCAAAAAAGTTACTGTTACCGCTGTTTTGAGTGCTAAGAACAACAATATTTCGTAGGACCGACTGTTGAAACTACTGTGACAACAACCGCCGTAGCTGATTTGAATTGCGAAATGAATTTGCAAAATTGTGCACAAGTTTTTTATAGAAAAAATACATCGCTTGCTTTTTAGACAGACTCTTCGTAACATCATCAAAACATTTAATGTTCCTTCTTACAAAAATCTCGTTAGTAGAATAAAATTGAAAAAATCAAACACCGAGGCGAAACTTTCTATTCCAAAATGTACCTACTCCGACTGTCAATTAAACCGAGACACTGCGAAAATTACGTTACGTAACATTATACTACTCTACGAGCCAAATCCAAAGTAGTTTGTCGTAACAATTAACCAAGCTAATTGTTTCGAATAATAACAATCAACAATAATAATTACTCGCGTTTTGTTTTACGTAATAGCTGGTTTTGGAGCTTCCCCGAAACCAATTGACGTTTTGTAATCCAACAATGAAAAGAAATTTGTGTTTTTTTTTTTGGGCCAACTAAGCCACAATCATAAACAAGCGCTGGTAACAGTCGAAACCAGTTTGAGCGCTAGTATCATCCGAGCATAATTAATTAGTTAGCGCCAGTGGGCACATCAGCTGATGATGGATTGATTGCGCATTCACACAACCAAAAGCGGAAAACAGAATCAATGTGATGGCCAAATTTTTAACTAGCTCAACAATGACAAAGTGTGTGTTCTGCTTTCGTTCCGAATTCTATATTTACGAGCCGAAGACCGCCGGACTCATGTCCGGAGAACGTTCAACGTTGTGGTGCGACTGTTGCGGACTTGACAAATGTATGCACAAGTTGTTTCGAATAAATTACTTGTTTCGCGGGAGCTACGTGTTGGTTAGAGGTACCTGTATCTAAAAGAAAGTGTAGTCGCGAAACAGCCTAAAAAAAAGAAGAAGAAAAAGAGTCGCCTTCACTCTCTGCCGCGGCTCAGAGTGAAAAGAAATTAAAAACGAAATGATTGGCGCGCAACTTGATCTGCAATCGATTCCGAATTTAAATTAGCCGAGGGATAATCAGGTGTGTAACCACAGACTACTGGTCTTGTATGAGAGCAGGACCAGCCATCCGCCATCCGGATATGGTATAGTCTACTCATGTTTGGACTGCTCGCGCGTGAGCCATATTGGGTGGAAATGAGATGCGAACGCGTCTGTCTTGTTTGTTATTATTATTACGAGGCTGAGGCTGCGTCTGCGCGGCGCAATGAGTGATTATTATTTTATTTTATATTTCTTTTTATAATCGCTAATGATGGAACGCGCGCGCGCGCGCTATAAATCGTATAAATCGCATGCGAGGGAGCCCTGAGTTTTGTAAATGAGTTTCACTTTTGTGCTCGTTTCTTTTTCATTTATTTATTTATTATTCGTTTTCCTTTCCTGCACCACTCGGTCTGAGATACATACGAGTGTATTGAGAGTATTGGGTGGTAGCGAACGGCTGGCGGTGTAGCATGGCACAATAGTTGCACTGATTTAACCGGTATGCCGTATGCCGTATGGATGATATTAATTTTCATCCGTTGTCGTTATTGTTCGAAAGAAAGTTACCTTTTTCAAGTTACCGCCATCCGCGGCGGCGAGAGCAGGCGGACCTTTTCAAAGTTCGTTATGTATATTTGTAATTCAAATGATTGGCGCGCATATTTTTGATGCATGGAGGCGTGTGCTCAAAATCAAATATTTGCGCGACCTTAACACTCAAACGATGGGAAGTCAGATTGACACATTTAAATTCGATTAGCTAACGTGTTTTTTTTTTTTTTTTTTCTTCGGCTTGGTGGAGAAAATCGTATCTTTGTGTTCAGGGCCAGGTATAGGTGTAACATTGACATAAAAGCAAATCCGCTCACTAAATGTTCAGATGTAAGGTTATGTGGACCAAAGGGCATACTAAGCTTGGAGCGTCGAAAAGATGATAGTTATTATGGAGAAGCTCCGGTAGCAAGTCACAAACAATCTCTTTTCGGCCGGCAGAAGGTCAGCGATTAGAAACGGGTTCGTGTTCTAGAAACCAGACTATGACACGTTCAGCTAATTTAGATCTTTCTGCTAATTGGTTGACTTCTGTCTATGACGAACTGTGATGGGAAAAATATTCACTGTACCAAGTTTTCCAGTTTTAAGGGCTTCAGAGTATAGTAAAATATGGTCATAATGGGTTATTCACTTTAGTTATGATCAAACTTAAACTTAGGCCCCAGTTATAGCGATTCGTAAAATGTAACCGAGCTTTGCTTTTTTTGAGCACTTAAAGTTAATGCTTGAACTCAATCTTGGTCTTAAAATGTTGCTTATGAATTGTAAAGTTAGTTTATCAAACAAATGTTTAAATTTTCGTGAAAAAGAATTGACTAATTTTTCTGTACGAACAAATTTTCTGATCAACTTCAGTTAAACGGCGATGACGACTTAAATCCCGCTGTCAGGCAGAATGAGCCATTTAACCTGGACGATGAGGATCAACAATACTGTCCACCCGATCTGGACGAAGTAAAGATAGCTATCTAAGCTTAAGTCCAACAAAGCCGCTGGAACAGATAGCCTAGCCGCCGAGCTGTTTAAAGCGACAGGTGATGACTTGGTTAGGAGCAGGAACCAACTCATCTGTAAAACATGGTCGGAGGAAAGTATGCACGATGAATGGAACCTCAGCAAGTTTGCCCAATCCTCAAGAAAGGAGACCCTCTGATTTAGACAAGGCGATGCGCTGTCATGTGACTTCTTCAAAATCGTTCTTGAAATAATAGTGCAAAACTCAAACGCCAACACCAGAGGCACTATCTTTCAAAAGTCCGTCCAATTACTCGCATACGCCGATGACATTGACATAATTGGCAGAACGAAGCGTGATGTTAATGGCGCGTTTGTGAGTATTGAGACTGAGGCGGCGTAGATGGGTTTGGCGGTTAATGAGGGCAAGACGAAGTATATGCTGTCAACTAAAAAGGACACTCAACACCGACGGCTCGGACAGAACGTCACAATAGACAGATATAACTTTGAGGTGGTTAAGGACTTTGTCTACCTAGGCTCCGCTATGAACTCAGACAACGACACCAGCGCTGAGGTTAAACGTAGAATAACTCTTGCCAATCGCTGTTTCTTTGGGCTAAGAAGGCACTTGAGTAGCAAAGCCCTCTCTCGAACAACTAAAGTGACCCTGTACAAGACCCTAATCGTCCCAGTCCTGCTATATGGGGCAGAGGCATGGACTCTATCAAAAGTGGATGAGGTAACTCTCGGTTGTTTTGAGAGAAAAATTGTTCGTGTTATTTTTTGTCCCGCCTGCATTGACGGTGAATGGAGAAGGAGATTCAACGACGAACTGTACGGGCTGCACAGCGACATCGACCTAGTCAGAAGAGTGAAGGTCCAACGACTGAGGTGGCTGGGTCATGTAGAGCGAAAGGACACGAATGCTCCGGCCCGGAAGATCTTCGAATCCACACCCGAGGGAAGGCACAGTAAAGGAAGACCGCGACTCAGGTGGCGCACGCAAGTGGAAGGGGACCTTAACCAACTTAGCTTGCGAAACTGGAGACGCTTGTTGGTTGAGGCCCAGGTCCACCCCGGACTGTAGCGCCACCTTAAGTAAGTAAGTAACTTCTCAGTTAATTCAACGCAAAAAAAATGTATTTCACTGAAATGTGTCATTTCTTTAGTGTTCCATTTGTCAGGAATTTTCTCATTGAATCTAATCAGTGGTGGTTGATCTATTTAACAACACAGTGACAATCAGTTTTTTCTGAAAGACTTTTTTTCTGTTTGCTATGACCGCCTAAACGAAAAAAAAAACTCAATTTCATACTGTTCCAATTTTTCCGGTATCGCTATAACTGCACCCTTATATCTAGCTGTCACTGTATCCGTCGCCATTTTTACCACGGCACGTTACAATATTTAACAACGTAAGAAGTGATGCTCAAAATTCCCAGTTCAGTTTGCGCAAAGTTTCGCTTTAGCTTTAATAAGGTCCTAATGACCTTACAATCCTGCTTTTTATTAAGAAAAGTACGTACGAGGTAGTGCTGTCACTTTCAGTCAGACGACAACTTTGTATTAGGCATCTTCCGGGATAGGAATGTCTGATGTTGTAAATGCGGCTAAAGGTTTTTGATGTTTAAATCACACAAAACATCAAACAGAGGATGAAGGAAGGTAGCAGACGTCAGATATAACCGCGCACAATGTAACCGACAGAAAGTGTGTATAACAATTGTCATGATGATGAATATTCTTATATTCATTTAACCGATCTTTACCATGCATCCACCATCAATCATCTGGATAAGCTTGTCTCTATAAAACGCTACCATATGAGACAGCATTACAATGCAACGACGTCAGTGCCAGCGCTGCCATCATTGCATGACATCAAACAATTTCCCAGAACGTTGACCCTTCACCCAGATGATCGTTTACTGTCAGAGTGTCTGATATATTCAGGTCTGAATGAACATCTGGACGGTTCAAGAACAAACTTGTGTAGGAAGAAAAAGAAGATCATTATAAGTGTGATCTGTGATGGAAGAACTTGAATCTTTACTTTGTCAACCCACGCACCCAACTGTGCGGGTGGCCAATGCATTGTATGTCGTATTTTCGGTTGTTAATCCTCGCTTGCATGTTTATGTACTGAAAGAGGAGAGAAGTTTTATATTATTGAACAAAAAAAAAAAGGTTTCCAATTCCAATAGCCACCCATCGAGTATTGAGAGCAACGAATAATACCCAAAAATGGTCAACATACTCGGCTTGGAGTGGATTTTTACTCAAACGTCAACACACAATAAAAAAAAATGGTTTCCTTGTTGAGTTTTTAATTTGTAATGTCAAGGGGGAAGAAAGTGGAGGCGACTGTTTTCCACTTCACAGCGTTTTATTGGAATTTGGTTGATTTTATTCTGTCTTCAGTCTTCAGTCTTCTTAAGCTATAAGCATTCGTAATAAAATTTTAACTGATGGAAATAAAATCAATTAGTTGACACTGTCAGTTACATTGGAAGATGCTTTGTATTTAAACAAATGTGGGACTGGACTATAAACATCATCATACTAAAAATGGGGATAATATGAATGTTTGCGTTACGTCATTTACACTGACAGCTCCGATTGAGTTGACATTTTGTATAAAATTGGGCACATTCAAAAACTTAGTTATCTTAATTCGACTAGATTGGTCTGGTGTAGATGTAACCTGAACGCAAAAACCAGATTGGTTGGGAACGTCGCTTTTCCTACGTCAGCCACATATGCGAACTGTCAACTTAGTACTCACTACTCAGTCACGAATTTCTTGACTAGATTCGTCGGCTACTCAATAAACGTCAACTGACACAGGTGCCCATGGGACCGATCTGGGCCAATCAAAACTGAGATACATCAAGTCAGTCAGCTGTCAGACTTACTAAACTAGATACTTGAACGTCCCCATTGACAGCAAGTAAGATTGGAAAAGTGTAGACCGTTTTTTTTGCTTTGTTTAGGCAATTCTTTTGACCCACTTTGGAACGCTTTACTTTATTTGCTGTTTCCACACGTTTGACGTAACAAGACCTTTTGCCGCATACCTTTTTAATGCGTTTTTTTAGACAAGTTGAGTTGCTTTTAACTATTTGACGTCTCTCCCCAAAATTGTGCAGTTACGGGACGGAAAAAGCCACACAACTTTGCGATTTTCAGAACGAAAATTGTTCCCCTCAATTTGAACTGTCACACAAAACTGCCAATGCTGTAATTCATTTATTTAACAACGTCGGAATTTGTAATAGATTCAGGAAATTCTTCAATTAATATGTCGGCTACCACTCTGTATACGTCAACAGAAAATCTGCGAACGTGACCAAGGCATGAAAACAAAAAAAAAAACATGTCAGTCAGCTGTCAGACGTAGACCAGTATTTTGAAATAGGAGAGTACTTTCGTTATAACTGGTTCACATACAGAACAATGACTTTTTTTGATCAATTTTCACGGTTGATTGTTGGTTCGAGAAAGCGTGGAACAAAAGGGAAATTTTTGTTCTCCGAATGGCCTGTCGACTCAAGCCTGACAAAAGTCGTCAAAGAATAAAGTGAGTAAAGAAACAGATTTCTCTCCCTGCTTGATGTATCTCGAAAAATAATTTGGAAAAGTTGGAAATGATTGGTTACATTCTGAAAACCCGCTAGAATTACAGAGCCATTTCTTTAATTACATGCTTTTAATCAATTGCAAAGTTTAGTATTTTATTTCTTCCTCAATAATCTAGAAAAACGATCTAGAAAATTTCCCCATCAATATAACCGATTATCGAATTCAAGGAGCACGATAATTTGTTGACACTTTAATCACCACAGTCGTGTCAAAATATTAACGACTTACTACAGTAGCGCTACAGTCCGCGATGCACCTGGGCCAGTGTCAGAACATTTGCCGAGAATGATTACTTAACGCACTTGACACACGGCCTCAGTTAGCATTGGCGTTAAGTCCGAGAACTAGGACTCTGGTTGTGAAATTGATGATGATTAACGACTGGCGAGTACATTTTTTTCTCACGAACACAACCTCAATCCCATCTTAACCAAACGACAGAGAAACTTCCTTATCCTGCTGGCAGTGAATAGAAAATCAGGGCAAATCGAAAGATTATGAAGCCAAATAGTAAACTACGTAATAGAATTGCAAACGCAAATTGTATTCATGACAGCTTCTCTTCCCGCAATATCAAATCTCAACTTTGACTCAGGCGTATCTGGGTGGGAGGTTGAAAGTGAAACTTTGCCAAGAATCATAACACTCAAGCATGAAATCTGAAGGTGCAGCCAACCGAACAATATCTTCCACAGTTAAATGGTTACTTAAGATTAAAAGGTTGGCCAACAATCAGTAGGCAATCACAAACCATGCAACAACTGAGTCACTTGACATTTGGAATGAGTCGTAGAGTTTGTGACAGCGCAAAGTACGTACATAATCTAAATAACATGGATCCGTAGTGGCGATGTGCGGAATTCAGATCAGTGACGCTTCCTGTCACAAGTAAACAAGCAAATAGAAAACAGGATGTCGCCCGTGAATGATGGATTATATTACGCAATTTCATTTCAATAGATGATGCGCATGTATGGCTACGATTGCACGCAAACGATAAGTCGCTATATCTTCACAAGGTTTGGTGATGTATAAGGTAGCGAGGGCTATCAGTTTAAACCATCTACAAACAGCAAAGAATCGGTTCGTTCTGAGATGGAAGCTGCACGGCACAGTGTCGTAAGCAAATTTTGCACCAACGTTTTTAAGGTCATCGCATACGTGGTCCAAGATCTTAAGACTGACAGCTTAAGGTCAGTTAAATACAAAGCTTAAGACAAGCTACAAAAATAATTTTCTTTTGTATTTGCTGCATTTTATAAAATTGATCCAAGCGCAAGGTCATGGCGCGTAGCACGCAGCGAAAGTTTGAAAACTAAAGGTTAAAGAAAATGATCATACGAAGTTGGAGGTCTCTAGTACTTTTATTGTTCTTTTCGAGAAGATCGCAGAGGATCGCACGCTGAGTTAGTTAAGATGTTTCATCTAGCGCGGTTAAGAAGTGTTAATTGACGTACTTTCACTCTTTATGTGATTTCGTTACTATTTCTGGGTTTGGCATCATTGGTTTTTGCATTTCATCTTTGGTGTGCTTGTATAGGGTGTTTTTTTTAGAGGTACAGAGTTTTACAATGAAATACAACACATACAAATAATGCAAGGTATTTATTAGGTTCATAGCGAAACAATTGTAATTTAATAATTCTGCGTTTCTTGTCAATGCTCTCAACCCAAAAAATAATAAAACAAGACGGAATTGAACGAAAATCGGAGCTGCACTGCAGTGATGCCAAATTCTTTAAAACTAAATTGTCAAACAAAAGAGCTCGTGTATTTTGGTTAGACCAAGTTGCTTGGTTGAGGCCAGTTAAGGACTATTCACATAAAGACTAATTGCGAATAGTTCACAGTCCTCAAGGACCTAAGTGGGGTACTACAAGGCTCACTCTGTTGTATCCACCCATTAACCTAACCGAACCCTAATTGCGAATAAGCGAATGGCGGGCAAATCAATTTAACAGCATAAACTGAATTGAAATATCCTTGCTGCAAACGGTCGCAATTTATTCGCATTCCACATAATACAGTCGCGATCCACAAATCCACGAACGAAAAATTCGTTCGAATTTAACCTTCAAAATTGACTCTGATTCGGGGGAATTTGCGACCAAAAAAAGTTTTTATGTGAATTAAATGTCAGAATTTAATTGTTTGCAATACGCTCTTATAATGTATAATATGTATGTGGCCAGACTTTACGACTGACCACTATAAAACAAAATGAACAAACTTCCTACGTTTTTAACTTTCTCGCATTACGTAGTAAGAGAAAGGTATTGTAATCGTACAAAAAATCGAACTCGAGATTTTAATCAAAACTAACATTACGATGATAGAGGAACTTGAAAAAGTGGGTCTCGCAATTCTGTCCGTCTGTCCGTCCTTCCTGAGCTCTACAGCGCAAACGGCTGGACGGATTTCTTTCAAACTTCGGATTTGGAGTGGGCTTACAGTTCGGGGCCCCTTTTTTTTTTGCACGTTAAGTGTTGCCGTTCTAACGGTATTCAGCAATTTTGAGTTTTTCGATTTCAACCAAAATTGATATTTGGGCTTAAGTAGGTGTAACTAAGATGGTTGCATACTCAGTTTTTCGCAGAAAAATCGAATAACGGTAATATTGAAAATTGGTCATATCTCAAAAACGGTCAAAACTATTTCGACAAAACATTCATATTTTAGGTAATACGGTCATTCCCAACATGATGGCAAACTCAGTTTTTCCCTAAAATATCGTTCAACGGACTATTTTGGAAAATTTTTGTTTTTTAAGACTTTATTTAATTATGGTTTACTTGGAAACGGCTCTAACGATTTTAACCAAATTGTATACTTGCACTACCATATATGGGGTTAACATGGCTGCATACCCAGTTTTTGGCTAAAAAGTCGAATAACGGTACTTTTGAAAAGTGGCCTTATCTCGAAAACGGTCAATACGATTGCAACAAAAATTAATTTTGTATGTAATATGGTCATTCCTAACATGATAGAAAACTCAGTTTTTCTCTAAATTGTCTATAATAGATTTTTGAAAAAAGGCATATTTTGAGAATTTGGTTTTCTTTTGTTTTACCTAAATGAAAACGGCTGAAGCGATTTTGACCAAAATGCATACTTGGAGTAAAATTGACGTTTTCAACATTATTGCATCCTTCATTTTCGATTCGAATCACCGGAAACGCTGATTTTGAAAACTGTTGAAATCTCGAAAACGCCATTTTCGATTTGGATAAATCTTTAAAAACCAAGTAATACTAACATCCTGAACAATACCCTATACTTAGTTTTTAGCTAAATAGTTGAACGAGATTATGTTTCGAGTTCAGCATTGCAATATTTGTTACCATTTTGTACGCATTATATTCCAAAATCAGCATTAAAGATTTTGACTAAAATGATTACTTACGATAACATAAGTATTCTTAATTAAACCCCGTACTTAGTTTTTCTTAGAAAAATGCAAATAATGCTGTATTATAAATATTGCAGCACTTCCAGTTAAAATGTAATCGCAACTACTAGAAATTCATTTTTAGCAAATTCTTCTTTTTCAACCATACTAATCATGAACCTTAAAATAATTGCAACCAATTGGAGTCTTCATTTACCCCCAAACACGGGCAAATTCAAAAACAAATCTCTGAATTCTTGCATCACAAACCCTACTTCGAGTCATGGCCACCTACCAGCATCACCAATTTGAAAAATCTGGTTCTATATCTATATCTATAAACAATAATAGAAGAAAAATAAACCAACCAAACTGATGATATGAACGAGAAAGTTTCGTGCGATCCAGTCGTGCACTTTATTTAAGTTGTTAACCACAATTAGGTATATTCAATGTTTTGTTTGTAAATAGTTAAATTAAGTTTTTTTCGTGCAGGAAAACCAATTAAATTTTGTCTGACGTGTCCGAATTTGGGCACCTAGACAGTAAAAAATCACACATTTTAAGCTCAGTGTTTTTTTTAAGGTCTTGATATTTGGAGTTTGGGATATGCTTAGAAAAATCTTTTCTACAGCTGCCATGGCCTGAACAAACTCCAACTCATTTTGGTCACTCTTGGGAGTACCCCAGGTAGATGTAAGTCCCTCATCGTCTGCGGAAATTCTGAAGAGTCGCTCAGCATATTTTTTTTCTTATTTATTTATTTCCTTTCAGTTTTTCTTTTGAATTTTTTGACTTTTGATAAATTGTCCACAAAAATTTGAAAATAAATTCCAAATAAACAAACCACCGGACAGTTGTCACTTGTCAAGTTTGACAGAAATTGCAAAACAAGTACACGTACAGCGAAGTAAAAGCTATTTTCGAATTTTCGAACTTATACTTAAGCAAACTAGGTTTTTATTCATACCGATTCAAAGCATTTGCTTGATTTGCGGTATAAAAGCATAGATTCACAATTATTCGGACGGATACCTCGCTAGGGCCGATTTCTAGAACCAATTTCTGTTGGAGAATATCGGAAGCTAGCTGTCAAAAATTGAAGAAAAAAATGCACCTTATCGCACTTCAGCGTAATTTGCCGATATGCGTTACAAAATGTCGGAGAAATATTCTGAATAGATGTTCCGAAGAATACCTCGAAGCAAAAAAACCTCCGAATCGTATAAAATCGGAGAATTTTCCGTTCCGACGGATACCTCGCTAGGGCCGATTATTGCCGGTGGAAAACACAGTCTTATTTCACTAAGAAGAAGTGCATTCTTTGTTCAAATTCATCACATGCGACTCAGAGAGCGAAACAAAAACAATTAACACTTGCACAAAAACCCGATAGTTATATCGAGCATTTTTTTGGAATCAAAGTTGAGTACGATAGTAAAAAAGCATACAAAATGTGGCCTGGGTTGGAAGCTGTCATGGCTAGTTCAGAAGTGCATCTTTCGCTTGAATTCAACATCAAATACAAGCCGGGGAGCGGTTAAACTCTTGTAAAAACACTCACGAGTTATATTATGCGATTTCTACTAAAAGAAAGTTAAGCCCACTGGTAAACAAAAGCATTCAAAAATTAGCTGAGCTGTTCTTACTCACCCAGCAGAAGAACAGTCTTTGTTCGAAATTATCAAACTCGCGAGTGAGATTTTTTCCGAAACAAAGTTGAGTCCGATAGGTTAGAAAGAACACAAAATGTTATGAACTGACGTAGAACAAGTGCATTTAATCGTGCGGACCACAGCGAATGACATTTTGTTTCAAATCTGGATTTGTTTACATGGAATTTTCTTTTTGAATACTGTTAAAAGAAAGCTGTCAAGTGGAAGACCTCCAGATCACATCGCTGCCATTAATGATTGTTTGACATTTACTTAACACAAGGGTACTAAATTCTGATACATTTTATGGCAAAGCAACTGCCATCTGTCATCAGTGGCGTGCACATATATCGAACGTCATAGTGTGTAATGTAGGTCAACGTGGAAATACATAAAATTGATTGATTTATCTATCGAAATCTATCATCAGCAGTTCTGCAGGATCAAATGTCACACTTAATGGTGCCGCCAAAAAAAAAAAGAGACAGATAGAAAAAACCTTAAAGACTGCATGTCACGCTAAAATGAAAAAATCTCACCCTATAAGAACACAATTTTCTCTAATAGCCATGGCAGAGGTCTTTGTTTTTTTCGCCTCCCCACACAACAAACTGTCTGGCGGCAGTAGCAACAAAAACTTTCAATTTCCTCAACAAATTAGAAAATAATATTCCAATGTTTATGTTTCCTTTTTATCCATTCTCATTGCGCGCCGCGCCAATGATGTGCTTCTTTGCGCGTTGCCTTTATGGCAGACATGTGCTATTTGCAAATGGAATAAATACACCCGTAGAGGAACAAGAAGACACCTCCTGCTGCGGTACATTAGCAGCAGCAGCAGCAACAGCCGCCGCACCGAAGCGAAGCGTTAACTGCAACTTGCAAGACATAATACAGATGTATTGACCCGATTGTCTAGTGACCCACTCTTAAGAGCTGCGATGTAGTTTTCATTTTCCGCTTTGAGAAGATTTACCTTAGCAAATAGTATCTACAAACCGCGCGAGGTAGCGCGCATTCTCTGTTTTCTGCCATGGAAAAATGCGCCCAAGTGCACGCTGCTCCCAAACAGCCAAAGGAGAAGACGGCCGGCGGCGCTGCACTAACTTTGCTTCTCACAATATAAAAGTATGTGGCGTGCTTCGCTCCATCGCTATGTGTGTGGTTGATTGAAATCTGCAAGTTATGATATATATCACGGTATTTGTATCTTTTTCCACATTCACAGGTTCTACATCTTGCGTTGCGTTAAAGTTGCAACACTTTTTTTTTTGTTCGCGTTTTCAGTTTCGCTGATAGAGACTGACTGCATTAGATGGCTGTGGATCGGGGACTGGTATTACCGGTTATGCTCCCAACATGTCGCGCAGTACTCGCAGATAGACAACTTGCTCTTGATAGACTAAATTAAATGGCAATACCAGCTTGGTTGGTAGTTAGGTAGTACACACCTGTGAGCAGGTGCAATTTCTCTGTCAAACGCTGACGTTTTCGTTGTTTCATTTTAAGAAGAGACAATGCGGGTATGTGGAAACAACAACGGGCCAGAAGAGACCAAAGGGTCGTGGTCAAGAGGAGACAGAAAAGGTAATGAAATTGTATCACTTAGCGGTAGCTATACCTATAGCTGTAAATTGACTCATGAAGCACTAAATTCACCATTATGACACTTTTCGGTGTCTGTTACCCGACGAATCTGACCTATTTCGCTGTCGTTGTGTTCTGGTCTTCTTATTTCGTTATTTCCTTCCAAAAAAAATAAAAATACATACACCACGGCGGACAGTTAAGAACAGTAAAGCTCGTTATCCCTTATATTGGTGACTGCTTCGAATTCGGATGACGACGCACAAAAAATAAGACTTTTTTCGATTGTTCGATTCTTTCACAATAAATAAATCAGATTGGGTGATCGACTTGGGGTACAGTGTGAATCGATGACCTTCTTTGTGCCAAGAATTTGGCTAATACATACACACGCATCTGTCGCATATAGTTGCTTTGTTGATCGAGGAACTATAAATGCTCATGCGCAATATATCTGCACATCTCGTTTGGGAAACATTTCAATCGAAACCATCGCACAATACGAGTACTCGCACCTATACAGAGGCAGCTATGTGTGTTGGTTCAACATAATCTCTTCATCACTTTTGGTTGCGAAAATAGTCTGCTCTCCTTGCAGACAAGATAGTCGTTACTCGTTACCATAATCTAAGATCAACTGCACGCTCATTTAATGGAATATGTTGAAGTATTTCACAAAACGTGCGAATGCGCAAGACTTTTGAAAAGTTGGCGAAATCCCGCAGTCGAAAATTAATGGAGTGTTGTTTGGAAGCATTTTTCTTTTAGGTTTTGTAACTGGGTGCTTAGCAAAGATTACAATTGTAGGCAATTTGCTGATTTTTGACTGAAAGGTGGCATTCGTCATTGAGTCAGGATCTTATTGTGGTTTCTACTTGATGTCCTGTCCATATATTTGCAATTCATCTATGATACAAATGAATTAGAAGTCTACTTTTCCAACATACATTAAAATTAAATCATGTGGAACAGGCGACAGATTAAAGCTGGTTCCTAATCGTATACAGAATGAAGTCCAAAATAATGAAGTTTTAAAGTATTTGCCGGGAGCGAAGCGAGCCAAAGATGGGTTTTATTTTTTTTTAACAGTCTTCAAGTGAAATCTTGTTCAAGGCGTTAACCGAGCTTTGGTTATCTTAAACCTGTCTTTAACCTTCATATATTTGTTGAGACAGACTTGCTGAAAGTGCCCCATTGTCTGACGGAATCCGGCTGATTGATCGCAAATAACCAAGATCTTCTGAATAGATTTGGAGACTTTAGAGACCTTATAAAAAATATTCAGAGATTTCATCATATCTGAAGCAAATGGACTAGCTAGACTCATTCATCGGCAATGAGATCAACGCCCAACTTAAGCTGGATGTCATCTTAGATTGCATTAGTTTAGATTGTGAAGCGGGAGAGCCCTCAAGGGGGCTCTGGCACTGCGGCCTCTTAAAGAATTCTATTCTGCCTTCCCTAGTAACGTCCTAGAGCCATCTTTTCACTCCGGAGGCATTCAGGAAGAAAAGAATCTTCTCTGGGTGTATATCAGCGAGAGTTGTTGAAGTGACGATTTCCTCGCCAAGTATTTTTTTCCTAAGGTTGAGTAGAGCCGGACATTCCATGAGTATGTGAAGAGAGGATTCATAGTCTGCATGTTGGATCCGGAGAGAATCCAAATGCGGTATAGGTGTTTTTTTCATGAGGCCGTGGCCACTGATTATTCCTGTTAGAATTCTTAGGTTATTTTTGTCTAAGTTGATCAGGAAGTTGGATTTCCTTGGAGAGTATTTGGGGAAAAATTGTCTGGGGCAGTTCTGCCCAGGAGTTTTAACCCAGATTTCATTGGATTCAATACGTGATAGCTTTTTGATTTATCCCCTAAAATGGTTTTTGCTGACTCCACAGAAGGGTTGAGGTCCGAAAAGCGGTATTGTAGCGCCGATTTTAGCCAGCCTCTTCGTTACCCAGCAAAGCCCTTATGGGCTGGAATCCAGTGGAGAATGACTAGATGGCTGTGAATGTTTCGAAGACAAGCTTCGATTTTATTACAAATGAGTCCAGAACTTTAAGAGCTGCTTGGCTAGTTATATAGTTTCTTCACTAGTATTAGAACTTAGGTTTATTCTGACGCAGTGGTTGATTGCAAGGACTTCAGCTTGGAATATAAATAAGTAATTTCCAAGGCTAACTGAAAAGTTTACTGGATATGACTCTCCATATATGCCAGATCCGGTCCCTGACTCCATCTTAGAACCGTCTGTATACCACACGAGGTCAAGACTTGATGGGTTTGGTTTGAGTTTTTCCCAGTCTTCCCTAGGAGGGATAACTATGAGGAAGTTTTTATGGAAGCCGTACTCCGGTAGCATGCCATCTAAAGGCATGCTAAAAGGGCTTTTGGACTCCATGCGTTTAGCAAAGGTAAATGACCTCTTTGATAAGAATAAGGTTCAATGTTGTTCGAATGGAACAGTCGATGAATACCTACTCAATCTTGCTTCCATTTGAATGTGAATCTGAATGGGTGTTAGGCCTAGGATGACATTTAGTGCAGTGGTCGGGGTGCAGCGTAGACAGCCAGTCATACAGTTTCCGGCTATACGTTGAACCCGTTCTAGCTTTTTGACTGTGGTGACTTCGTTAGTTTTTGTCCATCAGACTGCAACAGCATAGGCGAACCCTGGTCTAACCACAAGCGAATATGGCCAATATATCATCCGGGGTCTAAGGCCCCAGTTATTACCGCAAACGGCGGCAGAACCATAACGATTAACGGGTCGTTCTATCTGCAGGTTCCATGTCATCTTAAATACATATCGTAATTTGAAAAATCGAAGCTTCGAGCCTCATGGAAGCAAAAACCTGGAAGTTCGAAAATTTATAAATATTCTTGAGTATCGATGATTCCAAACCGGAGCCAGACAATTCTGGACGACTACTTTTAAATAAGCCCATACTGGGCGAATTCCATATAGATTCGATTCTACAATCAAAATGTTCGAATTCGCGTTGTAAGTACTCTGTAACTCTATAGCCAACGCTGTAGAGTTCGAAAATCAAACGGACCTCGAATAAGAAGAAAATCCGCACATTTATGGACTAAGCTATCTAAATATTTAAACTTATATAAAACGGAAAGTTCTTAAGTCTTAACAAAACTTTATCGCTTAGCTCTATTATATTTGGATTTATCCCGAATTCGCCTTCGCTCAATTTGATCATTGCGATCCTCATTTTCTTCGGTAAAAAACCAAATTGCGACACTGTCCATGTTGATATAGTATTTACGAATCACAACAAATGATTATTTCCTTTTTTCAAACGTCTGTCAAGTTGGCATCATTACATTCGGTTCTAATTTTATACATAATCCGCCTTACTAACAACCAAATTTAGACTCGACTTTAGGGCAATAGTCGAAATTAAAATAAATTGTGTACCAATAATCATCGAAGAAAGTCGAGTCTAACGCATTATTTAAGTTTCAACGTCAGAAGAATACTTCCTTCATCTATGGCGAGCTCAAAATTCATGTCCAGGATTTTTTATTTTGATTTGAGTGCCGTCTATGGCACCAATACCTACACTGCGGAAACCTCGCGGTCCTAAAAATTTTTTTTTATAGCTGCGAATTTCATTTGCACTTTTCGAATATTTTATAAATTGTCCCAGTTTGGATGCCAATGCAACTCCGAATTTTTTTATACAAGCAACTGTCAATTTTAGCAATTTATTTGAAAACTCAGAAAAAAAATTATTACGCATTTAAGTTATACTGTTATAATTTTGCAATAAAATCAGATGTAGTTAAAGTTCCGATTAATTTGATTGTTGGTACCTACAAATTAAAAGTCGAAACTATAGTTAGTTTCGAAATTAGTTAAACTCGAGTTTACTGTTCGGTTGTTGGTAAGGCGAGGCCCAATGTAGTTCTGTTTGAAAGTAGAATCGGAACCAACTTTCCAATAGAATCGAAAGTAGAATCGAATTACATAGTTGGCCCCCATGACCTCCCTCTTCACCTCAAACATATGCCAAAGAAAGAATTCGATTAAATTGCAGTTTTTATGTGCTTACGGCTGGGTTCCTTTGCCTTTTATACAGTATGCAGTATGATTTTCTTAATGAAATAACTTTAAAGTCAATTACACCGTCAAAACGATAAAGAACTCGAAATGTCATTCCTCATTACCAATTTAATGAAGCGTGGCGCGTATCATTCTCGTAAGTCAAATCTTAACTGACAGCCAATAATGCAACTGAGTGCCCCTCGCACCAGTGTCACATACGTGAGTTTGTGCATTTTTTTCCAGCGGCCAACTCAATGAACTCAACTGATTGACTTGTGTGGGCTTCTGTCTGTACCACTGGGTATTGGCACTGAACCAAATTTCTTAACATTTTGTGGTTTTTCTTTTTAATAGGAGTATTTTCTTAATCTCATAATTTTATGCAGCTCGTAAATTCATAAATTTCTTTGGTGCTTTAAGCGAACACCCCTCGGAAATGTCATTGCGTATTTCGCGTAAATCGACTGTCAAGTCTCTTGTCAAACTCAGCTGTTCTTAGACTTTTCAAAACTATTGATATGCCAAAAGTAAGTGAAAAGAAACAACTGGTTAAATTTTTATAAAAAATTGCAGGAAATGAGTTATACTTGTATTGGATGTTTTTGGCGAAAACAAAGGAAAAAACGTATTTCCATCAAGTGTGCTTTTATAATAATCGATTGACATCATTTTATTGATTTCCAGGTCATAAACAACACAGTTTGACATTTGAAAATTTGCGTAATTTTCCGCAGTCGATTGCCAAGTCAAATTGATCGCGGAAAATTATGAGGCCTGAGTAAAACATTTATTATCCATACAAAATCTGACAGTTCATTTACGAGGTGGTAGATTTCTGCAGTTTACGCATTTTATAAGGGTTTTACGCGTTTAAGTGAATACCCTTAATATCTTTGAAATGGTATTGCAAAAAGCTAAAATATAGAATATCAGATCTGAGTATGTGTTTTCCCCAACTGACATTAAATAAAAGTCACGGGGCTTGTTAAGTTATCTACAGACAAGTGTTCCACAAATATGCAATAAATATTTAGCCATGTTCAAAACCCTCCTGAAAAAAATCACAGCAACGCAACACGCATCAAAATTGCAAACCATCGATGAGAAGTCAAAAATAAAATACAAAAACAGCGCATTTCTTGTAAAAATTGTTTAACAAATAATTTATTGATTGCATTTGTAGCAAAATAAAAAAAATAAACTATAAACATAAATGTGGGTGTGTAATTTTCAAACGTTTCAAATTGCAAACATACTCTAACAACAAACATCGCAGCAGCGCTCTTTTCACTTTGTTAGTTTAATAAATAAATAGGAAAACAAATCTCTGAATAACTTGGAATGGTTAAAATTTGCAATAAGAACAGTTTGAAGATGTACATAATAATTTTCATCCATATAGCTAATACAAAAGTGAACTTAAACAAAAGGAAACCAAAAAAAAACTATAATAAAAGCTTCCACCTCATATTTCGAAAGAAACACAAATTTTGCGAGAAAAATATTTAATAAATAGTTTATAACCCTTTTTTGTGTAACTTTAATCCGGCAAAAGTATTCCATTTAGTTCGAGCAATTTTTTTCTTCAAATATTTAACCTTGAATCAATCAGATTTAAAAATACTAGTAACACATTTTTCTAAGAGCCCCTCAAGGTGAGCAGAAAAAAAAATTCAAATACAAAGTGGGCAACTGTAAAGCTGCCATGGTAAACGCAACTTAAATTGTATCTTGTATCTAGTTTCTCATCATTAGCATATTGTAATATGAATTTATATCTATGTTTTAAATGTCATAGGAGTGCACAGGCACACCGCAATGAAAATGATGAAAAACCGGATTTTTTGTTAACACACAATAATGATTCAGAGCCACACCATACAGTCCGGCCATTGAGCAATAACCAACCCAATGACTTCCTTCTTCTGGCGGGTTTATTGGTTTTTTTTTGTTTTATTTATCTCAATGGGACGCGTGTGGATTCCCTTTCACTTGTTATGTTTTGCCCGCACTGTATGCCTCACATTTGAAACAAATACAATTATACAAAAAAAAATAAAAGCCAAAGAACCTTCACACTAATGCCGGAGAAAAATTACCAACCTTACAATAAAAAAATAAATAAAAAATCAGAATAAACAGAAAGCAAGAGGCGAATGACGATGAATAAATAAAATCGATTTGGATAACAAAATAAAGAGATACGTATCCACAATCGCAAACATAAGTGTATGCAAAAACCGTTGAAAGTGAAAGTTTTCACTTTTCATGAGACGACGACGATGAAGACGAAGACGAAGGCCGACGGTAGCTCCAGTCGTATTTCTTTCCCTTTTTTTTGTTGGCTTTTCTTATAACAATGCGGTAAAATAAATAGTTAAGATTGTTTACTTAATGACCCTACATGGACGCTACTGTGGGCCGATAGAACGATGACGATGACGATGACGATGTGGACGACGACGCCGACGACGATGGGGACTCGTTCTGTTTGTGCACATCCGAGTGCGGCGGCTGAGTACCCCACAGCAAGTCCAGGCAATTGAAGAGTTGCGGATCTATCCTGGGTGATCCGCCTCTATCGCCGGCCGCAGCTGTGATTGTGTTATTGTTGATGTCAGCGGCGGCGAAGCAGTCGAATATGGGAAACAGATGATGGTCCGTCGAGTTGATGGAGAGATTTTCAAAGTTGAATATGAGTTCGTCGCCACTCGGGTGGTGGCTGCTGGTCGCACTGCTGATGCCGCTGTCTGAGAAGACACTGCAACTGTCCGATGACGAGGACGACGAGGGGCTTATATTGCCACCATTTGCCCCCTTGATGTCGCAGGTCTCCATGAGTTTGCGCGATATCTCGTTTATGCTCTCGGTGAGGAGAGACTCGGCCGTGGGGCCCAACAGGAGATCGGTTGGTAGTTTCTGCATCTGCAGGTAATTGTTGCTGAAGAAATCATCGCCGATGTGGATCCCACTTAGTATATCACCGTATCCGGAATCGCTTGAATCACTGAGGCTGCCTGCGTTGGTGTTCTTAATTAAATTCGAACGATTCGAGCCGATTACACCGACGTTCTTGGTGGCTCTCTCGAAATCTGTGGTGTCGGAGGTGTTATCCGAGTGGGATCGCCGCAGGGGGAACGCCCAAATGCGGCTCAGTGGGTCGCACTGACGGCAGAAGCACACAGATCCTGTTGCGGCATCCTGCTGCACATCGATGGGCGGTTCGTCTCTTTTCAGATTACAGCGAGTTTCGAATTCGAAACCGTGCATCTGTGGGTGCTGTTGATTTTCGATAAAGTTCGTGTGTACAACAGCTGCTTCCGGTTCACTGTCGACTTTGACGAAACCACTCGACGTTGGCGGTGGCAGTGGCTTGCGGTCCTTTTTTCGTCGCTTGCGTGGCTTGATGATTCGCGGTAGGCAGGCTGCTGCCTGTTCGCTCTGGGAGTTGAGCCCTCCCAGTGGACCGCAGTTGCTGATGTTCTCCTTTGTCTTGTGATGCAGTGAAAGTGGGCCATTTGGCTGATAGCTGCAAGCGTATCCGTCGGCCGGATTTGGAGGATTCGGAGGTCGCATTTGACGATTGCTGATGCTGTTCATTCGATTGCGGTTGTAGGACCCGGTGAGGAGGAGAGGCGCTCCCTGGGCATGCATTGCCAAACGAGTCATATCGTATTCATTCGTGTGTGGGTCTCGGTTTGAGTTGTACATGTGCAGCGAGTTGCAGGACATCGCTGACATCGGCGGCGGCGGTGCTGGTGGGGGAGATCTATGCGCCGAGATGGTCGGCTTCCTTTGGCGACGATTGGAAGATGCAGCGGTTGAGATTAATGGTATCCCTGCCCAACCGTTACTCGCGTGCCGACTAAAGCACTGAAGCATCGCATAGTTCTGGTGCTGCTGTCCTTGCTGCTGATGATGATGATGTTGTTGTTGCTGATGCTGCTGATGGGGGTGGTAGGCTAAATTCGGCGGCGGCTGCTGCTGATGTTGGTGATGCTGCTGCTGATGCGAAGCAATTCCAAGATGATTGTAGAAAACATTTGGCGGCGGTCTACATCCTGATGATCCCGGTTGCGGTACAACTCGCCCCGATACATGGGATTTCATAATCGAGTCGTCGGAACCGTAAATAGCATTCCTTTAGCTTGTCGCAGAACCTTTTGATGCCAATCGCACACGCAAACAAACGATTAAAATACAATTTCGAAATGCCAAGTCTTCGTTATCGTATTATACTATACTTTCATTCACCGTTCAACCGCGACATCAACGATGACACTAAAGTTTTGCAACATTACCGCAATGACGACGACCACACACAACAACACTATCCCCGCGATTACAACAAATATTCAACATTAATTTCTTTAAGCCGTCCTCCGCGACAAGAGCTCTTTTCGCGCAATGTAGCACTTAATATCTCTTCTTGTCCCCGACACAACAAAAAAAAAAAAACAACAAATCAAAACGATTGTGTGTTACGAAATGAGCTCGACGGTGTGACACACTAAGAAGCGAAAAAAGTCTCACGACAAACTACCAAGAAACGACAGTGAGAGGAGCGCGCATTCAATATAAAAGCCGACCGACCGCTGTCAACGTAAGTGGCCAACTAAAAAAAAACTCAACAGCAACTCCTAACCAAGCCATGAAGAAAGATATTCAAGCCGAGTTCGAGTGTGGTACCCAAAGTGGTGGTGTGTTGCTGGTGATCGTGAATCGTGATGTGTGATGTCTATTGGTGTGGCTATGGAGAGCTGTGTCAGCAGAGAGCCAAATGGAAAAGAAGGGGAACAGCGAACACAGCCACAATATGCGATACGTTCCACAAACATTGGCTAAATTGGCGGCCCACGACAACATGTGGTGGATCGGATGATGGATACGCGTACGCACACACCACAGACGTTAAGGCGATTTGTTTACCTGTTCAGATCCGAAGCGTTTCAGTTTTTTAAGATGCTACACGGTCCGAATGTAAATTAGCTGATTAGCGCAATTATTTCACCGGAATTATGTGAATATTTAATGGGTCCTATATCCGTCTTTAATTTTCGCCGGCATAATCTAACTTGCCGAACACTGAAAACCCAAATAAATTATGCTGACTGTCAGCTGTCACTTTATTCGTTTAAAATTTCAAGGGCTTCCTAATGGCTTCCAATTAAAATGGGGACGTTCGGATACGTAGTTTGTGTAAAATGTCAACTAGATTTGTCTGGATTAGATATACGTACGTGGGAAGTAAGTAAGATGAGTTGTTGTTGTGGCTTATTTTTAATTTTGACACTTCAAAATGTCAACTGAGTATACAGGCAGGATTTTCTTTACTAGATTTGTCGGCACCCCTACATAACTGCAAAACTAATCAAGTGACCAATCTGGGCCAGTAAAAACTCAAACACATCTAGTCAGTCAGCTGTCAGACTTACTAAACTAGATATCCGAACGTCCCCAATGACAAGATGACTTGACAAAAATTGGACGAATCACAAAAACTGTCACATAAGGTTAGGTTAGGTTATGAATGGGGGAATGAGTAAGACTGAAAAAGAAACTTAAGGCCAAGTTATTAGTCGGTCTGGGAACCAGTTGCTGGTCCTTATAAGGTAGGTACGTTTTGGGGATTCTTAGAACAAGTTTAATTTATTTCCGAAACATTAGTTTAAGCATTAGGTTTGTTTGACGTTTGACTGGGTTAACCCTTATGTGTTCGAAATAGCACTGAACTCGCCCTAATACTGAAAACCTGTATTCGACATGACTTCTATGGCGCCCTAGTTGCGCCCCGAACTGACCCCAGGTAATTTGTCGCGGCGAGAATTCAGTGCTGAGTTTCGCTCTCATTTCGCTTGCTGTCATTCATTTTTCAAAGTAAAACTTCAGGGCAGCATTTTTTGCGTTCGATATAAAGGGTTTTCCAATAAGAGGTGTTATTTTGATATTCAAAGACAAATGCCATTTTTTGAGATAAATGATCGGATATTTATTTCATAATGAAGAGGAAGGTATGCCGTTAATAATGAAAAACAACATCAGCCAAATGGCCACCACGACCACGCTTACAGGACCATATCCTTTTTATGAAATTTTCCAAACCAAAATCGCAAAGTGGCTGCCCTATGTCCTCGATAGACTCACGAATTCCATCTTTGAGGTCTTGAATCGACGCTGGGATGTTGGCGTAGACCTTATCTTTCACGTGGCCCCAAAGGGAGAAGTCGCAAGGTGTTAAATCACAAGATATCGGTGGCCAATTGTGATCACCTCTTCGAGAGATAACACGGTCCGGAAACTTTTCTTTGCTGATGGTCGGCCGGCTGGAGTTCTTGTGTTATCTGAACTTTTTAAGCCTTAAGGCCCAAGTCTTTGTGCAAAATACGGTGTAATGACGTTTGGGGAATGCCCAATTTGAAAGAACGACGAAGAATGGACAAACCTGGGTTTCCTTCAACACCTTGGGCTACAGCAGCAATATTCTCAGTTGTTCTTGAGCGACGTGCACGGGTTTTATTCTTAACATCACTAACTTGTCCCAACAGCTCGAATTTTTCCACCAATTTCTGTATTGCGGTCCGACAAGGTGCTTCACGACGACCCAAAATTGCTTTAGTTTTGCGAACTGTGATTTGTGACTGCAAAATTTTGACCATTTTTGTAGTGAATTTTTGTAATTTCAATGCGTTGTTGAAGCGTGAATCGTTCCATTTTTAGTAATGGTGTAGTTTCTACTTGTCAAATGTCAAAAAATAACATCTTCAGAAGTGACAGCTACCGAAATAGCGGGCTATTCAAAATAACACCTCTTCTTGGAAAACCCTTCAGTAGCCAAATTTTCAGGGTTGTGCAGGGTTTTTGACAAGCGAAAAAATTAACTGACACTTCTCAGTGCACACCAGTGGACACTAGTGCTAGCCACGTCAAACAAACCTATTTTCTAAGACGTTCAAAAAACTATTTCATTTTAAAGACTTTGCAAAACAAAACGTACCAACGACTTTAGGTCTGTTCCTTTACTTTTAAATCTTACAAATTTTTACGAATTCTTACTCATTTTACTCAATTGTCGTTCCTCAACTCGAAAAATTAGTAAAAGGGAGCGGCTTCGAGAGAGCAAGATATTTCCCCTCTTTCTAGTTTTTACTCAACAAATTTCTTTGCGTAAGAATTGAAACAACTGTCAGTCGCCTGAAAATTGACAGCTGATTTGAATTTGTTGTTCTATTTGGCATTTGGGTGAAATATTCGCAACTGTCATTTTTCACAGGTTACTACAAAAGCGCTCCTTAACTTTTGCGTAAGTTTCCCTCTCTGAGAGAGAAGTCATCTTCTCCACAGTCATTTTGACAGTCTTTTCCATTTTTACTACAAAAGTAAAGGAACAGACCTTTTGTTTCACTGCTCTACGCTGCTAAACGATTATAAGGAGAATGTTTGTCGCAAAACAGGACGAATGAAATATTAGCAACTGAAAAAACTGCAACTTCATGCCACTTTAAACTTGCGCAGTTTACCCTCTACGAAGACCGCCAGCTTGTGGGATGAAACCAATGTCAAAGTTGATCTTCCAAAGTCGCATTGCCAGAGTGTTTAACAGGAAATTGCGAAAAAAACTGGATCAATCCTTAAAAACGAATGCAAGTAACAATTCTGTAGGGAAATCGAATGCTTCGGTAAATTGCTTTAGGTCTTTTCGCCGTAATGGTTCTCTGGGGATGGCGATGAGCCCGATATGGTACCTTCTCTATTGTGACGATCTCACAACCCCCATTAACCTAACCTAACCTAATCTTACAGTTTGCCAATTTGGGGCCAAAGGTTTGATCCATTTGGCGAATTGAGAACTAATTTCCAAACCAAAGATTGGCTAACTTTCCAAAATTGATAAACTTTCCAACACCATGGACTATACTTTGTTTCACCTGTCTCTAAACGTTAAAACAACAACAAAACCCATTCGAATTGGGTAATTAAAAAAAAATTCTCTTTCACTTATAATACCTGTCATTATTGAATACACTTTGATGTTCGATAAACACAGTAATATAATGTTGTTCAACTTTCTGAGGTCAAATACTACACTGTGCAACGCCCCCATGTTCCAACAACGATATAATTACGAAATAAAGGTGTTTCCCCAAATATAGATTAAACAATAAATTAAATTGGTAATTGCACTTTGAAAGGCATGCAATTAATGAAGATAAAGAGTTCATATCAACCCTGTTTCGATCATAAAGGTTTGAAAGTCAAACACGATTGCTTCCGGGGTCATATGACTTTGTTTCATCGAACAATGTAAACAGTTGGCAGCATTTATGATGATTAAGGAAGCAACTTAAGTCATCATACGTCAGAGTTAAAGTTACAAATTTTAGATCACGGTTAAAGTCTACATTTTAAATCGAACAGATCTTTCAACTTATTCAGTACGTGATTTGATTCGCTAAAAAATTGAAAACTAGACGCTATGTTATTTATTATTATGGTGAGGGTTTAGTGCACTGCGACCTTATGGTCTATTGTGCCCTCGCTTATACCTCGGAAAGATTTATGCCCTTTTCCAGAACTCCCTCGCATTGCAGTTCCATTCAGAACTGTGTTTGAGGATCATCGCTACGTCTTAGCCTCGGCAAGAGGCATCCAGGCTCGGAAAGATTCTAGCATCCACTCCTAAGATACCGAGTTATCTTAAAAAATAATATGGCTCGTGGACCACATCAACTGCAGAATCCCTAGATCTACTACGGGATTCCCACTTTCCAAACAGCTGTAATGCCGTGACGAATCCAACTTCCACCTCGGTCAGATCGTCATGCCACAGTTCCTCACATCTCATTACAGAGAGCACAATTCTTTGGGAAGTAAACGGCTTTAAGCCATTCAAGTCCCCTGCGCCTGATGGTATAATACCCGCCGAACTTCAACGGAATCCTTATCCTCCCATGGCTAACCGCAATTTTCAAAGGTTGCCTGGATCTGGTCCACATTCCTAAGTCTTGGACGGAAGTGAATGTGGTTTTTATACTCAAGGCGGGCAAAAGCTCGCATGTCAACCCCAAAAATCTTAGACCCATAAGTTTGTCATCTTTTCTCCTGAAAACCCTAGAAAAATTGATTGACATCAACATACGATGCAGTATCGATCCAAGTCTTCTATCAGCATCTCAACATGCATATGCTAAAGGGAAATCGGTTGAAACGGCCCTTCACTCACTAGTAACTACTATCCACACCACAAGGAGGTGCTACCGTTAGATATCAATTGTAAACAGGTGGCAGCAAACGCGGCACTGTCGTGGTTGCGGTATAATGTAATATCTGCAAGGGACATCACTATTTTTACCGACAATCAAGCCGCGATTAAATCCTTGGAATAGGTCACCTTTAATTCCAAGACCGCTCTCAATTGCCGCCTATCTCTCAACATGATAGCGGAACAATTCAAAATTCACCGTATTTGGGTGCCGGGCCATAGGGACATTCCAGGCAACTGTACGGCCGACAACTGCCTCGATTCTACCGGAAAAGGAGAATCTCTGCATGCCTCTCGCTACTTGCAAACTCCTAATCAAACAAAACGCGATAAACGCTACTAACCGCAGGTGGGCAAACTGCACCACTCTATCACGAAACAAATTTGGCCCAGGCTGGATCTCAAGCGCTCCAGCACACTTATAAGATTAAAGAGATCCGACATAAGCACCCTAGTAGGTGTGATCACGGGGCACTGCTTAATAGGCAGACATGCCCTCAGGCTGGGTCTTCCCGCTAACGACTTCTGCAGAAGTTGCATGGATGAGGAGGAGGAGGAATCCATTCTTCACCTCCTATGCACCTGTCCTGCTCTTTCAACTCGAAGAAGATAACATCTTGGAGAATACTTCTTTGATAATCTTGGTGAGCTCGACATTACGAATATCAATGGCCTCCGCCGCTTTACCTTGAGCTCCTGTTGGTTCAACGGGTAGTTTGAGATCATTAGATCCTGTGGTGTCACAATGGGCCAATTCTGGCCTAAGTGTGTCTGCACTTGTGTGTAGCCTGCCACTATAACCTAACCTAACCTAACCTAGCCTCGGCAAGAATATCGACTTTAGAGCACTTCATCTAGTCCAGTTTCTTTCATGAATCTGAGAATGAGTAGCTGGTCTATGGTTTGTATATCCTTGTCTGATATCTGGTACTTGCCCAGATATTTTAATACTTAAGATGTATGCAACTACTTCAAAAACAAAACCACTTCTAACCATCTGTCATAAGAACTTCCCTTCGTGCTTAATTTCACAGTTTTTGGCGCCTTTTTGACACCTTTTCAGTGCGAATGGTTGTAAGAAGCCAGGCCTAGAGTTCTATATGGACCTGTATATATGCATTGATCGGAGTCTGACAGCGTGTGCAAGATGTAGTCAATTTGCTAGTTGTCGAGATGGTAGTTTCTTAAATGCATTGCCACTACAGGTGTCAGGTTTTAGTTTTTTTTTATTGAAACAAGTAGCGCAGCAGGTCTGCATACATTTTTCTTCCGATTATCAGCAAGAAATCTCTAAAGGAGTCTCAAAACATATCATCCCTCAATCGAGTATGTTTCCACTGGAAAATCGACTTAAAATCTTTGTGAAAAGAGTCTGTTCTGGAGCAAATGCAAATGTTCAACTAAACAGCATCGTGGGGAACAACTTAATGTCCTTGTCGCCCCGAAATCTGGCATTTCTATATACATTCGGAAAGTGTCAAAAGTCAATAAAATTGATCCATAAATCGCAGTAAATCTTTGTGACAGGCTTGGAAAAATGTTGGCCAAAACTGGTTATCAAGAAGACGACCGCTGAAGCTAAACGGCTGTCCAACTAATGTCTACATCCTTCCCTTATGACAAAGTATAGTTTGCTTCTTCGCCCAAGTTGGGCATCGCCTCCAAGTTGTCCTCAACCAAGATCACCATCCACCTAGAATGAAAAAACATAACACCACAGTCACACGTCGCTCTACTCATCCACGCCGTCTCTCCGGCAAGACGTATAGTTAATTTTCCACTTGATGAATATCGGTTACAAGGTGTTCTTCGTATAATGATCTAGGTTTGGTTCTCAATCAGGGCTTGACTATACACGTACACCGCCAGCCACTATTCTACTTACGGAGCAAAATAAATAGTAGATACTCTACCGGTTATTTTTTTTTCTTTTTTGCCGCTTGCCAACTAAAATGCATGCACATTCACTGCAATTATTTACAGAAAGCTGGTAAAATCACTGCAAAGAGATGCACACAGCGTTATAGTCATATACGTAGTGCGCGCCGCTGTTTGCAAATTGCCATAATGTCAGTGCACCTTTCTTTTCACATTTTGCATTTTCACGGAGCAGGGAAAATCGGTCAACGGGAACCATCCAATAGCACTCAGCGACTGCTGTGCTGCTGCTGATGGTTGGTAAGAAGAAAAACTTTCTCTTTTCTTTTTCCTAAAACAAAAAAAAACTCCCCCCGACGACGGCGATGACTGTGACTACGACCAGAGACCAGCACCAGACCAAGAAGCCGTCGTCGTTTTCGTTTTCATTTTCGTTTGCAAATCTCTTGGATAAGATAGATATCTCGTGGTTAATAGGGGGATCTCAACGGATCAGCGGCGCAGCTCACCGCTCAACATATTCATGGTTAAATGCATTCAACGAGCACAGCGTACATCCAATCTAATGAAAGTACTTCGAATTTCAGTTGAGCAGCAGAAGCAATTTTTTTTTGTGCCTGTACCCATATCCATATTAAACTGGTTACTGACGACGGTGACTTGCTATTGCTATTGCTAATGCTATTGTTGGTGAAAAGGGAGGACGACCGACTCGACGCCGAGTATCCAATCACAATTACTTTCGATTTTCATTAGATTTTAGTGTGGTTGCTTTGTCTTTAAGTGCAAGCAACATTAAGATATCATTTTGAATGGTTGCGATCGTGACGAAACCTATTCTTAGACCAGCGAAAGAGAGCGGTTGCGCGGCACCACCGCAGTTATAACTATGTCTATGTATATAAAATAAGCCAACGACATTATGACGCAAACTCACGCAAGGTTTTACAGCTTTTACTATGGAAATTAGATTACAAAAGCGATTGGTGGTAACATTTTTGTAGCCAAAATTTCCATAGTCTTCCTGGTGGGTAGAGAGCTAGCTATAACTATGACTGGCAACACAACATTTGTAAGTTGCGGCTTGAAACATCTTTTGAATATATGAAGTAAACAAAACGTGAAATCAATTAATTACACTTGTATACAATAGGGGATTACGTCGCTGATCGAATCGAATTCGAATATATTAAAGAGCCAACTTCACTGTGTACTCAGAGCTTGCCAATCTAAACAACGCGCAGGAAGTGTGAGGAAATCATACAGCTAGGGCTGTTGTAACTGCGATTATCGTCGATCGCATGAGTAGATTTGGTGCCGTTTATGAATATTTAATCGATTTGGGTTGTAAGTATACAATTTATACCGGATAAGGCAGCTATTAGGCGGATTAACTATTTCTTCGGGCTAAGAAGAGAAAGACTTCTCACGAAGTACTAGACGATAGATGAAGAATTAAGAAGAAAGCGATATTGGTCTAGACTCTAGTCAGATAGGTCCAACTTAATCGACTAAGATGGGTGCAACGAATTTGAGAATAAATGATTCATTTATGTCGTTTTCCATTGGGCAAAAAGAAGCGTCCGGGAGAGTCCGGAATCGAAAAAATCACTTCTGAAACCGTTCCTTTGGCACAAAAATTACTCTTCTGGTGATTCTGAGAAGAGAAATTCGCTTCTCGATTTGAAGTCAGAATCCACTCAAAGAGCACTCACACATATGTAATTTATGTATTTTACACAAGTCAGCTGACAGCAGCCGTAGATTATTTTTTGGTATTTCACCAATACATTTCTACATTCAACCAGAAGCATTTTTCTTGTTCCATTGGATTGCAGAATGAGTGAATCCCCGAGTGAAACCAATGGAAAACGACATTAGTAATACCTCCCCGCTCTTTGAGTCTTCCCAACCCATCAAGCAGTCATAGAAGGATTTCGACATACGGTGGCAGTTTCAGTTGCAAGAGAACTTCGATCCTCTTATTTGAACAACTCACAAATTTCAGACCGTCCACAAATGTTTTTTGTTATACTTTTGGTTCATATCAGTCCTACAGGTCGACGACTAAAGAAAAGTATGCAGGTCCTAGTAGTTGCTTGTCATGTTGTTATATACCCAAGACAGATATTTTAGATCATACACATATAATACGTCTAACTTGTCATCATCAAACGACCTGCCTATCTTTTAAGATTGCGAAATGATTGTGACAGCTCTGTTTCGTGTAGATGCTTAAGTTCTCGGCATTGGCTTCTAAACGTGTCTGTCAGTGCACTCCATACACCATAGTGCCCTCCAAATGATTAAAGAACTGCGGCATAGTACTCTTACTCATACTCTAAGCGAAAACATTGGAAGTTGCAAGTTTAAGTGCAATTTTGGGGTCGAGTGCTGTATTTTTCGCCCTTCTACATGCGTGTCAGCGCAGTCCCCTGCTATTTTATAATTTCTGGGCATACTGCGAGTTTGTGAGTTTTTCGCTCGTATTCGCACTGACAGAAAAGCTTAATTCAATTAAACAGATTAATATAAAGTTGTAGATATTGAACAAACCAAACGATGTCATGAAATGGTAAAATGTACACAATGTCAGATTTCATTCCTCATACGCTGATTTTTCAAGCACAAATCTATGATATCCTGATGACTGCTCTTTTTGTTTTAGAAACAGGTGAAAGTGACAAAGTATATGCTAAATCCCTTAACTACTTTTAAGATAGTGCGACAATTCATTAACTCCCCGAAGAAGTGAAATGGGTTGCAAATAGTTTCCAAAAAAAAATATACTCAACGTGTAACTTGGAGGCAAATTCATTTCATTGTTATCCTTCCGATTCCGAATATAGGTCCGCCAAACAATAGTCAGAGTTTTGCAGTGTAATTCTCTACAGTGCAGTGTAATTCTCTACTCTAGTATATCTTTGAGTGTGCTGTCAGATATGTCCTCTGCCTCAAGGTAAGGTTTTCCTAAATGGTGTTGACGTAATCTGACTAGACACTCACAGTGACACAGTATGTGTTCTGCTGATTCTTCGTCCTCGTTGCATAGTCTGCAAGTGTTGTTTTGTGTTATTCCCATAGTCTTGAGGTATTTTTTGACTTGACAATGTCCAGTGAGGAACCCTGTGACTGTGCGAATCTGACTCCTTGTTAAGTTTAGGAGTTGTTTTGTTCTTGTTAGGGAAATAGTTGGAATGGACATTTTGGCTTGTCTGTAACCTTCAATGATGGTCCAGTAATGGTTTGCCTTGTTTGTTAGCCATTTTTTGATGTAGAATTTAGCAGTGCTAATAGGTAATCCACAAAATGGTCTTGGCATCGTGAAGGTCGATGCCGATCCTTTTATGGCTAATATGTCTGCTATTTCATTGCCCACTCTGTACTCTGTTTGTGCTGGCTAGTGATGTGAGTAACTGCAAGCAATCCCATACTAGTTTAGATGTTATCTCGTAGCTATTGATGGCTAGGAGTGCAGCTTTGCTATCAGAGAGAATATATATGTTCTTGTTTGTTATGGATTTTTCTAGATTTTCTCTGAGACATAGTTCTATTGCAAGAATTTCTGCTTGAAATACAGAGTTGCACTTGTCTATGCTTTTGTAGATGAACGTTTTTGTGCTGACCCTGTATACTTCAGCTCCAACTCCTTCATTTGTTTTCGATCCATCTGTGTACCATACATGAGAACTGTTAGCAAATGTGGGCTTATTTGGTTCCCAGTTTTCTCGATTTGGGAATGTAACTTTGAAGTTTCGGCTGAAGTTGAATCTTGGTAGACAGTTGTCTGTTATGGTAATTCCAAGTATTTCATCTTTTTGCAGTTCCATAACGATGTCTTGATGGATTAGCTTGGAGTTTTCGGTGTTATCAGATATGTGCATGAAGGCATTTGTCATAGCTTCTTTCTGTATCTGAAGATGGAGAGGTGGAAGGTTTAGAATTACTTCCAACGCCGCAGTGGGAGTTGTTCTCATAACGCTCGTAGTGTAAATACAAGCTAGTCTTTGGAGTTTATTGAGCTTGACTTGTTTTGTTTCGTTTTTTGCCACCATGATGCAGCTGCATATGTGACAATTGGTCTTGTTACGGCTGTATAAAGCCATAACATAATTTTGGGGTTTATACCCCAACTCTTACCAATCAGACTTTTGCTGGTCCACAGAGAGATCCTGGCTTTGTCTATGGTTTTCATGAGGTGAGAGTTCCAAGTGAGTTTTTCGTCCAGAGTTAAACCTAGGTATTTGACTTCTTTTAAGAACTCTATTGTTTCACCAAGAGTGGGTTTTTAAGTTTTTCCCTGCTCCGTATTTTTGTGAACGCAACTATGGTACTTTTTTTGGGGTTTCCAGTAAACCAACTTTTTTGCACCAGTCAGCAACAAGGTTGAGTGCCCTCTGCAGGAGTTCCGAGATTGAATCTACGAAATTTCCTCTGATTAGGATTGCAATGTCATCCACGTATCCTTGGACATAGAAGCCATTATTGCTGAGTAAGTCAAATTTACTAAGAGACCAGCCTAACATAACCTAGTCTACTAGAGCGCGTGCGTTGAAACTTAAAAAATAACTATGGAATTGCCAAAACAGCAGCATCGAATG
Organism: Cheilosia pagana; assembly: GCA_936431705.1. Classification (NCBI taxonomy): domain Eukaryota; kingdom Metazoa; phylum Arthropoda; class Insecta; order Diptera; family Syrphidae; genus Cheilosia; species Cheilosia pagana. The sequence goes on from OW386166.1 coordinate 113,259,619, forward strand.
TGCTTCTTTAGCGTCAACAAATGTGTCTAGCGAAAAGCCACATCCCTTTCTATGTAACCTCAGAAAATAAACGTTAATGAAAGCGTTAAGAAAGCAGCCAATGATTTTTACGCATGCAACCGAGTCTTCGGAAAAAGATGGGACCCAAAACCTTAAATTATTCTGTGGATGTATACGGCTGTTGTGCGACCTATACTAACAGCTTAGTTTGGTGGCAAGCCACGACAAAAGCTTATGACAAAAATACAAAGAATGACATGTACAGGAACAACCAGCGCAATAAGGACAACATCTACTGCTGGACTAGAGGCAAACCTCAACCTACTACCAATAGAAATATTCATGCAAGAATCTGCAGCCAAAGTGCCCTAAGAATTAGCCAAACCAAGAGTTGGAAACATTACAGACCGTGACACGCGCAGATTCTGGATATTTACGTGGCGAATACTGTCACCTCTGACTTTACGTCTCCCCACATGGACTTTGATATACCATTCTCCTGCTATTTCCCCAACAGAGACGAATGGAACACAGATGAACCCACAAAAAGGAAATCAATTTCCATCTACACAGATGGACTGTGGAACTGGTGCCGGAATTTTCTGTGAGGAATTGGACATACGCCGATCAATAAGATTGCCGGATCATAGCAGTGTCTTCCAAGCAGAAGTTGGCAATACCAAAGGACGATATTCATTGACAGTCAGGCGGCTATAAAAACAGTTTCTGCTATTGAAATAAAGTCAAAGCTAGTTCGCCGCTGCCGCGAAGAGCTTAACGCTTTCTGCTCGCAACATACCACGCATCTCTGCTGGGTCCCTGGACACAGGAACAAAACCGGCAACGAAATGGCTGAAATGGATCTGTAATGGATCAAGAGCGGGCGATTCAGTCGATTAAACCACCCCGTATGAAAGCCAACAATACGTGGAAAGAATTAACTACCTGCGAAATTTCAAGAAAGCTATGGCCAGAATATAGTATGAGGAGCAAAAAGCCAATGCAGTTTGATAGAACGGCGATATACAAATTGGTGGAGGCCCTAACAGGTCACAACTTTCTATGGAACCATATAATGAAACTATATCTCATAGATGACGATATATGCAGGGGTTGCGGAGACGAGGATGCTCATGAGGACACACCTCACTTCCTCTGTCTATTCCCTAGTCTCTTTCACTTGAGTAATAGAACGCTTGGAAGTTACTAACGGGTTATTTTTTAAGAGGTTTAGAACTTTTTAAAAAAAAAACCTTGCAATTTAATGTTTAAAGATAATTTCATGCAAATGTTGACCGCGGCTGCGTCTCAGGTAGTCCATCCGCTGAGTCCAATTTTGGCAAACTCTTTCACACATATCGGCCGGTATCTCACGAATGAATGCATGGATGTTGGCTTCCAGTGCGTCAATCGAAGCGGGCTTGTCCCTATACACATTAGCCTTGACATACCCCCACAAAAAATAATCTAATGGTGTCAAATCGCACGATCTAGGCGGCCAACTGACCGGCCCGAAACGTGAAATTAACTGTTCACCAAACTCGCCTCGCAATTGCGCCATTGTTTCGCGTGCTGTGTGGCATGTGGCACCGTCTTGTTGAAACCACATATCATGCAAGTCAAGAACTTCCATTTCGGGCAAAAAAAAGTTTGTTATCATTGCTCGGTAGCGTTCACCATTGACAGTAACGCTGCGATTCGCATCATCTTTGAAGAAGTACGGTCCAATGATGCCACCGCCCATAAACCGCACCAAACTGTGACTTTTTCTGGATGCATTGGTAGCTCTTGCAATGCTTCTGGCTGATATTCAATCCAAAATCGACAATTCTGCTTATTTACGTGCCCATTGAGCCAAAAATGAGCTTCGTCCATAAAATGGAAGCAGCGCGCGATGAACATTTCGAACCGAGCACGAATTTTGATAGTAAAATTCAATAATTTGCAAGCGTTGTTCATTTGTAAGACGATCCATGGTTAAATTGCAAACCAAACTGAAGCTGTTTGACAGTGACACAAGGTACTAAACACACGTCAGCTGTCAAAACCAGTGTTGCCAAAACCAAACCAGCTAAAAAATCACCCTTTACTTCCATGATATAGAGGAGCTCTCTGATGTCACACTAACCAATCTTTACAGGTTCATAAATACATCGGGATAGCTGGACAAGGTCGAGTAGCTGCAAAAAGGGAAGAGTTTTATCGCCAACAACATCGGACAATCCCCCAACAAGGGCATCACAATGGGTCCACATGGAAAGACTAATTTATGAAATAGCTTCTCAACAATCGCAACTTTAGCGAAAGTACCAAAGATTTGGTAAACCGTTTCATAACTAATTCTAATATAAGCATAACTGATTTCATATATGCATATGAGTTAGTGTTTATTCCTGACGAAGGCGATGGTAAATTTAATAATAGGATACTTCTTGTTTCATTTAATTTCTTTGTTTGCTTTGCAGATAACTTGAAAGCCGGCATTTATGGAGCTTAATAGGGTTAGGCGTGGCTCAGTTTGTCAACTCACTTTTGACAGGTCAAGGGCCACGACTATAGTCCGTTGGCATGGTCTGGGTTGCTTAAATCCATAGCTGATTTGACTGTTGATGGCTGTTGGTATAGTTTGTAAAATCAGTGTTGGTGGTTGACTAGCGATAGGTGTTCAACTATCACATCAGCTTCGTAACGAGAACTCTACGCATGCCTTAATGAGTACTCATGAATGGTAGATGGATTCAAGTGGTTTCACAAAGGGCCGTTTTAGAGGTCCGATTGTCTCAGCTCCTGCTTTCTTAACCTAAATGTCAGAATTAAATAGTTCGCGCCTCAAAATAATTGTAACAAATAAAAACAATAGACTATCACAACTATTTCCATCAATATACCCCTAGGAGGATGTGTTAAAACTACTGTTGAACGAATGCCGGTCGCTTTAAGCAATGCAATCGTCTTCTTTTTAATACAATTTCAAAACAAAACTTACATGAGAGATTATCCAACATGTACGTGAGCAGCTTTTGTGTTCCATTTGGCTCGTTATATATTGATAAAAATTCCTTCTGCAGGGGGTTACCGAGAAGGCCTAGTACATGTAAATGAAATAACTTTCCGATTTCATAAGGTAGAACACGCAGACAATTGTGATTAAGAAGAAGTTCTCTACAAAGCAAAAGAGAAACACATTTCAATGTGGCAAGGGATTTTAGATAAATGCTTCAAACAAACCTCAGTTGAATCAGTTCGCCCAGTTCAGCCGGTAGACTTCTTAATTTATTACTAGACACATCCAAGGTGCGAAGATTTACTAACATTCCGATGTCAGAAGGCAACCTCATTAAATGATTATCATTCAGATAGAGAGCAGTCAGATGTTCAAACTGCCACAGCGAAGGACTTATGTTGCGCACATACCCTAAAATATAAGAAAAGAAAAAACTTGTTTCAAAACATTTCACATCGAATGGAGTTTTACACTCATATTACCTGTTATCTCGATTCCAGTCCAAGACGTCTTCTTACCAGAAGCAGCCTCCTCTGGCGACATAATAATCTGTTGCCTTCTATTGCTGCTTTCATATTTGTCCTTGCTACGAGACATTTTGTAACTGTTGCCTGAATGGAATGAAAAACCTTTAAGAGATTACGGTTTAGATTTATTTGCTAAGCAGAAAATATAAGGTTTTTGTTTTTTTGTTTTTATGTAAATGCAAGAAAAAAGTAAAAGAAAATATTTCGCATTGCGCGAGATGTTTTCCTTTTTTTTTTAGTTTAAATTTAAAAATTACGGGTATTATTTTAATGGTAACAACAACTTAAGAATTATGTAAAAAAAAATATAACCTTTCATAATAACCGGTTGTTGGTAAGCGTGTCTGCAAAATATTAATATATAGATTAGTGAAAGAAAATAAACAAAACAAAACGAAACAAAACAAACAAGCATTTCATATTATTTTCGTTCAATTGAAATAATAGAAACAACAACAAACTGACGACACAGTCACTACACATTTATATATTATATATGATTAAAAAGAACTCTATGTAAAAGCCAAACATAAATTCAAAGACATAACTTGTGTGTATTTTTATGTTTATATTTTAATTGTATTTTATGTTTACTTTGTGGCGGAAAAAAACATATGAATTAATTAATTTAGTTTCATCAAGCAAATAAGGTGTAAAAAATAATTTAGTACTTAAATAAATTTTGCTAGCTGCTTCTGTCTCCTGGTTAGGTCCGAGGGAGCATGCCAAATAGAGGGAATTAATTTAGTAAATAACTGCCAACATTTTTGAATTGTACTAATCAAACTTTTGTCGTTCTTCGAAGTTGAAATATGTGAACAAAATTGGTTGAATTGAAGTGTTTCCTGCTGACCAAACTCAAATTAAATTCTTGTGCAGCTACTAATGAACTAAAGTTACATTTCGCCGAATGGGGTACAACAATAACGCATAGGAATGTGCGCTACAAATAAACTTACAGGATAGGGCGTTTCGTCAACGTAATCGCTCTAGTGAGTAAGCAATTCGTGCCATTATCGAATCGAATTTTAAACACGTTTTAACTTTAGGAGAATGCGGACAGAAAAGATTGTTGCCGCAGAAGGTGAAAGTGCAGAGGATGATCAGAATTTGTCTGATTGAAGGAAATCTCGATTTTATGAGTAATTGTTGTGAAGATATTGGATTTTCGTGCTTAACAGATTCAGTTAATGCACAAATAGAGGGATAGTTGACCTATGTTCGGTTGACAAAGGCAACATTTTTTATAGAAAAGCTTAGCCTAGACACAAGCTGAATTGCCCTTCAGTCTACACTCTTGTGGAGCGAGGAGAACAATCAGGACATTCAATGTTTGATAACAAGTGGGCTCCTACAGCATCTGTGACTGTCAATGGCGAGTGCTTACAGGGAAGTTGACTAATTTTGTATTTCCTCATTTACGTGGCAATACACAACTTTTTGCTTAAGACATTTCTTACAGCGGTCTCACTATCATCATCGTCTTTATTCTTTATAACTTATGGTCTGCAAAAGGAAAAGGAGAGAATTTATCTTCTTCGTATATTCCCGCATGTCTCTTGTTCAGAATCTACTGAATAATGTTAAAACGACTTTAAGATTACTAGGTAGTAATTAAAGCAAGAGTATCTAAGTTTTAAATTTATCATTTTATTCCTTTGGGATGTGTTTGTTGTTACAATCGACGGAAGATGGAAAGTGTTCCTTTTTTATTCAGATCTTTCGTGTTGGATTAAGTTTTATCTGACATCTCATAGATAATTGGACCGCATTCCAATTAAAATTAGCAAAAAGTCATACAACCACCTGGATTCTCTGATATTTTTCACAACCAAGATGATACTGAAGATAAACCCTACCCGAGGTTAAATCCCACACGTGCCTAGATTTTATAACACTCAATTTTATTGAGAAGATAACAGCTTAGGGGTTTCGCGTTCTTTCCTTAAAATGTCAGTAACCTATGTTATTATTAGTAATGAATGAGAAACATTTGTAGTCAAAAAATCATAGCACTTTGAGTGTCTAGATGAAAAGCGACGTGTAAAAAAAAACACCTTGACAGTGACATTTGTGATAAATGTGCAATGTACATTAGCTGCATTGACGAGTCTCAAATGTTGTGGATTTTAAACTGAATGGAACTACCCAGTATCCAGGGGTCGAATTACCGCACCCGTGATCGAGCGATACGTCACTGAATTTTGTTGATTTTACATGCAAAACAATAACAAATTCAGTCACGTATTGCTCGATCACGGGTGCGGTAATTCGACCCCAGACTTAACATGCTTAGTACGCGATCGCCATTTTGTCTATTGTACGTTAAAGAGAGTTTTACTCAAGTTTTCGAACTGTCAAACGTCTTAATTTTGTTCGTATTATTCTTATTTAATAAAGATTATTCGAAAGCGATTTTTAAATTGTATTCTAAACAAGAATCCTGAATTCGATAAATTACTAGAGCCGATCTACTACTTTTTTGAGCATGATCTCCTTCCTATCTCCATCGCTACTCTTCTTTGTTATGTAAATTTTTAAACTTTTGAAACAATTTATGTACTAAGACTGTCCTTTTGTAGCTTACGAAAAAGAAATACAATCCTCGAGAAATGTAAAATCGAATTTCTTCATTTGTGTGTCGAGTGTTTTAAAACTGCTACAATTTTATCCAATTTACAAGACTTTTACTACTTCCAATTGCTGCTACATCTAACCATCCATGAACGAGACTTACTTGGTCACCCTTTAAGAACAAATTTATATTAGAAAGCCAAAATAAAAGTTATAAATTATGACAAATATTTATAACATATTTATTGAATTGTTGGCTCCTGCATGCTTCGCTTTACTTTGAGCTCTTGTTGGTTCAACGGGTAGTTTGAGATCATTAGATCCTGTGGTGTCACAATGGTCCAATTCTGGCCTAAGTGTGGCTGCACTTGTGTGTAGCCTGCCACTATAACCTATCCTAACCTAACCTATGCTTCTCCTAGTTTAAAATATCTATACGTAAATGCACCCCTTCATTTATATCGAGTTTTATGTTGATTAGTTATATGACTCAGCGATCAATTGATCAATTGAACACGTGCAGCGCCATTATAATCCCCTAATCTGTTTCACACTTCAACTTCAAATAGGAAAGTTTGATTTGCAATATTTTTGATAAAATTTTGAAAGGAGGACAGCAGCTTATATTGTTGTACTTTCTTAAATAACCGATTGATAAATTATTAAGCTGTATTTTGGTTCGTTTTAGATATTTGTCGGTTCATTTTGATACTCTTTGCCATTAAAACCGAATGCTGGACCTCCTTATCTGTTGATTTATAAGTGATAACTTACTAAGGAGCTATTTGCGGATACGAAGACCACCTTCAAAAAGAAAAAATGATGCTCCCGATTAAAACACACAACAACATGCTCTCTCAACAAGTCTTACTAGCTTGTCATCTACCCCAACACCCCACAGCTTTATCTCGGCTCCAAAACCGTCTCGGAACATACGCAGATGCATCCTAAGCCTACAGGACGAAATAAAGTACCTCACTCAACAACCACACAGCAACTCAGAACAGTATTATGTTGGCAAAAACAACATTCACCAGACCGGTGTCCTTAACACGATCGCAAACTACAAAGTGAAAGTGGTAGGCGTAGGCTAAAAAAAGCCAGAAAAATAAGACAGTCTTTACCTCATTTGACAAAAAGTTGCATCAAAATGCCGCTCATTCGAAATCCGCCTGAAGGTATGCAAGCATTTCCTATAATGTGATATGAACTGTCATACTAGGTGTATTTTTTGACATTTGACGTGTACTTAAACATATACAAACAGATGAGGTCTGTTGCTTTACTTTTAAATCTTACGAATTTTTAAGAATTTTTACGAATTATTACACATTTAACTCAATTGTCGTTCCTCAACTCGAAAAAATTGTAAAATAGAGCGGCTTCAAAAGGGTAAGTTTTTACTCAATAAATTTATTTGCGTAAGAATTGAAACAACTTTCAGTCGCCTGAAAATTGACAGCTGATTTGAATTTCTTGTTCTATTTGGCATTTGGGGTTTATGAGCTATCTGCCATTTTTCACAGGTTCCTTAACTTTTGCGTAAGTTTCCCCCTCTGTAAGAGAATTTTTCGCCTCCACTGTCATTTTGACAGTCTTTTCCATTTTTACTACAAAAGTAAAGGAACAGACCTATGATGTTCAACGCGAAAATAAAAAATGTCATACGATATCATAACGACATTGAATACGTAAACAAAGTGTGTCGCACAGAAGTGAATGTTACATTTCCATCTTATCAAAATATTTAACTGTCATTTTATTTATCTGGGTAAACATTTGACTCAGCAACCAACTTTGAAAGTTTTCACGCCTTCAAAGTAAAAAGCAAAAAAAAATGATTTCCGAATATTAAAGTGCCAGCAAGTAAGGAGCTGAGCATCCAAATTTATAACGTTGTTTATACCTACCTATCGAGAGTTTGTTTTTGTACGGCTGCATTTACCCAGACACACGATATTTACGAACCAGACCAAGGTGATGTCGAAGGAACAGACAAAAACAGCTGCTTATTGACAGCAGATGTTGTTTTAGCTTTAAGAGCACACCAGCTTTTGGTTTTGTTGGTTTTTTTATTTGTATATGCCTGCTTTTATCCTCGACTTTCCACCTTTCCTTTTTGTTCTGATCCCAATGCAGCCGTGAATAAAACGGTTTTGTTTGTACACACATTTATGATGTACCTAGTGTGCGTAAAAATAGATTCCTGTGAGCATCGATTTAAGGTCCATTGAACTCTTTTAAGGCGAGACTGACTTATAATTAAATTCACATAATATGACAAATTTAATCAAACACCTACATTGCCAATAGTGATGTGTTTAAGAACGCTTGACCGTCCTACACCCACCTTCCCTATGGTAGATAGTCGGTAGATGGAAAATGTTGATGCATTGCCAACACATATCTAGACACATTGTGGCGAAATTCTTATAAAAAAATTGCGTAGACGTTGTTACAAGAAAGATAATATATGTACATAATTCCCTTTATTCAATTTGTAGAAATAATGCTAAGGACTCTGATCGAAAAGGTTCTCCTTGTAAAGAAAATGAAACCTTACATACAATTCTGTTAAGTTCTGTTTAAAGAGCTCACGAAAATGGAGTCGCTTTCTATGTGTCGTTTCATGTCAAAATTTAACAAACAAAAAGCCACATGACGCATGTGAATATAAGAAAATTGTGAACATGCATGAATGTGACAACTTTGAGCAAACGCCATTTGACAGTGTGACGGAATCCAACAAATAGTGCTTAATTAAACTTTTGTTGATGAAGAAATAGCAACAACTGTTTGATTCTGCTTTGCATTCTTCTCTTTAAAGCACAGGTTCGACCAGGGATCGAATATTGCTCCCATATACAAATTAACTTTACCTATATGACAACAGAGGCGAGCAGTTCGACTAATAGAAGGTCACAAATAAAATCTACCGCCGCTAGAGCACAGAAGATTAGTCGCTGACCTGTAAACTATAAACTTTGTTTTACATGAGGTGAAAAGCATTTCCCAGAAAACTTATTGGAAAGACGTTATTACTATAACAAATATGTGGGACATAGCTACTACTTAGCATTGAACAAGTTGTAAAACGAAGTGTAAACACAACCAGACACGGCTAACTTAATTACTCTACGCGGACTAGATGCATTAATTTAAACGGCAGTATTTTAAACAATGCAGATAAAGCATCTTATCTCACCAAGCGAATGACACGTAGAACTATTAAAACTCCTAATAAAACTTCCGTTTCAGCTGTTTATCAGCAGGAAGGGATCGCAATGCGCTATCAAATAAATCATGTTAACGATTTTGTTTAATTTTCTATCCTCAAACGAACGTTTTATCTGGGACATTGTCTAACAACTCCACTCAAAGCCAGGGGATGATTGTATCGGCGTGTCGTGAAGTATTGCCTGATATAAGATTTGAAAACGAATGTGTTCTTCTGTATACAACAAGGAGGATGCTTCGTCAATACCTTCAAGTATACAATCAGCTTTTAATAATGGTAAACTTAGGTATTCAGCAATAATTCATGTAGATATCACTGGGCAAAATCAAAACTGACAGCGCTTCGGCCCCATGGCTTTTGATAACGCCAGTAAATATGCTGTTGCGTCTTTGCAAGATTTTATGTCACCTGGTAGTGACGAATTAGGCTGATGCTATTCGCACGTAATAAAACGTCAAAATTTACTGCGGACGAAATATACACAGGAAATAGTTAATATTACATATTTGTATTCCCAAAATTTGAATAGAACTTTAAGACTTTTTTCATTGGGACCACCAGAAATCTTTTTCAGATGTCAGATTTTACCCGGCAAATGGAATATGCAACGAAATTGCTCTGCACCCTCGCAAAAAGGTATAAAACGTGTACACAAGGAGTGACATTAGCAACCAAATTAACAACATTCAAATGAGAACCCTCCCGAGATGTCATACACTTCTATGTTTTCTAATTGGAATTTATCAAACTTATGTCGTTTTCCATTGGGCAAATTGGTATGCACTCTTATTAGAAACTACTTTGACACTAGGTTATGACTGAAATGACATTTTTTCCAAGGCCACTTCAAACTAAATAAGGAAATCATCTCTTGTACATGTTTATAAAAAGCTGTTGAAGGTAAGGCGAACGTTTTCCGTCGTACGATTATTAAGGCCCGCTTTTATCTAAAAGAGCCTCACAGGCGTGTTCTTTCGCATTAATAGTTAGGTAATGTGTTCTGCTTTTTGGACTACCGCCTTATGCAACAAGCGCATTTAGGAAAACTAATTTCGGATCAGCACCTAATACAGGTGTCGAATCGTGTCGTCCGTGAACATGTGAAACATGTGAAACAAGAACAAATTCCGTCACGTATTTCTCGTTCACGGACGACGTGATTCGATCCCAGGTGTATAGGTACGTACCTACGTTCACGTACCCCGTTTACGGATCAGAAACTGAAGGGTAATGAACTTGTTGATTATTTAGCAAGAAGAAACACCTTTCGACTGCAGTCCTGATCCTTTTTAGGTGTACCTTTCAGTCAAATACTCTTAAAGACCATTATAAGGTACTTAAAACTGGAACAAGTCCAAGGCCGGATTCTGACTAAAAGACTCTTTACGCATCTCGTAACAACTTAGTTTATAAAAGTCGTTCTTAGGGTCCTGACTTAGACACTTGCCGCTCAGATATCATTTTAAGAAATCATGATTATCCAAAAACAACTTCTTCCGGCTCTGCGGGTACCTACCTATTAGACTTCCAAACTCTAAGTAAATGCCCTGCTCTAAAGAGACAAGAGTGATATGCAACAAAAACCCAGAAGAGTACTGATATATTTAAATAGCCTTGACAGCTCCCTGAGTTAAGGGGATAAAGACTAGCATATCTAGACCTTTTCTGGTAGATCTGATTATTTCATTCACTTAGTTGAATTAGCTAACAATAAGTTCATCTTCCTCCAACAACAAAATCTAAATAGAAACGGCGCTAGGTACCTACCTGCCTATAAAGCGACATGGAACGAGATAAATTGCAGGAAGATAAACAAAATTTGAGTACAAATGGCTTAGGGCCGTTTGCGGATTTGACTTAAATACTTTTGCGGTACTTTTGCCTGTCACATAAGCCTTTATTTGTTTATTTATTTATTTTAAATAGTTAAGTCCAATCAGCAAACGGGGGCCTAATGATGGATGACGCACGAATCAACCAGGAAAAACAAGAGAGTTATTTAACCTACCCACATGTAGAATACGAAAATGCCATAACACTTTTTAAAGATTTAAGTTTTGTTTATTTACAAATGCGAATCGGAAACAAGTACGAAACATGACAGACTTCGTGTTCTCTATAAAATGTAATCCACAGCACCATCCCAAAAAAAAATGTTACTACGTATTGGCACCTTTTGCGTTTCATCTGTCCTATTTAAGAGCAAGCCACCCACTCTGAGCCTCATCCACCCAACTTGTGTGCACTACCCGGCAAATTGGTTTAAATATTCACAAATAAAAGTAAAAGTACTAGCTAGCCACGGGTAGCCAGTAGGCACAAGGCACCTACCTACCTAGCAATTTTCGATAATCAGTCCCACTCCAACGCAATTACCTTCAACTGTCAAAGGTGGTCCATAATTTTGTTGGCGAGGGAAATACCTACGGTCCCACCCAGACCCAGTCCAGTCCCCCAGTCATTCTAGAAACATTTTTGGCAAAAATGGCGAAGAGTATCATCAAATGGCCAAAAGTTGTATTGCAACAATATGGTTAAACATAATACCGTGTTCCTTATACGACTTTTCTTCCTATTTCTCTATAAAACAATAGCAAATGAACCAAAACACGCGGCAGTAACAACATTTTGTTATTTATGTGAATGCAATTATGTATGTAGTATATTACTAAGGAAAAAAAATTAAAAAAAAAGGGAAAAAAAAGAAGGAAAAAAAAGTTGGCAAAAGGAAAACAAAGAAAAATGTTTTGCAAACCTTCATCTACTTTTACCGAAAAACTTTTATATTTTTGTGTTTATATTTTTTTGTACAGTATATTTGGGGGAAAATTGATGCTCGTTTTGTTTTTTTAGGAAGAAGAAGGGAAGAATAATGCGAGTTTTCTGTAACGAATTAACTACACAATCTCGTGTACTTGTATCGTTTGCACTTATTTACTGTTTTGCTTAAAAATTCATTTCTTTCTTTGATTTATTTTGGCGTTAACATTGGCAGAGGAGGTAGATAGTCAGCATACAGTACCTAGACATGGATTAAACTTTAGGCTTTACCACTCCGCTAAAATAAATTTTAATAGGTAGATTTTATTTTCGTTGCTTTCTTCTTTTCGCAAAAGAAAGTTTTTTTTCGGTTTTTTTTTTTGCACACTCTGAAGAAATACTTTTTTCTTTCGCTCTGGTATTTCTTTTTCGTTCTTCCTTAACCACACAATTTTTTTTCTTTCTTTTTTAAGCTACTGCTTTTGTCACAAAAACTTTTTTCTTTTGTTTTTTTTTTACCACATACGGGTAGGTGGTAGAAATTTATTCTTCACACTTTGGGAATAGTAATTTGTAAAAAAAAAACAACCCTTTTTGGATTTAACTTTGAATAATTATAAAAAAAATATATTGAAGATGTTTGGCGAAACCGCAATACGATTTTTTTCCGTCGTCTATTTTGGTGAAATTTTTTTTTTATTAGAAATATGACACAACACAGTCACACAAAGGAATTCACCACTCGAGTGATTTACTTTCGGAATCGAAACAAAGTTTTGTGCAATTCGCAAAGCGTTTTGCAATGCTTTCTCGCTGTTTAGCACTTGAATTTGAATGTTTTCAATAATTTGCACAATTGACTTATTGTTTGTAGTTAATATTTTTAAGGAAACAGTTGATTGCACGAATTACGAAGTCAACGCTGTGGATACATGTCGCGTCGCGTTCACTGAGGCCTGTTACTTTTTTCTTGGCTTGTGTAGTGGTACGGTGTGGTGAAAACACTTGCATTGCGTATTTGTCAATTGAAGCGGGAACTTGAACCAAACCGAAGAGAGGACTCCAACCGAAAGTCAGGTGGTGGCTGTTCAGGGGATAAATTTTATGACTCCATCTTAGGGTTTGCCCGCATCAAGCGAAGTGGGTATTCGCACGTAAATTTTGTACTGACTGACGTTTGTCGGGTCTAGGGACACGGCTCTATATTTGACGTAACGTAATGGTATTTTTATTAAATATAGTGTTTTAAGAAAAAAGTTGGGCCTTAAAACGTACAGGATCGTGCGCAAAAATGAAATACTGGAGTTTAGAGTCCTGTTTGGGAGCAAAGCGAGCCACATACCGCTACTTGACACGGTTAAACTTTGAAATTTCTTACGTAGCCGTGTCCCTAACTTCGTGCGAATAGCCTTCAGCCTTTTTTAAGCAAGTAGGTACACAGAGGAGGCGTTATAGAGAAGGAATTGAAATCGATTTTCATGGATGTCATAATCTGATTATATACTACTCCAATTAGTGGGTCGTTTGCCGTGTTTTTAATACTGTACCCACACTAGTTGCTTGTAAAATAAAAGCTTCCACGTGTCTCTCCATTTTAAGCCGCATTTTAAAATAAAATTTTACTAAAAACCTGCCCAAGCACAATAGGTCTGTTCCTTTACTTTTAAATCTTATGAATTTTTACGAATTCTTACGCATTTTACTCAATTGTCGTTCCCTAACTCGAAAAATTCGTAAAAGAGATCGGCTTTGAGAGAGCAAGAAATTTCCCCTCTTACTATTTTTTACTCAACAAATTTCTTTGCGTTAAGAATTGAAACAACTGTCAGTCGCCTGAAAATTAAAATTTTATTTGTTGTTCTATTTGGCTTTTTGGTGGAATATTCGTATCTGTCACAGATACTAAAAAAGCGTTCCTTAACTTTTGCGTAAGTTTCCCTCTATGAGAGAGAATTCATCCCCTCCACTGTCATTTTGACAGTCTTTTCCATTTTTACTACAAAAGTAAAGGAACATACCTAATATCTATAGACTGCACTCATCCAAATACAACTTGTTCAATTTTGACAGATCTTCTTCTAAACTGTCTAAAGTCTGATCGGTGAGGAATCGTAAATAAAAAAAAGGATTTGCACTTAATCGCGTCCTCGAAACGGAGGCCCACTAGACTAAGCGTAGCGAAAAATGCTGCAAAAAATCAATTTGTTCGTTTCGCGAGGCAGAGTAAAATACTTATAAACTATACTCAATCTCAAACCCCTAGACCTCTTTGTACAAGAATCTGCTGCAAACAGTGCCCTTCGGTACAGCCAGACCAAAAACTGGAAACAGCCTGACGGGACATGCGCATTCCCAGCAGGGACAGATGGTTCAAAGAAGGAAATTGGCGTTGGCGCGGGCTTTTGGTCGGAACGTCTCGGACCTACTTCAGTCAGGCTTCCGGATTACACCAGTTGACGTTTATGGAGGGGTAGCCGATGAATTTAGTCAAGAAATTCGTGACTGAGTACTAAGTTGACAGTTCGCATATGTGGCTGACGTAGAAAAAGTGACGTTCCCGACCAATCTAGTTTTGGCGTTCAGGTTACATCTCTTCCAGACCAATCTAGTCGACTTAAGATAACTAAGTTTTTGAATGTGCCCATTTTTAGTAATGGCGTAGTTTCCACCTGTCAAATGTCAAAAAATAAAAGCCCCAAAAGTGACAGCTACCCAAATAGCGGGCTATTCAAAACAACACCTCTTATTGCAAAACCCTTTATAAGTAACAAGATGCAAATGAATGAAACGAAAGCCCAATAATATTACTACGTGTTTATTTCTATGCAAGTCTTGTAAAGAAATAAATATATAGTACACACACATTTATATATATATATATTATAAAAAAATGTCGTCTTAAAATCTACCTTCTTAAATAAATGTTTTTGCTCAATAGCAAAATGCATAAAAATATTACAGCAATGTTCATTTAAAAAAACGAAAAAAAACTTCAAGAAATAAACAAAATAGTTTTTGTAGTTGGTCATTGTGCTACATGCTTAAAAGTTACTTAAAATCTAATCGACAGCATTTAATTTATGTATAAAAAAGTAAACAATTTAGGAAATAAATTTCTTTGTGAATAATACTTTGTACAAAACTCAAGAATGTACATTTATAACAAAAAAGAAAAAAACAGAATACATAATTAAAAAAAAAACCCAAGTTCTTTAAATGCACAAAAACTAAACTATGCTAACGGAATTGAAAGCTTGGAATCACATTTATTAACTACTTAACCGCTAGACGGAAAACTACTGTAGTGCGCGATGGGAAATACGAGTCCTCGGCTTAGATTTCGGCATAAAGGTTAACATTTTTGCTTAGTACGTAGGTATATAATATAGAGAAATGAAGACGAAGATAGAAAACAAATATCTATGTAGGTATGTTAATGTATTAGTTGCCTCTGGTGACGTTCTTAGGATGAATGTGTTGTGATGAATTGTTGTTTAGGACTTAGACCTGAAAGTAATCGTCTACATCTCCGTTCTCGCTCGCGGTAGCGCTCTCGCCCGTGCTCAAGAGCTTCGAATCGGTATTGGAATGCTTGCCGTCCATACTGGACGGTGTGCTCACTGGCATGTCTGAGCTGATGGTGGTTGTTGTGTTCGTGGTCGATTCGGTTTGCAGTCTCTCGTAGGGGTTCTCCAAGTCAAGATATCGTACCGATTCGTAGTTCGGATCTGAGTCGCTGCCAGTCAATGATTCATAGTTGCTCGATAGCAGGTGATGACTACTGCTGCTATTGCTATTGGTTTTGATGATGAGCACTTGATCGGCACTGCTTTGACTCGTTGACGGAGAGTTGAGTGGAAGAGGCGGCGGAGGAGGAGGTGGTGGTTGTGCGATTTTCGAGTATATATCCGAATCGATCTCGTAGTTGTTGTTGTTGAAACTGATTGTGATGCCTTCTTTGCACTTTTGTGCCTCAGCTATGCTCGCGTAGTCATGCAGCTTGTTGTGATTGTCGGCTTTTGGATCGCCGATGCGACTATAGCCGGGAATGTCCTCGTCCATGTTGTTTCGTTCCTTCACCTTGCTGTAGCCGTCGATCGTGTCGTCATAGTCAATGCGCGGTTTTTCGAGAACCTTTGCATATCCATCATCGGAGCCGGTTGTACAGTACTTGGTGGGATGTAGAACTTCGTAATTTGGATCGTAGTCAGAGGTGGTTTTTCTTTGGGATTGATTTTCACCTTTTTTCACAAGAGTTTCATAGCCGGGATCACTGTTGTTGGCGGATGATTGATCTGGTAAGCTCTCGTAACCAGGTTCTGTGTTCAATTTCGAACCTGCATCAATGGGGGGGTTATTTACAAAGCTTTTAATATTAGCCACAGGCAAACGCGATGGTGATCGACCTGAAATCAAGGGGCAGATATTAGGATTGATTCACTATTGTCAGATAAATTGTATGGCTACTGGAATGAGCAAACAAAAACAAACAAACACAAGAAAAGCACAAGAAATAAATTGAAGGGTGTTCCATTTTTGGCTATGCCGTCTTTAAGTCATCCTGAATTCAATCGAAATAAGCTGCAGACAAGAACCAGAGCGGCTGAGAGAGCTGCCCGTGAGCTCTACGGGCAAAAAATAAGGGAGGAACACCGACTTCTCAGAAGTAAAAAGAAAGAGCACGAGAAGCGAGCGGTCGAATCAATTGAGGGACGATACTGCAGAGGCAATGTTCGAAAGTTCTACCAAAGGGTAAAACGATCCATCCAAGGATACAAGGCCCGAACAGAAGCCTGCAGAAATGAGCATGGGAATACAGTAGTAGATTCGCAGTCGGTGCTGAGGATTTGGAAAGAACACTTCTGGCGACTGTTAAACGGCGGAGACAGCCAACACCCCGCTGTAGAATGATCTGTTCAGCTTGGACGACGACAGCCAAAACTTCCGCCCAACCGACCTAGGATAGCGATATCCAAACTTAAGTCCAACAAAGCTGCTGGAGCGGATGGCCTTCCGGCCGAGCTTTTCAAAGCAGCGGGAGATGGCTTGGTAAGGAGCATGCACCAACTCATCTGTAAAATATGGTCGGATGAAAGCATGCCCGATGAATGGAACATTAGCATCGTGTGCCTCATCCACAAGAAAGGAGATACTCTGAACTGCGCCAACTACAGAGAAATAAGTCTCCTGAATGTCGCGTATAAGATCTTGTCGGCTGTATTGTGTGAACGCCTAAAACCTTTTGCCAACAACCTGATCGGCCCATATCAGTGCGGTTTTAGGCCAGGAAAGTCAACCATCGAGCAAATTTTCACACTCCGACAGATCTTAGAAAGTAGAGAAGGACAAGGCGCATTTAAAGGAAACTCAGTCTCTGGGGACATTAAACCGAAATTTATATAGCGACAATGGAACTAACTTTCAAGACGCTGAGCGAGAGCTGATTGAAGCATTCAAGGATGTCAAACAGGACAAGATTGTAGCAACGTTTACCTCGGTCGTCACCAAGTGGAAATTCATTCCAGCGGGGTCTCCGCATATGGGAAAGATTAGTGCGGTCGGCGAAGAACGTGCTGTACCAAATAATGCCG
This sequence comes from Cheilosia pagana, assembly GCA_936431705.1. NCBI lineage: Eukaryota > Metazoa > Arthropoda > Insecta > Diptera > Syrphidae > Cheilosia > Cheilosia pagana. Next base: position 113,277,313 of record OW386166.1, read on the forward strand.
AATCGTCACCCATCCGACGAACTCCTGAGAATTATGCTTATCGAAGTAGAAAACATTGTCAACTCACGTCCGTTGACATATATGCCCATGGAAAACGAGAACGAGGAGGCACTAACTCCTAATCTTTTCCTCTTGGGGTCTTCAAACGGTTCTAAGCCGCTCGCAGTATTTGACGACAATTGGCTTACATCACAGCAGTTCGCGGACCACTTTTGGAGACGCTGGGTAAGGGAGTAAAAGGTTTAAAAGGTTTAAAAGGTTTGAGTCAGTTGATTGTGGACCCGAATAGCCCAAGGAACTGTTGGCCAAAGGGGCGAGTGATGCAAATCCGAACATCCAAGGACGGGCAAGTGCGAAGCGCCCTTGTACAAACGCCGTCGGAGGTGTACGAGAGACCAGTTGTAAAGCTAGCGAACTTGGATGTCAGGCTCAGCCAACGGAAGGACCTACTTGGGGGGGAGTGTTGGCATCGCCATAAAAAATGTAGTAGTAGGTACCCGCCGAGGTACTAGAGCGCAATAGAGGACCGCCATCTTTCTTTGTTTCCGGCCTCTTCGTCGTTTACTCTGACATTTTTTTCAACGACGCGACGGCAGTAACAACACGAGGAAACGAATTGTCCCCGGCTTTGCGGAAGGAATAATAGAGAAATAGAAATAGATAGTAAGAAAACTTTGTAAGTAACTTTGTAATTAAAATTGTAATATGAATTATTCTTATTTAAATTTAAATAAAGGTTGTAACTTGGCCACGAAGTAAAACCTACGTCGTGGGAGTTTAGAACAGTTTTCGTTTTTCATTTTCTTGTTGGCACCGATATGGACCAACAATCGGAAACCTATTTGGAAACCGAATGTCAATGAAAGAGTGAAAAAAGCAGCGAATGCTTTCTACGCATGCAACCGCATCTTTGGCATGAGTTGGGGACCAAACCCCAAAATTATCTTATGGATGTACACGGCGATCGTGCTCACATATGGCAGCCTAGTCGGGTGGCAAGCAGCGCGCAAGGCGACCAATCTCAAGTCAATGACGACCAGAGCATTGAGGACCACACCTACGGCTGGACTAGAGGCAATTCTCAATTTGACACCTCTGGACCTATACCTGGAAGAGTCTGCTGCTAAAAGTGCCTAAAAGTGTGCCTTAAAGTGTAAGGATCAGCCAAGCTTACACTTGGAACCCCTACAATTTTGCGCATGCACAGATTTTAGGTAAATACGTAGAAAATGCTGTCACTTCTGACTATATGACTCCCCATCTGGACTTCAACAAACCATTCTCCTGCTCCTTCTCGAGTAGAGAGGAATGGAACACCAACTAACCCACGAAAAGTAAATCAATATCTACACGGATGGATCAAAGATGGACTGTGGAACCGGTGCCGGCATATTCTCTGAGGAACTTAATATACACTGCTCAATCAGGCTACCTGATAGTAGTAGTGTGTTCCAAACGGAGGTGCTGGCTATCGCGGAGGGGGCCCGTAGGTTGTCAATTTTGGCAATACCTCGTAGCGATATTACCATCTTCATTGACAGCCAGGCGGCTATAAAAGCAGTTTCTGTACAAGGTTCAAGGTCCTTTGGTTGCAGCACACCACGAATCTCTGCTGGGTCCCTGGACACAGCGACAAAACGCACAATGAGGGGGCGGATAAACTGGCGAGAATTTTGTCCGCAATAGACCGTTATTGGAGCACTTCAGTCGGTCAAGCTACCGCTTTGCAACCTTAGAGAGTGGGTGGAAAACAAAATTCGTATGAAAACCAACAACAGGGGGAAAGAACTTACTACCTGTGAAATATCTCGGAAGCTTTGGCCAGAATACAACAGTGGCCGGACCAATAAACTTTACAGTTTAACAGGTCTTCGCTATCCAGGCTAGTAGGGGCTCTAACTGGTCATAACTTCCTAAGAAACCACACAATGAAACTTAATCTCAAAGAGTCTCAAAGATAACGACATATGTGGACGCTGCGGAGACGAAGAAGTCCACGAGGACACACCTCACTTCCTTTGTCACGAGTCCGAGTCTCAGTCACTTGAGGAACAAAACACTTGGGAGATACTACTTCCAAGACGTACAAGAACTTTCTGATGTTTCACTGTCTGATCTTTACAGGTTTTGAGGACATCGGGGTGGCTGGACAGCGTCTGTTAACCACAATGAGGAAAGGAAAGGGGACAACCGATACAACACCAGCGGTTAACACTTGGCAGATGCTGTTTCTTCGGCTTAGAAGTCATCTACGAAGTGATAGACTCTGTCAAAGAATCAATCATATGAGAACAACGCCGGGCGAGTCTTTGAGTCCATCATCCACCGACTTCTAGACTTCCACTTTTTAATGGGGAATTCAATTGCACAACACCAAATCAACCAACAAAAGAGACATTATGTCGAACATACATTCCGTCTTCTACTTTCTACTTTCAAAACACGAAATTCGAAATAAAAAACCAAAAAATACATAACAACAAACGTAAGCAACTCAAAAACAAACATGATACGTGAATGGTGAGTTTTCTTTTCTGTTCATAAAACACAAAAAACGAATCAAAAAGATTTGGCTTACTTGGCGAGAAATCATTTTTTGGAATTAGGTATGGGCTAGCATTCAGAATCACAATTACAAATTCGCATATGCTGTCAGTTTCAGGACATGTGCTGTGAGTTAGAATTTATTTGGCTAATAGTTACCCCGTTCGACGAGACGCTCACTCTGTAGCATCTGTGCGTAGCAGTCCGACTTGCGGTTCTCGATTGTACTTGATTTCTCTTTAATTTTGTCAGCTGGAATGGTTTCGTAGCCGTCGTCCTTTGTGGAATAGCTATTGCTGCGCTGGCGTCGTATATCTAAGAGAAATTAATTATTGATTTGTTTCAATTTTAAAATGCTGGCAACTCACTCGACGACGGCGCATCGTGCATAACGTTTATCACATAATCCTTAATATTTACATGTTCGTTGTTGGTCTTACTCATCTCTAGTGTGGAAGCATTATTCTCGAGCAACTTGCGTCCGAGGACAGGCGAGTTGTTCTGAGAGGACGAGCTAGCCGAAAACTTGTTCTTTTTCATAACCTGCAAAAAAGTCGATGTAGTTGTCAAGCACACGGTGTGTGATGGGGCCCGCTTACCTTTGCGTACATTCCCTCAATGTCCTTGGACGGACTTAGATTCTTCTTTTTGACGGGAGAATCCTCATTGCTGCTTCCATCCTGCGGAAGGTTGCATTCGATCACAGATGCGACAGAGTTCCTGCCCGAGGCTATGGAACACGTTGATGTGAGATTGGAGTTGCTACTCAGGAATTGTTGATTTTTTGGCGTCGGTGGCAGTGGAGAGTTCGCCTGGCGTTTCTCCGGCTTCGGCGATCCCAAGTTTCCCATTGAACTATTGTTAGAGGAAGAGGAAGCCTGCCTGGAGTGCATTTGAGCGCGTAGACTGTCAACGGGTGGTGGAATCGGAGTGCAGTCCGATTTGGAGCTGGTACCGGTAGTTCTGGCGCTACTACTTCCACTTTCCGCACTGTCTTGCATACGCAACGTTGACGAGCTGCTGGTATTTATTTCGACTGCCACCACAATTGGATTGGAAGGCTGAATTTGAGCGTACGTCTCCGATCCGCTGGTGTAGATTTCCGCTGCTACAGCACGGTTATTGGGATCTTCGATTGCGGCGTAGGTTTCATCTGGAAATGGAACAGATTAGATACTGCCGACACATTTTTACAGGCTGAATAACGAACCCGAGTCATCTGATACGGTGGCGTAATGCGAGTCATTTCCCTCCTTAATCAAGCGGTTGTGACGCGCTTTCGATTGCGCCAGGATATTTGCCAAAGGCTCACGGACACTTATGCTGGTGTAGCCTTCTGTAAAATCAAACCACAATTCCAAGGACATTCACTTAAGTTCGGCATAATGGACTTACTTGAGGAATCCTGCGAATCGCCGCTAAAGTACGGCTGCTGGACAATAGGAGGCGTCATGTATGGCAGATCTTGACTTGCGGATACCATTCCGGCTATGGCCGACGCAGCCGGAATCATCTCTTGCTGGACATCGGCTGAACTGCCCAATAGGCTCTGATTCGAGCCACGGTGAGATTCTGTATGATCGTTGGAAATGACGCCAGCCGTTTCGAAAGTTAATTGACTGCTGCTACCAGCGACGGCCGAACTTGTGCTGGGCGCATTTAGCTGCGCATAGGGATGTTCCATTGTGCGAACCTGCGAAAATTGAGAATGTTTACTTTTTAATAACGAAATTTTGTAAGAAAGGAATTAGCGTTCAATGAAAATTGCTCAAAATGACTCTAAAGATGTTGCCCGCCTTGACTAACCGACCATGCATTACTCAAGGAGAGGCACCTGAGCAGTCTATGATGCTTTGGGCCTCTTACTTTAGTTTTTATTCCCAGTTTAGTGTAAAACAAAATTGGAATCACCCGATACCAGTCCCAATAAGAATTCTAACTTTATTGGAAATCATGAGGACAACAAAAAGCCATCAGTTACCTTGGCATAGTCGTGTGGAGAATTCTTCACTCTGGAATACGGTGAGCTGACATCATCTGCCTGGCTAATCGAACTGTGCTGAGAGACGCTAGTCTGCTTCTTTAAACTGGGATTAGCTGCAAAGAACAAATCAATTGACACATTCACATTTGGATGTTACTTCATTCTATACGTACGACTCTTGTCCTGAGTTTTTCCTGCCAATTTGTCAGCAACCGTTTCGTACAACTCAGAGCCATTGTCGACGGTGTCGTTAATTGGAATGTCCGGTAGACTTCGATGAGGTGCACTGCTGGCTCTAAAAGAAAAGAACACAACTCGCTAGAAAACTTTCTAATCTTTTCGTTGCAAATGATAACAATTGCAAACCTTTTCTCTGAATCTCCATTCGATATTGTCGAGAGATTCAAATCATTTTGCGAAGTTGTATGATCGGTATTGTTAACAATTATTTGATCATCAGGATTTTTTAGTATTACCATTCCTTCCAGCCCCATGAATTCATTCCTTCAAAGTTAAACAAAACAGAAAATAAAAACTAATTAGGAAATGTTTATAATCAAAGGCAGAGAAAAGAAATAACAAAACACAAGCGCACACAAATTTTATACAATGCACTACACGAATTGTGGGTCATCGACGTTAGAATGTGTATATATGAGATACTTTCTCCAATGCCGTTCGAAGGGGATAAACTTAGAAAGGGTTTCATAATTGATTGCACTGGCAAAAAAACTTGGTTAACTTACTTGGGCACTCTTTTTTTGCAACAAAGACACGCTGCCAACATCATAATAAGTGTTAATGTTACATTTATTGTCATAAAAACAATGTAAAACGTTGAGTATTCCATTGCCGTGTACCTAATTAGTTTGTAATTAAATTGTCTGCCATTTCAAATCAACTTTTTTTTCACTTTTATTTCACGGGATTTTTACGTCGCGATGCAGACATTGCTTTTATTTTTTGCTTTATTTAAGAATGTTTTTTTCGCAAACTGAAATTTATGTCTAATAAAAACATACAAAATATAAATATTACTTTGGGGATTCTAATTTGTAGTTTTAGCAGGCACACCTACCACACGAATTTTGACATAGCATGTCATAACGAAACGACATTCGACATACATACGATATGAAATGTCTCGTAGGCTCGTTGGTGCGTATCGTATCAAGTGGTGACCGTTGCGGTGTGTTCGCAAAGTAGTTTATATTCGGTTTCCGATTTCAAAGTTATCGACTGCAGTATTTCGATGTTTTTCTTGTCGAAGGGGTACTCCGATCTCCGATGGCGTGTTTCATTGAAGATCTGAGAGAATTGCTCTTTTCAATGAAATTCGTCGGAGCACTTTTGCAATAGTGGTAGAAACCATATGCACATCATTATGAAATTTGGTTTTCTGTTGCTACTTTTGTTTTCCTTTATACATTAAATATGAATGTTTTCATTTTCCAAAGCTTTGTTTTCAATGAAAAATGGAAAGCATAGAAAGAGCACTTCTAGATTTAATATTTTCATAGAAAGCGCAATTCTTTTCTTCAATCGAAAACGCCATGAATATGTCATCTGTTGGAAAAGTTGGAAATTATTTGAATAAATTGTTATTTTGCGCAGTTGCAATGTTTCTTCTGGTTTCTGGCACTGTTGTCTATGTAAAAAATAGCAATGGAGCCCAGAGGTTTCATACTTTCGCCGCATTGAACCAGAAGGGCTTGTGCTTATGTTTGCTTCATTTTTCCTCGTAGGTTTGTATGAAACTGACATTTCACTAGCAGTCAATGTTTAGTATGTCAATAAATGGCAAATATAGTTTTGCAGATAGCGGTATTTAATTTATTCTCAGGGGCTCTTTACGTTGCTTCGATATCGTCACTATTTTACCAGTGGTGTATGTACTTTTGAGAAACATAGTTTTTCTGGCAGGCTAGATGTTCAGCACACAATCACAACAACTACATCCTAGCTGACATTTTCGTGATTCACAAGTATTTATCATAAGTGGAAGTGACTAAAAACGTAGTAACAACGACACGAACAATCAAAAAACCTTTATCTGTATACAACGGTTTAAGGCTCTCCCAAACCCACGCGACCTATTCGCAGCGATAGCGAAACTTTCGCCTGTCAAATGATATAAACATGGCAGTATATAACACGCACACTCACGCGATCAAGTCAGTGCGACGGCGATCAAAGTGCAGCGATTTTTTTATATTCGCTGTTGGCAGCGTTTTTGTCGTGGTCAGGTAGCTTAGCTATGCGTATCTGTCAGTTTTTTTTTATTTTTCTGCGATGACATACACCGAATGCTTCAGATTAGCATATTTTGTGTTCATATTTTCAGGGTTAAGGTTAGATTAGACGGTATGCCAAGTGGTCATAAAATGCCAATTTCTGACGGTTCTTCTGTCAAAATATGGTCATACAGTGTAATGGGCATATCCCATATGCCCTAATGACCTAAATGCCACATATGACCAGACTGATTTTGACAGATAAAAATGCCAAAATAGCATATAGTGTAATTGGACAATAAGCACGAATGCCAGCATAAAGTCTATATGCCCATATGCACTTTATTGAAATTTCGTTGTGGCATTTCTGGCATTTTTGATGGAACAAGAATTTTTTTGTTGTCATCAGTGATAGAGAATTGTGCAATTGGGATTAATTTTCATTTTCGTTCCCTTTTTTCGTGGATTATTGAATCAATGATCTTCCATTTTTGTAAATTATTTAATTGTCTTTTTTTGTAATTTGATTAAGTTTATTTTGTGATCTTGTTCTTTTCTAGTAATTGTGGCTATTTATACTTTTTTCTTGTTGTGAAATTTTGTTTGTGAAGAAATTTTTTGCTATCTATTTGTTTTGTGATATAGTTATATGTATTTTTGTTAATATTCGTTATGTATTTTCATGGGTTTGAATAAATTTTACTTGGTGTATTTATTTTGTTTGTTATTTTAGCCTTTTAAGTTCTTTTGTGTGTTTCCTTTTCGTTTTGTGGAACACCCATCTACATGTCTTTGGGAAGCTCAATCGTAGCTTCTAGCGATGCCAGGATTATGGAGGAAGCAAAAGTTGACAGGGCGAGGAAGCGTCGGACAAATCAGATTAAAGGCGAATGGTCAGACCATCTCATCCGTCGAGATCAGACCCGGAATTTACGATGTCACAAGTCGTACACATCGGATCCCTTTTTTGCTTTGTTTTTCTTTACAGCATTACCCTACTACAACATTTGGTTATAAACAACAAATGCCTTAAATGACCATCAAGTCAAATATGACCATATTGGTAATTTGGGTCATATAGTCTGATATACAGTTTTGATAATCCTGGCATTTTGGTCATTTGACAGCTAATCTGGTCATTTGCCTGTTGGCATTCATATGCTTAATTGGCATACAGTCTAATCTTAGCTTTATGCAGGGTTTTGGACAGGGGGGAAAATTAGCTGACACTTCTCAGTGCGCACTAGTGGCAGTGGGTACTAGTGCTAGCCACGCGACGCTTGACAGGCTTGCGAATTTCCTTGTCGCATTCGAAGTCGAAATTGTCGTCGTCGCTGTTGCTGCGAATATAAGTCTCGTGGGTTTGGAAGAGCCTTTAAATTTAGCCTCTTAAATCCAGTAGGTAGAAGGAAATAACAGTTCGAATGCGTACCTTAAGGCTGGTACGCTGTTCAAGTGAAGTGAAATTTTCACTCCTCTCCAAGAAATTGCTGTGAAATTGAAAGTGAAATTTTCACGCCGAAATGTCAAAAATTTAATGCGACGGACAATAAAAGCCAAGTGAAATAGCAAGTAACGCCCCCTACATATCACTTTTTGAACAATTATTTTTCACTTCATCAGCGTACTGCCTGGTGAAATTTTCACTTGAAAAGTTCATTTTGACATTTCGCAGTGAAAAATTTGTATGAAAAATTTCATTTCACTCGAACAGCGTACCAGCCTTTACAGTATAAAAAATCGAGGTATAAAAGGATTGTGCTCAATTATTCATATTACTGGGAATGGCAATGGTGAAGTGGATAGAGTAATTGCTGGTGACCCGGGCTGCTCAGGTGCAAGCCCTTCCGGAGGACAGCAATATTTGGGAATTTCTTCCAACTTTACTAAAAAGGCGGTTTCTGCTTGGAGTATAATGTACCGGGATTAGTCAGAGATCTCAGAGGATTTTGAATCACTTTTAAAAAAAATCGTTTTACTACAAAATATGTTGATTCTAAAAGTAGAAAAGGTCCATTACCAGAACCATTCCTAAAGGGAATTCAATAAAAGGATATTAACAAGATCAGTTGGTAATCGTTAAATTCAATTTTCTAAGTTCATTTGGAAAAACTTTCTGTTTCGAGTGTATTTTGGGAAATCTAAAAATAGAACAGAAATACATCGCAAAGTACTTTAATTTTATATTGAATCTCGTCATTTTGTGCGTATCTTCAGTGCATTGTGATATTTCAAATAAAAATATGCCGGCGAAGATTGAAAATACGTCTTTGGAAAAACATGAAGGTGATGCCGTTTGCATAGCATTTTCCAATAACTATGTTTTTACCGGTGGTGCTGATGGTAAAATAAAGGTTATATCCTTGAACGAAAACATTTTTTTTTAACCAATTTAATGAGTGATCTTTTTTCGATTTAGGTTTGGGACAGCAGTCTCAACTTGATGAAAACTGTGGATATGCACGAAGCTCACATATATTCTATTGCCATTAATAGCAGCGGTAAGCTCTACTCTAGCAGTTGCGATGGCGTTGTCAAGTATCTAAAAGACCCCGCGAATAATGACAAATTCGAGGAACTCGTTCGCTGTTGTGACGCCATACAATCCATGTACTGTGATGGGGATCTTCTCTATACTGGTGACGAAAAAGGAGTAGTCACGAAATGGGAAAACGATAAAATGTTATTTAAATACAATATTGTCGAAGAAGTCAAGTCGCTAGCAGTGGAGAAAACATTAATCTACACAGCCAGAGATCTAGATGTAGTTGTGTCTGATGCATTGCCTGGAAAATCTGGAAAGTACTCTAATAAGGCAGTGTTTCCCGGACGGGCTCCCATCACAATACTGGGGCCAATGGTGGACAACAAAAGGACGTACTTAGCTTTCACCGACAGGACTGGAAAAGGTTTAGTTCTGGCCAAGAATTTACCAGGTGAAAAGTTTGCCATTATATGGGAAAATCTTGTAAGTACAGACGTGATATCGATATCGATATCTATAATCGAAATATTTATTAACCTACTAGGACTGCCACGAAATGATAATAAATTCCATTTGCGGTAATGAGACGCTTCTGTTTTCTGCTGGATATGATGGCAAAATAAAGGGTTGGAGTAGCATTGACAAATCAAAGCCAATGCTCATAGGCGAAGTCGATGTTGGGAATTGTATCAATTCAATATGCTTAGGCGATGGTGCTGTTTACGCTGCCTGTTCCGATGGTGCTATACGAAAGGCGTGTTTTTAAAAAGGTTTTATTTATAACAGTGAACAACAATTTAGTGATAATAATTTTGCGCCAGCTTATACAATAGGTATAGTTTATATTGGCGTTGCACCTTCAAATTATATCCGTGTAACATAAAATATGATTTTCAATGCAAAGAACGATTAAAAATATAAAAATGAAATAAATGTTAAATGTTTCTTTTATTATAAATTTATATTCTAGCTAAACAAAATTTTAGCTGCTCTCCAACTTTTCTCTCCAAACATCAGCTAAACTCCTAGCTAATTTTTGACATAGATAACGCTGTGGATAAGTGTAACAAAAAAACAGAGCGTGCTTGTGACCACACGCCACACGCCAGATGTGAAACTTCTCTCGCTAAATGTGGATGTTAAATTGAACTGTGTTGTATGTAGTTTAATTTCATTACGAAATTTAATTTAAAAATCAAATCTTTATAACATTACTAGCTGTTTTCCGCGACTTCGCTCGCATTAATGCCGATTTTGACAATCATTTCAAGTACACTTAAGGAACTACCTGCCCACCCACAAAATTTCATTGATCTCGGTTGAGTGGTTAAGGAGTTTTAGGCGGCGGCATAGTGATGGCGACAGGCCAATTTCCGTCACGCACTTCCGCTTGGTCATTTCCGCTTTGAAGAATCGATTTTACTCCCAAGTCGCGTCATAAGATGTTTCACATCAAAAACAGCCGTTGAAAATATGCAAGGCCCCATATCGATGGATGTTGCTCCACCAGCATCGCCAACTTTTTTTGAGGACTTTTCTGTCATTTCAATGAAAGGATCTATCTCCAGTTACTCCTCGTCGAGGTATTCATTAAGATCACTCATCTTTTTTAACACATCAGAAGAACAGAGCACAGTGATCTGTCAAAATTTAGCTTGAAAAAAATGGGCACATACAAAAACTTAGTTATCTTAAGTCGACTAGATTGGTCTGGATTAGATGTAACCTGAACGCAAAGCCTATAATGGTCGGGAACGTCACTTTTCCTACGTCAAGCACATATTCGAACTGTCAACTTAGTACCCCTATACACGTCAACTGACACAGCTGCCCATGTGACCGATTTAGGCCAATAAAAACTGAGATACATCATGTCAGTCAGCTGTCAGACTTAACTAGATACTTCAACGTCCCCAGTCCAGATCCCATTAAAAGGGTGCGATAAATTTTGACAGATACATGAATAACATTCGGAAACAAAAGTTTTGATTTTTAGCTCGAGCTGCGTACCAATGGCTAAAGGGATCCGCTTAAATTAAGCTCAACTAAATTTTAGAGAGAATTTTGTATGAGAGCTAAAATTAAGTTTGAGCAGTGTACTAAGCTTAACGAAGCAACAATCTTCAGGATTCAAGGCGCTTTCATATAGCAATCAAATTCCCTTGGCATCGATCCTGGGTTGAAAATTCAGTGACTTTTGACCCCTGAAAGCAAGGAAGAAATTTGAGTCATGCTAGGAGAGCATAGTGCGTCCAACTTCCACTGCTTATTTGCGGTGCTGATGCGATGATGATTGAATATGAAGGCTTGCGTTTTATAACGCATTGTTTACCTACATCAAACATTTTAATGTCGAGATGGAAATTTAAGTCAATATCGATAACCAGGGGTCGAATCGTGTCGTCCGTGAAGTTAATTTTACATGTGAAACAAAAACAAATTCCGTCATGTAATGCTCGTTCACGGACGACGCGATTCGACCCCAGGATCGTAAAGACGATAAATTTATTTCGAATCGAAAAGAGTAACAATTCAGCAAAAAACTGAATCTGTATTTATCATATGGTATGGTTTATGGTATCTATTGATGAAAATGGTTATTTACCTGCTTATTTCTCTTTGTCATCCGACATTTTTGTTCCTTTTGTTTTTGGCCGCCGACTCAGCTGCGCTCAGGTCAGGAAGGTTTTTATCTCTTGATAAACATTATTATTTACCTACTTACTACTCTTTCTCATCCGACTCTTTTCTTCCTTTTTGGCCGCCGCTTCACCTGCGCATCAGTTATCCAGATACAGGTATATTTGTGAGGTTTTTGTTTTCGTTATGTTTGCGCATCAGCTACAGCTTGATCAGTTTTGGCGCTTTGCAAAAATGAACACTTAACGTTGAAAGTGATGCCAATAGTTGCATTAATGAACATTTTACAAAGCATCAGGAGCATCATGAATGATGCCAGTTATTTGTTACTGAATTTACCCATAGTGACATCATTTGAGGATTTTGTAATGTTAAATGATCACCAAGCTCAACTTCGTTACCCAATATTTCGAGATCAGCTCCTTTAAACTATATCCGAAGTATTTATTTAAGCCTCGCAACAACAAGAGAAAAAGGAAGCAACTCCTGATCCATATCTATGAAGCATTTTTGCAGTCATCTACTAAGTAGGTACTATGAAACACTTGACATAGGGATAATACTCGTCATTATTTTCAAAATGCTTTTGACTTTTGTTGAAGAATTATTCGGATAGATGTTTACGACTTGTTGCCTAAACGGCACCCACTAGAGCCTCGTCCTAGTGTCTTGTTTGATGGGCAAAATGTATTAAGCCATTTTCGTTCTACTTGCTATTAGTTTTAAACGTGGTTAGTGACATAAAACAAACAACTTTTTACCAGGATTCTAAATTATTTTTCGATCATTATTTTCTTGTTAAATACCCTCATTAGATAAGATTAGGTAGGGTTTTTCTAATTATTTGAATTGCCGAAGAAATCGTACTAGGTTGCCCTTAACTCATGAGCCCCTAATCCGGGTTTACTTAGATACCATTTAAAAATAAAACAGACATGTCTACAGAACTGAATTCATCCATTCTATATCCAAATTGATTACGTCACTACGTAAATATGCATTTTCTCTACCAATCGAACATAGCCAAGAATAAATTCGATGACTTTCTACATGACAGTTCATTTCTTCACTGAGTTTAATTTGCGTGCCGTCGTGTCGTGTCCCATTCTCTGGAATAATTATATTCTTTTCTTTTTTCCATACAAAAAAAAAATTGTACTGCATTGCATTAATATATATTCTTTCGAAATCGACTTTCTAACAATCCCAACATGGGTCTCATATACAACCTTGGAATCCGGCTAATGAACTTTATGGTGTTTTTCCTCATAATCATTTTGTTACCCGGTATTCCGCCACGGACCACTTTTCCATTTACATCATTCACGTAAGTTCATTGACTTGTTCTTAGAGGCGTTTAGTTAATGTGCATTTTTCCGGCAGAGTTACACCCGCGAAAGAATTAAAAGGTGCACTTGAGCTCAACTATCATCTCGAAGGAGCGGAAAAATTACTTGAGGGACGTGTCTATGGGCCAGAACATTTGCTAGCCAGGCAGAATGAAGTATACACTGGTATTCATGGTGGTGAGGTGATTAAACTAACCGCAGATCATATTACCCATGTAGCCAAGTTCGGACAACCATGTGGTAAGATAGTAAAAAGGAGTAGAGGGTAATGGCGGAAGGTTATTGAAAATATATTATTGCAGAGGACATTTTTGAGGAAGCCCGCTGCGGTCGTCCACTAGGTTTGGCGTTTGATACACTTGGAAATAACTTGATTGTGGTCGACACATATTACGGAGTGTGGGAGGTCGATTTATCAAATGGAAAGAAAAAACTCCTTATCTCGCCAAATGAAGAACTCGACGGTAAGGTCAAACGTAAGGCAAAGACCTTTAATTCCGTTGTAGTCGATAAGAAGGGTGATCTTTATTGGACTGACTCATCGTCCGACAACACACTAGAGGACTTGATATTCTCGATCTTTGCCAATCCATCGGGAAGGTAAGTGTTTTTGTGTTTATTTTTCATTTAAAAATGTAAACGGTTATTATTCCTAACTTTTCAATGACCATATTACAAGGGCTGCAAATAGTTGAGAACAAATACATTAAAATCCAGAGGCTCATTCTCCACAAACCTAAACTTTGTCTTTTCCCTTACAGGTTATTCCACTACGATCGGGTAAAGAACGTAAGCAAATGTCTCATCGACGAGCTGTTCTTTGCCAACGGCATTGCTTTGGGACCAAATGAGGAATTCCTTATTGTTGCCGAGACAGGAGCATCGCGTTTGCTGAAATACCATTTGACCGGTCCAAAGAAGGGACAACACGAGGTCTTTGTTGACGGTTTGCCCGGAAACCCAGACAATCTTAGTCCAGACAGCGAGGGAATCTGGATACCCCTGATCACTGCCAAGGATGCGGAGCATCCATCATCTTTTGCAATTTTCTCCGAATTCCCAATGATTCGTTTGTTCATTTCTCGCCTACTTGGTCTCTTTGAACTGCCTTTCCGTCTAATCAACAATGCGTACCCCAATGCCTTGGCACAAAAATTCATTCATTCAATTGGTCACGCTGAAGTGATCATGCCTCTGATGCCAAAACGAGCGACAATTGTTCGTGTTGACTGGAATGGCAACATTCTAGGGTCACTTCACGGTTTCGACAAGTCGGTTGGGTATGTTTCGCACGTTCTTCAGCTAGAGGATTATTTACTCTTGGGATCACCCTACAATCGGTTCATTGCCAAGGTTAAGCTGCCAAAATCACCACAAGTGAAAGTCCGTAATGTACGCTACGAGGGTGCCAACATGGAGCCCATTGTCCCAACTGCAAAACCAACTCCTGCAACACCGGCACCTACTGCCGCACCAACAACGACTACTACTACTACGCCCCGGCCGACAACTACTACCACCCGCAAACCAGTCACAACAACCACAACAACTCCCAAGCCAGCAACAACAACCACAACAACTCCAAAGCCAACTACAACGACCACTACAACCCCCAAGCCAACTACAACTACAACTACTCAAAAACCGCCAACAACAACACCCAAGCCAACTGCAAAACCAGCAGCAAAACCCACTCCCGCTCCTACACCCGTCCCCAAGGTAACCCCAAAACCAAAAACCCCACCCAAGGCTCCAGCCCCAATCGTTGAACCAATTCCAGGCGACACCAAACCACCGCCACAAGAAAAACTTAAGATAATCAAAAAAGGCGGCGAACACGGTGAGCTGTAAACAAGAACTCGAAAACCAATCAGCTCTGCAACACGCAGTCCTCAAAAAAGTAAAAAAAAAATGAAATCTAATCAAGTTAAGCGTTAATTGAAACAGTGACACTAACTTTTATTATCATTTAGGCATGCTCACACAACGAATGAATATTTATTTTACAAGAAAATTATTTTTGCTTCATAGCTTGACTTAACTTTTGATTGCAACATGCAACGAGGCACGTTTATCTATTGGTTTGGGTTTAGAATGTGATCTTTTGAGTTGAATTGCCTTTGTCTTTTTTCCTTTATACACACACCTCTTAGTGTAATGATTAAAAATGTAATAGAGAGCCTGGTCATTTGTTAACAATTGAATTTAAATGTTAAGTTAAATTTATTATTTGTAGCAAATGTTGAAGCAATTTAAATTTCAGGGCCTTTAGTGATTAGTGAATAAGTATATTGAATTTTAATGGAGTATTGCGAATAAAACAAAAATGAAAATACATTCCTTATTTTGCAAGCAACAAATAAATAAAAGGCGGCTACACAAGGTCAATGAAGGTGTTTTTATTTAGATAAGGGGATGGGTTCTTCTAGTTAAATTTTTCGTCTGAATTGCAGGTGAGATAAAGATTTATTTTTGTCAGAGATAGCGCCGTAAAATTGTGATACTAATGAACCAGTGTTTTATTTATAAACTGATAAAACAATCTACCGAAACAATAATTGGGAATGCAGATACGTGTAATTTGGAGAAAGACCGACGAGCGGTGATGTGGGGGTTTGTCGTGTCACTTTTCTCTTTAATGTGGAGGCATTTGTTTCTAGAATAAGCATACTTAAGCACTATTTTATGCTTGCGGACACGGCAAGCCATTCTTTTCTGACTTCTAGTACTTTTTAGGCATTTGTCTCAATAACAACTTCATCAGATTGTTGCTGAGCACCATAATTGTTCAAGGCTTGAGAGTTGTGGAAGTAAAGCAGCCCTAGATTGCCGGGAACTAGACACATAAACTCACCAAACATGCTTTGGTATGGTATTTGGAAATTTTAGGAAAACTTAGGCACTAGGAATATGACTTTAGAATTGAACGGGAATGACTGAAAATTGAGGCTGTCTGAATTCTTACAACATGTGAATATGCTTACGCGTAAGGTTCGTTGAAGGAGCAAATGAAATTTATGAATCTTTGGCTTATGCATTTTTTCTTGATTGAAACAAAATATGTAAAAAAACTCAAGGAGATCGAAGAGTCGCGCAATCGTTATAACATCCGGAGGTTTTATAAAAAAAACCAAGCAACTGGCTGCTGGTTACAAAACCGGAACGCAGGCTCTTCGAGACAGCGAAGGAAACCTAGTCACCGAAGCACAGGGAATAGTAGACATGTTTAAGCAGCATTCCCAGCAGCTGCTTAATGGGCACAATGTAGGGAGAGTGATAGGGCAAGAAGAGAACCCACGTCCAGTCAATGAAGAACCAGTTCCACCACCCAGTATAGAAGAAGTGCGCTTAGCTATAAACAAGCTAAATAACAACAGGATTACCAGCGGAGCTCTTTAAATACGGAGGTGATGTTCTGGTAGGGTGCATGCAGCGAATCATCAACCAAGTATGGGTGGAAGAAAACATGCCCGATGACTGGACTATCAGCTCTATATGTCCCATCTACAAAAAAGGCGATCCTATGTCTTGCAAGAACTATCGAGGCATATCCCTGCTTACTGTCGCTTCCAAGATCCTACCCAATGTACCAACGAAACCGTTGATCTGCAACACACTAAACAGCAGGTACCATTGTGGCTTCCGGCCCGGCAGACCGACTATAGACCAAATCTTCACACTGAGGCAAATCCTGGAAAAGACCAACGAATTTCAAGTCGAAACTCACCAGCTCATCGACTTCAAAGCCGCGTATGATATATACATCGTCAGGAGCTCTATATGGCGATGGCCGGATTCGGAATCCCGGCAAAACTGATCCAGCTGAGTGCAGTTTGGAAGAAGCTCCTCCGAACTCTTTCAAACATGCACCGCATTTCGGCAAGGAGATGCGCTGTCATGCGACTTCTTCAATCTCGTACTGGAGCAGATAGTGCGCAGGGCAGCTGTCAACACGGAAGGCACTATTTTCAACAGGTCCGTCCAGCTGCTGGGCTAAGCGGACGATATTCACATCATCGTGCCGTGATAGAAGCGTTCACGGCGATTGAAGAACAGGCGAAATCCGTTGGCCTTGAAGTAAATGAGGACAAGACCAAGTACATGCTATCAACAAACAAACAAGCAACTGTCCACCGCCTGGGACAAAACGTCACTGTTGATAGCAAAAATTTCGAGGTAGTTAGGGAGTTTACCTACCTGGGAGTAAACATAAACTCCTCGAATGACACCATAGTGGGTTCAAAACTCCTAACTCCAAGAATGAAATGTGTGCTCTACAAGACCCTTATCTTGCCAGTTCTGCTTTATGGCGCCGAGGAGGGCGAATGGAGGAGAAGATACAACCGCGAACTCTATGAGCTGTACCAAGGTGTGGATGTAGTCCAAAAAGACAAAACACGTCGACTACATTGGCTCGGCCACATCGAGCGAATGGACAATAATGCTCCGGCTAAGAGGATCTTCGAATCCCAGCCCCCAGGTTCGAGAAGACAAGGAAGACCGAACCGCCGTTTCAAAGACCAAGCCAGAGCCCTTGGTCTGGACAACTGGAAGCAACGTGCCCGGGATCGTAGAGGAAGGAAGGCTGCAGTGTCTCAGGCAGAGACTCTTCACGGGTCGGTAGCCCGATAAGTAAAGTAAGTAAGTAAAAAAAACCTTTGTTAGTAGAACTAACGCAAACAGTTTCATTCGTTTTATATTGCTTAACATTGTTAGTACTTTGGACATTGAACATGTACATAGGTATATATAAAAAAAAGGAATTGCATCTTATCCCATTTCCCAATCTACTTTTTATGAAACATATCTATCCATCGACTAAAAGTGGTCCTCCTTAAACGTTGGAGGTTTACTATAAGTCTGAGTTATGTGGTTGCGCCACTCTTCATCGTCTTGATGACACTCCTTGAAGCATGATCTGCAAAATAGATCCCCATCACAAGTTTGACATCTTACCACGGCATCTTCATTGCATATTGTGCACCAGGGAAGCTCCTCTGTGTCTGCAGCTGTAGCATTTTTCGGAATCGACGCTGCAAGTTCATTTGACAGAGACCCAACTTCAGTATTTCTTGATTCTGGCAATCGAGCTTCGTCGACGTACTATATAGAGAAAAGAAAACTATTCAAATAAAACCATCAAATCTCAGTGTTCAATCTATTTACGCGTTGTATGATGTTCTTGAGCAATGTTTCATCGTCTTCTTCATTATCACTTGGTGTATTTGGATCAGCATTCCGTTTTGGTTCAGTGGAATCTGCATCTCTTAAGGCGGCTAGTCGTCTTTCAATCTCAGATATGGGATCATTGGCATTTGCCCCAGTATTCGTATCAATGTCTGTCTCCTCGACAAATTGTTTCAGAAGATCATTAATCTTCTCCTGTTCTGTACGTTGATCGGTTGAGAGGAGAATATCTTTCTTTGAGTATTCTTTCGGCTGGAAACCTTGCAGATTACACAAGCGAACACGAAGTTCGTCATCTCCCGGCAATGTTTCACCTTGTTTTAGGCCCTGAAGTCTTTTCAGTATTTCCGAGTCTAAATTGCCAGCAATTTCTTCCGAATTTGTACTACCACTAGCGGTTGCTGCAGTCAGGGAAATCGGTTGCAGCACAGGTTCTAATGAAGGCGGAAGATCAGTTCTGTAAATGTGACATGTTACAATCGGTTAAATTTCTGGAATACTTATTAGTTATTACATTTGAAATATTTCATTTGGTTCCAGTTTGGTTCTATTTGAATTGATGTTTCCAGACTCGCCGATTGCAGATTCTTTGGCAGCTTCGGCAGCTGCGAAGAGTTTCTCGTAGCATCTTAAACAAACTTTCTGTTTTTGATTATTGCGTCGAGGAACTTCGATTTCTTTTTTAAGGCATTTCAGGCAAAATGAAAACCCACAGTTACTACAGCCAGACTGTTGAAAACCATTTAATTGATAAAACCATAACAAAGAAAACGATTTGAAAATTCGCTACAACCTCTTTGCAAAACATTCCATATCTTTTACTACAAGCGTAACAAGACATTTTGTTGTTTCGATAATTTACTTGATTTTAATTAATGAGCAAAGCAATGGATAGTTTGTTTAAATTTTAAAATAAATGTTTTGTAAATTGAATTTCTATTCACTTTTTGCAAAATCTTCTTTTGACAACTTCGTTTTTGGTCTGTTAATAGACCCGTGCTCCATACGTGATCCCCGTGCTCACAAGTCGAAAGTCGAATATAATCGAACTTACCTTTTTTGGATTTTGGGATTTTAAGGGACTTTATTGTCATTGCGAACATAAACGGCTGAAGTAAACAGTTTTCTGTTCATTCATTATATTCATGGCCATTGGAAAACAAAAAGACCCTACATCCGCGGCTTAGAGAGATTGACCCGAGGACTTTCGCACACTTACCAGGATATTACCATAGATGCATTCTACGTTTAAAGAAAAAATATCTGTACCTATTCTATACCCATTTACCATATTCGCTCATCGTTGGTGAATTATAATTCTATTATGGATTGCATTTCTGAACACTGTACCTGAATCATCTTGAACAAAACAAACAAACAACCCCTGCATCGGAATGAAATGAACGTCAACGTCGTCGTCTTGACAAACAAAAAGAACGACGTCAACAAAAAGTATTTTCTTCTACACTTTAACGAAAATTATTGAAGAATCGCAGTACATATTTAATTTATTTTATCTTCATAAGAAAATCAAAATAACACTGAAAATAACTAGACTAGACGAAAATGTCTTACTCTTCGCACGGAGGCGATATTGTAAATTTAAATGTCGGTGGCCAGAGGTTTGTACATTTGATTAAATATTCTAATCAACTAGGTATTCTGTGAATGGTTTATCGATTATACACTTGCTTTTGCAATTAATATGATAACTTCGCAATGTATTCTTAGGTTTTCCACATCACGCCAAACCTTGACCTGGATACCGGATACATTCTTCACAGCTCTCTTAAGTGGACGCATTTCGAGCCTGCGTGATGAGCATGGAGCGATTTTTATAGACCGTGATCCTTTTCTCTTTTCCATAATTCTTAACTACCTACGAACGAAGGACATCGATATCAGCAAGTGCGACGTTCGGGCCTTGCGTCATGAGTCTGAATACTACGGAATAACGCCATTAATCAAGCGACTTATGCTCTGCGAAGACCTTACACACTCGTCGTGTGGTGATATCTTGTTTTATGGCCTCTTGCCTCCACCAACACTACCGCCAAATGATATTCCAATGAATTCTGCTTCGTCGACAACATCGAATAACTCAAACTCTTCATCGTCTGGCCAAAGTACTGTTGAACATGCAGTACCATCCACTAGCACTCAGGCAGCTGGGCTGTCGACAAATGCACGACCAGGCTCAATGGTTCGAGTACCGGAATTGTCAAGCTCAACAAGTTCGAATGGCAACAACAGGCACTCGACACATTCGCGAAATTCATCCTGGGATTTACGTCTTGCAGGCCGACAAGACAGCCGCCCATGGGCTTCAAACACGGGACATTCACGGACAGCCTCCTTGGACTTGATGCGTCACTCTCGCAACTCGTCAGCCGACTTGAATAAGCTGATTAAAAACGACGTTGGCTTGGTTTTCAGTCCTAATTTATCATCGAACTGGATGGATCCCTTGCGGGTACAAATCATAAAGGCACACCACAACTGGATATCCGTTGCCTATGCTCATTTCGTCACTTGCTATCGGCTCAAGGACTCAACTGGTTGGCAGTTGGTGTTTACCTCACCACATATCGACTCGACTATTGAGCGCATAGCCATGGACTCGAAGGTGAATTTCTCAAGTGCTGATCAGGTTCCTAGCAAAATGATTGCCATATCGTATGGCAGCCAGATAAGGCTGTGGAATGTTCAGGAGGACGGCAATAAGACAGATATCGGAACGTTCAATTTGAACGTACGTGTCGAATATTTCTTTTTCATCGGAAGTCAACTGGTTGCACTGTCATCTTCGGGAAAAATTGGCGTTTGGCACGCAATGACGCAGCATTGGCAGATACAGGATCTTGTTCCCATTCTTTCATTTGACAGTGCTGGCTCGTTTCTCCTGCTGGGATGCAACAATGGATCGATATACTATATAGGTTTGATTTGTAAGCTCTTTTCGCTGTGCAATCATTTGATTTACTGTCTTGCAGATATGCAAAAGTTTCCACTACGAATGAAGGACAATGACTTGCTAGTGACTGAACTTTATAAGGACCCTGCATCGGACCCCATCACTGCGATTTCAGTGTACCTGACTTTAAAAACAGCAAGTAAGTAAATAGAGTCTGAGTTGAGTCAGCGCTCAGGCGTTGCGCTTAAATGTGCGCTTTCCATTTCTATATGATTTTACTTGTCATCGTTTTAGTTTTCGTGCAGTTCAAGCCTTTATTTTTCTTGGTAACATTAGTTTTGATTACTTCGGTTTACTGCAAACTATAAAGAAAACAAATTTACATTGACTCCATCTTTTCAACATTTTTGTTGACGGACGGTTGCCTTTGAGTCTGTTCCGCAATCTACTGATACAAAACTTGCAGGTTGTTAAACTGCTCCACATTCTCAATTGGTGATACGCTGATGTGTGGATTGGAATTACACCGCGCGCATTTCCATTCACCTGCAGTGGTTGACATATTTCGTCTATCCCGCTGATGATATCAGTCACAATGACTTAGCCTTTCATACGGTCTCAATTGGATCACAAAGGTCGCAGATGGACCTACGGAGTTAGTCAGCGCTTTGTCTACAATCAGTAGAAAGACTTACAGAAGATTACCTTCACTCGCCTCATGTGCCACCGAGAACAAATTCGGCCCATCTCCTACGACTTAGAGCGTTATTTTTATTGACCATCGGGCATTTCATAACACTCTTCAGATTAAAAAATATCTACAGCTCCTGACGAGATGATCTACCTCTCTTTAGCTTGCTTGTATTTCTTTACAGAGTTGTTGTAGAAGTACGCTTACATTTTTATTCATTTGCCATTCTACCTAACCACATTCATTCACATCCAACTAGTTTTATTTGTGCCTACTTGTAGTACAAACTAAAACATTTCAAAGTCCTTTTTTTTAAGTTCTAAATATGTATGTTGTATGTATCTTGAAATCTTCCTTATTTTCATTGATTTTTTTTTAAAAACGTCGTCCAAAATTGAATATGGAAAATGTCAGCAACGGAAAGGGAACTTGAAGGTAATGTAAAAACCATAATACTTGTCCTTTTTCTTTTTCTTGCTTTTTGTATATTTTTACGTTTGAAACGTTTTTGTTTATTCCTCGAATGTCGATTCACAAGAAATCCGTCAAGAGAAATGTTTGTTTTGTTTTAAAATCGTCTCACCGTTTTACCTGCCTCATAAAAAATACTATTTTCAATAATATTCAGTTTTGTTTTGTTGTTGTCTCTGCGGGGAGTGTTCGTCTCCAAATGTAACTTGAACTGTTAGTCAATTCGATTGTCGTGTTCGGTATCATGTAAATACATTTTTAAAGAATATCCAAGGCAATTGACTAGTTTGATTTTGAAAGATTCCTTCAAGCAGATTGCAGAACAAAGCTGATTGCAAACATTCATTAACACGTTTAAGTTGGTTTTGGGGAAAACTCTTTAACTGAGGTTTGACAAACAGATTTAATTTGGGTCAGTCAAATTTTTAATAACGAAACAATGAGGTCCATCCGCTTAGCTTAGTATCGTAACCAGAGACAAACCATATAACCATAAGTTGGTTGTCTCCGATTGTAACATTAAGAGAATCAAAATTTTGAGCCGATGCATTAAAATGTTTATGATATTAATTACAGGAGTCGAATAACCGCATCCGTGAGCGAGCAATTCGTCATTGAATTTTGTGGATTTTACAGGCAAAACAATAAAAAGTTCCGTCCGTATTACTCGATCATGTATGCGATAATTCAACCCCAGGTAACAAATGAAGAAAAACAAATGCTCATATTCGTGAAGGAAGGAACAAAGTAAAATAAATAAAATTATTCTCGATCGTTTTTTTAATCTCGAAAATATTTCACGGAAAACGCGTACTTCAAATAAAATATGACTGAAAAACCAATGTTGAAAATATGCGCTTGAAATGCAAATACACTTTTGGAATTATTTATACGCGAGAAAGATATTGACATTTGCTTGGTTAGTGAAACTCACGTGAAAAAGGTATCGAATTTAAAAATAAAAGGCTATAATGATTTCCACGCTTGTCACCCTTCGGGAAACGCGAGAGGTGGATCATCATTGTTCATTAAAGACTGCATTGAACAATACGAAGACTTGAAGATCGAGCTCGAAACTATGCAAGTGTGCACGATTAGAGTAAAATATAGTCAGCGTACTCTTAGAATTTCATCTATCTACTGCCCACCGCGTTCCGCGCTCGATAAAAGTGATTACACTAACTTTCTAAAATCGCTCAAATCAAACTTCATTATTGGTGGCGATTTTAATGCGAAACACACGTTCTGGGGTTCTAGATACATCTCGCGAAAAGGTAGAATGCTCTTTGGGGCAGGTATGGAGTACAGTTGCGATTTTCACTCGACGGGCAAACCGACCTACTGGCCAACTGATACTTCAACAACACCTGATCTGATCGATTTCTTCATCGTGAAAGGAATATCTACCAACCACATTAAAGTTGAAGAGAGCTATGATCTGTCATCTGATCATTCACCGGTTATTTTAACATTGAGCGTAAAACTAGTTAACAACCTAGAGCCAGCGAGATTAAGGTTTTAGGAACGAAATGAAGACAATATTGAACTGAGCGCCCCTCTCACGACACTCTATGAACTTGAGGTTGAAGTTGATCGCTTCGTTGAGATCGTACAGCTTGCCTCCTGGAATAATACGCCTAATCCAAGGAAAACGGCGGCCAAAAGCAGCTTACGATATCCTCCAAAAATAAAAGAATTGGTTAACGAAAAAAGGAAGGCGCGTAGAAAATGGCAACAGAGTGGCGCTCCGCAACATAAAGCACATTTAAATTATTTGTGCAATTTGTTGAAGACAAATATTAAGGATTGTAAAAATCGTGCGATAGGTTCTTACCTTGAAAGTTTAACTATAAAAACTGTAAAAGCCACTAAGAGGCCCAAAATCCCAGCGCCGCCAATAAAAATAAATCAAAATAAATGGGCAAGGGAAGATAAGGAAAAAGCGGACGTTTTTGCCGCCCATCTAGAAGAAACATTTAAGCCATACGATGGTCAAGCGGTTAACGATAATATAAATATAAATATGGCGGAATTAATATCTGACGATTTAACACTCACAAGTGCAACGCTAAGGGAACTAAAACGTGAAATCGAATCTCTAAAACTTAAGAAAGCACCTGGGTATGATTTGATCACCGGAGAAGTCCTCAAAGTCCTTCCAAGAAAAGCACTAATTAAGCTTCTTCATATTATAAATGCCAAGCTCAGACTAAAACACGTGCCGAGCCAATGGAAAGTTGCGGAGGTCATAATGGTTTTAAAACCAGGAAAACCGCCAAATGAAGTCAAATCGTATAGACCAATTTCGCTTCTTCCAGTAATATCCAAAGTTTTCGAGAGAATATTGCTAAGGCGCCTACAACCGGCCAAATAATTAGGAATGACACTCGACGCAAAGCTGAAATGGAATTCGCATGTGAAAATGAAACGTAAAGAACTCGATATCAAATATAGAGAAATGTATTGGTTACTTGGAAAACATTCCCAGCTCAGTACCGAGAACAAACTGCTTCTATACAAGCAAGTGGTAAAGCCGGTGTGGACCTACGGTGTACCACTTTGGGGTTATACCAAGAAAACGAATGCAAATATTTTAAAAAATTTTCAAAATAAAGTGCTTAGAGAAATTGCACAAGCACCACGGTATATTAGAAACGACGATATCCACAGGGATCTTGGAATTTCAACAATCGAAGCTGAAAGTAGAAGCTTCGCGAGAACGCATAGAAACCGACTAATCGGACATATCAACAATACAGTCCGACAAATTTTGAATGAGAGCAATTTATTGCGCCGACTACAAAGAACGAAACCGTTCGACTTGGCGAGATAAAATTAACCGCGTCTGAATTGCGGAACCAACCAGAGTACCCCCTCAAGGAAGTTGTTAACAATAATAATCCCATCTTCCAGTAGAGTAATTAACAAAAGTTGTTAAATGACAGATCACCTTAATTTAAAATATAAATCAAATCATGGTTAGAATCATCTTCACTTCGAAGTTAAGGTAAACGCTAGTAGCAGCATAAATTAGAACTCTTAATATAGGTGCGTAGGTCCTTTCCTTGTACATCGTGTGTGTTTGTTATTAAATTTATGTTAACCAAAGTAAAGGAAAAGAAAAACATTTTTTTTTTGTTACAGTGCCTCAAATTGACTCGGTGCTGGCATATTTCATTGAATACTCGTTCTACGAACTCCGTCGTTTGTTGTTCAGTGTTTGTGCAGTTCCTGATATGTTTGTACAAATTGTTTTCTTCGTTTTTCTTATTCGTTGACTAGTTATATATGTTTATTGCTTTCATTAAGTTTTATAGCCACTGTGATGATGATGTCATTTAATGTGAGAAATAATTTACAGGCCTTAGTGGAAACTGGATCGAAATAGCCTACGGTACGAAGTCTGGTTCGGTTAGGGTAATCGTTCAGCATCCCGAAACAGTCGGCCATGGACCACAACTCTTTCAAACATTCAGTGTGCACCAGAGTCCAGTGACAAAGGTAAGTGGATCAATCTTAACCAAAGTGCTCGCCTCTGTATTTTATATTTTTAAAGGTAACCTTATCGGAGAGATATCTCATATCTGTCTGCAGTGAGTACAATCATGTGCGGACGTGGGGTGTCCCGCGTTTCCGCGGTATGCTCTCCACTCAGCCAGGCTCTACACCAGAGGCGTCATTTAAGATCGTCTCCTTAGAAGCCACCGATACGAACTACGCCTATTCTGCGGGCAACGACTTTGGTCCATATGGGGGGAAATATGATGAACCTATCTTTGTGCAGAAAGTCGTACCCGAGACTGACCAGCTGTACGTGCGCTACGCCTCAGATGGCGAACGCGTTTGTGTGATTAAGTCCGTTGATGGTTCGACGATAACTTCATTTTGTGTGCATGAGTTCGAAGGGCCATCTCGGATGGGCTCACGGTTCATACTCACCGGGCATTGTAATGGCGCCATTCAAATGTGGGATCTTACGACAGGACTGTCGTTGGCCTCCAAAGAAGACACACACAAACACAAGAGCTCCGGAGGCCCAGACATGATTGAGCTACTGCGCCTTCTAGACCAATGTGATATAAGCACCAGCCATTGCTCAACGCCCTGCATGTCGCCAGGCTTGCCCACTGTATCGAATGCCACAATTGCCCGACTCAAAGCCAGCAACGTTGCCCTGCTCAATCAATCTCAACATCAAAACAACAGTGACTGATTGTCACTACTGACACACTGCGTAAAGATGTGCAAGTGAATGTGAACGGTTTTGACTGACTGACAACAAGTGAAATTAATTTAAAGTGAGCGAAAGTATGTTAGGCCTTTTAGAAAACGTTTTCTTTTATATTTTATTAAAAAAAGAAAATCTGTACTCTAGGAAATTTGAATCTGTGAAAGGAATGCTGTTTAATAAAAATTCTAGCAATTTTATCGTTGGTTTTAATTAAGTCGCAGACATTTTCTATACCTACCGAACTTGATAAGTAATTGGGGACCGTTAAAGTTAAAGTAAGAATTTCCAATTAGGGATATCGGCAATTCCGGGGGAAAACGGGGTGGCAGCACGTAACTTGATACAATCGAGTTCAGTCGATACAATCGTGTTCTGGCAGCACCTAATTTGTCACAATCGATTATCCTCGATTGTATCGTCGAAGTTGGCAGCACACAAACCAGAAAATGACGTTTGAAACAAAACATTTTACTCGATAGCGTATACTTGTCGTCAGCAGTTGTTTTTCTTTGTTCAAATATGGAATCCAAACAAAAGATGTCAATAAATAGAAAACAAATAAAAATGTTAACTAATTTTATGAGTGATCACCATAATTTTGCCAGAGGAATCTTAAAAACTGCACAATGAAGGAAAAATAGCAGTTTTCTCTGGGAAAGACTATCCAATTCACTGAACACAGAGGGTCCTCCACAAAAAGATATGAAAGTTTAGAAAAAGGTTTTGATTTTAAATATATACTTATTTATTTATTTACAATTACGTTTTGTTTTAGACTTGGAGCGATTCAAAATATAAAGTCAAGAACAAACTGAGAAGTAATAAACTTCATTTAAAGGGCACGGGCGGAGGTCCATATATGCAAAAAAAGATCGGTGAGTGGGAAGAAAAAATAATCGAGCCATACCCAGCAACACACTGCCACTGGCTAGGAGACTCAATGTTGAACAAAGTTGTAAAATGGGTGGAACTGATACTGATGTGCTTCTTATTTTGCTTAAAAGTTTTGATAAGTTAAGGATCATAAGGAAGCATTCCTCTTTACTCTAAACTGCTGCACAAAGCTAAAAATATGTATTTAATTTTTCAATGTTGTCAGTGTTATTTGTTTTATTATCTCTCAAAGCTCTTCTTTTTATTTTGGAATTAGACACTTTCTCATCCTCACTCTCCGAATCAAAAAATATCATCTTCTTTCTATCCACTTTTCATAATAAAAAACAGTTGGAATACCGATTTGCATTTCGCTTCATAATTCACAATAATTTTTTTAAGTACAAGTCACAATGAAACTCGTTTCAAGTTACGTGCTGGCAAAATTGTTTTGTTTCGAGTTGAGCTCACGATGAATAATCTCGATTGTATCAAGTTACGTGCTGCCACCCCAGGGTTTTCCAAAAAGAGGTGTTATTTTGCAAAATTGTCGCATCTGGGGCTCGGAAAACCCAAGAGTTATTGTTGAGAAGCCTCTCCATCCTCAACGTGTGACTGTTTGGTGCGGTTTATGGCCGGCGGGGTCATTGGACCTTACTTTTTCGAAACTGTTGGATCAACAGTTACGGTGAATGGATTGCGCTATCGAGAGATGATTAATGATAATGCCGGAGTTGGATGGCACTGATCTGGACAACGTTTACTTTCAACAAGACGCTACGACGGCGCTACGTGCCACACAAGCAACGAAACCATTGATCTTTTACGGGAAAAGTTTCCGGACCGTGTTATCTCTCGAAGAGGTGAACAGAATTAGCCACCGAGATCTTGTGATTTAACACCTTGCGACTTCTTCCTTTGGGCCACGTGAAAGATAAAGTCTACGCCAACAGCCCAGCGTCGATTTAAGACCTCAAAGATAGAATTCGTGAGTCTATCGAGGACATAGGGCAGCCACTTTGCGATTTTGTTATGGAAAATTTCATGAAAAGGATATGGTCCTGTAAGCGTGGTCGTGGTGGCCATTTGGCTGATGTTGTTTTTCATTATTAACGGCATACCTTCCTCTTTATTATGAAATAAATATCCGACCATTTATCTCAAAAAATGACATTTTTCTTTGAATATCAAAATAAAACCTCTTACTGGAAAACCCTTTATAAAGCTAACAAAATGCACACCGCAGTGTTTGAAATTTAGATTGCTGGCTGAGGAACAAATTCTACAAGAAAGAATGAAGTGAAACTAAACAGAAGCTCGTTAAGAAATAAATCCAATCGCTCAAGAGTTACCACAGGCGTTGGAAGTAAAAATGTAATAGCGTTGCAATACAGTTATAGGATATTCGTTCTTTATTAGATTTCACCAGTCCTGCGGGGTCAAAATATCTACTGAATTTTCTTTCCGACAATCTGTCAACAATCAACAAAACATTTGCCACTCCTGTCATCGTCAAGCTGAGTTCTTTGCAAAAGGTGGTTACCAGACAGGAGTTGGAACGGATCATGGGTTGGCAGTCTTCAATCTTAGAAGATCTTTTTCAGCTTATTTTCTAAAAGATTCCAACACTTCTTTACATCCTCTTCGCTCATACTCGCAGGGAAACCGTTAGCAATGTCGCGATTTTCACCGAATAACTTTACCATATTTATTTTAGTACTTTTTTAAAAAAAGACTTTAAACAGAATACTGATTAAAAAGCATTGCTCTCTGTTGTTTGAAGTATACCAATCCTATGCCGCACTTCTATTTCCTTGGTTCAAATCAACCAAATTGAATAAAAAACCCAAGAGATCTCCCATCTCCCATAGAAACTGCTTACGTTTTTAATTTCCACCTCCAAATTTACGAAGGAAATATTCCGGGTGGAATTCCATCAAATTCTGGGGGGAATGTCTACACAGCCATAATGACAATGGCAGCGAAGGAGAACCGCACTTTACGTGTGCAAGCCGTTCGTCGGCCGTCTACGCTCTATAGTTTTGTGGCACAAATTACTGTGGGCCTTTGTTAAACATTTTTCCTGACTTCAGGCTCACATTAACATGTTTTTCTTGCATTTTGTTATTTCACTTCGACTGGTTCCTCTGTTTTTCGCTGCTGTCTTGAAACAAAAACCTTTCCATTCTCACAGAAAATCATTTTACTCTCTTGCCGTACAATAAAAATGTAAAGTTTTACAAAAACAAAAAGTAAATTGGAATTTACATGATAAACATAAGAATACAAATGTTAAATGCCAGTTATGTTTAGAACACAATAATATATAACTACGTACACACTTTGAACACACTTAACCAGTATGAATAAAGAATAAACAAGTGAAAATATTTAAAACTAGGTATATGACTACATTTCAGCGGAAGACAGCTGGTGGTGTTTCCCCCGCAAAACCGTGTTTGAAACACTTGTGCAATCCTCCTGGTTTGAGGCGTTAAATTCGAAGTTTTTCCAAAAATTTCGGAACCAAATATTCAGCCGAGTACTTGTCGTAGGTGAAATATTCAAAGAACTTATCGCGCTGCTTACGAAAGGCGACCGGATTCTTAATCCAATTGTAGAGCATTTTAATGAGCTGATTAGATGTGTTGTAGAGATTTTCCTTTGGGTAGATTTCCGGGTAAACCAGTTTGTTGGGTGCAATTGGCATGCAGCCGCAATAAGTTGCTTCCAACCTGCCGTAAAGAAATTGATTAGAATTAGAAAACAGAAAAGAAAATTCACTTGACCATACATTGCAACGCCATAGAACTCGTGACCGGCAGTAGATATCACAATGTCTCCGGACATCAGTGCCTTCATGTATTTGTCACGGGGTAGGAAACCGAAATTGATTAGTTTGTATCCGAGTTTTTCTTGAATTCCCTCAAAGGCTTCCGGAAGCAACTGGTAATTCTCACCGCATATTGTCACCTTGAAATCTAACTTGCGCTTGTTTAGTTCCAGTAGGACTTCAACTAGTAAATTGGGGTTCTTGTCGTGCTCCCATCGGTGCGGCCAAATCAGGTGCAGGCAGTCTACCTCGTTTGGGTTTTGTTCTTCATTGGCAATCAGTCTCTTGGGCATTGAATGGAATTTTATTGGATAGTAAAGAACTTCGCATCGTGGCTCGATTTTTTGGCGGATATGCTTTAGTTTCAGATCTGGTTGAATATTGAGAAATGGGGTGATGTTTTCTAGGAACGATGTGCGGTTGAAATTCGAATTGAAAATAACTTGGTCAGCTGATAAACTGAAATCATAGGTATTGGGCAATTAGCATATCAAATAGAGATAACTTATATTTATAAACGAAGTCAGTCAGTCGGTACAACGGCCGAATAACCACTTTTTAAAATCAAACCAATGAAAGAAATAGATTTCAAATATAGCTACCATTACCATGTTAAAATTTGATTAAGTCCATATTGGCAATCTCTCTCCTTCACCTCGCGTACGGGATAAACTAATTGATTCTCGTGGAAGTAAACTATTTTCCGGCATCCTATTAAATCCGACCGTGTGCCCATAAGCTCTGCCAAATTCAGCACAGAGCTTGTAAACAGAACCTTGAAGTCGTGCTCTAGCGGAACTATTTGGGAAAAGTAGAGTGCACTTGTGCGAGCTCTCCAGTGCCATTTTTTTGCTGGAAGGCTGTAAATTTCATATTCGCCTGTCGGTATACCTTTGGAGATAACAAAAATATAGATAAGATCAGGGAGAATAACACAGCATCAAAAAGAGATGCTTACATTCGATAATTGTATCAATTAACTGCTTATGACTGCCGCCAAAGAAAGGCTCTAAAATCAGTATTGAAGGTTTAGGCATTTTATTTATATATGGTTAATTTACATTGTTTGTTTTAAGTATTAGATATTTACGAAAACATTTCGAGCAACCTATGAACTTGGCAAGAAGGAAACACACAAATAAATGGAGTGTCAGAAATAATCGCAAGGCGATGACACTTTGACAGTAGGTTGCTATTGATAGAGATGCAAGCATAGATGTATCTATCGTAAAATGATTGTTTTTTTATCGATTTCGATGTCTTATTTAAATAGGTATCAAATTATATCTGCAATAGGTTTTATTATTTTATTTTCAGTATTATTTTGTACTGTTCCATCCGAATCAATGATCTGTATTTATAATAAGGAAAAAAAAAACATGACGGTGACGGTGAGTTTGTCTGTAGTAGGTACAACCAAGTCAATTTTAAGACAGCTTAGTCATTCTAGTTTTATTTTATTTGTTTTCTCCTCTGATTGATGATTTTTATTGCTTTTTTATTTAATCTCTGGAATAAATTAAAAAAAAAACAAATCTACAAGAAACTTCTCCACGTTTGATATGAAATTAGAATTTAGAATTGTTTTCCAACGCACTTCTTATAAAATATGCATTTGTATTTCACAGCCAAAAAAGTCAATAAAAGTTGTGTGAAAAATCGGGAGAAAACTTAAAATTTTTAAGTTAAGGAACTTTCTTGTTCATTGGGAGCACATGCAACACAAATTCTAAACAAGAACTTTTAACTTTCAGCTCATTTTAAGATCTAAAATACTTTACTGCGGTTGGAGAAAAAAATGATTTTAACTACCTACCTATATGGAAACACACCCAGTGCAAAATGACCGCTGTAAAGAGTTTTATTTTCAACCGCTGTATGTTTTCAACAATGACTTTTGGTTCTGACAGCCTGACATTCTGACTTAACCTCTACAGGAGTGAAATCAAATTCAATATATTATTATATTTTTTTTTTAATTCATACGTAATTTAAAATACAAAAAATACATTCTTTCAAAATGCCAATAATTGAAATAAAAACTGAGGATGAATACAACACACTGATCAAGTAAGCTTTCAAAACCCAATGTGCTCTTGCTTAATTTGACCGATTTCGTTCATTCAGCTCTGACCAAACAACCGTCGTCCTTTTCTCTGCACAGTGGGCAGAGCAATGTACCCAAGTTCTAGATGTCTTGTCCGAAATATCAAAGCTTGGCTATACGAACTTGCAGTTTGTAAATTTAGCTGCTGAATCATATCCAGAGATTTCCATGAAACATCAGGTTTGCTTTGAATATAGCGACAAAAAGTGATTAAAATACATCGCTGATATTTTTCTAGATCGATGCTGTGCCAACAGTGATCTTCTTTTCAAAAGGACAAGCCGTTGATAGGGTCGATGGAGTCAATATTGCATCCATAACAGAGATTTGTAAAAAGCGTGGATCAACCTCAGGTGCTGGCAGTGGAGCTTCTCTCGAGGAAAGACTCAAAGCTTTGATAAACAAGGCTGATGTTATGATATTTATGAAGGGAAATCGCGATGCTCCTCGTTGTGGCTTTTCAAAGCAGATTATTGCAATCATCAATGAGACTGGGTGCGTATTGTACACTTATCATAATCCTTGCTTTCGCTCTTTAACCAACTCAACTTTATTTCAGAGTGAAGTATGAGACATTTGACATTCTTTCCGACGAGGAGGTCAGACAAGGGCTAAAAACATTCTCCGATTGGCCAACTTACCCGCAAGTGTACGTTAAAGGCGAATTCATCGGTGGTTTGGACATTATCAAGGAACTGCTCACTTCGGGAGAACTTTTAAGCTCGCTAAACCCTTAATTTTGAAGAAATCCCATTTAAGCCTTTTGTAAATCAACCTCCTTTGCACCAACGGGTAAATAAAATATGTTCAAAGCTGAACAAATAAAAGAGAATACTTTATTGAGGTTTTTTTAGTGTAAAAATTAGATTGTTAGCTACAGGTCAATGTATAAAATTCAATTAGGTTCACTTATTTTCTATGGAAGACAGTCATTGATGCTGTGAGACTCAGTTTGGTCTCCAATACAGAGCGTTGCCGTACCAGCTGGGGTTTGTTACCAATGGTAACAATGCTATCCAACCCAGCAGTCCTATCACATAACAGCTGCTGAAGGCGATTTTCCTGAGTGTGCTCTGCTGAAAGAGTTCCTGAAAGTCGGGAAATCCCATATGATTGCAGATGGCATGTGCGATCACCGGCGCGATAAAGTGGCCAGTTTTAGCAAATAAATACGCAGAATAGAATCCAAAGAGGGTTGTGTAGGTCAACTGAAAGCCTACAAAACTAGACAGTAAGCAATGTCCATTGAAATTTGCTTTGTACTTACATGACACAATCACTGCAGTCTTAATATCAAGGCCAGATCGCAGCCTCTCTGAAATGTGATGGAAGTGCGCAACGCCGAAGAACAACGGCGTTATGAACACTGATTTTATGGGGGTAAACGACTGCAGGATCAAGGGCATCATGCAAGCGCGGAAGGTGAACTCCTCAGATAGGGGAGCAACTACGTGATTGCGAAGCCATAAGAGGTTTTTGAAGCAGCCGATCCAGTACTGGTAGTCTACAAATGAAGCACATTGAATTTGTTTCACTATTGAATCCATTCTTACCTGAATACATTTGCAAGTGACCATTGTATAGTTGAACACTGAGCGGTCCTAGGAAAAGCAAAGCAGTTAATAACGAGGGGATCAATATCGCTGGCAGAAGGCCTTGCCATCGCAGGCCTAGTATTTCTAAAATTGAACTACGCTCCAACAGTTCTTTGGACGAACATGTGTATACAAATACAGGTGCTATAAGCATCACAATGGAAACGCTGCAAAACCGTCGTTTTACGGTGGATGGGTGATCTCTGAAAATGGATTTTATTAGAGGTAGAGGTATATTATATTCCTTTTATGGAGTCATATTGGATATATTTTACGCAAAGTACTCGAAAGATCGAGGGGAATATTTACCTTTTGTATTCATTGCTCCATACGTAGAGACTGGCCACGTATATAATAGATAATATAAAACAGCAACTCACTGAAGTTGTCCGTGGTAATTTTGGTAGATCTTGCAAGGGGTAGTCCATTATTTTGTCCATTTTTAGAACATTATAAATTGTGTTTTGGTTTAACTTTAACAGCAGCTGGCTTTTCAGAGCATTTGGCAGGCTGTCAGTTTTCACTTTTAGCTTTGTTTGTTATAAAACTCCACAAAGACGCTCGGAGTTGTCAAACGAAAGTTTTGTTGCTCGAGAACAAAACTGAATGGTCTAATATTATTAAGCAAAGTATCAATTTTAACCTAAAACGCTTATATGCTGCGTCCATAAAATTTATTTTTAACACTTTCGTAATAAATAATAATTAAAAAAATCATATTGTCTGCAGAGCAATGAGCAAGACCTTAAAGCAATAAATTGTTTTCCATTGAAAAACCTATTCTTTCGATTTGAATTTGTCAATATGTATCTAAGAAAATATTTTCATATCTTGCTCTAACTTTAACAAATTCCATAAAATGGTTTTAGTTTTAAAGTTTATTAAATTTGCAACATGTTTTATTTATTTAATACATATGTATTTCCTATCGCGTTGCACAAAATTCAATTCAAAAGCTTTTAAAGAAGTTTCGCAGTAACTGAACGTCAAAACTAGAAAATAAAAGAACGCAATTTTTATTTATAATTGTGGATTATTGCATTTTAGGAATTAAAAACAAAAGAATAATCAAAAACAAAGTTCTGAAATTCTTTTATTAGAATATTATACAAATATAACTTATAATTTTTTATTTACTGCAATATCAACAAAAATATAAATAACTAAGTGATAAATCTATAAAATAGTTGCTTTATTGGAAGAATGAAAGCAATAGCTCGACATTTCATAAAATCCTATTGGTTATATCAAATACAATTCAATTTCAACTACTTTCAATTAATAAAAAAATGTCAATCTTATAAGCCAAACACATCCACCATGTGCATAATGCTTTAGGAAAATATGTCAAAATTCCAAAAAAAAAAAAAAAATACCCAACTTAGGTCTGTGTTAACTTTCTAGAGTTTCCTGCGAAGTGTGTATTTTTTAAGTAAAAAATTATGCAATTTCCAGTTGGAAAATTGCCTAAATTAAATATTTAATCATTTCCCAATTTAAATATCCAAAAATTGGAGTCACCAGCACTTCAAAGAACATATAATGTGTCATTAAAATTTTGGAAAGTAAAAACTCCCAAGTGGTAACAAATATTCTTTTTTTCCCATACAACTTGTCCCCGTATTCAACTATACGAGTTTTTCTTTTCGCCTTCGCCGCCGAGCTCGTGTGTTTGTGCATGTGTTTTGTGTGTATTGGTTCGATTGCGTATACAAACGTGGAAAATTAATTCAGAATTTTTGTTGTAAAAAATGCCGTCCAGAGTGTGTGTATCGGGAAAATTAAATATGGCGTCGCGGGTTGGAACCAGTTTTCTGCTCTTTGTTTAGGGGATTGAAAAATTCACGAAAATCGTCCCCGAAAAAACGACGTAGCCCTGCTAAGTCCTTCAATCTTGCCTAATTGCCGTGTCCGGGACACAAAGGCTCGATTGATAGCTCATTTCGTGATTTAAAAGCTTTAATACTCGGCCCAAAGTGAAGAAAAGAAAAGTGCCAAGTGAAAAAAATATTTTTTTTCTTTTCTTCTGGGCAATAGTTGTCGCTTTGTGTACTTGGAGCTAAAGTGAAAAAAAAGAAACAAATTATACATACATATACACACAATCGCTGAAGAGATTTGAAGATGCCGATGGCTTCGTTTACATCATCCAGATCGTACGTGAGACGGTCTCGTCGGAAAGGTGCAAACCGAATCGCCTTGCCCTCGAGAGCATCTGGTAAGTTGGTCCACCGAAAGGTAAAAGATGATGTATGATGAAGCTGGATCTCTGAAAGTTCCACGCTTATTATGTACTTTTATGTATATTGTTTTTTTTTTTTTTTTGTGAATGAAAAAAGTGAAAATGTGCGAAGAAAAAAATGTAATTCGATTAGTCAAGTGCATGGCTGCAGAGGAAGACTGCACCGCCAATAGGGAGAAAAAATCTTCTCGTCTGTGCACATAATGAAATCTGTGCAAGATGAAATGTAAAAACTTAACCCGAACTGATATTGAATTCTCCACGCGTATCGAAGATGATGTGATTGCAAGTGCAATGAACCGCAGACAAATTCTTTTTGAATAAAATACAACGTTCCGTGAGAAAAGTATATCTCATTAAGGCGTATGCAACGCATTTTCTGACTTGTGAGTTGCGATACAACTTCCAATAAGTTTTTCTATAGACAGACGGATTAGGTATTGGATTAAACGTATTTTCTAAAACGAGTCACATGCCTTCAAATAAGTATGCACTCAATTTCGGCAAACGTCTTCATCAATTGCTTTTCTGCATGAATGCCTTAAAATGTATACTATGTAGATGTCTATTGATTTTTTTAACGTCGGGCATTCGGTACATATCCAGCCATACAATGAAAGGATCTCATGCATTAATCAGGTTCTGTTCTAAACTATTTGTGCCTCTATGCCCTCAGGGCAAATTCATTGTAAGCCTGTTTGGATGTCAAAAGGGTACAATCTTATTCGCCTTTGCATAACATTTTAGAATTTCCTAAATTCGTGTACCTGATCCTGTCAGGTAGGAAATTGTCTAGCAATCTCTGCTCGAATGTGCATAAAGTAGAAAGGTAGGTGTGTACTTTATTTACATAAACGTACAACCTATCAGTGACGGGAGCCTAATTGGAAATAAATCAGGTATAAAGTTGGCATTGTGGGTACACATCTACCTAGATTATGTAGGTAACCTAGATGGTATAGAATCTAAAGTTGTGTTGAACGTTTTTGTAATCGCGCAGCTCTTTTTTCGATAATAGAATTCTTTAATAACGCACTTTGATTAGGGTTTTATAATAAAATTATTAGAAATGTTTAAATAAATAATCGCACTTGAAGTGGGATGTATGAATATGTTAGCTACTTTTATAGGTGTAGGTAATTGAGATCTGAGTGGAGCCTGGTCTAGTTGTTTTCATCCAGAACCACCTCGATAAAAATTCTTAGACTTGGATTTGTTAGCGGCGTAAAGCGCAACAACATACCTACTTATGGAAACCGAAAATAGAGGTTGACAGCGGATGGTTAGCCAATCCGATTGACATTAAAATACCAGATTGCATCAATTCGTTTGTTTGCAATATTTTTAAACGATAGGCAAGTTTTTTTTAGTTTTTATCTCAGCAAAGCTAAGTAAAGTAGGATTCTCAGCACGCAATTCCGAACACTAGGTACGCCGTACGTGCTGGAAATCCTTTTCTGAGTTCGTTGCTAAAAAAACACGCCAACGAAGTACATATATTTACTACAATCGGGGACAAACAAAGCATAAAGTTGATAGTAAGTCATGATTAAGGTTAAAAATGAAAATCAACTTATCTTCCTCAATATGCAGGTCTCTTTCAAAAGATGTCAAATTAAAAGACCACTTTTCCCTTGCAAACTAGGACGTTAGGTATGCAGACAGTTGTTAGATACCAACCTATCTGTCAGCAAATGACAATATTCATTATATTTGTTGAATTAACAAAAAATCCACAAAAATATGCGACAAGAACACTGTAAAGGAGCAGATGATTTAAACTAACAAAGCTTTATTGGAAATGTGGGAGCTGATAAGGTTGACTTCGGGACTTGTATGTTGTTCCTTTGAAAACATCAAAAGCGAACTCATATTAACACGAAAACTAAGACCGAAATGTGGAAAATTATCAGCTTTCTGGCGATCCAAATAGGTACCTAGTTAATTTATTTTACACAAACAATTTTCGAAGTGGCTATTCGCACGTAAATTTTGTACTGAATAACGTTTGTCGGGCTTCGGGACACGGCTTTATATTTGACGTAACGTAATGGTATTTTCATTAAAAATAGTGTTTTAAGAAAAAACGTAGGGGATCATGCCCGAAAATGAAATACTGGAGTTGAAAGTCATTTTTGCGAGCGAGCGACCCACATACCCCTACTTGACGCGATTTAACTTTGAAGTTTCTTACGTAGCCGTGTCCCTATATTTTATGTTAAGTTAAAGTGGCTCTCGGTGAAAGAAAAACTTAGGCCGTAAGTCGGCCCATTGTGCATAATACTGGTGATTGGGGGTTCCTTAACCGGTTACTCATGTAAACCATTTGCTACCATAGGTTAAGCTAAGAATATTATTATCGCTGATTAAGCTTAGATCACTTAGATCATTGAGGAAGTAATAACCTAATAGAGCCCTTCTTAAACTCGATAGGGCGGGGCAGCTGCAGAGGAGGTGGGTGACAGAATCATCTTCCCTCTCATCCATTCAACTTCTGCAAGTTATTGTATGAAAGTCCGAGTCTACACGCGTGTCTGCCCAGAATACAAAGCCCGGTAATGACATTAGCGACTAGCGAGATAATAGATCTGTTGAGACGCAGCCGTGTCCCTAACTACGTGCGAATAGCATCAGCCAACAATTTCACATATTTGTGTGAGTCGACATTGTCATTCATTTTAGATGATTAAGTCGAAATATTCTAGATTTTTACCTAGTCAGAAGCGTGGTTCAAAATTATTTCGAATTCATGTTGAAAACGACGAAAACTCACCGTAGACCAACTAGTTTTTGTTTGACGTTTCAAATCAACTATGAGACACTCACTAGTCGTTGAACTTCTTTGCAAACCATTTTGGTTACAATTTCGATCACATTCATTAACAAATAAAATTAATTGAGGGCCTTTAAAAATAATATTAACCCATCAATTAAGTGTGGGAAACACAAACAACGATCCGTATCACAACAACAAACAATAATTAAGTTGTGAGTTGTGACTTCTGTTCGGTCAGCTGTTGTGCTGAATTTTGCAAAAGTTGTGTTTGTTTCAACAATTCAGCGGTCGGATGTCGTTTTCGTGGAGAAAACTGAAATCTGTATAGGGAACTCTGTTTTCGATGAAGTTTTTGAGTGTTTTCGCGAAAAAACACGGCTTTCGGCCCAGTGTGAAAAGGATATAAGAACCAATTACTCATTTTACTTCCCACACAGACGTTTTTTGGAATATATAAAGAGGGGTTTGTAAGTTGAGATTAGGTTTACGTTGGTCCGTCTTCTTCTTTTTCGGTAGCTGCTATCAACAGCAAAACTTTAACTCCTCCTGGAGCATATGGCGACAACCAGGTCCTTCCACCTCTCTCTGTTTGCAGCTCGAAACCTCAGCTGTGTCCACGATCGCAAAACTTGGGACTGAGCTTCTGTCATAACAGTTGACCTCCATGTTGTTCTGGACCAACTCGCCTTACACCTTGAGGATTCCATTGGAAGCACTGCTTCGCTATGTTGTCATCTGGTTTCCTCAGATGATGGCCAATCCAGCGCCATTTTCTCCACTTTTGTTTATCTAGTCCTAAGCCATAATTCGTTGTTGGAAATCGTTAGTGGCCCCCGGATCTTTATGTTTAACGCAGACAACGATTTACAAAAGCTTGTAACCTGCTCGAGATGTTGGCGGAGCATTGCCATGTTTCACATGCGTATAGCAAAACAGATTTAACACTGGACTCAAACAATTTGAACGACACATTTGGCTAAGGGCAACAAACGTCGATTGCCAGGAAACAGCGTAGTGCAAATTACTAAGCCTATCAAACGGGTTGCATTGGATACCAAGTCTCTTGCTTGTACCCAACGTGGCAGTCTTTACATCAACAATCGCAAGTAAGAACAAGATCGGTGGCAGTACATCTCCTTGTCTCTCTACTTGACGCACTTCGAATGGATCGGAAAGCTGTGCAAAACGGAACACCTTGCGTTGTTGTATGACTCTTTAATAATAGCAACAATTTTTTCAGGTATGCCTCTCATAGCAAGCGATCCCCAGATATAATCTCGATTGACGCGATCGAAGGCCTTTTCAAAGTCGACGAACATGAGAAAGAGCGGTGATTGGTACTCCGACGGTTGTTCAAGTATGATTCGCAAGGTGTTAATATGATCGACGCATGATCGACCACGGCGAAATCCTACTTGGTGGTAAATAAATAATTTACTTTGTATTGCATCATTTTTTTTGAAATCCTGCTGTAGTTTGAGACATAGTTTTAAAATTTGGCGTGAACCGAAACCTAGTATTGTCAAGTTTGTTGGATGTTTTGCGTGCCTGGCAAACAAGTTCTTACATATTCCTCGCTATGTCATTTCAAGAAAGATTTGGCCAATATTCGACGTAGCCAGAACAAATAACCGCCTTTCCAGAACGCGTGCAGATGTCTCTAGACTTACGGCAATTAGAACGGACCACTGGCCTCTAAGAACTCACGCAGCCAACTAGGCATCCCCAACAACACCCACTTTCGTAGCTGCGCTGACACTAACCATAGTGAAACAGTGTTCCACCTTCTCTGTGAATGTCCGGCTCTAGCTAAAACCAGATACAGTGCCCTGGGTAGTCCTTTCTTTGACCACCTATCGGCCATCCGAGGCATCCATTTCAACAACATCTTCACATTTCTCAACTCCTCAGGCTGGTTTTGAGCTACCATAACATACGTCATCCTTTCCATCTCCAGGTTCTACTAGTTGTGGTTTCAAAACGGCGCTTAAGCGCTACTTGAGTTTTTTAAATACGACCCGAGTACTTTGAGCCTTTTTGACCGAAAAGATCTTCAATAATTCGGCAGAATATGTGTCCTGAAATTGTTGAGCGACTGTGGATCAGTTTCGGTATAAGGCTTAAACTGTATGATAACATTGTATAAATCGACTGTCCTCATTGTTACAAGAATGGATTACCTACCTACATCACACCCCATCCCACCACAGAGTGTACCCATTCTTTGATAGTCTGATGGCTAATTAGGCTCCTATGTTTGCTATAATACTCAAGCACTAGAATACTAGATCCTATAAGCCCCAAGATGGTTGCTCATTGGTTAAAGAAAGTACTTGATTTTCACTTAAAAGTGCATTAGTTGCAAGTGATTAGGTTTTCATTAAATGCTCTCCTACTTTCACAAGGCAACTCTGACCATATTCTTGAATAACTGGTATAATTTTTTTCATTTCACCAACAGACAACATTCTTGAGCCAATTCTTCAGAATTTGCCAACAATTGGAGCAGCGCCCTCTGGAGCTGGTGGACCAAGTGTAGCTGCGGCAACTGGTGGCGCAAGTACATCATCTAGTTCCATAAACTCACCCAATGCATTCAACTCGAGTATTGGCAATTCAAATGCGCCATCAACCTCATCGTCGTCATCTTCCTCAACATCATCGTCGTCGTCATCAACGTCCTCATCATCATCCGCCGCATCCACATCTTCCTCATTGAATGCGACGTCCACCAGTGGTGCTAGTTGCAGCGGCAGCAGCGGCAGCGGCAGTAGTGGAGCAGGAGGAGGAAGCGGAATACTCGGCACCAGCACTAGTTGCTTAAGTAATTCAAACAGAATGTTTTTTATTGGCTTGACTGTAACACTTATGCTCTTTCTCCATTTGCAGATAGCACAAATTCCATGACTAGCACAAGTAGTAGCACAGCAGTTAATTCAGGTAGGTCTGCAAGAGTACTCCACCGACTCAGCTTAACCCAATCAATCTTTGTTTCGTGTAGCATCAACATCAGGCTTCATCTTGCCCTCGACGTCGGCCAATGCAACTGCAGTTGCGGCTGCAGCAGCCACAGTAAGCAGTTGCTCATCGCTTGGGTGCTGCCATCAGTCACCCTATGATTTGCGCCGTAAAATAGCCCCTTCTAGCCATGAGCAGTGGTGTGTCGCCAGTACGAGCAGCGCTGCGGGAAGTGCAACCGCATCATGTTCCGCTGCGACAGTGCCGACGGCAGGACCTTCGTCGAGCGTCGTCTCGTGCGGAGGCAACTTTACCACTCATTACCACGCAATTACTCCATCGACGTCTACGTCTGCCTCTTTACACTGTGAGGATAGTTGTTATATGCTGCCGGCGCGGAAGCGGTCCAAGCGAATGTATACAGCTACCAGCACAGACACTAGTGGACCATCGGCGGCCCACTACTTGCAATATGAGATGCCCGATGAGGTGCTTCTCACAATATTTTCCTACTTGCTGGAGCAGGACCTTTGTCGGTTGTCTCTGGTGTGCAAACGCTTCAACACTATCGCCAATGACACTGAACTGTGGAAGCGTCTGTATCAGTCTGTGTACGAGTTCGATCTGCCGCTGTTCAATCCGGAAATATGTAAGTATGTGTTTGTAAAGCCAGAGGACTCAGACTATGCCAATCCGTGGAAGGAGAGCTTCCGACAGTTGTACCGCGGCATTCACGTTCGTCCCGGCTACCAGGAAAAGAAGTTCAAGGGCCGCAACATTGTTCACTTCAACACTATTCAGGGAGCTCTGGATTATCCCGAGGATAAGGTCTCCAACAGTTCGTCGAATAGTCCTGCTCTAAATGCCGCCGCCAACATTGGCATGCCAAACAGTATTTCTGGTCTAAGTTCACAGCAAAACGCTGCCAATATGTATGGCGCTGATGACACCAGCCCAGAGAACGTTGGTAGCTTGATCTTCCTACATGCTGGCCACTACAAGGGCGAATATCTGTTCATCGACTCGGATATTGCGCTGATTGGTGCTGCACCAGGAAATGTGGCAGAATCGGTGATTCTGGAGAGAGAGGCAGGCTCAACTGTGATGTTCGTCGAAGGTGCAAAGTATGCATACGTCGGCTACATAACGCTGAAGTTCTCGCCCGACGTTACGTCGACAGTGTCTCATCATAAACACTATTGTTTGGACATTGGGGAGAATTGCAGCCCGACGGTGGACAATTGCATCATTCGCAGCTCGTCGGTCGTCGGCGCTGCGGTCTGTGTTGGTGGTCTAAATGCCAACCCAGCGATAAGGAACTGCGATATCAGTGACTGTGAGAATGTTGGACTCTATGTGACAGACTATGCACAGGGAACCTACGAGCACAATGAGATTAGCCGCAATGCCCTTGCCGGGATTTGGGTGAAGAATTTCGCTAGCCCGATTATGCGGGAGAACCACATCCATCATGGACGGGATGTGGGAATCTTTACATTCGAAAATGGAATGGTATGTTATGCTTTACTATATTTTTTCCCTTGTAAATTGTTGTGTTTTGTTTGCAGGGCTATTTTGAAAAGAACGACATCCACAACAACCGGATAGCCGGGTTTGAGGTGAAAGCTGGCGCTAACCCCACGGTGGTTAAATGTGAAATTCATCATGGCCAAACTGGTGGCATTTACGTGCACGAAAACGGGTTGGGCCAGTTCATCGAAAACCGTATACATTCCAACAACTTTGCTGGTGAGTTTCTTTTTTTTACCATCTTTGCATTTGTCTGCATAGAAGTTGGGTGCACTGCTCCCTATTGGGCACGTGAAAGCGCAAGCTCAACGAAAAGTTTTGCTGTTTTCCTCTTTGTTCCCAAATAGAGTGTTTGCGAGGAGGATCGTGCTCCCCCCACTCTTTTGTCTGTCCTGACCTCGTATCCGTACATATTTAATTTTTGTATCGGTGTGAATTATCGTTCGGTTGTTCGACTGTTGTGAGTCTCCCTTCTGTTCAAAGGGCTACACAACCGGATTCTTCTATCCTGTGCCATTCAGGTAGCCCGTCTCGGGTTCCCAATTGGTCGTAGCGTAAGGCCTAAAGGTGTTTCAGAGGCTGATTGGGGCCTCGGATGTCCGTCCACATCCCAGGACCTTGAGTTCTTAACCCAAGCAAAAGAGGGACCACGAGTAGGGAAATACCAGCGGGCTTATGGCGTTCTTTAACCGCAGCAAGGTCTGCTCTCGACTTTCTCCAACTCCCTTCATTTTGTAGAACTGGCTAGTTTAATCTTATTTTGCTGAATTGAAATTCTTTACAGTTTTTTTCTCGTATGTTTAGATTTGTTTTGGTT
Organism: Cheilosia pagana; assembly: GCA_936431705.1. Lineage (NCBI taxonomy): Eukaryota > Metazoa > Arthropoda > Insecta > Diptera > Syrphidae > Cheilosia > Cheilosia pagana. The sequence goes on from OW386166.1 coordinate 113,321,774, forward strand.
TCAGACAACAGTCTACGCATGCCTGCAACCGCCTCGAGATGGAGGCTGACACTTTTCGCAAGCATACAAAAACACTGATAATGAATCAGCACATCCAATATCTGTTTTTCGTTAAATGTCTTCACATTGAGTCACTCCTTTTAGAAGAGGAACTAACAGACCATGGGTTTTCACAGTATTCGGTGCATAGTGTGGGTTTTCGCTTTAGGCAACAATTCCCTTACCCCAGTGAATTATGTCTGGACGGAGAGTGTTCTTGTGATTCAATAATAAAAAAGATGATGTCAGTGCAGCGCACTGATTGAACACAGCATCTATGACTGGAATGAGGATGTAATGTTCCACCACCTATTTTCTGAATAAGCACATATTTCTTTGTACAATAGTTGGTTGGTTTATTTTATGTCTTATGCTGTTATGCCACATGCTTTTGAGTTTCAGATTTGCGAGGTTTTGGCTGACAAACAGAACAGACAAGCCGAAAGAACTGCGCTTCTCAAACAAACCCACACAATGATTTATATGATGACAATGCGGAGCCATTCGGCGAAGAATCAAATCATGCAGACCCAAAATAAGGCAGCAAATTCACTTTAAGGGTTTTCCAATAAGAGGTGTTATTTTGAATAGCCCGCTATTTCGGTAGCTGTCACTTTTGAAGCTGTTATTTTTTGACATTTGACAAGTAGAAACTACGCCATAACGATTCACGCTTCAACAACGCATTGAAATTATAAAAATGAAATGCATGAAAATGATCCGAAATTACATCGAAAAATCATCTTGACTGATGAGGCCCATTTCCACCTCGGTGGCTACGTCAACAAGCAAAATTGTTGCATCTGGGGCTCGGAAAACCCAAGAGTTATTGTTGAGAAGCCTCTCTATCCTCAACGTGTGACTGTTTGGCGTGGTTTATGGTCCGGCGGGGTCATTGGACCTCACTTTTTCGAAAATGAGGTTGGATCAACAGTTACGGTGAATGGATTGCGCTATCGAGAGATGATTAATGATAATAATGATCTGGACAACGTTTACTTTCAACAAGACGGCGCTACGTGCCACACAAGCAACGAAACCATTGATCTTTTACGGGAAAAGTTTCCGGACCGTGTTATCTCTCGAAGAGGTGATCGAAATTGGCCACCGAGATCTTGTGATTTAACACCTTGCGACTTCTTCCTTTGGGGCCACGTGAAAGATAAGGTCCACGCCAACAGCCCAGCGTCGATTCAAGACCTCAAAAATGGAATTCCTGAGTCTATCGAGGACATAGGGCAGCCACTTTGCGATTTTGTTATGGAAAATTTCATGAAAAGGATATGGTCCTGTAAGCGTGGTCGTGGTGGCCATTTGGCTGACATTTGACTAGTTTTTTTCCTTTTGAGGGGAAGAGAAATGCATTACGCACCATAGGAAGGCCTCTTTGCGTTGGCCGTCCCCGTGTGTCCAGTTCACTTCGCATGCTTACGGGGCATACGGACTAAGACTCCTCCCAACCCTATGGTTTCTGACATCCACCCCCCCCCCCAAGGGTTCTGTAATCATACGCCCTTTCAGGCTCACGTGCTTTCCCGGTGTTTTTCTTCTCTTTTCTTTCTTCTGAGAACATCTTCCACAAACTAGCAGTTCAAGTCGCTCGTCAGCATTTTGTCAACTATGTGTTTAGGGTTGAAGGCACCAATGCTGCTTTCCAGGGCTGTACGTTGTGTTTCCCATCTTCTGCAGGATAAAAACCTGTGCTATACGTTGTCTGTTGGAGAGTCGCCATACTGGCAGGCTGGACTATCCGTTTTGCCAATCTTGTGGAGAAAGGCGTTGAAATTTCCGTGTCCGGTGAGGAACTGAATGACGAAGTAGTTCACCTCACCGTGTTTCCGGTCGTGGACGTACTTCCTTTGGGTCACTCCTGCGACTACAAGGACGGCTGATTCCGACATCGTTCGGTAAGAGCAAGCCACGCGTAGAGCTCCACGTCGTTGCACTGCCGCCATCTGCTTGCTGTCCTTTTTTTTTGTTGCAGCGCGTCTGCACAGATCTCACTTCCATATAGGGGAATCGCATGCGTTGTCGTCATTAATGGCCTGCGCTTGCTTGGCGTTGGGCCGTCTATGTTCGCCATTAATCTGCTGAGCTATGTTGTAACTCTAGAGGCTCGTTCCGCTGCGAACTTTATCTGTTGCCAGAAGGTGAGCTTTGTGTCGGGCCTCAATCCCAGATACCTCACCGCATCCTTGCTCTTAATGAGTTCAGAGCCAATTTGTAAGTCGATTTGCGTATGGTTCCTCTTCTTCGTCAGGAGGACTATTTCGGTTTTCTCTGTTGCCAGACTGAAACTGTGTTCATCCATCCAGGAGGTTGTTCGTCGCATGACTTGGTTCAACTTTCTTTGCGCGTTTTCAGAGTCTCTTTCCATTATCACTGCCGCGATGTCATCTGCGTAGCCATCTCATGAACTATGTCCGCATCACTAAATCATCAATTTTTTAAGATATAAAACATTGGTTTTGATGGAACTCTTTTGGATTTGTGTTCAGCTCATAGAATTCGTGTATTACTCGCACACGGGAGCCCAGTGTGGGCTTTTGTTCCTTCTTTCTTTGCAGCAACAAGTACGGCATGTTTTCAAAAGTAGATCTGGAATGCCCCCATAGATGGAAATATGCAGCTGTGAAGTCCTTGAAACGGCGGTGTTATAATTTTTTCGGTTTCTTTTCCAATCTTTTTCCGAGTGTGAAAATCTGGGACAAAAAGCACGTATGGATCTTATATCTTCTCAAACTTAAAGCTGGCACCATTTGCAACCGTGAAGTTTGTTAAGGCATCCTTTGAAGAGAAAACACTACCTTTGCAGGTCTCAGGGTGTTTTTGAAGCACGGAGCCTTGTTGCGTATTCATTTATATCAAAAGATTCGACCGAGTTTGAATTTTTATCGCTTATTGTACCTTGTTTTCCAAACTGTACTTTTATAGACTCTATGCCAAAAGACTGGTTAACCAGTTTCCAAACTCCTTCTTCTTCCATTTGTATTTGTAATTATTAATCAATTGGTACTACTGCGCATGACACACTCATTCGTCTAGTTAGAGTGCAAGCAGAATAAAAAATAATAAGCTAGCTATTTAAAAAATAATGTATAACATTTGTGCATTCTTTGCAGGCGTTTGGATAACCTCAAATAGCAATCCCACCATTCGAAAGAATGAAATCTATAATGGCCACCAAGGAGGGGTGTACATCTTTGGCGAGGGACGGGGACTTATTGAGCACAACAACATCTATGGCAATGCACTGGCCGGTATTCAAATACGAACCAATAGTGATCCCATTGTTCGCCACAATAAAATCCATCATGGCCAGCATGGCGGCATTTATGTCCACGAAAAGGGACAAGGTCTCATCGAGGAGAACGAGGTGTATTCAAATACGTTAGCTGGCGTTTGGATAACGACTGGTAGCACTCCTGTCCTTCGACGGAATCGGATCCACTCTGGCAAACAGGTAAATAAGCTGACAACACAATTGAGAGTCAAAGTTTCATACATAATGTTGTTTTCATTGGATAGGTTGGAGTGTATTTTTACGACAATGGCCATGGCAAGCTGGAGGACAATGACATTTTCAACCACCTCTATTCGGGCGTACAAATACGAACCGGCAGCAATCCGGTTATAAGAGGAAACAAAATCTGGGGCGGCCAAAATGGTGGCGTGCTCGTCTACAATGGCGGACTGGGCCTGTTGGAGCAGAACGAAATTTTCGACAATGCAATGGCCGGTGTCTGGATCAAGACCGATTCGAATCCAACATTGAAACGGAACAAGATCTACGATGGTCGTGATGGCGGTATTTGCATATTTAATGGCGGCAAGGGCATTCTGGAGGAGAATGATATTTTCCGGAACACCCAAGCCGGTGTACTGATCTCAACACAAAGTCATCCGATCCTGCGAAGAAATCGAATTTATGATGGCCAGGCTGCTGGTGTTGAAATCACAAACAACGCCACCGCCACACTGGAGCACAATCAGATATTTAAGAATAAGTTCGGTGGATTGTGCCTTGCGAGCGGAGTGCAACCAATAGTTAGGGGAAACAATATCTTTAACAATGAGGATGAGGTGGAGAAGGCCGTATCGGGTGGACAGTGCTTGTACAAGATTAGCAGTTACACATCTTTTCCCATGCATGACTTCTATCGGTGTCAGACGTGCAATACAACCGATCGCAATGCAATTTGTGTAAATTGTATTAAGAACTGTCACGCTGGCCATGATGTAGAGTTTATAAGGCATGACAGGTAAGTGAGAAACGATATTTTTTTTTTTCAAACAATTTCACCCGCCTAAGAGAACTTTTCAAATCCTTTCAAATCCAAATCAATTCCTATGTGGCCTTCAAAAGAACAAAATAAAATAAATAAATTGTTAATGCAACCGGTCAGTATAGGACCCTATGTCTATCTTCGCAAGGAAGCTTCTTCAAGACAGTTATACCCACGGATGTTTGTCAGACATTTTTCGGGCATTGAACGTTAGAACTTCAGTAGTCCAACGCACTCACTAACCATTGAGCCACTGCGTTTCTTTAGAACGACGCGCAAAGCGGTGGAAATGTGAGTAAATCACTACCCTACAATTGAAAGGGCTTATTTAGCTTCAACCAGCTCAGTCCAAGCTAGGCTTCAGTGTGACATCGCTTACAAATTATTATTCCTCAGGGTGGACATTGTTCTCCATACAGTTTACGTTTATAAGACATGGCATGCGTTGTTGATACCAATTGGACTCTTGCTCTTAAAGAGATTTGCAGTCCCTTTCCACATAAACAATTGTTCTGCTGGGCTCGTATGATAATATCTTCTTGGTTCTATGAGAAAAGACTACATGCCAGCTTATTGATCAAAACTGTCTTGTTTGTCCACACAAGCTTCCGTTTGTGTTTTTAGTCTTTACGGTTGTGTTCGGTCAAAGTTAGTAGACTGGAATGTGCGGACGTCTTAAATTATAGATAAATGCCTTTCGTCAACCGCAATCTCAGGTCGAATCGTGTCGTCCGTGAACGAGCATTTCAACTACTTAATTCCGTGAACGTAATGCTAGTTCACGGACGACACGATTCGACCCCTAATCATTCTGTGCTTTGGCTTCTTTACCTTTTTAATTAACCATTTTCCGTTCCCGGATGTTATGTTGTGACAGTCGGTCCAGTGACGGTTGGCACTGCCATCTCTTTCTCTCGTTGGAAGGAGTTTAGTTAGATATTTGAGTGTCCCAATACATGCCCGACATGCTTCTTGTTATGAGGTATTAAATAGCAGTTGCCTCCATAATTCGCGCATAGGAATGATGGTTCCCTTCCGCACAATTGCTTTTTCTCTTTACCACAGAACTTGTTTGAGTTTTTGACTTCACTATTCGCCTACCTGCCAAAATGCCCTTCATTCCAATGACCCCTTGTCTTTGTGTGTGGTCAAGTGTTTCAAGTGAATACTTACTTAGGAGGCGCTACAGTCCAGGGTGGACCTGGGCCTCAACCAATACGGCTCTCAAGTTGGCGCAGTCTTTGGTTAACTGCCTCCAGTTGCGCACTTCCAGTTGGTTGAGGCCTTCCTCTATTGCGTTGTCCCTCCGGTTTAGAATCGAAGACTCTTCGGGCCGGAGCGTTGGTGTCCATTTGCTCTACATATCCCAGCCATCTTAGACGACTGATGCATACTTTTCTGACCAGAGCGATGTCGCTGTACAACTTGTAGAGTTCACTGTTAAATCTCCTCCTTCAAACGCAAACGGGACCGAAAATCACTCGAAGAATTTTTCGTTCGAAACGACCAAGGAGATCTTCATCCGCCCTTGACAGCGTCCAAGCCTCTGCACCATATAGCAAGTTTCTCCTACAAACTCTCAAACACTTTTAGTACAGACGCTGTGGTTGTCATATCGACGACTTGATGTGCAGGGAGCGAACGTTCTGCCAGTGCTTCTTCAACAGTGAAACCAAGAAATTGATTGACAAGTGAATGTTCCGAAACAACTCATCGGGGGTCATGTCAACGTGACCAACAGCGACGGTTAGACACAATTCCCTTCTTCATCTGGAACTTGATGGTGGCCTTGACCTCATCGATCTCGCCAGTTATCGACTCCTGGTGGGAGAGGAGACCAGGGAACTTGCCAGCCTTGTTCAAACCGGGACCCAACAAACATGGGATCTGCTTGATCAACGATTCTGATGCCAAGAAGGCGTCATAGGACTTGGCTAGCTTCTTGTAGAGTTTTTTGTTATTGTTCAGCTTCTTCAAAGCTTTTTCTTCAACTTGACGGTCCCAGAGAAACGCTTATCCTTTTGGGGATCGTAGTTCCACCGTCTCCAAGAATCCACGCTTCAATTGCCTTCTTAGGCCGAAGCAACAGCGGTTGGCAAGTGTGATGCTTCGTTTGATTTCTGAGGTGATATCATTTTCGGAATTGATAGCGGAGCCGAGGTAGAAAAAGTCTTTAACTTCTTGTTGTATCTGTCTATAGTGACGTTCTGTCCGATTCGTCGATGTTGTGTGTCCCTTCTTGTTGACAGCATATATTTTGTCTTGCCCTCATTTACCACTTAACCCAAATGAAAAACATTGTAGCTTGTGGTGCTGCTAGATTAAAGGAATCAAAATGCTGGTCAGAAAGGCCATACCAACATTCTACTTTCACTCCCTGCTGGGATAGGACAGACTACATTATACCCAAACTTAACTTCCATAAAAATTTCTCAGTTAGATATCCCTCTAGATCAGAATGGGAAATGAACGCGCTCGCAAATGAATTCGATATACTTATTTTCACAGATGGTTCCTAAATGAACTGTGGAGTGGGGCGGGTGTTGTCTCATCCGTACTGGATGTTTCCAAGTCTTTTCGCCTACCCAATACAGCCAGCGTCTTTAAGGCAGAAGCACTGGCTATTGGGGAGGCGTGTAGTCTAGTTATGAACTGTGCGACACCCGATAATAAAATAGACATCTTCGTTGATAGTCAGGCCTTGGTGTCGGCCAGGTTTTCATCTAAACTTGTTGTGAACTGCAGGGAGAAACTGGCCAGGGCAGGTCATCGGTTTGAAATCACTCTCGACTGGGTTCCCGGCCATAGGAACATAGAGTGGAATAAGAAAGCCGATGAACTTGCCAGACGTGGCTCTGCTCTAAGCGTATCTCATGCGAGGGAAGTTTTCCCTCCGCTGGGATACGTAAAGGGAGAAGTCCTCCTTCACTACACTGCAGGGACCATGACTATATGGGTAAACCTCACTAACTGCGTCATTTCAAGAAAGATTTGGCCAACATTCGACAAAGCCAGAACAAATATCCTACTTTCCAGAATACGTGAAGATGTCGCTGGACTTACGGCGATTAATACGGGTCACTGGCCTCTAGGAACTCACGCAGCCAAGCTAGGCATCCCCCCCAACGCCCACTGTCGTAGCTGCGCTGCCACTAACAAGAGTGAAACAGTGTTCCATCTTCTCTGCGAATGTCCGACCATATACAGTGCCCTGGGTAGTCCTTTCTTTGATAACCAACAACTTCTCAACTCCTCAGGCTGGTTTTGAGCTACCATAACATACGTCACTCTTTCATTCTCCAGGCGCTTAAGCGCTACTTGTGTTTTTCCCTCATTCCAACCAAACCCATTTTTGCCGCTTCCGTACTGATACTTGCAAACGCACCAGTGACAGATCGTTATGTTCTGCTAATGATATCGATGTCGTCAGGGTATGTAAGTAATTGTACAGACTTTTGGCAAATTTTGCTTCTGGTCTTGGCTTGGAGTTTCGCACAATTTTCTCAAGAATGATGTAGAAAAAGTCACATGACAGCGCGTCACCTTGTCTAGATCCTTTCAAGTGAATAAAAAAATAAATAGTTGGCGCAACAGGTCTATGGGATCCTAACCTAGCTTTTCACAACCATTCGTTTTGTGTGAGTTTTTCTTTTTGGGAACGAATGGAAGGGATCTACAATTGTACGCCGAGTCTAAACGACTAATTGAGAAGCTCTTTCATGACAGTTTTACTCTCGGATGTTTGTCAGACGTCAGCGAGCGGTGGCGCAGTGGAAAAAAAAACCTTAAGATGGAAATCGGGTTTTTTCGGGGATCTAACTTGGGACCCCGCGCTTAATAGTCCAACACACTTAGCCACTGCGCCTACCTTTCAAGTGAATGATTATTGAAAATTCTGTACCTGAATGACCTTCCTTATCCTCTTGCGTAATATTCTGCTCTGTCCAACTAAAACAATGATTAAAATGTTTTTATTTTCTGCTTTTTGTAGATTTTTCTGTGACTGCGGTGCTGGCACCCTCACCAATCAATGTCAGTTACAGGGTGAGCCAACCCAAGACACGGACACCCTTTACGACTCAGCTGCTCCAATGGAATCTCATACCTTAATGGTAAACTAGAAAGTAAATTTAGTATAATCATAATAAACACAAAGAAGAAAACAAAATTAGCTACTACAGTAAGGAAAAACAAAAAATCGAAGAAAAAACAAAATTGAAATCGCGCGAAAATCAAAGTCTTAACGCAAATTGAATTATACTTAAATCCGCGAATCGAGATGGAATTATTTCAGCTAAACTAAACTACACAACATTAAACGTACATAATTAGAATACGGCTTACATACATAGCTCTATATTTATAAACAATAATTGTTAATAACATTTTTCAGTGAAGCAATGCTACCAACTCAACCCACAAGTGTAGCATAAAAAAATAAAAACAAACAGGCAAACAATTCTGTATTAAATTGAAACTGAACTGAAAAACCAAGAAAAAAAAAATGAAAACAATAAATTTTCTGCTTTTAAATAAAATAAAATTGAAATTAATAAACTTCACGTTTGAAAAAAAGAGAAATTAATCCAATTAATGTTATCACCATTGAACTCTTAACCTAAAAAATGAAAAGGGAAAATAAATTTACATTCTAAGCTAGAATCGCAATTGCAATAATTTTCTCGATAAATTTGTTTATAATTTTCGTTTGTTGTTTATACTTTATATTATATATATTATATACATAAATATAAAAAAAGAAAACAATTATAATTGTAAAGAAAATGTGAAGTTTACTAAACAATTCGATAGAGTGTAGTAGGTGTAAGCAAGTCCTCGTGTGTCATCTTTAGTATTACAACTACAAAATAAGAATAAAAGGATTGAGTTTTTTTTTTTTTTTTCGTTTTAGTTGTTTCATTTAGTATCTACTAATTTAGAATATTATGATGTACCTTATGAAGAGAGATTTTGATATTATTCTTTGTGCTTTATATAGCTCGTATTACCTACCAATTCTTTTTTACACACACTTCAGAATGAATGTATTACTTTTTTTGTAATGTTCAATGTTGAATATTTTTTAAGAATTATATTTCCTTTTTTTTTCTGTGTTTATTATTTATAATCTATGATGTAATCAATTAACAAACAATAATGTGTTGTGTGCGGCGGCTACAATTTTGTGTATAGCGTGCTTATTCATAATAACAAGTAAAACTGATTTGGAACTGTCACTCGAATTAAACAAAATACTATAGCAATTTAGAGTTTAAAACCACATACTCACACAAAACACACACCCACAGAAACCCACTCAAAAAAAGGAGAAACATAACTACTAGTGTAATAAGCATACACACACACATACGCAAACACAAAATGAAACAAGTGAAAAAAGAAAGAAAAATAACAGCCCAGTGATTAAAAGCTATAAGAAAACATTTATAATGAAGGTCGTGGAAACTCATCACATGTATCTAGTGTTTAATATAATAAACAAAAAAAAAAAACAAAAACCAGCTTCGTCTTAAGTGAAAACAAAAAATGCAAACCTAGTATTTAAATATTATTTTCTAGTTATGTACTATACAATAAATAGGATAAAGAAAAGAAAACCAACAACAACTTACTGTGTAAATGTATATATATTAGCACTGATAAATTATTTAGAATATATATATGAATCCAACAACATGTAAATTAAAAAAATATAAATGAAAAACAAAACCACATGCAACATAACTAAGTTAAGAAACAAAAATCACGAAATTAATGATAACCAACAACAAGATTTAATTTATACATACTATTTAGTGAATGTAGGATGTTAACTATATAAAGAGAAGAAAAACAAAAGAAAAATCATAAAAAGAAATGCTAAACAAAAATCAAGACGAATAAATTCAAATTCAGATGTTCATATACATAAAACATGAAAGTGGATGGAATTTACCTGAATAATCAATATTATTAACAACTATATATGTGTGGTGTTTTTTTGTTGTTATTGGAATTTTAATAAATCTTTTATAGGTTGGAGTGATTCATCAAAAACTTGAAAAGCCCCCTCGAAACCAATTTTTAAAGTGCATCTGAGGTAAGTGTTTAAAAGTGAAGTACGCCGACGATAAAAAAAATATTTCATAGCTCAATATTGAACAACTGTGTGCCGTAAACGGTCAATATGTCGCATAATTCTATTTCACTGACTAGAAACTCGAAAACAGTGGGCGGTAGAAGGCAATAAAAGGGGGATAAATATATTCATTTCATTAATTTAATTGATTGCTTACACATTAAGTCAGAATTATCTTATAAAGTAGTGTAAGCATGATAACAATAAATACAATTTTGATACAAGCTACTAGAAGACGTGTTCAAAAATTAAAAAAAAGAAAAAAATTGCTTAAGGTAATTGTATTATAGTATAGTACTAGCGAACCCCCTGCACACTTCGTAGTGCAAAATAGAAATATAAAAAATCAAATTCAAATTCATTTAAATCAGTGGTAAATAGTATTTATTGTAATGCTTTGTGCTACACTATATTTGGTTTTCGCCAGGAATCTTGGATTGTATACCCATTTTTAACTCACTGACATCTTTGTTCTTAGAAGCTTAAATTGCTCTATCAGTTCACCACGCATGGTAGCACTGTTGTGCTACGTTTGGGAAAACACTTTTAATTAATTTCTCTTTTGACAGTACAAAACTGCAAAAATCATTTGGCAATAACATCGCATCGACTGAACAAATCTCCATAAATATGAAGACTTTTGTCGTTTTCCATTGGTTTCACTCGGGGATTCACTCATTCTGAAATCCAATGGAACAAGAAAAGTGCTTCTGGTTGAATGCAGAAATGTATTGGTGAACTGCCAAAAAATATTCTACGGCTGCCGTCAGCTGACCTGTATAAAATACATAAATTACGCATGTGTGAGTGCTTCTTGAGTGGATTCTGACTTCAAATCGAGAAGCGAATTTCTCTCCTCAGAATCAAAAGAAGAGTATTTTTTGTGCCAATGGAACGGTTTGAGAAGTGATTTTTTCGATTCCGGACTCTCCCGGACGCTTCTTTTTGCCCAATGGAAAACGACATTTAAGCAACCGTTGATTTCATCAGCAGTTGTCGATCTGGAAATGACGGGCAATGTTTGTCTTAAGTCACCTGACAATAAAATCAATGCACCATCAAATAACACTGAATTAGGTATCTCGAACATCTTTCATTGTTCTTTCCAATGCTTCAACAGATTTCTTATTTGCCATACTGCGTTCATCCCAAATAATGATACCGCAACGTTTTCGCCGTTCCAGATGTTAAAATTTTATATGTTGGAGTTTCAATAACTTGATAATTCATAGGCAATTTCAAAGCATAATGTGCTGTCCGACCACCATCTAACAAAATGGCTGCAATGCCAGAAGACGCCAATGCCAATGAATTTTTATACTGGAAACTTATCGTTGCCAAAAACAATGAAATTAAAAACGTTTTTCCGGTGCCTCCGGGCGCATCTAGAAAATAAAATCCACCGGTATCGATATTGACAGCTTGCATAATAGTATCGTACGCCTGTCGAAAGATTTGCTTAAACAAAAGCATTCAATTCGTTGCGATCGTATTGTAGTTCATGTTGCAATTCTAGATCAAAAATTGCATGCATTGCATGCATTAGGTGATGGCATTCCCAACTGTGCTAATGCTTTATTAGCAATCGACAAACAAAAATCTACAAAACAAATTATTGCTTCATTGTAAATTTCCGGCATGAAATCCATAACAGGATTACGATTAACTTGACGCACTCGAATCAGAAATCGATTTGGTAGCTTTCGAAATATAAGATTTTTACTGTTTATGGGCGGTGCCACGGCTCTTTGTTCAATTTTGACCAATCTTCACAGGAATACTCCTGGGCCAATACCTGAGAATGTGTGTAAATTTGAACTCAATCGATTCTGTGGTTTTCGAAATATAATGTTTTGAATGCATTTTTTGTATGGGAACCATGAACCAATACAAAGACAAAGACCGTATATGACTACAAACCATGGTATTAACGTCACCTTTCATGGAAAGTTTTCAGAATCAAAATCCTATCAGACCAATCAGCTATCTTCCGTAGATCAGCATTAATCGTATTAACACAGTCTTCAATCATACCAAGATGACAACTTCGATGTGTATTGATGTCGATGTTGATACTAATTTTTTAAGCTCATTAACATAAAGCGAGAAAAGAAGAGGACCAGCTATAGAACCTTGCGGAACCCAACGATAGGTGAAGAGGAAGTCGGAAGAGTGATGTCCTACAGAAACTGCTTGTTTTCTTAGCCTTTGGTATGCTGACATTAATGAAACCGCTGATGGTAAAAAACCGAACAACATAGAGAGCTTTTTGCATAAATTAAAGTGATCGACAGTATCGAAAGCCTTAGAAAGGTCCAAAAGTATTAAAAAAGTCACTATGTCCTGTCTAATCTCTTCAACTACGTTAATGACCGCAGTAATGCAGCTATAATTTTTCTTGAAACCATCGATGAAAGCAAGCTATTTGAGTGAACATGACAGTTAATTTGCTTTTGCATTATCCTTTCAAATAACTTCGAAAAATAAGGAAGAATGAAAATAGGACGGTATTCTTTACTGTTTGGACTTTTTGGAATAGGAACAATCTTCGCATTTTCCCATTGAAAATGATACACACCTGTGGTTAAAATATGATTGAAGATATGGACAAGGGAAGGTAGAATTATAGGAACAATGATTTTAACAAATTTTGGATTTATTTCATCCAAACCAACCACATTTAACTTCACTGACAACAAGGTAGCAAGTATTTCTAATTGGGGAAGCCAAAGAGTTACAATGTCGAGCAGAGTGGATGCAAAACAAATGCTAATGGTTCTCAAACAGCCTGTGGTACTAAGTCTGTTATATAAGTAGGGAAACCCAGTGTCCAAAATTTGTTCACATTCTAGGGAACAGTTGAATATATCTTTTTCCCACCATGGGTCAACACCATGAGCGATTAAATCACAGTTTGAACTATGTGGGCTGTACGAAGCTTATATCCTTAACCTAAGGAAGGGCTTCAGCGGCATACGTTCTCCCTATTGGCAACTTTAGTTCTGAAGATGGCCGGGATCGAGATTGGTTGGGTGACTTTCCGCAGTCGAAGGGCATGGCATATCAATTTAGGTCATGCATCTGGTGTGAGTGCTAAAAAGAAGGCCAAGTTCGTCTGCGCAAATCACGGAGAACATCCAAGTCCTTATTGACTTATACCGTGAGTCCTACAAAAGAGCTTATAGCCACGGGACGCTGATAAATAATCTATTTTATTAATACCCAATTGTGGACTTGTGGTTTTGTATCAAAAAGAAGGTACCTAAATAAAAAACCAAATTGCATTTCACTGTTTCTTTTTCTCAACGAATATGCCAATCACTGAATTAGCAAATTCAAATATAATCTTTAACCTTTCACGCTACATCTGCATTTCAAATTTTGTAGCTAAATCTATGCAAATTGACAAACGTATTACCGCCATCTATGTCTTCACCCCAGCAGCACTCAGTCGATACACAAACTACTATCAGAGCCCTTCCTAAAAATGCAGCCACACTTGTGCCGACAAAATCGACTGTCACATGAATACCAACGGAACAATCCAAAAATATACAAGTTTCTTCTAGAATTTTGACGGAAAGTATTAGTCAGGCGGTTCCCGTGCGTTTATAGAATTTTAAAGAAACCTTCCATTAATTCAATTTAATTTGTGTTTAATCATCATGTCGACCATGGCGAGTCCTTTATCCATTGCCGGAACAAGGCAATCGGGAGCTTCAGTCCGCACCCAAAATGGTAAGAGAAATGTGGGCGCTCGGTTCAGAAGAAGAAATGCAAATGTGATTGAAAAACTCCATTTCCCCATGAATTTCCACTTAAATAATGAACTTTCTTCTTATTTCCCAAGTATTTCTTGCGAAATAACGGTGTAACCACATTATCATAGCATGTTATGTTTTATGTATAAAACAGAGAAAACTAAAACATTTGTTGTGCTGATTGAAATTTTTGAGGTTATCTCTGCACGCCGTGAGGCTCGGCACCATTGTTATACTGCTTGATGTCTGGCGCATCTGTTTGTTGAAATGCGTGTTTCATGAATAAAATGTAATTTTTTTCTCTAGTCATGGCTGCAAGCTCTATTGCAAACATTGTGAAAAGTTCACTGGGACCAGTTGGCTTGGATAAAATGCTGGTCGATGATATTGGTGATGTCACGATTACCAATGACGGAGCGACAATTTTGAAACTCCTGGAAGTTGAACACCCAGCTGCGAAGTAAGTGTTTACAGTCATGCGTAGCTTTGTTTGGAAACTAAAATGTTCCCTTTTTCAGAGTCCTTGTTGAGCTGGCTCAATTGCAAGACGAAGAAGTCGGCGATGGTACCACCTCCGTGGTAATTTTGGCAGCTGAGCTTCTTAAGGTAAATTACTAGACATGGATGAGTTAGGTTAAGGCGACTCGACTACCTTTCCATCATTTACAGAACGCAGATGAACTGGTGAAGCAGAAAATTCATCCAACTTCGATCATTTCCGGATACAGGTTGGCCTGCAAGGAGGCGTGCAAATACATTTCGGAGCATCTAACAGCCCCAGTAGATGAACTTGGCAGGGAAAGTCTAATCAACATTGCAAAGACATCGATGAGTTCCAAGATTATTGGCGCCGATGCTGATGTTTTCTCTGCCATGGTCGTCGATGCTGCCCAAGCTGTAAAGGTAAGCAATACTTTCAGCTTTGTCCTCTTACGAACCAATCGAGACTTGAGTTTCTGTTTCATTTTAGATAACCGATGCAAAGGGTAACGCTGCGTACTCCATCAAAGCCGTCAACGTTCTAAAAGCACATGGCAAATCCGCAAGGGAAAGTGTGTTGATTCCCGGCTATGCTCTCAATTGCACAATCGCCTCTCAACAAATGCCCAAGAAGATCATCAACGCAAAGATCGCCTGTTTAGACTTTTCTCTGCAAAAGACAAAGATGAAGATGGGTGTTCAGGTGCTTATCAACGACCCAGACAAGTTGGAAGGCATTCGTGCTCGTGAGTTGGACATTACCAAGGAGCGGATTCAGAAGATTCTTGCTACTGGTGTGAATGTCGTCTTAAGCTCCGGCGGTGTGGACGACCTCTGCATGAAGTACTTTATCGAAGCCGGCTGTATGGCTGTTCGTCGTGTGAAGAAATCCGACCTGAAGATCATTGCCAAGGCAACCGGTGCTGCATTCTGTACATCACTCACCAACATGGACGGTGAGGAGAGTTTCGATTCCTCAATGGTGGGCGAAGCTGCAGAAGTTGGCCAGGAGAGAATCTGTGATGATGAATTGATCTTGATCAAGGGAACGAAGGCGAGGTATGATTGTGTTGGGTTAGATTTTACAATGCTCAAACGACATGTAACGCGATTTCTTGTAGAGCTGCCGCTTCAATCATTCTGCGCGGTCCAAATGACTTCTATTGTGATGAAATGGAGAGGTCCATCCACGATGCCCTTTGTGTTGTGAAGAGAGTGTTGGAGAGCAAGAAAGTTGTTGCCGGCGGTGGATGCGTAGAGGCTGCCCTTTCAATTTACTTGGAGAACTTTGCCACCTCGTTGGTAAGCAACAATTATTCAGATGATAGTAATGAAACTTAATTCACATGGGTTCCTTATAGAGCTCCAGGGAACAATTGGCCATTGCTGAGTTTGCCAAATCGCTTCTGGTTATTCCAAAAACTCTGGCAGTGAACGCTGCTAAAGATGCCACAGATTTAGTGGCCAAATTGCGTGCCTATCACAACTCCAGCCAGACAAAGGTGAGTTGGAATTTATAAGTTTCATAGTTGATCTTAATGCTTCCTTTTCAAGGCTGAGCACGCTCATCTCAAGTGGACCGGTTTGGATTTAATTGAGGGTGTTGTGAGAGACAACAAGAAGGCTGGAGTCTTAGAGCCAGCAATGTCCAAAATCAAATCTTTGAAGTTCGCCACAGAAGCCGCAATCACCATCCTGCGTATTGATGACATGATCAAACTCAACCCCGAAGACAAGCAGGGCAAGTCATATGGCGATGCATGTGCTGCAGGGGAGCTCGATGGTTAGATAAGCTCACACAGCAATACGAATTCCATTGCCTACTATTTTATTTTCATACTTATTAATCAATTCGCTTTCACACCCCATACATGTATTGATGCATTTTCTTTATTCACAACAATTAAAAAAAATAATAAAACGACTAATTAACAAACAAAGAAATGTCGAAAAGAATATGTTGTTTCTGACTCTTACTGAATTTTTAGGCTGTTAATGCGACTGGCCCGCGAAATTCGATTTGAAAAGGTTTGTTTCTGCTGCGCTGGCAGCAATGTGGACTGCACTAAACATGATGTCGTTTCCATTCCATTTAAATCCCGCTTTATTTGTGAAAAATCTTATGATTCTGAGAAGCGGATTCGTGTCTCGATTTCGACATTCAGAATCCACTCAAGAAGCACTTGCAAAGGTACAGTTGATGTATTTTAGGACGGAGCCTTTGTTTGCAGGACACCATAAGCCATAACCCTGTTGAAATAGGTGCAGATATTTTGATGTAACATGATAATTGTTGAATTTCTATGCAATAAATTCTGGAAGAACCTATCTCTGTTAGAGCGTATCTAGAGATGCCACAATTATTCGGCAATTGGAGGAGAGAAGATTTAACAGCGAACTCTACGAGCTGTACAACGACACCGACCTGGTCAAAAAATACGCATCAGTCGTCTAAGATGCCTAGGACGAAGAGTCTTCCATTCCAATCCGGAGGGACATCGCAGTAGAGTAAGACCTCGCCTTAGGTGGCGCGCACAAGTGGAAGGGGACCTCAACCAACTTGGAGTGCGCAACTGGAGGCAGTTAGCCAAAGATCGCGCTAACTGGAGAGGCTTATTGGTTGAGGCCCAGGTCCACCCCAGACTGTAGCGCCACCTTAAGTAAGTAAGTAAGTAAGTAAGTAAGTATTCGGCAATTCGGCCACATCTTTTCACTCTTTGGTATTTGGCCGAATAGTTTGCAATAACGAATAGTGAAAAATAGCAAACGTTTACTCACAAAGATGTTTATTTAACCAACAAATTAACATATTAATATTTAAAATCTACCAGTGGTAAGTTACGATGGACGTTAACAACTTGGTCAGCATTTGTCGATAGCATACGACTGCGTTTTTCCTCATAAATTGTACCTGCTTCTGAAAACAGCCGCTCACTACATACACTGCTAGCGGAAGATGATAAATAAATCTTAGCAAACTGTTTTGCGTTTGCTGACCACCACTTGTAAGGGTCTGCTGTCCGATCAAGGGGAAGAGATGTCATCTAAATATCAATTTCCTTTGTAACTGAACTTTTCTATTCCACACCTTCATCTGAACGTACATTTTATGCAGCGACTTCCTCAAAAGAATTCCAGAAACTATCATTTATCTCAATGGTTTTGTCATTTTCATTTGTACTACTTCGGCGATGCAAGTTTAAACTCGTAAGTGAAAGTAAAAGTGTTGCCGAATATTCGGCGATTCGGCCACGAGCCTCGCCGAATACTCAATATTCGGTATTCGGCAAAATAACTATTCGTGGCATCTCTCCGTATACCTTCCCTTTGAGAACACTTCCAGCGAAAAAATCCCATTTGGGCAATGCCGGAATCAGCTGTATTCCTGTAACTAAAATAAAAAAATGCAGCCCATTAGATCATTAAAGGACCCTAAGCCTAGTTCCTCACAATCATTTAGGCGAGCATTAAGATTTGGGATGAATGGGCAGGCTTTACAATTTTACGCCGATTGTAATCGGCTAGCTGAGAATATTTCTTAGGACAGTTAACTCTCGTAATGGAAAAAAAAACCTAATAGGTACGTAAATTGTGTTTTCCGTGCATCAAACGGCTGAGATGTGAGATCATTTGTACCTAATTTTATAAGCATCGAAAAAGAACCTAGCCATCAAAAACGTAGATAATCTACACCTGATCTACACTAGTTTTCAAACTCGAACGCTTCTGTTTTGCTTTATTTAAAAAGAAATCGAGATTCGGAAAATGTGATCTCGATTACCAAGAAATTGCCAATCAAACATAAAAAGTGAACATGAGTTAAGTGTACTTTTCTGCTCAGTTGAGAGGTACATTTGACGAACGTCAACTCCCTTGAGTGCGAGCTACAGTTTTTCAGTATGAGAAAATTACTTTCGCCGAAGGGAAACGAAAATAAACAGGATCTAAATGTATGTACGTAGTTTCAGCTTTATATTATATAGGTATGCAATGACAAACTAAAATAAAGAATCATAAAAAAGTTAAGTATAAAGCTAATCTTGCTTCGCCCTCTCCAGGGCATTCGAAAGAACCACTATTTTCTGTTCATATGCGTCTTTCAATCCCTAGAAAGAAAGTAAACATTTACTAACTGTGAGTTGAATATAAAATTGAATATTAATACCTTGAAAATACTCGACTGAATATCATATTCTGATCGCAATTTCTCATATACACCCTGTGATATTGCCAGCTTCTTTTCGAAGATAACGCACTTGTCTCGTTCCGCCTTAATACGCAATGTTGCTGTATCTAATCTCGATTGTGTATGTTCAGCTTCGGCAGTCTTTAAGTTCAGCATATCCTTTGTAACCGCAACAACGTCCTTCATGGAATCCACATGCTTCTTAAGACTTTCGATTTGTTGCTCCTGTTGCTTGCACACTTTTGTCTTTTCAAAGAGCAGAGTTTTCGCCCTCAGCAATAACTCTTCCTGGTCTTGCCTTGATTTTGGTCCTTCGACGCCACCCAATGCAGCTGATTGAACCAAAGTTTGTTCCAACTGGCTTATCTTTTTCTTTTGTTTTTCATTTTCCAGAAGGGAGTCCTGCAAGGGAAGAAATTAGCTGTGGGTTCACTTTACTTAAACACCTCGTGGATATAATTGAAGAGAACATTATTTACTGTTCTTATTTCACGCTGTCGCGCTCGGATGTGTTAAGATTAAATTGACAAGACAAATGGGCATGCCAATTGACAAATAATCCCACACAAATACCTAACCAAGCCTGAACGTGTACCTCACAGAAAGCCGTTGGCGCTTAGTTCTTTACTTACTTCTAGATCCTTTCTGAGCTGTGTTATCCTCCGACGTGATTCATCAATTATGGCCTGCTTTTCACTTTCCAAAGAAAACACCATATCTAGTAGTTCCTGCTGCTTATTATCACTTACACCTACACCCCCAACTGCCCCAGTTTCATCGAGCGATACCAGCTCTATCGCTATGGGGTTTTCATTCAAATCTTTTTGAATATTTTCAGCCACTGTAACTGGATTATTATTTGCATTGTCAGCCATACTGGTTTAATTGATTCACTTTTTTAAGTAAACTTTTAGAAATTGCAAGATCTTAAAAGAATTAACCGAAAATTTAGCAGATGTCGGCGGCGTGAATTACACTTCTCGCCTCTGTATTTTTAGACGTTTTTGAAAACTCTATTTTTAGAAAATAGGAAATGTATTGTAGCAGAAGAAAATTCATACTCTTTCAGAGGTAGATTGGCCAGAGGAAAATTATAGACTTTACCTTACAGAAATGCCTTACAAAGTTTAGGAAAAAATGTAATAGCTTGTTCTTAACGGTTGCTAATGTGTGACATGAGCTCCTAAGTGCAAATTAAAAGAACTCCCTTCCAAATATTCAGAATACTTAGAAAAATAACGTCTGGCAAACATCCCACAGTTCAAAACGTAAACTATTACGATGGTGTTCGCCTCTGCAAGCACTTCTGGAGTTTTCAGGGCAAAAAGAAGCGTCCAAAAGCTGACAGCAGCCGTAGATTATTTTTTGGCATTTCACCAATATATTTCTAAATTCAACCAAAAGCAGTTTTCTTGTTCCATTCCCGAGTGAAACCAATAATATTTTCGCTTTCAGACTCTCCCGGCCGCTTCTTTTTACCCAATTCTAGTTAACGAAGCTTGAAATAATCATAAATGTATGGATGTAAATAATAACTGGCGTGATCCCTTCACATTTGCATGGACACTTTGACCAAGCTGCCAAACTGAACTTATAACAAACAAAGGGGGCACCCTGGAATGTCTTAAATAACTCAATGGCAAAAATGGCTTAAAATTGATAATTTTTTAAAAGATCAACTATTTTAAACCACAGGGTAAAGTTAAGTGCAGGCCATCGGATATGAACAGACCTAAAAGCCAACAATGCATGTAAACGTAGGGGATAGAAAATCGTAATCGAACAGAACTGAGTTGGATGACATCCAGTTCCACTCATCTGATCAAATGGCATACAAAAATGAGTGAAAAGCTAGCTCCTAGCAAAAGCACTGTTTACGCTTCAAATTTACCATTTTCCTTAACTAACAATGATATCCACAAAATATTCGAAAAATATGGGAGGATAGTCAAGTGAGTATTCTAAGCATCGAAATAAAATACATCCACCGATTTGCCTCATTGTCCCAATAGAGTCACTACAATGTGCGATAAGACTACGAGAAAATCGAAAGGTGTCTCATTCGTAAACTTCCTAAAGGTACAGGATGCGCAAACGTGCGTGGCAGAACTAAATGGCACACAGGTAAGGCTAATATCACATTTATGTACAAAACCTAATGAAGCTAACCCTTTCCAGCTCTTTGGTAGAACTCTTACGGCCAGTATAGCCAAAGACAACGGACGATGTGCTGAGTTTGTCAAGCGGTTTGTGAGTTTACCCAATTGTTACAGCGTAAAGTTACGTTTTCTTGCAGGAGAGAGTATGTAGACAAGAGTCGTTGCTATCAATGCGGTGAATACGGCCACTTGAGCTATAACTGTGACCAAAATGTTCTGGGTGACAGGGTTCGCCAGACGACTAGTAAAAAGCCGCACACAGATCGTCGCCGTCGTCACAGTGAAACCAAGGAGCAACCATGTGAACAGGTACGTAATCAACTTCAGTCGAAAATGTGATGAATTCAAAAAAATTTCTTTCAGGAAGAAGCTCCCTTAAAACTGTGCGAACAAACGTCCATAATTGTACCTCGCAAGAAGTTCAAGAAGAACTCATATTTCAGCGACGAAGAAGATGTGGACGATGAATGAATCACAAAACGTTCTACCGTAACTAGTCTGCAATTTTATTCATAAATGCTTTTACTTTTTTGTTCGTGCTGTGACAACAAATAAAATAATTTCGATAAACAGGAGCCTGTTTTAATTTGGGTGGTTTAAGCCGCCTGCTTGGCTAAGTGCTGCTTCTGTTCCATCACGCTGACGATTACGCTTAAAAATCTGCTCTTTTGGTATTGAATTTTCTCGATTTTCTCCATTTGTTCCTGCACGTACTCCACCCGCCGCTTGAAGTATTCTTTTGAGCTTTCGAGGTTCTAGAAAGAGCCAAGGTGTTATAATTGTAACTCGACATGATTATATCAAACCTTTTCAACATAGTATCCTGTTCCAACATCAATCACAAAGTTATTCATGTCCTTAATTGTCCCGGGTACGTACATGCTGCTCGTTAATGGAACAAGGATCTGCTTGTTCTCCCAGTCGGGCTGCACTTGTTCTAAAGCTTCTTTTGAGGTCGCATACTTAGCTTTACAGTTGTAAAGAGTTTGTATCGATTCCTGAATTGACTCAACTTCCTAAGAAGGATGATAAATACGAAGGGAGGTTATTAGTTGTATGACAAAGCGTGTACCTCAAGTGACAAAAATTAGACCTGCTGTTACATACCGATTGAAATTCCATTTTAATTGTCTGGAGTTGCTCGAAAGTCAGCTTCTCTAAATCAATTTGATCACCAGCGTTACTCGATGCCATTTTTGGATATTGAATATGTAGTTCGGTTACTTATTTATTAACAAAATTTAAAGCATATGCCTGCAGAAATGCTTTTGCTAGATTCACTTCACCGAGAAAACGGACAGGAAAGTATTTGACAGCCGATATTGACTGGAAACCTTTCAAAGGGTGTGTTCGATTTAAGTGACAAATGGAATGTACTCCAGTTCTTTCAGAGCGCGTATTTCTAAAAGTGTTCGTATACTGCCATTAATTATTTGTAGTTTGACTTGTTTATATTCCGAGGAAACACATTTCGGTCGGTTCGGCGTCTCATCTTAACCTAACTTAACTTTTTCTTAATAATTTGCCTTAATTTTAAACTTTTTAGAAATGTAAATGATTATTGTACCTACGTAGAGTTTAGCTGTAGATGAACTGTAAGAATTCCGCTGCCTAAGAAGTTTTTAAAAGCTACATGCTTAAGGTTATATAACTAGGGTTTGCTGCAGGAAAATTAAGATGGGATGGGTGTCCTTCTCAATTTTCCCCTCAATAGCATTAATCGAGACAATTTCGTGTTTTCAAATATATATTTATAAACCCCAGTAAGTATCTTATACCACTATTTGAGTAAACGTATTAAATCAAACTAAAAATGTTATTGTGTTTTTATTGTGAATTAATTATTAGAAATTTTATTTGAAACGGGCTTCAAAACTGTTTCCACCCTAGGAAAGTTTTTCGATATCGATTACAAAGAACAAATCACAAGTTTGACAGTTGTTTTTACATCGAATAAATTTTTCTTATTTTTCTTTTTAATTCTCTGTTGTGCAATAGAAGGTAGATCAGCTGAAGTAGCAGGGTGTTCTTTTTGTTATGGCATGTGCTCATAGATTACTACCTTCTTTACTAGTTAACTGTGTAATTAAACGACCATTCATGATGTCAGCTCGTCTTAAAGCAGAAGAGGTTCTTGACGATATCAAAAGCAAGAACCCGTACTTTGAGAAATATGCTGGCAAAATCGCCGCACTTCAGAAGACATCTCCGGAAGAGTTTATCCAACGAATGGAAAAAGTAGCAACCGTCCAGGAGGCTCAAAAGAAGAAAGATACACGGTACATGAAACATAAATACATCAGCTGGTCGGAGTAGTCTCTTAATTTTTGCAATTTTTCAGTGATTACTCAGAGCTTTTGAATCCAAAGAAACCTCTCGCTGAAGAAACCGCAGAGATTCCTCACAAGAGGCTTTCTGATATTATGAAAATCGACTTGATTGGCGATAAGTCCGCAGATGAGTTGAAACAAATATGGTTTGAATATCACAAGACCAAGGATGTGATTGCAGCTACTCTAACAACTGAACAGTTTGATACTCTAATGTCCTGTGCGAAGGAACACCCGCTGTTTATTCTTCCATTGCCTCGCAGTGAAGGATTTGAATTCATTTTGTTGCAGTTTTCTGATAATACTGTACATTTCACACCTTTGTTGGCGTACCAGGTAGGCAATGAACGTTTAAGTAATTCATGGTTTGATTGTAATAATGTTTATCTTTAGATCCATAAAGAAAATGCACCAGAGTGTCTCAGTATTGTCCACTACACAGAGGTCAGAGACAAGGGGCTGATTCTTATGCGAGGAGAGTACGACACCAAGGTGCTTACGGGCAAGGAAGCACAGTGTTTAGCTAACGAGCTGCAAATGTTCTATTGTTTCAATGATCCGGCCAAGCTAAAGGTGCTGGAGACTTTTACCAAACAACCAGATGCTTTCAAACATATGGAACTGATCAAGGAAGTGGAGCAGATTCAATTGAAATAATCACTGAGATGATGGCTTGGAAAATCGTTATTTTTATTATTTGTTGCTTTTATTTTTCGAAGCTGATCCGCAACTGTGGCCCCCTTCCAACCTATCTGATGATATAAAATAAAGTCAGATGAACAGTCGGCGTCGTCTGCTTCTAAATATGTTTTTCAATTATTATTATTGGCTGACTTGTTACCCAAAACGTGTTACTCGCGGTAAAAGGGAGTTCATATCGTCAGGGTAATGGAAACGGCATGAATGATGCGTCGGGTACATGCAATGCCAATCCAAAGAGTATACGGTATACCTAAAACCAATTTCACCCTGGCCCAGGACAGCAATAGGCTTGGAAATTTGCTAAGCTGGGGTTGAATTACCGCATCCGTGATCGAGTTTTTGTTTTGCATGTAAAATCCGCAAAATTCAGTGACATATTGCTCGCTCACGGATGCGGTAATGGTATGGTGTTATGAATTGGATGGCAATAGCCATTTCAAACAAAATAGGAACGCTTGGCATTTGGCACCGATGTAAGTCCGCCCCAAATAAAGAATTTTAAATTCAGGGCTCTCATCGCGTAATTCATGAAACGATCATCGTCAAAACGATCAAACTGAACGACGTCGTTGTAAGTTTGCTTCGCGTAACATCTTCGTAGCATCGTTCAATCGAATCGTTCATCGTTCCCATTTTGAACAGTTTGAAGACTACTGTAAACACACTCTGACAGCAGAAAATGTATGGACATTTTTTTCCGTTGTAGAATTGGGTTGAAGAATTGGGTGGAAGTGAAAAACCATAGACAAGATGGCGCTGTCCATGACACCCATTCGTGGAAAATATGCACGAATAGTGTGAAAGGATGTTTACGGAAATCAAACATCATGAAACATCACATGAGAATTTGTATTCTTAATATTGAAGTTGTAAAAAAGGATTCAATGAATGCAATTTTATATTTTATAACTACATTTCGTTTCTGATTGCATTACTGCATGCCATTATAAAACAAAATTCATTTGAAATTCTAAAAAAGTTGTACCCCATTTTTTTTTTGTTGCAAAAAATGCGTTTTTTACCATTCCGACAAAATTGAGTCCCCTCCAAAGAGAACATAAGTGTATGTTTCCCTTAAATATTTGTTAATATTTCTCTCGGCCCGAATCAAACTGAGAAAATGCACCAAAAACGATCAAACGATTGCAAAATAGCAATCGTTCAATCGCAATCGTTCAGTCGTCGAATTTGACAGTTGCACGAGTTATACGAAGCATAGTTCAATCGTCCAAAACGACGTCGTCCAGACGATCCAACTATTTTAGTGTTACACGAAGAAATACAATCGTCGAAACGACGTCGTCAGACGATCGTCGTCTTACGCGATTAGAGCCCAGAACGTCTGTTAACATAAATATCCAAAGTGGTTTATCTATTATGTATTTATCTAATATCTAACATCTGTCTATCTCCCTACCTCATCTCCGAGATTGCATAACCTGATATACAAAGCTACGCGCTCTTATCGCATGCCTCATAGAAATCGAGCAACTGAAAGTTATGTTGAGAACATTTCAAACCAACTATTTGAACGAATTATATCCAATTCCAAGTTGACTACAACTTCCCAAAAATGCGTATACGCTCTACGGCCCAAAGCCAAACACAATTGTTTGATGTAGTATTAGAAAAACAACGAAGGCGAGTGCATAGATATTTACTTTACTCATTCAAAACTGAAGAACAACAGTTCCCTTGTCAAAAGCAAATAAGAGTGCATTAGTTAACCCACTGCCCCAAGTAAACACCTTTGTCACAATGCCACTAAATCAAATTTTCGCAAATCTCTAGCGCGAAGATAAGCGCAACTGTGTAGAGTCTTAACCGTCTTAGGTATCTAATTAGTCGGAAGTTACGAAGATGTCTTCAAACGGGTTAAACGTGTACTCCAACGAGAAATCTGTCGGTAAAACCAATGATGTCGAGGCAAGTAGGGAATACCTGAAGGATTGGTCGTATGAAGAGGCCCTAGACTTAATTGGTTAGTGAAAGTGTCTTAGAATGCGTTATTCTAAATTGAAAATTGTCATACGTTATACAGGATTCGGGAGACTGCAGGTGATTGTGATTTTTGTGTGTGGCCTCCTCCTAATGGCGGTCATCAACGAAACAATGGGCATGAGCATAATTGTATTTGCATCCCAGTGCGACTTCAACACTAATTCCCAGGAGAAGGCGATATCAAGTGCAGCATGTTTTGTCGGTACGCAATGCAGTACGTTATTAAAAAAAACAATTAACTCGATAGTGTTTGAGTGATTGCAGGAATACTGGTGTCATCATATCCCTGTGGATATCTATCTGATACGTGTGGGAGG
Organism: Cheilosia pagana; assembly: GCA_936431705.1. Classification (NCBI taxonomy): domain Eukaryota; kingdom Metazoa; phylum Arthropoda; class Insecta; order Diptera; family Syrphidae; genus Cheilosia; species Cheilosia pagana. The sequence goes on from OW386166.1 coordinate 113,348,174, forward strand.
CGAGTCGTTATGGTCAGGACCACAATTGTGTCGATAACATTTTCATTCCTCTCAATGTGGTCTACGAATATGTGGGTACTTGTGGTACTTCGTTTTCTAACAGGCGTAGGGTGAGTAAAGCAAATTTGGAAAATTGTTTTTGATATGATTTTTGTTCGTTGTTTAGGATTGCGGGCGCTTCAACAGCGGTGTACCCATATTTGGGTGAGTTCACCACATTGAAACATCGACCCGTCGTGATCAATTACACAAGTATGTTTGTCGGACTTTCCATTCTTTACACGCCAGGTAATCCAGCAGACAAAAAACAAAGAAAATATATATATTTTGGGTTCATTGGGTGCGATAAGATTCTCTCAAAGAGTTCTATTCTGGCAAAGTGCGAATATTTGTTGTAGATAACATTTTTATTGCAACTTACCGTTTGTTGTTTACATAAATTGACAGTAGAATCTTGTTAAGAAGATTCAGCAAGTGAATTTGGGATAAGCAAACGCATCGTCGACATTTGATTTTTATGATTATTTCGGTAAAGTTAAAATTGTGAGAGAGCATGCTAAAATTTATGTGAATTCGGTCTTTAGATCTATTTTATTGAACATCTATCCTATCTCAGCGAAGTATTGAAGAGTTTACAGTCTTGTTTATGGTATAAAATTGTATTTAAGCAAATGGTGGTTACACAACTCTTAAAGTACATATAGAGCTATAGATGTACCTTTAAAATTAGTTTTGCAAGGTGTTGGACGTTAATTAGAGCTCTCTTTTGTTAAGGAGGGCCCAATCGTATTGTTGGTTAGGGACTTGTATGCAGATTAAGATGTAGGTACTCATAATATTCATAGTATAATATAATGCCCTTTTATTTTAGCTGTTGCTTGGTTAATTCTGCCCCAAACATGGACGTTGCAAATTTTCGGAACATTCATTTTCCGTCCATGGCGTCTGTTGATCCTTTTAAATCTCCTTCCTGGATTAATTGGGACCATTTGGCTGCTGGCACTGCCTGAGAGCCCCAAACTGTATCTGTCTCATGGGAAAAATGTCGAAGCACTTAAGGTCTTGCATTGGATCTACGAGAAGAACACTGGCAAGCCTTCAAAGGAATTCCAAGTTAAACGACTGATGTCTGAAGAGAATAAGCAATTTGTGCAAATGCTTGCACTGAAAAAGACTGCGTAAGACTTATTGCCGAGGCTGTAAACCGTTCTAGCCTTTTCTGTTTCAGTTGGCAAATAGGCGTTTCTATGTGGAAGCAGGCAATACCTCTTTTTAAGCGGCCACACGTCCTTCACTTTGCGATTTGTTGTTTCGTTATGTTTGGTTTGTTTTTCACGTAAGTACATACAAAGTTTGCATTGGTTGGTTATTAATGGGTGGGTATTTAAAGATCATCTGGAATGGGCATGTGGTACCCGGAAATTCAAAACCGATTAGGAATTGGATCAGGTGACGTGCAAATGACTATCTGTGATGTAATCAATTACCGTCCCAATAACACGATTGTGAGTGACGTCACTGAAACTGTAAGACTACTAATTTCATGTACAGGGTGCAGCAAAAGCTTTTACTAAACGTGCGCTAAATTTTTAAGATATGCAACGACGATGTCAGCCCGAAAATGTATATCGATAGTATACTTCTGGGTATGGGTTACATTGTGGCATATATTGTTCTTGGCATTGTGATTAATCCCTTGGGACGAAAAGCAGTATTAGCCGGAGCACTAGCTGTATCGGGATGTTGTGGACTCGCCTTGCTTTGGATTGATGAACCACTTGCTGTTGTCTTTTTGTTTTGTGGATTTTTGGTGCTCCCGGGGCTCAGTGTTTCGGTGCTGAGTGGCTCTGTTGTTGAATTTATACCAACACATTTGAGGTAAGCAACAAGTCTTATTGAAGAAAGTAATCGATGTAACTAATTGTCGTATAAAAAGAGGGAAAGCTGTGTGCATATGCCTGTTGCTTGGACGGCTGGGAAGTGTGATTGGAAACAACCTCATTGGAGCGATTCTAGAGTATTATTGTGGAATAACATTTTACATATTTTCCGGATTTATTATACGTGAGTATACAACACCTTACAGATACAGCTCATCTAAAAAATAAATAAACCCATCTGTATTGACCACCATTTTCATAAACATTAATGAACAAATTCGAACAAGCTGTTTAAAAATCGAATGTCAAACTTTCAATAGGTCTGTTCTTTTTGCTTTTAAATTTTACGAATTTTTACGATTTCTTACGCATTTAACCCAATTGTCGTTCCTCAACTCGAAAAATTCGTAAAAGAGAGCGGCTTCGAGAGAGCAAGATATTTCCCCTCTTACTAGCTTTTACTCAACAAATTTCTTTGCGTAAGAATTGAAACAACTGTCAGTCGCCTGAAAATTGACAGCTGATTTGAATTTGTTGTTCTATTTGGCTTTTTGGTGGAATATTCGCATCTGTCACAGATACTACAAAAGCGTTCCTTAACTTTTACGTAAGTTTTCCTCTATGAGAAAGAATTCATTCCCTCCACTGTTATGTTGACAGTCTTTTCCATTTTTACTACAAAAGTCAAGGAACAGACCTAATGTATTATAAATTAAAATATGAACTGACATCACCAACTAATGAAAATAGACCACCAGCTTTCGAACACGTATATTCGATTTCTCCAAAGACAGCTGTCACTGGCGCCCGAGTAAGGAATCTGCGAAAAAAATCTGATCTCTGTGATGGTTTCAAATATCTATTTATAAAATGACTACACCCAAATATAGTTACTATCTTTTTATTACAACAAGTTTCTGTTATAATATAACCTACCCAAAAATGTCAAAGATTCGGCAATCTTCTGTCATACCAATGGGAACATTTCGGATATCGGACCAAAAGGCACAAACACAACACTTCCTGTTGTGAATGCCAAATTGCCAACTGTTAATTCTCCAATGTGTATATTCTTTTTCGAATGGGGACGTTCAAATATCTAGTTAAGTAAGTCTGACAGCTGACTGACTTGATGTATCTCAGTTTTGACTGGCCTACGGTCACTTGGCAGCTGTGTCAGTTGACGTTAATGGAGGAGTAGCCGACAAATCTTGTCAACGAATTCGTGACTGAGTATTAAGTTGACAGTTCGCATATGTGGCTGACGTAGGAAAAGTGACGTTCCCGATCAATCTAGTTTTTGCGTTCAGGTTACATCTACTCCAGACCAATCGAGTCGACTTAAGATAACTAATGTCGTTTTCCATTGGGACAAAAAATCAATCTTTTTTTTGATCTAGATCACTTTTCATTTTCCATTGGGCAAAAAAAATCAATCTTTTTTCGATTCGGAGCACTTTTTGCAGATCTCGATATTTTTTCAGATCTACACATACTGCCACTAACACCAATACACTTTGCACAGCTGTTTTACGTCAATTAAGGAAGTTTGTTTTCAAAACAATTGTGCAAAGTTTCGTGAAAACCCAAATAAAGAAATACTAGCCATGGATATCATGGACATCAATGAATTTGTTTATTACTCGTCGAATTCTCCAACCGAATCATCTCATTTTACACCAAAACTATTCCATTTTTATCTACAAAAGGGAAAAATTGTTCAAATTGATATCCATATTTGCGATTTTTCCATAAATAAATGCAATAGGAACAGCTGATAATGCTGTCAAATAACGCACTAATACATTTACAAAAGCAGAGCAATTTCGTTGCATGTTCCATTCGCCGGGTTAAATCTGAGATCTGAAAAAGATTTCTGGTGGTCCCAATGGAAAACGACATAAGTTTTTGAATGTGCCCAGTTTTTGCCCTGTCAGTAAGTAGACCTGTCATCTGTCCTTGGCTTCCTTTTTATAACTTTGCTACTACCGACGTTATGTGTAAATTAAATCACATATACAAGTAGGTACTAGTTGCAAAAACGTCTTTGCTCTTTGTAGCAGGCACATAGAAAGAGAACGTCAAAACACAAACGGAAATGTCATGTTACTAATCAATTGGCACATGGCATGACATATGGCATGGCAGATGGGTTCTTTGTGGAAGACCGAAAACATTAAAATTTAAGCCCGCAGATCCTAACTTCAAAAACTGCTATTATTAACACACATTGCACAAATTTAAAGTGTGTTCTTAACCTCAAAATATTTTTGTCTATAATTGTGTTCCCTCTAATCTATTATTTTCTCGTTTCAGTTTGCTCACTGTTGACACTGCTATTGCCAATCTAATGACTGTTGGCCACTTTCCAGCTACTTTAGTACAATATAAAATCAAATGCAACTCTCATAAATTGTTTTTCAATTTCTTTGGTTTTATTTAATGAGAAAATTCAAGCCGCCCGCTATTAACAATAACACGCAATTTGGAACATATTAGTACATAAGTTGTAAATTAGCAACATTAAATTTAAGATCTGTATTGTATTCATCCGTGTCAGTAAATCGATATCCGGGTCGGTTCAGCTTAAAACGGTTCATCTTCGGAGAGCGTATTGCCTATGTGAGTCTTTCTATTGCAAGCGGGCAGTTGGTTAATGAAAACAAACAATGGCAAGGATTCAAATAAAAATAATTACCAATTCCGGCTCTTCCATAAACCTGTCCCTCAGCAGTAATGATGCACGTTTTCCAAACCTAGTATTTTGTACCAGTTATAAAAATGTTGTTGAACTAATTGAATTATTTATGGAATCCTACCTGACGCGAGCCTTGTCACCATAGTAATTGTCCAAGTCCTGGAGGTATTTCAAGGCATCTGCCATGTTGTTGATGTCGTTGTTCCTGGGCGGGCGGGACATAGATGCTGATATGCAGCCAACCAACATGATGATACAGATGAATATGCCAAACCGCGAGACTGTTTGAGAAGCCATTTTTTGTAGGTTTGTGTGGATAGGTACTGCTGTGGAATTAAAAAGAAAAAGTTTAATTAGAAAAAAGAAATGTGTGTGTCGCAGTAGGGTGAAGAATTAATTTGCGTATGGAATTGGAATACTTTGTGGGGTCTCCGTATTATGTTCCACATGCATCTTTTATTTATATCTGGAAAACAATATGTCACATCCCTAGAGAAGGGGCGTGGCGCGTGGGTTTTATTTTTTAAATTAACCATATCCCACTCCGTAAAAGTTTTTGATTAGTTATGTTTCTTTCATTTTCAAAATTAAAATATTCATAATCACACTGAGAGAAGGTTAACAATTTCTGCAACCTTTAATGGTGGCCTTTTTGTTGGTTAGTTATACACATGCGAAGATACGTTTATAAGGTTGCACTGAAGTTGTAAGTGAATTTGAAATAACATTGGTTCTATATGCACGATGGCAGACTACATTTTCTTGAATTTTTGACCACAAATAACAGTGCACAATGTGAAGTGAAGATGTCTTCATTTCTAGGAACGGAAAGTAAAGCGAAAAAAGGTAACGATATTCCAGAATGTTGATTAGCTATGTGGAGAAAGCGTCAGAGGTATTTGTACCAATTTTGCCTGTACGTTCTTTTAACTGAAAAAGCGCAAGACTGTGTCGCACCAAACTTTCTCTCGTTTATAGCTCGTTGAATTCGCAAATATTGTTATAATGGCTACATCTAAATTTATAGACAATTGAGAAAGTGAAAGGAGAAAGGATTTTTCCATTGACTTTAATTCATTCTAATTGAATGATATTTTCGTAACCTTATTGCGTTCTTTGGGAGTTAAATGAGCTACAATTCATTGAACGCATTTAAATCGGCTTTTAGCACGCTGGCTTAAAACGAATGTAGCCACGAACGGACGTATCTATCTATATGTTCCCAACATTTCTTCGGGAGTTTGGGCAATAGAAACATAAAAGATGATATTTGAATATCTAATCATTTTTTTGAAATTTAATTTATAAATAGGAAACAAATGTAGTTTTGATTAAAAATAATGGAAATCAAAGAGGGTGCTATGTCCGTCTTAACTATTGTGAAATTTGACAGACGATGAAACAGAGTGCTCTTTGTCTTTTGCAGAAGAACAACATAAAAATGTAGGTATTTTGAACGTAGGCGCAGTGGCTTAGAGGTTAGTGTGTTGCACTACTAAGCGAGGGTTCCCCGATTCGATTCCCGAAAGAAGACAAATTACATCTTAAGGTTTTTTTTCCACCTATCGTGAACGTCTGACAAACATCCGAGAGTAAAATGTCATGAAAGAGCTTTCCATTAGCCGTTTGGACTTGGCATAAAATTGTGGATCGCTTCCGAATGGTTGTGAGAAACTAGGCCTTGATTCCCAGAGACCTGTGGCGCCAACTATTTATTTATTTATAATTAAGAATTAATTAAAATTAATAACTTTTACAGAAAAATAAAATAAAAACAAAGTTATGATTATGATGCATATTTTGCAACTGAAGCGTGTTTTGACGAATCATCGGTCACATACGAGGTCTATCATTCCATACGTTGCTTGGTTTCTTTGATGGTGATCTCGCCGTCCAACGTATATTTTCTTCAAGTAGGTAGTTTTAATCGAAGACCCCATCACCGAGTTTTTGGCAGCTGAGTAATGCTAAAGATTACCGAGAACTTCTTCAGGTGAACCTTAAAACCACAGACAGCCATTTCAATATAACCTAACCTTGAATCAAATCCAGAAATGCGAATCTCTTGCGCTGCTGGAAGATAGCATAACGACCTAATTGAGAATAAATTGCCACTTTTGCAATGTAACGGTGACATATGTATTTACTTTTCTACGTTATGATCGTAAAGCTCATAGAAACTTGGCAAAAACGATCTCAAACAAATGACGGTTACTTTTTATTTATTGATACAACTAAAGTCGTTAAAAAAGGGTTAAAAGAACGTGCACCAATATAAGCCAACGTTAGAAAGGAGGGCACAATAAATTTTCTTTATTAAATAGCACCTACACAAATTCTATACACACTCAAAATTAAACAATTCAAATAATTTGATATGTTTTAAAAATTTCCGTCATAAATTATACCCAAATAATAATAATAACAAATGCAAAATAGCGACAAGTTTATTCAGTTAAAATTTAATGCGCTCTTTTGAGATTTTTCCTAATGCTAATTGGACATAAATTTGTCAGGAAAATATTCAAGTTTGACGTTTCTTAGGGCTTATACTTATATTCACTTGGTGAACAAATAAAAAAAATTGATTTATTTATTAATACAGTGGAAGTCACTTATAACGACCTCGCTTATTATAACGACCAGTTGCTTATAACGTCCACTTTCAATTCATTTGGTTGGTTCATTATATTTTAAGCCAATTTACCGTCAGATATAACGTCGGCGACTAGTCATAACGAAATATCGGGTATAGCGACCAATTTTTCAAAAAAAAATTGGTCCTTGTCGTCGGTTATAACAACGGAATGAGGGAAAATCCAAAAAAAATTGTCTGTTAAATATTATGTCAGTTTATTTGATGTGTCGCCGTGAAAGCTGCTTTTAAATTAGTTGTGGTTTACGCGTCTTTAACAAAGAAAGTTAGCATTTTATGTGATTTCGTTTATTCCTGAATATTTGTGGAAGGCAGATGTGGCAGGCGGATATAGCGACCGCCGGTTATAACGACCTCGGTCCCTCCACCGTCGTTATAAGCGAATTCTACTGTACGTAAGTAATATTATTTTTTTGGCGCTTTTTATCATATCATATCGTCATGGCAAACCGAATACTGTTGAATCTTGAATGAGGGTCAAATTGAGGATTTCTTCGCTCAATGTGAAGAAGTTACAGCGTCAGAATGTGATTGCGAAGACTTCCACTTAGAAGGCGACGTGCAGAGTGACATTAAAGACGGATTTATTGACGAAGCTGTAGTCGTAGATGAAGAAGGAACTTAAACCAAACAACTGAAAAATGAAATGATAATCTACTACAACCAGACCAAGCGACACCTTTAACAAAAAATGTGCTCATTAATGTCATCCTCCAGAAAAAAACGAACAGGTGGCCAATGGCCGTCCTTTATGGCATTTTTAACATTGCTTTCGTACTTCTATGTCATTAACCGTCACAGCATCCTGTCAAAGAATGAAACGCCTTTCAGTGTCGTAAGAATATTATGAAAAAACTCAGATATCACGTCGCCTCATATGACTGAAATGCTAGATGTTCCAACTTTTAAGAGGAATCTTCGAAAAACTATTTTGGAATTGCTGCTAATTGCTGAGCAGAAGAGTGTTCGAACAGATCAAGAAGTGCCTCCTGCAAAAAAGAAGAGATATTGTTCGTACCTACTGCCCATTGAAAATACGCAGAATGTCAAAACTTTCACATCTGAAGTGCAAGAAGGCGGTTTGCCTTATTTGTGATTTAAATTATTATGTGGAGTTAATATTAGCCAAGAGGTGTGAATTAAGCAAATATAAAGGCTGAAAATCAATTTTAAGGTTCCTAAAATATAAATATTTTTTTTGTTTATTTGTATAGGAGTTTTCAGTTTTTGTTTAAATTAAACGTTGTTATACAAAATCATTAATTTAAATTTTTGAATAGTATCTATACAATTAAATAAAATAATTATAAATAATCAATACACTAAATTAAAAACGGTATATTCCTAAGCTTGCAATGGTCAAAATATTTCATATTTTAAGAACCCACAATTTTTTTTTTGTAATTTTACATGACTATAGTCAAGGCAAAACGAATATAGGACAGCTAGACGGCTTTTAGTGTCAAAATTGTTTATTGCAAATAAAAGTCTACACTCTGCTGACCTAGAAGTCCACATTTTGTTCACTGAAAGCACTTGCTTGACGAAAAGTTTAAAAATCTGTTGCCTGTTTACAAGATTTTGTTCTAAACTTTGTAGCCGAAGAGCAGTGAGCCAGTTTATAATTATGCAAAGCTCCGAGTAACCCACACCCCACCTAATGTGGACCGATCTCAGCGTAGTCAGAAATAATTCAAGTACCTACAGTACTTAAACCAGACTTGTAGCCCCAATTCACAATCTTCACAATAACCGAAGCTGGTCTTGAACACATTAAACAATCCACCATTTTAGTTTAAAAAAAGAACGTATAACTGTAAGTAAGCCAAACTCACTGTCTTATTCGAAAATCACAAAAAAATATCAGCCTTTTGCCGAAACGAACTCGTATTTAGGACTAACTTAGCGAATTGATACCGCGCACTCAGAGTTGCAATCACTTTAGGATCCTGCTGACTAATGATGGCTTTCACCGCAAGACACCGGCATTTATATTTCGCGATATCCACCTACTCTCTCTCGCATCAGATTGGATACCCATTTCGACGTGTAGCTCCATTGGGGGTGGGTTTCGTGTTCGTTTCCATGCCCATCCAGGTATAGACAAATGAAGAATTCCCATTTTAAATTACGAAGTCCTCCCATCTATCTGAATATTAATTTGTGGGCTCTTCTAGGTACATGATGAATCCGGACTAAGTTTTCTGATTACTGTCAATGCTAATTAATGGTTTAGGATGTCGGACAAATGTTATTCGTTCCGCACTCGATGTCCTATCGCGAACTGTCACAGAACGTTAATCATGGCACTGCGTGCGCGGTAAGCCGGAGCTCTGCTGTAAGCCAGCTGCAAACTTATTATTATATCATCATTCATAAACTCTCTAATGGGATATTAATCCATTGTTTCCGAAGCGCAAATATAGTTTTGAGCCGATATCGCACACAATCTATACAAATGGGTAAACAGTAAATATTTGCTTGTGCATTTAGCAGGGATGTATAGATGCATGCCGCATGCCGCATGCGATTTGCGCGGAAATCCGCGGTCCACTCATGGCTTGACGAAAACCGTTGGTAATTTAATTAACCAAATGCGTTGTGTCTCCTTTTGACGGTGGCCTTGTGCATATAGGGGTGCGTAGCGTTTTGATACATATCTAATCTAATCAGAAGGGATTTAGATCGCGAACTGTTAAATTGATTTTCAGTGTATCGTTATTAAGTTATGACAATTGCTCTCTATGTGCGGGCAAACGTGGCCGGTCGGTGCTGGGGATGGGGTTTTAAAGGTGATTTGTGGCATTTAATGGGTGAATGAGAGATTTATTGTCGCTATTTCAGGAAATAGGCGATTGTGATCGCATGGTGTGAAATTTGAAATAGGCTTTGTCATGGTAGATACTTAATAATTATATTTGAGAGTGATAAGGATGCGATGCGATATAGTAGGCAGTGGGAAGGTTCTATGGAAAAACACTCAACTATGTTGAATGGTTAGTCATAGTTCTATGAATTTAAGGGGTTTCCGGTTGCGATAGAATTCAAAGAAATGGCTTTGCAGTTCGAGTGTTTCTTTTTAAACCATAAATCGAGTTTCATCTATTGTAGGAAACAGTCAAACTGCATTCCAGATGCAGAACAAAATCAGGTAAGGAACCCGCCGCTCTTCGAATTGCACACTTTGCTTAAATACTTTTGTAGGACAGCTGCTCAGTTTGGAATTGCGTTCATACGAATGACTTAGTAAAATCCATCCGTTTGGGAAAGTACCTGCTTGATTGACGATCACATTTTTTTATCCCAAAAATGCTAAGAAGAAAGTGTTTCTGTATGCAATTTTGTTTTTCAGTACCCAAATCTCACAACTGTAGGTAAGGGTTGAAAGAATCGCAGAATTAAAGCCATACATGTAGCTGAGCCTTTACATATAGTCCTGGAGATGACAGAATGAGCTAACCGTCTTAAAATTAAGTAATCCGACAGGTTAACTCAGCACTGCTCGGGAATAAGACCCCGAAATATTTAAACTTCTTCACATGCTTCAAAAGAAACTTTAATTGGACTATGCGTGTACACTGAACAGACGTTCTGTGGATCTGCTCCCCTTTAGGTTTTTTCCGGCTACAACTTCAACACAGAGCGGTACAACTCTTTTTAGTGCACGCTGAAGATCGGTATGAGAGATACTATATTTAAAAGGATGACGAATGTTATCATCGGCCAAAAAATAATACGTACCACCTAAATGCACGCATCTTAAAAACAGTATTTTCAATTATATTAAACACAACACGTTGTTTGTAGATCTTCAGGGGTGGCTCTAGTTTGACAGTCTTGACAATATTCGCTCTCAAAACTATAGGAGTGGATGGCATGATGGAATTACAACTTTTTTCAATTGTCGGTAAGAATAAAGAAAGCTGCTGATCAATTAGAAGTATAGTTCTGTAAGTACCCATATTTCTCAATCAAAGTACATATTTGCAACACAAGTTTTTGTTTCTTTTAAATGGGACATAAAACAAAAACGTAAAAATTGTATGAAGAAACGTTGTCACTCTGTGCTTTCCTTATTTAAAAATTCGGTTCGAATTATCTTCTTTCGTCTTTGTTATTAATGACTGTTGAATATATACTGCAACCGTATTTCCACTGACGATATTAACCAAAAATCGTAAAATTCAGCTTTAAAACTGCGTACGCTAAATTTAAGCGTCCCAAGTCTCACCAAATATAAATGGTCGCTAAATTATTAAATTATTTTTATAAAACGCGTAATTAGAATTTTCGAATTTTAAACTTCAAGGACATCGCAATATTTGAATAGCATCAAAACAATGGATACAGGAAAAATTTAAGAAGACATGATATTCCTACAGCAGATTTAAAATAACTTCTGTAGTAGCAAGTAAAAAACCACACTTTCCATCGTATCGCGTAAATTCCTATTTACAAAAAAATTAAGGCCGATTTGCAAAAGATGTTAGATTATTAAAATGTTAAAAAACGAGTTTTTCATCATTTATGTAAGTATGATTTGTCTGGAAAGTTCCATATTCCTAGTCGTTCCTCCACAAGCCCCGCAAGTATTTTGTTCATCGAAAGAAAACGTTTTTTTGGTTTTGCAATTTTTTTTTCATTAATCAGGCAAAATGTTTTCTGGTACGCGTTATTCCTAAAAATCCATTGTAAACACAACACAAACATTTTCCTCTACTTTTTTTTTGTGTCAAAATTTAATGTACCGGACATTTATTTCGCGAGCTTAATTTTTATCGGCCCATCTATTTGAAGTTAAGAATTTAGATTGGTTAACTGCCTTGCTAACTTTTATTTTTGTAGATATTTTTGTATGGGAGATAACATTTAGTGCGAGCGGGATAGGTACTAGGCTTTAGATGCAAAATTTCTAAAACCTACACCATCCATTTGGCAATTTCGTTCCCATTTTAATATTTTTTTCTATTGCACGATCTTAATCCGTTTGATCTGTCAAAATTAAGTTATGAAACATGTCTTTTGTACATTTTTGCTGTCTTTAATTGTGTGGAGACATTTTACAGTGCGAAACAAACTTAGCTTGAACTGCTCGACTCAACTGCTTTGCTTAGTTTTATATCTGGGAAACAATTTTGTATGGGATCTTAATCTCAGCGTGTGAACAGTGTACTGGGCAATGTTGATTTTGTATACTACTGGACGTGTTTTTTCAGTTTCGATCTCAGCAAAGCGAAATATAGAAAAGTACGATTTTCATCACGCAATTTTAACAAATTGTCAAATGACTTAGTTGTTGTAATTGCTTATTAAAATCTGAGAATCAAACTTAACTTTGCTTTGCTGAGATAGAAGCTCAAAAACACTCGTCTTACCTATGGAAAAAGAAGTTTCTTTTTATTCAACGGAAACGGCTAAAACGAAATATGAATCGTTTGCTAAATCCTGTCAAAGAAAACGCGGCGTAAATCATTACAAGGCCAACCCACAGCTTCGTTGCAAATAGCAAGAGAAACTCTGCATATTTAAATAAATAAATATTGTGCATATTGCCGATTAGCATTGCTTTATCTGCTCTCAGATTAGAGCCGACTCTGCCTAGACATAATGCTACGCAATAGATTCTTCTAGCTTATAGGTAAACAGTTACTCATGACGACACAAAAGTAACTTTTGTTTCTAGTTTTGGTTGCAATGGACATTTTCACTTTTAGAATGAGCGCATAAAAAATGGAGGCACTTCACTTCCGTTTGCATTCCTCATCCAATCCAACAATATATTTATGAAAGTTTGTATGAAAGCTTTACAAAGCTGTATGCTGTTTTGACTAAATAAATACATTTCAAAGCCGGCGTATAGATGTCGCACAGCTGCCGACGGAAGTTGCGGTTAGAGTTTCCTGTCAGTTGAACATTCACTAGGTATTTACTCGAATGAAATTAAAAATATCTTGAACACGCATAAGGCTTTCATGTAGGTATTTTCTGTTTCTAACGTTGAGCAATGCAATCGTCGCCTTATTTATCTGTCATCTTTTGAAATGGTGCCCACAAAATCAGAGTGATTCTTACAATTCTGAATTTTATTTGAAAAATATCATTATTTTGTGACTTATAAGAGTAATTGAGCGAAGTAAAGTAAAAAAAGTAATAATAATTCGAACAAATAAGTCAAACTTGGTTCCCTTACCCAAGAGTTGTGTAGAAGGGAACCAACTTTGACTGAATTTGGCTAATGTGTTCGAATGCATTATTGTTTGGGAACAGACAATGATTTTCCTTTCAGTGAAATTTCCCTATACAGTTTCTAACAAGGACCAATTATAATTTCCGCAGCCTGCAGAGTGATCGAATGCACAGTGTAAGATTAGACGCTGCTAATAATAATTTTTGTTGTAAATATCTGTTGATTGATTAATTTCGTCACTTTGAAAACGAAAAGTATACAGTAGTTAAAATGACAGCAGCTATAGAGATTCAATTGCGCGTTATTTAATTGTTTTGGCATGGCTGCCTGTAAATTGGGATCATTTGCAATAGCTCAATTTGCATCGCTCCTGTAATTATAACTAATACTCTCGTAATTGTGATGAACGCAATTATTCACTGCGAAACGAAAAATACAAAGTGTAATTTTGTTTGCACTTTTTAGTAATCGTTTCTGAGTACTTCTCGTTTGGTTATACCTTCAGCTGTTTTGCAAACAAAAATCAATGCAAAAGTATAACTATTTTTGGTTCCTCTTAAAGCCACCATTCAACTATGAAATCTTGATTTCCAAGACGGATGTACGTTTATTTAAGTAAGACATCCTCTTGCTAAAATGCACAGCAGCGACTTTACAAATAGCAAGGAATATTTAATAAACAAAAGGCTTGGTGAACTTTAACGTTGTTTAGAAAGATGTCTTCAACTACTCCTTTAGCTAAAAGTGGGTTTAATTAGCACCATCAATCAGCTAATCAGTATAAATAGTACTTGAAAATCCTCCAGAAATATTTTGTCCATATATGTAGCACTTCAGACCCTACCTAGACTTGTGAAGTGCTGTGGTGAGGACAGAGAGCACAGAACAAGATTTGGCTGGACATAAAGTCAATTAGAAAGCCGACGAATTAACAAGTTCGACATTGATAGGAGGATGCATATCTAACATGCCTTCATTTTAATTTGTTTTACAACAACCCAACTTAAAAAAAAGTTAGGACCTATTTACCGAGAGAATAAAGATCGATTACCGTCTTACCGTAATTAGAAATCTGTATAACAAAAAAATAAAATTCAATTCAAAATTCTAAAAATTCAAAAAGGAAAGGGCATAGTTACCGGCGTTACGATCACCAAAAGATGCAAGTAACTAAATAGAGGCTGCTGTGACGAACGAGCTCTTGAGCTCCAAAATACACCAGAAGCAAATACTCTTAAAGGTACTTCCAACAGAATATTGTCAAGCTGTGCAGAATACCAGCGCCCAAGTTAATAAACTTTATCAGATCCTTGGCTTTTTGGTTTACATGTACCTAAGTCTTTGTTCAGCTCAAAGAGTTCCCGGTTGTATATTCTTCTTCGATCGATTACCTATAATATTTTCCCTAATATTAGGTACACCGACTACAGAAAATATTGCCTTAGAAGGGTAAACGGAAGACCATACGCATTTGAAGCGCGAATTGAAGTCTTTCTATCACCGATGCTGCCAAATTTCGGTTAAAAGACTTATGAAAGATTATATGAAGATCCACTTTTTCAAAGAGACTATCAAGAGATTGTCGTATTCCGTTGGGAGTTTATTAAGTTAAAAGCTTTAATTTTGAATTTAAGGACTTTTCGTTCGATAATGTCTACATAACTAACGATTTTAAAAAGTGCGAGCTTCATGAACATCTCTTGAGTGCTTCACATGAGTAACATGGCGACAAAGTGACAGATTAGGTCTGTTCCTTTACTTTTGCAGTAAAAATGGAAAAGACTGTCAAAATGACAGTGGAGGGGATAATTTTTCTCTCAGAGGGAAACCCAAATGTGAAAAATGACAGATAGCTCATTAAACCCAAATGCCAAATAGAACAACAAATTCAAATCAGCTGTCAATTTTCAGGCGACTGACAATTGTTTCAATTCTTTTCTTACGCAAAGAAATTTGTTGAGTAAAATCTAGTAAGAGGGGAGGGAAGTTCTCTCGAAGCTCTGTTTTACGAATTTTTCAAGTTGAGGAATGACATTTGAGTAAAATGCGTAAGAATTGGTAAAAGTTCGTAAAAATTCGTAAGATTTAACAGTAAATAAACAGACCTTTTGTTTGAGGAGTGTGGGCATATTTGTAAATAAACATGAAATATCCTTTTTAATGTTGGAGGTACAACTACAACTAATACTTAATTATACTAAAGTAAGTACCTAAATTAATTTTGACGTATATCTTAAGTTATGTTCAGACGATTGCCAATATTGTCGAATCTGTCAGTGAAAAAATTGTCCCAAATGTCTTACAACATTGTAAACTTACAATTTTGTCTAACAATATTTGCAGAAAAGTCATTGCCAGATAATTGTCAGACCGCCACCTGACAAAGAAATGAAATTGTCAGGTATCTGCCAATCCTCTAAACATACATTATCATTGTCAGACTATTGCCAGACATTTGGGACATTTGCTATTGTCAGATGCGCTGTGCTTATCACATCTGCCAATTTTTCATTGCCAGACAAATATTTTTCATATTTGATTGAAATAAACGATGTTTCCGTGCTCATTTCTTTGCATTTTTCTGTAGATTGGTGAAATATTAGTGAATTAAATACTTTTGAATACGTTGACGAAGAAGACGATCCAACAATGAAAAGTGGTTTTTATATTTTAGGTATATCCTTTTCACTCACATTTCGAATTAGAGAGTTTAAAACAAAAAGATTTTGTGGTGAAGAGTTTTTGATGAATTTGATTATTTTTCTTATTTGAACGACCAACACGAAGTTTTTGTGCTATTGTCTTTTAGTTTTTCTGTAGATTTCTGCAAAATGTATGAACTAAATAATTTCGAATATATGGACTTGCTTTTGAATATGCGTCTAATCACCAAAGCTAGAAGATAATAGAATTGATTACTGTCCCTCCTGCTGTCGGCGGGCCACCCAATCCTTCGCCCAAACACGCCGACGTTTGTGTGGTAATAAAGCCCCCTCGCTGCTTTCCAATACATACGGCCAAAACAGTTGCAAGTGCATCTTTCTGTCCCATTTGGTTCTTATTTTTCAATTATCTCACGTTTCATAGTAAAAAACTTCAGTTGACCGAATGAAAGAAACAATTTTTAATTTATCTGACAATGCCCGTCAACGGATCTGCAAATTTTTGGTAAACAAACATCTGCCAACCGTGCGAATTGACAATTTAGCATTGTAAGGTAATTCGCTATTGTCAGCCAATGTCAGAAAGAACATTTGTAGACCTGACAATATTGTCAGATCTGGCAATCGTCTAACATAGCTTAAGATGAACAACACGAAAATATTTAATTCTTATCAACACAACGCAGGACACCCTACTTCGGTAGTTGCCCATAAAGTATATGACGATAAATGTTGACGTTACCGACAGATAGTTATTTTTTAACGCCATCCATTTAAATGCAAATGTAATCGAAGCGTTCTCGGTATTCCCACATACGAGTAGGTTCTTGATCGTTCGTTTTTTTTTTATTTCAACGTTACAAAAGTTGTCCTTCATTTATAGCTAAACTATACAGGAATTTTGGGGAAATCCCGCCTCGAGTAGCCTTTTCTCAGAGAGTGCACATTTTGCCAGTCACCGAGGAGAAGGATAACTTGTATCGCACCCCTTGATAAACAATTAAACAACTTTAGCGACGGAAATGCTCGCAACGAAGGTTCCAGACGTCGGTCGGTCACTAACCGACCACAATAGTTAGCTGGCTAATCACCTCCTTAATCAGAATCAATTAATAGAACAGAAGGAGGCAACAACATATAATATGCGACCACAGGTGGGTGACCCATGCCCCCCACGAAGAGGATCACTCCAGCAATGTATCTAAATCTAATGTGCTTGCTTACATCATAAATTACTTTATGATGACGACGATAAAGAGGTTAGATGTCAACTATTCATTCAATCTTCCACATTGAAAGTGCACACACGCTGCCTCCTCTCGTCTACGTCAATCTACATTATGCCGCACGAAGATCGTTGTAAGTATCTACCGTGTGTTTTGAGTATGACACTTCACGCGAGCACCACAGTCCGTTCGAGTAATTACATCTCGATTACTCTGCAATGGAGTCAAGTTCAACCCGCAAAGGACCACGAAGGTGCGCCTGGGCATGAGGTGAGGCACCTCCCGTGTGTGCCTGCGAAAATCTCAACTTCAAGAACGAAAATGCGCCCAGATATACCGATACCGAATGCAGTCTGCTGTATCTGCGCACACAAAGATACAGTTTGCTCGCGCCAACAACAATATGTGTATCTCTGATGGTTGCAGGTATGCGATAGGTATCGCACATATTGTGCGTGAATGTTATGCGCACAGGCACAACTGAGCTGTGAGAGATCAAGCCTGGCTTTAACTTGGTCATTATTTGTTGTTGTGCGCTTTTAGATCTCTGAATGAAGTTCGCTCTCATCTCAATCGATGCCCCGTTGAAAGATGATAATCGTATAAAGGTCTAGGCACGATACTTAAGCCGCTCATTTCGTTGTGAATTTAAAAAGTGCGATTAGCTAGCTCGTGCGCGGCGCGTTTGTATTTGCCGTTTATTTTGCGCTGCTTCCTTTTTGTGTTTGTTTTTCAGTTGGTAGATATATTATATGCGTGAAGGAATAATCGATATTTTTGCCGTTTATCCCCGGAGAAGGATAATCCTAGTTTAAACATTGAGAGTGCTTTGAAATTATTTAAAAAGGAAAATTATTTAAACAACGAATTTGAATTTGAACAAGTGTTATTTTGTACAGCCATTGAAAGAAGGCGCCTACTGTAGGAAGTATTTACATTCGTAGCTGTGTAATTCGCATTGTAAAAAGTGCTCTACATAAAATTAAACGTACTATATAGCAAAAAAGGAATATCAAGTATTTTTTTTGTTTGCTTGCGGAAATCAACTTTACAAGGAATTAACATTGGATTGTGATCGTAAGTAGAAGTTCTGTCATTTGATAAGGGAATGCGGGAGTTTGCGGTTGAATCAATTTGTCAAAATGTTAATTAAGTTGTTTTATTTTGT
Organism: Cheilosia pagana; assembly: GCA_936431705.1. Classification (NCBI taxonomy): domain Eukaryota; kingdom Metazoa; phylum Arthropoda; class Insecta; order Diptera; family Syrphidae; genus Cheilosia; species Cheilosia pagana. Next base: position 113,366,652 of record OW386166.1, read on the forward strand.
GATGTTGATCTGTCAAATATTGAAATGAAGATGTGTTCCTTTTCAAAATGCGCCAAATTGTTTGCGTTTTTTTTAAGGGTGGTTACAAAGCAGTACTCTTTTAAGGTTGTTCTAAAATTCGAATAGAAGCGAAAGTGGTTCGATTTTGTTCTATCGATATTCCTTAAATCATTTTAGTCGAGGTTTTTATTTTTTTTATTTTTGTAGCAGGAATTCGCATAGCTTCCTGCACAATCCGACAAAAGCAGAGCAATAAAAACAAAAAAACAGTTCATTTCTGACAGAAAAAACTTAATATGAACAATTTAAAAATTTGGAGCTTATTTTGGAATTTAAAAGAACAGTAGATATACGAACTTTGTTTATTTTAACATTCAAAGGCACAAAATTAAATACCAAAATATGTAAAATCAGCTGACTGACATATAGTGACATTTCTGTTTTATAAGTTAAATAGTTTTTTTCTTCTGTAAAACTATACTTAAAGTTTTATTAAAAATAGATTTAGGCCTTAAATTTCAAGTAATCTGTTGAGAAAGAAGCGATTAAGACTGCAAAAATATTTGTTTCGTTAGAGTACGGTCTCAAATAAGTCGTTTAAAAATCAGTGTCCACAAACCATAATCGCCTTAGTCGAGTTATGACAAAATTGAGTTGTTTTCTTATCGTGTTTAGATCAAGATATATACCCACTAAAATTGTACGTCTGTATCTTTTTTCAAACAGAAGAAAACCTTACAACCTAAGTCCCTTTTTGAAAATTATGATTTGCCAAAACAGCTTAACTAAGCAAAAAAAAAAGAAAAGTATAATAAATGTACTTAGGCGGTTATAGCTTGTATGGCCACTGAAATATCAAATTGAAAGCAACATTTTGACGCATTAAAAACTAAAAGTTAAGTATGTATAACACATATAAAGTCCGTTCTTTCACTTTTTTGGCCAAATTCGGCAAAATGTCAGATATCAAGGAGTGAGGATATATTCTCTCAGAAAAAGGGAATATAACCAAAAAGTACAGGAACTTAAGTTTTGCATGATGTTTGTTCAAACGATGTCTAAGAAAAAAAATTATATTTAAAAATAAACGCCAGTGGGTTAAAAAAAACTATCAGTTTGTTAAATATTTATTTTTCTTGCCGATTTATCCATTTTTAATTACAAAATTCAGCACTCAATAAACCAAACCGAAATAAAACTGCCAATTCAAATTGACTTTTGAGAGATTTGACAGCTAAAGTCAGTTAATAACAAACTAGCCCAAAGAAATTTGTTGGGCTATTATTTGCAGGTTTTTTATGGAGGGAAAATGTTTTGTCCTCTCTTTGTGGCTCTCTTCTACCCAACTTTTGCGTTAAGGAACGAAGTTTGACTAAATTTTACTAATGCGTTCGAATTTATTATCGTTAGGGAACAGACTACAGACCTATAAAGTACGCTTTCAAATTTTGTTATTAAAATACATACGAATGTGATTTAAATTAGCAATTCGGAAACACTGTCCGTCAATACGCAGGCGCAATGGCTAAGTGGTTAGTGTGTTGGCTAATAAGCAAGGGGTCCCAAGTTCTATCCCCTAAAAAGAAAAAAAATACAACTAATTTTTTTTGCAATGCGCCACCTCACGCGAAAGTCTGACTGAAATCTCAGAGAATAACAACTGTCATGGCTCGGCAAAAAAATGAAGATCCATTCCAATTCGTTTATTTACTGTCACAAGCAAAACACTTGTTATTGATTTCTGACATTTCTGTTTATCGTGTTATTTTTCTTGTTTTCGGCCAGCTTCTTCATAGTTTTTGACTTGTTATCAGCCAAAACCTGAAATGCGAAAATAACTAAATCATAATCAAACACAATATGTCAATTTTAAACGCCTTTTAACGCTTTACCCTCTTCGTCTCGGACGTTCGCAGCTATTTAATTTTCCTGCGGCAGTCTTCCAGAAATCCAGAGTCAAGAACCCAATCCATAGAATCTTTAGAGTGTGTTGCGGCAACGTATTCGACTGACAGGTTGATAGAACACACAGCAACTTATGGAAGGTGATCCGAAAGCTGCGCACCTGGGACGGATAAAGTAGGTTAGCGTCGAAAATTTGAGAAAATGTCCACGGCTGTCAGGCAAGTGTTTGGGATGGTTGGATTTCTCCATTTTTGTAAGAATTTCGATGTCTGAAAAAAATTAAATCATTTTGGAAGATCTATCATTGAGAAAATTGCACACGAAAAAAACAAACACACTTGTCTTAAACTATAAAAATGTTAAGAAACACTCAAAACTTTTAATGACCTAGACTTTCGTTACTAAAACTGTTCAAATTTTGAGCAACAAATTCAAATTTGTATAAACTTCCGAACGTGAAAACAAGTCTGACTAAATTCGGCCGGAAGGTACTTAAATGGAATAACAATTGTTCAGATAAAAATCTACAGACCAAGTTATATGCAAAACAAAGTGTTGTCACACTATGCCGCTTCCATGGTACTCTTAAGCATTAACCAATTTAATATTTAATCGGATAATTAGTTGATTAATTATGATAATTATGAGCTTGCGATTTGAATTAATTATTGCAACTTATTTTATTTTTATTTCCATCAATTTAATGACACTGTATAAGTTAATATTTTAATTGCACTAAAATATAGAACTATCGATTACCACCGCCTTTCTTTCAGTTCAAGGATCAAAGAAAATAATACGATTCGTTTAAGTTAATGTTTTTTTTTTAAAAGGCGATTTCCGGATTTGAACACGTAGGGAATTGCCAATTTGATTTGCAAAACAGTTTCTGAACTATTTAAAAAAAAACCATAAAAATTTGGTTAAGCAAAATAAGTGTTACTCAAAAACAAATATCAAATAGGAAAATATGTGAGCTTAAAAGAAAATGATATCTATTATTGATCAGTGAATACCTCATTCCAGGTTTAAAATTATTCGGCTTATTAACCTAAGAGCGGTTAAGGCTATTTCTTATCGATGGGGAATTTTGTTCTCTCTTTTTGCGGTTTACTTACTAATATTTTATTGAGTACTGCAAACTATAGTGATTAATTTTTTTGAAATATCTGTTAACGCTTTTACGCGAGCCGAACTATCGGGTTCCAAGCAAATGATTTCTTTGACTTTTTGTACGTCAAAATTGTAGGCGCCCATTATCTTCATTAGTTTACATTCTTTTACATTTTTCAAAATTGCAGTGACATCTTAATAACTCGGAAGTAACCTGCACCTGCTCAATACCACTTTACGCATAGTCTCGTTGATAAGAAGCGCATATGTTTCGCATATGTATGCCCAACTGCACTTGCCCCAGTTTCAGTCCAAGGGCAACGTCTTGCAATTCGAGTCTATAATTTTGTGTCAGTTCCTGCCGTCAGTAGAGATGAGTAAAAATCAACCACATTGTGGTTTTACTTCTTTCATATTTTTCTCAGAACGGTTCGAGATTGTAAGCGAACAGTATAGTCCGATGGCGTTACTCTTGTATTTAACCTAGTTTTGGTGTGAAAAAATTCAGCCACAACTTGTGAGTATAACATTTCCAGAAACACTGAAAGACAAATTAAAATAATTATATTTTCCCTATACCAATTGCTTTTGATGTTCTTCCCTAAAGTTTTGTTGGAACTTATAAATCATGTTCTAAGTGGAAAAGCTTACTTTTCTCGTATATACTTTTTCCACTATATGGTGCGATGATCTACCCCCGTAAATTTAAAATATTGTTCCCTAGGAAGTCTGCAGAAGCTTCGTTTTACGTCTTGACAAACCAAACACATGTTGTTTACCCGTGTACGTTTTGCGAACGGATACCGACTCTTTTACTAGCTTTTATTGCCACGTTAACTATTTCATACAAAACATGTATCGCCTGCGATTCTCAGTTGAACTCGCTGGCGAACGAACATTTTTCTCATGTTTAGAGACACTTTATGAAATATATTACTAATAACTTTTAAAGAATAAGTTAAGGCCGAATAAATCGTTAAAACGCATTTATAATTCCGCTAATGACGTTTCAAATGTAAACGTTTTCGAGCGCCCTCTCTATAAAGTGGACTTCTCAAAAATACTGCTGGTGTGCTTAAGTGAACGAATTGAGTTACCAAACGTTTTTGACTGACCCCTTTTTGCCTAAAAATTGTGATATGGTCCCATCAATCTCATCCTTGTTTTAAATTTAACGTTTAATGAATGTTTTTTGAAAAATGAAAAATATTTTTTGAATAAATAAAAATATTTTGCACGCATACTTACACTACACATGGCGGGCTACAGTATTTAAGCTTGACAGTTGTCATGTTGTTTATTTTTTTTTGTACAACAAAGCAAGAAGTATTGTAATTCGAGTCTGAGTTGTGCTTGTAAATGCCAAACTTCAATGCACTTCGATCTGCTGAGAAACTGGATAGGAGGGAAATGAAAATCATTTATACGTATTTATCTGCGTTTATAGAAATTATACTTCACCTTGTAAAAGTAATTTCTATTTTTATAGAAAATGCAAACGCTCACGGAAGAACTTGCCTCGTCTCGAATGGATAAAATTGAGTTGCGTTTATCGAGTACCAGCATACAATTGGCGACTCTGAAGTCTGAATGCAGCCAAAATAGTTGCCACTGTCACAAAAGAAAACGTCAAACCATTAAACGTAATTAAGGCATTCATGATTTATTTTAGACCCGCCGTCCGTCGTCAGGGTCAGCTGTGAAAGGTTTCAGACTTGATATTTAAAACCTGCAAACGAAATCCAAGCTACTGTCAAATGTCAATCCAAATTGGGCTCAATGTGTGACGTGTTGTTTAATTCAACAAAAGAGCACTCATCCCAACTACAAAAATAGAATTTAACCAATAACCTTCTTAAGTGTTTATCTCTTCCGCTTTGAAGTGCGTCAAATGATATTACCTCAAAGTCCAACAGAGTTCATAATGACTCTTAAAACGAGCCTACACTTAAAAGAGATAAAACAACACTAGCCCTTGATAGTAAGCATGTGTTAAATAAATAAATAAATAAAATAAATTAATTTTTAATGTGATACCTGGTTGATCTGTGACTGACTGTGACTTGCCGCCAACAGCGGTAATGAAATGCGCACTGCAATTAAGGTGATTTAATTAAAAAGAGAGCGAGAGAGCACCAACAAAATATCAATGCAAACACTGTATCATTTGATAATTGTGTTCAAAACTGGTTTACAATCAATGCCGTGCAGAGACGCTTAAGCGTATGTTACATGTCTCAATCTGAATATCAACTCTTTGACTACAACTGTCACTAACACTACCAAGTGACCCCCATCAGCCTGACGTGATCACGTCCAACAGCTATACGAATCTCAATTGCATAAGTTTTATAGGTGTGTTTTGTAATGTCATAATGATAGCTTCTTGTTTTGCCTCTTTTAACTTTGAATTTCATTGATTAAAAGTTTGCTACAATTATGGACCAATGTCTCAATCAGTTTGATTTTGACAAGTGATTTGTAAGAGCCGGTTGCATCGAGAGACGTGAAAAATGGAAGAAAACGGCTTATACAAACAGAGCGCTTAATTGTAGGCTGCATAGCGAGACGGAACGGCATATAGTATATTGGTTTTTCGGTTTGTTGCTTGTTGGTAATTATTTAAATGGGGATATTTCATTTTAAACGATTGCAGGCGCAGACAGAGAGCAATTTTAGTTGTCAACAAATTGCACTTGTAGTTCAGTATTAATTTTCTTGACGGTAAATCATATGACCTACTGACAAGTACGGTGCAATCCGTGGGAAAGAACGTGTACATGAGTATTATCTGTGACAGTTGGTGACTTATAGTACAACCGGTAGTGGTATTTTGAAATGACCAGACAGAAATCGAATTTGCAGGCTTTACCTGGCTCGGCACATGTGTAAACGCAGGAAATAAATGTCAACTGTGCCGCATGTGAATAAGAAAAACTAGTGAAACTCTTTTTTGACGAGGAAGGTGGACTCTTTTTGAGAAAGAGTGTTTGACATATTATATGAGAGCGGACAAATGAATTTATAAACAAACCACTTTTGATGCATTTACAAACAAAAAACTGCACATTTATTATTAAAAAAATTAGTTAAAAGGGTTTAAGTAATAAATTTTCGTGTTTTAGACATTTTTCCGTTTGTCAAATTTTATTCACAATCCAAAATATGTCAACGTGCTCCACAATCCAGCCAATACTAAATTCTTTCAAAACTTAACCTCAACATTAAGATGCCTAAAAACTTTATTTAAATTCTACCCAATAACCATTGAAAACTATTGTAAATGCTGGTACACTGATCGACTGAAGTGAAGTTTTCAGTCCTCTGCAAAAAGTGCTGAAATTTTTTACGCCGAAATGTCAAAAATTTTATGCGACGGACAATAAGAGCCAAGTGGAAAAACTGTCGAAAAATGTTAGTATCGCCCTCTACAAATCACTTGTTGAACAACTATTTTCCACTCGAACTGCGTACAGTCTAGTGAAATCTTCACGTGGAAAGTTAATTTTGACAGTTCGTGAACTGCATACTAGGCTAAAGCGGTTCATATTAATTATTTTAATATAAATTAATTGCATCGTGTCTGCCTGTCTTTATACTTACGTGGTAACTTGTAGGATGTTCCTCGCAATTTATGAAGGGTTAAATACTTGGGGGGCTGGCGCAGTGGCTTAGTGGTAGTGTGTTGGGCTACTAAGCGAGGGGCTCAGGTTCGAATCCCGAGAGGGCCAAATTACATCTTAAGGTTTTTTTCCGCTGCGCCACCTCTCGCGAACGTCTGACAAACATCCGAGAGTAAAACTGTCATGAATGAGCTTCTCAATTAGCCGTTTGGACTCGGCGTAAAATTGTAGATCCCTTCCATTCGTCCCAAAAATTGAAAACCCACACAAAGCGAATGGTTGCGAGAAGCTAGGCCTTGGGTCCCATAGACCTGTCGCGCCAAAATATTTATGTATTTATTTATTTTAAATACTTGGGGGCGTACATCTCCCATGAGAAAAAATCATTTAAAACCCTATGTCTTGACATTTGTGGCAGATTTAAAGTTTGGTATATAAATTGGCTTCAAAAAACATTTTGTAAAATGTGGGCGTGGCTCTTTCTTCTAGTATATAAATCTATGTTTATATTTTGCATCTCCTCTTTGTAGTTTATATCCACTGAACGACTTTAAGTCGACTGAATTGGTCTGGATTAGATGTAGGAACGCAAAAATTAGATTGATCGGGAACGTCACTTTTTCTACGTCAGCCACATTTATGAACTGTCAACTTAGTGCTCAGTCACGGATTTCTTGACTAGATTCGTCGGCTACCCCTCCATAAACGTCAACTGAAACAGCTGCCCATGTGACCGACCTAGGACAATCAAAACTGAGATACATCAAGTCAGTCAGCTGTCAGACTTACTAAACTAGATACTTGAACGTTCCCATTGCTTTTGTCGTAAACTTAACTAGTTTTCTGTTGACTAATCTGATGACATTGATTGAAATTTAACTTAATATCGATGTTCCCTCTATTTAACGAAGATTCCGGAATAAATACCGCACGTCTTGTACGTCTTTTGTGAACACAATTGTAACGAATGACTCATTTACGATGAACTAGCTAATTGCACTGCATTTGTAGTTGTTGACTATATGACTGCTCCCAAATTAAATAATTCAACGACTATTTCTAGAACATTACGGATGGCGCGATGTTATTGGGGAGGAAAAAATGTGTTAAAAATATTTTACACGACTGGCTGAGTTTGATTTGCTTGTCAATTTGTGCGACTATACCCTAAAAGTTGTATATGGCGTAGATTTGCTTCTTTCAATTATTCATCTGTGTGTACGTTTTCATTTATGGGCCGATTGTTGGCATCTCTTGGAAGACACCCCAAAACCCCATTCCTCTAATGATATATTACTTACTTCCGACTACAGCGTCAAAAGCGAAAGTGAATCATTTCAAAATTCAGAAATCGCATAGTTCTCGTTAAAATTCGTAAAGCAATTTTTTCTTAAATAAGCACTGAGATCATTACACAAGTACCGCTGTATGCGGTATGAATAATAATTTGCGAACTCGGGACGGGACACTTTAACGGCGAGGGCAGCAGTTTTAGTTTTTCTATTTCAAGAATGCTTTTGTCTTTTGTTGGCGATGTTTCTTTGAAAACGTCACCCTGCAACCGCGACCTTTGACAGATGAGAATAGACATACATATTTGAAAAACAATGTGGAGCAATGATTTCTAATGAAAGGTGCTACTCTTTTCATTTGGTCTCACTTTACATATATCTATTGCAACAAATCATGCGAACAATGTCTGAAAATGTATCGCAAACTACGTCCACAAGTTTCGAGTAGCCTTGCACATCTTCACGTTTGTAAAATCTTTAACAATCACGGTCTATCTGTTTTTTAAATTTTTGTCTATCGAAAGGAAGTAAGCTAATATCGTTTTATGTGGGTTAACCTTAAACTTAACCGCCTACCTTGGAAGTTCCAATTTACTTGGACTAGTCTATACGCTATTCATATTTCGACACCTAAATGAGTTCTGTTCGCTCCCCGCTGAGCATTTTTTACAGGGATTACTTGGGTACGTTTAGGTCTTGTCTCTTAGGGCATACGCAGCTGTCATCTATGCACAGTCACAAATGGAATTTACCATTTATGAAAAGAAAACGTGCCCTCACAGGATGAGTTCTTTTTAAGCAGTTTACATTGTATTCGTTGGAGCTGCATGTACAGAAATAGGGAGGTCCTTTTTATGGATTTAAATTGACAAAACTTTTACCCAATTTTGAGGGGCAACGACAACGGCTTTCAGTTACTTATACGTTCCGCTTAAGTTCCTTTTCAGTTTTGACTAAAAGTGGTAGTTTTTTCCGGGTTGGTCCGCAAATTAAAGGACAAGTCGAATTCGTGCAGTATCCAGCAACATTTGAAATACGAATCTTTAATTTTAAAACAATCTCGCACAATCTATCTCATCTTGCTAACTTTTCTTAGCCCAGCCTAAGCTTTATGTCTAAGCCAGCCATGGGAAATGTCAAGGAATGGCCGCAGCAATACTTAACCAATGAAAAGTACAAGAAAAAATCAGTCCTGTGTGAACTTTTAAAGTTGTCAGGTAAGCTGAAATTTTTATTTGCTATTTGTCATACACTTGAGTGTCTTGTCATACATTCTTTAAAATGGGAATGAAATTGGGAAACCTTCTGTTAACGTCAAATAAAGGAATAGTCACGAGATAAAGGTCTGTTCCCTTTATTTTTTGGCCAATTTCGGCAAAATGTCATATATCAAGGAGTGGGGATATAATCTTTTCGAAAAAGAGAATATAACCAAAAAGTACACGGACTAAAGTTTTGCATGACATATGCGAGAAAGAAAAATAATATTCAAAAATAAACGTCAGTTGAAAAACACTTGGATTCAGTTTAATATTTATTTTTTCGCCGATTTATCTATTTTTAATAACACATTTTAACACTCAATAAACCAAACCCAAATAAACAGCCAATTTAAATTGACTTTTGAGAGATTTGACAGCTAAAGTCAGTTATAACAAACTAGACGAAAGAAATTGCTTGGGCTATTATTTGCAGGTTTTTTATGGAGGGGTATGTTATGTTCTCCTTTTGTGTCTCTCTTTTACCCAATTTTTGCGAAGTTTGACTAAATTTGACTAATGTTTTTGAGCTCATAAGGTCTGTTCCTTCACGGAAAAATGACAGTGCAGGGGATGAATTCTCTCTCAGAGAGGGAAACTTACGTAAAAGTTAAGGAACGCTTTTGTTGTAACTTGTGAAAAATGACAGATGCGAGTATTCCACCCAAATGCCAAATAGAACAACAAATTCAAATCAGCTGTTAATTTTCAGGCGACTGACAGTTCTTTCAATATTTCTTACGCAAAGAAGTTTGTTGAGTAAAAACTAGTAAGAGGGGAATATAACAAGACATAAGCTGCCAGACTGGGTTCGTTTTCTAGAATAAAAAGTCTGACTTACTTAAGCACTATTCAAATGAGGGCGAACTCCGAAATTTAACTCCTCTGCCAAAAAAGGATTTTATTTAATTAATCGATTTAAATAGAGAAATGTACAATTCCATCAATAATTGTTCAGCGAGTTGAAAAATTCTTGCGGCGAACTGTCACACTTCATTTGCAATCCACATAATACAGTCACGATACAGGCTGGTACGCTGTTCGAGTAAAGTGAAAATTTCACTCCGCTCCAAAAAGTGCTGTGATATTGAATGTGAAATTTTAACGCCGAAATGTAAAAAAATTTAATACGACGGACAATAAAAGCCTAGTGAAATAGCTTAAGTAACGCCCCATATAAATCACTTTCTGAACAACTATTTTTCACTTGAACAGCGTACTGCCTAGTGAAATCTTCACGTGGAAAGTTCATTTTTGACAATTCGCAGTGAAAATTTTGTATGAAAAATTGGATTTCACGTGAACTGCCAACCAGCCTTAACCTTTAAATTGGGGGTTGTCTGCAACCAAAAAAAGTTTTAATGTGAATAAAATGTCATGAAATGTCAGAATTTACGAATATTAGCTTGTTCGCATTTTCACCTTTTCTGGTTGGCCGAAAAATTAAGTAAAGAAAAACCAATAAAAAAACAAACGGCAAAAACATAGCCTGACGCGTATTTATCATTTATACGCGTCAACTTAAGATTTCTGAAAATAAAAGTTAAATTTTCCTACCAAACGTCATTCCGCCATTTATACCTGTGGTCCATACAAACTTCAACCATCCCAACCCCGTTTTGATCACAATTTTATCATTAGTACTGACGTTAGAGACCCTTAAGGTCACCTTATGTTCACTTCAAATGAAGCGCGATGACTTTGCAATTGAAAACAAAACCCCCCTATCGCCAGTCACCTTACAGACTGTAAACACGATCCATACATACGTTAGCTGTCACAAATATACATCTCAAAGTTTCAGAAAAAAAATTACCGGACTAATTCCTCAAACTGTCATATGGCATTTTGATCTCCAAAGTGTTTGCGTTAATGTCACGCAATAAAGTAGCACGCGAACTTCTCAACATATACCCACAGTAGTGAGCAATTATGAGTCTATTTGTGTTCTGATAATTACACGTATCTCTCAAGTTGAGACCCCCAGGGGGCTAGTGTGAGAACCGCCAGCGAAGACACTTCACGTCATCGACTTGTTATAAATATAAATATGCTTTGCTATTCTGCTTGTCAACGCAACTTGTCAATACGTCTCAATTAGCTACGCAACTCTTGATAACGATGCCAATGGTATGAGATTTGCAATTTGATATATGTATCGGTGTTGCGTTTGAGTGCAAATCAAAAAAGTCACGGACTTGTGTGTTGTGTGTATTTGCAGCCACTCAATGAAGATGTTAACGCGCGGCGGAGGCGATGGGTTTAAGGATTAAAAGATTAAGGTCAATTGGATTTTTTTTTTGTAATAGACGTGGAATGGGAGTGCTTTTCATCTCATTGATGACCGATGGATGTAACTGGTGTAATAATGGATTTTGTGGAAGTGCACACACTTTAAGTTTAATTGAAATTCCAGCGAAGTTTATGCTGATGAAAATTCTACATCTGTGAGCGGTTGCGGTTGCACTTTTTCAAACTATTTACAGCGCCATCTTTAATAAAGTGCGAGAGCCAGACTTAGGCCCTAGCTGTCATTAAAATGCATCAATTTAATTTAATTCTGATTAAAACTTTTCTTTAATTCCTCTTTTATTACTTCACTGATTGAAATCGATTTTAATTAACAGCTGATTTTCGTTTCTCAAATTTGGAACCCAATCGTTTCACTGATGTGTTCGACTCTCTTTCTTTTCTTAGCTGTCAGTTTTGCGTTCAATTATCAACTCTAACCTCGAAACCTGGAAACTTCTGTTCAATTTCACTGACAAGTCCTTCCACTGACAGCAATTTTTCAATGATTGCTATAACTGACTTGTCAAAAAAATTAAACCACCAATTCACTGATTTGTTCCAATGATGCATTTCAATGATGCATTTCAATGATAGCTATAACTGGGGCCTTAAGGCAAAAGCCACCGAGTAGAACAACAATATTTCAGATGTAACTAGCGGGTACTGCTGTCTTAGGAATTGCAAAACTGTATGGGAAAGTTAGGCACCGCTGCTGGGCAGCTGAAAAATTGTTGATGAAAGGACCGACAATAAAATCCGCTTTTTGTCTTTTTTAGAAAAGTTTAAAATCATACAACTTCTGAATTAGCCAGCCGATTGAGATGAAGTAAAAACTAAATTTTGCTCCATTAAGATCTGTGCTAGGTCTGAGCAATTCAAACAAATTGGGTATGTAGTTTTGACGTGATGCGTTAACAAATCCACAAACAAACAGACAAATAATTTTATTAAATGTAGAGTTAATCAAGTTGAGTTTGAGACACTCTTTATTTTTCCTAGTGACCTTTTAGGTTGAAGTTACATCCATAGAACCCGGATTCTTCAGTATCCATTTTACATTCAAACCCTATCTATATATATAAAAATGAAACCCGTTTTCCGTTGTCACGACATCACGCGTGAATGGCTGGACCGATTTCGTTAATTCTTTTTTTGTTGCGTTTGTTATTGTCAGCAGACAATAACAAACTTCTTATGAAAGAAAAAATTAAGAAAATTGCCCGAAAAATTAGAAAATTTAAGAATACTTAACCACCATATTAAATTTCTACTGTATTATTCTAAAGAAAAAATAAAAAAGTATTTGCAGGGCTGTCATTCATTTTTATTTTATAAAAAATAGATTCCTAAGCCTACCAATTGAATTTAATATTCACAAAATGGTGCAAATACGTAAGCCATCAACTAAATATTGTGTGTGTATTCATTTTCATCCATCATCGTCATTGTCACGGCAAAGCAAAGGTAACCCCGATAGGTGGCGCTGTTGTCGATCTTCTTAACCACTCAACCGATTTGAATGAAATTTTGTAGGTGGGTATGGTTGGTTGTAACTTGATGGATAGGATAGTTTTGGACCCGATAGGTGGCGCTGTTGTCGATCTTCTTAACCACTTAACCAATTTCAATGATTTTTTTTTGGTTTGTATGGTTAACACAGTTCAATTTAACATAAACATTTAGCGAGAGAAGTTTCACATCTGGCGTGTGGTCACCAGAAACTCCCTTTTTTTTTTGTATAATTATGTGTAATAAACGACAGCAATGTGCATGCAGATCTTAAAATTTTTTTGTTTTTGGAAAAGGTATTTCTAGACCACTATTGGCACTATTGCTTTAGTTAGAATAAGAATTTATTGAAATTGAGTTGAACTAATTTTGTATCCCTTTTAATAAGTAATGCAGAAAAGGATAAAGGGTTCCTTAAGTGTACTTGAAGTGATTGACAAAATCGGCATTAATCGGCTAGCGAAGCCGCGGGCAACAGCTAGTAACTTTATAATTCTTTTCAAAGTTCACGCATTTAGGCTTAATAAACCTCCTTCTGTAGGTCAGAAAATTCTGGCGTTTTCCTTCTTACTTAACCTTGACACGTGGGTTTCTTGTGAATTGACAGCACAGCAGTACCGGAAATAGACAAGCAGGACCAGAAGTCTGAAAGAAATCTGCAACTTTCATTTGTTCATCAAAAGGAAGATGCCTGACCGGTGTCCTCATGGCTTACATCGTGTTCCCCAAACATATAAAGGCGCTGGGCTTATGCCAATGAACAGTCGTCGGATCCCGCAAATAGTGGAAGAAATACAGTAGAATATTTCCCTTTGCCTGGTGACGAACTATACTGATACTTATACTGATGTAGTGAATCCTGATTCACAAAGCCGGCTATAACTATCGTAAAAGGCAGGTGTTCTTTTGGAGTAACAATGGACTAATAGGTGTTTTTGAGTACCTAAACAAATTTGCACCAAAAAGAAAGTCTTCATTCAAAAATTGGGAAAGTCTTTTTGGTCTTTGTAAATAACTTTGCTGCCGACTCAAAACGGGCGAATTGAAAAGCTTCCTTAGGACTGATGTCTGTAAGGCGTCCACAGTGGATTTAATAATGTTAAAGTTATAATTTGTGTTTTCCCCTTGACTCTAGTTGTTGTTTCAAAATATCAAAATGCCAACAACATCCAATCTCAAGTTAGTTCGATCATCTCTAGATACTGTAGATATGGGGAGTTGTTGTTAAAGCACAAGCACCTCACCTTGAACTTCTACTCGAACGCAACTACCTTTCATTTCAGTTAATAGTATTAATGAAAATTTCTCGCTCGTGATCAAAATGACTACCTTCTAGAACACGTCAATCAAATGTCAAAGTCGAAGCTTTCTAACTAATGCGTTTATTTTCTTTCCAGAACAGACACATATCCGTCCGATGGTTGCGGTTATCAGTTGTAATTGATGCTGCCAAAGTATATATACATAGTCAGCTTAATAGATATCTATTTGTAATTGACTACATCAACTGCAAGAGTATCAATTTTCATTGAGAAAACCCAATTTCGCGAAACAGCACCATGAAGCTTTTGAGTTCAAGCAAACGAAATAATTTAAGTGAGTATAATACGCCTCGATATTTAATCATATAATAATTATTTGCGTGGAAATTTCCTCGCACATTTCACTGACAGACGACTGCTCTCGTGTTCTATTGAGCGTTATGCAATTGTCTTTCGTGAGGGGAATTTTTTTTTAGTTATGATTGGGATGCAATATGAATTTGTTTCAGTTGAAACTGAATAAACTTTGTAACTATTTGTTTTTTTTTTAAAACGAGTTTTGTCTCACATTTTGACGTTTAATTCATGTTTTTTCGTCAGTTTAAATTAGCAAGACTCCTTTGTCAGTTCTTAGTTGTAAGTATGTACGCAAAAGACTGTGTTTAAACTTGAACCTTGCTTTTAGACTATATGGGCGATTTGATTAGATTATAAAGCCGGAGAGCCCTCAAAGGGGCTCTGGCACTGCGGCCTTTTGTGCCTTCCCTGCTAAAGTCCTAGAGCCATCATTGAGTAGTGACATACATTCCATGAGTATGTAAAAAGAGGATTCGTCACTCTCAAGACATAGCCTGCATGTTGGATCCGGTGAGACTTCAATGCGGTGTAGGTGTTTTTTCATGAGGCCTTGCCCACTGATTATTCCTGTTAGTATTCTCAGGTTATTTTTGTCTAGGTTGATCAGGAAGTAGGATTTCCTGGAAGAGAATTTAGGAAAGAATTGTCTGGTACAGTTCTGACCATGAGCTTTAAGCCAGACTTAGTTGGATTCAATACGTGATAGCTTTTTGATGTTTTTGCTGACTCCACAGAAGGGTTCAGGTCCGATGAGCGGAATTGTGGCGCCGATTTTACCCAGTGAGTCAGCTGCTTCGTTACCAGCAAAGGCCGTGTGGACTGGAATCTAATGGAGAATGACTAGGTTTTTCTTAGAAAGTTCATAGATGACTGTGACTGTTTCTAAGACAAGCTTTGATTTGACAGATGAGTCATGAGAGAGCTACTTGGGTGTCTGAAATGATAAAAAGGATTTTTTATTCTAGCACAGTGGTTGATTGCAAGGACTTCAGTCTGGAATATGGCTGCATTTTTCCCAATGCTGACTGAACAGTTGGCTTGAGGCGACTCTCCATAGATTGCAGAACCAGTCCCTGAATTCATCTTAGAACAGTCGGTGTACCACACGAGGTCAAGACTTGATGGATTAAGTTTGAGTCTTTCCCAGTCTTCCCTAGGAGGGATAACTTTGAGGAAGTTTTTATGGAAACCGTATTCCGGTAGCATGTCATCTAAAGGCACTTTGGATTCCATAGCGTTTAGCAAAGGTAAATGACCTCTTTGATAAGATTAAGGTTAAATGTTGTTCGAATGGAACAAGTTTCGAATTTTAGCACAAGTGATGCTAGTTAGGATTTAGCTTCTGTTTCTGTTGCTTCCATCGAGGTGGCCAATGGCATTCTTCCTTTTTTTGTAAGTTATTACTGGAAATATTCGACAAATAACAGACTCCCAATCTTCCTTTGGTCAGCATCTTATGAGTGATGAACGCTGCAATTATTTACGCTTTTCTTTCTGTATACAAGTTTAAAAAATAGTGTTTTCGGTAAAAACAAGAGAACAAGAGATGTGTGAACAAGAGATTTGTTTTTAAAACAAGAGATTTCAACTTTGTTTTTATACAAAACAAATACCATTGTCCATATACGTTCGTTGCAAGTGCAACAATCCTTGTGACTACCTCTAAGTGGTTTTGAATATATGACTGAACATTTTTTGTTAAGGCCAAATGCCAAACGTATAGTGGAAGTTTGTCTAAATCTTTGACTGGTATCGAGGGAGAACACTTTGCAAATTTTTAAAAGTATTCTAGAGAGCGATATATTATAAACTGGAGTCAACTGGGGTCTTTTTAGTACGAAATACTACTCGTATGACCTATTCCCTGTCCGAAGGCTCGATATTCCGCAAAGGTGCGCATTCAACTCTTCAAATTGTGACAGAAAACTCAGCAGGCTTTTCGATTTTCATAATCGTGAAGTCAGATTTATTCCACACATTTCCCGGCTAGAGTCGTAATGATTAATCTCGAAATTTAGACCATCAAAAGAATGACGACAAACGCTCTGAAAATCCTGTCAGACTACGTGCTGAATATTTTCTTTTTAAACATCAGACTTTGTAGAAGAAAAAAGGTCGTTTACATTGCTAAAAAGAGAATCACTTTCTGGAGCTCTGAGCGGCCAACATGGCTTGGAAGATAAAAAAGTTAGTCAATATACGAATTTGCAGGTTACCTTTATGATGATGGACAAATAAGAAGTATAAAATCAAGCTCCAAAAGGTTAAAAACTTTAAAGTAAGGAAAGCAGTTAAGACGCAAATTGAAACTTTCCATCCTTTCACTTTTAAGGGTTTTGTTTTAAAAGGTCGCCTTAGCGTTAAAAAAGAAAAATCGATGCACCATTCTGTACTTGGAGTTATAAAAAAACTTCACCTACTGTACGAAGAACACGGAGTCTAAGACTCATGGTAAAAAAACATCTCGCACTGCTATTTTTGAAACAATTTCCTGAAACTGCAGAATTGCCACTTTAAAAGCATCATTGTTGATCCTCGATACTTTCACAACATTTTTCTTCAATATTACAACTTTTATTTTGCATTAGACAGAGTTTGGCATCAAGCTCTTTTGTCGAAAATGCTTGCTTATGGGATCGATGCGTCTCTTATTCAATGGATTAGAAACTACCTTTCTGGCCTTTTAATTCAAGTTGTCTTGGATGGTTTCAAGTCTGAAATTTACCATTTAAATGCTGGTGTTCCCCAGGGCTCCGGTTTGTCTCCAACTCTCTTTCTCATTTTTATAAATGATCTCCTGTCTGTTACTTATTATCCAATTCACTCTTTCGCTGATGACAGCACCCTCAGCTTCTCATATTAATTTCAGGACTCATGTCCCTGCTCTTTGGCCGTAGAACTGGAACGACAATAGACCGACAGCCTATTTTAAGTCGTACTATGAAATATAGAAATTTTTTCATAACCCGTACATCATGAACGTGGAATGCCTTACCTGGGTCTGTGTTTCTTCCTTGGTAGTACAATTTACAGACATTTAAAACCAATGTGCGTCGGAATCTCCTACCCTCCCTATCCCAATTTCCTTAATTCCCGCGCTGTGTAAATCGCAATCAATCGTTGGCAAGTGCTTCGCTTTCATCTGCGTAAGGCCTACCCATAATGACCCAGTAGATCTGTATAAAAATGCAACTCAAATTCCTATGTCGAGGTCAATGAAACCCGTTCGTGGAATATTCAACAAAGCAAGTCGTCGCTCTCGAATCTGCTTGGCATTGTAAAACTTACAAGAGCACTTTAACGAGCAGGTTTGCACTACAATATTTAAAAAAAAACTGAGATACCACCGCACAATTGCAAGTTGCAACAATTAAATGGCAATTAATTAGCACCATGAATGCAAATCTGTATCTAATACGTCCAGTCAACATCCACCTGTTGGTTTTATCTCAGCGACGGGCTGTCATCTGTTCATTGGGAAAACCGGATTTAATTTTTATTCATAAAATCAAAGTTTCTTCATTAAAATGTAATTGACCAGCACAACAATGCGATCCCCTTGTCAGTCAGTCAGTCAGTAAATATATGTACACCCAGCTGTCACAACAGTTTTGCGCCCGGCAAATTTCTAAATTTAGAAACATTTTCCATTTTGAAAGGTGTTGCTCTAAATTTCCAAGAGATCAAAACAATAACGAATGAACCACTCCCCATCACAAAGTCATCTCGTTCAATTTAAAGGCCATTACGCGATGACGTAGATGGAAGACAAGAGTTCATTACTTCGGCCATAAAGCCGTGATGAACACACGACGCGCCGTCTGTGCCTGAGATTCGAAAAGTTGCGCTAATAAAACACACCAAGTGGTTGGTAATGCACTGTGGCGTATACGTAACCAGTGGAGGCACTTTTCATAAAGAGATGTAGCCATATCCATCAAGTTCAGTGTCAAAGCCGAGCGTTGTTTGAGGTTAACAGAGTTATACTTGAGATTTTACTAGGTGTGGCGGCTGTGTGTATGTGATGAATGAACAGTTTGGTCACAACATTGCGCAAGATGCTCTTCGGCTTGATTCTGGCGTTTGGTTGGTTTTTTAGTACCTTTCTGTTAGTTTATTTTGATTTTCTTGGTCGGGTTTATTGTAATGCAGTAAATTGGTGAAGTCGAAGCTTGCGTCAACTGTCAATAGTGATGACGGTCAGAGAGGTTTTTTTTCTTCTCCAGCAAATATTGCGCCAGCTTTACTTGTCTTCCGGTTGAAGGTCTGTTTGCTGGTGTAAAATTTTGGTGTTACACAGGAGAGACATTTTACGATTTTGTTGCCATCTTTTGAGTGGCGCTTAGTCATTTATAGACTTTTATTTTGTAATTTGTAAATTGATATTTTGTTGGCAGTGATAATATAAAAAGAAGTGATAACGCGAAGACTACGAACAGCATTGTACGACAGGTCTATGGGACCCAAGGCCTATGTTCTCACAACCATTTGTTTTGTGTGGGTTTTAAATTTTTGGGACGAATGGAAGGGATCTACAATTTTACGCCGAGTCCAAACGGCTAACTGAGAAGCTCATTCATGACAGTTTTACTCTCGGATGTTTGTCAGACGTTCGCGAGAGGTGGCGCAGTGGAAAAAAAGCCTTAAGATGTAATTTGGCTCTTTCGGGATTTTAACCGGGAACCCCTCGCTTAGTAGTCCAACGCACTACCACTAAGCCACTGCGCCGACGGATCAACAACGTCATGATTATATTCAAGAAGGGCGTAATGCAATTCAACTGCCTTTTCTTCAATATATTTTAAGACAGTAAAGATTTCTTAATAAAATCTTAGGACTGTTCAGAATATAGTTTTCATTTTATCGGATTTGGAAAATTAGTCCAGAAGATATACAAACTCTGAAAGAGGGCAGATGCAATTGTCGGTCGTCGGAGTGGCATGCTATTTCGTTTGGAATGGCATTACATATGGAATATAACAGCATTCAAATGTCCGCGGCGGCTTCCCTGGGTAGTGCTCATTTAAAATGTCCAATTTTCCATGACTCTGGCGCATAAATCAGACTGAACTTGCATGGGTTACGTTTGCTTCGAGGGCCGCTGTGGTTCGTAGCTTAATCGCATAGACATGTTACTTCAGAAAATCCCACAAAAGAAAGTCTAACGTTGTCAAATCGCACGATCTCGGTGGCCAGTTCACCTCACGTGAGATGTCCATTCCCTCGAATCGCTCGAGCAGAATTTCCAAATTGGCATGAGCTGTGTGGCACGTAGCGCCGTAATGCAGAAACCACATGTCTTTGATGTCCTTATCATCCAATTCAGGCCAAAAAAAGTTAGTAATGGCCAATGTTGTTCTCAAAGAAGTATGATGCGATGATGCCGCTACCAAAACATTGACATTTTCTGGATGCATTCGACGCTCATGGATCTCATGTGGATTGGTATACCTAGTCCTAAATTTAACAATTTTATTTGTTGACGTACCCATTCATCCAGAAATGGGCCTCGCCACTGAAGATGATTTTTCTATGAAAATTACGGTCAGTTTCCAACTGCTTTGATAAAAAAAATAATATGGATGTGTTGTTGAACGCTATATCCATCTATGGTACTTTATAAAAACAGACTTAATAAATGACAGCCAATTTGACAGATGCAGCTTCAAAATATGCCCGCTACCAACTGCCAAAGCTCGGAAGTCCCTATTGGAAGACTCTTTACTTGACTAAAGTCGCCCAAAATGTTATCAACAAAAGTTGCCATCATGAGAGTGACCGCATAAGTCTTTGGCCAGACAATTTCCAATATACCACAGTCTGTTGCGTATTTAAAATGTTCCAAATAACTTCACAGCCGATTGGCAGAATTCAAATTGCCCCACCAAATGACTGAGGTCGATAATAAATTCTAAAACACGGAAACGTCCAAATAACCCAACAGATTTCTCGAAACCATTTCGTTTCGATTTCCGCGCGTCCATATTAAAATGCGCCCAGACACCGAAATGAATCCGAAAATCGTTTCGATATAATCGAATTCTCACAGCGGGAATCAAATCGAAAACAATATTATTTGCGGATAAATGAGGAAAACAATTGTTTTATAATTAAACTCAATCAAAATTAAAGGATTCACCTGCTTTCAATTTTATTTACGCGCGCGGTCAGAATCGAAAATGCTCAACGGTGAAAATGAATGTCCAATTAAAGTAATGGCGTTTCGCTATATAAAAATGAGGTGAACTCTCGTTCGGTAGGTACTGCTACTGCCTGCAATCAATGCGCTGGTTAATTAAATTCCTAAATTGATATAAAATGCAAAACTATTCCGATTTGAAGAGTACCTATATACATATTGCACCGAAAGCCCGCATTCTCATTTTTTGTTGTGTGTGCATTTGCGTATGCCTTTTAATTGATTAATCTTATTATTATATATGTTTTATGGTATTAATTAAATAAACCGATTGTACGAGCCTGATTATTACAATTCTTTTCATATTATTTTTTACAACTTAATTGCGTGAATAAAATTCAAATGTTTGACACATCGTTCGCTCATTTGCATAGGTTTGTTTTGATGCTGACTTCTGAGAGATGACTAATTAGATAATGCGATAATTCTAGGGAATCAGCTTGTAAACGACTGTTGGGTTATAGTACAGTTATCATTAGGCTGCATCAATATTTTTATTTTTCGCTACTTAATTATAGGAAAGGTACTATTTAAGCGCATAACGTTTGGTTAATAATTCAAATCCCATTTAAAACTGAGTCGATAACAATGAGGGTTTTCTTAAAGTAGGCCTATAGGTACGTGATTTCAGAGTCTGGCTTATTAATTCACGTACCAGTTATTACATGGGGCATCTATTTTGGAATGCAGCTACTCTCTTGATGAGGCATATTTCGAACCGGATATTCTGTTTATTTCGAAATGATGGATTCACACTGCTACCGTCTTAAATTGTTGTCATTTATAGGAAACCTTGTGGTTTGGAAACCGAATAATGAGGTGTCCTTCCAACCGATATGGTCTACCACTACCTATAGTCCCTGTGAAGTAGAGTCGAAGGTTTGCTTGGCCGAATCATAGACGTCCATATATAAAGGGTCTAACATCAGCGACTTAAAATTTTCAAATTTTCTGTATAAACGCTCTATGATTACCGAACTGTCAATGTCAAAATATTCAGAAAAATCATAATTTTCATTGTGGTGAGTTACACGAAGGAACAACGTTTAAAAATAATTAAAATTTGCTACCGAAAGTCCGAGCCGGTGGTCGCCATTTTTCGGCCTTAAATCTCGTCCCAAAAGTTAAGTCTAGTGAACAAATTTGGGTCAGAATATTCGCTGCTTGATGTTGCTGTGCCAGTGAGACTACGTTTTGCCCAAAGTGTGGAGAATATGTATTGCTGCCGTCGAGGCGTCCATCGCAAACGATTCAAATCAGTCAATTTCACGGCGTTCTCAAGAATTGGGTCTCTCAGACCACATTATGGCGAACTTTGAAAAAGCACTTCATTCGAAAAAGTCACTGTTTGTTGCGGTTTTCATGCCAGTGGGTCCAGTGGGCTGTGTTTTTTCGTCGACTAAACCAACGACCTTGTAAGTCTAGTAAATTTCTTAACTTACTATCTCCTTTCAACTCCTCAGATTTTATAAGTTTATTGTTTTTTTTTAGACTTGTATTTCAGCAAAGCAAAGTAAAATAAAACAATCTCGGGTCACTTGTTCCCAGCCAGCCCAAACGTATGCAACAATTTTTGATAAAGGGCATAAACTACCATTTTTGGTTTGTGTCTCGAAATTTATTTGGTGTGTGCAATAGCTTTTGAATTGAATGATTCATATAAATACAGGTCCCATCAGTTGTGGCCCCAAAACGGCGCTCGAGTGCTAATTGTGGTTTCCCTTGAGCAGGAAACTGGAAAAATGTAACGAAGTAACACACAAACCATGGAGATTTTCATGGAAGTCCCAAAAAACCCAATTTAAGCGAGAAAAGTTGTTGTTCCCCGTTTTCCATTCAAGTTGTCAATAATCATTGCGTTGTTAGCGGTTACTTTTCAACGAATTCTTTTCCATATTCAGTTTCTTTCTCACGTTGAAATCTCTTAGCTTGGGTTAAACCGAGAAGAAAGGCGCATCCACCCTACAGAAGGGCATTAAATAAAAACATGTAGTAAAGACAACGTACTGCGGTCTAGCTCATTCTCTGTTCTAATCAGGAGTTTGTGGCATTGTTAAGAGTCTTCCAATAGGGACATCCGAACTGGTGCAGCTGAAAGCGGCCATATATGGCATCAAAAGGCCTTTCAAACGTTGTTTGAAATTTAAAGATAGAAAGGGCTTAATAAAAGACCTTTTACTTATTGTTCAAGCGGCAAAATAAAAGCAAACAGCGCGACTCACGATTACCACCAGTACATGGGTAAAGATTTTCTGAAGGGATACACCCTGTGATCTGACATTGAAGACTGTAGACTGAATAAGTTGCGGGGAAATAAAAATCAAATGTTGCTACGTGTTTCTCTGACAAATTTTAACTGAGTGGTTTAAACGTGTTGCCTGAACGAATCCACAAACAACCAGACCTAACTTAACAATTTCATTCCAAGTTTCTACTGCTACTGTATGACATTAAAAAAATATCTCAAACACCAAAAAGATTCAACAAAAATTGACAAATATCTTCACAGAGACAGAAAATTAAAATTAATTATCCACAGCCCATTCGGAAAGAGACTAATAGACGCATTAAGGAAATAAAGATCCACGAAAATAGATTCCAACCGCATCGTCTATCACCAGCCTGACATGTCCATGGCAATAGGGGTTAAAAAAACGATTAAGTCATTCGCATATGTGCTCGGTTCACGACACACATAATACCCCATAGATAATTACTGCGGAAAACTTTGCAAATATTTGCAAACTTTTATTACAATGTTGTCCTTTTGCCATAACCATTAAGAGACGTTATATGCAATTGATTCCCGCTTCCGGTCGAAATGGGTGGGCATGGGCGAGGTGGGCAGTTCCACATAATGCGTTTGGTGAGAGATCCTCACGAGTGACTCGATTACGGATTCATAAAGTTGAGTTTTATTGTCAGCCGGCGAGTATCTACAACTAAAGCGAATGATTAATAGACATTACTCGGGTTAATTATATCGTTGAACTTGTAGGATTATAGCTTCATCAGCGCGGTTGGTTGGCTACATGTGATGCAGTTCATCGGGTTTGATGTTGGGCACGTGTTTACGTGTGACTCTTCATAGAGTATTGGTGCTACAAATGTCAAGCAACAACATCGAGCAAGGCTGTCAACGCACTTTGAAGTCATTTGCTAAGACTATCGCCTGAACTCGTTTACGAGGGGAGGAAAGACGCTCTTGGTGGGTGTCATGCTGTTGTTAAACGTGGGGAATTTTCTGATGAAATATAGACTAGAGGTATATGTACGTGATGTACATGGCTGATGGGAACTAGCTGTCTGGTGTGACTGTTTTGACTGGGTTTGATGGATTTATATACTTTTGTTCGAATTGTGTTTGTACTTGGCGATTGTGTTTTCATATGCAAATATTTGTCTATTTGATTTTTAACTCTTTTAATTTGTTTGTACGGTTTAGAACGGAATGATTCTATGAAGGGTAGGGTGTAGTCGGGGCTTGGGATTTCCAGACACCTCATCAAGTGGAAGCAGTGTCTTGAACTCGACCAAGGGGTCTAATAGAAATGTTCAATATTAGAAATCAAATTAAGTAACTCAACAGCTGTTCAAGTGGACAAGCATAAACACTTCTCTTACATCACGACGCACGTGGTGTATCAGGTGACAGTGACATTGTTGTATCTTAGATAGTGGTGAACTTTATTGACGAATTATAGCCAAAGACAGGCATTCGAATGGTTTTGCATCTATGCACTTGTGCTCTTATCCCACGCCAAGTATGACGAGCTAATTGGCTCTTTATAAAAGTCATAAAAAAAAACTCCTTCTGGTAGAAAATGTGCTTCAAAAAACGAGTCATAATACGTGTCGAAAAATGTGTCAGAAAATGTGCCGTAAAACTGAACAAAGAAATGCGCTATAAAACGTTCTACAAAAGAGTCCAAAAAAGCGGAGGAACGTGTTAAAAACTCGTCAAAAAGCATACCCAAAAAGCTGTCTAAGAACAAGTCGAAAAAACCATAAAAGGCGAGTGGAAAAACGCGCACAGATGTGTCTCAAAAATCTTCCCAAAAAAATAAGTAAAAACCATCCAAATACAACTGAAAAAGGAGTCAAAAAAGCGTTCAAATCACGAAAAAATATTTAAAAAATTGGTCCAAAATCAGTTAAAAAATATGCAAAAACACGCGCCAAAAAAGGAGCACAGGAAAGTCTCAAAAACTCTTCCAAAAAAAAAAACAAGTACGAAAGGTGTCCAAATACGACTTAAAAATGCATTTAAAAATAAGTCAAAAATGAGTCCAAAATCAAGAAAATATGTGTCACAAATTTTGTACAAAAAATGTCAAAAAAGTGCCAAAAACAACGCAAAAAAATGTCTCAAAAACCGTCCCAAAAAAAACATTATAAAAAAAGACGTCGAAATACGAATGAAAAATGCGTCCAAAAACAATTCAACAAACAGCACAAAATCGGAAGATATATGTCAAAAATTTGGTCAAAAATCTGTCAAAAAATATGTAAAAAAAAACTGCCAAAAAGAGAGCACAGAAATGTCTCAAAAACCCTCCCAAAAATACATGTAAAAAAGGCTTCCAAATACGACTGAAAAATGCACCCAAAAATAAGTCGAAAACGAGTACAAATTGGAGAAATATGTGTCAAAAACTTGGTCAAAAATCTGCCAAAAAAGAAGCACAGAAATGTCTCAAAAACCCTTACAAAAAAAGAAGCAAAAAAGACGTCCAAATAGGACTGAAAATTGCATTCAAAACGGAGTCAAAAATCGGGAAAAATTGTGCCAAAAATTTGTTCCGAAATCTGTCAACAAATATGTTAAAAAACATGACAAAAGAGGAGCATAGAAATGTCTCAAAAACCATCCCAAAAAACAAGTAAAAGCGACGTCCGAATGGGACTGAAAAATTCAATTCAAAAAGGAGTCAAAAAGCGTCCAAAATCGGGAAAGAATATGTTAAAATTTTCGTCCAAAACCTGTCAAAAAATGTGTCTACGAGTTCTTTAAAAACGGCGCACAAAACTGAGCGCAAGGACAAGTCCAAGTGTTGACTTAATGAGGCCCATCTAAAATATTTACGTAATCTCTCGGATTATTTTTGACATTTCAAGCAGAATGCCTTAGGCGCCTTTTTTTTGCAACATAATTTTAATTTACTCAAAGAAAAGTCTAAAGGCTAATCCTCTCTGACCTTTTCATACTCGAGTAGCTCGGCATTCCATCGCAGCAGGTACTGCCCGTCACAACAAGGTGTTTATCCCCATACTGCTCGTATGACTGTCTAATTGGTATTGCTTTCTATTCCACGTCAAACGTACACCTTTAAGTCTTTGAAAATTACTCAATTATGACAGGCTAATCGGCGCCTACTGGCATTACATTGGGTATGTGTTTTTGTTTTTTTTATTATTATTAACCGCGTTTGCAATATGCAAAGCCCAACAATAAAACTTCGAGTACCATAATTGTATATTAAAACTTTAATTCATTCTGACAGGTTAGCTGTCACTATTGTGACAGTGGTCGGTAATTCTGATCGCATTATTTATTAATTGTGTTATCGTCTTAATTGGAAAATAAATGTGAATGCGCAAAATAGAAGCAATTATGGACAAGTTGCAAACAGGTAAAGGTTACTTCGATGCTATCGTCGGAAAAGCAATTCTATTTAGCAAGAATGCAAGTCAAACAAGGCCAATTCTGGTCAGTGTCGAAAAGGAGTCACTTCACATGATGGTTGTCAAAATTGAGACTGTTCTTTTAGGGTGAACATAAACATCTAATTAAAGTCAATGAATGAAAATGCAGATCAATTCTTTTACAAACTCAGTTTTAACTAGAAATGTCACTTCTATCATAGAGAAAGACTGCAAGGACATATATTCATATCTTCTTTAATAAAAAAGAAATGTATTTCGCCTAATCTATAACTGGCCATAAGACAAACCGCATCCACTACTATGAGTACCATTCATTTTTACTTAAGCATGGTCAGACAAGCAAATTCAACATCCAATATCAGACATCGATAATGGATAATAAATTCAATCAATATCACTTAACAAGTGTTTCCCTCCAGCAGAATCAATTAATCCATTGCGGCCTTTTGTATCTTGGGGCGATGAACGTTAATTTGTGGTCGGTAAATATTTTCTATCGCAATATTTGTCTGCTTTCGAGCATCGAGCGTTGTAAATTTTGTACATCCTCCATTTCATGGATAAATAATTCCACTGTGCATATTCGATACTGAATCCTGCGTGGAACAAGACCAGTGGAATAGCCAAGTTCGGAATCAGTATTGAATGAGGGGGAGGTTATTTAAAACAAATATTTTGTAAGCCTGCAAAACACGGGGCGAAGTTGGAGGCGGGTTTATTTAAATTACTGTCATTTGGGGATACGCTGTAAAGTTTTTTTTTTTGGTTCATGCCTCTGTCAACAAACTTAAAACTATCTCGAAAAACGAAACTTAATGTTAACTGAAACTACCTATTAGAATGAACGATAATAATGTGACAGGGATTGTGGCACCGTCTCTCCCACTGTCAGCACGCAACTCGGTTTGTATATAGCTGCAAATACCGACAAACTGGTTGTTGCCAAGACGCGGCTGTTGTTGACGAATGAACTGCTTGTTGTTTACTTATGCGTCTGTTACTTTGTGCTGAAATTGATTCCATATTGCACTGGTGTACATGTACGTATCCAAGCAACTTAAAAGATGTGGACATGAAGCTCAAATGGGCATGACTTGCGCAAAGGACCCGCACTGGCGCACTGTTTATCTAGTGTATGATTAACAAACCAGACTACGTGGTTGGTACTACAAAATGTGCGGATACGGTATCTGTCAAAAAAAGGAAAAAAAATTACGGACCACCGAAGAATATACGCACACCGACGACATGGGAACAATATAAATCATTGACACTTGACAGCAAATAGAGTCGCAGCAAAAATTGATATTCTTTGACAAAGACGCGTTCTAGAAAATTATGAAAGCCGAATTTAAGCTGTTGTATATACAAACTGACGTCAACAGTGACCCCAGTGATGTGTGTAAGATCAGCTAGTAGAAGGGCAAACATTCTTCCTAATGGTTAGGACAAGGTCAAAACGTGTCGCCAAGCTAATTTGTTTATTGGTATTTCGAAAAGTAATCCAATATGTAACTACACTTTGTTAATATTGAGTTAGAATGCGGGCAAAGCTTATTGAGTTAAGGCTTGATTTGCTGTACAGGCACTTGGTGGGAAACTGGTGTCAACAAAAACCAAAGTCGACAATTTTACCAGAAAGAGTACTCACGTTTCTGTACTTAGTTTGTAAAATGTTGCTGAGACAGGACAATTTTAGTGCCTTATTAATAACAACCATCTCAGGGCTATTTTGATCCCTGTATTTAAATCTGGTTTGAGAAGTTGGAAAATAAGATTGGATTTCCGATAGTGACAGCTTCTAAGGAGTACTAAACCAAACCAGTGATACCAGACCGTGGAAGCAGGGGCCTTACTCTGTAAGTCGATTCGGAAGTGAAAACTGTTCGAAAGTTGTTTACGATTCTAATGTCAAATGTTACTCTGTATAGCTTTCTAATCGAAATGTCAAAAATGAAACTTTAAATTGACAAAAAAGTCAAATACAATAAAATTACATAAAATGCTAAAGTTTTTGTTAAAGACGCGTTAATTTAAAAGCGCTTTCACGGCGACACATCAAATAAATTCCCATAATATTAAAGAGGAACATTTTCTTTTTGATTTACTCTCATTCCGTTGTAATAACCGACGACAGAGACCGGTTTTTTTTACAAAAAATTGGTCTTTATATCCGACTTTTCGTTATATACGACAAGTCGACGACGTTATATCCGACGGTTGAATAGCTTAAAATACAATGAACTAACCAAATGAAATGAAAGTGGACGTTATAAGCAACTGGTAGTTATAAGTGACTTCCACTGTGATTCGTTTTCGATTATTTAAATTTATTCGTTGATAATTGAATTTCACTATGAATATGGATTCCGTTGCAATTTAGCTTGATGAAGAAATTTGTCCTGAAGGAAGATAATAAGAGACAATCTCTATATCTTCTCTTCTCTTCTTCCTTCTCTTCTCTTCTCTTCTCTACATATAATAAAACTGTAGAATAAAAAATGCCTGACCGCGCATCACGCAGAAACTACTGGAAGGATTTTGATGAAACGTGGCATAGTGATTGCTTATGTTCTGGGTCGGGCTTTAGGATACTTTTTAACCTAGCTCAGTAATGACTTATCGGATTGGAAAATAAAAAAATAGGTGAATTTAGTAAATTTTCTCCTGAATCATTTAATATATAAAAGATTCCCCTGCGTTATCCTAAAGCTGTGCAATGTTCAAAACAATTATTTAACACGCATTCAGGTTGAACACATTTTTAGGTGTTGTACATTGGCAAAAGTTTGAAAATGTGCTGGGGTTTGGTTCGTGTGTCAATGTCAAGTTGTTTCATTCGTGTTGCTTCTTTTCGCCGACATTTGAGGTGGGTAAGAGGGAACAAATAACAGAACGTTCAAATTACGTTTTTATTGTCTTTGTTTTTGTTTTGAGAAAGGTCCAAGGGAGGGAAAATATTTATAAAAAAAACGGCGGGTGAGCAAGACGAGCACGGGTCAGCTAGTTCTAACATAATGGGTTTGTCAAGTAAAAGGTAATGTAATAAAATACAAAATTTTATAACGAAATAATCTTCGCGCATTGGTGGACTAGCTGCGTTGAAATCGGTTGCTAAACGCTTCTAAAAATTATTTGAAGTTCTTTGTGCGTCCGCAGTTTTTAAATAGCGCTTTGATAAATCCGGATGGAAACCCTCAAATGAATGAGATTTTTAAATTGATTTTATTTCCTATTAGCATTTTTGTTTGTGGTTTTCCTTGAAAATAAAATGAAATCATCAAAAACATCATTAATGTTACCTATAATGTTTCAATGATATAAATTATTTCTTTAAAGAGAAATATTATTTGTGATTTTTTTTTTAAATAAATGCTTATCTTCATTTTAGCTTTGAGAAAAACTTTGCCGTATGGTAAATAAAATCTCAGAAATTCGAATGTACATATTTAGCAACAAAAATAGAGTTGTATAGTACTACATTTCCGATTTTCGAGCAAAGGTATCTAAACAAATTAAATTCGTCTTTCAATTTCAGATTTGTATAACAGAGTACATATTTGCCGAATTTGAACGATTTTACTTTAGAATCGAGTTACTGAGTTAGGCCCCAGGTTATCCCACAGCTATACCAACAAAATTCCTTTTATTACTCGGCAAAATTGAAAAAAATCACACATTTTTCCCTCGAAATATTTCTGCGCGTTTTACTTTGTTTATGGTTTTATCTTGATTCCAAAACAGTGTAGATACTCACTGATGCTGTTTGTTTTATAGTTTTTAAGTTGGACAAATGTTTGGAGCGCACTATCAGTTTGAACGGGCTTCCTTTTTTGTAAAGGGTGTCTTTTAGAGGTATATAACTTTGAAATGGAATAAAACAAAGAAAATTTTTTTAAATTGACATGAAACTTACTTTATTCGAAAGATAATCTTCTGGCTATATAATTTAAATATAGCTGGCTTGGACGTTGTCTTATCTGGAGGTCCAATGTTTCGATGATTTTTCCAACATTTGTGGACGTATATCGGCAATAACGCGGCAGAATGTTGTCCTCCAAGTGGTCAATCGATTCAGGCTTATCGGTGTAGACTAGCGCCATTACATATCAAGCGGCGTTAAATCGCACGATTCTGGAGGCCAATTCACCGGTCCGCAACGTGAAACTATGCGGTTACCAAAGGTTTCCTTCAAAAAATCAATTGCAGCACGAGCTGTGTGACATGTTGCACCGTCTTGATGAAACCACAGCTCCTGCACATCATGGTTGTTCAATTGATTAACAAAAAAGTCAGTAATCATGGCTCTATAGCTCTCTCTGTGGATGCGTATTATCATTAAGAGTAAACGTGGTGCGAAAACGTTCCATAGTTAATTGAATTGATTGCTCTGATGGACGATTATGTTGATCGTAAAATGGAAGCAGTGCGCGATACGTATTTCGAACAGAACCATGTTTTTCAAAATAAATTTGCACAATTTGGAAGCGTTGTTTAGGCGTCAGTCTATTCATGTTGAAATGCCAAACCAAACTAAAAATAAGTCACTTGACAGCTGACAAAATGCCCGCCATTTAAAATAGTGTTGCCAACTTAAAGTGTATACCTCTAAAAAAATGTTTAAAAAATCCCTTTAACCCTTTCAGTTTATTTTAAGTGAGAAAGTCCCGCAAAAATTGATAAATCCCCCGATCTGTCTGAACCAAACAAGCCCGGTCTCAATATTTATTTCGAGTAATATTTCTCTCTCTCTATTTATGTACTCCCCATAAGATAAGTCGCAAATTCAAATAAATACTGGGAGTGGAGGCGGACAACTTTTCCAATCATACCTTAAGCAAACACCTTAAATATGATTTAATTCGTAAACACAATACGTAATCGATCGTTCAAGTGTTTTCTACTTGAGATTAAAAATAACCAAACTGTGTGAAGTAACCTAGAACGCCCAGTTAAACTTAACAAATTTACAAAATTTATTTAAAAAAAAAAACTGACGGCCCAAGGGTTGTTTCCGTACATGTACATGACTTCATTTCCAACTCAATCTCATCCGTGATTCTCTCAAACTGATTCACTGTTTGTTATGAATGACTACCCAGTATCCACAGCGAAACTGGTTGACGTCCCTTGAGACGTACCCTGAAAACCTTCAACTAACTACATAATTAAATAAATCATCGCATGCACATCACATTTAAAACCATATCAGTCATGCCCGCCACCAAAGTGAACGTCAGACTGAAAATATGCAAAAAAAAAAAAAAATATGCTGACCGCAGCCTTGGCCTTAAAAGGGCATAGAGGTCAGCCCGCCTCAGACAAGAAGAAAAATGTGTACGCATGCACGTCTGCAGCAGCTGCCCTTTTACTTTTTACTTTAACTAATTCGTTGACACACTCAGACTCACGGGCATTTTCCTTGTACTAACACAAGGTAACCATAAAGTCATCGGTCTTCTCTCGATCGGTCAGGCAAAGGCAACGCGCCCAAAAACAAAAAACCAATCAACTACATCTACATCTACAATAAATCCAACACCGACCATCGTTTTGTGAATTTCGTGTAAACATTTAGCCGATTACATCTTGGCCGAGACGGAAACTGGCAGCGGCGCTTATGACCTTAAGATGCGTCGAACTCAAAATAGCCCAGTAAACCGTGATAATCTCCTTGTTTACATGGGTTTTTTGTTTGGGTTTTTCTGTTGAATGAATTCGTTCGCTTGGGACTTGTATCTGAGGTGGGAATGATCGTAAGTCGCATTCGCAGCCGGGGAGAATGTGGATCGATTTCGTTCTGTGGAAGGCCACTTCTTGAGTTAAGTGGTGACTGGTGACTAATTGTTTTGCGATGCTTTTTCAACGCAATTTGGCAAGGAGGGCCATCGTCTGGGTTGAATTTAATAGACCCGCTGTTTCAGAGCAAGCTGATCCCTCTGTGAATATCCCGCCTTATACAATGTACACTCAAGCTTGAAGCAGGAGGAAAAGCCACAAGAGAGGCGAACGTTAGATGGACTGCACAAGAAACTTGCCATACCACAAGCAAGCTATGGCCGACCTTCAATGAAGCCTTCAATGGGTAAGGGACTACTTACTTTCTCGACGGGCATCACATTGGGTCAGTATTGACCTGAATGTGGCACGGACACGGAGTACTCCCCGCCAGTCCACAAACCTAACCTAAATAGACCAGTGGTATGAAGGGGAATGTTGAGGTTAGTTTTCTTTGCTTTTTTTTTGTTTTTATTTTAGTCCCTGCCCAATTATTAGATTGAAGGCCCAGTATGTCCTTAGTAGCAGAGTCTCTTATTTCTGCTGGTGAAATCATTTCTTTATCATCAACTTCAAAGCCGCGCTATCATGCGACTTCTTCAATCTCGTACTGGAGCAGATAGTGCGCAGGGCAGGTGTCAACACGGAAGGTACTATCTTCAACAGGTCCGTTCAGCTGCATTGGTCGCTCCCAGCGTGCCGTGATATAAGCGACCACGATTGGCAAACCAACTGGGGTCAAAACTTCTGACTCGAAGGACAAAATGTGTGCTCTACAAGACCCTTATCCCTATAGTTCTGCTTTATGGCGCCGAGTGCTGGACGATAAGCAGGAAGGGAGATACTGGACTCTATCGAAAGAAAAATACTTCGGTGGATTTTTGGTCCTGAGCGCGAGGAGGGCGAATGGAGGAGAAGATACAACCGCGAATTCTACGAGCTGGACCAAGATGTGGATGTAATCGAAAAAGCCAAAACACGTCGACTACATTGGCTTGGCTATATCGAGCGAATGGACAATAATGCTCCGGCTAAGAGGATATTCGAATCCCAGCCCCGAGGTTCGAGAAGACAAGGAAAAGCGAACCTCCGTTTCAAAGACCAAGTCAGAGCGCTTGGTCTGGACAACTGCATTAAATGCAAATAGGGTTTGGAGCGCATCATGGCACCAGCATTTTACTGTTTTTTAGGCCTTTTTATTGGACGATAGGGTTTGTTACGAAGCTTGAATTGTATTTGTATTTTGGCGTATTTAGTTCCATTTTTTGAGTTTAAAGCGGCGCAAATTTCAACTTCTGTCTGAAATACCGTGTTACACGTTCCCATAGGTATTGAGACTTTGATATTAGGTCCACAAAGACACCAGCACCAACTCCAGACTCAACTTTTGATCCATCAGTGTACCAAACCAAACTTTTTGGGTCTAATTTCGGAACACCATTGCGTCATTATGAACGGTCCAGTATATCTACCTCAAATATGCTTCCAAAGCTGTATTCCCTTCAAACTTTAGTTGAAACTGCTGTGATACCGAGACAGGCAATTCGTTTTAGCTTTTGGAGCTTATTTTACATTGTCCCGGTCAAGTATTTTCGACCTTTATACAATTGACACGTACGTTACAATAGGTCTTTCATACTGGGACTTACCCCAATTTCTGCCACACAGACGCGTACTGGCCCTCATGGCTCCAGTGGCACGTTCTGTGACGATTTAAGTTGAGCTTCTTTTCAACGATAATTCCGGGACATTTGTACTCATTGGAGTAACTCAAAGTAGTGCCTTTTATGGTTATGGGTTCAAGGTTTACCAGTCTCTTCTTTGTTAAAGGGAGAAAAATGGTTTTATAGATATCAAGCCTCTTCTGTATAAATATCACAAGAAACAAGCTTCCTTCTTAAATTGTAGTCAAAAATAGAATCGTATCCAATTTTTTCTTTAGCTACAGTCTTTTTAGGTTATCACTTGGGACAGAGACTATACAGTCATTGGATAGATATGTCGACGATAGCCTCTAACCTGAAATAAGGGATTTCAAACACTCAAATGTTCATTTAGAACCTTCCTACTGACAAGTGACAAGCAAATTGTCTATCAATGCAGGGCAGACTTTTATATGCTTTTACCTTGAAGACTGCTTTGGGTGAGCCTCTTCGCATATTCCTTCATTAAGATAGTATTCTCTGCTTTAGAAGAATGGGGAAGGCCAAAGCCTCGACGTAACTCCAGTTCAATTTTAAAAAAATGTTTACTTCTTTTGTTCATTATTTTTTGAAATTGTTAAACGCCCTTAAAGAGTTGAAATCCTTTGAAAAAATGTCTGTACCGTATTTACTAAAAAAAGATTTTCATTTAAGGTTCCCTTCCCGGTTATTCAACTGTATATGAAATCCATTTTCGGGCCTTGGTTAATCTTGATCAAGTCGGCGCTCAAAGATCAACACATGCGGCTACATTTTACAAAGAAGTCCCTCCTCTCAACGAGCATTGAACTTGGTCAAGTCAACGTATCCTTCTAGACAGACGAAAAAAATGCAATTTTCAATCGGCCTTACCAATAATCAAATTTAGTCTGGCAGTTAACGCAAAGACTCCAGACTTTCCAAAATCGCTTTACCAATAAACAAATTTAGTCGTCAGGTTATCCCTAACTGTAGGGTTAAATGTTAATGGTCAGAAAGCCATGTTTATGTCGTACACTAACCCAAATTATTACTCTGTCACAACTCGTTCTGCAAAGGAATGTTGCCATGCATACTCAAATTTTAGTAGTAAATCAAAATATGGTATTATATCTTAGGAGCAAGAAGTGCCAATCGGGAACTTCAAGTAACTACAGTTTTTGATATACATAATTAAAATAAACTGTGTAATGGCGTTTTCGATTGAAGAAAATAATTGTCCTTTCTATGAAAAGAGCAAATCTAGAAGTGCTCTTTCTATGTTTTTCATGTTTCATTGAAAAAGAAAGTGCACTTCCAGGTCAATTCTCAACACGAAAGAAGTGTCCGGAATATTTTTAAAGAAGTGCCCTGAATTCACCAACACACACAAGCAAATTGTCAGATTGAAATGTTTGTTGTGATAGGTAGTAAAAACAAACTTTGTGCTACGTGATCGGAAAATATCCAATTATGAGTGCAAATGTAAATTTTAAATGAAATATGGAACCAAAGGACAAGAGAGAATGCAAAAACTGTACCCAAATGTAACAATTTAAAACACGTATAAACGAATAATGTTCCGTCAATTTTGATGAAACTCTTCTGCAACCGGTTTAAAAACTTTTACAAAACGTTTATTAATACGGATGTAGTTAAACTCGGTTATCTAAACAAAGCGTTATTTGTCACGAAGCATTTTTTCACAATCTTCCGCTTAACTGAAAAGCCTGGTTAACTGAAGAAAAAATAATTTGTACAACATAAATTATTAATTCATTTAATCAAAAATATAACAACTGAAGTCAATTCGTTTGTTAACATTTTTCTTTGTTTTGCTCTATTTACACATTTTCGATGTCTCGTTTTGTTTTGAGTTTAGTGAGTTAAGTGAAATCGGGTTTAGTTTTCGTCTGAGCTCCTGTTAAATGATGTTGTTTTTCAAAATATCTGAAATTCGCTTAAAAGAAAATACCGCTTAAGTGAAAAAATAATTGTTGCAAATTGATGTTTCAGTTAATATTTAAAGCCGAAAATGAAAATAAATGAAATGAAACGATCAAATAAATTAAAATACCGTACTAAACAATAGGAGCATAATATCCTATATCCACACGTAGACACTTAAAACAAATTGGCAACACCAGTCCCATAGACAGAACCTAGATCTGACGCAACGAACTGATTTGATCGTTTTGATAAGATCCTTTCCCTAGCTATCATATTGCAACTAGAACTATTGTTTCCACGGAAAGTGCTCCTCCTACGCGATTCGTCCATGGAGCAAGTTCTTCCCTTATGATTTCCACAATAAAGCGCACTATCGGTTTATCCAATCTAATAATAGTTTTAATAAACTTTTTACCAGATAGTACACACCGCCAACAAACCTAAAGTGGCAAACAATCTCTCGTTCGTCATATATTTTATCCTTTGAGAGGTTGCCGATTCTTCAACAGATATAAGGCCCATAAAAATATCTTCGTCTCGACTTGAATTCATTCTCAATCTTTATTCAATTTTTTGAAAAACAAAACTTACTGCATGAAAACAAAAACAAATGATTTGCCATATGATAACTGACAACGATTGACAGCAAAATTGTAATAGATTCAACAGAAAGTCTTCGTGCTAGTAAAGCTGGAGGTTAAATTGTTTATTGGTACCATTTCAAAAATTCTGTACATTTTTATTTAAACTGGCAGTCAACTAACAGTCGACATTAGTGTTTGATTATTAGTAAGGCCGAATGTCAATTTGTGATAATCCTTTCCTCTGAAAATACACCCGTCACACCCGGTCCGGTACATAGAACAACATTTAACGAATAATGAATAAAGGAGAATCTCCGCTTAATGCCAGCAAACAAACCACTACATTGCATAACAGCATGCGCTCGGTTTTTGTGGCAATCCCCCACAGAGACAGAGACGTTCAAGTTCATCAGAGTGTTGTGTCTGAAGGAGACTCTGTAAATTATGTCTCGTTGCTATCTGATGAAGAAGGATACCGGATACGAGTTTTCTGTCGATGGGCGGCAGGCGATAACAAAACGGAATCGATTTGAGATTGAACTTGACACAATATCCGACATTGAAGTGGTTTAGCACGTGTTCTTATTGATGTAAATTTATTGCGATCACTTGTTGTGTTGTGGTTTTTCCGAAAGAGTTTTATGGATAATTCAATTCAAATCACTTGCATAATGGCCGCAGATTGATGGTGACTTATGGACAAGAGGGCGAAGATAGATGTGGTTACCTTGTGAAAGATGTTCAGTCGAAGATGCCTGGTCGAATGTTCTTCGTAAATTATTTAGATGATAAAAGGATGTGTAAGATATGTACCTACTTTCTACTTAACAGTTTTCTAACTAAGTCTAACTGAGACTCACTTCAACAGTTTAGGAAAGAGTGCTAGGATACCTTTTAAGATTTTGGGCTTACATCATGAGAAACTGTCGGAGGAGCGCAAGGAAAACCGCTCAAGAGCAATGAAATAAGAGACATATATTTTTGTGTTGAACTGCTTTAAAATGTAGCGTGGCGGATTTAAAGTGTAGTAAAACAATAAACGTGTTTTATTGGACATCTACCTCAGCAAAGTAAAGTGAAGTAGAATTTTCAACACGGAAAAACACCTGTGGAAGCAATTGTTTACCTACACACGAAAAACATAAAAAAATTAAGAAGAGAATTAACAAAAATAAATAAATCTATATATATAAAAATGGTGTGAAAAATGTAATTCATCAATTGAGAACGGCTGGGTCGATTTGGCTGAGAGGAGATTGTTGTTACGAAAGAAAATTTTCGGAAACCCCTCCGGATAAGTCGGGAAATTGGAAAAATCGAAATTTAATTTTTTGTATGAAATTTTTTGTGCAATTATTGCGGAATGGCTTTTTGAATGGAAAAATAGAAAATTCTTAGTGGAAAATTTGGAAAATTCCGGAAAAACACGAAAAATTTGAATTTTTTTCGACGAATTTATGCATTTTATCGCATGATTTGATGATTTATAGCTTTTGGTGAACATTAGAGGCCCTACACCCTTCGATTCCCTGCGTAGTGTAGATGGTGTGCTGTGCCCCACTTTTCGGAAGACTTGCCAATGTTTGAATTTGCTCGAAAACGATACACATTGGGACTCAACGCTCGCCGATGTAAATATTTCTGCGCCAGTGAATCAAATTTGTACATTGTTTGCGATCATCATAGCGACATTTCATCCCTCGAACCTCGAAGACATTTTGCGCAGAGTTCGCACGACAATTTCGAATTTCGATCTTGAAATTAACGACGAGATGCGCAACGAAGCGTTAGTTCTGATCGAAGACATGTGCGTTTTCATATGCGGCAGTCTGCTATCGAAATTTGGAATGCCAATGCCAAATCGTTCGATGCACAATGCATTCAATCGCGATTTGCAACGGGAAGATGATGATGAGTTGGCCGAAAGAGTCCAAACAAATGTGCCGCTGTTGAATGTCGAGCAGAATGACCAATCAGCTGCTGATTTCTCGAGACAACTGCTGGCATATCGTTCCCTGCAAATTTTTGCGAGTTCACATCATCAAAGGAGGAACTCATCACCAAAATGTTCCCCGGCATTGCACAAAATTATAAAAACCTAGATTGGATTAGTGAACAAGCAATACTAGCATCGAAGAATAAGGACGTCGATAGCTTGAATTTGATTATTCAAATTCAAATCGCTGGAGAATTGCATTCGTACAAATCCGATGACCACGTGACCGACGAGGATGAAGCGACCAACTATCCGACGGAATTTTTGAACTCACTTGATGTGCCAGAAACTCCGCCATATAATTTACAGCTGAAAGTGGAATCGATAATCGGAAATCATCTGAAATTGTGCAACGGTACGCGGTTGTCCGTCAAGAAACTGATGAATTTGATTAAAGCGACGATCATCAAGGGCAAATTCAAAGTAGAGGAAGTCTTTATCCCACGAATTCCGATTATTCCAACTGATCTTCCATTCCAGTTCAAGCGCATTCAGTTTCCCGTTCAAAAAATCGCAGGGCCAATCGTTGAAAGTCTGTGGGATTAATCTCGAATTTCCCTGTTTTTCCCATGGTCAGCTGTACGTTGCCTATTCGCGTGTTGACAAACCGTCTTCGTTGTTTGTTTTTGCCCCGAAAAACAAATCGAAAAACATTGTTTATCATATCGCTCTCGACTGACTTCGATCCAATTCAAATAAATTACATTGAAATTTAAACTAACTGTGTTCTATTATCACTCTGGAGTTTATCTTAAAATAAATAAATAAATATTTTGGCGCGACAGGTCTGTGGGACCCAAGGCCTAGCTTCTCACAACCATTCGTTTTGTGTGGGTTTCAATTTTGGGACGAATGGAAGGGATCTACAATTTTACGCCGAGTCCAAACGGCTAATTAAGAAGCTATTCATGACAGTTTTACTCTCGGATGTTTGTCAGACGTTCGTGAGAGGTGGCGCAGTGGAAAAAACCCTAAGATGCAAATTGGCCCTTTCGGGATTCGAACCTAAGACCCCTCGCTTAGTAGCCCAACACACTACCACTAAGCCACTGCGCCGACTGTAGTTTATCTGAAGGCGTTAAATTGGGGCGAGACGAAAAACTACTCAACCGATTTCAATGAAAATGGAAACAAAGTGCAATCAAAAATTATAAAACAACGCTGAATTGAACTTTTGTGTTTGGAGAAACCTTTTGTGATCCTAAAACTGTTCTTCATCCTATCATTGATTTGTCCTTTCTGCAGTTTCACTACTCACTCGACTTGTAATTGTTTCTTTTAGTCAATTCACTGATAATATCAGAACCAACTGTCATAATATTTTAAAACATCTGTAGGCAGTCGGAAAATATTCCAATAAACACCTCCTAATTAACCTCTGACCAATAATTGGGGTAGCACTTACCTAGATACCTCGGTAACAAGATACATTACACTTCCTTCAATTGCCTGGGCAATTAAAACACCCTTGCAATTATTCTCACATTTCTGACATACGTAGCTAGCTAATGACCGCCTATTTAGTGATTTATGTACTTTAGCGCCGACCTTTCCATCATAATCGATTTTAATGAGATCTAGGAAATGTTGTTTACCATATATAGAGGCGATGCAATAAAAGGTAGTTTGAGACAATTGCGTAAACAAAATTTGCATTTCAATTGTTGCCATACTGGCAATGAGTTCGCGACAATTACTTTTAACTTATGAACTTATGAAAATTGTTTCTGTCTTTCGCAGGAATTCTAAAATGCGCCACTATCGGCTTGGGTCTGCTTGGCGTCGCAATTCTAGTTGTGGTTCTGAATCCAGTTCAAATGGTGGCCGACTACGTATGCAAATGATACACAAAGACAACCCTTCGCACTGCCGTTCTAAGCACGCTCTTCCATTTCAGAAACTATCACTGTTCGAGGGCTCCTTCCTGTACAGACTGTGGCAGAAGCCACCACTCGACGTCCTCATCAAGGTGTACCTGTTCAATGTGACCAACTACGACCGTTTCGTGCAGGGACTCGATGTGAATCTGAAGCTGAAAGAAGTCGGCCCCTATGTGTATCAGGAGTTCCTCGAGAATCACAACGCCACATTCAATGCAAACAACACCCTCAGCTTTAATCCAAAGCGATATGTGAAATTCATTCGGGACAAGTCTATAGGCGATCCACATGTCGATACCATCGTCTCACCCAACATACCCTACATGGGGGTGACGTCGGCAGCCTCCAGTCTATCGATGTTTATGGCGTTTGCCGTACGGACGTTGTTGCGGCGATTCGATGCGCAAATTATGCTGAAAGTCAGTGTGCACGAGTATCTGTGGGGCTATGAGGATCCACTTGTGAAAATTGCCTCCAAGTTGGCGCCAAGTGTGATAAATTTCGAGCAGTTTGGACTTCTCGACCGGGTAAGTGGGTCTAATGGCGTATTTTGTGGCAAAAACCTCTCTAATTGTGTACATTAAATATGCCGAGACAGATGTTTGACGAGGGTAGCAATTTGGTGACGATTAATTTACCAAAAATACCTGGCAGCAAGAAGCAGCCAGATGAGGGTGTGTCCACCGAATTGCCGAACATAGATTATGAGTTCGATAACTTTGAGCCGGTGGTGAGGGAGTTCTCGATAGACAACTGGAACGGTGGCAGGGGACTGAAGCAATGGGGCTACCTGGAGGGCTCCGTGTAAGGTGAAATGAGTTGTGTCTTTGAGTTGGTAAATTGAATTTGTTTTTTTGGCAGGAATACCGAGTGTAACACGTTGCGGGGATCGTTCGATGGGACTTTGTTTCCTCGGAAGATGGCACAGGGCGATACGTTTCGGGTGTTTAGGAAGGCTTTCTGTCGGGCGCTGCCGGTTATCTACTCGCATCCTGGTAAGTAAGTGTTGGGGAGGGGGTGGTAATCCATTGCGATTGAATATGGGTAAATGCTCTCGCATGTACTGGGAGAGGGTTGGTTTTTGTTGTCTCATCCTTTTTGAATAATTTCGAGTATTGGAACTGACTGGCATGAAATTTAATCTTCAGTGTCACCAGGAGTTTATTTTTTTTAATTTATAGTTTAAATGTCATGCCAACTAAAATGAGATTTAAAATCCGAAAAGAAAAGGAAGATCCCCATTCCATTACCAATCTTAACTTATCTTGATCTTTGGTGACCATATTACAGACTGGGATGGATAAAAGCCTTAACAAGCAAGCTTTTCCAGCCAACGCGGCCCCTAGCTACCTTCAATTAAGCAACCTATCTTGGTTAATGTCGATCTTTTATTGTGTACGCAACCTTGGTTCGGGTCGTCCTCTGCTGAGTTCTCTTTCTAAGGGTTGACTCAAAAACTGCTCTCCCAAAGCTCCACGTGCAGTTCAAAGCCACTGACGTTTACCTCTTAAGTTCATCGTCTTCTTTCAAAACAAAAATAGGGATTTTCTTCTGCTTTTAACAAAATATGTATGTACCTTTGCACTATGAAACATTAAGGTCGTTTCATGTTTTGTATAATGTGTGCTGTGAAGGAGGGCTTGACTTCTTGACATCGATTTGCAAGAGCGATTCTTCGCTTGATCTCTATGCCGGCTGACCTCTTCAACTTCGAAGTTATATCTGTTTATTGTGACTGTTTCGTTTGAGTAGCCGATGATAGTCCGTTTTTGGCACCGCAATAAACTTCTTTTGGTCGTTTCGTTTTGCGATAGTAGCCTTGCGACACACAATTTGTTTGCAGCACAGAAGGGTGAACATGTGCTTCCGTTTTTAGGCTACTATTCCAAGTCCGAAACTGTACTATCCGATCGGAACCTCTAAAAGCTTTCGCTTACACGCAACCCTCGACCTGGAGTGCCACTCGCTTTGCTTGGCTGCTTGGCAGGGATTGCCAAACTAATTCGGGCAAGAGACCCCTTTTCCAAAATAAACTGAAAACTTACACCCCCGTAGCCATATTAATTTTAAAATTCTCGTGGTCCAAATTCGACCAATTTTGTCTGCATATAAAGTACCGAAAGCCAACTTGTTTTTTACATAATTTATTTATTATTTATTTTATTTTTTATTGCTAAATCTTAATTCATATACATTTCCGCTATGAAAAAAGAATGGAAAAGGGCAAAACATGAATTTTTGTTTCCATAGTAAACCTCGCAGATAACTCTGGAATGCCCCTGAAATAAGATTTTATGATTGCTTACTTTTAGGGGTAATTAAATTGCATACCTCTATAGGAGAGCCTATCAGGTTCTAATCTAAGGTTCTAATCTAATCTACAGGTTCTAATCTAAGATGATTATATTAGTTACTATGGAAACATGACGGCGACAAATTGAATGGCAACAAAATGCTTTCGATTAACTGCTAAGCATTTTGAATGGGAAATTCTTAAATTCATTTTACCAGTCTTATTGGCGACATATACCTACGATTTTTTGTTTCTGCACATCTATGGCACAGTACCTTTCGAATGATATAAGTTTCATTCTCCTCATTTCATGATAAATACTTAAAACGTGTACGGAAACTTTTGATGTTTACGTATTAATATAATGATAATATAAATATAATGATTAAGTTGACATGCTACAGCGCCATCTAGTGGTGAGTTACAAGTTAAATAGGATAGAAAACTCTGCAATAAAAAATACAATTATTTTTTGAAAAAAACATTAAAATAGTAAAGTAAAAAAACAAAATATTCTGTGTAAT
Organism: Cheilosia pagana; assembly: GCA_936431705.1. Lineage (NCBI taxonomy): Eukaryota > Metazoa > Arthropoda > Insecta > Diptera > Syrphidae > Cheilosia > Cheilosia pagana. Next base: position 113,409,796 of record OW386166.1, read on the forward strand.
GGATGAACCTGGTGACTTTCTACGAATCTAGATTGGTAAGTTGAAGCCCTAAATCCCAGCGTTCGTAGATTTTCAAACGGTTTTTTTGCATTGTCAAAATGTTTGTAATCCACACTGAATCCTTTCTCGACTATAAGTTGGTGATGGAAAAGCGATAAGTAAGGTATTTTTCAGCAATTTTCCACACTGCAGGATACTGTGTTTCAATGTTGCGTTGCAACCAGAACTTCTTATAGCATTGGTTGAAATTCAGCTTAAGCCCCTCGTCTGTGTTGATGGTAGGAAATCAACTCTTCTTGGATTATCACATTGGCTTCTTCCATGGCTTTTTAATGTACGGATTTGTTATCCAACGAGAAAATTATAAATTTTAGAGATCCTCAAACCTTTTACAAAAATCCTTGTGTAATGCATCCATGTGAGTGACATATGGCAAAAAAAAAACTGTCTTAAAGCATTTTTGGTATTTTTGATGAGAGCGCAAAAACTGTGAATATTCTTTTCTTCTTAAATTTCGTTTATAAAAGATGAGTTTACCCACAAAGGCCGATATTATTGATTTTGTTTAAATTAAGTTGAGATCGTCTCCCTGCAGCTGCAAACTAACCTTTTTGAACAAACCAAAAATATCAGTCAAGTAATAAATATCTGTTTTACATTTGCTCAGATTTTCTTTCAAATTTGTATCTTTTTCTTGTAAAAACTCCAACTCAGATTAAAAAATAGCTTGCTTAGCAAGATCCTCTTGAATTCTTGATAACCAGCGAACTTCAATGTGCAGAAGTAACCGCTCGCATAGCTGAGCAAATAGCCGAAAGTTCAAAGAACTGCTTCGAAGCTTGTTGGCAGCATTAATAACATATTGTAAAGACTGATGCTATCTGTGAATCACGCAGTGAGTGACCAGTTCCCAAGGCGCAGTTGTCGCTTAAGCACTTGCTTATATAATAAAAGCTTGTTCTCGAGGTTAAGCTTGGAATATTTTCCGAGTAACCAATAAAGTTCTCTATATTTGTTTTTAAGTTTTTCGCATTTCTTTTTTACATGCGGTTTCCATTTCAACTTTGTGTCGAGAGTCATTCCGAGATATTTGGCCACATTTGCAAATGGAACTTGTACCGTATTTATAAATACAGGCAAGTCACTTGTTTGCTTATTATTTACAATCCACGTGGACCGAATTCGTTTCGTTAAGAGCGATCCTCCAAGAAATTGTCCACTCATTGACCCGGTTAAGCGCACCAACTGCCAGAATATCAGTGTCATCGGCAAAATTGCCCACGGTAGTACCTTCTGTTTGTGGTATATCACAGGTAAATACTAGGTACAAGAATACTTCCTTGCGGCACACTTGCCGCTGCCCTACTTTCCTTAAATTCCGAATATTCGTTTCCGTATTTGACACGAAAGAGTCTGTTCTCTAGATACGAATCCAGAATTTTCCATAACCGTTCGGGGAGAACTTGTCTTAATTTGCACTTGAGGTTTCGCAAGGTCCAAGAATACGGCAGAGCAGATTTTATATTTTTCTAGAGCTTACTCTATTACGTCAGTTATCCGGTGCACTTGGTCGATCGTCGAATGTTTGCATCTAAACGCAAACTGGTGGTCAGGGATAAGATGGTCGTAACCCGGTGCTTTTTTCGACTCGAGTTTCTTAATTTCTTGCTCGAGCTCGGTGAGTGTAGCGCTTCCTACTGCATTATTTTCAGATATTCAGTCCGATGCATTAATATTTCCATTAAGCGCTTGACCATCGAACGGCCTAAAGGTTGCTTTTAAATGGGCGGCGAAAACGTCCGCATTTTCTTTATCGCTTTTTTGCTTAAACGTCTTGGGTTATCTTAATTGGCGGCGATGCGATCTTCGGCCTATTTATGGCTTTAATAGCCTTCTAAAGAGAGTAATTGTATTATTTTCCAGCTGTTAGGCTTTCAAGATAATTTCTGGCCTCGTCATTTTTAAAATCAACTTTGTTAGCAAGTTGCACAGTCGATTTAAGTGCGCTTTATCTTGCGGGGCTCGAGTGTGTTGCCATCTTTTTTGCGGTTTTCTTTTTGTTCTAACCATATAAGTTATTTCCTGCGGGTATTTGACGCAGTTATAGTCCGGTGTTCTCCGCTGGTTTTTGTTTATGTTGGCCCGATTTCGATATGGACCACTTTGGGAATACTTGGCTTGGATGAAATTGCCTGGATGCTATAGAGTCAAAAGCCCATCATTTAACACACTTGCTAAGTACACGAAAATCCTTATAGACCTTATGCTTTAAATATGTCGAAGCAGCTGCGGATAAACAAAATACCTTGCTAAATCTTTAGACGCCGCTATTTTTATACCTGACTTCGAGATCTTAATTTTTTAATTTAGCTGATAAAAGAATAGTTCCCTATTCTATTCTATTTTATATTGACAAGAATAAAACTCAGTCTCTCTTTTCCATTCTCAGGTTCACTCGACGGTGTTGACGCCTACTTCTTCAAACTGGCAGACTACGCATTTGATACGAACGCCTCAGATCCACAGACAGCCTGCTTTTGCAAGGATAAAATGTGCCTAAAAAAAGGTCTGGGGAAAATCACGCCCTGCTATTACAGTGAGTTACTTTCTTTGAATACAAATTTCAATCACAAATTAAATTAAAATTTCTAGACATTCCGAGCGCCATTTCGTTTCCACACTTCTTCAATGCGGATCCGAGTTTATTTAACCGCATTGAAGGTCTGAAGCCCGACGTTGATAAACACGGCACAGAGGTTGTCATTCAGCCGGTAAGTGGAAGCAGTTTTTTTCCTTTTGTTATATCCCTCAAAACGAAACCGTCGTGATGACAAATCGGATACGGCGAAATGTAAAAAATATGCTAATCGATATTGGTAACATTATTTCTTACACTTCGGGGCAACCGATCGACTCTTTACCGGTTTAATGTTTGAGGTCAGCCTGGTAGCTGCAATTATACCATTACACGTTTTATGTATTTATAACGAGCCATAATTATTATTGTAAGACTTAATTGTTACATGTGTTTCTGTGTTTCTGTTTAATTGCAGCAACTCGGGGTGCCAATGAGGGTCTATACCCGGTTTCAGGTAAATCTACTGATGGATGACATCAAGTTTAACTCGGAGATGAGTGCGTTCAAGAATATGGTGTTGCCGATATTTTGGTTGGATATTGTGAGTATTGGAGGTTTTATAGTTGAGTAATTGTTTTAATTGGATTTTTATTGTTGAGTATGCAAGTTCAGTATTTATGAGCTGTATACTTATAGTTGAGCAATTAAGAGATAGGATCAGGGAAATCATTATAGCTTTTATTCCGTATTCATTATTATTTTTACAATTAAATTAGAAATGTTAATGAAAAAAAGGTGGCGTTGTTTGAGCAGCTGTTTTAAATAATATTCACGGGAAACTGATGAGTTGCCACTTCTTAGATTATATCTTTTTAAAAACCCACATGCCATGACGTCTTTTAAACCTTCTCTTAAAGACGACATTGGTTTACCTGGAGCTTTTTATTTTAGGGCTGTTCTTAGAATTAATGGGCTATTATTTTTTTAATGTCACATTTCATTTAGAGCAATGGAATTCGCTTACTGCAATGAAAAAGCTTAAAAAGTAAAGGAACGCGAAACCGAAATAGAAATTTGATAAATGTGACAGTACAAATTCATATTTAGAGCAACAGTTTATTTGCTTCTATTACAGAAGTTGCTTCTTTTCATTAATGCATCTGTTTTTAAGCTAAACAAATACAAAAAATAAACGAATCTTATAAATATTCAGTAACAGACTACCATTTGAAAGATTTGACTGCCATCTGTCAGCTATAACCAACTAGAACAAAGATATGTCTTGGGGTAAGATGTGCAAGTATCTAGTTTAATGAGTCTAACAGCTGGATGACTTTAACTCAGTTTTGATTGGCCTGAACGCTGTTTTAGTTGACGTTTATGGGGGAAGCAGATGAATCTTGTCAAGTAATTCGTGACTGAGTACTTTGTTGACAGTTCGCAGGAAAACTGACATCATTGATCTAGTTTTTGCGTTCAGATAACATCCAGTCCAGACCAGACCAATCTAGTCGACTTAAGAAAACTAGGTTTTTGAATTTGCCCATTAAGTAAACGTATTGTTGTCTCTTTTGGTGGTTGTCTTCTACCAAACTTTTACGTAATGGAACAAATTTCGACTAAATATGACGTAAATTTCCCTCTCAAGCTTCGAATGCTTTGATGAATGAAAGGAGAGTTTATTTAAGCAGCACAATTCGTTAGTAAATACTTCTTCGCGGTTTGTATTTACAAGATCGGTTGACAGAAACAACATCATTAAAGTCATTGGAATTCGTTTAATAAACAAAAAAACAAATAATAATTAAATTAAAATTTTTTTAGTGAGGATTTTTCCACCTCCAACTTTTTTCATTGAAATTGTGTTATCTTTGGACCATATAAACGAGTTAACTCAAATGCGCACCGTCTGTTTCTTCGCCACTTTCGCAATGCCGCACGCAGGTATTTTGTGACAGCGTCAATAATGTATGTTATACTACGTGTGCCGCTTCGACTGCTAATACCAACACTGCTTTCAACGATTAAGTAATTTCTTCTTTATTGACTCTACTCGTGAAAGGAGGAATCAAAGAAGCTTGAAATACAGACAGATTATCACACGTGTAGGTACTTTCCGTATGTAGCAGTAATTATCGATTTTGTCATCAGAAACGAAGAATGTTATTAAATAAACTAGTTACAAAGTTTTAAGTTACTGACTAAACAGGACACAAAAAGAGTACAAAAGTAGGACGTAAACAGTACTACTATTTACTTAAAATTGCCCACTTCTATTGCGGTAGGTACTTCATGTTTTAAATTTTATTCTGTTTTTCCTTTGATCGAAGTACCCAATTCCTGAAAAATATTTTCTCTTTCCTTGGGACAAATGTTTTAATTAAAATCTGAAAAATCCCGGACGTTTCCCGCAGGCGAAAAATAACAAGTAGATATCCTGGAATTCCCATAAAGATGGCAACGCTACGCCAAGTTATTCCTAATTGTTATATCTTTTTAAATGCGCTTTTAAATGTTTTTGCTTCATTTTCCAAAATGGCCACTTACATGTATTTACCAAGGCCGCAAATGTTTCCGCGAAGGCTATGTCTTTGCCCCCGCCTTCTTTTTGGGAGCATTTTTATTCTATACTTCACTGTCTTTTAGGTACTTGCCAGAATTCTTAATTTTGAAATAAATGTTTAAGAATAATTCCTAACTGAGCCAACATTCACTTAAAAAGATAAGTTGTCAATCAACTTAATTCTTAAACCGAGTTACATTTATTTACAAAAAAAGTCGTTAAATTTCATCTAAAAATTGTTCTTGACCGTGGTGGATCTGCTTTGCGGCAGTGGGCGCACATCGAAGGCACTGTATGTCGTTTTTTCTGTTGGAATGAAACGAAAGAGTAGAAAGCCAAATACACAAATCATAATTTCGAGTTCACGCAAAAATATTGCGTAAAAATATTGTGTAGAAACAACGCGGTCATATACTGCCCAACAAAACAACAAAGAAAGGTGTTGGATCATAAATGTCTTAAAGTTCAACGCTACAACTGAGTAGACTGTAGATGTACTTTCTGCTATTACGAGCATTTAACAGTGTTCATGTGTCAAAAACGGTTAGAATGGTTTGATTTGATGTCAAATGGTGTGCCGTTTATAGGGGGAGTGACACAGATCCACTGACGTTTATTACTTTTGGAGAATTTTTCAAGAAAAAGGGAGTATGTATACTTGAAATTTGAATTTTGCTCGGAGTTTTGGATATTAGCAAAACCAAACGGAACTTTTAATCTGTCATACTTTACTCTTTCAATATCAACGCGCTTTCGCTTTAGAGCAGCTCTACGTTGTACAGAATTTGTGCCTGCGTGCTTTGACATTTATTGTTGTCAAGGTTCTTATGCCGTTTTCAATTAGGATTTTCAGATTTTGCTCTCAGAGATCAGATTTTTCGTGCCACATGGAACACAAAATGAGACCGCATTTGCATTTGAGATGGTGCGTGATTAAAAATCACCTGTTCTTTTAAATTGATTTTATTTAAAAAAAAATATGTTCCCTATTTTTAAGAAACTCATCATCTAAAAATGTAATTAACAACACAATTCAAAGTTTGACAAATGTCGAATGTTTTGGTGTTCGTAAAAGTAGAGGTTCGCAAAACTGCTCTAAATTTTAAAAGTGTTTTTTCTGCCACATATGGACCATGAAAACAAGTGATCTCTAGAGCTGAAAATCTGCTCTGAGTCTGAACAAAGTGCCTTTTGTGTCCCAATGGAAAAGGACATAAAAAGCGTGTCAAAGTGCGCCAACGCATGAATGCTTCAATGCCGAAACGATGTATATTTGAAGTTTAGTAATGAGCGTTAATGTTTTTTCAGCCTGAGTTCAAGTGTTTTCCCAGATTTTTTGTAGAAAGACCCGATTTAGCTTTCGTGTAGTTTAACAAAAATATATAAGTGACCAGCGTGACCACTTCAAAAAAGTAAAGTAGATTTCAAAAGCATAGTTAACTTAGCTTTATGTATAGGTAATCATGCCATATATTTTTTAAGAAAAAACAGGAAAAATCCAAGGTATTTCTTCATTTCACAGGCTTTAATTATCCTAAAACAGGATTTTTACAGGATAAATGTAATTGAATGAATATTTTGTATTTTAAATTAAATTGGAGTCTTCGTCATTGGTATTTGATTTGTCTATTGCCATTCGTTCAGTATCACCGGCTTCAGATGAAATATCTATAATATTTTGACATAAACTCCAGCTGTGCTATCGAAATATCAACTAGAACGGGGAATATCTCCACAGAGAAATGCGGAAGCAACTTTATTAAAAGGACAGATATCTACGCATAGACGAATCTTCTTTGACGATTCTTCTTTCCTCTGGTGCGAAAACGCTCACGATGATTTTGACATTTGACATACGAAAAATCTGCGTGCCACAATCTGCAGATTTGAAATAATAATTCGATTTTATAATGTGAAAACACCCTCTAGTTTCAATTATTGCAGCTTTGGCGCTATCAAACGTTCAAGTAAAAACATCCACAATTTTTTGACTATAAGAATCTATATGCGTTGATGTGTTTGAATGATTTTGAGTGTCGATAAATATCGAAAAAACTTCCTTTACACAAAAAACATCACTTAAATGCCGGTTTTCAAAAATAAATATTTTTGGATAAATTTGGCGTTAAGAACGTTTTTTTAGGACTTGGCATAAATTTACACAATAAGACTCGAAATACGAAAGTGCATACAAAAAAAGAATGAACTTGGAGGTTGAGAGTGTAAGGTGCTATCTAAACAGGATAATTACAGGGTTTTTCTCAAAAACCCAGGATTCATTTTTCTACAGGATTTTTGTTGAAAATACAGGGGTATCCTGTAGAATACATGATATTCACAGGATTTATTTATTCACATTCTTGATCGGGTACTTCAAAATATCTTTTCATGGCTTTTGTTAGATTCTTTCACGTATTTGACTAAACTTTTCATAACAGGCAGACAAGAACCAAAAGCAAACCAAAAGGAAAGCCATAATTAACGTCAGAGAGTTGTAATAAAAGTGAAGTTGGGTGGAATTTATTCTTTTGAAATGTAATAAATGTGAATCTGGGCTTACATAAAAGAGTGTAAGACATTTTTTAAATAATTTTTCTGTTTTTGGAACAGGTTTTTTTCAGGCTTTCTAAAGTTGTAGGTAAATCGTGAAATTCTTTTTGTTTTTCTGTTTTCTGTTATGACAGCCAAAATTGTTAAATTGCACTGGCTATGACATTTGAACTGAAGGTTACCCAGTGGATTGTGATTTTTTGAATGACCTTGCCATATCTTTTCGAATCCTTATCAGATTTGTTTCCCCGACCGGGACACTTAAGGCCAATTCCCATAACTCACGTACATCATACCACCTCTTATTAATTTACCCAGAGCGACATTACCTCTGCACTCTCCAATAAATAATGTCATTAATTATCCATCAGATGAACTTTAACACTCAGAATAATGCGCAATTTAACCTATATTCCCCCCATCACTATGGATCCGCATCCCCCAATTAATTCGCAAGGCCGGCAATTCCAATCCGAGTCCCTGCCATTAAAATATGACGAGCTGCTCAACGCAAAGAGGAAATCAAAATAAATTACTTTCGATAAAAATCTCTTTCTCCCGAAACACCCTTCAAATGGATGTTTTATTTTCGCAAGCAACCGTCCTAAATAGAAACAATGGCCGGGCCGGGGCCATCCTTTCGACACCTCATCTCAAAGTATAGTACACCACACCTCAACTTGAGACGACGATAAAAATAAATTAACCGCTAATTTCCAGTGGAACCTTTCTCAGATTCTCTTTGTTCATCGCGTGGTTGTGGGTTGTGTGTATGTGTTCGTGTTCATCCCTCCTTGCGGGCGATTGTCTGCGCAAATTGCCTGTGAATTGCCTTTGAAATTTATGAAAAAAACGAACAGAGCCGCAACAACATTTTCAATTCAAAACGTCGTCTGTATCAAATTACCTACAATTTGCGTTGGCCGCACACCACTAACTCATTTCGTGTTTTTCTTGTCCTTGCAGGGCGTGGAGCGACTAACCCCCGACCTGATACTCCTGCTGCAACTACTGTTCAACGTTTGCCCCTACGTGCAAATGGGTTTCGCCATTCTGATGGGCGCTGCTGGGGTGGCCACCTTGGGATTCGCCTCCCTCCTGCTGCTGTGTATACAGAAACCAATCAAGGATATCGACCAGAAATTGGAAATCCGCCGATACTCGGGGGTGTATCTATTCCCGATAATTAAGAAGGAAATAAGTAAATTCGCTGACGAGGAGGATGCCGAGCAGCTGCAAAGTCTAACCGAAGTGCAGACCGACGACATTTGATCGACTCTGGAATCGGATTTAAGAGAAATAAGAAGACTGCACGATTCTCCTACCAAGGGCGACTAGCAAAAGGAATAAGGACCAAGCGCAAGCATTTTCTGTGATATTTTCTACTCTAAGTGAACTATTTTGTGGTTCGTGGATTCGGATTGGCTGATGGATACGGTGGTTGAGAGGGTTTTTCATTTATATTTGTACTTTTTGTTTTTTTATATTAAAAACTTCTTATAGTGATAAACGTTGTAACAAATAACAAATAAATTAAATAAATTAAATTAAATAGAAATTAAATAGAATGTTGGCCTCATTGGGATCGAATGGTATCACTTATCCACTTCATGTAGTAGGAGGCTCGAGTGTAGACGTCGGGGAAGCCCTCCAGGGCACAGCCCGAGCCAAAGGAGGTGATGCCGGCCAAAATCCATGGTCCGTTCTTCGATACACGGCACTGGAGTGGTCCACCAGAGTCGCCCTAATTAATGGGTGATTTTAATTAAATTCATATTCACCGCAGAGAGGGTTGGTATAGCTTACCACACATGTTCCGCCCTTGCCGTTGAGCTTGCCGGCGCACAAGTGTCCTCTGTGGATTTTTACAAAGCTCCCGTAGGCCTCCCTACATCTGCAAAAGACAATAGATTGGTTCCAATTAGTTTTAATAACCCGCTTACTTATGCCGGGTAGCTGGCGCACTCTTACCTGCCGTTGGTGTGCAGCGGCACATTCGTCTTCAGCAGTATATCAGTTAAGTCGCCGGTAATGTTCGATTTACCCCAGCCCGTGGCGACGCAATCAATGAACGGCAGATCTTTGTACTCGCTCTGCTGATGGGAATTGGGGGGATGCTTGGCTTCCGATTCATCATTGTCATGGGACTGGGTTGTCGCCCCCGACGACATATAATCGGTGTAATCGTCGATGTGGCCTCGCATGAATTTGTCATTGCGACGCTTGGCGGGCGGGTTGAGCATTCTGCCTGTCCGCCCACTGGTAATCCTGAGGCGACTCATAATTTTCGTTGTCAGCAGCTCCTTCATGCTGGGCATGGTTATATTGCGCTGCCGTGTTTGCACACTTCGCAGGAAGTTATCCATTTTGTCCAGCGAGTTCCAGGTGTCGACTTCGAGGTCCTCGAGCGACGATGATAATGACGGCGACGACTCCAGGCTGGACTGGGCATTTTCATCGAAAAGGAATGGCAGGCAGATACGACGAATATTTGACTTTTTGGTCAAATCAGCAGGTACGGAGAGTTTCATGAGCACAAGGTCGTGCAGGAAGTTGTGGTAGCTCTTGTGGAGGACGATTTTTTCAACTGGAATGCGTTGCTCGTAGCCAGACTCGATGGCACGATTGTATTCGCCAAGGACGACGGTCCACAGCGGTGGCAATGGCAAATTAAAGAGATCGCTGCGAGAGTTGCAAAATGAAACATTATTATTTACTCGCCAGGCATCAGGATTGATGGCTATTGTGGGTATGGAGGGAGGGGGCTTACTTGTGTACACAGTGTGCGGCCGATAGGATCCAATACTGATGAATTAGAACGCCACCGCACCAGTGTCCGAGGAAGCCCATCGAAGGGTGCAGCAGTTCAAGGGAGGCTTGCCATGGAAATTGGCCCTCCTTGGTGGGTGTGCCGGCGATGATTTTCGGAATTCGATCGCTGGAGAAGAATTGACTGCCCCGGGGGTTGCTGTTGCTGGAGCGTGGCTGTCGACGCACCGGTCGGGCACCGCAATCTGAAACGATATTGTCTTTGCAGACATTAGTTTGTTTGAATGGCAGTAGGTATATAAATTGGGACAGTTTGTTTGTTCCTAACTGAATAGAATGAAGGGCAATGATGCAAGGATGCTGCCGCGTTGATGGATGGGTTTGCGTCGTGTTGTGCGATGATGAAATACTGCACTAGAAACAGAATAGGTTCTAATTGAGCAGTCAGTTTGGGGAGTACGGATGATCGTATGGGAGAGAGAGCCTTAAAATGACAGTACGAACTGCCTAAAAATATCGCGTTATTTTGACAAAAGCGCGGTGAATGACTGAAGGGTCGTGCGAAAGATTATGGGGGACCCAACTGAAGTCATTTCATGGTACAACGTGAGCACAAAGCTGTTGAAAGCGAAGAAAATGTCGATAGTCCAAGAAGGACTACCACAGGACCATGATTGGCATTGGGTGCTTTGCCACAAATGGTTACATATGTTTGAGGGTTGGGACCCTTCGAAATGAACGGTTCGTCAACAACATCGAATGTAGGCGATCAGATAGAATTTTATTTGCCTTATATTTCGTACAAGGAAAGCATCAGGATAATTAGTGTCGACTTCGTCGGAAATATTAATTTCATCTGAATTTACTCCGAAAACTAGAAATATATGCGTCATCGTTCTAGGTGCCTATTTTCAAATGAAAAGAAATGTTCACAGATATTTTCCCTATCAAAAAATGTGCGCCTAGAAATATGCAGAATAAATTCGTACTTTTTGATACGAAATCTACGATAGTTCTGCTAAAGGCGGTTTTCCACTTCTCGTTTTAAAATCGACAAATGACGTATTTTTACGTAAAGAAATCGGAATGGAAATTGTCATTAAATTGACTATCAGCGATTGTCAATGACTGGCAATGAATTTACATGACAAGTGGAAATAGCTGAGTTGTCAATTAAAATATCAAACTGACGGTTATAATTGATTGACATCACGTTCAAATGTTTGTCAATCAAAAGACACGTTGGACACGAGTAGGCATCGTTTTTAAATAAACAATTTTAATTGGAAAAAGAATTAATTCTGCATCAACACCAGGAACGGCTGATAAAGATGATAAAGAGGAAGGCCCTTTGGTCATCTTTGATCGAGAAACAAATTTTGGACTCAACAATCGGTTTCTTTTTTTTCTTATTTCTTCTTCTTCTGCCTGTAGCTCCAACTTGGATCAAAATAGCACCACAAAAGAAGCCAACTCGATTCGTTTCCTTTCTAACATTGTTGAACTAAATAAAGGACAATTTTGTTTATTTTTCTTGACAATTCAATAGAAAATTATTTCCACGTTGATTAATTGATGCTAAAATCGCGATCCTTAATTTTTTTAGCATACCGAATTCAACATATATCGTGTAATAGGGCATCACACGCCAGACGAACATTATGCATATTTGCTAAGAATTGTCAGCATACGCATGTTCATTCAACATATCGTCTAAGTTCAAGCCTTACAACAATTTCATAAATCGTCGCTTATACTTTTCCCCCTTGAAAGGGTCTTACATTTTTCTTTTATCTGCTAGTGATTGAAAATATGATGCATACTACCATAGACACATTATTATAATATGTGTCTATGCTACTACCCACCAATTTACTCCGTTCCGTTGGAATAAATCTTATCCATTTTAACTTTGAGGTCATTGGAGAACTTTTTTAAACTAAAACTGAGCATTTGATGAAAAAAACTGCACATATACGGAATTTTGTCTAGGAGCTGGTGCTGTACGAAAGAACGAAAACAGCTGCTGAGTATACGATGGAAAGAGGAGGTTAGAATATTGTCTTCAACTGCTCAGATAAAAAGAGAAAGATCCCACAGCAATATTTGGATGTTTTAACAAAATGTATAAAGACAACGTACCAGAGCAACAAATCTCGAACAGAAGCTTGTAGAAAACAACGCACAGACCTTGTTAATTGTAGTTTTTGAGAATATGTAGGCAAAGAGAAAAAAAAACACTTCAGAAGTTTCTGAAATGGTGCAGACTATCCAAATTTCTGAGCTATTAAAACCAAAGAACCTGACAAAAAGGAAGTATGCAAAGCTGTATCTAAACACAAGTTTAAAAAGGCTGCTCAACCAAATGGCTAACCGGCCGAACCTTTTAAAACAGCAGTAGATGATGATGAGAACATAATACGCCTACACTCTGTTTCACCATGCAAACTGTCATTATTCTTTTTAAACATATCTTTATTAATAAAGCGTCAAATAAAGAGTCAAGGCTCAATGAATTACTTCGATTAGTTCAGTTTTGTTGAAAACTGCTTTCCCGACTCATAAACATTTCGGACCAGCCATCCCCAAACATTTTCTTTACTGTTAAGGTCGAGTCTAAAAATTTGCATGCTAACCCTATTATTAACGGTACTTCCCATATAACGGTTTTAAACAAGTTTGATTTTTAAAAAAACGGCTCTAACGATTTCAACCAAAATTGATATTTGGGCTTATGTAGGTGCGGTTAACATGGCTGCATACCCAGTTTTTCGCAGAAAAATCGAATAACGGTAATTTTGAAAATTGGTCATATCTCAAAAACGGTTAAAACTATTTCGACAAAAATTCATATCTAAGGTAATACGGTCATTCCCAACATGATGGCAAACTCAGTTTTTTCCTAAATTATCGTTCAACGGACTTTTTTCGAAAAATGTCGTTTTTTAAGACTTTATTTAATTATGGCTTACTTGAAAACGGCTTTAACGATTTTAACCAAAATGTATACTTGCTCTACGCTACATGGGGTAAACATGGCTGCATACCCAGTTTTTGGCTAAAAAGTCGAATAACGGTACTTATGAAAAGTGGCCTTATCTCGAAAACGGTCAATACGATTCGAACAAAAACTAATTTTTAAGGTAATATGGTCATTCCTAACATGATAGCAAACTTAGTTTTTCTCTAAATTGTCTATAATAGATTTTTGAAAAAAGGCATATTTTGAGAATTTGGTTTTCTTTTGTTTTACCTACATGAAAACGGCTGAAGCGATTTTGACCAAAATGCATACTTGGAGTAAAATTGACGTTTTCAACATCATTGCGTCCTTCATTTTCGATTCTAACCACCGGAAACGCTGATTTTGAAAACTGTTCATATCTCGAAAACGCGATTTTTGATTTGGATAAAACTGTAAAAACCAAGTAATACTAACATCCTCAACAATACCCTATACTCAGTTTTTAGCTAAATAGTTGAGCAAGATTATTTTTTGAACTCAAAATTTCCATATTTGTTACTATTTTGTACGCATTATTTTCCAAAATCAGCTTTAAAGATTTTGACTAAAATGCTTATTTACGATAACATAAGTTTTGTTAATAAAACCCCGTACTTAGTTTTTCTTAGTGAAATGCAAATAATGCCGTTTTATAAACATTACCGCACTACCAGTTAAAATGTAATCACAACTACTCGAAACTCCTTTTTAGCAAATATTTCCAACTACTTTTTTTCAACCATATGAATCATGAACCTTAAAATAATTCTAACCAATTGGAGTCTACACTATCAGAAACCCGCACTTCATTTACCCCCAAACGCGTCCATCGATAAATTAAAAAACAAACCTCTGAATTCTTACATTGTAAATCTATGTCAAGATATCGGTCAATCGCAAACCCTACATCGAGTCACCACCTACCAACTTCACAAATTTGAAAAATCTTGCCTATAAAGACCAATAAAATAAAAATAAACCAACCAAACTGATGATATGAACGAGAAAGTTTCGTGCGATCCAGTCGTGCACTTTATTTTCTTTGATAACTTGGTTTTGAAAACGTGCTGGGCATTGAAAAAAGTTTTATTTTTTCTATAAAACTAACTTTTGTACTTGCAACTAAAAATGAAAAAAAAATCCTGGCTTTATTAACTCACTCCTGGCTTGGCCAACTCACAAGCGTAACATTTTTAAACTCGATCCACGATTTTACCACACGGGCAGTATGAGTAGCAGTAGAAGCATTATCGTGATGAAAAATCCACGACAGAGGCCCAAGAAGATCGTCCAATGGCGGAAACATTTATATTTGATGTTAATATTTGAAGCTCCCAGGTTCAATAATAATTATGATATGCTCCCCCAAACCATAATACCATTTCATAGCATTTCTTTACGTTGAGGGGTAAGGGGTGTTTTTTTTTATTTAGTTTAAGATGTTTGATGTGTTCTGCTTTGGAAATGACCCACCAAACAGTTGTTTTACTTCTTTGAACTCCTGATTTTTCTTTAATTTTGGCAAAGAAATCATGCGAGTTCGTAACGTTGCGCAGAATAGCCCACTTATCTGCAGCAGAAAGTACACTTTGCGTAGAACCTTTCATAATTTTCCATACTTGAGTCCATTTTGAATGAAATTGTAAATCATTTTTCTGCTTCTGCCGATTTTTCTTTTGCTATATCACTCACAGAAAGGCCACAATCTCTATAGGCTTTTATTTCTATCTGCTATGGCCCCCAATGACCAAACGCCAAATATTTTAGCGCTACAAGGTAAAAGCGCTGATCTTTAGGTCACTTAAAAGATAAACTAGTCATTAGCCTCTGGTCAGTCAGTCGGGCTACTTTTAGATGTGAAGAAAAAATTTAAAATTAAATAAAGCACAATCATGGTAATGACTTTGCTAAAAATAGACAGTTTTGTTTACTCTTTAAGAATAAATAATTTAACATGCTCTCTCAAGGCTGCTAAGTAAAATTGGAGGCACGAGACAGAATAAGAAACTTCTTCTTAAAGGAGCTGCCCGTAGAGTTCTTATAAATAAAGTTTCGCGTGTTCGTTTCGAACTGTGGCATCTTTTTCAATGCCATACTTATCAATAAACCTGCTAAACAAATTTTAAGCAAGCTTGTAGGACATCGACATAGTTAGATAGACGGCGAAAAAAGTTAAAAGAAATCACGTCAGTAACAAAGAAACATAAAAGTTCATAGATAAACGGACGCATCGTCTCAAACCAGTCCACGAATTGATCCTTCAACAAGCGATAGGCACTTCAAACTCTAAAACACACAAAAGCAGTCAAAAATAAATAGTTGTACTCACCACCGTTTGAATATTTATCCTGATTGGAGAACTTTCGCTTCGCCATCATGGACAGGTGTTGAAAGGATTGTAAGCCAGTCGTTGTATATATGCACGCAAATATAGTTAGTGGCAGAAAGTACGAGCAAATCATTTTCGTACATAGCCGTCGTTTATAATGAGCATTGTTTTTATTTATTTTTTTGTTGTATTTTTATTTAAACTGTTTTCGTTGTTGGCGGTCTTTTGTTAACTGGAGTACACTTTTGAAAAACGGAATAAATAAATAAAACAACTGCGCGCACGTCGCGTTGGTTCTATTGTCTTGTTAAGTTTCTTCCTATTAAGCTTATTACACGAATCTTCTATTGTAATCGCAAGCACTTTATCTGTTAGTTGGCGTTTTCGAGTCTTGTTTTATTTTTTTGTCATTTAATTGTGAGCTACCTGTATAGAGTCATTTTACTTTCCTTCGTTTTGTCTGATGAGTGGAAAGTGAATTGTTTTATTGTTTCTTCTTAGGTTTTATAGCCGCGCATTGTTCTATGGGAATTCAAAAACAAACGACACGTTGGGCCGCAGTGTAACGAGTAAATTGCTTATGCACTTTTTTTTCCTTAATTGTCACGTTTTCTGCGGTATTTAGGGAGATGAACGCAGTGTGGGACTTTCAGAGATATAATGGGACTTGTAAATTAGGGGATAAATGCTAATATTCTGACACTCTTTATTACATGATGATGGTTTCACTTTCAGCCCGGTTATTTTTTATACTATTTATAGTTTGGGTGCAACTGTGGGAAAGTAGTACTTCACGCAACGTGCAAGTTGTAACTTTTGTTTGTGGCACAACATGTGAAACAATGTCAAATATCCTCATCCGAAGACGGAAGGGCTAAAAAATGTCACATAAATGACAGGAAGATGAAAAAAAGTCCAGTCTAGCCCAAAATTACACTCATCCATCTATTGAAGCCTACCGGGACGGATTCAATATGCAATGCAGTGTAGGATCTATAGGATCTACTCAGTGGAAGTAAATATTTCTCCGTTCATCAAGTTTTTTGTTTTATACGTCGATGACCTATTGATTTTGTACTTGAATTACTTGAATTTTGAATGAGCAGACCGCACTGTCTGAAAGTTACAAAAATAAAACAAAAGGGATTGCTTTTTTAAGCACGACCTATGTGGGCAGAACGTATGCGTTTTGAGCAATATACATTATTTTGTGTGTCCTTATTCGTTTTCGTTGTTAAAAGAAGACGAACAAAGGCATAAATAAAATAAAAACCCAACGAAGATTAACTTAGTCGAACAAAAAGACGAACGCGTTCTAAAAATTAGCTTATTTGAATATAACTACCTAGATTCCAGAGAACGGCTTAAAGAACGATGTACGTATATATAGTCTTGGATAACTGGACCTTTCTTAGAGAATCCGGATAATATCTGCCATACAGTAGACGCTCAGTATAGTGAACCTCTGTATAGTAAACTTTCCAATATAGTGAACCAATAATTTTTTTTTAAAGATTGATACAATTTAATTTTCTTGTTACCTATTTTAGTGCTTTTAAATGAAAATTTTAATGTTTTTTTTAGTTTAAACTGTTGAATAAATTAAAAAAACGAAAAAAATTATTTATACCAAGTGAAGCTTTGGTTAACATTTAAGAACTCCCGTTCACTTTATCGAGCGTCTACTGTATACCTCTTGAATAACAATAAAAACATCTTCCAATAAATTGTTAAAAAAAACCTGTAACATTTTCTATACTTTTTTACATATTGGAGGCCAAGAACTTGGTCTCCATTGCAAGACATTCGGAACCAGCGAGGTATCTGTAGAAACGGATAAACTTTTGTCGGAGAGCAAAATTACATTCGGGGCATCCGTCTTCGGAAAAGCAAACACTTCACTCCAAATCGTAAACAAATTTCGCGACTGATTGTTGCCGGAGGATATCGGAAAACAAATCTTATAAAGCTGTCAAAAATGTCACTTTAAGACTAACTTGATCGCAGTCTGCAACGCAAAACGCTGGAGTGTGTAACATTGTATCGGGACAATGCTCCGAACAGCTGTCCTGGAACATGCACAAACTATGGAAATTTTTGACCTCAGTTGGAATGTCGTTTTCATAGATTTCTGCTAGAAAATATGTTCCAAATTAGCACAGGCGATACTGTCCTACAGCGGATTGACAAAGAAACACATGACGCCTTCAAGTGTAAATTACCAAAGCAAAGTAAACAAAAAAAAAACGAGATTTCCCCGAAAAAAAGTTCGATTCCACAGTAATATGTTAACAAAAAAGCGACATCTTGTGCGAAGAGATTCATTTCCATAGCAACAGCAAGATCAAAGCGCGTCATGTAATGTATTCAATTTAAAGTTGTAAATCTACAAAGAGTGATTTCAAGTTAATTCTGAAATGTCTATTATTTTGAAAAAGAAAATAGAGACAAACTTTTCAATATTTGGGTTTAAATTGAACCCCGCACTTGATCAGATACTTGAGAAAACTAACTGTAGGTGGTCTTGGCACAGCTAATGTTACAAATAATTTGTCTTTTTTAACATAATTCTCATGAGTACGTTTTAAGTTTTTAGAGTTTAAATTTTGTTAATTTTGAAGTATTAAACTTTAAACCTGTAAGATATTTTATTGAATCGTTAAAGAATTCAAGCTCTTCCGATTTGCTTTCTTCACAGAGCCCTTTTAAAGTTGCCGCACAAACCTTGATTTTGTATTAAAATAAGCAAACATTTTATTTAATTTTCTTATAAACACTACAGTTGCCTTTACATCCCTTGAATTCTTTCAACCCCTTATTCAAGAGGAAAAAAGGCAGTAAGCTGCACTTTCACTAAATGAAAAATTTCCCAATGACAGTCAGCTATCAGATTAGGCGTATGTAGTTTACTTTGTTTTCCACTGTAGCGCGTCTGCATTTTTAGAACATCTGTGAAGTTGGCTTCTAGCAGTCCATATAAGGGGCCAGTTATAGCGATACGTAAAAAAGTTGAAACAGTATGAAAATTTGTTTTTTTTTTCTAGGCGGTTATAGCAAACAGAAAAAAGTCTTTCAGAAAAACTGATTGTCACTTTGTTGTTAGTACAAACAAATCAAGCACCCCTGTTTAGATTCCATCAGAAAAAAAAAATCCTTACAGATGGAAGGAAATGACACTTATAAGTGGAACGAGTTGTTTTTTTTGTGTGGAATTAACTGAGATGTTGATCCAGACTTTTTCGTCCGAAAATGAGTTAATTCTTTTTCTAGAAAATTAAGACATAGTTCACTTTTTTTTGGATAAACTAACTCATAAGCAACAGTTTAAGATTGAGTTCAATCATTAACTTTAGTGGTCAAAAAAGCAAAAAAAACATGTTTTCGGTTGCATTTTAAGTATCGTTATAACTGAGGCCTAATAATATTATATTACGAGTTCACGAAGCTACTCTATACAGGGTGAGTCATTTAAAACCTCGGCATTTGGCGAACCAATAACTTGTTGGTGTCTTTTCGGATAGTTTGAAGAAATCCCGCGTTTGAAGCTTCAGCCTAAGCAAACTCCTGCCATGATACAGTATATATCCTTGGAATACTGAGTTTCAAGATGAACATGGCTGTAATCAACGATGATTTTTCGCAAAAAAAAAACTATCATCAGCGAAAAAGTTCATTTTTCATTATACAGAAAAAAAAAATATCAGCTCTCAGGCAATGAACACCATCAATTATGTACTTCAAGAAGCACCTATCCGGTAGTTTAAGTTATTTCAACAAGCCAGGGCCATGAAGGACAATATACGACAAGAAATGATAGCTTTTCAAACCGAAACACTTCGACTAGTGATCGCTCTGCCAGCGATTGCATATTCAAAAAGCTCTCAGAGCAAATTTGTAAGGTTTAAAATAAACAAAAATTACTTCGTAGTTAGCGAATTTTTTACTTGGTTGGAGAGATGAAAGACTCTTAGCCACATGTTCTGGCAATCGTCTAAATTTCTTTAAATCTATCAACATATATATATATCCAAACCACAAATTAAAAAACAACCACGCAGGCAGGCGGTTTGAAATATAATCAACTTTGTTAGGTTTTTATAAACTCCAGACAATTTTAAATATTATCGATAGGTATACCTTAGGACCTTTAGACAAATTATTGCTAAGCTTCACTAGGAGAATCTGTGTATGAGTTTAACCTGAACTTTAAAAAATATTAATTGTAATGCGCATTTTATAAGAATATAAACTTTGTTTTCCGTAAATGGTTATGGAGAATAATATGCAAGGCTTAATTGAAGAACAAACAGCTTTTGAAGAAATTTAAGACCTAGGTACATCATAAATATCTGACTTCAAATCTCACGGCTGTTATTTTAAAACCCATCTTTGCATATAGTTCGTTGTAGTGAGTTAAAGCTCTGAAGAATGACACAAGGCTTATATTCTGCAAGCAGTATGAACTTCAAAGTGTGAACATAAAGCACTAAACATGATCTCGACACCCATCACTACCCTAACTAAACACATCCCTATGAAAAACGTTTTTTCTCTGCAATTGTTTATAAAACTGCTAACTTCATAATGCGCCTTGCTAATAATCATTTTTAACCTTCACCTTGTACATTTTCCAGGTCACTATAGGCGATCCAAAAATTTGTAGCCTTGACGCTAAAAATGATTACTACAATCGCGGAATGTGTAGTCACTTGTCTAATTAATCAATTTCAGTTGAATCACTTGAAACAATAACCAGACTTGCTAACAGTCACAGTCGAAAGATTGCCTCCTTTGGTTATCCTTTCAGGGGCGCACACAAACCACCTCGTTACACACTTATGTCGCACTAACTAATTCGCTTGCTGAGATTTCCCACACACAATGCGCGTAAACGGCAATAGAAATGGAAACTCTTTAATCGTAACGGAAAACAAAAGCAAAAGTTTCATTCACCTTCTCGCGAGAGATGCGTTCATTAATCGCACACCCTTGTGGTGTTACAAGACGACGACGACGACGACGACGACTCCGGTGTCGTTTATCTAACCGATAAATTTTGCAACAAAAAATCACATGCACACGCGAGCTAAGTTGAGTACGAGGATGCTGATGATGCACACGAGATCGTCGTCATCCAATAACTGCAACTAACATCTGGAAGCGGATAGTCGGTCGAGTCGAGAGTTCCGTCCAGCTTCGCGCGATTTACGTGCCAGACTGACGACAGCTGGAGCTGGCTAAGAGGAGCGAATTTTCCACTATTGCTGCCATGCTATCGCCGCGTGGAGAATGGGGATCCATGGTGGTGGTAACGGGAAAAAGAAATGGAAATGCTTTCGATTTCTATGGCATCTCATTGTAGTTGTTCGTTTGTATCTCTCTTGTCATCCATTCGCTTTTAAAGGTTGTTTGCCCAAGAAGTCGATGCTCATGTTGCTCATGATGATGATGGTGATGTCGAAGATATACCAATGATGATGATGATGATGGTAAGTGTTATGCATCAAACTAGAAGTGCATGGGTTACTCCAACGACGACGTGGGCATGGGGACATGTGTGTATGTAAGACCTGCAGCGGGGGTTTTTCAATTGCTATTTTGTAATTGGTTATAATCGCGTGCATTCGAATTGGAGAAAAAAAGACTCGAAGAAAGACGTACCACGGAGTATTGTGTTTTAATTTGCTGAACAGATTTTGGTGAAGCGATAGGTAGACGACACCATCGCACTCACGGTACATGCCTTCATTCTGATGGTGTTATATGCTGCTTTGCCATTATATAAGGTGATACACTCGAATGATAATAATTTATGCTGCGATTGGAATTTGGAGAGGGCTGTAGATTGTCTGTTCCGGCGTTTAGCTATTGTGTTGGGGAAATCACGGCCATATTTATGGTTGCGCATACGGGTGGCTGTGAAAAATTAACTGAACGTGTTTGTTTATGAGACAGACAAACATTAGTTTAAATTAATGGCTGTGCGAGATTTTATTTTATTTAAAACAATTAAGAGAAATGCCTGACATAGCTAATGGGGTATTTGTCTTGCGTTTGACAGATGGCATCTCAAAGGAAAGTGCAAGAGAATTCGACGGAATTACAAGTGCTTTCCAATGAAAGGGAAAGCATTTGGTGGAGAAGGACATTCAAGCATTTGATGATTCGACTCGCTTGTCAAATCACCTATCCTTCTTGAAAAGTCGAAGATCCTTCTTTTAATTTGTTGTTTATATGTGACAAGGCCTCCTTTAATCATAAGTTCAAATACCATTGAATCAGACCTTTTGACTTTACTTTTTAATTCATTTTTATTAAATTCATAATATAAGCTTAAATCTAGACAAAAACGACTAAATCTAATTAAAAAACTAACAGTGGTCTTAATTCTAGCTTACTGGCTCCAAGCGAGCACTCTAAACTTAACATTATGCTTAAAACTATTGCCTTTCGGCCTTAAATCTATCGATATTTAATTTTGTTTGTTTTTTATTTTTCCAGAAACTTTGAAAAACTGGAATTCTTGTATAAATAACATTGAATCAGACCACTGCGGAACTTGTGTTCATCATTATCCATGGTAGATAATAATTTACACTCAAGCGAACATTTTCTGTAAAATTGTCCTTATCCCACCAATCATCAATGAACACTGGACAATAATAAATTTTTTTTTGATAGGTCTATTAGTATCTATTTCAAATAAATTCAGCAAACACCGATTTACTGTCTAGAGAACTTACCAGTTACCACAACGATAACGTGTCGTAGGTACATGATCGTTAATATAAAAGGCAAACACTATCACATCAATATTTTTAATAAATGGAAGAATAATGTAAAAAGTGTTAACGACTTCGCAAACAATGATTTTTTTCTATTAAACTCTGCTAATCGGTTAATTATTCAATTAACACCATTATTTTTAATAACCAATTGCTTCTATGAAAGAATATTAATTTTTCTTGTTTCCAGGTTCCCAAAATAGCAAATTCTTTGACTTGAATAAAAAGCGCATGACTGGGTCGCATGAAACTTTCTCATTTTCATTTATATTGGCTTAAACATATAAATTTTATGTAGATAACAAATAACAAAAGTTCTGGTAACAATATTTTTGAGTACATGTTCTTGTGTTTGACTGGAATAGATCGGTGATGATGGTTTTCGTAACTATGGTTGGAAATATGGTTCATAACATACCGAAATCTTTACACAGTTCATATATAATGTACGTACAAATTCTAGGGTCTCTTTTTTATGTTCATTGCCATTTATAACCATGCCATCGAAAATGTGTGGGGGTGCAAATAAAGTGTTTTAAACATTAAGAGCGTTTTTTTGAGATTCTACCTCAGCAAAGTAAAACAGACGAATGCGCAAAACAACGCTTTCAGTCACTTTTGTGCTTGAAAAGTATAAAATGCTGTAAAAGATTGTGTGGCTCGACTTTTAGTTTGCAGTTTACCTGCAGTTTCTACTCACATCCCCAGAAAGGTTCGAACATTAGCTGCTGCTGTCAAGTCACTTGCACTTGATAAATATACCTAGCGTGCGTTTCGGAAATGTCAAATAAGACGTAGTTGTTTCAACGGCGTGCTGAAAAATCTACTTTACTTTGCTTTGGTGAGATTAAAGCTAAAAAAAACTCGCCTATTGTAAGATTTCATTAAACGGCTTGATTCGGATTTTTTTTAAAGAAAAATTAAGTCCGGGATTTTATTTAGAATGTATACTTATTATGTTATCCTTATTTCATTCTAAAGTTTTTCAAATTATGCAGACAAAATAGTAACAAATATTGCAATGTTTAGTCCATGAAATACTATTGCTCAACCTATTAAGCTAAAAACTGAGTAGAAGTAGAAGGTTTTTAAAGTTTCCTCAAATAAGGGTTTTCGAGACACGGACAGTTTATAAAAGCAGTGTTTTAGGTGATTTGAATGAAAATTTAAGGACGAAATCATTTTGAAAACATCTACTTTACTACAAGTATGCATTTTTAAGTAAAATAAAGGAAATAATATTTTAACATATTTTTTTTAATCTATTGTAAATTTAGAGTAGGTATATGCAGCGAAATGAAACGCACCCGTTTAAGATCAAATATTTTGTTAAAATCTTTAAAGCCGTTTTCGAAAAATTGTATTTTAATCAATTTTGACATAATTAAGTCTACGAGAAAGTTAAAAATATCTTGCTCTTCTGCTAAACTTCGTAAGGTTGAAAGAAAAATTAATTAAAATGTCAGGAAACTTGGTTACAAGTAACTCTTAACTTTCATTTAATAATTGCCTGTTAACAAAAGGCTAACAACGACGCGAAAACTCACCACGGGACGGAGTTGAAGAGTTGTATGTTTGTCCTTATAAACAAAGTTAAACATCCGCACTTTACTGCCCATTCCTTTTATGCTGCGCCTACTATAACTCCTCCTTTTTGTACGTATAACATGTGAACTAAAATTAAAAATAAAACAGTAATGCGTTTTGTAAATTAATAAGGATTACCAAATGTTTATGTGTTTTTTTAACATTAAACAAATAGGATAATGGTAAGTTGAATTGCCTATTTCCTTATGGCATTATACAAATGAAGCATTATCGCACTGCAACCTGGAAGCATGGATAATAAATATTCGCATATATATATCAGTTATTGGTTAATTAAAAATAATGGTGTTAATTGAATAATTACCCGATAAGCAGAGTTTTATACAAAAAATTTATTTGTTTGAGAAGTCGTTAATCAGGTAATTTTTATATTATTATTTTTATTTATTTTGCTTTTAATATTTTCTTTCATAAAAGCCAATCCACATGCACCGAACCGCTGGGATTATCACAAACAGTTGTGGTTAGTTCTCTAAATAGTTATTTGGCGTTTGTTGATTTCGATTTTAATAATAAAACGTGAAGACTTAAGTAGAAAAATAAAATAAAATAGTAGATATTTAGTCTTCAGTGTTCAATGATATTCGTTAGGGAACAATGTGTTTCCATGTGTACTACCCCACATAACTCAAGAGAAGGGTGTAATTATAAGCGAACACCGAAAATTCGTTTTATTCCATGGGTTGATAGCTAATGAATGCACCCTTCTCTTGAGCTATCTGGCATAGTTGGATTCGATAGGTATATACGACTCTTACATTTTTCAAAATATTTATATCGGTAGGTTTAGCTTACTTTTAGGGTGGAAAAATTAACTTTGAATTTTTTGACACATTTAGAGAAGAGCGACAAATATTTTTTATATTTTTTTTAATAGCTAATCAATAGACACTTCTTTTGATATAATTCGAACGGGTTAATTTTTTATTAATTGTATCTATCATAATTTTTGGCTTTTCCTTGAAAAACAAAAGAGTTTAACTGCGAACTTGGATTTACAAAAAACGCTTAAATGGCGATTGTGGGCGAACGGCCTATCATATTGGAAAAAATTGCATTTCCCCAACGATATGTATGCGCAAAAATTCCTTTTAAATATACATGTGGCGGATCCAGCTTCACCGGTAAGCTTGGTCCGCCACAGAATCTACCACTTCCCGAAGAGCGAAAAAATCAAGATTAGAGCAATTAAATAGCGATTAAAATAACAATCAAATCCGATGGACATTATTTGGCGGAACTACAATGTGGCGGACCCAGCTTTACCCACGTCAGATCATTTCCCTTCCCTCTTTCATTCCCCCTTTCAAATCTTTCCCGGCTATTGCCGCCCAAGGGGAATTTCCTCAGGCATGGAAGTCCTCTTTCTTAATACATATACACGAAAAGGGATCAAAAAGCGAAGTAACTAATTAATGACCACAAACCTCATCGAATTCACATCTTCTGCACTTTCTGTCTAAGAATGCGCAAAAGAAGTCGTTATTACAAGCGATTTCAGTAAGGCTTTTGATAAGATTTCCAAAAAATAATACTTTCCAATTGTCTGCCCTCGACTTCAAATCCATTTTGAATATCTTCACACCCGGAAAACCGTTCTTCTAGGGTTGGCTTCAGGTTTGTTATCTCGCACCCTATATTGGCCAGCTCAGGTATTCCTCAAGGTTGTCACAAAGGTCCGCTTTCCTTTATTCAAACAATTAACGATCTTGAAACGATCTTAAACGTCAACCAGGTTCTGCGATAAAAAAAATGTCTTTAAAAATATACACAACCAGCTCACAAAACTGTTTAGGGCGACCAGCCACGATGACTGTCTGTACCTCTAGGAACCTTCAAAGATAAAGATATCAGAAAATGTGTTGAAAGTAGTACCTACCTTCCAACTGAGTTCTTTTCCTCAAGTGACAGAGAAAATGAGGTGCATCTCAAACTCCACCACATACAGCCCCTTCACAAATATTCCCAATCCATTGCATCAACTTTGACAGCAAACTCCAGCCCATAATGCGAAGAGTCTCACAAAACCTACCTATACCTTACATGCGTATTTCGGTTAATGCACTCCATCGAAAGTGCGTGCGGCCACTGTCACCGCATACCCTGACAGTGAAATATCTTGCCATACTCATTATACGATATTCAATTTCGTTCCTAAGTGTGTTAAATACCAATACCCGTCGTGGACACAGCCACTCGAATTTAGGAAAAACTTCTTACAAAACGACACCCATTAATGTCCATTAACGCTACCAATGGCGGTCCCTGGAAAGCCCCAACATCTCCATCAGAGATAGTTTATCGGCATTTCTTTTATTCAACAAATTGTGCAGCTAAACTCCAACTCCGGCGATAGTAAAACTTAATTTGAATCTGCCTGCATCGATTAGTGAACTGTGGCTCACCGCAAGACAGCAAAAACCCGTATCGTCCATAACCACAATCTACATAAAAATCTACAAACCAAAAACGAAAAACGAAGAAAAAAAAATCATTTAGCTTTATTTCATTCAAGCAATAAATAAAAATACCAACAACCTCCATTGTTTCACACAGAAGATAGATACGAGTAATGTACTTCATCAACCGTGAAAAGTTACCCATTGAAAATTACGGCTTACAGCTTGGTTACATTCGTTTGAAAGTGAAATTACATTTTCTTTGGGTGCTGTTCCCTTTGTTGCTGCTTCTGTGGCGATGGCGCTGCTTCGGCTACTCTACTCGGGCCACTTGCACACAGTATCTATCTGGCTGCTGCTGATTATCTAAAGATACGACAAAGGTAGTTTACCTTCGTATCGATATCAGCTTACGGCGGCGCGGCTTGCGATTGCGATTGCCAGCTGGAAGTTCACTAACTTCTTCATAACTATACTCTGGCCAAAAGGAAAACTCTAATGAAAAATGGAAATGGAAATGGCAAAAATATTTTATCTGCTGCACTTACTTTACTTACGGCGAGAGACACTGATGAAGATGATTGCACTGGTGGTGGTGGAGGTGGCGTATTTGTTGTGGAAGTAAATCCGTAGTCCGTGATGCTATCACTTCTTCGTTTGTTGTAATTGCTGTTTTAATTTTCCGTATGCAACACCTACCGGTCGGTTACTCCGTGCGGGGATGTTGACGTTCAGTGTACAACACAGAGATACACGGTTTCAGCGGGAAAACAATTAATTCTTTTAGCTTTCACTGAGCACAGGAAATCAGCGTCGGATTTGGCGGATTCCCGATCGTAAGACCCTCCGTTTAACCTCCCAAATTGAACCCATTTGCTCAACTACGACGACGGCTCAACCATGGACGCGCGTCAAAGTTGAAGTGCAGGTTGCCCCATCGTACAGCAGTTGTTGTCGGATTAAGGAATTTTCTTTTCTTTCCTCGAGACTTTCGATTTCATCGAGGCGGCGGCGGCGATCGTCATTGCTGTGCAGAGCCATTGAAGGGGAAAGTGACTTTTTATTCCTCGCTGGGAATATATTTTGCATTAAGCGGACTCAATGACAATCGGAGTCGGATGTTGCAACAACAAACGGCTTTGGGTCAGGAGGGGTTACTGCTTTGAACTTGGTTGGGTGTACGACCCTAATCACTACCGCCTAAAGGACTGAGCTTGAGCTTTGAGATTTTAATTGGCGGTTCACGTTACAGCAATTGGAGACTTGATTCATGCCATCACGGTAAGTGGAACCGAGCATGATCACGTTGGATGGATGTTGAATCCAAATTAAGCGCATTGAATGTGTCATTGTTAGCCGCAAAAGGTTCGGATTACAATTTACAAAGCCAAATGGATAGATCCTCTACCTCTTTGACATAGACGAGTGTGCCGTATTAGAGAGTGATTATCCTCACCTCAGTTTGACCTCGTGTTATTTTGTAGTCTAATGTGCGGTTGTGTGGTAGTGTTCCCATAACAAGACGAGTTGAAAGAGTGGCATTTGTGGAATCTAGAGGGGTGGCCTTCATTTCTAAATTAGAGAAATCGCTTAAAAGAGTTTTTTTTTGTAAATAACTAGTACAAAAATGGAACAAAAACGAAGCAATTCCAATAACAGCTACATAATGTGATTGATTTAAGTAAAGCGAGGCACTTTCTTACAACTGAATAATATTGAAGAAACGTTCTCAAGTCTCGTGTCCACTTGAGAGTATTAAATTTTTTGGGGTTCGTCAAAAATTCCTAGGGTTCTACCTTTTTCAAGAAAATAAATCTATGACCGACTAAAATCCTACCTTGTTTGCATTAAACAAAAAACACTTAATGTAAATGGCACACATTTTTCATTTTCTCATCTGTCTGGCTTACCATAGCTTTCCATAGCTGTTCGTCGAGTATTGTGGTTCTACTTAATAAAATAAGTCAAGAATACGATGCAAACAACTCCTATTAAAATAGGTTAGTTTTAGGGCATTTAAATAGGTAATATGTCAATTCATTTCTCCCATGGATCCGCCCTTTTAGCATTCTATTTTTCTGAGACAAACGTTTTTTGCTTCCTACGTTGGTAAATATTTGTTCTCATTTGTAAATGTCAGAAACATACTTTTTTTTAGTTCAGATGTAGCTGACAGATGTCACAATAAATATTTGTGTGTTTTCGATGAGTTTCGATATTTTCCCTTTGTTGTACTTTATAAGGTTTTGTTTCGATGAAGTTCAAATTTAGAAGCGGAGTGGAGCGGAATATAAATCAAAAATTGCTTGTCAATAAATTCACTATACTCTAAAACCCATTTAAAGACCCTAATAATTAACAACTGTAGATCAATACTCAACCATTCTGACGTCCGTAGTTGAGTTACCTATTGCGTGCCCTCAGATGGCGCCACTGTTCATACATTCCGAAAGGATATGAATGTTCCTTGAGAAATCCTTCGAATGCTTTCATCAATTGGAGCCTGGCTGGCTATTTTTCATAACCTAACAGAGAGTGCGGGCTTGTTTAAAAGAAACATAATGCCAATTTGCAACTCTGAAAATGTTTAAAAATTTATAGAGAGGTATGAGTCCGAAATAATTCTTTAGAATACATACCTTCTTAAATAATATTGCTTTCCTTAATTTTGGATCATTTTTAAAAATTGTCGTACCAACGGATTGTATTATATACTCCACTACTTGATAATCGACAAACATTTCTGATTTGTTTAGACTCTTCGATATGCAGCTCTCTTGTGAGATTATATCCCGCATTAATTTTTTTGTGTTTTTACATTATTTCGCATTTTGACAGCAACATCAATAACAACTGCTGCTGCAACTTATTGCGTATATGACATCATGATGTTTGCTGTCAGCCAAAAACTAAAGTTAAGGGGACACGGGTATGAGAGTACTATACTACCCGCAAATTTACTCCCGCAAATTTACTCTTAGAAGTCTTGCAAACAACTCTCGATAGTAATATCTCAAACATTTCACTCTCAAATGGAAAGCTACTTGAGAGCAACTCTCCAGAGTCTACTAGCGAAAGAACTCTCAAATGGACAGGCACCTTATACCGCAAAGCCAATTATTGCCTCCGAGCCTTATTCATAAAGACTTGTAGTCATAAATAAATAAAAAGTTGGTCTTATGGGTGTCAGGGGCCTAGCTCTTACAACTAACTGACTTACTTATACGGTGGGTGGCGCTACAGTCCGGGGTGGGCCTGTGCCACAACCAATACGACTCTCCAGTTACCGCGATCTTTGGCTAACTGACTTCAGTTGCAGACTCAAAGTTGGTTGAAGTCGCGTTCCACTTGCGCACGCCACCTTAGGCGAGGTCTTCCTCTATTGCGTTGTCCTTTCGGGTTGGAATTGAAGACTCTTCGGCCACCTTATACAACTGATTCGCACTTTTCTCACCAGGTCGATGTTGCTGTACAGCTCGTAGATATCGTTGGTAAATCTCCTCCTCCAAAGCCCGTCAACGCGTTCTAAGCGACCAAGGAGATCTTCATCCGCCTTTGTTAAAGTCCATGATTCTGTACCATAAAGCGGGACTGGGGTGGTGAGGGTCTTATATAGAGTCTCATTAGTGTCTCTCGACAAGGCCTTACTTATCAGTTACCCTCTTAGGCCTAAGTAACAGCGATTGACAAGTGTAATTCTTTGCTTGATTTCTGAGATGAAGGCATTTTCATAGTTAATAGCGGACCCGATGTAGATAAAGTATTTCTACTTGTTATATCTGACTATCGTGACGTTCTGTCCAACTTGCGATTCAGAGAGTCATTTTTCGTTGACAGTATATAGTTCGTTTTGTCCTAACTTACAGACAGACCTATTTTCACCGTCTTCGTTTCAATACTTGCAAACGCTTTACTAACAGCTGGCATCTTCCGATAACGTCAATATCGCCAGCAAGCAGTTGACCTTTGAAAAATTGTACCTAAATTTTCTCATGAATAATGTTGAAAAAGTCACATGACAGCGAATGTTTTTGTCTAAATTCTTTTTTGTTCCTGATCTGGAGCAGCGAGTGTACTTCATCGTCATTCTGCACAATCTGACAATTGATGCCAAAACAAGACATAACTCTCTGTAGCTCGTCTCTATAAATATTGTCAAATGTGGGTTTAAAATCGAGGGTATTTTCTTAGGATCTGCCGTATGGGATTAAAACTGCACAAATGGTTTCAGGCGTTCAAACAGTACGACAAACAGGATATTGTAAGTGACGTTAAGCAGACTGATATCTCTATAGATGGCGCCCCTTAGAGGGTCACCTTTCTTCAGAATCATAACTATTTATTTTTATTTTTTTGCAACGTATGAAAGGAAGCTAAAATTTTTTGGCAGCCGAATTATGAAGATTTCCAGGACAGAAATGCTCTGTAATGTTTGTAAGAAGCTCACGAGAGGTTTGGCATTGAAATAGCCTTAAGATGTAAATCTTTCCGGTGATCGAACCTGAGTCTCCTCGCTTCGAAGTCCAACACACTTGGAATATTGCAATTCAATTACTGCACGAGTATTTTCTGATCGTGTAACTCCCCGTTTGGTGACCAAAATTAACCAGATCGTGCGCTTTAACGCGCCGCCGAACTTGTTTCTTTTGGGGTTTTTTGCTGCCTAAGTTTAATGTCAACACGAGCAGATTGACCATTGTATCAATTTTATGTAAAACTAGCTCACCCGTGCTCGCCTTTCCTTACCTGCCTGCCACTTTTAATAAAAAAAGTATCGAACTGCATCGAACAGTTTTTTATAAATATTATCCTTCCCTTGGACCTTTCTGAAATAAAGCAAAGGACAATAAAAAGTCTACACAAAAAAGATTTACGCAAAGTTCTGTCATTTCCCTCTTACCCACCTCAAATGTCGACGTAAAGGAAGCAACGCGAATGAAACAACTTGACACACGAATCCCACCAGCCCATTTCCAAACGTTTCCCAATGAACAACACCTCAAAATGTGTTCAACCTGAATGTGTGCGCTGAAAAAAGAGATGACTGCCCATTGAAGCGCAACGATACTCACTGCTGCATCACTACTGGCAGTGAAAGAAAATTGTGGGCGATGTTTTGAATAATTATTTTGAACATTGCTTCAGAACAACGCAGGAGGATGTGTTACATTTTAAGTGAATTAGGGGAAAATTTACAAAATTCATCAATTTTTTATTTTTCAATCCGATAAGCCAATTCTGAGCTAGGTCTATATAATTGGAGTTTTCCTTAGAGATAGTTTTTTGACTAGTTTGTAAGAACTACGTTATACTCCGGGATAAAAAGTATCCTAAGTCCCATCCAAGAACATAAGCAATCACTCTATCAAGCTTTATCAAAATCCGTCCAGTAGTTTCCGCGTGAATCGAGGTCAAGCACTTTTAATTCTACGCAGTTTAAATTTTATGTAGAGAAGAGATAGTAACAAACAATATATCCACTGACAAACCCAGTGAATAAGGTATACAGCATCCCCAATTTAAAATGAAACCGGCACTCTTCATGTTTACCAAATGCCATATCTCTTGAATGGCTCACCAACTAACCAACTTGCGTTTGCAAAAGGTCAGAACCGATTATGCACAGGTACGAGTAACCATATTCAACAGCAAAGAGTAACATTGTTATTTCCGCTATAACAGTTTTCCTTTTGAAAACGAACAATTACTTTTGTTAACAATGACACACAAAAGACCTGAAAGGCCTTCTACGCACACCCCATACGTGTAAAGTTGGCCAACATTCAAAATCCAATTATATAATGTTGTCATCCAATGGGCGAATGACACAAAGTGATTGAAACGAAAATGACAACGACAACACAAGAGATTCCATTGAACTAAATTTCTTTTGAGATTATCCACTAGGTACTCGGAGTAATTGCCTTCGCTTCATTAAAGTTTGGACAGACGCGTGCAGCCACACATTAGAGCGCTGGAAGTTCCGGAAGTTGCAACCGGCCGGCGGTCTAGCCTGTTTTCCATATTTGTGTTGCTTTTTTAATTGCCCTTAATAGATTCATTATAGAGGCAAAAATTAAACGCGGCGTCCCTATTGAATGGCGCCTAATTATACATTCTCGAGGAGTGCAACTTACCTTTTGCAGGAAATCCTTGTTAATGGCTTTAAGTTTGGTATAGGCCAATCAATTTTAAGGCTGGCTGCTGGCGAATAATGGCAAAATGTATATTGCGTGACCACAATATGGCCGTTTCATGCTTTTACGAGGCCATCACCCGAGGGGTATTCATTTTGGCGCTGCCAAACGCGACAGACCACATTAACTAACCCTAATTACGGGCACGAGTTTAAAAACATGTGCGCGCTCGTTTAAAGTGAGAGAGAGTGTCCATACAGCCGATAGCCAATAGACTGAACATGGTGCAAAGTTTGGGAATTGAGGTGCGAATTAGTGAGGACGTGAAGAGGCCAATTGTTCGCCGCAAGGCCATATAAAATGTTCACAGGGATAATGCCATATGTCCTCGAGTGTTGCAGTGGCACAGGCGACCGAGCGGCATATTTGCCAACATTGTGCGGGGTTATGCAAAGCGCCGCTAGAAGCCTTGTATTTGAAGAGATAACATGAGATAGCTTTTACATATTCTTTTTTTTTTATATTTTTTTAGTGCAGCCACCGCACCGATGTAGATGTAGATGCAGGTGTTTAATTCAATTATAGCCTGGGCAGGATGTGCACTTTGGGTGGGCATGTTTTAATTTCACCGTACGTATCTACAGTACGACCAAACGGAATTGTTTATTTTTTGCAGGTTGGTGTCACGATACTTTTTGACGGAAGCGATATCATTTCGGTTTTAAGAAATTCCTTTAGCGATGACAGCTGTTCTTCTTTTTTGACGCAGGTTTGGCTACTAATTTTTGGTTAGATTTGGTTCAATTTAGCTAGTTCTCGACTGAAGCACTTGCACCCCAGAGTGTTTGTGTATACCTATGCGGCTTCAAGTTATTATCTACAGTAATTAGTAGTTATCTCGTTGCGCAAAATATAACTGACGTCAGTTTGATACGAATTGAAATCCCCTAGGCAACAGCTATGCATTATCACAAAATAACTTTCTTTTTATTGTCGTCATGGCTGGAAAGCTGCGTCTTTATACTGCCGATATCATACTCTGATCAGTACCTGCACTCGTGACGTTTGTTGTGACACAGTTTTTCAAGTCCCAATCGCAACAATTTATTTGTTTATAATCACTGCTCCGCTTGTCAAACTGTGATAGTATCAAATGAGTTAAAAAATGACGTAATTATGAGAACTTTCAAGGCCACGTTTATTTCGTTTACTTTGTAACGTCACTGATCGTAGTCTTATCTGGTTCGTTTTGGAAATTGCTATCAGATTTGATTTAGAACTATTTAAATGCGTAGAAAATTCTTTAAAATAATGGGAATGGCATTTGACAGACGTGTGCATTAAAGAAGCTTCTTCTGCTTTTATGGATGATCATATCAAAGGGAGAACAAATTCTTTTCAAATAGAAATGGGAACACTAATCGTCGCGTCGTTCGAAAATAATTTGTAATATTTGCAGATTTAATATTTTCTTTAAACTTGAGAAAAAAGACTACCAGCCTTCTTTATAAACTCAGCGTAGAATCTGCTTAAATTTACGCACCCTCTAAAATGTCCTAAGACAGAAAAACCGTGATTTGTAAACAAAAAGGGCGTTGCCTTGAGGCTGAGGTCGCGTAAAGCTTGTGTATTTTAGCAGGAAACACACAATTGATTTTGTATAGCGAACCTATATATTATAAATTAAACAAACAATAATAATTGATACCTTATCTGTGGAATCCCAGTTTTTAGATCGTTTTCGTTTATTTTTTTTGGCCATCATTTTCTATTTGAAATATATTTTTATTTGCAAAACAACTGTCAGCAGCTGCTTGCTTCATTAGTAAAAGTAATAGCTTCAGTGTTTTTTGTAATAGTTTATCGAAATTCTTACCTATTTAGAGCCGAACCGCTTTTAGTAAAGTTACCGCAGAGAAATGTTTATAAATTTCAATTTCAGGAAAGCCACGTAGAGCTGCGTACATTTTTACGCGAAATATAGCTAAACAACATTGTAGGGACGTCGTAGGGACTTCTAATAAATAGGTCTGTACCTACATAAATAATTATAACTTTAGAGACTTTTATTTTGCCTTTTAGTTGACATGAAACCTGGTGCGGGACAGATTTTTATAAAGCTTCTGTCGTTATCTTTCTTAAGACTACATGTCGTTCATTGCCACGCCTACTTTTTGCAAGCGTCAAAACGTATTTTGTTTCTGAGTTTCACTGTCTTTGTCTTGGCAATTAATAATTTTTAATGAAAATAAATGGAACAATTATAGAAGCCAACTCATTCAATAATATTTTTGCCATCAATCAGATCTTTTTTTCATTTAGAAGCTAAGGTTCAGACAAAAATTTAGAATGGTTAAATAAATCGTTTGAGCAAAAATTACGGCAACGATTGTCTTTTATCGTGTGAACACATTGTCGAAAGCAGAGTGTTCTGTGTGTCGGTTTCTCTGTTACGACTGGAACGGAAGAGAACGTTGCGATGTCCATGTGAATTTATTCAACAGCGAAAATGTCTGACCGGAGCATAAACTGAATAGAAGTGGTTTATTGCGATTTTAGGAAGATACGCACGATTTAATGTTAGTAAAAATCACCTGCGTCAAATTTATCTGATTTACCAGCATATTGTTGAAACTTAATAGACCGAAAACCTAAATTTGCTGTGCAAATGCAGTTGTCAGTTTCTGTTTGCTCAACTTTTGAATGATCACATAAGTTCGCGGCAGCGTTACCCAGCTACAATTTAATATAAGCTATTCACTAAACTCCAACCCGTTCATAAATCATTTCGAAAACAAGTTTTTTCAATTATTTTGTATAGAGGTCTCACACTAAAGCAATTCAATATCGGTCGAACGAAAAATGGTGCTCATTGCGGTAACATTATTGTTGGCAATACACAGCGCTGGCAATACAAAAGCAGTCATAGCTAGTGATTTATTTAATTTGGAAAATATGTCGGACGATCCAGTTTATAACACAAAGTTTGTAGAAATATTGGTAGGTCCTACCTACGTAAAATATATATTTATTATATTTACAATTTCACTCAAAAAGATCACAGCAGTAAATTACAGGGTGCACCCAAAAATTTCCTTTATTTTTGCTCCTTTTTCAAATTTGTAAAGAGTGTTTTTTAGACGTATAGGCAGAACTTTGAAATGGAATAAAACAAAGATGATTTGTTTTAAATTGACATGATATTTACTTTATTCGAAAGAAAATCTTCTGGTATTGTAATTTATATATGATTTCTGGCATATGACCGCCACGGCTGATCGGACGTAGTCTACGACGCACGTAGTCTAATCTGGAGGTCCATGACTTTCGATGACTTTTTCCAACATTTGTGGCCGTATATCGCCAAATAAGTCATTATCGGAGTTGTCGAATGACATGACAGCTAGGAATCTCTTTCAACACTGTGGCTTCAATATGAGCGTTGATTAAAATAAAAACTTGCTTATTGGATATTGCTTTTTGCCTCAGTGTGAGAGCCGCCCAAGATCACAACTCAATGGTTCTTCTACCTATTTTGCAGGTACCCAATAATGATCCTGTGGCGCATAATCGGCCCTAGCGAGGTCTCCGATTTTATACGATTCGGAGGATTTTTGCTTCGAGGTATTATTCGGAACATCTAT
The DNA here is from genome assembly GCA_936431705.1 of Cheilosia pagana. Lineage (NCBI taxonomy): Eukaryota > Metazoa > Arthropoda > Insecta > Diptera > Syrphidae > Cheilosia > Cheilosia pagana. The sequence goes on from OW386166.1 coordinate 113,446,162, forward strand.
TCAGAATATTTCCCAGACATTTTGTAACGCATACCGGCAAATTACGTTGAAGTGCAATGAAGTGCATTTTTTTCTTTCCGATATCTTCCGACAGAAATTGGTTGCTGAATTTGTTTACGACTTGGAATTGAGCCTCCGACAGAGTAGATATGCGTTGCGGAGAATTTTCCGTTCCGACGGATACCTCGCTAGGGCCGAATATTTGAGTTAGGTATTCCCATTATTATATTTCATATTTAACCATCTTATTCTTTTGACTGGTAGGTATAAAAAATACCTGGTAACATTATATTTCTGATCAAAACAAATCAAAATAAAACAGCCGCATCAACTTGTGTTGCCATGGACATCAAATGGAGCGATCCACATCGTATGGACTTCATTCTATAATCTCGTGACAATGCAGACAATGTCAAGTACACCCCACCCCATTGCACCATAAATCTATCAGCAAAAAAAAAAATAACCTCACCCACCAACAGGCAATAAAATAAAATATCCAGCGCCGAAAATACAACAGCGCCACATTAAAAAAACAAATTATTTCATTTCGTATTTATCCATTTTATTACACAACAACTTGTATCGCAAATGCGCTGCGATAACAAAGCATCGGTACCACACACTGTCGGTAAACAAGATACTGATGCGGCAAAGTGAAGGCCGATAGCGTCACATGCAGCAGTGGGTCCCAAAAGAACCTTATCTGTGTGGGTAAATAGAATTTTGCTGCATTTGATAAGAGGCAGCCGGCGTTTTTTTCGAATATTGTGTGACTTTGCCAAAAATTGCACGTCGCGTCGCCCTATCAATAGAAAAGCATCAGCCAGAAGTAGCAATTTCTCTTGACCTCGATTGAGGTGGGTGGTGGTGGCGGCGGCGGAAATTACCAAAAAACACTTCCTTCCATTTCCTTCCACTCCATGCCATATGCCAGGGAAACGTTCGATTTCTCTCTCTCATCGCTGCAGCAGGTAGCTCTTTACTCAGGATATTTGTCAGATAGATTTCTCGTTGTCAGGAGCAGTGCCAAAAATGTTTTTCGATGCAATTCCTATTTATTTGCCACACATAATTACATATGGAATTGGGTGCCGATGACGAGTCGAACCGAGTAAATCGTAAACGCTTTCTTGCGACCGAGTCTGGCGACACAGTTCCTTCTGCAGGACGAAGCATTTGATTTATATAGGTATGATGTCTGTGCGGCTAGTAGCAGCATATGCACAAAAATAATGCAAATTTCTTTGGATTTATTGAACCGTGTCCAGAACAGTGTGCCCCAGCCAATTTAGACTCTACATACAGTTGTTGTCCTTGAGAAAGGACGTGAATGGCGTGTGTGTCTCACACTGTTCGAGTGTTCGTGTTCGCTGTGTTCGGTAAATATTTGGGCACACGTTCTATTTGGCATGGTAATTCCAGATTTAAAATGCAAAATTCGTCGCCCCCCCCGTCACCAGGTGGTGTGAGTGTGAGCTGATTTATGATCGAATAATAAAGAATGCCAGGTTGTGGTGTTATCAATATCGCACCGAGAGTGTGAGCAATATTTGCCACGGGATTTAGATAATTTTTGTTTTAAATGTTGGCTGCTTTAATCCGATGGATTTATAAAGAACAAAGTCTGGCAGTCCTTGGTCAATGGTCTGAAGGCGAATTGCCTTGGAGGGGGCAATTAGCACATGCAAATTTGATTGAGCAGAAAAATCAATTTTCAACCAGCCCCCTGGCAGGTGGGGGTTGGGGTTACGTGCTAATGCCATTGGCATCGGTGTTTTGGAAACTTTAACAACAGAGTGGTCCGTGATTTTATATACCCTTTTTGATGCAGGAAACTTTTTCGCCTCGTAAAAGCTAGTCCGCCGGGGAGTTGTTTCAGAAACCTATAAAATGCATACTTGGACGACGTGTCTGTATATATAGGTGGCCATGTCGGGATTTTTCACGAGATCATCGTCTGGATATATAATTTATATGGCATAGTAAAAAAATAATTTTCTCGTGCTTGCATGGGTGTTTGGAGCGAAGTGACTCCTAAGTGAGTAAGGGAGTGCTCCTTGGGCTGGCGATGGAATGATTGAGCAATGAACGAAGAACAGCGATCATATTGCTGAAGGCGAGTTTACGTAGGTGCCTAAATGAAAATGATGGGGATTCATGTGCACTTGAAAAGGTTGTGCTCTACGTTATAATCGTCGGGCACTTTTATGAGCGTAATCGGAATACCTACAATGGATTGGTGCATTGTGCATATGGGTTCATGTTTTTTTTTTTAAAACTGAGCTTTCTCTACATATTTGGTTAGTTTCTTGGTCATTACCGCAATTTTTTGTAATTTACTCAGACCTTGAGTTTGTTCTGCATACGATCCTTTAAAACGCAATAAAATCATATAAATAAAATTGGTGTAGTTCTGTTCGACTTATATTAAATTTGACTGCATGTCTTTGAATGCAAAAATCTTAAAAACTGCTGAAGTTATTTTGATGCATCACGGCCCTATAGAGGATACATAGGCCTACAATTTCCACTTTGTTTCAACTCTATATCTCTGTAAATTCCAGAGAAAATTCGACAAGAGTAATTTATTTTTTCGTTTTCTTTCGTTTTTTCCTTTGCAACGCTTTGCGTTCGAAAATACTGGGAGCATTTAAATATAGTAAATGCCAACTTAAAGAGGACATAGGTATGCAGGTACAATATAGGATATCCGTTAACTCGATATCTTAAAAGGTTTTCAAATAAATAGACAAAATTTGAAACATTTCTACTATTTTCACCTGGGTGAGTGGATATGCACTTCATTCTCAAATCAAACATACTAAAAGCTCAATATATTTGGGTACATCTCTTTTAACTTTATGTTACTCCTGTGACAGACAGAGATAGTATGCTGTTTGGTTTGCTAAGCAAAAAAAGAAACCTAGGGTAAAATAGCCTATTGTTGGCACCTCACCATGAGCTACTGGCACAAAGTACAGTGCCCATCATTGGAAAATTGAGAATTGAGACACCGTTTGCCTGTTTTTTTTTTTTAATTATTTTATACCACAATATATAGGTGCCAATAATAGGACTGAGGAATGCCAATGAATGGAACGAAGTGCCGATAATTGGTGAAAATTGACTTTGCTTTATTTTACTGTATGTTTTTTAAGTAATTTTATGTTTTGATTATGTTTTTTATTTAAAAAATATCTTAATAAATATAAATGAATTACATATGTACTTTAATGTTATTTGAATGTTTTTTTGTTAATATTTACACACACGTAAAGACTCAAGTTTTCTTAAGATGCCAATGATTGGGTGTTTTACCCTATAAGCTATAGGTAATGTCAAATATGTAGGAAAGACGTGTCTGCTTTCTTGCTCAGTTCCTATTTCACTCATGCATTAATAAACCCTGTGGTGTCCATATAACCCGATTCCCACCGACTTCCCATTTTTAATTTCTACCATTCAACACTATCTAACAAAAACCAAATATACACGAAAGCCTAACTACCAAATAAATTTAATATTCACAAAAAAGTACACACACGTAACCCGTCAACTAAATATTGTATGTGTATCCATTTTTATCCATCATCGTCGTCTTCACGACAAAGCAAAGGTAACCCCAAATATGTCGGGTTATTAAAGCTCTCACTGTCACTGGACAGTTGATTTTGAAAGAACAATTTTATTTGTATCTATTTTTTCTTCCCTTAGGAGAGAAGAGTATACTGTGAGACCTCTTTGTTCAACCCGCTTGGCCATGCGCAATCACACACATTCACACAACACAGTACAGCGATGCAGTGCAGGAATGTAATGTGAGGTGTTTCGTGTGTGTCGATGCTTTAGACACTTTTACATCGTCTTTGTTTTGCACTCTTGATGAGTTTCTATTTCATTTAATTTTATTTATCCATATATCGCATTTCCTGGGTGTGTTGGGTCTTGGCTCTTTGGTGTTGTGCAGGCCGTGGCCAGGGGGCGTGGGATTGAGAGACATAGCAGAAAGCAGATACGGTGTGATATGTTTACGGGATTGAGAGAGACAATGATTGAACATTTTAACATTTGAAGCGAATACCTGTTAACATAACGTTAGGTAATAAGAAGGAAGACGAATTATTTTATACAGTGCTAACTGAAACTGATAAGAAATATTTCTTATTCGTCAACTTACGCGTTATGAAAAATGTGGATGTGATAGAGTTCATAAAAAAATACTAAACTACTACTAATTGTGACGAATAATCAAAGAAACCACATTTTGCACGGGCGAAGCCGGGCGGGTACAGCTAGTTGTTAATATAATAACAATTTCTTGTTGTTAAATTGACAGCTTTCATTTATGGAATATTATTGAATGATAAGTTCTCGATTTAATTCAATTTAAATTTCAATTCTTTATTTGGCAACGTACAAAAATAAGAAAATTTAACGACAGACTGTAAAGTGTTGTTCCGTAAATTTTGTTTTAAACAAAACGTCTTGTAAATTTAATAATTTAAAATTTCTCTTGTTGTAAAATCTACAACAAATGCTTAATTTTTTTAAATTTAATGCAATCGAATTAACAGTGGATTTCAATATTTTTACAAAAACTTATTTCAAAGGCCTCAACTTTTCAAAGATCTCAGAAATAGCTTTCTTCCACAATCATCAACTGACCACAATCAACCTGACATTTCCGCAAATCTTTAGCCATTTTACTTGACTGTTATTTAAAACTTCTCTTTGCGTTATTGCTCTTAGATATATTATGGTACACACGCTCTTCGATTCTTCGATGCTAGTGCTATATGTTTCAATATTTAAGAGCAACATTTTGAGTCAATTTATTTCGCTAAACCTACACCAGGTGGCCATTTCCCGATCTGTGAAGCAGTGTAGTGCTAGTGATTCCGTTTTCACAGCAGCTTTTCATTTATGACTTCATGCGCAGTCGTTATGTGATTCTCGAACTCATCATGAGAAACTGCTGTCGAATGTGTGTTGAAATGTACTACATAATAAATTTTGTCACGTAGCATGTGTCACTAATGCGCTTTCTGTGCTCATTTGATTTGTTTGTTCAGTTTAAAATGTCGGATATAATAATACGAATAGTTATTAACAATAAGCGCACATTGAAATGGTGATTTGTGAATTGGTTGGTTTTTGTTCATCAAAAATAATGTCTTTTTGTCGTAAAAAGAAACTGTCGATAAGAGGAGAACTGAGGAGAACTTTTAACTTTCTAGATTTCCAAAGCATCTTTGTATTTATGTGCTACCATTATTCAAACCTAAAAAAAGGCATCCGTTCAAATGACAGCCGTTGGAAGAAGACAATCGGCCCTGGCGAGGTATCCGTCGGAACGGAAAATTCTCCGCAACGCATACTCTGTCGGAGGCTCAAATCCAAATCGTAAACAAATTCCGCAACCAATTTCCGTCGGGGGATATCGGAACCTAGCTGTCAAAAATTAAAGAAAAAAATGCACTTCATCACACTTCAACGTTATTCGCCGATATGCGTTACAAACTGTGTCGGAGAAATATTCCGAATAGATGTTCCGAAGAATACCTCGAAGCAAAAATCCTTCGAATCGTATAAAATCGGAGAATTTTCCGTTCCGACGGATACCTCGCTAGGGCCGAATTTCCTCTACTTTGGCTATCGGGTAGAAAAGTTTTGAAGAAGCAAACGAACTTTTTAAAGCGGTAAGTTAAATGCTCACTGTGCTATTGCATACAAACATCCTGTGGATTTGATGAAACTCATTATCTTGTCTTTTGGTGTGCTATAAAGCTCGTCTAGGTCGTTGAAAAAATGTCTTCCTAAGAGATTGCATCTGTTGTGTTGGAGACCTGGTCATCATACGACACCGCACCGTCTTGATACATCTCTTTAACCTTATCTTACTACCTAGTTCGTCCGCTTTGTCATTCCCTGGAATGCTTTCATGTCCCGAATCCCAGCAGAGATAAGTTCACAAGTTTCGATCTTCACAATCTTAATTTATGTTTTCCAGATATCAATCCTGACACTCCTCACTCACAACACACTAACCACTGAGCCACTGGGCCCAGTTTATCAAACTGGAAAACCGTACATAACCTACCTTATCGTTAATATTCGCGCAAAGATGTTAATTAATAAAGTTCTGGTAATGGCCAGTTCTTTTTATAAATAACTCAGTAGTATAAAAGCAACCAAACCTTCCCACTGTGCTGTCTACAGTTGAATTATCAGCGACTACCTGGCAACATATATTATTTTAAATAAACAACAATCTCATATTTGTAAATTTTTTTCGTTTAGAAAAGAAAACAAAATATCAATTTCGGATACCGTTCAACTTTTGTCAAACATAAACATCGATATCAACACAAATGCAAATTCAAATTCAAATTCAAACTTTAGAAATTCAGCGAATAAAAATGCAAAAAGGACACACATTTGGCGGATGTACAGCGTACACTCGGATACGGTGTTGTGTAGTGCCGGTTAACACATTGCTGGTGCAAACCCTAGTGTGCATAATTAAAACAATTCCCTTATTTTTTAAGCAAAACGAACTCGTCCACCAGTGAATTCATTTACAGAATAATGTAATAGAGACATAACGTATGTATTTCGCACTGCCCTTTTTTTCTTGTTCGCATAAAGCGGCACATTGTGATATCGTCGCGGATGTCCTTCCCATTATCTCCCGCTGACGCAACGAGGAAATTCCTTGTAAAATCCCAAATTAACCCATTGGCCCTGCTGAATAAATTTGAGTCGCATGACACCCCGAATGTTTTTTTTTACATGGGTTGAAAAAATAAAACACCAATGACCTTCGTTTTTGGCTGCCAGTTACGAACGATGGAGTGGCCCATGAATTTGGGTCTTTTGCATATTTCAGTAATCAACTCGTATTCTCTGGGAAAAAATAGTTTGTGTTTTTTTTAAACAGTCCAGACTGCAGGATTCAAATGCGACTATCACGGAGACGTTCTTTTTTTTTGAATTCTTCTCTTGGGGAAGCCAAACTTGGAATGCTTCAACAGCGCCCCGAAACGCTTGCAAATGGGTGCTACTTTTGCACTTAAATTGTTGCAAGTTGAAGAAGTCCCTTGGCAATATTCATATGTTCCAAGGAAGAGAGTTTTCATGCTGTATATCCAAGGAATAGTTGTGGGACAGAGCATCAGAGAGTTCTTCGTTTTTTTCAAAGTCGAAAGTGAAGAAAAACTTGTAGCTTTACTTAAAGCTGAATGCTTATATTTTTAAACATATATCAGGGACAGGGAGCAGTGTTGCCACTACAAAAAAGACCGAATGACTGATTCCTTTTTTTTAAATTCGGTAAAAAAATCCGGACAGAAGCTAAAATAAGTATTTTTGACTTTATCTTAAAAATAGAGTATAATAATATACTTTGCTTATAATGTACTACATATTCAGTTATAAACACAAAATTCCATACAAAAAACGAATATTCGACATTTTGAATTTCCGACTTTTCCGGTTTTCCCCAAAGTTTCTTTTGTAAAAATGGTCTCCTAAAAATAACGAACAACTGAAAAAAAATTGAGCCAAATCGGCCCAGTCGTACTCAATTGATGAATTACTATACATTTTTCACACCATTTTTGATTTGTTATATTTAGTTTCTTTATTTTACAATACTAATCTTAAATCTAATATAACAAATAATAAACAATTCATTAAAAATCTTTGCATTAAAAAGTTGTGCGGACAAAGGAACTTTCAATTAAACTATATTGCTAAATGATTATTTAGGCAAACCTACCAGTGGCGTGGCGTGAACATTTTAAAATGGGAAGTCGAAGCAAAATTAATCCGATACAAATTTAAATATCTTTACATCTGTGTACCTTGAAACAAAATCATATATTGTACCTTTGCTTTCCACCTCAACTAAGCAAAATCAATTCAAGCCAACTTTTAAAATATTTAAAATTTACAATGAGCTTAAAAGCGGCTTCGATATTATCCACTAAATGAAAAAACAAAAAGTAGAAGAAAATCGAATAACTCGAAAAAAGTGCGTTATTTTTTACATAACCAAGTGGGTATTGAACAAAAGAGGTGTCTTGTAAAATCGACTATCCAGTGAGAGTATAACCCGACATATTTGGGGTTATTATCGCTGTTCGATTTTTATTTGATTACTTACGTTAGTGTGCCATTTTGTAAATATCGAATTCTCTTGGTAGGGTTTCGTCTTTCAACAAATATAAATGTAGATACATATTTGTTTTTTGGTAGATAGTGTTGACTGGTGGAAATTTAAAAAGGGAAGTCGGTAGGAATCGGATTATATGGACGCCACGCCACTTCACTACAATTGTCACTGAGCGTGGGCATTCTGATTAGACTGCCGCCTGGCACCGCTGTAGTTTCTAAGGATTATTCGCAATAAATTGGTTTTGGTTTGATATTGTGAGCGTGTTCGTTAAGAACGACAAAGTTTCATTTAAATTACGGATGTTTTATTTTTCTGGTCAAAAAAGATTTTTCCTGTTAAAGAATTATTCCGTTTCGGTCCAAAATTGGTTCGACCGGATTTCAAAATTTTCTCCGTTCGAAGTAAAGAGAATTCTGTCAGAATGGCAATACTGCCAGTTTGTGCGGTGCGTTGCAGCAACGCTTATACTCATTTATTATTAGAGAAAACACTAAAAATACGATTCGACGAACGACATGTTTAAATTTTATTAGCTGTTCAGTAATTAAACACAAGAAAATACATAAAAATAACCAAACAGCTTTATTAACTTAATAACAGTCCAAAGTGAGATAAAATGTTTATAGCTGTGCAAGAAAATATGACGTGGTCACACGCTTTTTCTATTAGAAAAAAAAACAAGTGCAACAAAAACAAACAGATAGCGGCAAAGTTATTTTTTTTTTGCCAAAAATTGCTATCAGGTTAGACGTTAATATATTTAGCAAACAACTCCAATATACTGGCAATAATCTCTTACGTAAACATTTTTAGAACATCTAATCTCTTTTGTTTACCTTCACTGAAAGGAGTACAAGCATTTGAGTCACTAGATGTAGTATGACTTTATCCAATCAAAAATTATTTTCAAATTATGAGACAATTAAGAAATGCATACATTTGGTGGGGAATAATGACTGTCATCAAGTGTTGAAACATTTTGTGGCCTTTAAACGTCCTTTAAACGAATTGTTGGTCGAAGACTGTCGCAAAAGGGATCACTTTGACTAATATTTAATGCTGGTTCCTTGGTTTCACATACATTTACTTGGAAAAGTGGAGGATATTTTTCTATTCTTCACTTTTGAGGTTAAGGTTAAGTCTCCATTCTCCTCCGAAAATTCAGCTTGATAGGCTTTCGAACTCTTTTATGGACATTAAACCTCCAATTAAGTAAGGTATGACTTATGAGCAAAGCATGAGGCTAGGTTCTACAAATAGGGATACTGTGAAGATTATATATAACACTTACCTTTTCTGTAAATGTCAAGTAATTGCTCAGACCTCAGAGTAAAAGGAAGCACCTTGAAATGTATGTTTTTGACAATTTGGAGGAGATTAGTGTCTCTCTAGCTAAATTTATACTTTTCAAAGGTTCTTAAAGGAAATTAAGTTTGTCAGGGAATTGGCTTGGGTTTTAATAGTGAAGGTTCCCACTAGGTCCACTATACGATGCTTGTCATGATCTCACAAGTTTGCAGAATCTAACCTTACCTACTTATGACTTTTTGTACCTTTTTTGAACTGAAAACTTCTTTGGGCATTTTTTGAGAAGGGGAAAACCCCATTGAATTCGTGACACTGTAACCGACACCATTCTAAGCCACTCAATAAAATTTTATCGGTGGGCACTACGGTTGGTTGCAACTTGAAAGATGGGACCGTTTTGTACCCGATAGGTGGCGCTGTTGTCGATCTTCTAAACCATTCAACCGATTTCAATGAAATTTTGTGGGCACTACGGTTGGTTGCAAATTGAAAGATAGGACCCTTTTGGACCCGATAGGTGGCGCTGTTGTCAATCTTTTAATCTATTTCCTGCACAATATAATATTTCCAAAAATACTCACGTCCAAGTTGTTCAAGTTTCACTTCTGTCAGCAATTCCGGAGTGTTTGTTCATTTGTTATTGAATATCACGAGCTCAGTTTTATGAGGAGCAATCCCAAGCCCACAGAGTTTTGTCAAGTGTCTTAAAATAAATAGAGTTCCTCTTGCCAGCAGCACGATGCATCGCCTGCATATGCCAGTTTTTCAGGTATTTCTTCGATGACTATAGAAACACAGTATGGGAAAGACAATTCCTCTTTGTGGAGTGCCCCATTCATGACCTTTAAATACGAATCTGTCACACAGATTCGCATTAGTGTCCCTTTTGTTGAGCAGACTTAAGATTAAATTGTTGAGTGTTTGACCAATGTCGGTAGTTTGAAGTTGGGCAAATTTTGACTGAATGCTTCAAACATTTTGTTTTCCTACCTAAAACTTAGAGAACATTTTGAAAAAGGGGTTTATATGTTTTAAGAAATTGTAAGTGAGTTTACGAATATTTTCCAGCCACAGGCGATAAAGTTTCGTGCGACCCAGTCGCGCGCTTAATTTTATTTACCACTCTCATCAACGCTTGCTCATACTCACTCAAAATGTTATCCTTATAATCTCAACAGAAATAATTCATGTATTTATTTAAAATATAAAAATCACGAAACCTGTGGTTCCATTCATTCTTTAACTGTGAAAATATTTGTTAATCTTAATAATCCAACCAAGTGACTTCGAAGGCTGTGCCGAAATGAATTCGAATGTGTCGCATTAGGACAGCCGGTGATCCATCATCGGTCCTTTGTGTCCGGTTCGCCACACATTTCATCGTAGCTTATCCTTTTGTTTATTGTGGGCAAAAGCCAACATCCCTGATTGTACCTTCAACTTGAACCGGCATACACTGAAATGGAAATGTGTAAAGATTGGGCATGTTCTGTTCATTAATTTTAATTAAAGTCGAGTTAATTTTTTAAGCTCGAAATTGAAAACCTCATTCCGCTCATGTTAACAAATAATTTCCATTAATTTACGATTGTATATTTATGCTTAATTGTTTAATGGCTCGATATAATTTATTACACACCGGAGTGCCAACGCCGCCGCCCCGCCGCGCCCCCAAAGGACAAGTGTTTCTACGTGCGACAGAAAAGTGTTGAAATTTATTCGAAAATATTATACATTTCAATGGAATTATGTTTTTTTTTCCAATTTCCGAGCGCGGAATTTCAATTTCCCATTCAACTACTCGCTGATGATCTCATTTCACACCCTGACAAAGGCCATCCCTGAGCAGTGTTTCGCTTTTAAATTGCAACAAATTGGTTTAATGTGTGTCGTCTCTTGTGCAATGAAAGGAGAAATGCAAGCTGCAGATATAAAATCGCAGTTTAGTGTCCATGTCCATATAGTCCGTGTCCCAGCGGTGCTTCCACGTGCCACAACCTGAATTCTGTTTGCTTGGTCTATGGTGGCAGCTCACTTTGCAACCCGGAGGGAGGAGTGCCGTGATTTGTTGTCCTTCTACCCACTCAGCTTAAATGTTGCTTTTTTCTGTTTTAGCTTGATGAGTGTTGGTCCATATAAGAGCTGTGTGTGTGTGTTGGTTTATGATTTGCCACTGCCACCCTAAGCAGCCCACTTTGACGAAAGCGCACATTGTTTCAAAAACAGTCCACCATTTACGTGGATAAATATCACCTTGGCGCGTTGTGTTTGTTTGGAAGATCTTTTTTGTGTGTCACGGTGGGTGGCAGAAAAATGTGTGAGTACTTCCTTTGTTGGCGTGTTTAACAAAGGACATCACGGCGCTAAAAAAGAGGCTCTGAAGTCGGTATTTCCGTGAAACGGAAAATAATTCCTAACCCACTCTGAACCGACTTGGTTTGGTATTTAGATTTTAGTGAGATCTCATTGCCAGCAGCTTTGTGTGAGAGTGAGAGTTAAATGGTGGAATCTGGGTTAGGGTTAGGCTACGGCAGTGTCATCCAATTGTGGTATGGGTATGGGTATGGTGGATGCACGCCAATGTCATCGTGCAAGTGAACCGTGGATCGGTGCTTAGAGTGGAGGCATTTAGTGCGGTATCCTCTCGCATGGGGTGGTTGCTTTCCTGTGCATGCCAAACACACCTGAACTTGATGATGGGTTCAAAAGGGTAATGTCAAGAATTCTCCTTCTGCATCTATCATCATCGTTTCTTCTGGGGCAGTGGCCATGAAATCGCTTTGACAGAGTAGTTTAGGTGTCACTGAGGGAGGACGCATTGCATATTTTTTGGGAGGCCTCGTTTTGGAAGTGTTGCAATCAAAAATTGGCATAAAAGGACTCTTGACATTCACTTCTACACTGCTATGCTCCTCAAAAGAATTAATAATAATTCTTGTGCAGTACAAATATTGGCAAAACGCTGAAGGGGGTTACGGCTGTTGGGGAAGTCTCTTTGCATAATGTATACGGTTCATTCGCTTGGTTTTGCATTGTTATTCTTGTGTATGAATTATTAAAGGCTCACATATTTTCGAACAGCTATTCCCATTAAACAAACATTCGTTGGGGATCTCTGTGCTGAGTGTGGGGGTGGAAGTTTCACTTGTTTAGGTTAGTACTCCATATGTGGTGTTCAAAGTTGCCAACAAAATTAGCATTAGCAAAGCGAGCGGATTTGAATGTGTGTCTTAGTTTAGCTGGTTTTGTAAGCAGGATCTGGGTTCACTGGCAGTGGGATAATACAATCAGTCTGAGTATTTTGAGAAATTGGGAATATGTACATGTACATCCTTCTCTCTTTAAACAACAAATGGAAGGATTCGTCTTGAATTTTCCTATAAAAGGTATTCTGAATTTCTCCCTTTGCCCCACCAAGCAGAAGCAGAACTCAACACGCATGTACTCATTATTTATTGGCGTTAAACTGATATTGAGGGAATAGTACCGGCTAAAGAGAGAAGAACTAAATCGCACATACAAAATGAGACAAAATGATCAACCAGATAAAGTTGACCGAAGATTGTCGCGCTCGAAAGAACTGCCTGAGATTTTATAGAAAAGGCAAATAACTAGTTGTAAGGATTAAGACTGCTGGCTCTTTGAAACAGCAAACGAAACCTAGTCAAAGCAGCAGCTTAATGGGCATCATCCACCGAAAGCGATACCATTCCCACTAAATCATTCGAAAACGGTGGACGGTGTTAGTGGCGGTGTCTCCTCCGACAGACTTAATCTTATAGTCTCTCTTTCCATCTTCCTGATCAAGTAATCACTGTAGCAGAAATAATGCCGATAAAAGAAGTCTCATCTTGGCTGAAAGAAAACTATATATCCGTATTTTCTCGGATAGTCAAACTGCTATTAAGTGCCTGGAGTCAGTCTCTACAAATTCTATAACAGCTCAAAACTGTCGTCCGCCTCTCAGAGAGATGGCTGAGCAGTTCAAGATTCACCTATGTTGGGTACCGGGACATAGAGAAATCCAGGTTACTGCAAAGCTGATAAATTTGCCAAACATGCAACTAAACTACCTTTGCTTCCAATTAAGGATTTCAATCGCTACTTATAAGTATAAAGCTGAATGCTATCGAAAGAACAAATTTTAGATGATCAACCTGCTCGACTTGTCTAGCGGCAAAGCAGATCTGGCTAAAGCTAGATATTTGAACTCATCCAATAGGAAGCATATTAGCGCTACAATGGGTGTCATAACAGGACACTGCTTTAGAGGTAGGCATGCAATAAGACTTGGTGTACTTTCAAACGACTTTTACAGAAGCTATCTTGAAGAGGGGGAAGAAGAGACTATTCCCGATCTACTCTGTATCTGTACTTGTCCGGCTCTCTTACAAAGACGTAGACTCCATTTGGGAGCTTTCTACTATAACGATTTGAACGATCTAAAAAACACTGATATTCGATATCTCCAACTTTTCATCAGAAGCACCAACTGGTTCAACGAGTAGGAATAATGGACACGTAGATTCATGTGGAATCACAAGGGAACTTATAATGTTCTAAGTGTGTCGGCTAGCCGGCCTATAAATTGGCTTCCTGTCTAGAACTGAACAACACAATTTAAGTCAAGACTCCCCACCTTATTTTACACCCTTATTTAGTTACAAATAGACAAAACCACACGTCAAAATCAGTGCACACTTTCGGGGCCTAGATATTTGGTTCATTAGCGTACGCAGTTTAAATTGAACGCAATCTCACAAAGTCTATACACGTACTCATAAAAAATGGCAGAATTAGAGAGAATTACCAAAATAACGAGTAACGAGCAGTTCCTCTCTTGGTCTTGGCTCTAAACAGATCAGAGAAGTTCTGATAAAATTTATCATATTTAATATGTCATATGCACAAAGTTGACAAGATCCAAGATCCGTCAAACGTGCATACAAAAAAAATTCAAAAGTAAAGAAAACTCGGTGGTGGTCGAATGTTCTCCCAGAACATTTCCTATGTTGCGATGTTTTTTCTGTATTTTCTTTCTCTAACAAAAATTCGGGTTCATCGAAGCTATTGTTTAGTAGAACACAAAAAAACTGTTGGCTAAGATTTAACTATTATTTTTTTTGTTTATTTAATAATTTGGTTGCTTTCACTTTTTTAACGTAGTGTAGGCATGTCAAAGATGTAAGTCGCTCAAAGTATCTCGAAATCTATACACGTACTTTGGAGCATATTTTTTGCTCTCTAAAAGAGTTTCGCTAAATTTTTTTAGTTTGAAATATTTTTATTTTTAGTGCTTAGCTCGGGAAAGTACGCGAATAGACCTATTATTATATGTTTTATTAATTTCTTATTAGTTGCATCCAAGGAGTGGTTTTTCAACAATTTAAATTACAAAAATGAGAAAGATTGAAAAGATTTTTGGGGTGTTTTTCAACCATCTTTTCACGGCGTCTTTTTCAGCGTTTTTCGAGGCATGTAAGGGTGTTTTACGCAGGTCATTCTTCAATCTGGAACCGGAAGTGCACATAGCTGATGTTAATTTGTCATTAACAAGATTATGCTATCAACAGAGGGACGAACATTTATTTTAAACTTTTCTATAGGTAAACGCTTCACTTGGATTTATAGCTCTTTCAAAATGTTTGCTTTTCTGCTGTCAGGAAGATTGAGGAATCTTCTCTTACTTGCTACATTAAACTCATATACAGCATTGAGTTATTACTGTATTCTTCACTATTCGATTTAATTGTTATTTATGTAAATATTTAAATTAAAATGAAATGCAAATTATGACGATAGAATTTGTTCTTTGTATTTTATATTTTCTTACAAACAAACATTTTCTTAGATCGAAAAAAAAACACGTAAACGCTATAAGTTCTGTAACGAGCAACGGGAAATAATTTAGTATGGTGAGTTAGTTTTAAGTTTTTGGGAATAAAAACATTTTTTTTAAACATGTTTACAAAACCTTATGGGAAAAAAGGATCGGTTGCAATTAACCCGCTAATTTGCAGAACGAAGGAAACTCAACTTAAGATAAACTTTGGATGTTTTGTTTCTATTATTTTACAAAAAGGAACAAGTTTTGGGAACATGTATTTAAAGATTCTATTAAACTTACAAAACCTTGAATATTTTTTAATGTGCCATTAAGTTTAGTTAAAATAATTTTAACGTATGAAGGCATTAGGGAAATAAGAGTACGCAGATATTGTTTCGAAGCACGTGTTAATATTTTTTTTAAAGTGCACATGCTTCCTCATAGTAAGCGGTTTGAAAGTAGCAAGCCCACACGATATATTTTATATTTTCCCCCCAAAAATTTGCGCATAGGGATCACTTTAAAACGTGTCAAAAACCCTTTTAAATTTTTTTACTTCGTTTTTACTCTCATCATACGTTTCATTTAATACCGACCCTGAGGTGCAACAAATTCTTGAGTACACTTAAGGGAGTTGGAACACTGCACTTTCGTCTAGGTATGCGTAGGCCTATACTTAACCGCTTGGTATGGACCTAGTTACATTTTCCCCAAATGCTTACTTACTATTTTGTCATCCAAAGTTATTTATGGGCTCAGCCCATGGAAATGTAAAATTTGCCCAAAGAGTATAGTCCAGACCTTCCAGAAATAACAAATAAGTGCAGCAGCTACCTGCGTAACTGATGGTGGTTTTGAAAAATAGCTCACTTTTAAAACCGAGCATAACCTCAATTTAGCGTGCGCTTGTAATGAGTTTCTGACGATGCAGCAATGCAAGAAAAGAACATTTTTCGCTGCGAGTGCGAACACCCTCCCCCTCCCTGCTACACATTTCTCCAATTTTCATTCCTTGAATTCCATGTTGCAATTGTGGTCATGGAGTACATGAATCCCTACTTCAAGAGTGCCAAAGCAAAGCACAACTGAACACGACATTGTACCATCAACCTAATATTCCAGATCCACACTCGCACACTGCCATCGCTTTTTCATTTTTCAGTAACTGCCTCTGCATCTGCACAAAGGCGAAAATCTCCAAGTCATTGAAATTCAATTCATTCTTCCAATGACAAACGATGCAAAACCAGAAATATTTACATTTAAATAAATAGCTCAAACGGCGCAATGAAATAAAGAACTATACGCTCTACACGCCAGAGACATTCCTTGCGCGACCACTTGAATGCTGTTCCATCCCCAAACAGCAGCAAACAGCAAGAAACAACCCCCCTCAACTATTTGCACTAGAATAACTACTTCTACTGACTCTGATAACAAAATCCATTCTACCACCAGAGACTTATGTGCACCAACTAGGCAACTACCCCAACTGGCATCAGAGAGTGAACTTGCTCTCTCCCAGCGTTCGCTTATCGGGTCCACCAGCAGCAGTGTATTTTGTTTTCCGCAGCGAGAAAGCTTTCGCCATATCGTCTACGAAAGCTCACTGGCTTTGCAGAAATTCTACTGATAGCGCTGCATCCTTGGTTCAAATTTGCTGCCGGGTGGCATATAAAAGCAGTTACAACCGTTAAGGTGGGCATATTCCCGTTTTGTAAGGTCTCGCGTTCTGATCTTATACAGCAGCGTGCTTGGTAAATTTCCGTTACGGTTTCGTGCGTTTTAAGTTGTTTCTTTGGTGAGTGTATAGTGTGATCTGTGTTTTTGGTGTTGGTTGCTCTAATAAATTGATGCTTATCCTTGAGCGCCTTGTCGTCGTCGTCGTCGAAGGCAGCGAGGACGGAGCCAGCAATTTTCCCCAAAACCAAAGAAAAAATAAAAAAAAAACTAACCGTGTAATTTGTAGTGCAAGAGTGTGTAACGAATTCTCAGATTCGGAGGAGGAGGCCACCTAATAGAGGAGCTGAGTGCTCTACTTTGTGTTTTGCTGCACCATCGCATGTGGTATTTAAGGCTTTGCACGTAACCCCTTTGTCTTTCTTTGCCTTGGCATAAAAATGAACAACGCAAGAACATCATCTAAACAAAATTGGGGGTAAATCCTTTCCAAATAAAAGGACCCAGCTTATGAGTACAAAGCACAAAAGATACATCCACTCGTAGATACTGGTTCTTGCATAGTATTGTATACGAGTAGTATAAGGATGTACCTAGTTTCGTTTATAAACGAAATTGATTGAAGGTAACGAGGCGGAGAATATTTTTACTGATGTATCCTCAGGATATGCATTCCTGTTGGCACATACTTTGGAACAGCGAGAAGCGACAAAGAACTCTGCTACTTTGGCCGTGTTGAGAGTTTTCTTTCTTTGCGTTCCATTTCCATAACTGCTTTCCCTTGGGATGAAGGAATGCGATTTATCCTGTGTGTGTTCAGGTGTAGTGACTGAACATTTTGTGAAACTATTTAGGTGGTTAAGTTGCGTGATAAAGCAGGAAACATAGGTACGCAGAAATTCATACTGTTGTAGCAATCAATCAGCGAATTGTTGGCATGATTTAGGTCGTTATTGTAAATATTATAACGTAAATAAAGGGTGTTCCCAAACAGGGACGAAAGTAGTAAGGCCATTTATGAAAACAAATGCCGACACTTTTCTAATGAGGCCAGAAGTTAAAAGGCAGCTTGTGCGAGGTGATTTTGATTTTCCAAGCAGTGCTGACAAATTTAAAGTGGAGCCACGCCCACTTTACAAAATGTTTTCTACTACAAATTAAACAGTGCTAATACATTTCTATGTAGAGACCCCTTTTTAAACGAATTACCATGAAAATAGTATCAAGAAAACATTTTTAACAATTTTTTGACTGGAGCCACGCCCACTTCAACGCAAAGATACGTAGTTTTCTACTACAAATTAGACAGTGCTAATACATTTCAATGAAGATCCCCCCTTTTAAATGAATTCTCATGAAAATAGTATCAAGAAATCTTCTTAACAAATTTTTAAATGCAGCCACGCCCACTTTAACTCAAAGATATAAACCTAAGATGCGAAATACTTGCTGTTTTCAAATTGAGCAAAGTGTGCTAGTAAATTTGCATTTTCTTCTATGTATTTTGCGTGTTCACGCCCACTTTTTGGAGGCGTGCCCCTTAGAAATACAGTTCGGATTGTACCCTTCCTTGCGGTAGATGAGCCACATACTTTTTAATCTGTAGAACATATCGTTTTCAATGATGAATACGAAACCCACTCGCATTCCCAAATCCATTGAATATATATTTTTAAATTGGAAAACAGAAATAGCCAAGCGGAGAATTGTCAATCTTATTGAGATTTTTCATCTCGTTTACCATCCAGACGGATAATAACCACATCTACATGCGATTTACTTAATTCCTGACATATTCTGTTTGTGTAAAATTTGATTGAATCAACTCTAACTGGGTGCTCTTCAGTTCTTGTGTATGCATCTAAGATACGAGTACACGGATCGGCTCTATACGTCAATTCAAAGAAAGACGAAACAATTCTTAATTGCCAATTGTAATGATGCATCTATTCCACTTTGTATGTGTAATGTGTAATTCAATGAAGACCTTGTAAAGAGATCACAAATGAAATAATGATTACGTCTGTCGGTTATTGAATTAGAAATGTGACTTCTTGACGTTCGATGGTAAAGCCAAGAAAGCCAAGGGTATATGCAAGAGATCTAATTACAAAAGTATTGTATGAGTAGGTACTTGCAAAAAGGAAAGTCGTGCGTGCGATTAAAAGGATGCTCGCGTCCGAGTTTGGGGCTTACATTTTTCACGACTGTCTTAAAATTCGTTTGTTTGCATTATCATTATGAAAAGTGAAACCTTTAAGCAACCCCAATGATAGCCCTCTTTTGGTATGCAGTGCCAATAAGCCGAATTCATTAATATTCTGTTGGAAATATCAGGATACAATCATCACAGAACGGGAATTTAAATATTTACGAACATCTCTCGACTATCATCACGGTACACAATGAGTATCAACAAACATGTCTTTGCACTGAGTTTGTTTACTTTTACTGGATTCTCTCTTTCGAATGCAATTCAAATTATTCAAATCACTTCGGGTTGGAACGCCAAAGTACGTATCTACATAGATTTTCTGCGGAAGTGGTAGAGTTTTTTTTTGAACTGACTTTCGTTGAATAATTTATTTTACACGTCGTTATTATATAAATGGGAGCAAATGTTGTTTGGATTGCTTTTCGTAGGGTTTTGATAGGCTCTACATGTCTGTAGGATATTCCTCAAATAGCAAGTAGGATCATTTTATGAGGGATTACCAGTGCCGCGCATCTTATTAGAATTAGGGAAATAAAGTTTTTTTTTTTATAGTGGGAAGAATACTTTTCTCCCTGTGAATATGTTACTACTGAGGGAATAAAACACATGCATAACTTTTATATGCATGTAAATAATATATGGAGATCTCAGTCGCTCCTTTAACTTTATTTTATTGTGTTGATATATACCTACCCAATTTGGTTATTTATTTGCTGCTTCAGTTACCTCAATCTCTTCATATATCGAGCCCCGATGTGACCAATATGATACCCTATTAGATAAATAGCGTAAACAAATTTGATATTCCTAATGCTCTTATCACAAAAAAGCTACTCCTAAATTACAATACAAATTCGGTAGCCATGCAAACCCACCCTTGGCGTCTGAAAAACTCAATTTGCCCAATTGAATGGCACTGTGTAGAAATAATCTTTTTCAGATTTTGCCGGATTACCATCATATTTTTATGAATGTTTGTCAAAACGAGTTACCAAAGGTACTCTAAATTCCAAATCAATGGCTCACTTTCACCATAATGTAGTCCGCTTCAAGGCTGACAAAAAAATGCAAGACTTCATCTAACTTCGTTGGAATAACTTCAACCACTAAGACTTAAATCTTGTTAAAACTGATACCAAAAGTTGTGAAATAGGTTTGCTATGTAGAAAATCTTTTCAATTACACTTGCATGCTTTAGGACGTTTCAATCGGTCGTTTTTCAATTAAAGCTGTGTTTCTTTCGTCCCTATGAGCGTCTCTTTCAAAGATTGTCTACAAAAAATAATATGGAAGAATAAAATCATGAGTTGGCAACGCTACAACCTGATAGTAAAATAATTGACATTGACAGTAAAATTGGCATTTGAAAATTGTAATTTGATAAAATATTAATGGAAATTTAAAATTCTAATGGAGCAGAGGTAAATACCTAAACATTTTAGTTCTAATGAAAAATGAATCTAGTTAACGTAATAACATATTTTTTAGTTGTAAACATATTTTATTTTAACTAAAGAATTATTTTAGCAATTTACCTTTTTCCATCCGCTAAACAATTTTTTTCAAACTTGAATTTTTAAATTTTAATTTTTGTCAACATGTCAAATGCCATTTAAGAAATTTCTATATACAAGTTATCGATACGATACACAAATTTGTATTGGCTACACTTTTCACTATCCCCGCGAAGCTGTTAACCCTGATAATTATCCAGGTTAAGTTCTGGTTAGTCGTGACGGGGACGAAAGAAAAACAGCATTTTTATTAAATACTAGCTTTAAAATTAAAATCCAGCTTCCTATACCTTAAGGATCTGGTTTATGTTTAATCCAAGAGAGGATTGGATCCAAAGGACAAAAATGTCTTGAAGGTAGCTTTCTTAATTTGTAATAGAAACATTATTAGTGCATGAAACATTGATTAGAAGAGCTGTCTCGCATTTTTCTAATGCATTGCCTTTTTTGACGTCTGTCTGAATTGTGTGGCTATATTAAACCTTACATGTCTAGCGCATTAGGCCTATTTTGCGGATAAATTAAAAAAGTGGTCCCAATAGATCTCTCTTTGCACTGCTCTCATGCTAATTTAACAGCGGCCCATTGTTGCCCGAATATAATTTAAATTTTCGAAATATTTTGAGCTGTCATGTAACAAAGTCAACTGTGCAAATCCAGACGTCCGTTGATCCCGAAAAACTGAATAATATAAATAAATAAATTCCCTTTCACTTAATGAGTCGATTAGCCTAACGTGTCAAACATGACAATGTTTTTTGCAAATAAATATAAACTCAAACAACATTCGTCATCGAAATATGAACGATTTGCTTGATTTCATTCAATATTGTCATGCAGATCCATTGATCTTTGTATTAATTTTACGGAGTAAAGAGTTTGTTATTTGACTGTCGTAATTACGGCTATCACTTTAGTGGATTCTACTTGAGGCCTCTCAACTCATATAAGTCGTGTATTTATCTCTTTTGTGATAGACAATTGCAATGGCGAAATGTATGTTAAATATTTATGATACTAAGCCTGGATTTTTTGGAGATTTACCTATATACCTATTTAGTGAGATAAAAAGTTTCAAAATTCATGTTGGTAACGTAATTTAGGTGAATGGATGGGGTTTCTCCTTCATCCAGTTAAATCTATCGCCATCGTAAAAAAATATTTCTTGTACACCAAATTGCTACATGATCACAAATCGTCGTTCTCTGAAATAACTTAGCCTCTCATTTTGTCAGAGAAAAGCTTACGAAAACGGCGAAAATCAAGAAACCAAAACACGAACAAAATAATACAACATTTTTTATACATTGATTATTGGGAGTTTTACCAATTTATGTTTGAAATGAACTTACCTTAACTTATTTTTGCTGGTGGCTTGAAATCAATGCGACTTTTGTTGGTCATTCTTCTCGGACTTGTCAAAATTGGTCACTAGGAAGAGAGCCTACATTTATCTTTGGCTTTTTCTTAAAGTTGTAGCAGAAACATGTTTTCGTTGGATTTTTTTTGAACACATACCACAAGCTACAACCTACGAAAAAGAAATCGAAAAGAATGACTATGAATTATGAACTTTTTAAATATGAATGATTTCAAAATGACAGGTTGCTTTGTAAACATTTTTCGAACATATTTCAAAGTGGAGTTCACTGAATTTAAATGTCGATTGTTTGCTTTTGAAAAGAATCATAGCATCTTTGACCTATCCATTTTTTTAGACCTCACATCTCTGTAGGTCTAGGTACATAAAATATTGTCCATTAGGTGGTTTGAGGTTTTCGACTAAAAATAAAAAAGCTTCCTTCTCAGCGCTATATTTAGTTTAGTAATCGACAGTACCAGGTTCTTATGTGTAATTTTTGGGAGCTTAATTAGCTCATTCTAACCGAAGTACGACTTATGGTTCATTTTCATATTTTTTAAAGTTTTAACGAAAATTCCTACTGCCCATCTGAGTTGTTCACCAAAGGTCGAAAGTCTGCTTATTTGCTAAACGGTAAAAGAGCATTTTGATGGTTGTGCTACAGTCGTGTCTGCTGTTTAACCTTAAATCTGTTTAGGAGCTTATTTCTTATTTGCATAGCAAACTGAATTTGCAAGGCTTCAATTACTTTTGACGTATAGTCCGTCAATCATCGTTACCGCATGCTAATATCTCATACATGATACTTGTAACCGTTGGCATGACGCAAAAATAATTTCCTCGATGTATATCTAACCATATATCACAGATATCCTTGAAAAGGGTATTTTTTCTAAAATTGAATAGAAACCAAATAGAATAGTCATCATTGATGAGTTTCTCCATTCTAATGTGAAATTCAATATTTTCCTTTTATTAGTAAGTAGACACATACGAGTCTGTACCGCCACCTGTTTCAGCGTATGAGAGCATACTATTCCTGCTGTTCGATTTATCATGATTTTGAGCAGAAAATTAATCCCACTTCTGAGAGGAACACACTGAATTTAACGCCACTAACTCTAGTTATGCTTAAAATCATTCCTTTTCGCTTACTACACCTACCACCGAACGGGAAAACATTTATCATCATTCGGTTCATAAAATATGATCCGCAATTTCCATCCCTCCAATAATACCAACACTGGCAGTGAAAAAAACACTTATTGCTTGGAGAAACATCACAACATTAAACTCCAACTTCCTCTCAATTAACTAATAGGTTTTCTAACGGATGGTTCCTCAAATTACGTTCTACACTTGCTACATAAATTAACATCCCAAAAATGTTCGATTTACCATAACATTATTTATCCGTACAAAGCGGATATTTATTATTCCTCCGAAAGGTATAGCCCTAGACTCCATCTCATCAATTAATCACAAAAGCGTTTCACCCCAGAAAGAGCAATTTTTCAGTCCTTCATTTACCTACGGTTCTGTTCAAAATGCAAAAAAGAAAAAAAAAACACCCCAAATTCACTAGAAAACTTAATCTTAATCCCGCAACGTAATACATCACATTATTACTCGTACACTCGTGCATTCGTAACTTGTGTATCCTTGGGTTAAACTTTTTTGTATCCTTCTCCCTCATCAACGATTTACGTGTGCGATTCGTTGTATTAAAACTATCGAGGGTTAACGCTAAATACCCTTAGCAGCCTCAACAAGTCTCTTTTCGAGAGATTTTCTGTAAATGACTGTAAGTGGATGGTATTTTCAATTTATTCGATTTATGGTTAAAAGATTGATTATCCTTGGGTTGAATGGAATGGCGAAATGGTGCGATGGTGAAATGAAACGTTAGGCATGACTGCATCCGGAACAAAGATGTGTATATTTAAACAAAAGACAGCGAGTGGAAATATAATCAGGGATAAAGTTTATTCGACTGTGCATTTATTTTTGAAGATTTATTCAGTATCCTTTTTTGCCTATTTACTTATTTTGTATATCGCCTCCCACTGGGCATATTTGTTTGGGTTTATGGCTAGTTGGTAATGGGAATATAAAGAATAAATCCAGATATATATGTAGGTAGGTATCTCTCCTCGGTGATCGGTATGGAATTTTATGTCGAAGAATGGCTACAGTTTGTGTTTTTGGGATCCACACTTTCAGACAATAAGCTCCACTTTAGTACTTGTATGAATATGTGCGGCATCAAGTAGTTAAATACTGAATGGGGGATTTTCGCTTTTAAATTTACGACTGGAACAAGCGCCGCTGGGAAAAAACTAACACTCAAAATGGTGGGCGTTAAACTGAACAATTGACGGACAAGTATCAACAACTTTTGACAAAGTATCAACAACTTTTGACACATTATGTGCGCAGGAGTCTTATCTAGAAATTTATTGCTCTCCAGGAACAAAATTTGGATTTGTGGACTGTGCTTTTCAGGGAAACACTTTTTTTACAAAACTTTGGGGACATCGATTTTTCTGCTCTCTCGGTTTTTTTTTCAAATTTTATAAAATCGGTTCTCCGATATTTTGTAGTTGAACGCAGTGTATGGAATTATTCAGTCCTTACATACCACTGTTGTTTTACTAAATTTTTATATCAGCAAAGCCGAGTAAAGTCGAAAAAGGTTTGAAAAAATTTCTTTTTTAATTAATTAGTTTAAACAATCATCGAACTTCAGTGTTCCTGCCAACGGTCTGTCTTTTGTCTGTCTTCATTGCAGTCAATATTGGTTATCAAGTCAGATCCAATTACACATTTTGCAACATTTTGCAAGTTAAACACAATGCGTTCCACAAAAGACCTAACTTTGGTAAAAAGTTAAACGTTGCCAAGTCCAGTGATCCCAAATAGAAAAAAATACCCCCCTTTTTAACACCAAAACGATATTTTTCCCCTTTTTCAAAAATAAAAATCCCTTTTTCCCCCAAAAAACAAAAAAAACAAAAACGCTTATTTAAGTTTTATTTTAACATTTTAAATTTTATTTAAATATCTCAGATTTAACCAAACAAAAAAATAATAGGAACGCATTAAATTCTGTCAGTATATTATGAAATGCTAATAAAAAACAAAAAAAACTTACATAACATGTTTTCTCCCAAAAAATCCCTTTTCCCTTATTTCCACTTTTGTTAGAAAAATCAACAAAATTGCCGACTTTCCGCCAATCTGGGATCACTGGTCCAGTGTTAAGCGTGTCGATATTATACCTGACGTTCTTTCTGTTAGCTCGTGTCATATTACCAAATCAAACTCAAATCTATCGTCATTTTAATAAATTAAAAGCAAGTTATATTTCTAACAATACAATCCACAAGCATTTTTCCTGACTTTTTGCAACCATAAACTAGGAAATTATATATCAATTGAAAGACTCTGATTTTAAGAATCTGAAAAGTGTTTTGGTTTGTAAATCATCAGTTATTTTTAGAAGCATATGACAAAGCTTTAGAGAACGCGAATCTTTACGATCCACATTAATTTTATTTTGGCACTTTTTTATTTATTGTCTTTCTCACTTGTTACAGACATAAGTGGTTGTTAGTTTTCTGCACGGAAATGTGCTTCTTGAAATACTAATGATCCCTTACGATGATCGCCAGATATTCACTCCACTTCTTCCTTTAAAATTCTCTGTCTAGTTTACTAAAGGACCTCATACTTTGCTTTCCTGTTCTCTGTTGAACTGTATGCCGTAAAAAATTGAAACACTTTTCAGTGTCTAGAACAAACGATCAGTACAGAACAGTGCTATTAACATTTAACTGATCGCAGCTACATATTCTTTAAGTCGACATAACATTGGGGACGATCACTGTCCACTGATGGTTTTAAAAAATTAAACCAACTGGTTCTACTAAAATAAGTAACTCAACCAATATTTTAAACTTTGAGCTAAAGAAGCTCTCACATGAGCTGGGCACAACTGCTCCCTAAGTGGAACTATTTTCAAACTGAAAAGGACAGTAAAAGGAACTTCCAAAATTGACTCCACAACTTTGTACCCATGTTCGATTCCTCCTACTCCCTGAGAGCGTACATATCCTCGCCCAAAAAAAAAATCCAATGGAAATGCAATTTAACTGACAATGTAAGTCGAGGACAGTTTAGCGGAAAAATCAAATCCCTTTTGCCCAAGATTACAATGCTTTCAATAAATGTCCCCCGAACATAAGAGGGTTAATTTCCTGTTTCAACATTGTGGCTGCATGTTCGGTTACATTACATTGTACACAAGATGGGGAGAAAGTGATTCTATATTGACTGCCCAGAGAGAGATACTTGTGTGTCCACGTCCAGTCCTTGTTGGTCCTTGCCACAGTGAAGACAACTTAATGTGGGCCAACCTCCTCCACCGGGCATGTTTCACTATTTCTGCTTTATCAATAACCGTCGACAGCGTTCACGTCCAGTTCGTCCTCCAATTACTTGTGAAGAGAGAGAGGAAATTGTGTCCTCATTACGGTTGTGTGATTTCAGTCCTCCAGTATTGTGAATTCAGATGTATTTTCTTTTTGTTGGAAATTATCTCTCACCCAGCAGCGAAAACATGACGAAATCCATTATTGTCCAGTTGCGATAAATTTCAACAGCAAAAAGGATTAAAATGTTCTTTGTTGTGATGGAGGAGCCAAATTGCAGCGCACAGAAAATGTAAATGAAGAAGGCGGAAAAGTCCTCGAAAAGTTTCACCTGGACGAGTGACAAGTTTCTGACATCGACATGACGACATAAAAGGAAAACTTTTCCTCTTCCCAACAGATAATTGTCTTTCGCATTTAAGTCCCTTCTGATGGGGGTTTTTAAGATGGGGTTGGCTTATGAATACCTTCCTGAATGTTAACCAACAAATTCTTCTTCCCTTTTTCTTTGCAGGTGTTAATCAATACACGACAAAAACAATTCAACATGTCAATCTCTGATTTCCGCAAGAAGAAGCTTTTGTTCCTTTTCAACGTTTTCTTTGGTAGACCAAGTCTTATTCTTTATTCAATTTCAGTCCCATGACAAAATGGTATCTTTTCAGATGTGAACCAAAGTGGGGAGATCGACCTTAAGGATTTCGAGCTCGCAATCGAGGTAAACGCAAACTTGACTGGTCCCTTTTTTTGTCTGACTGATCTTTTTTTTTTATTCTCTTGAATTTGAACAGAAAGTTTGCCAGCTGCGCGGCTGGGCTGCCGACAGCGCCAAGAACAAGGAGACCCACGATGTGATGATTAAAATTTGGGAGGGCCTCAGGTCGAAAGCTGACAAGGACAACGACGGACAGGTAAGGCCAATTGTTATTTGGGCCAAATTTTCTATTTCGTTGGCAATTGCCCATTGGATTGTGTTTTGTGTGGACACAATAAATTATCCTGGACACTGCGGCATGTAAAACTTAGCAAATTGAATTGTCAAGATATATTTGCTTCATTGCTGCCACCTCCGCCTGCAGCAGTACTCCATCACCGAGCTACCTGGCATTGGGCCAACGCCAACGCCAACTGATGCTGATGGTTTTTGCGAAAAAGGGTTCCGTTCGGTTCTTCCAAGTCCTTGTAACGGGCCAGAGCAGGGGTATTAAGAACAGCAATCCTATTCGTATACAGAACAATGGGATGCATGTCCTAATTTTGTTCTTCTTCGTCATTCTACATTCTTCTAATGTTATGGATAATAATGCGACCTTGTCTTGTTGTAGCTGCATTTCACAATGTGGTGGGGAAGGGGCACTCATGGCTTGACAGGGGTCTTGAGGTGGATATCACAACCCCGCTTCCATGGCTGATAATAATCAGGAAAATTATATTACGCCCCATGAAGACATTGTGCTCTGACTTTCGCATCCTCCATCCTTGTGCGCGAGGACTGCCTACTGCTACTGCATCAACTAAGATATTACTCGTGTTTAAGACTGTGGATGCAGTGAAGTGGATTGATTTCCATTTGCAGTGAATGCAGTCCTTACGGAAGCATTTGGTTCGCTTCGCAGTCCTTAGGGAAGCATTTGGTTCGGTTCGGACTTCCTATACTACGGAAGGATGAGCAAACAAGTTTATTTTAAGACATCGCCTCTGCATACCTACTTAATATCAATAAAATGAGTCTTTTCCTTTTCTCGTTTCTACTCTGAAAGGTATCTGTTGAAGAATGGTGTAACATGTGGGACGCTTATGCCAAGGATCCCAGCACCGCAATGGAATGGCAAAATAGGTGAGTAAAATTAATGATACTTTTAATCTTTTCCGAGGGAGAAAGCGTCAAGTGATGATAAATATCTGCAGCGGTAGGCACCTATATGTCTTGTTCTTCTTTTTTTTCGCCATCACAATGGAGGCCAGTTGGCCTGGAATGTGTTAGGGGCTTAAGCAGGTCCTTTTTTGGGTTCATAAATTATGAGTTACCGCAGGTGGATGTGAATAAAATTAAAGAAATTGCTCTCGTGAAGATAAATATTGTCTCAATGAGTGGACAGGATCTCTGCAGTAAAATATGTTGCATTAAAACGAGTTCTGTTCTTTTCTTACCAAAGGAGTTATAAGTTATGTGGCGAGTCATGTCTACCGCAAGTAGTCTTTTTCATAGTTCTTGTACAGCGCCACTGCGAAAGAGCTGCGGATAAGGCGGACATCGTTCTTTGACAAATTGAAATTCTTTTGTACAAATTTGAGTTCACTTCCAGTTGTCCCTTTGCACACACAATGGAAATAATTGGTTTTGGTATTGCAATGAAAGGATAGCATTTTTATTTAAAATTGTTGGCTTGAAACGGCTGCTAAAATCAGAAAACAATTTAACAATAAACAATAAAAAATTAACAATAAAAATTCTGATAAATTGCACCCGTGTCTGCTCTCTGAAATTGGCTTTCATTTTAAGCGGGATCCAGACCAGTGATGCCATTTCGAGGGATTTTTCTTTTTCTGAGGGATTTTCTGGGAATTTTAAAGAGACTTTCTAGTTACTCAAGGGATTTCTTTTTTTCATAGAATCAAATTTCATATGAAATCCCTAATAATATCAAAGGGCTTTTGAGGGCGATCCATAACTACAATTCAGTAAGTTCCAAAAAATACGCTCAGCTTCAAGAAACGAGAGATTCATTTAACCTTAATCGCAAACAAATTTTAAGACTCATCAACAAGATGGCACTGAATTCACGGGTGTATTGACAGGGTATAAGAGAACTGGACTGTCTTACTCCATTACTTTGAAATAGCAGTCTTCGAGGATAATCTAAGATCGGCAGAACTTATAAGACTAGAACTCAGAAGTTTTGAAACCAAAGCATATTAAATTACTTGTATTTCCAAAGTTTCCGTGCACTTTTTAAGTATTTATTATGAAATGAGGAGAATGAAACTTATATCATTCGAAAGGTATTGTGCCATAGATGTGCAGAAACAAAAAATCGTAGGTATATGTCGCCATTAAGACTGGTAAAATGAAGTTGAGAATTTCCCATACAAAATGCTTAGCAGTTAATCGAAAGCATTTTGTTGCCATTCAATTTGTCGCCGTCAGCAATCTTATTTTAGGGGCATTGCAGAGTTATCTGCAATGTTTCTATGGAAACGAACATTCATTCAGCATATAAATAAATTAAAATAAATAATAAATAATAAATCAATTATTTTAAAAAAATGATGTCTTTCGTTACTTTATCTACAGACAAAATTGGTCGAATTTCGACCACGGGCGGTAATAATACATTTTAAACTTTTTAAATGGATTCAACGCGCTTTTTCAGTCCAGAGATATCTTAATTCATTTTTTATCAAAAATTTAAGGCAGTTGTATATCCGGATTTTGCAAAATTTTATAAAGCCAGAATATTTAATCATTAACCATAAATAATATTTATTTAGGGTCGTCTTGTGATTCACATAATATTAGAGATGATATCAAGGCGAACGATTAATTGTTATTGAAAATGCATCAAAACGGGATGAAGTCCATCGAAAAGGGATTTTTTAAAGGTCAATCTGGGATATTCCATCCTAACCTTCTGGCAACACTGATCCAGACTAACTTTTGGCGTTGAATGCCTGCTGACATTATCGGAGCAGGCGGGTTTCACGGTCAACAAAGTCATGTGAGATCTATGCCACCATCGAATTTGTATTTTTTTGACAGAACTTGACAGATTTGTCTACTTTTATCGTGTTCATGGGCTTGAAGTGTCACTTTTTCATAACAAAAAAAATGCGTTTGACATTTACTGAACCGGCACACTTCGATGGATATTATTTCAGGTCTGTTCCTTTACTTTTAAATCTTACGAATTTTTACGAATTCTTACGCATTTTACTCAATTGTCGTTCCTCAACTCAAAAAATTCGTAAAATAGAGCGGCTTCGAGAGAGCAAGATATTTTCCCTCTTACAAGTTTTTACTCAACAAATTTCTTTGCGTAAGAATTGAAACAAATGTCAATTGCTTGAAAATTGACAGCTGATTTGAACTTGGTGTTCAAATGTGTTTTTCACAGGTTACTACAATAGCGTTCCTTAACTTTTGCGTAAGTTTCCCTCTCTGGGAGAGAATTCATCTTCTCCACTGTCATTTTGACAGTCTTTTTCATTTTTACTACAAAAGTAAAGGAACAGACCTTTTTTTTTAATGTCACGTGCCACGACAAAATCACAGTTCTGCTGTCAAAATAATTATTGAAAGAATAACGTTCTAACCACTCGTGTTCGTTGATTCCTTATTGCCCGCCGTCCCCTCCTCATTTTACTCAAGCAAATATTCCAATAAGACTCATTTTAAAACGCTTCAACATGTTTCTACTTACTTAACGACGCAGCAGCCCCATTAATCTTAAAAACTCATCAAGCTCCAGCAGATAGTTGCTCTGTCATTTCCACTTAGAAAGTTAATTTCCTCCATTTTCCAATACACACACAGATGCGCAAAGTAAGCAATAAAACTTGACTACTCCCATTCCCATTTCGATTGTGTATAGGTATGCCATATAGAATTTTATGTTGTGTAAAACAAAAGCAATTACCGATAAATAAAACGCTGAGAAGAATATCTATTAATGCCTTGGCACTACAAAAGCACAGCTTGCAACTTAACTGCTCGCCCCCTTTTTATTCTCGAGGGGCGTATCAAAGGCACCGCAAGCCTCATATCTAATAAATTACCCCAGATTGTTGTTTCGAGGATGTGATGCACGCAAAACCCTCTCAAAGGAATAATATATACAGTATAGAGGTATTGTTAGTCGGTCACAATTATCTATATCTGCTTCCGCCCACAGGTACATGAACTTTATGTTTGACTTGGAGGATGCCTCCAATGATGGCGGTATTGATGCTGCTGAATTCTCACTGGTTTGCTCGAGCTACGGTTTAGATAAGAACGAATGCGAGGAAGCCTTTAAAAAGATGTCCCAGGTGAGAGATTTATTATACCAACCGTGTCAGGATGAACACGCACACGGTTAATGTTTTGCTTTCTATTTGTTTTTTTTTTTTGTATACAGGGTAAGGAAGAGGTTACTCGCGAACAATTCGCTCAATTGTGGCAGGAGTATTTCTCCTCCGAAGATCCAACTGCTCCAGGCAACTACATCTTTGGAAAGACTTCATTTTAACGAAATTAAACGTGCATTTTGTTAATTTATTATAATTGTTATTGTGCGATTGATCTTTGATTTGTTTGTTTGTGTTTCGAAATACAGAGAAAAAAAATAAAACAGTTTAAAACTACAACAAACCATTAAAAAAAGAGTATTATAATTATTACACACAGAATTATTAGTTGACGGTTACTTCCTTCTAACCTTTGGATATCCTTGAATCAAATTCGCAAAACTATTCCTAAAACAAAATTAGAAGTTCTCTAAGCAGGTTTCTGTTCTTTTGTGGATGTTCTTCTGATGACAAAAAAAAAAAAAAAAAAACACTAAAATCTTTTGACAAACTCTAAAACCAAGTATTTCAAAAGCAATTCCATTTTTATACATTATCTAGAATTTTTAAAACATAAATTTATTAACAAAACAAAGTATTGGATGGTGTAGAATATTTTTTAATTTATTATCTTAAAGTAATGTCAATTAAAACTTATAATGTTGTGGATAAAAAAAAGTATCTAATAAAATTGAAAAAAAAACTATGTAATATGTTGCTATGTGATTCAAAACAAAAACTATATTATATCGACGAGAAATAAATCAAATATATAAATGTTAATGAAATCGGAAAATAATAAAACCAATTAATGTAAAAAAAAATATATATATTGATGGCTTGACGATTTGAAATGAGTGTAATAGAAATAAAAATTAAATGGTAAACCTCTAACGAAATAATAAATAAAGGCTATAATATCAAAAAAAAAAAAAATTTGTCTCTCTTTATTTATTCTTGCCAATTTCAGAACCTATTGGTTAATCCTCCATCTGAAGGTTCTGCATAATTCCACTGGCTGTGAAATGGTGGGAGACCACAGCTGCTTATCGGGACCTCGTATGTGGTAATAGCAGCTTTCTTTGGGATAAGAATTGGAAAGGTGGATTTCGTTAAGTCCTTGTGACGCGATTATCTGAAGCAATCCCACCTGGATTATGAGCATGACAACATTCGCTTTAGCATAATGAATAAACACGCAAAAATGGGGGATGACGGAAGGTGAACTGTCAACCACTTTTGAAAAATCAACCTTATCACACGTCTAGCTCGGGAGCAGAACCACATTTTTGTTTATAGTAATGATTCGTAATGAGACGCATGAAGATTATGCAGCCTTATGTAAAATGGAGTTTGAGGGGCATATAGTTTTTAGGCAAAAAAGACGGCCCCTTCCTTCGTAGATTGAGTAGATTTTAGGAAGAATCAAGCTATTTATAAACTCCTTTGAGCTACATATTTAACTTGTCAGTTGTTGTGCGTTTTCCCCCAATTTATGTCACATCTAATAAATAGTAGTCTAAGAATTTATTGCTACTTTTCATCTCGAAAGTGGGTTGGAAGGAAACCCATCATCGCGATATCATTCATCGCAAGTATTATGGTGGAAGTAATCGTCATAGTCATTCAGTTCCGCACAAGATGGGTCGATAGAGACCGGTTTCGATAGAAGTAATTTATAGATGGATCCTTAGGCTGCACATCGCACGAGTCAATGGTGGCATCCTCAGTTGTGTAAACAAACTCAATGTCATACGTCAGCTTAGTAACTTTTAACATACATGGAAATATATTAAAGATATTTCTGAATATTCCTGTATATACTTGCTTAAAATTTCAGCTTTTTATGCTTTTTGAATCTGACAGAAGTCGGAGTTTGTTATTGTAAAAGGGGGAGTATAAATAAAAATATAAATAAATATTTGCGACAGGTCTGTGAGACCCAATGCCTAGCTTCTAACATAAATATATATATAAATATAAATACCTCGGAGTTTTACTTAGTATCCTTCCAAGTATCCTTCAAGCCCCACTTGAGAGAAAAATTAAAGGAGGCCAAAAAGGCAATAAATAGCAGTTAGCGGGGAATCCTTTGTAGGAAAAATTTAAGCTTTTCGAGGCTGCTATGAGATCAATCATGTGCTATTCTGCACAAGTTTGGGGAGTATTCGAGTACGAAGAGGCTTGAAAGCTTTTAAGGTATTTCCTAAAAAAAATGTTTAGACTACCCGAAAATACTGGTATATCTCCTCTCTGCACTTTCTCTACATACTTAAAGTGATGGAACTTCCAAAATATCGCCTTCCACACATCGTCGTAAAATGTTTGATACAACGGAAACTCCAGTTCTTCAACGAATGGTCAAGGCTAAGCAGCGAACACAATATCCAGTTAGCGGACTATAATACAGAATCTTGGCGGCGTTCTCTGAACGAGCTATTCGGCCCTAGCGAGGTATCCGTCGGAACGGAAAATTCTCCGCAACGCATACTTTGTCGGAGACTCAAATCCAAATCGTAAACAAATTCCGCAACAAATTTCTGTCGGAGAATATCGGAACCTAGTTGTTAAAAATTGAAGAAAAAAATGCACTTCATCGCACTTCAACGTAATTCGCCGATATGCGTTACAAAATGTCGGAGAAATATTCCGAATAGATGTTCCGAAGAATACCTCGAAGCAAAAAACCTACGGATTTTAGACTGAAAGCACGACAGAGTGAGACCAGGTGTAATTACATCTCACTTAACCATGACCTAGCTACGATATTATTTCCACGATCGGTTCAATGTAGACGGAAATTCTATCATCTTCAAGGCCAGAGGCGAACTACTTCGATTGAACTTCAAACCACATATAAGCGTCGGGAATGAGGAATGCAGCTTATGCATTATGCAACCTTCGACAAAAAAAAAGACTTTTTTATTTTTTTTGGAACTTGTCCTACACTAAAGGAGATCGGACGAGCTCATTGAAATAAAGAGTCGCTGTCAATGGCGGAATTCACCAGAAGTCTAAATGGTGAGGACTGGAGCGTACTGGCTAGCTACTTAAAATCTGCAATAAAATACCGGCAGCAAATAATGAAAAAAGCTTTTTATATTACAAAAAATAAAAAAACTTTAGAATAATTCTCTCTTTTCTTCGGCGATGGCATAGCCAAAATCTATTGTAAATTATTGTAAAAAATTAATGAATTTATATTTATGAATAAAATTACTACTACTATTACTTGTAAAAGGGGGATGGTCAAGCCTTTCGCTACTAATTTAAGAATTTGTTTAGGTTTTCGGGTTGGCCTTGTATAACTGAACATAACACTGACTATTTCATAGCACATATGTAGTTGACCTTGCTTTTTTTCAAACTTCTGACTCGCCAAGGTGATAAAGAGGCACGTCGACCTAAAATATCTATTGTGCCGAAGAATGCCAGAAAATAAGTTTAGGCTAGCAGGATTTCCACTACCCTAATATAGCTGATAATGCTTTCAGCAGAGGAATTCATCAGTTCTTCAGGACTTAGAATTTCACGGAAGAAGAATTTCCTTCTAGTACTGGATAGAGCTGGGCATTAGCACATGACGTGCTTAGCTGTTTCGTCTTCTTCGAGGCATAGCCGGCACTCCGGGGAGTTGACTATATGCATTTTGTTTAGGTGGTATCGCAAACCGTGGTGACCAACTTGGTATCCTAAAAGGTTTTTGATATCGTGCCTTCTGAGGTTTAGGACTTTATTGGCATTTTTTTCGAATGGCAGGATTGCTTTTGCTTGTCTGCGACCTGGAATGTCTTCCCACTGTTTGATACATACCATTTGTGTTTCCAGCTTTTTATGATGGAGTTAATTGCTGATTTGCGCCGACGCAGAAAGGTTCTGGTCCAGTAAAAGGGGGTCTCTGGCCCTTTCCTAGCAAGTTCGTCAGCTTTTTTGTTTCCTTAAATACCCTCGTGTACGCGAACCCACCATATTTTTTATACCTGAAGAATTGATGAGGTTTGCGCATTCCTTAATGGCATGGAGCTCTGCCTGAAATAAACTGGGGCTTTTCCACCTTGCTTTACTTAGGTTAGATACCTACAACAAACTCCTGACAAGTGAAACAGATTGGTATAACTTTCTGCTGCTGTCAACTGTTTAAACCAATGCGACACTGGGTATATTCGCATCCTGATTTTCAACAAACCATTTACAACAGTTTTACTTTCATTCGACAACCGACAAGTAACAATATTATCCTCGCATCTGTTCATTTTTCTATCTCCTGACACACAAACAATCCAATGATGGTAAAATGCTCTCTGACAGAACCGGATCAACTGCGACAAGATAAGATGCCACTGAATGCGACATGGAGAAGCATAATGAAAAATCGCCTACGTATCGATTCAGGTCTGATATTGCACGCTAAATAAGGACGACCACAAAATTGTCGCCTGCTCTCCATCTCCTTTATGTTCAGTTTCTGTAGACACATCTCACATAGAAGACACACGTATTCGTCCTAGTTCAATTAAAACTATGATGTAGCTTATCTCCATCGTAATCGATTTCTACTTCGGATGTCCTTAGACATATGACATTTATTTTTACAGCCTCCTCATTGTTTAAAACTATATACATCAATTGGCGACGGAAACCATGTCACATTCATCAGTTCTTTCCCCCAATGTCCTTGAACGTGAACATGATGTACACAGAGACAGAGACTCTGATGGTTAACCAGGTCGCTTTGCCTTCTTATCCTCATCGCACACACATAGAGGAACACATCAAAAGTATAGCTTTTCATCTGAAAAGCGGGTCGTGATGGGATTGATAAAATAATTAAAAAAAATAAAATAATAATTCTGAAGAGTTCTCCTTGCTCAGCTATATCAAATCAAAAGAGTGTCTTACGAAATTCGCTTTGGAAAGCGGATTCTTATTTTTTTGTGTACGTTCAAGGACAATCTACTAGTGTTTAGAAATTCGTGTGCGACGTGGAAACTAATTAAATTAAAATTCTCTTCCCCTTCCCAACGAACCAAAGAAATACTGAATCGCACATCCTCAAAAAAATATCCACCTCAAACGGCACACACTGATATAGAGTATCCTTGGGCTCATGCCATCCGGCGATTAAAATCAATTTAGAGAGTAATTTTTGGAGAGAAAAGTAAATAAAAAATGAAGAAAACACAAGCACCATGCGACCGGAACAAAACCAAACGAAACCAGGTCGAGTCAAGGGTTAATCCTGTGTGTGTGTCTGTGTCCCATCCAAATCTCTTTTGCGGCTTTAAGCACTTTGTCTACATGTTGGCCTTCAATTTATTTGCTTGAATGGCAATACCACACACAACCTCTATGGTACTAGAAGAAGAACATAGAAGGGAAAAAAAAAACCAAAGCAAAATGGATACAATATACTTTCCATAGATACATCTTCGTTTCAGATTATTTGTTGTTGTTTGTTCAATATGATAGATGTTCACGCGATAAACAGACTGAGCTCCAGCACGTCCTGCATGCAGCATTCAATTAAAATAATCAAGCACGATGATATACCCCCGATTATAATGGAGCAACTCTTGATATTGTTTTCCTTCTACTTGGAGTCCTTTGTATTTGTATTAGTGTTACCTTCAGTAAAAAAAAAAATGAATAAGAAAGGAAAAAGAAATCAGATGCCATATAATTGAGGTGCGACGGATGCTGTCCTTTGTTCGCCACATGGGAGCCCACTATGCGGGTGGCATGTCCTTAGAAAATTTACTTTTCGTGTTTCGTTTTATTTTGCTGCGTATTCTCAACCATTTATATTGAGCCATAAACTCCGTGGGCAAATTGAATTAATTCATTTCTGTGAGTGTCCATAATTCATCGTCATATTTCCGTATATGAGGAACAATAACACAGCTTAGCGGGATGCTGCACGAAACAGATTTTCCCATGATAAGAAGCAGAAAATCCTGCGATTTGCGTTTCCCTATTCTTGGTGGGTTTTCTTCTTTTACTTTGAATTTTTTTGAATTTTTTGCGCGCTGAGATGGAAGACGAACATCTGGTTGGGGTAATTTTAAAATTGATTTAATTATCACAGGTTTTTTTTTTTTGGTCAATAATAATTATTAATTTATGGCATAATTACTGCAGGAAGTGGATTTGCGAGAGTTTCTGGAATATTAAATGAGCGGATTGCTGCAGACGCTAGACGCATTCTGCATACGAAGAGTGAATGTATACCTAAAGTTTCGAAGGATAATATTCAAGTGTTGGATGGCATCTGGAAATTTTTAGGTGAGTTTAATGGTTTTCAGCGGAAACAATGTTGCTTCTTTTTATTTTACAGCGCATTTAAGTGGGGCGTACAGGGATTAATGAGCGATTAAGTACTAAATATTAAGGTGTTTCAAGAGCGCCGATGGTCGCATTAAGGAGTGCTTTAGCTATATGGGATGTTAATGCTGTTCAAATATTGTTAAGTGTGAAGTGTGATGTATTTTTCTAGATTAATGAAGCGCTGGGTCAGAAATGTGGGTAAAAGACTTTACATTTCACAATGGGGGTACATACAAACAAAGATTTAGTGTAGGACATTGAGTAGCATTGGTGAATTACCAGCGGAGCTCTTCAAACACGCTGGCGATGTTATATGGGTCATGGGTGGAAGAAAGCATGCCAGACTACTGGACTATCAGCCCCATATGCCTCATCTACAAAAAAGGCGATCCTATGCACTTCAAGAACTATCGAAGCATATGTCGCATAAGATTCTATCCAACGTAGTATGTGAACGTCTCAAGTTGGTCTGAAACACACTTGGTCTGGCTTTCGGCCCGGCAGATCAACTCTATAGGCCAATTTTTCACACTGAGGTAAATCCTGGAAATCGTTCTGTTGGGCGATGACCGATTTCAGGATCCCGCAAAAACTGACACAGTGTAGCGTGAGCGTGACGCTTGAAAACAAACTCTGCAAGGTGCAGTTTGGAAGTAGCTCCTCCGAACTATTTCAAATATGCACCATCACTGTTTGTTCTACTTCTCATTGCCCGGGAAAGGATTTTGACCCTTGAAAGTTAACCAATAATACACGCAAAGTACAATATTCAGCATGGTTTCCGTAAGTAGTACAAATGTTGAACTTACAAAGCTCTTTCTTATTTCACTGTACTTTTTTGATGAATTTTCGTATATAGGAATTGAACAAAGAGCTTGTAATAATTGTTGACCTCAGTTGTATGAGTGTTACGTTAATTATGCCGGACAACATTTTTAGTAAAAGACTCATTTCCACATTACAATCAGTTGTACCTAATAGATCTTACGTGCTGTCAAGCCCCTGCTAGATGCGATAAGCGTGCGTAAAAACTTAGAATTTGAAATAGTTGACGTTAAAACAATAACTTTTCCATGAGATAAGATAACGTGAATTCAAGTACCTAATATTTTAGATACCAAATTAAGTGCAACTTTTGACAAAATTCCAACTTTATATATATGTAGACATCATTTAATTTATTTATTTTTAATTTAAGCAAACCTCAGTGACTACGAGTTTATAAGTCCAAGATGCTTGACTTCTGACGCAATTCATGCCAGCTGCAGCAATGATCAAACTTCCCTACGAAATATCCCACTTAAGGAACATAAATTCATAGCTCAAAAGGTTTAACTTGTCGCCAAGTCCTTCCATTTTTTCAATTGAGCAGCTAAGTTGCTTAGCTGTCAAAATTGATCGATGCATTGTGCCATTGGTAATGCCATTCTATTGAATGGTCTACATATTTCAAGGTTTGACTTTAGCCATTGATCCTCATTGTGATAGTGACAAATTATTCCGTTGACATTGATTGGCAATCGATTAATAATATCAATAAACTCAGTAAAAAAGTTTACAGTGGTTATAGTGCTCGACTACTGAGCGAGGGTTGTCAGGTTTGATCAGCGGACATCTGGAAAAAGCCGAAAGTAAAACTGTTCTAAAAACCCTTCGGATATGGCATACCTACAATTTTAGGTCGTACCAAAAAAATAAAACTCACACAAACGATTTAATGTGCGAAGCTACGGACCTATTGCGCCCAATTTTTTTCTATTTTTCAAAACAATGAAATTAAGAACGTCAGCTATTGAATTTCAGTCATTATACTCTCTAAATATTTCTGGCACAAAAAAGGAAAATCTTAAAATTTACAGTCAAATCGGTCGATAGTTTTTGGGTCCTTACTTTACAAATTTTCGAACATAATGCGAAATGCGATGGCATTGGTTCCGTTGCGGCGTTAAGGGCATTGGCCGATTGCGGTTTAAAATAAAATAAATAAATATTTTGGCGCGACAGGTCTATGGAACCCAAGTCCTAGCTTCTCACAACCATTCGTTTTGTGTGGGTTTTAA
This sequence comes from Cheilosia pagana, assembly GCA_936431705.1. Lineage (NCBI taxonomy): Eukaryota > Metazoa > Arthropoda > Insecta > Diptera > Syrphidae > Cheilosia > Cheilosia pagana. Next base: position 113,486,114 of record OW386166.1, read on the forward strand.
ATTTTTGGGACGAATGGAAGGGATCTACAATTTTACGACGAGTCCAAACGGCTAATTGAGAAGCTCATTCATGACAGTTTTACTCTCGGATGTTTGTCAGACGTTCGCGAGAGGTGGCGCAGTGGAAAAAAAACCTTAAGATGTAATTTGGCCCTTTCGGGATTCGAACCTGAGACCCATCGCTTAGTAGCCCAACACACTACCACTAAGCCACTGCGCCCACATTTGCCCACGATTGCGGTTTATTGGCAGAAAAACAAGAAACAGTCTTTCGGAGTCAGATCGCATGATTTTGGGGGCCAATTCACGTCACCACTGCGAGAGATAACTATATCCTCAAATTGTACGTGCAGAATGTCCATCGTGGCGTCTGCTGTGCGTCATTTTTAAGAAAATACAGACCAACGATGCTGCGCGCCCAAATGAGCACCAAACGCAGTAACTTTTTGTAGATGCATTGCCACCTGGTGAACTTCGCGTCTTAATCTAACAAAGCCATTTATTCGAAATGCATCACGTCGTCGATTAAGATGATTTTCCACATTACAGAAAAAAATGCTCAAACGCTCCGAAGGCCAGTCCGCAAAAAACCGGTTATGAAATTTGAGCTCATGGGTCATTTGGCGATCCTTTGACGTATACCGATTGTTAAGCGAACCAGTTTTCTTCGAATTCAGCCATCAGAAGTTTGAGAGTCGACTTAGAAGGGCCACCGCGTCTGCCATAAAACGTGCGCAACCTTTGCACTGACGAACACTAATTTTTGGATAGGTAATAAAATTTATCATTTGGATGTGCTTCTCAATCGTGTAACTTGTCGTTGCGATTTGACCAATGTTCACGTGAGCCACTTCGGTATGTTGATTGAAAAAGATTCAAAAGATACAAAAGAAGTGATCGTAAGGCCTAGGATTATCATAAAAAGGTAATTTTTATACAACGAATAAAGTGTCCCCAATAACTACAGACTACTTCACTTTCATCATCAATTGCGAAAGTGAAAAAGAACTGGACTTCGATGCAGCTTTGAAGAAGACGCACATTTCGGGTCACTTGTAAAGTCGGGACCACAGTCTCTTGATTCACAAACAGTATTGTAATTTGTTATTATCGGGGTAATAAATTTTGGAATCCAATATTCCAAAATTACATCTGTGTCCTGTTTTATATTCAACCGGCTTTCTGAAGACAATATTTTTTTTTGTTCGTGCCTGTAGCACAATCAAAACGACGTGACAAATTTCCTTTCATAACGCCTATCCCAAAACTGCGACAGCTACATCTGTCCAGCCGACACACCATCTTCGGTATTGTTTCCTATTAGGTATGTAAATAACGCAGGGGTGGGTGACTTCAATGAATAACAACTTCACAGAAGTTTCCCTCCCAAATTGTTGTAAAACAAGAAAAGACGCTTTCCAATTCGCGAACTGTTATTTAGATTTAGATTTAGATTTAGATTTAGATTTAGATTTATTTGTTGTATACATGCTTACACAGTAAGAATTCACTTATAAGTCTGTGAAAGATAAACAATTTTTAATATAATATTCATATATGATTTGAAAGTTAAGTTGGATTTAGTTTTAAATTAATTTTAATTGAAATTGTGATCGCTTGAAGAGGAATAGGGATGGGGAAAAGTTAGTTGCTTTAGTTACTGAGAAAATTTTGAAGTTCGGTTTTAAATCGTCGTGCATTTGTTAGCTCTCGCAAATTACGTGGGAGTGAATTCCAAAGGCGGATAGCAGCAACAAAAAACTGTCTTTCGGATGTTAGACATGAAAAGCGCGGAAGTACCAGACAAGAAGATCTATTAGATACCGGAAACTGGATTTTTTCATAAAGATATGAAGGCTGTCTACTTATGAGTATGTTAAAAAGAAATATGACTGTTCGAAATTTTATATAGTTACAAAAGGACATGTTAACTAGGTGTTTTGCAAGATGTGAAACGTGATTATGTCTTTTTAAACAAAACACATATCGAATAGTGGAGTTGAAAGCCACCTGAAGCCGCCTTCTACTCTCGGCATCACATCCATAAAAAATTTCGCATCCGTAGATAAGTACAGGAATAACTAACGTTTTAGCAAGTAGCACTCTCGTTTCAAGAGGAGTAAATTTTTGAGCAATCCTTAGGGTTCGTAGAATACCGTAAGTTTTCCCTACTATAGTATTTATGTGATCATTCCATGTTAAGGTTCTATTGAAGACAAGACCTAGATTTTTTGAAGACTCAAAAAATTCGACTTCAAAGTTGTTTAGCATTAAATGAGGGAAATAAGAAAGATCTAATTTCTTTTTAGATATAACTAAACACTTACACTTCACTGGATTAAGTACTAGACCGTTTTTGGATGACCAATTAGAAATTCGTTCTAGATCCTCATTTAAAACGCTGACGCAATTTTCAATTAGGCCCAAGGAGCAGCTTTGATAAATTTGTATATCATCGGCATAAATATGCTTAGATGAACTTAGTATGACGGAAGCAATATCGTTTATATATATGGAGAACAATAGAGGCCCAAGGATAGAGCCTTGGGGAACTCCTTGCCTTGAGAGAAGAAAATCCGAAAGATTGCCATCAAGTGACACGGCCTGCCTTCGTTCACTTAGATAGGATGATATTAATTTAACAGCAGTGGGAGAAAGTGAGAAAAAGCGTCTTAATTTGCTGAGAAGAATCGAGTGATTAACCAAATCAAAAGCTTTGGAAAAATCTAAGAGTACCAGAAAAGTAACATTATCCCTATCTAATTTATCTCTTATATCTTCAATGACGTTCAACAAAGCAGTGGTACAACTATGCTTAGCTCGGAAACCCGATTGTACTTGTAGCAACAAGTTATTTTGAGTAACATAATAATTAAGCTGCTTATGCATAATTCTTTCACAAATTTTAGATAAATAAGGTAGGATGGAGATTGGTCTGAATTCTTCATTTTTAGAGTTCTTTGGTATTGGAATTATTTTTGCTAATTTCCATTCGCTGGGAAAAATGCCGGTCATAAAAACAGTATTTAAGATATGAGTTATAAACGGTAATAGTAATGGCAAGATCGCTTTAACAAAAATCGGATTTACTTCATCAACACCTACAGCATTGGACTTGACAGATAGAAAACTTTCTACAACGTCCAATTCATTTACCCTATTAAATACAAACGAAGTAGCAACCGGTAAAGGAACATCCTCGAGTGTATAGTTAGCTGCTGGGTCATTACAAAGTGGGTTTGATAAAAACGTTCGATTAAGTGCGTTGGGATCGATTCCAGAAGAACAAGTAGTCTTTTGCTTCCCGATTCCTAATTTTCGAATGTCATTCCATAGTTTACGACCACCCGAAGAAGAACTAAGTCGGTTGGAATAGAACTGTGTCTTAGCATTGCGTATTTCACGAACAACACTATTTCTTAAACTTTTATAAGCCTGATGAAGCTCTTCCACCCGAAAATGTTTCCATCGTCGATACGCCTCATCACGTTGAGCCATTAACTCTCGAATATCGTTCGTTAACCAGGCTTTTATCTTGTCTTTAATAATACCAGTTTTTATTGGAACATGTAAATCGAAAAGAAGATTTACATTATTCTGTAAAAACTGAATTTGGTCATCTGGAGAGGGCATAAAATATATAAGGTTCCATGGAATCAAATTGATATGTTGTTCAAGAGAGGGCATATCAATATTTTTGAAATCTCTGTATGTATAGGTGGATGTTTCTGCGTTATTGCCAATATCAAAGTCATACGTCAAAAATATTAAATCATGCCTCGAGAAAGCTGGTGCAGAGATTTGGTCATAAAATAATACTTTGTCGGAATTATTTACAAAAAAGACGTCTACTAGTGTACTAGAGGAAGTGGTAAAGTGCGTAGGGACTTGACAATTCACGGGTTTTAAATCAAACAATTGCATATTTTCACTTAAATGACTTTCACATAACAAATTACTATTAATATCACCACAAACAATGACATTGCTTGCGCAAGTCGAAACTTCTTCCAAGACATCGTAAATAGGTGTCATATCAATATTCCTATTTGGTCTATATACAACACCTAAGCAAATACTTCTTTCACCCCGAGTTATATACGTGAATAAATATTGAGAGGCCGACCCTTTCGGCGAACGACATTTTCTTCGACAGACTAAGCCCATTCTAACATATATTGCAACGCCTCCACCTGTACGATCACACCTATCTGATCGAAAGAGTCTATAGCCACTTATATCATAGGCAGAATCCTTCACATCTTTATGAAACCAAGTCTCCGATACGCAGATTGCATCAACCTTCGAATCTACAAAAATATCTTTAAATTCATCCAATTTAGGGTTTAAACTTTGCGCATTCAAGTGGCAAACCTTAAGACCGTAGCTATGATTACAAAAAACTCTAATCATGGGTCGAACCATGTACTCTCTACCACCACCAATGGAACTCACTCTACTTTCATCCAAATCTATATTTGAGATGGAGATTTGTGCGAGAACCAAGTAATACACTCAGATTAAGAACATACGTTTTCTCTTCCTTAAAGCAACATAGATTAATAAAAAGGGGCATTGGGGATAATTTCAAGCAAAAACAGTACAGCAGTTAAAAAAAAGAGCAAAAAATAAAAACAAAAAATGAAATGAGAAAATAAAATAAAAACTAAGAAATAACACTATACTTTTTGATGACGATCAGTGTTGATTTGTTGTGGTTAGCGTCTTCTTCGGCTAGCACCTCGCGGCAATGGCATTTAAAAACCGCTCATTCTCTACCAAAATCGATTTAGCTTCAGCACTCTCTCTCACATAGACGGCACCAAAATGTGTATAAACAGAAAACAGCTGTTTACTGCGCTTGAGACGCTTAGCTTGCTGATATATGGAGCGGTTTTTTTTAGTAAGACTCCCGTACATATAGATGTTGTTGTTGTTTTCTGCTTTGATGTCCACATCTTGGAGACATAGCTGCCTGTGATTTTTGCAGAAGAGGGACACTGCATGCAAGACGGTGTTTCTTTCGCGAGGAGTGTTGAATTTGACTACGATGGGAGAGTCATAGTTCGCTAACTAGCGCTTGAAACTTACACAAAGTCATCGGGGTTGCATTACCCTTCCCGCCCCACCTGCAGTCGATTTGATAAATTTGAGAAAAAATACTACACCCCTACCTTTTGCGATACACCGTGATTAATTGCTTTAAATTTGTCAAACGACCAGCAGCAGCAAGTATCTCGACCTTCTTTACAAATAAAAGTAAATCTACTTTTGGTGCTTTGATTTATTCCGTTTTTATACACACACACACAGATTCGAGAGAAAGCAATTTTTCAAACGATTGGAACATAAATTCAATCGTGCACATGTTAAAAATTTCCTGCACGAATCCACATGCAAGAATTGGGGGGGCCCGCATTAGGTTGACAGTTGTGGACCCTGATTGAGATGAAATCCATTTAAGCGACATGACAAACGAAACTGTCACAGCAAACTTGAAAATAAAGAACGAATTGATTAATTCAATCGAAAACTACACACATGCTGTCAAATTGAGTGCAATCGGGATATTTATTTTATTTTACGATCCTTTTTTGTTGTTTATAATTTGGGCTTGAACAAAATGGTTGCGACGATTGTGACAGTTAATTAAAACTGTTTCAAAATCTGAAAATTATGCCGGTAGACCGCACTATACTTTCAAAAATGCTTTGCGGTTGCATTCATTTTATAGGTAGGTACTGCTCGTGGGAAGCGTGCAATCAATATCAAGCAACAGGATATTCAATATTCATCCAATTCAATATAATACACAACGTGACTACTGACAGAGTACTCACTACTGACTTGTAATGAAATAAAAGGACAACGCGATGTGATGAGCGCCTTGTCGAGTTGTGTGTCATGTGCGCCCTGCTTGATCGCTGTTGAAATGTCTCAAAACGAACACACCTGTACAAGTACTATAATATTTAATATAGTCTCTTCAAGTATTTTCCGCTTTGTATTATTTATGTTGGAAGATGCAGCAGCGTCTGAAAGTTCCGAGGAGGATGTGTGAGTACGCAAGGACTGAAAGTTGTGTACATATTTTGTTTGCTGGAAAAACTAACTAAGTACTTTCAACAGCAAACGAAATCGATTGAAAAAAATGTGTAAGCTACGGTGGGTATGCTCCTGCTGAGAGCGACAATTTTTTGTCAAAAGGAGGCGAAAGCATATTAAGGTACAAACTTTAAGTTGGGAAATAAATTACGAATGGGAACGCACCCTCTGAAGGGAGTTTTTTCTTCCTTCCTTGTTGGCTTTTATTAAAATAACAAACTTCCGTCAGGCCTCTAAATTGATATTTATTACAAGACGCGAGCGGTGCCATTGACGGTAGGTGAATTTTGTGTTCGTATTCGGTATATGCGAACTCACTTCGTCACATAATATCATTATGAAAGTCGCCAGCCTTCGAATTTGCATATTTTGTGGGGTAATATGCTGATGAATTGTCTCCTTTGAATGCAATACAGTTTAGATCAGACATTAGAGACTTTTTTGGAAGTTTTTTGGTAACATTTGTGGAAAGTATTTAGGGAAAAATAACAACAAAACGAAGTCGGAAAAAGGTCGTTATTAGATTCAACAAATATGCATACATCATTCTGAAGCTGCATGATGGACGACAACCTGACATTCGTTGTCTCTGTGGTACCACTAGGATTTTATTTGGTGAGCTGTCTGAAATACCATAGAGCGTGTCTTATTACAACAGCCCTCTTGTCACAGAAGCTACTACACATGTCGATAATCATTCAAATGTATTGAAAGACAGATGATTGACCCATTCACCTGTTGTGATACTGATGATAGAACGACTTGTAACCTTACCAAATTTAATGAGTTGGTCAGCCATTTTATTTTATTTCTAGTTGACCCGTGCTCGCCTTGCTTCACCCGCCGTTTTTTTTATAAACATGTTCCCTTCCTTGGACCTTTCTAAAAGCAATATAAAGCAAAACTAAAGAAAATAAAAACATACCTAATTTTAATTCTCACTAAAAAGTCTACACGAAAAAGATTTACGCAAAGTTCTCTTATTTGTACCCTCCTACCCACCTCAAATGTCAGCGAAAAGAAGCAACACGAATGAAACAACTTGACATTGACACACGAACCCCACCCCAGCCCATTTCCAAACTATTCCCTTCAGCTTCAGGACAACGATGTTTTATATCTTAAATGATTCAGAAGAAAATTTACTAAATTCACCTATTTCTTTATTTCTCAATTAGATAAGTCATTACTGAGCTAGGTCTGTATAAACAGAATTGTCCTTACATATAACCTATTATACTATTTTGTAAAAACCAAGTTGTATTTCGGGTTAAAAAGTATCCTAAAGCCCGACCCAGAAGATAAGCAATTACTATGCCAAGTTTCATCAAAATCTTTCCAGTTGTTTCTGCGTGTTGCGCGGTCAGGCATTTTTTATTCTACAGTTTTATTATATGTAGAGACTATCTTATATCAAGATTATTTCACTGGAAACTATGCATACAAATTGTGTATTAAAGCATGGCCTAGCCGTTTGTCGAAATTTGACAACAATTTTAACAATAACTTTACACTTGAATGTCAATAACGCAAAAAAAGCTGGAGTAGTTTACATTTAAAAGTTTTCACCCAAAACTCGTTTGTATTATATAAACGGCGTGAGCTTGAGCTTTCTGCTTGGCTAACAATTTCAATTCTAATGGCCTGTTCTACTTCCAATATATTTTTTTGCGAAATCCTCTGGCAGTCCGAAATATTACTCTCCTCTTAATAGAGCCTTAAGTTTGTATTTTGTCCGATATTTTCCCAGTCCTTGAAGAAAAGCGTTTTTGTTCTTATTGCTTTCTGCACTAATATTTTTGTCAGTTGTGCCGCCAGTGAATCGTCTTCTTAATTCAAAGACTTTATTTCAAAGCTGATAATCTATTTAAGGGTGGCGCTATACCGCTCTCAATTTATGGCAAATCGATGGAAGCCGAAACAGTTTTTTTTTCAGAAAGAAACGCAGTATCTTTTCCACTTTATCGTAATATTTTCCTCTCCATACTTGCGCACCGTAACACATTACCGATCGCATAACAGCTTCATTCCAATTGTATTCCAATGCTCAAATTAGACATAATATTTTTCCACGTCTAATTGATAGCTTTCTTTGTATCGGAGAGCTTAAGTGAGAAACGTTTATTAAGTGAAAGGTCGTGTCTAAGGGTTATTCCCAGATGTTTGAACGTCTCGGCGACCTCTAATTCATCTCCGCCATAATTCTATTTTTCATTCCTGTAAGTGCCTTTCTGAAGATAAGAACTTTTGACTTTGCGGTGTTAATTTGGAGGTCGTTTAGCTGGCAGTACTTTTCTAGCTTATTTTTCATAAGCTGTAATGAGCTTGGTGATTCTGCTAGAATGACAATATCATCCGTAAATAACAAATTTGTAGTTTTCACTCCTTCTACTTTGATTCCAGTGGGTATGAAAAATAAATTTGTAATGTCGTCCAAAACGATTGAGAATAATATAGGGTTCATAAGACATCCTTGTGTTACTCCACTTTATATTTCAAACGAGTCCGAGAGCTCCTTACCATTCCATTTCATTGATTAATTATTTTTCATATAAATTAATAAGAACTTTTACAAACGTTGACGGTACCCCGATCCGTGACAGTTTATAGAATAGGCAGTTTCTGTTTATAGTGTCAAATGCGGACGATGTAAGGGCTTTGATTGAAATTTGAGTGGTATAGTGCTAGAGCATTGTGTTCAAGCTCGGTTTTACAGTGCAGGTTTAAACTCCGTTTAGCCACAATTTAAGTTTGAACTGTCGTATAAGACTAACTATTACAGCGCTGGGTTAAACGTAATCGACAGTTTAAACCGTCGCTTTTTTACGAATTATGTATTAATTATTATTATTACGTCCGTGACTTTTCAGTTTAAGCATAGCATCCTGCACGCCCTAAATGTTAGCGTCCCTAGTCTCCACTTTGTTTCTCCATACTATGGCGAGTCCAAACGGCTCTTTCATGACACTTATACTCTCGGATGTTAGACAGACGTTCGAGGAAGAAAACACACTAATCTAGTGCCACTGCACCTATGCTAACTTTAAAATAATGATTTATTTTTATTCGCATCTTCTTTCAAACAGAGGACTTTAGATCCAAGGCAAATAGTTAAAAAAAAACGAGACCTAGCAGTTTTTTTCCAACTTAAGAGGACGGTTCACGAAAATAGTTACCAGTCTTTTACAGACCTTACAACAAATCTTAAGTCAAAACTTTTAGCATTGAATCGGCCAACTGTAGTGGAAAAAAATGGTTAAGCTTCAATGGCCTTCCAGTTTTGTTAAAATTAGTAAAATCAAAAATATAAAAAATATATTCAATTTTAAAGGCCACCACCCTGCAGAATATTTTCATTAAGAATAACCTGAGTATTTAAGACATCTTCCTGTCCTGGAATGGCGATTACAATTATTTGAGTCCAGGAAGGCATGGGATTAGGTGCGATGCACAAGTGAACAGATAGCAAGTTCAAAATTTAAGACCGTCCTACCTGAAAGACTTTTTATTCGACACCCAGTGGACATCGTGGATCTAAGCTTTTGTAAAGTAAAGTAAAGTTCGTCCCGGAGGAGTAGGTTTAGTGGTTATAATACCAGACTGCAGAACGAGGTGTCTCTGATTCAACCCTCATCGGTAAGGGCCTTCAATTTTTTTCCTTTATTTTCCGTTTGAATAGTACAATCGGCGCACGACATAATAGACCTATTTGGACGCTTACTTATGGCTTTCTCCCATACCTTTCAAAGAGGAACAGATGTGATCCAAAACTCTGGAAATAAGTGCTTTTATTTAATTCAACAATCGGGTAGGTATACCATATACACTAACTGGTGCTACTCGAGGAAGTTAAGAACGTTTTTCCTCCCCAAACACCTTTCTAAATAAAATCGATTATTTTGGAAAACTGTGTAAAAGACCCAACAAAAGCTACGCCGGTTTAGATTGAAATTTGGTTAAATATTTAGTTATAGTGTTTGCATTTGATTCCTGGGGCCCTACTCTGTTGTTTTTGTACTCTCTATTTCGAAAGCAGAATGAAATCTACTACTCACGGATTTACGATTCCGAAAGTGGAATTTTGGTACCAAGCTACACGTTTTCGACTGTCAAAATCATTCGAATGTGGAAAATTTGTTTCTACAACATATCGCATAAAAAATACAATTACATTTTAGGCACTTAAAAAAGTTATGTGTGGGTATATTTTAAATGTTAGGGAATCTTTCATAAAAAATGTGCATACCAAACAAAACAATTTGAAATTTTGGTTGAGTTTATGTGTGCACATTTAGACAGATCTCATACGAAATAAATAGAGACTCGAGAAAAAGAATTCTTAGGTGCCAAAAAGTATTTAGTATTTTTTTTTTTGTATTTCCAAAGTGTTACAGAGTACCCATTTGAAAGCGGAACGAAAAGCACTTTCGAATTGGATTGACTTCGGAACGATATACAGTTTTTTTCCGGGTTTTTGAGCCATAACTTTGTTCGACCCCTTTTAAACCCAATATCACTTTCAACAGCTTCAGGTCCTAAGCTTCAGATCTACATTTAACAATCACACATTTGCCAAATGGAAACGCAAAGCCCCCTGACGGAAAATCCTTATGCAATCGTCCATTAAAATCCACTTAACTCGAATTACTGGCTTCCAGTTTCCACTGCCTTTGTGATTATAGTTCCAATTCATTCCAAATATTCATAAGCAACATTCATGAATATGGTTTGTTTAAAAACTCAAAAAGAGTTTCAACTCCCAACTGTATTGTGATGCTAATTGAATTAATAAATAAAACCCAAGTCCTGCGAAATTTGAAAAGTTCAACCAGATTGCACTACTTATTCCAATTTCGTTATAGCTCTCAAGTGGAATTCCATTATTCGGTGGTCAGGAAAACTTTTCAAATCGAAAGTGGAAAATGTTTTTTCTTTTTTGCATTTGATGCAGAAACTTCTTGTCGTCGAACGTGGGAGACGTTCGTGATTATATGTGCGGATTGCACCTTTTTTTCAAATCGCCGGAACACGTCCCTGAGTGGTGGTGGCACGTACGCATTGTCTCTATCGCCGCATTTGTGAGTACAAATCCAGCTACCGCTATGCAGATAATTTTAAACGAATTCAATCCCTGTAAGTGGTAACTGGCTCAGTTCCAATCTGCCCTAACTCAATTACAATATCATTTGTGACATAAAAACCAGAGCGCTTTACATAAATTATGTTGTTAAGCTCTGTCCAAAAGAGAGCTAACAGAACCCAAACCCAGCAACATATGTAACCCGAGCCGAGACATCAAAAGGTTTTATCGAACTTGAAACAAAACCCAGCACCAGAGGCGTATAATCCCACTCAACAAAAAAAAAAGTGGCAGCAGAAAAAAAAACCCATCCCATAAAAACCTGACAGAAACAGTTTAAAGCACACAACATTTTAATGGATGACACATTAAACATGGTGTGAATATGTGCCTGCCTGCCTTTGATGTTGTACCCAGGAAACGCAAAAATATTTCAGACTTTGTTGGACAAGTGCCAGCAAATCCCTCAAAGCGTACCAAAGCAGCACTCTAGCCGACCACCCTCACCCTCATTTTCTATTCATTTTCAGGGAGAAAAACGAAAGCAACAACAAAAAACAGTCATTCAGGGACAAGAGAAAAAATTATGAATTTCAAATGAATCCAATGAATACCATGCAAATCGCCCAGCAATCGCCAGATACTTCTAAATTCTAAATTCGGTTATGCCAATGGCATTAAGGTACATGTACAAATAATTCACCAGGAGGTGGTTGGTTGCGACATCTTTTTTCGCTTGTACCCGGTCTAATGTGACCCGGTCAGTGGGTTTGGGAATTTAAATCAAGAAATAACACACAACCCGGACCCGGAGTGAGTTGTGCCAGCGGCGGGTAGTGATTTCGAGAACAAATGTTACAATTGACCAAGGAGCTGTGCACATCGTTGGTAGGGGGGTAACAAAAGGCAACAAGACAAATAAAAATTCCCCATATCCTGGTGACTGGTGAAATACTGTTCCAGTCGTAGTAGCTGCTGGGCGGCAGCAAAAACTTTGTTTATACAGCCGGGCAATAAAGAGGAACGCGCAGTGAGTTGGCTTTTTGACTTTTTGCTGTCTGCCAAAACTGCAGCAGGGAATTAAATCAATAAAAGGCGAGCGCTCGTCCTTTTTTTTTTTCAATTTCGAGTGCATTGTGTTAGGAAGTTGATTTATGCCAGAGCTATATGCCGCTGTTTATAAGCAGACAGGAGGCGGACACGGCGAGCATCTTTCGAGTGTGCCTTGTGCCAGTGTGCCCACTGATCCTTGAGCCGAAACAAATATTTCTTTATGTGATTCCATTTAGCGTCGCCGCCAGGCAATGCGCAACGAGACTCGAACGCTCGATAACTCATCGAGGCCGTATTATTTACGAAAGTAAATATTGAATTTATATCGCGCAACGGCTGCTAGTTCAAGTGAAGCCTGAAACATTGGTCAAATATTTATCGATAGTGGGACGGCCACCAATTGCCTACCGCAACACCGTGCTGGCCCATGGTTGGGGTACGTGCCATTGGGGTCGCGCTTACATCATTTCATAAATGGAGTGGCAATAATAGGGCCACCATGGTCGCACATTTCGGCGGGAGACCAATATTGCAGTTAGAAGTCGGTCCTTAATAATCCCCCCGCGGGCATCGGGGAGACGAAACAACTTTTCGCCATGCGAAAGTTTCTGGCAAGTTTCACAAAACTTCTATTGGGAAATATGATTAAATTTCTCTTTCATCGCCTTAAAGGACGAGACAGACGAGGCATATGGACAGTGAGTGGGTGCTGTTATTGTTCCATTCGAGAGCGGGTTTAATGCGTGAATAATTTGAAGTGATTTAGTTTAATCTGGAGTAGTGAAAACCCACCCAGCAAAGAGTTTGCATAAAGTACACTTGTTCAAGTTTCTGGACCTGAGGGGCGGGCGGGGGACTTTTTGTCTATATAGAGAAACAATATAAGGAGCAAAGTCAAATCCATGTCGGGAAGGTAATTATTTTTGTTATTCTCGTCTTCATTTTTTGTTAGGAAATGGTAATCCAAAGCCAGTGTTCCAGTGCAGTGTAGAGAGAATGTGCAAACATGAGAAAAATAATGAATAATTTACAGATCAGACTTTGAGAGGTATTTTCGAATGGAGAAGAGGAAAATTCCAAAAGTCTGTTGGCAGTGCAAATGAAAATAAACAGTAAAATATGAAATGGGACTTTGTTCGGGATCTTCTAATAAACCGGTTCGTTCGTGATGCAATTTTCACAATAGGCGAAAATACGTTGTTCGTATATATGAAGGCTGGCATCAGCTTTTGTCGGGTGAAACTTTATTACCTAACTGAGTGGAGGGTGCACTTCAAAGCGAAAATGCAAGTTTAGGTGTTTGGGAGAGGGATGTACTCTACCTTGATAGGTTTGGTTTGAGTATTTTGCGATTCGATAGAGCGGTGTGGAATTGGTGAACATATTTGACATATGTATTAAAGTTGTGAAGGATGAGTGTGGTTTTATGATGGGTTGCATTTAGTGTTTGGTGGGGTGTTTTCTTGGAACTAGTTGAGGTTCCCTTTCACTTGTGCACCCTACCCTAGGCCTTCGAGGACTTCTTCTTCTTGAGTAAACTTTCTTTATTTATGTAAACAATCGTGTTAAATATGTTAAGATATTTTTTTGTTTATTCCTAATTTCATAAATAGCGATCAATTATAAAATGATTGATTATTGGCAGCACTAAGAGTTTTAAACGTGACTTCCTTGCCGACGCTGTCATTCCGAGCAGCTGATACATATTTCAAGTGTTTCTTTTTTATTGTGAAAAATGTAAACGAATTTGAGAATAATAATATGTTCACAAATTACAATAAATTTTCAAGGTCTTAAGCTAATAAAGGGAAAATACGGCTAGATCATTATAATACTTATTCAAGCACTGCCCTGACATCCCAGTCAGCCCCAAGATTTAAAGTTACAGACAATTGAAGAAAGGGTTTGAACATGCATTGACCTTAGTTCAGTTCTTAAATCAAGCAGTCCCAAAACAAATACAAACCCTTCTTTTGATAAGCGAAAATTTTAAAAATCTAAAATACACAATTATTAATGAAATTCAACAATGAATATTTCCTTCATTTTCCTCTCTGTTTGAGTTTTCAATGAAGTAAATATTGCACTTTACGAATTTTCTAATTTTACTAAATGTTTTATTTTATTTTAATTTATTAAATTATATTCTTTTAAAGCTAAAGTATTTTAGTGACACCTAAATAGCTCTTACATGAAATTGATGCAAAAAAGCGATTGACAATTTGATAATCGCCTTACGTGGAGCCAAAACATGAACTTTGATTGTCAACTATCAACTATCACCTTAGCCTATCCCACCTCAGGTTTTCGTTAGACTTGACGGTAGTATTTTTTATTCACTCTCAATAGAATATTTTTTCAAAAACCTTTGTATTCACACTACACCACGTCCCTGGACCACAAGTCGCAAATTACAGGTAACCCCATAGATGGTTGAGCGCTGTATATATTTGAAAAAAAACCGCTCTATATTGCAATATACCGCAGTTGATCATAAAATATACAAAAACAAAAAATGCATTTCATTTTAACTACATTTTATTAACGAATAAAAAATAAAAACAGGAGATCTGAAAACTTAACTATTGCTTTTAAAACAAACTCCAAAATAAAAAAAAACTAAAACTAAAAACAATAAACTTAAACTAAATTAACAAAATTCCCATTTCATTTGAAAAATTCATACAATATATACATAATATAAATATAACTTAAATAAAAAAATTACATTTAATTCAGAATAAACATGGTTTCTCATACGATATCATATTTATATAATAAAACAAAAAAATGTGCTTGTACCTGTAAAATTTGCAGATTTTAACTTGTATTTTCGGAAAATAGGGCCCAAATGTCTCATCAGCCATATGTCATTTTATTTAGAAACAACACGAGTGCACTTTGTGCGCCCGTGCGTGCTACGAATATATTAGTGATGAATGTTGGCAATTTTCTATTTAATGCGGGCGCACAAAATTTCTAAAGTTAAAATATTTAATATCTTACCTATGCAGAGCATTAGCAGCCTAAATGATTTAAGAAACAAGGGGTTGAATTTGTAAAACCTGAAATTTTTATTAAATGAAAGATTGCAAATTGCAGTAAGATGTACACCCGTATTTATAAAAAGAATGTGCACGAGTAAATAAGCCAACAGACGTCAGTTTTATTCTCTGTAGAAAGTTAATAATTTTTCGCAGTATTTATAAATAAGAAGGTTAATGTCTAATTGTATTTTAGCTACTTAAATGCTTAATATACCTACTTATGACATTCATTTATTTATTAAAATATTTAAAAAAAAGTGTCGAATCCCTTAAGAATTGATTGCACAATGGCAATCAATGTTATAAATCGATAACATTCCCGTGGCAATTAACAACCTCGAACCGAAATGTCTTGAAAACCAATTGAAAGACTGAAATCATCGAAATCTGCCCAGTATTCTGGATTTTCAATGTTTATTCTCAGCGTGCTCCCTTCGGAATAGGCGATATATCTACGTTTTCTCACATACGTAAAAACCCTCACAGTATATTTATTTATGAATTATTTATTGGTTATTCTTCTTGCATAAATAAATTTTAAAAACGACACGATTTACGACATATCGGGCAAAATCATTCATCTTAATCCGCTAATAAAATTCAAATCATTTTTTTTTTGACAAGATTCATGGTGTGCATTCAAATTGTTTTGTCTTTCGACCTCAAATGGATTCCTGGTACACAACAATTTAAAAATGGCCGTCTCTATTGTAGGTGTCACCTACGCAACAATTTCTAAACAATAAATCAGAAAATTATCAACATTTCAAAACAGACAATTATTGTCAAGCAAAACCAAACACTACTCACTAAGGAACTTCGCCTTGCGTCGTCGTGAGGTTTCCTTGCTTGTGAATTTACGAAACTATTTCTAAGCTCCAAATGACTTACCGCAATAATTTTCTATGCACGTGCCAGGCCATACGAATTGGGTCAAACCAATTTGTCAGCACCTTCTATTGAATTCCCAAAATCGGTCCACATTCTCAATGGAAAATAAGGAAACGACTTTATTTGTATTCCAAGCTTATGAATATGTTTCATGTGCTCGTTCGGCAACGACATCGGGCATCTTCAGTCTTCACTCTTTGGTGGCGAACGCATCGCATCATTCTCAAAAATGATTACGTTTCACAAATTCTCAACGCAGCAGACAATGAATATAAATGGAGCAGAAGACCGAAATCGGTTCGTATAGCGAAAGCGATCATTGGCAACAGCAAATATTTGCACAGGTATTTAATTTAGACCAAAGGATGCACCATGACAGCATTTGAGTGTCAAAAGACAAATGAATGGCAGCTCCATGCTCCATCAGAGATGCAAAACAACAAACAAATCGTATTATTTACTTGATTTGGATTAGGATTAGGAGCAGAGGACTACCAACAACAACAACAACATGGCTTCAGATAGACAGAGAAAATATAATTAATTTATCGATGTAGGGGCAGACAGCGGGGGGGACGAGCGACAAGTGTATCTGTATCTGTATATATGTGCTGATGAAAGTGATGTGAGCGAAAATTGATGCCTCGCATTCATATCCAAGGATTATTCAGATTATTCGAGATTAGTGTGGCATCCTTTGGGTGTTATTTTTCATCTACTAAATAGCAGGCGAATCGCAAAGGGGGGAATCCTATTATTATTTTATTTTTATTATGATTGTTTGTGGCGTGATGCGGAATCGATAGATCCATGCTGAGAGATAAATGCCAGGCTCTTCTCTGTCGCAGGGTAATATGGGGCAGAGTACTTGTTAGCTAGCCTAGAGTGTGATGAGGCGTGCACAATTGAATTTGTTTCATAGTGTTTATCTGGAAATCTTGTCACTTGTCATTTTGCTTTTGTGAGGTGTTTCATATTACATCGAAATGATGGAGGCACTTCCGATCGGCTCCTTCAGTCAATGGCATTCCAGAGTGGTTCATTATTTGGCAAGGATATACACTGAGATGAGAGTCTTAGCTGATCCGAAATGTTTAACTGATTTAGAAGGCTCAATGTGGCATTACTTTGGGGAGGTCTTATTGTAATGGTACTCATTCCGAATCTATTTAATGTAGTTGTGGAGCTTTTCTCGGAATCTGTAGTATTTCTGCAATGCCTCTTGACACTTTTCCGAGCAAAGCGAAGAATGGTTTTGAAAGGAAGTAATACACTGTTGAGTTTTCGCCTTTTCGAACAAGTGCTTTTCCTATCCCGAAGTGGTTTGCTACCATTGCCCTTTTGCCAATAAGGTTCGAGGGACGCTGGGTCCGCAAGCATTTTTAAAAACTATTGTTATATCAATTAGTCCATTTTCTGTTTCAAAGATTTTTATTATAGTTACAATTAGAGAGAGAACTTAGGATTTTAGCTGTTTTCTCAAAGACTACTTATGCAGGCTATATTATTATTACGTACTCCAATGTGAGGCAAAAAACATCACCCTTTGCTATAATTTTTGCAAGTGGCGGCAAATGTCAATTCTACTTTGACATTTGTCAAGTAAATAGATACAAAATATACATTAACAAGACATGAATGGGCTGTACACCAAAAGAAAGCGACTTTTTTGCGGAATATTTTTTTTGGAGGGGTGCGCAGATTTCCGACATCCACTGAGAAAATAGTGCAACGCTTAGCCACTCGCCTAGATGATAATGGAACAATACGAGATGCTGCCAGTTATGGCCGGACGCGGAGAAGCAATTCTGTTGGGAATATCGCAGCTGTATGGAGCTGAAGACGTCGTAGAGGACCCCGGAGTATCGACCAGACCATGCTCAACGACTTCTCCTTCCTCAATTGTATGAATAGGGACTATGGAGAACACGTGCTTCCAACAGGATGTAGCAACGGCGCATATTGCATGAGCCACAACGGAAATTCTGACGTCTGCATTTCCCTGTCGCTTTATCTCTAGTTTTAATGATTTGCACTGGGCGGCAAGATTGCCTGATTTGACCATCCCAGTCTTCTTTTTTGTTTTTTGTTTTTTGAAATCACAAGTCTATGCCAACACGCATCAGACCCTTGAAGCTCTGAAAGAGAATGAAAGGGAATATACGTCAAGTATGCGAGGACCTATCGCCGGAAGTATTTATTTTTTTTTAGTATTTTTTATTTCACAATTTAACAATTAGGAATTTATAACAAAGGTTCAAAAAGTTTAGCAAAAGAGCTTAAAAGTGAAATAGCTAAGTACATTCTGTTGTCAGATACTGACAAGAGGCAAATGTACGCATTGTAATTAACAAACAATTGAATCAATTTATCAATGGGGATGCATTAAAAAAAAGTAAATAAAATCAACTCTAAAAATAAAATAAGAAATTAAATACAAAATTTTAAACAAAAATAAAAAAAAATAAATTATACCAAAGAAATCAGCAAAAAAATCCAATTCTTAACATTTTTAAGGAATACGGATTTAACCCGCTGATATCTTAGATTATCACACAATTTGTTAAATAAACGGGGAGCAGTAACAATATAAAAGCGGGAAAAATGTGTTAAGTTCTGGCAAGAGTGATGGAAAATGGCAAATCCGAAAGCCAATTAGCCGATATCATTTTCTCGACTTGATGAACAAAATTTAAGACATCAACGTTTTTCATTCGTAAAAAAATGGCAGCCAAAGAACATGGGGTGATAATTTCTAGGCCATCTTGTACTTTTGTAAATAAAAGACGCGTATCGGTAGAAATGTGCGGCCGTTCGGGTGTTCGGGATGCAAAAGCTAAACCAAAATTCCCCGAAAAGACCCATTCAAGACGTCCATCCACCCAACCAAACTAAAGCAACGATAGATATGTCTAAACTTAAGACCAACAAAGCTGCTCGATTCAACTATTCAAGTTAGCAAGACATTTTAAATTCGCTTATCCTCTGAATGAATTATGGCCGATTGCCATGCTGTAAAAAATAATAAATGTTGCTCCATTTAGTCTTAGAAATTTTTAGGGATTGGGTGAGTAGTTTTAGCTTGATGCATATTTAAATCCGCATTTAAACAGACAATATTTAGGCTACGTTTAAATTCTCACTTATGTGTATTGCGTTTCCATTCGGTTTAACATTTTGCATACTTAAAAGGATCTTCCAACTTAGTACAACCTGACTAATAATAAAACACTAATGTCGACTAGTTATCTGCCAGCTTTTAATCAAGTGTAGAATTGAGGACGTTCGGACTTCTAGTTTAGTAAGTTTGACAGCTGACTGACTAGATGTGTTTGAGTTTTTAGTGACCCAGATTGGTCACTTGATTAGTTTTTGCAGTTGAGGTCCTTGAGGGATAGCCGACTAATACAGTCACAAAATCCTGCCTATGCCTACTCAGTTGACACTTTGAAATTTCAAAATTCAAAAATAAACAACAACTCAACTTACCTAGTTAACGCGTTCGTATACCTTACCTAGTCCAGACAAATCAAGTTGGCGTTTTAAACAAACCAGGTATCCGAACGTCCCCATTATTAGGTCTGTTCCCTTACTTTTTTGGCCAAATGCGACAAAATGTCAGATATCAGGGAGTGGGGATATATTCTCTCGGAAGAAGAGAATTTAACCAAAAAGTACAGGAAAGAAAGTTTTGCATGACGTTTGTTAAAAACATATGCGAGAATGAAAAACAATTTTCAAAAATAAACGTCCGTCGGTGGGTTTAAAAAAATTACTAATTTGCAGACGTTGAAAAACACTCGGATACAGTTTAATATTTATTTTTCTTGACGATTTATCAATTGTGAATTACAAATTTCAGCACTCAATAAACAAAACCGAAATAAACAGCCAATTAAAATTTACTTTTGAGAGATTTGACAGCTAAAGTCAGTTATAACAATCTAGCCCAAGAAATTTGTTGGGCTACTATTTGCAGGTGTTTTATGGAAGGGACAGGTTTTATTCTCTCTTTGTGGCTCTCTTCTACCCAAATTTTCCATGAAGGATCGAAGTTTGACTAAACGCGCTCGAATTCATTATCGTTAGGGAACAAACAGACCCATTAAAACGGCACCAAAATAAACAATTGTCTTCTGAATCTCCGGATGACCGAAAAAAAAAAAAAATATCAAAAAAATTCTTTTAATTGAATATAAATAAATTTGCGACATTTTTGGAAATATAATAACCTGTAGATTATCGCAGAGTTGGGAAACGCTGGTCACGATTCCCATTTATTTTCCATTATCCTTTTGTCAATGGAAGCCCATATGAGAGCGCTGCCGCAATATAAATGATTTTTCAATCCAATCAACGTTTAGAGATAAAGTTACACAAAAGGAAAAACAAAGCTATGGAAAATTTAATTCTCAACATTAATTACCACCTATCGGATTAGACCTACTATACGTGTGTGTGTGTGAACATTTTCAAAATTGCTCAATCATTTATGAAAGTCACCGAATTTCGCATACTCACGGTGGACAGTTGCATAATTAATTCCATTCCCTGTGCGATTGTTTTTTGTTTGGAATGGAATTATTTTAGTTTCGTCCAAACTTCATATAGACCGTTTGTGTTCGGTCATTAATTTGAAAAATATTTCGTTTATTCGGTACGAATATAGAATATCCACGCGAAATGCTGTTATCCTCCCTCCCATTTGGTGATTGACCAACAATCGACTGAATCACAATCACAGCGTAATCATATTTTCCATAGGCAAAGGCAATTTAAACGAAACACCCCGCGCCATCGTTTAGACGCTCCGCCATTAATGAAACAATTTCGTGGCAGAGTTGTGTTTTTGCACATTAAGTCGGTCGTTGGGATGGCCACCAGGGGGATACAAAATTGGAAATAATTAGAGATAGAGCGCATCAGAGGAGGGAGGAGGGACCCTTACTTGATAGCAAAACAGGCGAAGGCCTTCCGATACAGAATAAAATCTAAGGACCCTTCTACTTCTGAGTGAGCAATTCCTAGTGGCAGGTAAAATGAATTGCCGCAGCGATGAGGGACAGGTGACATGACACAGCGGGAGAGTGACTTGCCCATAAACAGAGAAAGCAACTCTTGGACGAACGCCAAATTAATTACGGCTGCAATGGTAGGTATAACTATCCTGCAACGGATGTAGATGCACGATGTACCCATCAACTGATAATGACAATGAAATTCGTGTTTTCCTTTGAATATGGCGCAAGGTGAAATGCAGTCGTTACGGGCGCAATATAAAAGCATAAAAATGCTGACGTGCCATCCTCAAGAACTTTATGGCATCCCTCCCCAACAGCCACCACCCTGCCATTTGTTTAATAGTTTCTCTCGTCGGTCGGGGCTCAAGAGGAAGACACTTAAAGTTCATTAATATGGTGGGGCGAAGCTTATGAAGACGAAAAAAAAGGAAAAACTTCCTCCACCCCATCATCTCAAGCGTGGTCAAGTGGAAAAGTTAGCTTCTTAATTTTCTACCACACACACGCACATAGTCCTGGCTGGCAGTGTCATATCTTAGGGCACTTTCGAAAATGTTGAGCTCATATTTTCAGGCGATTAGCTATGGGGAAGACCGGAAATGGTTACTAGCTCTTGTTGCGAGCTGCAGTAATTGTGTGTAGATAAAAATTCCGTAACTGGGAAACGGGGAGCAGACGCGCGCTCTCCCCGAAGCGTATATAGTGTGGCGAATGAAATTGATTGCGGATTGCATCTGGATGGGATCCAATTTATTTATTTATCTATTCTCTGCACTGTGTTTGTTTTACTTTTGAGTTTTCGCCTTGGCAACGGTACCGCAAAGAGCTCTCACAGGATTGTTTCTATTTTACAAATGGAAATAGTTTAAATGACGACGACAAAGAAAAAGCGAACAAACTACAAAAAAAAAATGAGGATAAACCGAAGGCATTATGTTTATCTGAACACAGATAAAACTGGCTATGTCCGGTGTGGCATGTTTCTGCAGTTGTGTTTCCGTTTTCCATGGGACAGATTCTTTGAATGGTGCAGACACTGAAGTGGGCTGGGTTTGGATGGTGCGCGTCCTTGGAGTGATAATCGGTTTTGTTTGAATATTTTTTAAATTTTTTTGTATTCTCTCCTCTCGATGTGGTGGCAAGCGCAGGAACTGACAATAATTATCGACAAATTGTTGTGGTTTAGTGGGAAAAAGTGCAGCGGGAGGTGCATATAATTAGCCTAGTTATGTCACGGTCTTTTTCTTTTTATTTGCGTGTGATTTGCAATTATATGCACTCGGTCCTACATCCTTCCTCGCGTACACCCTCTTGACCTTTCTTCACTGCATGAAGCGGTTAAGACGGCGAAGTGGTTGTGTTACCCCTCACGATTTTAAGGGTTGGTGAAACTTTGGCCACAGCAGTATCGGAAGTTCGCTCTTATAATCGTTAATCACTGTTCTTTCATGATTATCCTGCCGCCAGGGTTCGCTGTGCTTATAACAAGTGGCAATTTTTTTGGGTAGCGTTCTTGAGAACGACAGTATGAATATAATAAAAATTCATGAGATGAGACGTGTGATTGTAGGTTCACTGGGTTTGTGTGGAAAGGCCAATGTGAGCCTACATAAACCGTTCAAGATAGGCAAGGAAAAATGATAGTAGATACTCAGTCGGTATAGAGGTGAAGACGGACAACTGTCAGTCGAAATAACCCGCTTATCCTTAGCGATATCTAAACCTAACAATATAAGGCTCAACCAACTTGGAGTGCGCAACTGGAGGCAGTTAGCCAAAGATCGCGCTAACTGGAGAGGCGTATTGGTTGAGTCCCAGGTCCACCCCGGACTGTAGCGCCACCTAAAGTAAGTAAGTAAGTAACAATATAAGGCTAGACTTGGTAAGGATCAAGCTGCATAAACCATCCACAGGAAAGAAAATATTCCAAACAGCGCTTTCTGAATATCTTGTACTGTGAAAATGCCTGAAACTATTGCCCAATAACCTATAGATGAGCCTATATCGGAGAGATTACAAAGCAGGAATTTAAGCACTTTATTCAATTTCTTATTATGTATATTTTCGATACAAGAGTGCTAAATTTTATACTATTTACAATTCATATCGAATATCGAATATCGAACTCAAATAAGGTTTGCTTAACGTGAACACCTGCCTTTAGGCTTAAATTTCACCGTGGGCATACCCACAGAGAGTCAATGACACTACGCGCTGGAGTTAGTACTTTGGCCAACCCCAGTTCACTTTCCGAATGACTGTAAGGTCATCCAGCCCTGTGATCGGGGCGAGGTCTTTCTAACACCTATGTGCTCTAATGAAAACATCTAGTTCTCGCGATGTTGAGTAACCACAGCCCCCACATTGGTCCTGTTCCCATGATGGGCTGCTCAAAAGAGAACAGGGGCCCATCCCCGTGGGTACCAGTTTATAGCTACTGGTCGAGCTTTCGCAACCCGAGAGTCACTTACAGGTAGATTTCTTACAAAACGCAAGGCATGTGAACCTTAATGTTTGGCCAAAATGTCGTCCGGAACACAAGGTCTCAGTTGAACCAGAATAATGTAAAGGCCACTACACTTTCAAACGTACTCTTCTTGCACTGTTCAATTTGGTGAATCCCACAATAAAGGCAACACTCATATTGGTGAAGTGCCCCTTTTTAATATATACTAATACAATTTCCTTACGTTTAGATTCTTGTTTTATTTTTTGTTACAATTATTCAGCTTATCTTCTTGGTCTACGTTTTATTCGCCTCCTAACCTCTACGATTCTCCACATGGTTTTTTCCAGCTGACAGACGTCATCCTGTCGTGGCGCTGTCGCTCGAAAGAGTGCTGCCAAGTTTGACAACAGTGATTATTGATCCCAGGAATTCCAAATCGATACTCACCACCTCCTTAGTCGCAAATTATTTTGCAGATTCCTTATTTTCCAAGGGCTTTACCCGTTTTTCTGTGACAACAATGGAAAAATCTCGCTGTCCCATCGAAGGTAGTAAGAAAGTGTTCCAAACTAGGCGACTCGCTAACATGTAACTTTTTACTATTTTCAAATAACTGTTTAAATTCTTTCTGCCACGTTATACAAGTGTTCAAAGCGATGCTATGATTGACTGGATGTATGTATGTATGGACGTATGATTCTTCTTTAATTTGCTGTGCCCATCCACATCCTTGCTTCCTGCCCTCGTACCGAACCTTAACCATTAGTCTATTCAAAATGGGTTGTTAATTTTTAATAACCCTGAACTATTTGTCACATTTTTATTTTGTGGGCACACAACCTAAAACCAGCAATAAGAATATCCGCCGGGCTGACTTTTAACATTAACCTTAAATTCATTCTTGTTTGTTCTTAATCGTCAGAAACTTTTTAAATAAAAACAGTTTTTTTTTTAAATGATAGAGAATGAATAACATAATTCGAAATAACTGCCAGTACATGAATGGTCGCAGAACTACACACCTCAAACTGTTCGTATACGGTTGAAGTATGCGATTGAGTTATTCAAGTCGCATGAATAGCGAATACAAAAACCGTACACTGCAAAGTTCTACACATTTCCCTCTAGATGTCGCACATTCAATTTTAAAGAAATTTGTTGACTTCCTGATCCGGTAGAAACGATTTACAGGTAGTTCCGGTGACATTTGATTACGTATGTATTCAATTTGTCTGCTTCATTAGAGCCACTTGAGTAGTAGACTACGTTGGTTGATTAATAGTGACAATATTATGTGAAAGGCCATTACGTACAATTTTTGTTTGATTTATATTAATTTATTGTCAATTTGTGTGGAGGTAGATACAAATTGATAATGATGAGTAAAGGTAAAAATGAATATCAAACGTTTCTAATTTTCCCACACATGAATTTACTTCAATTTCATATAACAACTGTCCCGCAAGCAATCTCAGTTAATTAGTGCAGTTGTAAAAAGACGCGTTAATTTGCATATTGTCGTGGGACCATCAGTCTCGCTTTCAACGTAAGGGAAAACGTGAGCGGTCGCTTTTAGATTTGACATGTAGCTACAGCTTTTTTTTTTAATAAGGGTTGTCTTCATCAGTTCCAAATGATTTTTAGCTTTGGCGTTTGCTTCTCCTTGTCCATGTGTATCGCCACGTGGTGGGCACATACTCTGCCCTGACCAGATGAGTCAGACACTGGTATTTCGTGGGGTCATTCATGGGGACTATTTGCCGAATATGTGTTTCATTTTACGAGAAAAACTGGGCATACGGGAAGGTTATGTTTGGAAGAAATTCTGGCGGGAGCGTTTAACCTAAAAGATGACTATTCCCTGGAATACGATTGTCGTGATATTGAAAATAGTTAGTGCGTATTAACTGAATACTAGCATCGGATTTTTATGTGGGATTTTAGCAGTGAGAGGGATTTTTGTTGCACGAAATATGTCCGTTTTAAGGGACCTTTAAAGTCCCTATTGAAGTCTTTTGCTCCATAGAAGGTGGAACAAAATCGCAGATAAGGACAAAACATCATCCAATGTCGCGATGTCGATCTAAAATCTCATAGAAGTATGAACGAAACACTATACTTGCTAAAGAATATTTTCATAGTCTTTAAAAATATTTGTTTTTCATTAACAATTAATTTCGTTGTATCGTTTAATGTCTTGTTTTAAGGTAAATTAAGCTTGTTGCACTCCCGAATGTCCACCCTTAACAAAAACAAATTTGTTAAAAATGTGGGTGGGAGTTAGGACATTTTGGGGATGGATAATAGGCATCATAATCACAGCATCTGAAATCATACACTGAAAACCAAAGAGACTTCACTTTTTAAAACCATTGCTATAAAATTTGATCGCTGAACTTTCAGGCTCAACCTTTGTGCCACTCAACTGCAACACGTTCAGTTCAGGTTTCCCCCGTTCAGTTCAGGTTCACCCCGTTTAAGAGACTGAACCTGATCGCTTCGACGCTTCCATTCCAACTCAAATTTAGTTTTTGTACCGCATAGAATTCTAAAATTATTCAAAAAACATACAGTCGCCATATGCTTTAAATCTTCATCGCTGTTTACCCGAACCCGAACCTTAAAAGCCTTCTTTTTCTAGTTTCATAAATTTAAAATTTTATCCCAAAAACCAGTTTAAGATTTCAAGTTTAACCAGTCAAAATGCGTGGGAATAACAATTTCTTTTTGATAAAACCAGACACTCAAATACTTCTAGTCTTGATAAGGTTCTTAAGCTCGTCAATATGAGGCGGACATGAAATGGAAATGACTCTGTAGAACCGATTTTCCTTCAGTACATTTTTTCATTGCCCTGCTGACAACATATGTTCAGTTACAATTCATGACTTTTCCGGCGAACAACTGGGGGCGCCCTTAATTCCAACAACTGGTATCTATTTCGAACTAGCGTAATCTACATTTGAGTAACTTTTATGCCATCCCGCATCTGTAGATTAGAGCCCAATGGCGCTTTCTAGGAAATTCAAAAGGGCTATGTGCAAGCTCTTTGTTGGAATCCCTAGATTCATCCATCAACGGGTCCGCATTACTGACATCCAGCCCCTTCGAAGTATAATGTTTTCTCAAAATAAAAATAACAAAGTATGACACAACACCCATAGGTGCAATATAGGCAATACTTGCAGTTGCGTAGTCGTATTGAAATGAATTTTCTTTAAAAATAGCCGCAGACTAGTATTCCTTTAAAAAAGGACACAAAATGCTTTTGCATATAGGAAAGGAATGTGCTAAAAATAGCAAACGCGTCAGTAACTGTGAGCTACTGCTTCTACGCAACGAACTTTTAGCAAAGCAAAATATGTTTTCTGTTTAAATAATTATTGAGAGTGCTCTTAAGAATTTGTGATATAATCCTAATATTAACCAACGGCACACATACACATATTTGTGAAGGATGTACGACGCTCGCTCGTAAAAGCAAATGGATGATCTCTTACTCTGTTTGTTCTCAATGATGCAACAATACTTTCGACTCCTTGGCTTACCTGATGCGCTAAAAGCAAAACATAAACCGCGTAAGGGTTACTTACTACTGGAGGCTGCATGGAAACCCAGAAAGAACTTTTGTTTTATGTACTACCCCTTGCTGTACAGTAAAGAGTGTTAATTCTAATGTTTATTCGTTTTGTAAGAATGAGTATGTATTTGGATTGTGTCATGTTGGGGGTGTGAGACAATTATATTGTCGTAATGACAGGTTTTACAAAAAGTTGCGCCAAATCGTCGCATCCAAACTGATGCGCTTAACGGAAAGAAGTAACTACCTATAAAATTTAGAATCCGCATTTATTAAGCTTTCTGGAGCTGTGAGCTGAGTTAAAGTCATTTCTTTTTGATTTTGCAGTTAAAATAAGAAAATTTTACACGCTACGTTTTATTGGGAACGACGTTCGGATACCTAGTTTGTGTAAAACCTCGACTAGATTTGCCTGGACTACTTATGCGAACGCGTTAGGTACTTAAGTAAGCTGAGTTTTTGTTGCATTGGGTTATTTTTGAATTTTCACACCACAAGATGTAAACTGAGCACACATGGTGGATTTTCTTGACTAGACCAATCTGGGCCAGTAAAAACTCAAACACATTTAGTCAGTCAGCTGTCAGACTTACTAAGCTTGAAATCGAACATCCTGATTGTAATTTGATAGAATAATGTCAGCATTATTGCCTGTCCTGTTTAGCTAAACATACAATGCCAAAAAACCGTGATTTCAATAAAGGTAAGCTTTAAGATGATCAACTTCTTTCCCTTTAGCCATTGACAATAACTGCGACACTGTTAGATTAGATTAGATTGTGAAGCGGGCACTGCGGCCTCTTAAAGAAGCCTATTGTGCCTTCCTTGTTAAGGTCCTAGAGTCATCTTTTCAGTCAGAGGCTGTCAGCAAGAGTTGCTGAAGTGACGATTATCTCGGCAAATATTTTTTTTCCTAAGGTTGAGTAGAGCCGGACATTCAATGAGTATATGAAGAGAGTATTCATCACTCTCAAGACATAGTCTGCATGTTGGATTCGGAGAGACTCCAATGCGTTGTAGGTGTTTTTTCATGAAGCTGTGGCCACTGATTATTCCAGTTAGAATTCTCAGGTTATTTTTGTCCAAGTTGGTCAGGAAGTAGGATTTTCTGAGAGAGAATTTGGGAAAAAATTGTCTGGTGCAGTTCTGCCCAGGAGTTTTAAGCCAGACTTCATATTCAATACGTGATAGCTTTTTGTCGTATCCACTGAAATGGTTTTTGCCGACTCCACAGAAGGGTTCAGGTCCGATAAGCGGAATTATAGTGACACTGGTTGTCGACACTTGTAACATTAAGGTCGACTCGACGAGAAGTTTCTACGCTAAGTAAAACAAATAAATAAATTGTTGGCGGAACAGGTCCATGGGACCCTAGACCTAGCTCGTCACACCATTCGTTTTGTGTGAGTTTCTTATATTTTAAGATCGATTTTTAGATCGAATCCGGGGACCCGTCTCTTAGTAGTCCAACACACTAAACACTTACTCACTGCGCAAAAATGTATTGTCCCCTATAACAAAAAATTACCATCATCCAACTAATTCCCTAGCTAATTGCCTCCAGTTTCGACACCAAGAAGGTTATGTCGCTCTCCAACTGCGCGCGGCACCAAAAGTATTTTCCCTTAAGAAAGAAATTTATTTTTTTGCAGATCAGTCCTCTATACCGAATCGATATAAACTGAACCACCCGAAAGATCTTTTTCTCAAAACATCCAAAATATTTTCAAAAGCTTTTGACAAAGTTTGCCATCAAAAACTGGGTTGGATTGGATCTTGAACAAAAATTCCTTGCTTCATAAATGTCTTCTAAGCTCGGTTGACAGAAGTGATTCTTGACGCTACCTTCTGTCATTTTGCCACAAGTTGACTACGTCTAAGTAATACATATTCATCGTACGCGATTTGACAAATCGCCAATGTTGAGAATCCTTTTTCGGTCGCACATCGTTCGGTTTGTCCTTATTGATATATCTAGACATAGTTATTTCTTGACAAAAAAACGTAGGTCTAGTTATTGCATCGATTGAAAGATCAGTCTTACTAAAAAATTTATATTTTCAAAATTTAGAGATCTAAGTCAATGAAAATACCTTAATAAATTATTTGGTGGTTTATTTCACCAAGATTATTTATAAGTAATCTTGAAATCATTAAGTTTTCAACTGTCCTAACATTTAAACGATTTCTGCGCTGCTGTAGGTGGGGTAAATCAGCTAACAGCCAAAGTTAGCATAAATTGCGATAAATTGCTAAAAAGAGTATTATTTGTAGTTGGATCTGTTTTCTTTATAAGGTAAGTGCACTTTAATAAAAAATGTTGTATTCAAACGAATTATGCCACTCTTCTTGATAAATTTTTATTTTTTCTTATTTTTTATTGACATTTTAATGACTTTTGCCATTTTTCTTTAAAATACTTTATCACAGAAAGCGATACTGCTTGACTTTTAAGTTACCTACTCAAAGTTTTATTATTTTTTAAACTTTGTACCTACTCTAACTACAAAAAATAAAACGAAATATGAATTAATGAAAACACTGTTGTTTCTATTTTGGTTTTTCTTTGCTCTATGATGAATTAACTCCGAAATTATAAAGAAAAGATTAACTTTTCATGGTGAATTTTTTTCGGAAAAGTGACTCAAGTTAAAAGGGGTAGCAAAATTAATAAAATTTGCAAGCTTACCATACAATTTTGCTATTTTAATTTTTATTTTTCACAGCGACAGTATATTTGACGTCTCCGACTCAATACTGACAACTAGTTTATATTTGCCCGCTTAAAAGGGAGGGCCTACTGAGGCTCTAAGCTATTTTGCTCCATGTTGCTTATTGCAAAAACTATATTTTGTGGGCTCTGTGTGAGAAAGAACCGATGTAGAATATTCTTGCAGCTGTTTCACCGGAAAGTTACTTAATTTTGAAGAATATTTGCAGGTAAAAACGATCCTGGTTACAAAACTTCAATAAATATAAGTTCCATAATGTTATAGGGAGCAATAGCCTTGTCAATATTGCACCTCAAAAGGCAGAGTAAAGCTTTAGAACCTTGCAGAAAGAAACGCTTACCTCATAGACTATCTGTTTGTCGAATTTGTAAAAACATGCACTCAAAAATTTCCCCGATCAAACTCCGCAGTTTCACAACAAGGACATCATTGACACGCTGCGTGCCTGTGACATACTTGCAATGTGCGTAATTGCGCTATAAAACACAAGTTTACTGCACATTTAATTAAATGTGATATTGGAATTCTCGCGAAAAAAAAGTTGTCATCAGTGTGACGTAATATTGGACACTTAAGAGTCGATTTACGTCGCAGTTAAAGTCAGTGGCACTCACACCACCCGTCAGTTATTCAAAAAAAAAAAAAAACAACTCTTATCAACAGATACACCAATTTTACGTTAATATCGAACAATTGTTAGAACAAATTTCCTTCTGCAACATCCCATCCATAAAACATCGTAAAGCAATAAATTTTCTAGATTATTTTAGTCACTCATACGCCACCGAGTCCGGAAAGGGATCAGCTGTTATTTTTAAATAACAAAAATTCATACACATGTCCATGTATAGTGCCTGAACGACATTTCATCATAGAGAATTTTAATCCTTTCTTCTTTGTAAGTCAAAAAAAAGTTACACTCATATGTGTATGTGTTACGTGTAGGCAAACGATAAAGTATAGAAGACAACGAATCCAGCGGTGGTGTTAAGAGTGTCAGAAGTTAACCAGTTAAAACATTAGAGAGCAGGAGACCCACCCACACACGAAAAGCTCTCTACATGTGACCCGCATGCATACATGCAAAACCAACACTCTTACGTGTGATGGGAGTTTGAGGAATTTCCCAGCAACCAGTGCCCCTTCGTCCGCGTGTGTGTTTCACCTATTTCTGTTGGTTTTGGACGAACCTGGTTCTATATAAGACATCCGTTGAACCATCGCGGATAACC
Organism: Cheilosia pagana; assembly: GCA_936431705.1. NCBI lineage: Eukaryota > Metazoa > Arthropoda > Insecta > Diptera > Syrphidae > Cheilosia > Cheilosia pagana. The sequence continues at coordinate 113,517,304 of OW386166.1, forward strand.
AGTTAACGGTTAAACGTGATTCACTCAACAAGTAAGAACTTGAAACCAAGTGCAATACTGAAAAAGTTGTAATAAAACAGAACCACGCAAGGATACCTGTTGCGGTTTAGTAAAAGTGTTACATACAGAAGACTGCGATCGAGAACGTTCTGATTTTAACGGTTTTCCTTTCGTTCGTTTGCTTTGAAAATTAAAACAACAGAATTTGTGAAAATGTGTATTAAAATAATTTACCTAAGTCTGGTGCTGGTTTTCAGTTTTGCCGGTTTAGCAAAAGGTAATAGATTTTTATTTAAATCTCGTGTTAAGAAACAATTTCCATGTGATATTTTGTTTGAAAATGAAATCGAATTGGGCTCTAAAATCGGACTTTGTGAAATGCTTTCGATCTACCTGAAGACAGTTGGCATAGAGTTTTCTTTTACTTAAATAAATATTAATTGTTTTAAGTAAAATAAAAATGAGCTTTACAGAATTCATCCACTAGACTTTTCTGATTGTGAATATTCTAGACCGCGGCGGTAGCTGGTAAATTTGATATTATTCCATTTCAATTAACAGTCTATATCGCTTGCAGCGTCGTTTGTGGTTGCACTAATTTTTACTGTATTTTTGAATAAAGTGTCAGTTTAGATTTTTAAATAACTTATGATTCGGTTCCGTCGGAAAGTCAAAATTGAAGTACAATCGAGGTGGATTTACAAGTACAATGATCATATATCTTAAGAACAATTGTTTGACAAAAGTAAAACACAAATAAATCCCGATTGCATTAGGACTGATGGGTGTCAAAATATATTTTCCGAACGTGGATTAAGGCTAAATTGAATTGCAGAGATACAGGGGAAGAATTTTGCTTTTAAATCTGTGTATAAAAAATGCATTTTCTTTAGTTTTTCTTATTAATAAATCAATCTAAATGCATTTGTACAGTAAAAATGCAGTATGTTACTACTTTATTTTGATACCTTAGGTTAAATTAGGTTTATGGGCTGGCGGAGAGTACTCCGCGCCACACTCAAGTCAATACTGACCGATTGTTATTCCCGTCGGGGAAAGAGGTTATCCCTTATAGCCTTATATAATATAAGTACTGTAATTAATTACTTACTGTGCTGTAACATACAAACCATCCTGTGGATTTAATGAATCCCATTATCTTATCTTTTAGTGTGCTAGAAATTGTGATGCCGTACTGGTAATAAAAGTGAGAGTTGCAGTGAACTTCTTAATACCCAATTATATGTAAAACTATTACATTCAACCAATGACTAAATCATAAACTACAGATATAGCTTTTTGACTTCAAGCGATTCCAATTCTAAAAGTTTAAATGTAAATAAAAAAGTCCATTGAATATATTCAAAACAACTGACGACAAATAGTTCCCCTTGACATAATAAACTGATCAACATTAAAAGGTTTTACCATACAGAAGTTGTAAACATAAATGCGTTCAACTGAAAAAAATGAAAAGGAAATTTTTTCCCTTAAACTTAAATTCCAAGCCGATACCCTTGATGAATATTTTCTCGTCTCTATGTGCATTTAGCTTAAAAAACGTGTTAAAATCACCCTCAACAGAATTTCCACTTAAGTTAGTATCACAAGTTTATAAAAACTCCATTAAGGGCATTTTTCATTTACCTTATAATATTTTAGCTTTTCAAAAACATGTATTTTTAGCAGATTTTCCAAGTACATACGTCTACGTCTAAGACTATATGTACACTGCTACCTTCACTTATAACCCTTTTTTACAGTCTGGCACTCAATTTTCTCTTAAGCCACATTTCTAACATTCCACTACCGAATTGACGGCCGACTGACCTGAAGATGTTCGACTGTGGAGTATATTGCACAGCCTAACATTATTTGGCACTCTTCGACTGATTCTTACTATGAAAAACTGTCATGACAGTATGTCTGAAAAGAGGCAGGATCTAATGGGCTGTTTTCAGTTTAGCTCTTCCCATAGGTTCAACTTTAGGCAGCTCCAACAAGCACTTACGACTTCATCCCATTAACAAATAATGGGTTTCAAGGCTTAATAGTTTCCAGTTTATCAGAGTATACCAAAGGCTTTACAAAGCCTCATAAGAAGTAATCTAGTAGCGTCAAATTGAGCAATTTGTTCATGCAATGGTCCATTTGACGATAGGCCTGTTTTATTGATCACATGTCTTAACAATGTAAAGTGATATAGAAGTGGTATAAACTGGCATACATTTTGTACTTGTCTGGAATTGATCCAAAGTTCTACTAGTTCCCCCTTTTTTTAAATTGCGTTAAAAGCATCAACAGAGTTTTAAAAAAATCAAGAAACTACAAAGTTTGGTGGAGTTTTTCAATAATCATGAAAAAATGTTTAAAAACATTAAGTGTGAGCTCTTCACCAAAATCCGTTTCACCCTGATGTCGTGGGCTGGTTGATTAGCTGGTTGACCGCAACCACATCGCTGTTATTGATACAAAAGCAATAACACAATCACATTGTCAGGAAGGTGGCACTTCTTGAAGGGAGTCTTCAGCAAACCAATAGTGTGTCAAAACGGCAGTAATATATCTTGAAAAAGGAAAAATTTAATACCATTCCACTGCGGGAAGACTCGACGATGTAATGTCCAGTTATGAGTGTGCGACCGTATAAAGTAGCAATGTATTCTAAAACACTTCTAATACATAAATTCTTGATATTTATTATTTTATTTTTAATAAATGTTATGTTTTATTGCTTCAAAAAATGATAGATTGTTTTAAATTTGGAAGCAAAAAGAAAAGGATCAATAAAAGAAATAGAAAAAAATAAATGCAGGCCGTTTTTCATGAAGCCGCTTTCAAGAAAACTATTATAAAAGTAAGAACTTTACAGTCCATAGCTTCTACCAGCTAAACTTTCGACAAATAGTATCATGGGCATGTGGCGGCTTTCTGTTGGAAACATAGTACTTGTCATTTAGATACATTTATTAAAATAATTACGAATCGGTATACACGCTTCCTCCGGCCTTACTTTTAAAAATGGAAAGAAAAAGTGACTTTTTTTTACTGGAATTTTGCTTGTACGCCAACTTATTAAGCTTTTCTTTTCTTGATGTAAGCCAATTTATAATAATTTGTCAAACTATAGTGAAACTACGAACTGTGAATAGCACGATCTGAAAGTTTTTCTTATATATCAGTCTTAAAAAAACTACAATTAGCGAGGCAAACGACCGCAAATTATTGGACAGTGGACAGGTCTGACAAATATCCTAAAATACAGGCATTTCTGAGAAAGCTGTAAAATAGAGCCATTTGAATTGGACGCGCAATGTCTGCACAAAGGGTAACTTTTATTCCAAAAACTAGAACTAAGACACATGAAGGATTTTACTTGCTGCTACATTTTTGCCTCTAAGCCGATTCACAAGACATGTTATCACTCTTCTTATGTTTCCGTCAGTTCAAATTTCATACAACAATAATTTAAACTTCTAAAAAGTGAAACCTATAACGTCTGTTGTGTGCGATGCAAAGTATGAACTATTCGACTGACTACCCAACATACCGCCATCTTGGTTATACAAACAGCTTAATTTTTTTAAATTCTGAAATTTTATTACTAAAAAAACTATACGATTTCAAATGTTAGGATTACAAATTCTTCTTTTTTCGAACTTAAACCTGAGAGAGGTTTCCCATGATAACGAAGTAATCCGGTTGCAAAATGAGTTGCTTTTTCTGAATTATACAACTATACCCACTAAAGTTGAAAAAGAAGAATGAAACCTACACAAGTCTCGAAAACACAACGTTATTTTAAAAACATGGCTGATTTTGTATGTACTCGGATCTCAAGAGTCTTTGGAATACATTTTTGGATTTGGTTCACTTCTATCCTCATTCACCAACCATTCAGGCTGCTAAATGAAGTCTTATAAAATTTAAAACACATCAGAAACAAAGTAACCAACAAAATGCACATCACAGATATCTTTTTCATCGTTTACACTTGGTTGGGTGCAGGAGAAAGTTATATTTGCATTAAAATGCTCGCAATTCACCCGCACCATCGCACATTTTTCGAGAGAGAACTTGTTTTATTGGCTTTCCTCGCATAAATAACGACCCACATCGATGCCCTTCATGTCCATCAATACATCAAGAGTGTCTTCGTTTGACGACTTGATCGTTTGCTATATAAAAGCCATCGGCAAGGATTTACAAATGTCCTTGTGTTTTTATTAACATCATCTGGACCGTGCGTTCTATTTGCCAATTAACAGATAATATCCCATAGAACCGATAACGTTCCCTACCGGAGACACATGCTACGGCATAAACCCTTAAGATTAATTGTGAATAACGATTAAGACGTCGAACGTTTATCAGCATCATTTCAACACTGAGTTTCGGAGAACATCGGCTTGCCATTAGCAGCAGCAGTCAATCACTTTAGCAGAATATTTGTCCTCTTTGTGATAGCTTTCCACAAAAAAAAAACCATCTCACGTGTCCCGTCCTTGGATGCATAACTGTTCATATAGCATGTAATTGGGGACAAAAAAATCTCACTTCCACTTCACTTTCAATCAACGGACAACCACAGAAGACTCTACCACCTATAGAACCTTCGCAGGTGTCGGGGATTTGGTTGATTTGAGGTGGGTTTGTGGTTTCCATCCAGTCATCACTTCCCTTGCCTGCAGGCAGTTTATTGCACACTTCATACATTCGGTGTTTTCCTGAAGGGATTAATTTATGACAGCAATTAAACGACCAGCACACAACGCATAATAGACTCAATAAATTTCTTCGCTAGGATTAGATTATTTGTGGCAAACCGCCACAATGAATTGTCAGTTTTGATATGAAAAAAGACGAGCCTCAAATATTTGCCGATGTGCATCAAATGTGGGGCATAATCACCCGCGAGTGGGTTGCCGACAATGTTAATGCCATCAGTATTGGCCGAGATTAGATATAGAAACGATTCCCGCCTGATTAGGCGAAACTCACAGTTGTTGATGTTGATGAATCTTTTGTGCCCCCGTATTTTTGTCATAATAAAAATCTTATTTATGACCACACCTCCAATCCAATGAGGTTTGTGATGTGTGTCTGGAAAAGGACGTTTCTATAAATCTGATTTGGTGTAAGATATTGTCAAAGAAAAAAACTCTGTGGTCACAATGGCACTATTCTCTGTTTATGGAACAGGGAAGTATTCGTGTTCCGCAATTTCCGAGTGCTTTTGTGCACTCCATAGCGATTGCTGTCGTTTAGGAAACCGTTTATCTGTTCCTAGGTGCAGCCCTTCAAGTTTAACAGTAAAACAATTCTATGGGCTTATTTCCCTGAGCAAACCTATACGATTACCAAAGACATCCCTTCCTTGCATCCGACTTCATCCGATATTAAAATTATTGCAATGATATATATCCAGTCATTAAGCTACGACGCACAACTTTTGATAGGGTAACAAATGATGGGACATATGAATAAAAACAAGCATTTGCTTTGAGTAAAAGGTTCTAGCAAAGTAAAAGCATTGCATTGAATCGGCATTAACAAAAACCTACTTTGTTAAAAAAGTAGGCTCGAGTCTAGCAAAAGTGACCGAAAAAAAACAATATACCACCTCCACCTTGCACATGGCTACACTATTTTTGTTTGCAAATGGCTTGCTGATCCAATCATCGGCTTGTGAGAAATACTTTTATGTACACATGCAAATTAGTTCAGAACTATGAATTGGGGAGGTTTTTTAAATGTACCCTAAAAGCCCGGATCATCTAAAATGGACTTAACTATTTATAAGCAAAACATCGAAAACCGAAAACTCACAATTCTTGAATTGTTTTATGTAAAAAATGTGCGTAGAAAATATTTAGCAGAAGGTCTGAGACAGCGAAATAAAAGACTAGAATTTTCATAGTAATTGCTACGATTTACTTATACCGATCTAAATAAAAGATAAATCTATTGGGAAATAATGAGATTGGTAAAAAACGGACCATGCATGAGTAGTAGAATCTCTTAATTGCTGGCTTTTAAAGAAAATAATCAAAGAAAATCTACGCCAAACTGTTGCGGCAACAACTCTCTAATGAAGTGGTTGGTCAATGCTGTCAAATACCAAGACATTTTGTAAGAAAAACTTCTTCTATCAATACGAAGTCTTCAATAACATGAGGGAGACTATTTTTTCTAACAGGACGGTGCTGTAATACGTCTAAATCATTAACTGCTGAAGCAATTCCTTTAATGGAATGGTCTTTTAGCAGCACTGACCTTTCACCATAACAACAACAACGAATATCTGGGAAGCTTTTGTCTTGTCTACGTGAGTTTTGTACTAATCTTGTAGGCTCCCGCATAGAAGGTAACTTCCCAGTCCCTGTTCTAAATTTTTGGCGACTGCATTCCCGTATTGGGAATCAGTGGGACATTAAATAATGTTAATAGATGGCTAAACATAAACAATAAGCAACATCTTAATAACTTTCACAATTGATCAAGCTGAAAAGCTGTGTCCGAATAGCGTTATCCTAGAACTTAGGATTTTAAAACACAGCTCACTATTTTTTGGGGTAGGGTTTCTTGCCTCATTACGAGTTGTGTTCTCGTGCTGAAAAATGAAACCCCTGCAGATTCACCGACGACACAGCATTACTTCTAAGGCTCCGGCCACGTAATGAGCGGCGAGCGACTGAACGACGAAGGGTGGCCATTTACTGAACGACGTCGCTAAGCGATTAGTTGGGAAAATACCATCGTCATCGTCGTAGCTTATTATTTTTATTATTTTTGGGAATTAGGACATTGACTAAAAAACACTATTTTTTTTTAGAGATTAAATAAATAAAAGCTTACCAGAACAATTCCAAATTTGTCCAACTTCTTTCCACTTTTTATCGGTGACATTTTTATTTTTACAGTTTTGGTGGGTGTCCTGCCATAGCACTGGGCGGCTTTGGACAGCTGAAATTAAACTTTCTGTGTTTATACCTACTGTCCATATTATTACTTCGTCGCTCAGCGGTCGACTGAAAAATTAAAACAGATTTGATTGCAGAGTGACGTCGCTCAGGGTTTATGTGACCACCACCATACGATTTCATGTGTTTTAATTTTTTTTTTGCGTCGCTCAGCGACTCGTCTCTCAGTCGTTCAGTCGCTCGTCGCTCATTACGTGGCCGGAGCCTTATGCTTAACATCTTTAGAGTTTGATGACAGAGGTGCTCTCCTTTTTTATCTAACCGGTCCAAAAACGGTTCCCTGTTGTGCTGAGCAGGGTTTGAGGTAGAAATAAGTAGCTAGTTGGAGCAGCAGGACTGTAAAGGTTTCTTGATCAAGCCCGTTCGTTTTCGTTTTACTTTAGGATGGGCTGTGATCGAACACATATGTCTAATGAACTCTAGACTTGACGGCCAAATCTGTCAAAGTTAATCTAGGTAAAAAAAGAAAAATGATCATTCGAACGAATTTTTGAAGACAACTTTTAGCATGCTTGAGCTGTTACTGCCAAAAAGTTTATTTTTCCCTGTTGCAACGTGTTCCTGTCTGTTCCGCACTGGAAGTGTACTCTTTCTGCTCTTTTTAATATTTAGTCAAAGAGCTATCTACTGAAACCGATTTTAAGGTTCAGATTAAATTTAAACTTACAATCGCAACGCAAAGAAGTACATACGGTCTAAGTAAAAAAACGTACCTAATTTTATAATCAGCTACTGAGTTGGAACTTAATCAAAAAAAATTCACAAAACTACCACTAAAAAGGACCAATGTCAAAAACTTGTTAATATTCTTACAACGCAATATCGCCTCGCAGTCAGATGTCCCTCTTCTGATTCCTCATGTCAAGAACAATTTTCATGACATACTTGCCCGGGGTCCCAGGTGACAAAATCATCCCTGGTCACGTGTGTGCAAAGGTCATATTTGCCATTGTGCATGAGCGTTATTCAAAGGACGAGCATTTGTAAGGAGAACACAAAACCATTTACGATGAGCAGTGGAGAGCTGGGATTGCTCCGCTAGAGAAGCGTCACTTGTATCATTTTCCTGTTAAAAATAACTTCCATCACGGAATGTTGTCACCTTTAAATCTTAATCTATTCTCATGGGAGTGGGTTTTGTATTTAAGAACCCTTTTTCGCTTTATCCTAGGCAAACACGATGACCGCAAAAACTCATGACACACGAGTGTGTGCCTACACTGGCGCAGTCATTGTCACCTTAGACATTAAGTGAAAAATGTGAGAAAGCCCAATGTATGTCCGTTATCCGAGCAAACGTTGTGAAAAATGTGAAAATTGGATGAGAACAATTCTTTGAAAGTCCTCCTGCTGCATATAGGAGAGTTGAACAAGCGAACTCGGCACCCACTCTCGCACACAATGGAAACAATTATCCCCGCTAGCATGAGAGATGATCCCTACCCGAGAATAGACGGAACCCAGGTGCGGTGTCCTCCATGGCAAAATAAGAAATTACTTGCCTTTTCAATTTACCCCATAGTATCCTCCTCGACAAAGAGAAGGACAATGCAACCGAATTTTATTTCGGGAAAGTTTTTTTATTTAATTAGAAAGAATATAACGTCATTTGAATAGCATCCACGCTGATGTCCTAATATTCGCATTCGTATTTTGTATCCATTAAAGAGGTGAGCTGAGTTCGCATGATTATCCTAATAGTGCAATTTGTCATCATTTTTTCACCGCGGCGACGACCAAGAGACAAGGACATTACTCTTCTTTTATGTGTTTTTATGGACTTGTGTGTATGTGTACACATTTTGTTTCGAGTTAAAGTGTGCGAATTCATACAAAGAGAAGAAAACTTTTCATAAGGATATTTCATCAACCAGGATACAACGCAGCTTGAAGTCCCGATGTTATGACCTTTCAAGCACTTTGTACCGACGAGCTCCTTCCAAGACATTATTTTCGGTTTGGTCCAAAATTGGGAAACTTTGGAAAGGGGGGAAAAAAGTTCCGTTTATCAGCAGGCAGGATCAATTTGTATATCACTTCTCATTAATGTTTGGGAAAAGTTATTCCTTAACCTTTTCTCCCAAAACCAGTTGTCTGCGGCTGTTTTTAATGTTAACAGATTTGTTAACTCGTAAGCTTTGGGTTTTAGTTGGTTCATTGATATTTATGGCACCTCATCCTTTCGCATATAACATGGAAAGTAATTAATTGCGATTTGCATGTTTTTTTTTTGCTCTGTTGCAGGTTCCTGCCTCGAATATGGTCACTCGTGCTGGGGAGGTAATCAAGAAAGTTTCTCTTCTGCTTATGGGGGCGGTTGGTGTAATAAATTTTTATTTCTCAATTAATATAGCGCACGGCAAACGATCTGGTGGGAAAATATATCGCTCGATAGATGGCAGTGAAAGTCAACAATCAGATGGGAACAGGGATGTGCCATTAACACCGGACAAAGTTAAGCCAAGTGAACTTCTCAGCATCCTTATGGATAGGGTAAGTCTATATTTGAAGAAACTTTTCACTAATAGGTGTAAATGGGTGCGGGTGTAACGTGTATAGACAGGGGACATGTATCTTTCTGGTTGCAATGAACAGTTTTTGTTTTTATTGAATCCAATGAACTTAATTAGCAGATGTCACTTGATTTATGCTTTTAGGTTAAGCGGGGTATGTGACTTCCCCTCAGTATTAGACGTCTTGAGTTTCGTCCTCATACCTCTCTCTACCTTTGAACATATATTTGAGCAGCAGCCAGTCCTAGGATAGATTTAAAGGGTTTTGCGGTGTTGATTTTTGGGTTGTAGGCGGCCTCTACTACTTGGGCCTCAGCTTTATATAACGCATCTACAACTTCAGAGACCTTTAATCAGTTGCATGTATTTTTTGGTCGGTCTGCTATTTTGGCATCTTGCATTACCGCTTTGTATTCGATCACTTGACTGACTTTTGAACTGTCCCATTTGAATGTGACCAATCTTTTGCTTCTGCAGAGTTGAACAGAAGTGTTTCTGTCTATTAGGTGTCCCTTTCTCTGATAAATACGTCGATAAATTCGAAAGAACTATAACCTTGTGTGGTTATCCAAAAGAAACACCGCCGAATTTCATTGAACAAATTTAAATTAAATTAAATTAAGTTTGAGTAAATTATTTTAGGATGGGAGGATGTTTGCACTCTAGCACACTGGATATTAAAAAGCCACGATCTGAATGAATAATCTTCTTTCTTAACTCAACTCGGTTTTTTTTTCTAGGGCCACTGAACTGCGTTGGTTTAAGGGAGCAACTTGAAAGGCTGCGTTCAGTTTGCAATTTTAGGAAGTGCTCGGAAAAACTGCGTTCAGTGCATGTGATACAATATGTGAACGCAAGACATCCACTACAAGAACCCCTTGTCAACTGTCAATAAGTCAACTGGCAAATACCTACTAATGGTTTAGCCGGGATTGCCCTTAGCTTAGACTAGGTTTAAGTTTTTTTTAGCGAGAGCTTAGAACAAAATTATTCTTCCTAGTAATAAAGATAAAGGTATGCAGTTAATAATGAAAAATAACATCAGCCAAATGGCCACCATGACCACGCTTACAGGACCATATCCTTTTCATGAAATTTTCCATAACAAAATCGCAAAGTGGCTGCCCTATGTCCTCGATAGACTCACGAATTCCATCTTTGAGGTCTTCAATCGTCGCTGGGCTATTGGCGTAGACCTTATCTTTCACGTGGCCCCAAAGGAAGAAGTCGCAAGGTGTTAAATCACAAGATCTCGGTGGCCAATTGTGATCACCTCTTCGAGAGATAACACGGTCCGGAAACTTTTCCCGTAAAAGATAAATAGTTTCGTTGCTTGTATGGCACGTAGCGCCATCTTGTTGAAAGTAAACGTTGTCCAGATCTATACCATCCAACTTCGGCCATTAAAAATCATAAATAACGTTTGTGGAATGCCCATTTCCAAAGAAACCTGGGTTTTCTTCAACACTTTGGGCTACAGCAGCAATATTCTCAGTTGTTCTTGAGCGACGTGCACGGGTTTTATTCTTCACATCACTAACTCGTCCCAACAGTTCGAATTTTTCCACCAATTTCTGTAATGCGGTCCGACAAGGTGCTTCACGACGACCCAAAAATGGTTCAGTTTTGCGAACTGTGACTGCAAAATTTTGACCATTTTTGTAGTGAATTTTTATAATTTCAATGCGTTGTTGAAGCGTGTATCGTTCCATTTTTAGTAATGGCGTAGTTTCTACTTGTCAAATGTCAAAAAATAATAGCTTCAAAAGTGACAGCTACCGAAATAGCGGGCTATTCAAAATAACACCTCTTATTGGAAAACCAGAATTCATTAATTTTACTTTTTGTTTGATAAACTAACTTTGCAATTCTTGAGCAACATTTTAAGACCAAGATTGAGTTCAACAATTAAGTTTTTGTGGTTAAAAAAGCAAAAGAAAATGTTTACGGTGGACGCGACGAATTCTATGGGCTGGGCCCTTAACACGAGAATCTCCCCAAAACGCAAAATGTATTGTATCATACAAAATTCGTTACGGATCGTTACCATTCGGCATCCATTCTAGATCATAATGACAACAAAAATCGTCAGAGCGTCGCAATGGGTGTGACGAAATTCTTTTCAATTTGCTTTCAAGTGAGAGCAAGTTCCACAAACATTGAATGCGAACGAGACTTTGAATGATACTCTCTACACTCTAAGGCCATATGCACACCGGTGACAAGCGTACTGAACGCTAGCTCGTTGGTAAGAACAATTTATTTTGAGTTAAATTTTTGGTCTTCGCACATGCATTTGGATGGAAGCTCGCACTGCAAAGTGTAAACCGTGACACATGTCTTATAAAGGTCCACATTAAAGCCGATAGTGGCAGATGACAAATATAGACTTACATTTCTCTCCTCGGTCCGCCAAGTCTTCTCATTCTTCCCCCCTTTTATAACTAAATTCACCCATGATAATTAAATACCAATTATTCAATATACTTATAGAACGGCCGAATGAATATAGATGGCGCGATAAATCCGCACGACTTGACTATGGCGAAAAATGAAAACGAAAACATGTTTGACTCTTCCGAACAAAGACTTAGGAGGAAGCTTAAAGACGCATTTCGAAAAGATGTCTACTTTCACTACTCACCAAAGGCAAACGGAAACGACTACACCGGACTAAGGAGCACAACCCAAGCCAGCCAACGAGCTGTGAAACGCAACCAAAGACCTTCTCTAACCGCTGGCAGCAGTAACGATTATTACCAACTCGAAAACTATCCATCCGCCAACATGGACATGGAATATTTGGACTTGAAATGAGCTCCAACGAAGCAATCTAAATGACCCACTATTTACGCTTACGATAACAATTATTTAAAAAGACAAATCTAACTACATAAATAAAACGTCATCTTAACACGAGCAACACACTGAGCAGAAGGATATTTTTATCATGATAAAATAATTTTACAAAATTTACGTTTTATTATGTTACGAGTATGCATAAATAAATAATGTTAAAATTTATTTTGTTTATTATATTGGTGCAGGGCTGGATGTACCAATATTTTTAAAACAATTTGCTGAAATAAAATAAAACTAAAAAAATAAAAAAATAAATTTAATGAGTTTGTTTGGGGTATATAATTTGTTTGTCTCTTTTTTTAATTTCTTGGATTTAATCAATATTTTATGATCGATGTTAGGCCTCAAATTTCACTCAAGTTTAAGTTTTTATAGAATTTTAAGAAAGGTAGGCAATTAAGTTTGGCCTGCTAAGAAAATGTTAAAATAAATGCAGCCTTCTTTTAAATTCTCATTACGAGTCTTCTGTCAATTTAAAAAAAAAAAGTTTTCAAAATAACATAGGCTCCAATTTTGAGCAAATAATCTTTGTTCTTTGTTACTGTCACAAATAGGTACAGTAAATACGAAATTAATGGTTCCTTGCTTTTGTTGAAAATATTGACATTTTGTAGACTCCTAAATGTATGGGATATTATATTCCTTTATTGTGGCGAAATCTTGAATAAAAGCCAACGTCATGTATATTTTTTCTCTTTTGGCTATGTCTCTTGTTACGCACATCCAAAGCGAACGTGAGCGTAAAAAATCGAAAACATATGTCGTCATCGTATATTCCTTTATTCATGGTAGGTAGGTACTCTGCAAGATTGAGGGATATAGAGTGAAGAAGACTCGGTGTTGTTTCTGATCAGTTGCTACTGAATTCGCAAAAAGTGGTAGTAGAACAAAGATATAATTTTATTTTGAGTAACGGCACTAATTTGATTTTCATGTATTATCTAGAGAAGTTTTGCAATGCATAAATAAATTTTGCAATGAATGCGGTTAGCCAAGATCAACTAAGACATGCAAGGCACTTGACAAACTGACAACCACTCGGAAACTTTAGACAGAACCGGGAATAGGATTCCTTAATCTGGCTTAAGCTTGTACACGATTACATTGAAATTGCATGTCGTGGCCATTGCACATTTCAAGCACGTGGATTTTTGATCATTCCCTCACCAATAATATTATGTGTGACTTCGCAGTTGAAATCATACAGAATGCATAAAAGTAGAAAAAGGATATGGGACAAATCTGACGACTAAGTGAATCATGTATTCGTATTAAGACTTTATTCCGGTAGTGCTGGTTTTTAGCGACAATTATTCGTATTCGATATTGTAGTTTTAATAGATCAAATTTCATCAGTATATGCATATGTATAGAAGATTGTATTGCACTAAACATTTAGATATTTTACTAACTCGAAACCCCACTGAAAGCCTCACATGTTTTTCAATCCTAAATTCACCTTTCTCCTTGTTAAAAAAAAGATCAATAACTCCTAAAACCTTTCCAACTCGTTTTTAGCGAAACATAATATTTTCCTTATTTAGTCAGTGCCGAGTAAGTATAAATCAAGTCTTCTTCTTTATTAGATTTCCTTCAAATCCATGAAGTTGATAAATTAGCAATCCAAATTCCTTAGCCTAAGCGTTCGTCATGAGTCGGACCAGGTTTAACTTAGATATGGCCACGTGCCGGCTATCCATTTATTTATTTAAATTATTGTTGTACTTATACTAATTGATGACTAACAGAATGTCAAATCGAATGCATTGGCATTTTTCGCAGATATACATATCTAACCTTTTCCATTGCTAAAAATCCTAAAATATAGGTAGGTACCCTATACACCTAAAAATCTAAAATATATATTCGTGCACTACGTCCTTTAAGTGAATATAGACGAAACGAACTGTTGTTCTCGCCAGTAGAATGTTTAAGGGTATTTTTGTTGGCAAATATTCAGAGCACAAATTAAACAAACTCAATAAATGAAAACCGACAAGGTAAACTTACGCCTAGTAAAAACATTCACGATAGGGACATGCAAGGACCATTTATCATTCATTATCAGTATATAAATTTCAGTTTTAGCTAAAGCCTAGTATTCACTCGGATCTTTTAAAACCCAAGATGACCTTAAGCGACTAAACTCTGAGTGGTCTACAAACCTTATACGAACTATTCTTGCTCTTTACTGTCTTTAGAATATGAATTTCAGCTATACCTTATCAAAATAACACACTTTTCATATCTTTGCTGCCCCCAAAAAGACTGCTTACTAATCAACTATATGGACATCATCCTAAAAAGATAGACACACGTTTCACAAACCTACATAATGCCGGCTGTTGCCTAAATGATTAGAAAGACAATACTCATATGTATATGTATTTTGTACAAATATGCGGAGAATTCCAATGAATATTAATAATACATAATTAAAATTCATTACCCGTGCAGTGACAAATATGTAAAAATAAGCTTAAAGCAATTACGAACAAACAGACGAAGCCGACTTAAATGGGTCGATATACTTATTCCGGAGTAGCTACAGTCAGTCTCTAAGTTTAGAACAATGTACAGAGGTCACTCAACAGTCGACACATTTGAATACCTGATGCGCCTTTTTAATCGCATCGCATATTACAAAGCGTCTAATAAAACAGCTCAACTATCTGAGCGGAGTTATATCATTGCTCTGTCACGTTGGTAGCAGTGTTCTGTATTTTTGAAAGTCCAATACTTGAGGATAATACTATTAGCAGTAGGTACAGATTCAGGGACCATGTAATTCGATTTTACTTTCGATTCTATTCGAAAATAGGGCCGATTCTACTTTCAAATAGAACAGTTCTCTTTTAAAGTAGAATCGGAACAACTTTCGAATAGAATTGAAAGTAGAATCAAATTACATTGTAGGCCCCCTGGGGGTCAATAGTCAATTCTTAACAGGAAAGAAGTGTCCAGAATATTTTTAAAGAATTGTCCTGAACTCACTTCAATTCAATTTTGCGCTATGTGAACAGAAAATATCCAATTATGAGTGCAAATGTAAAAATTTGGCCCATTGAAACATTAAAAACAAAAAATAGCAACAAAAACCAAATCTCACATAAAGGTAAGATTTTGCATTTAGTAGTCTTCAAGGAACTTTATTAAAAAGAGCAATTTCGAATTTCAGGGCAATTCTCTCGGATTTTCAATGAAAAACGCCAATAGATATTCTCATTTTGGCGTGTCGTATTTGCCGTGTCGTATTTGCCAACCTTCAATGAGCATATAAAGCCGAACTTACATAATTCCAACGCTACATAACCTTAAATAATTTATTGTACCTATTCAGCTCAGATAGTTGAAGTAATTTTTGCAAGAACTTAACTGAAATAAATGCTAACTACAGTATTTAGGTACCTTTCAGTATAAAGGCTGGTACTCTGTTCGAGTAAAGTGAAATTTTCACTGCTCTCCAAAAAGTGCTGTGAAATTGAAAGTGAAATTTTCACGCTGAAATGTCAAAAATTTAATGCGACGGACAATAAAAGCCAAGTAAAATTGCTTAAGTAACGCCCCCTACAAATCACTTTTTGAACAACTATTTTTTACTTCAACAGTGCACTGCCTGGTGAAATTTTCATGTGGAAAGTTCATTCACATTTCGCAGTGAAAAAGTTGTATGATTTTGGATTGGATGCAAAACACGAAAAATCAAACCGAAAAAGATAATTTGCTTATTTTTTTGATTAACTAACTTTAAAATTCATTAGCAACATTTTAAGACCAAAATTGAGTTCAACAATTAAGTTTAAGTGGTTAAAAAAAGCAAAAGAAATTTTTTTTCGGTTGCATTTTTCGTGTCGCTATAAGTGGCCCCTTAAGATGAAAGACAAACGCTAAAAAATATATCATAAACATGAGAACAAAATTGATAAACATTTTGAAAGGAAAATGTATACCTACCGCTCCTCTTTTGAACTTTAGATTTTTTTTGTTCTTTTTCCTCTGAAGTTAATTTTTTAGATTTTACTGAAACTGGCCCTCGACCGCTGTCTAAATCGGAGTTAAAGCTCATAAAATTGTTCAAAGATGTAACACACCGACTTTTATATGTTTGAATTCCAATTCAGCAGACCTTTACTTCTCGTTCTCAGCTACGCAAATTTGATTGTTTTCAACGATTGGAGTAGGTATACATAACCATCGAAGAAGATACTCAGTTAATAAACTTGCAACATCGCATGAATAACAAACAACACCGAATCCAACTACCGACCTTCAATCCGATTTCGCAACTTTTGTTCCACTCTTAAACGAACACCTCTTAACGAACAAAAGACACAACGCACAACTCTCAACTGAAAACACCGTCCATTTACCGTATAAAAAGCAGTTTACTGACATATTATATCACAAACCTACACACTAAACATTAATAATTAACAAATCAACATAATAACCTACTTAATTCTGGCAGGAATTCGGAAACACGCCACATCTCCCTGCTTGTCACCCAGTCCCCAATGGATCTCCAAATTTACCGTCGGATAAATTGGCAAAATTTTAAAACTATTCTTGTAGACGTAGGTTTGACCAGCCTTCAATGGGCAGCCGAGTTTGTTAACACCCTCTGCGTCGAATATATTCGGACAAGCACTTGTCCCATAGACGCCAGGGAATGGCAGAGGCACATCCAAAATGATGCCCTGTATGTCTGAGTTTAACTCCTCGAAATCTCTGGTCGGAACGATCCTCATTTCAATGCTCACATCTGTATTGCGTTTCAGCGTACACTTGTTCTTTGTACAACCGGAAATGGACACTTCGTTTGCTTCAAGTTTTTTCGCTGAACCTGCAAGCGAAAATAGTCGTTAGGTTTCGTTTGTATTTTTAGATCAACTCACTCTTGGGGCACTTTTTCACTTCTGTGGCTTGAATGGATGCCACTAAGGCCAACAGACAGACACTTTTCCAGAAATACATCGTTGCGTTGCGGTTCTGAAAGTACAAACACGAATTTTTTAATATAACCGGATTTAGCTACCACGGAAAATCAAGATCAAATTAAAGTCAAATCAAATGCACACAAAACAGTCATTATTAGTTTGTCGGACAAAATATATTGGGCACACAAAACAAGGTAACAGGAAGGCAACACTTGAATTATCGGCACAGAGCGGGCTTAACTGGTTTCACTATGCGCACAGTCCAAATATCAACACAAACCAGTAACCCGATAAGTGTTACGCAAGAACTGTTGCAATCAATGCAGACACACATTCAGTCACTAAAAGTTAAAACTATTTAAAATTTGACACATACCGAGGATAGAATAATAAATAATTAACACTAGGCACTTGGCTTCCTAATTTCAAACGAATAAACCGATTCAATGCGGAAGGAGTAGCTATCACGACCGTTGGAGGTTCGCGTCTGAGCAACTACAATGAAAGTGACAAGCCGGTGGTATGGCGCACCACATTTATATATGAGCCGGGCACCAGACTAGCACTTGAAGTGAAGTTGGCTTTAACTCTACTCTACAGCGGATGTACCTACTGCGAGCTGTACGAGTATCTTAAATCGTAATGCGTCGCGGCAATAGTTATCAGTGCTATCGAACGTACCGAAAAGACAATGCGCATTGTTCTGCTTGGTATCAAAATATCTTCTTTGTAATGCATTTTGTTTTACTTTGTGCAACTTTCTGAGGGAATTTGTTTTGTTTTGTCACTTGCCCAACTCTGGAGAAAATAATCTTCCATCCCTTCTTAGATCGCATCCAGACAGCTAGTGGAAAACACTTTTATTGTGTTATTAATATTTGCAATAAAGAATTAAGCATTCGCAATGTTGCTGCACTTGTTTACCGGTGAGTTCAACTGACAATCCCTATCGAATCATATTTTGTGTAATACGGTTTACGTCACCGATGGAATAATCATCTTCGCCAATATATCTTCCCATCATCAGTTAGATAGATACCCAAATTGACGGATGTGAATTATGTATTGAATTGCTTTGTTAATATCTGAAACGACAGCACTGAACTTTTGTTGACTGATCAGTCGGATCGGTAGTGGTTTAACAGTGGAAAAATAAGATTCATCGGCTACGAGTACACTGGGCAAAATATTTCAATAGATTGTAGGTATCTACTACAAGCTTGTGAAAATAGCCAATAATGTAAACAAAATGAATGAGGAATAGGAGAAAAAAGTATGAAACTGGTTTCAGTTTTGTTTATATACACACTTGCAGTTGCTAAAATCAACCTAGAGCTCATCAGAAGCATTAACAGATAAAATTCACTTTCGGGCCGATGGGTTTAGCAATAGCTTTTCTTTTCTTTAGAATGAAGACGCTTTGTTGAGACTTTCGTTTCTTCACGTAGACATATTGAAGGTCGAACATAGGTGGGTATTTGCGGTAATTTTGTGGTCTTTGGTTTAGTTTGTTTAATGTCTTTTTGATACAAATAAATGAAAGTAAATTCACTTTAATGCGTAAAACAATAGAAACTTGTTTACAATTCGCAAAACAAAAAAATGCCCGTGAAATCAGTTGAAGGTTATTTTTCGAAATTCGATTGCGTTGGACTGGAATACCTTTCTTTGTAAATCTAGATTGTAGCCGGTATCTTTTCACCAGCACAAAACAACAGCGCCACGCCAATCAACGAGAAAAGTAATAATTGGAGACGTTCAAGTATCTAGTTCAATGAGTCTGACAGCTGATTTACTTGATGTACCTCAGTTTTGATTTACCAAGATCGATCACATCGACAGCTGTTTCAGTTGACGTTTATGAAGGGGTAGCCGAGAAATCTAGTCAAGAAATTCGTGACTGAGTACTAAGTTGACGGTTCGCATATGTGGCTAATGTAGTAAAAGTGACGTTTCCGACAAATCTAGTTTTTGGTTTTAGGGTACAACTAGTTCAGATCAATTTATGCCATGTTCCCACCAACCGAAACCGCGAGGTTTCGTAAAATGTTTCCAAATCTCCGAGGTTTCGCCATACATTTTTGACGTTCGAAATCTCGGGATTTTAGCGAAACTTTGGTTTATTTTGTGTTCATTATTTGTGGACGTCAAAATAGTAAACGCCAAAACAATCGACAAAAAAAAAACAAATCATAATAAACAAGTGTTTCTGCAGGCAAAATAATTTGAATTAAAAAAAAAACAAAGTAAAGGTAAGATTAGACGGTATGCCAGGTGGTCATAAAATGCCAATTTCTGACGGTTCTTCTGTCAAAATATGGTCATACAGTGTAATGGGCATATCCCATATGCCCTAATGACCTAAATGCCATATATGACCAGACTGATTTTGACAGATAAAAATGCCAAAATAGCATATAGTGTAATGGGACAATAAGCACGAATGCCAGCATAAAGCCTATTATGCCCATATGCACTTTATTGAAATTTCGTTGTGGCATTTCTGGCATTTTTGATGGAACAAGAATTTTTTTGTTGTCATCTGTGTTTGAGAGTTCGTGCTATTGGGATAGGATTTATTTTGATTTTCGTTCTTTTTTTTTATTGATTATTGAATCAATGATCTTCCATTTTTGTAAATTATGTAAATTGTCTTTTCTTTGTAATTTGTTTAAGTTCATTTTGTTTTATACTTTTTTCTTGTTGTGAAATTTTGTTTGTGAAGAAATTGTTTGCTATCTAGGTATCTGTTTTGTCATAGTTATATGTATTTTCGTTAATATTCTTTATGTAGTTTCATTGGTTTGAATATAATTTACTTGGTGTACATATTGTTTGTTATTTTACCCTTTTAAGTTCTTTTGTGTGTTTCCTTTTCGGTTTGTGGGACACCCATCTACATGTCTTTGGAAAGCTCAATCGAAGCTTCTAGCGATGCCAGGATTATGGAGGAAGCAAAAGTTGACAGGGCGAGCAAGCGTCCGCAAAGCAGATTAAAGGCGAATGGTCAGACCAACTCATCCGTCGAGATCAGACCCGGACTTTACGATGTCACAAGTCGTACACATCGGATCCCTTTTTTTGCTTTGTTTTTCTTTACAGCATTACCCTACTACAATATTTGGTTATAAACAACAAATGCCTTAAATGACCATCAAGTCAAATATGACCATATTGGTAATTTTGGTCATATAGTCTGATATACAGTTTTGATGATCCTGGCATTTTGGTCATTTGACAGCTAATCTGGTCATTTGCCTGTTGGCATTCATATGCTTAATTGGCATACAGTCTAATCTTAGCTTAAGTAATATTTTCAAAATTGACAGCTTACCTATGACTTTTGAAATCACTTCAACTCGGTGGAAACGACTTAAGAGGTTTCAGTAAAAGTTCATCGAAACCTCGCGATTTCAGTTTGGTGGGAACATGGCATTAGTCGACATAAGACAACTACTAAGTTTTTGAGTGTGCCCATTATTCTTCCCGTTTTGACTAAAGGCTTCGTCAAACAGAACGCGTTTTTAACGCCGCGGTGAGATTAATTTACGCGGCGGTAAGATTATTTTGACGCAACGTTCTAACCGCCGCGTTAGAGGACGTCAAACAGAAAGATCTCATTAATGTCCATGACTCTTGGTTTTCATTGTCTAAAAAAATGTCAATCAGCTCGGAGGAATTCTTGCTTTCATTGTGATATATAATTCCCGAAAAAGAAAAAGGATTCAAATGCAAGAAATTTACAAAATTCTTTTAATATTTCCTCCCATATCTCAGCCTTTAAAACTGCATTTGTATACACGATTCAACACACATAACGTACAAATATGGGTAATTTCGAACACATTCGATTAATTTTACCGTTTTTTAGAATATAAAATCATGAAAAATTATTTCAAACGCGTCGAGTCATAAAATAATCTGTAATTTTTCACAACCCCGCGTTTCACCGCCGCGTTCAAACTCCGTGGTGAATTCAACGAAGCGTTGAAAACGCGCTCTGTGTAACGTGGGATACGGTATTTAGTATATTACAACGCGGCGGTGAAACGCGGCGGTAGAACGGCGCGTTAAAACGCGCTCTGTTTGACGAGGCCTTAAGCTGTCACTTTTTACTTGCGACTTTTCTCACTCTGTCATAAGTTGTTCAATAACTATTGTTAAACGGGATGGGTCTATAGGGCTCTATCTTAGATGCAGTTAAGATTTTTCACTCGAAGAGCGTACTGCCTAGTGAAATCTTCACGTGGAAAGTTCATTTCGCTGTAAAAATTTTGTATGAAAAATTGGATCTCACTCGAACAGCGTACCAGCCTTTAGGGACTACAAAAAGCAGAAAGCAACGAAGCTCTAAAAAGACTGAGAAAATCTTTGAACTTGCAAAATCTCACTTCATCGGTCCAAAAAAATTGTTTTGTAGAATTTTTAAATTTTAGCATTGGGTGCAATAAAAAGGAAACGTATAAATATATAAGGAACCCAAGGTACATACATAAAGTTAATATACCTAGTCGGCGCAATAATTTTGGTAACGTTCTGCGCATCTGTCAAAATGTTGCAATATGGCGGCCAATTGTGACTGAAAACATTGATTACAATTAATTTTCTAAGTTTCTCTAGTGAACACTGGTTCTCTTGCTTTATAGTTTAGCTAACTATATTAATTTTGTGTTGCGTAAATATTTGGAAAAAAATATAATGAGGAAACTAATTTCCATCCGTCAGTTGGTGTTTTTGTGTCAAAGAAAACATAAAATTTATGTGATTACTGCTCGAGTTTGCTCAAAAATATTGAGGAAAGTGATTATGTTCCTCTTAATGCCTCTTAATCCTTTATATGAACAATATGGACTATACTTGAAAATCTATATGATACCAAAAAGCAGACAGTTTTCAGTAGATATAAATGTTTTTCGAACATCAGACGTTGGTCATTTAAGCTAAAAAATTGAAGGACCTCGTGGAGTATATTAAAGAGATGTGCATTATTTTCAATACACAATGTTTAAAGGGCAATTAAAAATTGCCAATACTACACGTTTGCAGATTAATTGGATTGCCCTGTCCAATCGATTCAATTATAAAATTTCTGGAGCCACTTTATTAAAGTTTTATTGCAAAATAAACGACCACCATACATATTCGTTTTCATATAAATACTGTGTATACATAACCTTGAAAAGAATTCTTTTGCTGACTTGTTACTTCATAATGTTAGTATATAAGTGTTAATTCTAATGATAATATTAGATTACCTAGCAGCTGTGGCCGTAAAAATGAAATGCTTCCGCTTACTGATTGGAATTGAAATAGAGTTGAAATAATAAAATGGAAGCTGTGTCTATTTCCGGAAGTTTACATTTCATATGTCTCTAATTCTTCAAAGAAGTTATCTAACATTTCTTCGTTTCAATCTGAGGGAAAAGAATGTGGTTCCAGGTTTTTCATGACTCTAAACGAACTTGGGTTGAATATAAATTGATTTGGTTCAACTTCAATTGAGCTTTGGCCCACTTAGGAATCATGCAAATACGTTGAGAATCAATATCCATTCCAAAAACAAAACAATTTTTGCCTCCTTAAGCCCTTACTTAAAACGGAATCCCATTGAAAACCTATAAATGACCAGACTAAGTTGTTCTAAGAATAATCTTCACATCATACGGGGATTAAAGTTCAATTGTCATTAAAAAAACAATTGTATACATGTATCTGAAGAAAGGCACATAGAAATCGCATGCGAATGCCTTATTAAAGTCAACAAACACACACAGATAGGTTTCTGTCGCAATTACCGACAAAAATCTACCGCACATTTCGGCACACGAAAACACTATGACTTGCGCACTTAGACCAAGCTGAACCGCAAGTTCAATTATTAAGTGGTAGATTTATTTCATAATTAGATACCCACTTCAGTTCAACAGTCATTAAGATTTACGTAACTTTTTTGACATAGGCAAAGTCGGGATTGTTTGTTAATAAAGTAATAAAAGTGACCCTTAATTCCTAGAAATTTGTTTTGATGTTTTTTTTTGTGAATCAGTGGCTTGCGCGTTGGGAAATAAGGTTGGTTTTAACTTTTGAGGGGGAAAAAATTAGCCCCGATGGAATCCACAGTACTACACAAATCTAAGGTAATATATTGCGCAGGTGTCGGTAATGTGAACAAGCGGATTACTGTGAATGTTTGCTTTATCAGTACCATACAAATTTTCAAGTATAATTAATATTGTTCATACAGAGGATTAAAAGGCGTCAGGAGGAACATAATCGCTTTCCTTAATATGTTTTGCGCAAACTCGAGCAGTTTTCACATAATTTTTATGTTTTCTTTGACACAAAAACACCAACTTATTGCACATTTTAATTGCGTTTGGGAACGAATGGAAATTAATATCCCCATTATATTTTTTTCCAATTGTTTACACAACACGAAATTGATATAGTTGGATAAACAAATAAAGCAATAGAACCGGTGTTCACGAGAGATACTGAGAAAATTAATTGTAAACAATGTTTTCAGTCACAATTGGCCGCCATATTGCAACATTTTGACAGATGCGCTGAGCGTTACCAAAATTATTGCGCCGAGTACCTTGCCAGTAGACATCAATCGAGCACTACTAGAAAATCGAATAAAGCACCCGAAAAGTGGAATTTTTATGACTTTTAATTAACTATGCAGTGAAACTCAGTGTTCCATCTTGTTTGCAAATGTCCGGCTCTAGCTAAAACCAGACACGGCGCCCTGGGTAGTCCTTTCTTTGACCACCTATCGGCCATCCGATGCATCCATTTCAACAACATCGTCAAATTTCTCAACTCCTCTGGCTGGTTTTGAGCTACCATATGACATATGTCATCGTTTTAATCTCCAGGTTCTACCAGTTTCAAAACGGCGCTACTTATGTCTTTCCCTCATCAGGATGAAGGGAAAGCAACCACCTAAATCAACCAATCAAATAGATTTTCACTGAGCGTAAAAACTTACCCCCATATTAATAAACAAGTGTAGACAAGCAAATTAGTTAGCAGACGTCAAATAGCATACCTATACAAATTTTACGTAACGAGTTGACGTAACTTTTACGCAGCGCTTATTAATACTTGGGTTAGTCTTTAATGTCACTTTTACAACGTCAAGCATGTGAAATATTTACAATTTGCAATTACCGTAGACAAAGCTCCTTAGTCCTATGGTCGGTTATTTTCCACAGCGTATTTAATAATTACCAAACAATTTTTGACAGCAATTGACAAGCACTTATTAGGTTTATCTGTGCAAATGGAAATTACCTACCATCAATTTATTAAACCCACATTTTTGCCAAGTTGAATAATTGTTTGCTAAATAAATAAATCCGCTCTATTGACAAGTGTTTTCATATACGAATAAATCATTTTTCCATAGGTAACACACTGTTATCAATTAATCTGATGTCAGAAAAAATAATTGGTCAGCCATAAATCGTATCTTAATTACTCACACCTCACACGTAACCTACCTAACCTACACTACACTAAACCCTATAAATAAATGCAAGTGTAAAGTGCACATAGAAATAAAAAATACTGTGTTGAAGCCAAAGCAACTTGTTAACAGTGCAATTAACTTTATATCCGAGAGCAGACTGGAAATAATAATCTAATTTTTTTTAAATTATAGTAATTGTACTCAGTTTTTATTTATAAACAATAAACAGTAAAAACTTCTGACGTTCAGCTTTGATGCTGCGCGAGCTCAATTATGAGTAATCACGAGCAGTATTTTGACAGGTGTACCTATTTATAGTTACCTACCGGCGTTTTTAGCGGCATGCTAATGTAAGCGGTTGCTACTTTGGTAATTTGTTAAAACCCGAAAAGGGAACAAAACTTGTATAGATGCAACTACCCATAGAATCAACTGCAACTCGACACAATCAGAATATGCGTCGCAAATAGACGATACAATTCATACGGAAGTGTATAGGTATTTATGACATATCCGCACACAGTTGTACGTCATTGTCAACTGAATGTGAATACCTAGTTTGTATTCTTGAAGTGCGTATGGAATTACTCATGCGCAGTGCCTGTGATAATTTACCTACTAACTCGTTTCAATCATATTGGTTACAAATTGAGTTAACAAAAGGATCAAAACAAAAATGTCATGATAACAACAAGCTAACCCTATTCTGACCACATCTTTATAGTGCACTCAAGTCATAAATCTGTACAAGAATACAGACAGAGAAAGCTATAATAATTAATTGGTAGGTAATCATTATTCCCATCAAGCGTGCTACAAGTAAAACGTGATGCGTTCGTTTTTTGTTAACCGCTCATATTCATGACAGATCATTACTCAAATAAGCAGAATTATTTACTTATGTATTTAGGTACCCACCTTTATCCATTGCTCGTTACACTGAATAAAAATACATTTTTGGCTGCGTGCGACGGAATATAAAACAGAGAATGTATGTGGGATGACATGACATTTATGCAGATCCACGTTTTAGGGTCATGATCATGACATCAGTACAGATCAATTGGTGTTTCGACGATTCTTTGAATTGATATTCTTCACTTTCGGTCTGCGGCCATTAAGATTATAATTTCCTTTAGGACGTAAGCTTTCTAAATTTCCACTTTCATATTGAATTCAAGATCAGACCTTGTTCTTTATTAGGGATTCCCATCTGTCACATAATCGAGTTGACTCTTGGCCCGAAAAGTTCAGTCAATTACGGGCATAGGCAAAATAGTACTCGGTAACCCATAAAAAAAAACTTTCACTCCTTTCCAAAAGTGCTGTGAAATTTTCACGCCTAAATGTCAAAAAATTTAATGCGACGGACAATAAAAGCCAAGTGAAATAGCTTTAGTAACGCCCGCTACAATTCCCTTTTGAACAACTATTTTGCAATCGAACAGCGTACTGTCTAGTGAAATATTCACGTGGAAAGTTCATTTTGACAATTCGCAGTGAATATTTTAGATGAAAAATTGGATTTCACTCGAACAGCGTACCAGCCTTAATGCTGAAATGGGCACTTTCATAAATTCAGTTGTCTTAAGTCGACTAGATTGGTCTGGACGTCACTTTTACTACGTCAGCCACGAACTGCGAACTGTCAACTTAGTACTCAGTGACGAATTGACTAGATTCGTCCGTTAACACTTCATAAACGTCAACTGAAACAGATGTCCATGTGACCGACCTCAAAATCCGACCTCCGGCTAATCAAAACTGAGATACATCAAGTCAGACAGCTGTCAGACTTACTAAACTAGATGCCTGAACGTCTTCAATCTCATGACATTAACCAATTTCAATGGAATCGGACTCGGCTTAAGCTTAAGCGGAATTCTATTAGAGAAGTTACAGTTACAGTATGAATGGAGCACAACTATGCCGCGCTCATCAGTAAGCAAACAAATAACAATAGGGCATCAAGGAGCGTCACAAAAATAGAACAAGCCCTCAAATCTATATAGTCAGCACAGCAGAGGTTGCCCCTTGGATTGCGTAGCGTTGCTATTGGTTGCTATTGTCATTAGGGTTGTTCGACGTGGGCCCTAGTCCGCACTAGTGCGCGCTGGGTTAACCCTAATGTGTTCGATATAGCACTTAACTCGCCCTGGTGCTGAAAACCTGCATTTTTTTACTTAACTAAGCCGGTTAACTCTCGAACGGTTTTAAGACGAATTAATAGTATTTAAAAGCCGGTGAATTCTTTATTTACCCTAGTATTCGATAATAGCGACTATATAATTGAGTCTAATAAAAATAGTTACACATTCGTGTTATACCCATAAATAAGTGTACCTACTAAATAAATACAATAACTTTTTGTCAATAATGAAATTATTAAACATCTATTTAGAAATCCTATGCAAAACGTTGATTTCGATACAAATTTTTTTTTATATATTGGTAGTGTTTCCTAACCTTCCCTACACACTGTACCAGCGACCGCCATCTATATGCCACTCTCTGCACTCCAATTTTGCCCTCACTCGATATCCAATCCAACTCCACACCTTTTTGACGTTTCAAACGAATTTCACATTCGCCAAGTTGGCAGCCCAGGTAAATGAGAAGAAGAGAGAAAGCGAAAATCGAAAAAAACAATGGAGTTTTCATAGTTGTTCTTGTGTTGGCATTTGAGGTTTTGGAATATGGCGTTACGGTCAGAATACGAGGTAAGTTTTCTTTTTCTAATTAGTAATTAATTAATTATAAACAAATTGCTATTATTTTGTAGTAACTAAATTCAATAAACTAAGTGCAATTCATACAAACTGTAAAAAAGTGCTAAAAAGTGCGTTTATAAGTGATTTTTTATTCCGACAAATATTCTCTACTCGATGTCAAACGGCGACGCCCTTTTGAAGCAGTTTCCATCTATTGAATAGTGTTCTTATAGAAGAATACAGTTAATTAAACATTGCATCGTGTATCCCAATCTAGTGGATTATCAGCTATTCTCATTGAACCGTTTTTGTGGCCGCAGGTGTTAAGCTCCGTAATCATTTGTGATAGTGAAAAAAAAAACCAATCGAAAATCTGGGACTCGCGTAGCTCATTGATTTTTCCCACTGATGTATGGCGCACATGATCAATAAACTAGGAATGATTCTCCATGATTGTCATACCAACACAAAAACCCCAACCCGTTGTGCATTTGTTCTGGGGTAGTTGTAGTTACTCTTATTGGAATTATGTAGCTGTAAATGGAAAATTTTCGAAAATCTTTGACATTTGGACAGTGGATTTGCTTGTAATAGATGTTGACCTGGTGCGGTAGTTAACCACGCTGGCTGGTGTGGAACTAGTAATAAGTTGTCATGTTCTGGTTAATTGATTTTTCACTCGGAATTCTGGGTTGAAGAATTGAACACTTGAAGGCACTGCGCCTGTTCCTGGAGATCTCATCGAACGTGGTTATTACCTACTTTGACTTGTTCGCAATGTGTTCAAAGTGGAAGAACCGAATGCATTAGCTTCTTCACCTTCAAAAGTATTCTGAGTTCACTTAGCACGCGCTTAACTCTTAAAGTTCTCTCTCCATACTGGGATTGGCCGCATATTTCCAACCGAATGTCAAATTCAACTTCACCCTCTTGGCTGTTTTTGGTTAAATGTGTATGCATATTTACTTATCACTCATGATTCATTTAGAGATGATAGGAATAAAGTTTATTTAGTTGCTCTTATTGCAAACATCTGAAAAAGTTGGAAACTGTAAGCAGTTAGGTATATCACGAAATTCATCGGAAACGTTCACATTACCTATATTTGCAGGAATCCAGACAACTAATTAGATACTAGGAAATCCTTAGTTTCTGTGTTCACACACTAATTGCTGCCTTGTCTGACATGTGTTTTTAAATGACTTTCTGAGCGGCAATTAATATTGCAAATACGTCTTTAAATTAATTGGTTTTTCATTGAGTTGGGAAGGTGCTTGGCAACAGACTCGCATATTGACTGTCGGTAATGTTCAAAGTCAAACCGTCTATTGGTGGGACTTATGTAGTTCTTTCGAAACTAAATTGATTTAATACACCGTCTTGCTCCTACTATCGTGATCCACTCGTCAACCTTAGAAGATACTCACTGAGTTTTCTTTTCACGGTCATGGTTGCTTGACACTGCAACTGATTCTTATTCTTAACGCAATTGCGGTTTTATTAGCAGCGCCAGGTTCACTATACGAATAGCACAAGTTCAGGTGGTGTCATCAACACTTTTATGCCAATGGACGCCCAAGCAGTTGGTAAACGAAAGTGAATTGTAGGACATCGAATATTTAACGTCACAACTGCTCGAAAGGACAATTTTCAGCTCGTTCATCAGCATCGTGCATAGTTTGTTTGTTTGTTTTGTTGACAAATCGTTCTAGTAAGAGAGTCTCGAATCGATCATCTCTCCCTAGTAAACAATAGTGGGCTTCCAGACATTGAACCACTTCAATTAACTTATACAAACTTTGTAGGCTGGACAATATTGAACAGAACACTTTATTTTTGAAAACTAATCAAAGTATGTGGTGCGCCCTGTGTCCTAATCCAATTTGTTTCTACTTCTCAATTGTTTTATCAATTTTAACAAATAAAAGCTATGATCTTGTTTATGCGCATTGCGCATGTGACGTACCTACCTACCACAAGTGTCAGGAAAAAGCTGCGTCAAGTTTGACTGATTTGGTTGCGCGCACTGACATCTATCGCAATTTTCCCTTTTGATTTTGTTCAAGCTATACCTGTTCATAGTCAGAATTGCCAATGTGTTCGCATTTAGTACTGAATAAAAATGATGGCTGAATCTCATTTGTTTTTGTTCATCTTTTCCTTGTTTTTTTCTTGTCAATTTGATTGTGCTGCTAAAAGAAATACAATTTAGTTTAGGCGTTCTGTAGGTAGCTACTTCTGTCATTGAATCGCAGATGAAGTAAGATTAAATGGCTCAGAAGATGGGCTGAAGGGAACTAGTACTTTTTAGTACAAAATACAAAATACCACCCTTCGAACTACCCAAGCTCGGTGGAGTCGCGCTCTCCCTTTCGGACAGCGCAAGATATCTTTGCATAGTTCTGGATAGAAAATTGAATTGGAAACTGAATGTTCCGGAAAGAGTTCGTCTCACAATGCTCTCTTCATTTGCAAGAGGACAGCGGGAAAAATGTGGGGATTGCGACCAACAATGATGCAGTGGCTATATATCATGGTAGTCAGACCCATACTAACTTATGGGGCTCTTGTTAGGTGGAAGGCAGCAATTAGAAGAAATATACAGGATATGTTGACCAGGGTACAAAGAACAGCCTGCACTGCCATCACTGGTGCTCTACGCACAGCTGCACTCGAGGCATTCATGTATCTTTTACCACTGGATCTACAAATTAAGCTACAAGCAGGTAATAGTGCGCTACGGCTAACTAATGTAGGATTTTTCAAAACGGGACTGTTAGGACACAGCTCTATATTCAGGGATTCCTTCTCTCACATCCCTGATGACAGTCTGGGTGTACTTGACTTCGATATACCATACGATGTAGTGTATCCTGACAGAGAGGATTGGCAAAGGAATAAAGTTTGAAGTAAAAATGAAATTTCAATCTATACGGATGGTTCCAAAACCAAAGATGGTACAGGGTCAGGTATATACTCTAGAGATATAGACCTACACGTGTCAAAGAAACTTCCCGACGTACTCAAAGCTGCGGACCTACTTGAAATGGGATCAATATCCAACAAGAATATCGCCATCTTTATTGACAGTCAGGCTGCGCTAAAGGCGATAGAGTCTTACGTCATCAAAATCTGAACTAGTCGGGAGCTGCCGCATAATGCTCAGAGCATTATGCCTGCAGAACCATGTCAGATTGTGTTGGGTGCCTGGACACTGCGATATTGAGGGCAACGAAATGGCCGACGGAGCTGAACTTCCACAGAATGATACAATCGAGGGTATAAGACCACCATTAGCCGTGGCCAAAAGAATGATTCTTGAAAATACCAGGAACAGGGCAGACCTAAGATGGTCACAGATAGAATTACATAGGGTCTCAAAGGCCCTGTGGCCAAAGTTAGACAGGAAAAAATCTCTAAAACTGTTAAATCTAAGTAGATCAAAGTTACGAATGACAATAGGAATACACTGCCTTTTGAGGCAACATGCCAGGAGATTAGGCTTAATAAATACGGATGCATGTAGGTATTGTGAGGACTTACATGTCGCAGAGGATGTTTCGCATATTCTCTGCGAATGTCAGGCTATAGCTCGGAAGAGAAGGAAATACGTTGGAAGGTACTTCTTCGAAAATTTGGAGGAAGTTGGTTTCGCAAACACAATTGAAACCATCTTTAGATTCTGCAGGGAAATTAAGTGCTTGGGCGAATTGGTTTAGGTTTTTGACCGTGAAGGTTCCTATAGAGATGGCGATGGGGCCATTATGGTGCCTGCTCCTTGTGACGAATTCACACCCTACTCAACCTAATCTAACCTAACCTTTATGTTAAATGCCTTAAAATGGTTAAATATAAATCAACGACTTTTTATGTTATGTATGATATTTGTATTTAAAATTAAAAGCAATATGTATCCGGGCTACCTGTGTGAAAATACCCGTACTAATGCATAGGCGGTATACAACATTCGAAACAATGAGGACCTTAGAATACAGCGAACAAGAACAGTCAGAGGTCAAACCATCTTTTACATGGGTTTTCAAGGATTCTTCACTCTTCCGATAGATACTAAGAACAACAATAACTTGAATGAATTTAAAAGCAAACTTACCGAATATGTTAGAAGTCTGTACAGTGCGACCTCAATAAAAGCAACGTATAGAAATTTGGCAGTTGCTTTTATTGAGTTTGTTGCAATAATCGAGTCAAAAAATTGTATAGGCGCCAAAAATGAGACAAAAAGTTAAGCACCTCATAATAATCGAAAAAACGTGGCTTGCACTGATAACTTAATTCATGTTTAAAATAAACAATAAGAAAAAAACAGCTAACGAAAAAAGAGTTCATGAAACAATAGTTGCCTTTATCGAGTCACCTTTTTTTGAGGAGTTGCAATTACTGAGTCAACAATCATAAGAGGTGTTGCTTTTATCGAGGAGTTGCACGTATCAAGGGTTGCTTTTATTGAGGTCGCACTATACTAGTTTCTAGAACTCTAAGTTATATTATTATTATAAACTAAATTGCACAAATTGTAACCTAAATGGGTTTTCAGGAAGGATAATGTGATATGAAACTCTGATTCAGCATGTGTATGTCGGATTTATTCAATGGGTTAAGTGCGTGACACAGCCAATAGGATACTAATGGCAAACCTCCATAGTGAAGCCACTATAGTTGTTCCTTAAATTAACCCATACGATATAATGTTTGCGGATGTTCACAGTTCGTACCTCTATTTGTATTTTCTGGCAATCAGTCGGTAAAGTGCTTCTTCCTGGGACTTAAAATTGGCCAATACAAATTGCTCTATTTAGAGTTCATCCACAAGTTTCTAAGATCAACTTTTGAACATCCAAATGAACTCAAACCTTCCTTTAATCTAGAGTGACACTTGAATAAGACTATTGAGCTACTTTAACGTCAGTATTATTAATCAGTTACGGTTTCATTTACTGTCGTCCTTGGCAAAATTGTCTCAAACGTTTAATTAAAACCGATCTACCTCATCGCAGTGTCAAAACACCTTATCGGAGTAACACTTCAGCTTGAAACGTGTACGTTTTACTTTCAGTCTATATATAAATCAATTATGCAGCTATCAGATAGGTAATACAATTTTTGACAACCACTCTGTACCCTTATCGTTTCGCTATCGATTAAAACTTGTTTTCGAACTAGAAAAATGCGATTCGTTTCTGCAAAACCATTTGATTTTCGCTATACCCCAACATTATCCGATCGATTACATAAAATCAATCTAGAACGGTGGCATGGTTCCATAAAAGATCGATAAACTGTTAGGGAGATGAAAAAGAAACACTTGACTGTTGTTTTATTCATTTACCTGACTGACAGGAATGACTAAGTGCAAAATCGCACTGCAGGACCGTACGAGTATTGACATCATAGTCAGAAACCGGTTCTTTAATGGTGTCTTACGATTTATTTCGTTTAGTGAGTTATTTACAGACTTTTGCTTTCGATCAGATTAATTACAGTTTAGAGCGATAGCATGTACTAAGCTCAAAGCTTAAAATCAGATAGCATTGTCAATATCAAGTATGAAATACGTATTTGAACTACGTATTTCTTGCTAGAGATAAGATATATGTATATATAATAAACTCATGTCGATAGGGAGGTGCTGATTTAATAATTGTACTCGTAGTATCGTCCGATCACGTGCCTCGCGAGTTAGGTATATTCTTTTTCGTGGCATCAGATACGAGGTGTATTTTGAGAGAAGATTATCACCATGAGTTTAAAAGGGTGCTATCTAATTGATATAGTTTTAACTAGATTGTTACGCAACGATCTTTAAGACAAGACGTCAGTGTTTTGTAGACTTTTAGCAAAATATCTCTTTAAACAAATGAGATATTTGTACAATGAAATGGGGGAAATTTATATAGAGCATTTGAAAGTTGTAGGCCGCGTTGTGCTTGTATTCACCTAAAATAAGCGAGTGTTGAGTGCTCACAGTCCCGATGGGATAATAGACTGCCACTGACCATGAAGATGAACGAATAATCTAAATTTGGGAGCTCCAATCATCCATTTTGGGGTTATGCATCCTCAGTCGATAAATTTTACAACAAAAACAAGGACGAAACGTAGTGTTGCCTTGATTCATGGGACTTTCAGTCGATCAGCGAGTAATATTCAATTGCAGAAGTGACCCTTATTTAGTATGGACAGAGGTTATGCATTTAATCTCTCGAAATAAACAAGAACATTCATCTGTCATTCATTGATTCCTTTTTCGTATTTATGAAAGTAGTTTCCCAACCGTTTATTAAGTACCTCGGAGTAATCGTCTGAGCTTTAAACACCACATTGAATATGTATGCAAAAAGTCATCAGGCACTTTCAAGGCTGATGAGTAACATCGGGGGCGCGAAACAAACAAAGAGAAATCTTCAAGTGCAATGAAAGTTAAGTCTTACGTGAGGGGAGCCAAATCCATCCACTGTCTTGGCGCATTAAGAGTCGCCTGTGCGTTTCGAACAGTTTCGAACGATGCCATACTCGTCGTATCTTCAATGTAACCTATCGATATACTTGCTGAAGAAATGGTAAAATTAAAAACCGAGCGAGTCCAAAATGGTCGGGTAGATAACGACAAAAGGAAATACGAAAGGAGTCTGAGTATAGCGACCTGGCAACAACAATGGAATGAATCGCTAAAGGGAAGATGGACGCACAGACTTATACCAGTGATCGACGTATGGATTAAACGGAAACATGGTGAAACAAACTTCTATCTGACTCAGTTCTTGACGGGTCATGGCTGTTATAGAAAATATCTTTTTAAACGCGGACATGAAACCAGCCCAAATTGCCCGCATTGCGAAAATGTTTCTGAAAACGCGGAACACGTGTTTTTTCATTGCCAGCGGTACGAAACAGAGAGGATATCCCTACGGGACCAATTCGGTGAGTGGCCCACTCCCGATATCATCGTAAATTATATGCTTCAGAATGACGAGAAGTGGACTATTGTAAATAACGTGGCGGTGCGTATACTCAGCGATCTTAGACGCTTAGAACGCGAATAGTTCCAACAACTGAGCAACAAGCAACAAGTCTTTATACCGACCCCTGCGAAGTAATGCCTTACGGCGGTTCCGCAGGGGAAACTAATCGGTCTGTTCGGGAAGGGAGGTGGTTCTACCCGGTAGGAATGGACGTCGGACCATTGGTGTCTCATGCAAGATTTCCACCTTCCATCGCAAAAAAAAATTATTCATTTCCAATTGCAAACACGGCATATTTTTTCAAAATTCCTCACCATTCCCTCGCAAAGCTTCTTGATATTTCTACAACATTTTTTTTGCATCATTATGTTTGCGTTGTTAAATTTAGCAGGCGCGAGGGGATCTGAGCACAGCATTTCATGGAATTGGAGGTGTGAAAACGATTAAAAAAACATTCTAGAAATATATGCAGAGAATGAAATACTGACACAATTTTCATTGGCATTGATTTGATTTTTACTCGCGTGGAATCAAGTACAGAAATAGCATTTTATTTCACCCATTTATATCCTCGCTAGGAGCACAATTCCAAGTTTATTGTCACTTCTATTCTATTTTTATTCGAGTATACGATGTCGGTAGGCAGGTTATAGTGCAGATCCCTTTACCCAGATTATAAAATATATTTCTATGTACATTTTAGCAGGATTTTACAATTCAATTTGCGTTTCTATGTGAAGAGTTATAAATTTATCAACCATATTGACAGTATTGACAGTGTTTTCGTGTAGAAGGGAAATAACCAAACTTTTAAGGCTAGGCTAAAAAATTTTAGCCACATGTATCTCTGTGTGTCTGCGGCGAGCCCGATTGATGGCATATTCTCACGTTTATCATACCAGAAAAGTTTTTGTCTAACAAAAGTGCGATGGCATTTAGCTCCATAATATTATAATTAATCGTAAATTGAAACACAAAATGTGAGCCAATCCCATCGAGTGGGGCAGGCTGGCGAGGTTTGTTTTACGATTGCCTTTCTTCCATCAGCGATACACAAAGTGACATAGTTCAAATAATTTTGGTATAATTTACCGGATTGAATGAATATTTTTGCGTGACATTCGGCCGGCAATGGCACTTGACTTTACGTTGTCCGCAAACCATCCGTGTTCATAGAAGCACTAGTATACATTTTATTTAATTCTTTTCCTACTATCCGTCGCTTTTCATATTTGGTAGCAAGTTATACGTTCATTGGAGGGTGATAAGGGACTTCAAAGTGAAATTCTTGTCATTTCTTCATGATCATGATCAGCTTTGTATTTTTAGCTTCCATCTTTCTTTAACATCCATCTTGTGTTAACAGTCCCACACTTAAAGTCGTCACCTCTTGATATCATCATGTAGGTATTGTGTCAAGTAAATCAGTAAGCCGTCCACAGTTTTGTCATAATGCCAGTTTCTAATGCTAATCACTTTAAATGACTGTCTACCATTGACTTATTTGTCTGCAACAATTCATATGCCATCGATTGATGGCTGTCACGGCAATTATCCATTCAAGTGGCGTTGCAAATGTTGTGTTTTTGTTATAAAAGGCGATGCGAGTTGCCATCAATCTTTGTCATTTGTAATCTTTTCGGGGGAGAGATCCTCAAGTGATTTTTTCCATTTGAGGATGTCCACAAAATGTCAATCATATTTTCCTAGCAATGAAGGATGTGGATTTGTGGTGAAATGAGTTTTCATCTGAAATCACGGTTCACTAAGGGAGACATTTCCTTGACGAATTGGGTCACCCCTGCATTAGCACCCATCATTCTAGGGAAACGTGTCATCTTCACGTGGGATATGTAGACTTTGTAGACTTTATGATTCACGTAAGTGGCGTTGAAGTCAATCAGGGTCTCAACAAATAACCCTCCAGTTATACCGTTTCAAATTTAATTTTTTTTTTTTTTTTAAGACAACAACAACTTGTTGATTTTGAACGCATAACCAATTCTTCATAAAGTTCCTTTAAGTTTTTCTATCTTAAAACTTTTGTTTTTATTTTAATATCAAGTTTATTATATTTATTTATGGACTCGCGTTTTCAACTGCCTTTTCTCGTTTTCAAACAATGAAAACTTATAGTACGGTCTGATTGGCAGATAGAACAACCGATTGGCTGGATATCGAATTGTCAAATACATCTGTCAGCCGGCCGAAGTACTAGAATACTTAACTATTACTTTACATGGGCTTTGAAGGGTTAAAATCTACTACGTTACCTACTTTGCTAGATTACAGTTTGAATTAAACTTGAACAGAATCTGACAGTCGGGAAGTGAACCTGTTCTTCGATTCGCCATTGACAGCAAATACAACTTTGACAGCAGAAGTAGTATAAATCAGATTGAAAACAGCAACTTTATTAACTTGGAAAAGAGTCCAGAGTGGTTTAATGAGGTTGGAAGAACTGAGATACGTCACAATGGCGATCATTTGCGTTTAATAAATTAATTAATTTAACGTTTTCGACATTGGAAGATAAAGTAAGCATCTAAAGATCTAGGTTTTGATCACAAACTTTTCTGTGAAAAGTACCAAAACGTAGAAATTGATGAATTATGATTGTTTCCGTTTTCCCTTCTAGATGTCGCCGGTAGTTCATTAGAAAAATCCTCTAGAAATGTAAAAAGCGACTAATAACGAAAAATCTGTGGAAATTTGATCATTTTTAAAGATGGCTACTCTCCTCATAATAATGTTAGACATCCTTTAGCTGTCAATGATGTTTGCAAGGGACTTTCCCATAGTCACCGACTTGGAATATTTCCCCGGTGTAAAAATCATTTCGTCGGTAAGAAAATAATTTTATTTATTTCGGATGAACTCCGAAGTGTGTCAGCTGTCAGTGTATAGCATTTTGGATAGGTAGTGTGTTGGGCTACTAGGCGAGGGGTTCCAGGTTCGAAACCCGAAAGAGCCATATTACATCTTAAGGCTTTTTTTCCACTGCGCCACCTCTCGCGAACGTCTGACAAACATCCGAGAGTAAAACCGTCATGAAAGAGCTTCTCAATTAGCCGTTTGGACTCGGCGTAAAATTGTAGATCCCTTCCATTCGTCCCAAAAATTGAAAACCCACACAAAACGAATGGTTCTGAGAAGCTAGCCCTTGGGTCCCAAAGAGCTTTCGCGCCAAAATATTTATTTATTTATTTAGATACAAAGTTACGAAATAAAATTCCAAAGAATTGTAAAAGATTGATTGCTTGTCTGCCATTTGACCCATATGTATGTATATATGCACAAACTGAGCATAGATACTTGCCGAAAATAACCAACTAAAATACAGAAGAACTTGCGTCACACCGTTATACAGTAGACACTTGGAGAATGTAAATTTAGCAAATTAATTAAATCTGCACAGAGAGTTGCTACGGCATTATCCGAGTCGATTTCAAGTGTAGATACATATATGTATGTTTATGTACATGATGAGTAACATACAAATAGATAGATAACAAAAGCACGAGCTTATGTGTTTCTATTCTGTTTGGGTGTGGTTAGCATGTGCTCAATGCATGTCCGTCCGCCTCCCCCTCCATCAACATCATCATCATGATCGGCTCTAAAGACCGACTACTGTGCTGGACAAATCATTTTCACTTTGGCTGCAATGAAAATTCATGAAAATCGAATAATGAAAGTGAAACGTGGCACAAATTACGTCAAGTGGAGGTCATTAAACCTTCATTTGGCAATATGAATGCGAAAGATTATTTTCAGCAAATTGAATACATTTTTAAGGTATGATTCAGGATTTGTTTGAACTAAAGTCGAAGTGAAGCACTTTATAACATAATATGGGGTAAGGGAGGTGACTGATATATTTTCAAACACATCCATCAATTTTGGGGAACATAAATGTTTGGCCACTTGTGAGGCTCTTAACATCTTGGGAACATTGAATATAAATGGTGGCGTTACTGCTTAAACTGACATTGATAGTAATTCGAATATGGCAACGCCCTTTCGCAAATAAAGCAAGTCATACATTTCTCTCTGACTTAAGAGGCGAACTGAAGTGTTTTTCGAACTCAGCCCTGTCAAAAAAATAATGCACTTTGCATACACCATTCACCGTCATTTTTGAAAATGCAAGACTGAGATGATGGCCTGTATTGGAACGTATTATTTATTTTGATCTTGCCGAACATCATACACACCGATTAAGCAACAAAAATCCATAATTCATGTCCATTATTTGAAAATATGGAATCATAAAGATATTTGTGTACTTCGCCGAACACAGCCACAAGCTTGATGGATGAAACGAGATGTAATTACCATTCCAATGTCCAGTATGTGGATATCAGCAATAAGCCGTCATATCCTCGTGATTTTGTGAGGAGCTTGAAATAGTGAGCTGATTATTTGCCACATTTTTTGAATGTTGATTTCACATAGCTTGTCATGATGTTTTGGTAGGTAGACGTAGTGACTTAGGATCAGTCCTGTGTTGGTAATAAAAACCATAACTTGCGTAATCTCTCTTACCCGACAGACTGGTAATTTTCACGACTGAGCATTGAGCAATCACCATCGGACTGATCATCGCTAGATCAGCTTGTCGGACTACCCAGACTACTTCTGAGAATATCAGTCGTTTAATTTGTCCTGGCCCCACTAACACAGTTTCTATGAAAATACAGGCTCTTACAATAGGGACTTTCGAACTTTGTAACCATATTGTTGAAGATGCATCTGGCTGTCATTTATTAAGTCCAAATCACATGACAATCAACAACAGATAAAATTGTTTCACCAAAATGGGTGTTTTGTTCGGTCTTCGCACGTTTTACCATATAAGGCCAATTTCTGGATGAATGTGTACGTCAAAAAACAAAATTATCGAACTTGGGACGATAAAAATCCACATGAGATCGTCCAATGCATCTCGAAAAAGTCTCTGTTTGGTGTGGATTTTGGGCTGGCGGCGGCGTCATCGTTCCATATTTCCTTGAGAACGACGTTGGCCAGGCCATCACTGTCAACATCGAGCGCTATAGGTCGATGATTATCAACTTATTTTGGCCTGAATTAGATGGTATGGACACCAACGACATGTGGTTTCAACAGGACGACGTTACGTGCCACATATCTCACGCCACATTGCAATTTCTGCACGAGCGGTTCGAGATTTAGTCATCTCACGTGAAGGTGATGTGAACTGGACACCAAAATCGTGCAAATAAGCCAAGAACTGCAGGCCCTCAAAGCTAACAAAATCCTTGTCATCGGTCAAATTCAGCCTGCTTTATGAGCCAGATTGATGGAAAATTGTACATTTCGGATGCGCGCCACCCAGGGAAGCCGCGTATAAAATATTGTTAATGCTAAAATTCTTTTGGGGATCTTAGCAATAAAACTACTCTAAAGGGTTTCATTTTTACCCCAACTTGGTGAGGGAATCTTTACTAATCTGTGTGGACATTGAAAGAAACCCAGAAGTGGCCCTTTTCTAGTCATATTCGCGATCGCTTGAAGCTGGTGTTGGAGTGACTTACGAAACCAATTCTACACCACAAACTAGTTTATAAATGTCGGAAGATATCATATATTGCTCAACTAATTGCCGATTCGATTGCTGTTATCGATTGTGCGACCCTCGGTAGTCAGTCAATAGCGCCTAGGCGCCTAGCATCTCTCACATACCCAATGTAATGTAACTGACTGCGTAACATTACTCAATAACTTGTCAAAAACTAATTGCTGCTCGTGTAAATTAACTACATGCTTGACTGGCTTCAAATTGCTTTCCAACAAACGAGATCAAGTGCCAGAGAGTGTCACAGCAAATTCCCCAGCGAGTTAGTCTTGATTTAATTGCGGTAACTGTGCGCTAAATGCGTTTGGCGTATTTCCGATACTAACAGCAATTTTTCTCTAGCGTGTGAAATTGAATTTGCGTACTGAACTAGGTCCTCGAAGTATTTCAATCCATTTATCGACTTTCAGACCGCGTTCCCTAATCAGCTGTTTAAAATTATATACAATTCAATTCAAGCGGGCATAAGTTAAAATGAAATACACCTGATAAGGGAAGCGGCCTTTAGCAGAATTGTATGTGTAAATGTAGGTATAAAATAATTTTGCATACATTACGCAATAAAAATACCTGCATTATTGGTGCTTTACTTCAATATTAAGAGTTGGAGTTTGGACTGTGTCAATGACCTTGAAAAGACAATTCTGAATATCAGGGACTGCTATCTCCAATTTGTTTGTCGCACATAACAACCCGTGTGATTGCTCAACGTTGTTGACAATAAACCACAATCTCCCTCTCTCTGCGATGCATTTACCTGCACCTAATTAAGTACTTAAATTCACGTGCATCCCCCCATTCACAGAAAAGATAGACAGAAATGCTGACCAGTTCGTGTGCGCTCATTAACATAAACTTTGCAAATAACTTGGGGTATTATGCAAATGTTAATTAAGCCGCTGATGTGTAAATTAATTAGCAAATGCTAAATTATCAATAACGATTCGATATGTAAATGTGAAGCGGCGTCGCTTCGCGCCCTCGAATCGAATATGCATCGAGATTGTGTGTGGTGAGAAGTTACGACTTTATACCTGTCCAATCGTATTGTATACTCCCGTTATAATAGGGCCACCAGAGCAATCCGGTTAAACCAAGCTTTTGTCTGTAATATACCGGTAGTAACTACCGCCATTCAAATTTGTATTGGTTTTACTTTTTACTCATCTTTTTTTGTCACCGGGCGGACTGTGAAGTGCGATATTTGCCATGATAAAATTGCAACTATGTCTGGTCGGCCATCACTTGATTTTCCATAAATAGTTAATAGTTTTTATTTATTCAAGGAACGCTTTCGACTGGGATGACTAAGACATATTTCCGCTTCATAGTGGTTATAAGAGACTTTAAAGTTACGACTAACAAGAAACGACAGCCTTTATAGGTAGTATGTGGATTAAAATCAACTAAAGTTCTGTCAAACACTTAAAATGTGTCACGAAATAATGTAGTCGCACATTGGCTTAAGCTGGACTCTGCCCATCCAAACCGATTACAGCTTGCCGCTAATTTTCAGCTTCGATTTGGCCTAAGGACCATTTTCGGCTCCTGTAAAGACTCCAAAGTCGTGCACTGCCTTAAGCTAGATTGCTCCCATTTAATCCGATTGTATTCTACCCTTTCAAAGTGACTGCAAAGTATGTTGTGTAATCACTTTCGTGACATTTTTTCGAAGGACGATCAGTTGGATTAGATTTCATGAGTAAATTTCCAGGAGGCCTTTTAACCATTCCTCTTTTGCTGTAAAGGGCAGGGTGTGTCGTTATTAAAAGCGTATAAACTGTTTTTCAACAGGTTTGATGTCCTCTAGCTCCTTTTGTAAATGACTTGTTTAGTTGAATAGTTTTTCACTGGTTTACGTGACCAACAAAAAGAGGGCTCAAACGTTGTACAGGCAATAACAGAATGCAACGATTGTAAAGCTGTCAAAAAATGGTGGTCTACGCACTGCTTAGTTGACTAATGGGTCAGCCAGAGTGTAGGTTCACTTTCTCGCATGCAAAAACAATACCTAATGGCTTTCCAAGGAACACATATGGATACATACTGAGATAAATGGGTTTAACTCGTATTTTTTACATATAAAGGTCCAAAAGTAAGAAACGTTCGTTGGTTGCAAACGAGTTATATGTTGAATGCTATACTTTAGATTCTGCACCTCTTCAAAACGTTTTTACACTTAACCTTTTTGCGTGATCAGTAAATGCAACTACAGTAAAACCCGGATAAGTGCCTCTCGGCTAAGTGCCTAACCCGCATAAGTACGTTTTTTTGAGAACCAAAATTCTTAGCACTTAAAGCGGATTTTTGTTATAACTGCCTAAGTGCCTATCAAAACGGGAATTTAGGGTGAGGCACTTATCCGGGTTTTACTGTCCGTGGCGAAAACATTGTGGCGAATGTGGGTGCTATTTTCAACCCCGTAGCCATGATTGTCATTCAAAATTGGTTAATTTGAATAGTTTTTAAAACAGTTCTTTCTAATTTGAGACCATAAGTAATAGAACAACAAAAACAACAACAGCAACATCCAAAATCATGCAAAATCTTAACAGCAATCTCTGCAGCATTGCGAGTTAATTAAGTTCGTGCGAAAATCACTATATATTAGATAGGCCACTGTAGATAACTACGTAACCAACTGATTAGCGGCAAACATCGTTTCTTTCGGCGCTAATTGATATTAGCACTGCGTTAAACAGACTCTATGAGAAAATTTCTGGTGCATACTAGTGCTTTGAGTGGGCGCAGCACAATTATTGTTCAATCTTATCAAATCAATATCTTATTTTATGATTTTACCACTTTTGAGTCTCGGGCTTTATTGACTAAGAGTATTTGTTTTTTAATTGGAAAAGACACCATAATTGCTTCATAGCAATCAAACTATTACTTAAACAACGCTTAGCTTAAATTGTGCTTGTCCAGTTCATCAGACTTAAGCGCTAAGTGCGAAATGTGTTAAATAGTGAACACGGAGAATTTGTCGTGCTTTAATTTGTTCTCCGTTGAGTGCAAAAGCATAGTTGAACTTTTATTGAAAGGAGTATTCAGTGGTAAGGCTATTTTCATCAGTTTTCTACTTCTACTATTGCGATCCAGCTAACTTTCTCGTAGGAAGCATTACCCCATTGCTATTAATTTAGTATTTCAAACCGTTGCATATTAGCAAACGACCCTAACTTTGGTGAATGCGATTAGAACTATCGATTGAAACAATTTCTAGGGTCGTAGCTTAACTGAGTTAAAAAGGTTTTAGCAAAGTAAAAGCCCTAAGCAAATGCTTTGAATCGGTATGAATACAAACCTAGTTTGCTTAAGTAAGTTCGAAAATTCGAAAATAGCTTTTACTTCGCTGTATGTGTACTTGTCTAA
Source organism: Cheilosia pagana (assembly GCA_936431705.1). Taxonomy (NCBI): domain Eukaryota; kingdom Metazoa; phylum Arthropoda; class Insecta; order Diptera; family Syrphidae; genus Cheilosia; species Cheilosia pagana. The sequence goes on from OW386166.1 coordinate 113,560,741, forward strand.
CAATTTCTGTCAAACTTGACAAATGACAACTGTCCGGTGTTTTGTTTTTTTTGTATTTATTTTTAAATTTTTGTAGGGAAATTATCAAAAGTGCTAAATCGCTTGGTGATCTCCTACACCAACCTAAACTCATAAATTGTTTAATTGTTAAGCCATGAATTTTGAAATGTTTACCTAAAAACCCGGATCTCCTAAATACCTTTGGAAAGATTTAATTTTCATTTAATTTTATCATTTAAAAAAGTATTAGCCAAAATGTCCACGCGTGAAACGAAACAATTGCTTGAAATTATTATCGTCACCAACTCGTATTTGTTTATACTGTTTTTTATTAGCGCGAACATTAACAACAGGAGGTAAAACAGGTATAATAAACAAAACATCGACAATTCACAATTCTTAAATTGTTTTATGTTAAAAAGTTGCGTACAAAATATTTAGCAAAAGGTCTGAGTCAACTAAATAGTAGACTCAAATTTTGTATAGCATTTGTTTTGACTGAAAGGTTTTATTCATACCGATCTGAGTAAAAGGTCAGTGCCGCCGATTTTCGAACATGTCAAAAGTTGGAACTAACTCAAATTGGTTTTGATTCATACGAAACGTAGCAAACACTTCGATTTTGACATTTCTTCTCTTGAGTAAAAGGAATTGCTACGATTTATTCATACGACCCAATATCAGGTGAATGGCAGCGCCACCTACTTCCTTTCGTACGCTCACGATCACGACATGCCATTCATGAATCATTACATTTTTTTTATATTCTCTTCGCTTGTACGAACCAAAAGCCGTAGTCAAAAGAGGAAACATATGTCTGACGTTAACTTGTGTTAAAAATTCCGTCAAAACGCTTTGCCATTTCTCTTACTTTGCGCAGAAACGTCACAATATAAGAAATAACTTATTAAGGGCCGTTTGCTCATACGACTCTTAACGATTTAAGTTCTACTTAAATACTTATGGGCTACTTTTTCTAGGGCATAAACTGTCACATAAGAGTTTATGTGGCACTTAATTCGCTATGAGTCGTATCAGCAAATGGCCCTAAATGAGTATTTGTCGCAAATTGGTCGCTCAATTTAATGCAAACTTCTTTACTGAACGAGTTTGTTTACCTGGTTGGTTGGTTTAAGTGGCAGCAAACTCCCTGATCCTGACAAGGGACGATACACAAATAACGCATGAGCTCCGTTTTGAAACTACAACAAGCGGAACCAGAAGATGAAAGGGGGAGACGGATGTTACGAGAGCTCAAAACCAGCCTGTGGAGTTGAAAAATTTAATGATTCTATTATATTTGATGGACGATAGGTCAACATAGAAGGGATTTACTAGAGCACTATGTCTGTATTTGGCTAGGGCCGGACATTCACAAAGAAGGTGGAAAACCGCTTCACTCCTGTTTGTGTCAGCGCAGCTACGGCTGTCATTTGCTTACCTAGTTCATATGGCCTGTTTCACAATCTCTTACAAGACTTGCGGAAAAATATTTGGACAATCATGGTATCCGTTGGAACGGAAAATTCTCCGCAACGCATACTTCATCGAACGTTGAAATTACATTCGAGGTATCCGCTTTCGGAAAATAAATTTCTGTCGGAGGATTTTGGAACCTAGCTGTCAAAAATTTAACAAAATGCGTTACAAAATGTCGGAAAAATATTGCGAAAGCTTTTTGGAAGAATACCTCGAACCAAAAATCCTCCGAATCGGATAAAATCGGAGAATTTTCCCTCCCGACGGATACCTGGGTAGAGCAGAATGTCTTAGTTCGATGTTTATAGGCGAGTAACTCTGTAGAAAATCTAACAATTATTTACCAGTGTAATCCTTGTCAATGAACTTGAATTCGCATCTGTGGCAGAACCCTACTACTTATAGAGCAGCTTTGAAAGCAGTTAAACAGCCTTTCGTTAGTAAAATCATTAATGTAATTCGTATTTTGTATTTCAGAAGAAGCTAGCAAAACTACACTAACCAGAATTAAGTTTTACAGGTTATTCCTGAAGATCTAATTATATATACAGAAAACAAAGTGCGTCATCCAGAGCTATTTGTTAACCTCAATGAGTTTTTTTTTAATTTTTCAAAAACTAATTTAAATGTACTCTAATTTTGTTTGTAACTAATTGGAAATTATGATCGCCTAGTAACATTTAATCGGACGTACCCCCCATACTACACCTATTCATGTTTCAATGCCAAACGCACGCCTGTCTGCGCTGAAAATACACAAAAGTTCGACTGTCCGAAAATACTACATGTATAATATTTTACGAAAGCGCATTAAGTCAAAAATAAACCATTCCGTTGGAAATTCCCACTGAAATATTCTTGAAATAGCAAATATTCTATAGCCAATCTATGTACCTCAGTTGAACATCCGCGCCAGACACGCCAAATAAAAAATGACGTCAATGATACATTCACGCGTTAACACAAATAATTTTGAAGGCATTTCTTAGGAACTCTGATTACAAATCGGTTGAAGCAACAGAGATCTGATTTTGCACACCTAACCCCCATCACTCATTAGAGACATCGAAAGTTTCCCATGCGTATTCGCTGATTAAGCGTGATTTTAACGCTGATCTGAGCACATCACAGGCGAGCACATAATTCTGCATCTGACTCTGCTTAAAGGAAACACTTTTCGCATAGATATGATAAACGTCGTGTTTCGCCTTCTTGAATGTGTGACGACAATCACAGCCATTTTCTCGAGGCGTTCAATTTTCCAATTGTGAACTTTTTCACTTTATATCTCTCTCAAGACGTATCGTCGGTCGTCACCGTCAGCAGCAGTAGCAGCAGTATTCGCATTCATTATTATTATGGCAGCATTAGCGTCAATATGTGAAATGAAATGAAATCAAACCCTGTCGCACGTTACTGAGATGTGACATGCAGCGAAGACAAACGAATAGAGATATCGCCAACACAGACACACACACACACACACATGCGCGCGGTGTGAGTCCAATCGCAGAACGGTGATGACAACGAAACGTCCCCGAATGTGGGACATCGCACAGTGTCGGGAGAGAATTGCAAAGCAAGGTCGAGAATTTAATACACGAATTGAATACAAACGAACAACAAATTATAAATCAACACGATAACATGAGATACGTGTGCACTGTGCACATTGAAGAGCGTACTTGGGGTATGTGTTTTAAGAGAAGACACTCTAGCGGACACGGACAGTGTGCAAGTGCAATTGTGTCCGACCTACATTATAGGGACGCGGACGACTCAAAAAGTAAACGCTTGCAATACGCATGCACAGCGGCATACACCGGCCGTCATTGGATCATGAGAACCCGCAACTGGTTTAAGGACTGCCAAAAGCAGCATGCATACAGTGGCGCAAATGTGAAACACTTTTGCATAAGTGATGATTGGGTCAGGGCAAGCTGACTGGATATAAAGGGTGAACATGAAATTTACTTTATTCGAAAGATAATATTTATGTAATTATTATAATTTAGTCTAATCTGGAGGTTCAATGTTCGATAACTTTTTTCAACATTTGTGGCCGTATATCGGCAATAACGCGGCGAATGTTGTCCTCCAAGTGGTCAATCCTTTTGGGTTTATCGGCGTAGACAAAAAAATAGTCAAGCGGCGTTAAATCGCACGATCTTGGAGGCCAATTCACGGGTCCGCAACGTGAACCTTTTCGGTTACCAAATGTTTCCTTCAATAAATCAATTGTGACATGTTGCGCCGTCTTGTTGAAACCACAGCTCCTGGACATAATGGTTGTTCAATTGATAAACGAAAAAGTCAGTAATCAACGACAACCTTGTTTTGGGCCCAATTTTCACAATTTGGAAGCGTCTTTTAGGCGTCAGTCTATTCATGTTAAAATGCCAGACCAAAATGAAAATAAATCACTTGACAGCTGACAAAATGGCCGCCAGTTAAAATAGTGTTGCCAACTTAAAGCTCTGTACCTCTAAAAAAAACATCTAACGCTTTAATTGCCTTCAAATAGTTTTTTTTTTTAAATACTTATTGTGCAAGTGTTTTATGAACTTTTATGTTTCTTATCCTTGCCCTCTGTAATCTGCGGAGGGACCTTTTTAACAAAAATATTGTATGCATAATCAAATTAAATTAGAACAGACCTTTTAAACTTTCTAAGCTCAGACTTGACCCCAAAAAATTGAAAAGAAATGACACCTAAAGGTGTCTACCGCTGCTCTATCTCTTGCGAATGTCTGATAAACGTCAAAAGTCAAATTTGCCTAAGAAAGCTTTGAAATTCAGGCATAAACGGGCAGCACAAAACTGACGCCCTTCAATAAAAACCCTCAAAATTAAAAATTCTTAAATGCGAGAGAAGTGCCAGTCCTAGGGTCCATAGGTTTATATAGTGTAAGCTATCTATCTCTGTTTCGTTAAGAAATGCTTTCACAAAGCAGTCAGTGTAAACTAAATTAGCACTGACACTCTTAGTAGGTATTACAAAACAATCGCTTGTTTTTTATGCGTTTATTATGCGTTAAATAGCTACCGCCTTGGAAACTGTCCTTGAACATAACCGCAAGTTTTCCTCTCCGTTTTTAAATGCGTTGCCTTTCAATGTTACCAGCTAATGGAATCGAAAAAATCGCATTAAATTGTGCGGGTCTTTTATTCTGTTTGCGTGTATACTAAACAAATTGATTCCATAGAAATGGAAAATGCGTTGGAAGGTCTTTAACCAAAATCCCTTAACCACTTACGATAATTATGCAGAGTAGTAACAAATGGGGTTTGTTGTAACTAATTCATATAAGGTTTCTTTCTGCGCCACCCTGTGCAACAACAATATATATAAAACTCTGTGTATGATGGCAATATAATATTAATTTAAATTATAACCATTTTTTAAAAAGTGGGCGGTATACAAAATGGGGCGTGGCACATTTTCAACAGTCAAAAAGGAAAAGTGTTTCTTATAAATTTGACGTTGATTAAAGCAGGTGGATTTTTCTTACTGGCTTATATGGGACAGTCTCCGCGGTTATAGAAAAGACCAGCGCCAAAACTGGGGTTATTTTCCAAAGAAATACAAAATTACTGTGAAACAAACCTAAAAAAAAATGTTCGCCTTGCAGACTTAAACAATCTTTTTATTTATTTTTTTTTCTTTTTATGTAACATAATTTTTAGGCAAAGAAATTCCCATGATAAGAGAAATTTCCCACGATCTTTTAACACTGCTTAAACATTTATTCGTCGCCATTGGAAGTCCTTATGTTTTTGGCAAAAATCTTGAAATTATATACAGTAAATGCTCGTAAATTGGGAATGGTTGGGGGGAAAGTCAGTCCGAATAAACAAATTTTCCGAATTAATGAAAGATTTTTGTATGCACTACAAAACGCGTTCTTATTGATGAAAAAACGCGAACTTAAAACGAAAAATTATTTTATTAAAACAAAAGATTGCAAATAATACGTAAAATTTATTATAATTAATTTTTGTAACTAAAAAGTTTAAAAAAAAAATATATAAACGCATCAAATAAATATGCAAGAAATGATTTTGAATAAAGCAGTTTTCCGAATTAAATGGCTTTTATTGTATGTGAGTTTTGGAAAGTTAATTTTTTTTAGTTCGACCGCTTTTTATTTTAAATAAGAAAAATTAATAAATAGAAATTAAAAAAATAAAAACAGAACAAATTCTTTATGGTGAAAATTCGTCTTTTAAACATATTTCATAAAGCATTTTATTAAATCGTCGGTTTTCCGTTGTCTATTATGATCCTTAGCGTTGAGTAGGTAATAAATAAATGGTAAAAAATGTGTGTTCTTTATTTTTTTTTCGACTAACTATCAGTCAGTCATTCGTACACCGACGGAAGTACATCCAGCCCATCAACAAATGTGTACAATCGGCTTGTAGCTGTGGCATGCATCATTTCATATTTACCCATTCGAAAACAAATATTGGCAAATGTCACAGCACGTGCCTTCTTCTACACACAATTGAATGTTAAATACACAACAAACCATCTAGAAAACAAATTCTAAAACAAATCCAATTAATTGCGTGTCGAAGATAAAGCCCACCATAACCGACATCTATTATGCAACATCGCTATGCATAAATTAATACAACAATCGATACAAAGATGTGTTATTGGATAAGAGCAATATTTTCCCTGTACACGTGCACGACTCTAACTTAACTCTGGACATTCAGAAATTATGTTTACAAACTAAAACGGGCAGTGCATCTTCGCACAATTCTAATTTGAATTTTATCAGTTGTGGCTATGACGGCTTCGTGACCGTCATCAAAAAATACAGTGACGTCTGATGATTCACTACTTGTCGTTGTCGATAAACAAGCTTTTCAATACGGGCGCCAATTTCTGTGTTTGTTGCGATGTCTATTGATTAGATGATTACTCATCGAATTTAATACTGGGTAAATTATTATGAACAGAAGGAAGCTGCTACATTTTAATTTAATATTTTTGTTTTGTGATTTTAATGGGAGGTGGAGCCATAAGTCGTTTTAAAAGTCAATAAACTGGCGCTGACTGGAAATTTATTTTAACTCGTCGTCAGCATAAATTTACTGTTGATATTCACATTTTTCGGAGCAACTTAAGTTAATTTTTAAACAATCAATCAACTTTCTGAATCGCTAAGGCGCCGGACAAATTCAATGTGAGTCATTGTAATACAACACGTGGAGATTTACGTGTGAATTATCAAGGTTTAGGGTAAATTGCTATTGGTATAAAATTATGGTTTGGACTTTAAATGAATATACGCTAGTGCCATTCCAATCAAAGCGAGAATGAAAATGTGTGAAATACAATTTGTTGTTAGATATCCTATTGTAGACGTCCTATAATTTTGTTATTTTTTTCTTTTACTAAGAAAAGCGAATCTGACAGACATCGTACAGGCCAAACCGCTAATCTTCATTAGCTAATTGCTAATGAAACTTTTAGGATATGTTCCACTAGCACTAGAAAGGATTTTTCGATACGACTATCCCTGCCCATTTTAGAGAGGTTTTATTGTTACTTCTGCTTGTCGTATAAACTTGAAATTTTGTAGGTTTATAGAAAATAGAAAATCTTCGCATTACTATTTCGTCTTTTTTTCAAAATTCGCCTTATAAAGGTTGAAAAAGAGGTTGCAGACTTTTTTTTAACCTTACTTCATGCAATCTGCTATTTCATTTAATAAAACTTGGTCAGGCCGAAAGAATGTAAAAAGGTCTTTAGAAAATACTTCCCTCAGTATTCTAAGCCATCATTTATCTTTCTGCTCCTTCCAGAGGCTGAGCTAAAAGAAATTAAGGACATGTTATTTAATGGAAAACATTTTAGATGGATACGCAACACAGCCTAGATGCGTTCGATTTCTCAACAATAGTTAATATATTTCTATTGTTACGACTTGCCGTTCCATATTCCATTCCGTATCGGTTTGGGACTTAGGGTTTTGTGCTGTGTTCAGGTATGATCGAGCTTTGTTCAGTAATGACAGCTTACTTATAAGTCCTTTGACGGAGAAGAAGTGGTAGAAGTGGGTATTCGGAAGAGCACGCCTGTAATGCTCCTTCGGAACTTAAAATCACCAAATCTATGTGATAGCACTAGACTGCAGATCAAAGCTTTGCATACAAATTTAATTGAAGCTGTTATATTGACCGGGGTTGTTATATTACTGCAGCCCAATAAAAAATAATGTATTTTAGGTACTTACAGCTCTTTGGCGCTCATGGAACTTACACACACACACAGTCACGCCTATTAATTTGGATTTTATTGACAGTGATCAACATGAGATATGAAAGTAAACCTTGAATTAATTACAATCCCAAAATCTTTAACTTCTTCGACTCTGTTAAGTACATTACTGTCGATTTCGTACTGAAACTCAAAACGAGAAGAGCTTCTGCAAAAGGATATAATGAAGCATTTTTTAATATTCAAGCTTAGGCAATTGTTAACGCACCAAACAGATCACAGCTTTAAGTCATCAGCGTACATTAGACAGTAGCAATATTTTAGTACAGCCGATATGTCGTTGATAAAAATGATAAAGAGGAGTGGACCCAAATGACTACCTTGTGGTACTCCTGAACTGCACCCAAAAGATCGTGAAAATTGATCATCTATTTTTACTCTTTGAATCCAGCCCTTCAAATATGCTGAGTGAAAACCAAAACATTCAAGTTTTTTTAGTAAAATATAATGATTGACGGAGTCAAATGCCTTACTGAATGTCAGTATAAGCACAATCAACTTGATAACCATTTTCAATAGCATAAATGTTATAATGAGAGAAGCAAGCCAGATTAGTGGTAGTGGACCTGCCAGACACAAAGCCTTGCTGCGTATCACAAACAAGTTCCTTAAAAAAAAATTCAAACTTGGATTTTACTTTACAAAAAGTGTGCTTTTATAATAATCGGTTGACTTAATTTTATTGATTTCCAGACCATAAAGAACACAGTTTGACATTTGAAAATTTGCGTAACTTCCCGCAGTCGATTTCCGGAAAATTATGAGGTCTGCGTTAACTATTCAGTTCATTTACGAGGTGGTAAAACTCTGCAGTTTACGCAGGTTATGAGGGTTTTACGCGTTTAAATACCCTTAATTTTTTTGTTTGCGATACGAAATGAAATCATAAACGATGAAAACAAGTTGGGAAATATTTTGTAGAAAATACGTGCTCTGTTCCCGAAACAGAGCGAATTTTGAGAAGAATAATCGGGCGAAATAACGCACCAACCAAATCTCAGAAACACAATAATTAACGACTAATTGTCTCTTCTATACAACTCAGGGAATTTCTCCGGGCATGTGAACCTACAGATTCATTTTTTAAAAAGCTGACAAAAGTTATTCGTTTACATAGACTACAGATATACACTCCCTGACAGTTTCTCGTCTATTTTTCTGAATTTTAATTTTGTTTACTTCTTTGCTCGGAAATGTTAGCAAACTGCATTTGCATCCGGTAATAGTCTGACAGACATTTGTGAGCAAAAGTCTCCTCAGGCAGCCCCTCAATTGATACATACCTACATTTTTATGTCCCAAAAAGAAAACTCACACAATCGAAAAATTGCGCTACTTACATGGCAAATGTTCTCTGATCGACCTCGATTTCCGCCCAGTCTTACCAGACAAAATTGCTGGTTGCACACTTTTTTTAGCAAACAAATCTACTCATCCCTTTCTAAAGTCATAGTCATCGGCATAACTTTCAATATCCATTACAAGATTACTCAAGCCATTCGTTTATGACTCCTCTGCCCATCAACTCAATGTCACAAAGTGCTGTCCAATGTGTCATCTCGGATGTAAAACATTGTCTGACATGCTTTTTTTGCACTTTGCCGACAGCCTTTCCTTACTTAATCGTACATAGATTTGTTTTGCCTGTAAATTGAATATTTCCGAGTCATTAAAAATTCGTGTTTCCTTGGAAAATGCCCATGGAGCGTACACGGGCCCAGGGGTATGTTCCTGTTTCAGCTTTTTAAATGATATAATTGGAAACTATGCGCCTACTTCAGTTTAATTTACCAAAAGCAACATTTCATTAACAGTAACAGATAGTAATTGCTGCATGTTGTTTGCGCGTGAAATACACACGAGTGAATGAATCATCTGCGGAGGAATACGCACAGGATGCATTAATTAACTTGTAGACATTCAAAGCTAAAAGATTTGTAACAATAGTAACGCAACATTTTAAATCTTTGCAAATATTACTACCTCCATAAAAAAAATAATACTTAAATTGAGAGCAGGGTTATCTTTATGTTTTTTTTCTTTCCTTCTCATAAACCCCACATATCTGTGTTAAATGGAAGATAAAAAGCAATTTGTATAGAGTTCCTAATTTAATAAATAAATACAACAAGAAGACAAGAGAAGGAGGGCAAAGGGAAGAAAAAAAAACGCACTCGTCGGATTCGGATTGCGTCAACGAGCACGCAAAGTTGTTCACACTTAGTGAAAAAAAAGCAATGGACGACGCGTTGACCGCATAGGAACTTCAAGTCGATAAACCCCCTGTCAACCATCCAATTGGATGAGGTAAACATGCAGCGCAAGTCGGGGGCAATTTGACATCGTCTGTCTGGCTGTCTGTCAAATCTGGCGAATTTTGGAACTTTCCAGTTTCGAAATTATCTAACTAAACTATGAAAAGTTATATCTAGTTTTTGGGGGAGACCACTGAAATCTCCTATATGACCCAGCAATGATTAGGCGAAATTATCGCCTAAATAAAGTGTCAAAATATAGATAAAACTAACACTGATTCCGTGTGGAACGAATCGAAGAAGCAGCATACAAGTCGCAACAATCTCGTGTCGCTGGGCACGATGATAATAATGATTATATCTTTGAAATCTTTGTGCTCCTCTCTTTTACAAGCTATCAAGACAAATTGTCTTCTTGATTGTAGCACATACGTATGACTATGACTATGACTATGACTATACAAGGCAGGCACTCACTAGTTTAATAATCTAACATGTGGGGACAATATAATTCAAATAAATGTAGTCGCTTGCCGCCCCTTACTTAACCTCCCAACTTTACACTGCACAGCATACAGTACACATCTTCAAGTGCATACTTGTGCATGTACTACACAGTATCGATTTTTGTCATTCGTCGCTCTCTCTCTCTCGGTCGTCGGTCGTCGGTTGCTCTATCGGCACATCCCTTTTGCTGTGGTTTTCTTGGGGTAGTTGCATAACTTGCTCGCATTTGTCATACCACCGGAGGAATGATTTGTAAAGCAGACAAGTGAAACACTATGTGGATTATAATTCCTAATGATGCGGGGAAAGCAAATTAAACGCACTACAATTGGTTTTTTCCGGGCTTGAATTTATTCTAGCTTGCTTTATAGTTACTGAGCTGCTGCTCTTCTTAACCCAGCCGACAATGGTAACCGCAGTCAGTAGCAGTATAGCAGAGCTTGACTAGGCTAGGCTAGGTTTAGGTAGATACACAGAGAAATATTTATATATGTAGCTTGTGCTTGTAGTAAGTGCAAGTTTATCGCCTCCCACGAGCTATCACAAATTGTTATTCTGATGGAATTTGTTTGTTCTGTTGTTCCTTTTTGGTATGTCGTCGTCGGTATGGAAAGAAATCTGATAATTACCAGGGCAGACAGAAAAGATTTCTTCCTTCGGTCTCAATTGGTGTTAATTAATAAAAATCATAAATAATTTAAATTCACGGTTATACTTTTCTATATCACAGTTTCGAGTACTTGTTGTCAGTTAGAGATAAGCGAGATACGATGACAGAAATACACCGTCAATATGACGTCGGTATATGGTTACTGGGGCCGCCGACGAAAAAGCTTACCATGATTAAAATTTAAAATAACTCTTCATTACGCGCGTATGTTGCTTTTTTAATTACGTAACAACAATGAATGATATCACTTTTCCTTTTCAACGTAAATCGATATCGAGAAATGTGCTATTATTGGAATCACATTCTCCAGCTCTGTTTGCAGAGTTACCTACGTTCTATTGAGACAGATCCGTTGAGAAAAGTCAAACACGCATGAAAATTTAAACAAATGTCATAAACATTTAAGGGCGCGACGGGTATTCATTTGACATATAACAAAATCATATCGAGACACAATTGCTCACGCATTTGATTAGCAGTCATTAGAGTGGAATGATTTTTTGTTTTATTTTTTATTAATTAACATAAATTTCTGTGTAAATGTGAAACGATAACATGAACCAAATTTCATTGGTACCTCTACTGACGGCATGACTCACATTTAATTTGATAGACCATATACACAGAGTTTTGGGGCGAAGGCCCATTGGAACGAGTAAAGTTTGTTGCCAAAGTGATTTACTCTTTTGTTGTCCTTGGACTTTTACGAGAGTTCTTTAGCTTCCTGGTTTTATTGGTTTCTACGATTTTATTAAGCTGATTTTTAGGAGGTTTCGAATCAAAAATTGTTTCACATGGGGTTGTTATATTTTTTTTTAAGGTTTAGAGGTATTTTAGAAATAAACTAGGAGCGTCTTGAATTTAAAAACATTTCTGCTGATAGTTTTCTTTTCCAATGCTTTTCTTTGTTTATAAATTAAATAAATAAATATTTTGGCCTGCGGTACCCCAGGGCTAACTCCTCACAACTATTCGTTTTGAGTGAGTTTTAAATTTTTGGGACGAATGGAAGGGATCTACAATTTTACGCCGAGTCCAAACTGCTAATTGTGAGTGTTTTTAAGAAAGGAAACTTAAGTAAAAAAATACTCCATGACTGAATACATTATATATTTTCTGTACTTATAAAAAAGATGATTATGTAATTTGAGGTAGGTACTTGGTGTGACTTAACTCCCTAAACCTTTGCATAACTTGAGGATGGTTCCATTTTAAGCTATATTGATCCTTTACCTAGTCATGATTTGGTTTTCCAAAATACATTTTTTACTACCAAAGATGTTTGCTCTAGCAGATTCTCGATAGTTCAAAAAGCAGTAAAAATTAATCTATCCTCAATCTGAAAATTTGTAGGTATTTTTTTTATTATCTGTAGGTTCATAAAAATAAAATCATTACTGCGTTACTCAACCCATCTTCATGAAATGTATCCCACGTGTTATTCACATCAATTGCAGTCTACTGTCATCTAAAGATTTTTAGATGTTGTTTTATTTATTTTACTTATTAAGATTAAAGCACGTATGTTTATCTATTTTCTTATAAATTAAATTTAACAAAAGAAAAGGCGCCTCAACTTTGTAGCAATCTAAGTCTTATAGAATTTATTTAATTTCTATTTTTTAAGTCTGCGTTTCCTTTTAAAAGGCGATTTATTCAATTGATGAAATAGGTAGGGAATGTCCATTTTAACAATTTGGGGGATGTTTCTTTGTTTTTGCGATAAATTTCCTTAAAAGTTCAAAACAAACAATTTTAACTTAAATACCTAAAATATTTGAACACGCCCTCTTTTTGTGGGCGTTTTGATCCCAAGCAAGTACAAAATATTGCTACGGACAATAGCATTGAAACCATGAATTTATTTCACCATTCTATTAGCCTCAAAAACAAGGACAATTCTTTTACTGAGTTTCAGTTGCTTGCTGTGTGCTGCGATGTCCTTTGTGACTCATCAATAACGCTTAACTATGTTCAAAATCACCGAGATTGTTTACAAATACTTGATGGCTCGTTTAGGATATCAATGAATACGACTTTTACAAACTACAACGAAACTTGATACTTCGACAAGTTTTTGTTTACAAGAGTGTCCATATCGAAGAGATAAGGAAATGAAAAATGTGTATTCTCTACAAACACAGCATCACTTAAAATGTACGTCCGTGTAGAGCATTGAAAAGGGTTATATAACATTTGAATTGAGATTTTGTTTGCCTTCATGTGTTAAAATGTTTATTCATACAGTGCTCGACCATTGGAGATGATGGCTCATTTACCGTCAATGCTGTTGTTCCTTTAGTGTTTCCTTTTTTTGTTTGCAATGGAGGATTTAATAATTCTTTTCAGCAAAAGATAGTCATCTGATAAATCGCTGTATATATAGCGTTCATTATGCACAACCTTTGCTTTAAAACTTCAAATGCCTTGTTTCCTAATCTTATCTAGTTTTCGATGTGATCCTTATAGCTTTCTCACCCAAGTCTGGTACCACTTAAACTCTAAAATGATTGTACTATTGGTTAAATTAGGCGACGGGGTGCGTATTTTAGAATCTGTGGCTGAAAGGCCTAATGTCTTGTCGTGCTTTTTAAAAAGACAGTAGACACATTATGTATTCCAATTCTCGTGTTTACCCTGATTAGTTTAAGGAGTTTCTTAGATCTCGTAGGCCACTTTTGACTACGGGGTCTTGTACAGTTTGTTTTTTATTAGGTGCGGATTTCAAATACATTTCTAGTCTTCATTGATAGCCTTGCCATTGCACAGCAGTTAGTTTTCTACTTTCTTTTCATGCGGTTCCTTTTACGATATGCTGTCAAAAAAATAAATATGCTATCAGTTTTTGTAAAATATCTGTTCATTTTTCCAATGTCGATTTTGGTTTATTCAGATATTTTATTCTACTACTTCATGATTTTTCACTAAGCTGAAAGATATCATCCCGTTATGGAAGTTGACTGACAAGTACATGGGCATTAATCGCAACTTCTCAACCTATTAATAGACTAAAAAAAAACCAAATGTGATGATAAAAATGACAACGAAGCCTTGAAAATTCTTAAACAAGTAATCTGGTGAAAAAAGTTGTCATTGAATAGATTAAAACAAATGGATTTCAGTCCCTTTTTCAAAAACCAATCATTGTTACTTCTTCCCTTTTCCCACTGACCGTTAAATCACTATTTTGTTCATCAGTGTTAGTAACAGCTGAAATTTTCCATTCTGTCATCTTTATCTAAATCCTGATAATCATAAAATCTTTTAAGACAACATTATGTATATAGATACAAAAGCTTTTAAAACCACTGGCTATTAAAATGACTGCAGATTAAGAAAAAAATATAACAACCTCCCATCACAAACAGTAAGTCACGTGCATATATTATAACAAGACAGGAACCAATGAGTTCGCAAGTACCTCGCCTACTACGGAACGTGATAAGAAAAAAAAATCATTTTATGCATCTAGTATAAACTGGATCTCCTGAGAATATCTAGATCGGTATAACTAGTTTGTTTCTTTTGTAGACAGTCATAGAAATGTCACACAAAAAATAATTTATATACTTTGTCTTGTAAACCGGAATAAATTGGGAAAGAGTCTAATAATTAAATCCATTTTACTGTAGAAAATCTGATATAAGTTTTAAGGATGTCAAAATAATTGGCACTAACGATGATTTAATTCAATTGTTATCGATATCAATTTCTATGAAACTGAAAGGCGGTTTTGTCTGCTCCTGCATTGAAAATGTTGGTTTTGGTATCTTTGTCGGATAAGGTGTTGCAAATATTTAATAGCACGCCGCCAATGTTAGTTATAACCAAATATTTGTCCTTTTAATGTCAAACTAAGCAGTCTCGATTAATTTTTTTTTGTGTAAACAAACTTGATAACCTATACGCTATACAGCATTTAAGGCCTCGTTGAGTCAACGATTTTGATTGTTGAACACATCCAATTTTTTCTGGATTTTTTAGTCGATGGCTTTTGTAAATGTCTAATAATTGTGAAGGAGTTTTCGATAACATTCGATTTTGTGTATGGATTTTGGGGAACGTTTAAGGTTTATTTATATGATCAAAAGAATTGAATTAATATGCAATAGAAAATGATTTTAAATGTTAAGTACCATTTTTAATCAATTTGACTTATTTAAACGAAGCATATGATAAGGCTACTAAAATATTGTAATTCAAACGTCAATAATTATAAAAACGAAACAATTTGCTTTAAAAAAATCTTCGAACTAAAGGTTTACAGGGTTACAATTGTTTATAGTGAATCAATTTTATTGGTTTCTACTACGCAACTTAATATGATTTTTTTCTCATCTTTGTTTTTTATACCGCAAGGGTTTATATTCTCTCCTTTTGTCCCACAATTAAGGAATGCGGTCGGCCTTTGAAGTGCGAGATTTTCGACCGTTCAACTGTCTATTATATAAGTAGTAAAAAAGTAGTAAAAAAAGGTGAGCATTGACAATGTTACAGAAATGTGTTACACTTGGAAAATCTCACTTGTTCTTACCTGGAGAATTCATCAAATCAAAAATATCTCTCAAAAACATGGAAATTCACAATAGGTCTGTTCCTCCTCAGGGAGGGAAACTTACGCAAAAGTTCAGGAACGCTTTTGTAGTAACCTGTGACAAATGACAGATAGTTCATAAATTTGAGTGATAAAATATTCCACCCAAATGCCAAATAGAACAACAAATTCAAATGAGCTGTCAATTTTCAGGCGACTGACAGTTGCTTCAATTATTGCGCAATGAAATTTGTTGAGTAAAAACTAGTAAGAGGAGAAATATCTTGCTCTCTCGAAGCCGCTCTCTTTTACGAATTTTTCTTGTTGAGGAACGACAATTGAGTAAAATGCGTAAGAATTCGTAAAAATTCGTTAGATTTAAAATTAAAGGAACAGACCTTATTTGCAGTTTGCTGAGTTTCCCTATAGAGGAGGTGACAGCATATCGATGACAACTGACATGGATGCTTCACTGGCAAATGCAAAAAGTTTTGGGAGCGGCACCTTTGGGATACTCCATTGGTTTTGTTACATCATTATAATGTGCTTCTTTCTCTAATTACGAAATGCATGACACTTGACAGAAGTTCTCAGTGTACACTTAATTACAGGGGACGTATTTTTGAATTATTTTCACTACGTTTTTCTAGTGTTTAGAAACTATTATGCAATACAAACCTATACTGATGTTAATAAGTTGACAATGCACCGACCAATTTCAGGATATTTTACATCCTTTGGGACGCCTTATCACTCTATCTCATTTGTCGGATTTCAACCGACTGTAATTTAATTTATTAATTTCTTGGTACATACATTCAATATGAAGATGAAGACCTATTGCAAAGATAAGTTATGATTTGTTTTCTTAAACTGAGAACTGCGATTGTCAAATATAAATGAATTTTTGACAATTATAGACGTCAAAGTCGATATTAAGAATTCAGGGAATGTAGGTTAATTTTTTAGGCACTTCTCATAGTTATTTGTTTTTTAATTTATGGATATCCTTATTAAACTAAAGTTATATTCATTTGGGGCATACTCAGAGACAAAGTGATTTGAAATCGAACTAACACTTTCTGGAGTTTAATTTTTTAGACTTCTAGTATTTTGAGATATTTCCTATGAGAAGACACGTTTATCAGTTTAACCCAGTGATTCCCAAAGTCGTATAGGTTGACCCCTAGGGGTCCACGGAAGACTCGACGGAGGTCTAAATTGGTATGAAAAAATGGTTTCGATAGCAAAGAACTTTTTTTCAGTTAGACTGGCATACGGAGAAAATAGTCTGTTTTTTATCGTTCAATCTAATCTTCACATGTTTTTTAATGAGTTTTGGGAACATGGTAAAAATGTAGCAGCAAAGAAAAATAGTTTGGGAACCTCTGGTTTAACCTTAGAAGTTTTTTTTTAACTTTCAAACGCATATTTATCCCAAAGAAACTTATCTTACCATTTGAATTCTTCTTACCTTTTTATATAATTATGTTTTCCTTGTTTGGTCCTGTTTATAGCAGTTTTTTTTTGTGTGACGGTAACGATACGCATGTAATTTCATTTTGATTAATAAATGAAAGACAATGTCTGAGTATTTACCTTCTGCTTCCGCTACATGTTTTCATTTGCCTACATTAAAAATGTATTAATATTGAAAGACGGGACATGTTTCTTGAACGAAAAGCAATTTTCATTTAGACATGTTTCCTAATGGAATTGTACATTAATGAAAAATTTAGATGGCCTTCGAAATGTTTCGGCAAGTTCTTCTGATTCTGTGCATTTTATTATAAAATAAAGACTTGCGGTGCAGTTGACCTACACAATTCAACAAGTCGGTGACCAAAGTTATCCAGCACCACTTGGTCTTCTAATTGGCTAAATTATTAATCACCACTCTTGTAGTGCAAACACCTTTCATTCCAATTAAAATTACCAATCGCTCTTAATCCTCGCATTATCTGGGGCACGAAATTCATTATTCAAATGCAAAGGGGTTAACACACTCAGACTAGGTAGGTATTTCTTAAAATCGCTCACGCTAATTGCTGCAGGCTATAAAAATCGATACTTTTTCGCATGACCTATCCTATACAAATGCGTTAACTCTAGTACGGAAAAAGTGGCTTACACTTGTCGGTTCGTCATTGTTACGGCCATAACTTAATAGTAACTCTGAAAAAATAAGAAACCAACTTTGGTCCCGTAATGAATACAAATTATGCAACTCCATCCAGTTACATATAGTACATATGTTCATATGTATATGTGCTCGTAAGCCAGACTCTTTGGAGACATTTTCATTCGTTCGCTTCCAAGATCAATAACCAAATGCAAAAAGGAAAAAAGTCCGTTCTAATAGATACACAGTTCACCAACCCTGTCTCTTCTAGTGTTTTCTCCAAAATCTATGTTACATAAGGACGAGGCCGGTCCCATGCTTTTACGTAACCATATTTCCACCACCACCACCATCAGCTATATACCCATATCCTTGCCAAAAGAGAGTCATAAGCATATATTTCAGTATTTCAGTATTTCAAACTTGCGAGGATTCCAATTCCAACGTGGTTCTGATGACAATTGCGATCAGGGTTGGTATACCTACATTCTTTGCCTTTTGTGTCGGAATGTGTGTTCGTATACCGAAGAGTCAGGTTAAAATATAGGTTAGGTCTCCTTCGGATATATCTACTAAATTATTCTTCATTTTTTTCTTCCACTTACGAAGCTTTTTCTCCATTTTCGGGGTGGATGATGATGGTATGCGCAATTCAGACTCGATAATTATGTAACTTCCTGTGGGTGGTGGAAAAACTATTTTGGACATGTTTTTGCAAACAGATTGCTGGTAAAAATTGCCTTTCGATTTGGGCAGAGTTTATAATAATGTTAGTTTCAAGGAAATGCGTTTTTTTCTGTTCATTTTCGCTTTTTTTTCGTTTATGGAAGGAAAAAGAAGAAAGCTTTTACATATAGGTATATGGCAGCCTGTCCTACTTCTTTGTGGAAGTGCATGTACATGCGCCACATTTGCCACCCCCCAATAATGGCTCGCCGTGGTGGCTGGTGGTGGTTATGTGTTATGCATCGAAAGGACCATCGAACGAACGACGAACAGCTAGAAGTACACCATTAATATTTCCGTTTTGACAAAATGCCATTATTGATGGATTTTCGGCCTTGCACGAGCGGGTGCTGGAAAGTTTTCAACATTCGTTTGACACTAATGCTATTTTTAAAATCGTCTCCCCCTCCCAATGCCAATTATGACGCATTGTGACGTCATTTTTACAGCGCAATCGCATGCAGCATAGAACTAAGCATGCTCTTTCCAAAAACACAGAAAAAAATAAAACAACCGTCCTCATCGACATTTAAATAAACAGCAACAACCTACGTAAAACATGACAATAAATAAGAAAATATTAAGCTTTTTGTTGTTGTTACATTCGAAATGAAATAGATGTGCCATTGCAATCGGTAAATGTTGTTTCGATTAAAAGATATACCCCATAGATACATATAGAGATAGAGATCCGTTGTGAGCTTTTATTTTTTTTGCAAATTCGCTTCGTTTAGATTTTGTTATACAACTAGTACTAGACGAGTAATTTTCTCACCCTTACGAATGTGGATTGGAATTGAAATTGTGTGGCAACGAAAAAGCTCGCGCATGGGGGAGCCGGACCGCCGGAGCACAAGAATTATGTGTGTTATCAGCGCTTATACACCTACACCGGCACAGTCTCACACATAAGGCAGGCACAAACCAGAGCAATCAATTTATACAACCGTGGATTTTGTTGTTTTGTGCTTTTACGATTGGGGTGGTGGAAATTTTCTTCGGAAGCTTCGCACGAAATTCACGGCGAAAAGCTTAGTACTACCGACATCTAGAACTTCAGTCAGTCGAGCGCTGATCCCGAAGTGAAAAGGTCGCGCGTTGTGGTCGTTGATACGGTTAGTTATTCAGATTGGCTCTTGTGGAACATATAGAAAAAAAAAAGAAAATAGTTTTTTCATACTCTTAAGCTTTAGTATACAAAGCTTATAGAGAAACTACATCTAAATTTTATTTATTTTTCATTTCTATTTTAGAAAAAGAGTCGAAAAGAGCAACTAAAAACCAAATAAGAATTCCGTATATCCGTGAATCTAAAGGGGTGTTTCAACCCCTCTAATATATAGAATTAATTTCTTCTGTGAACTTATTGTGTAATAGTGCAAAGTAGTATTAAAAGGTATCCTTTCTTACATTCTTCTTCTTTGAAACATTCTTTTCTACCAACATTCATGCCATTTGATGTTTTCTATTCTTTTGATTTTTACTGCGAAAATGACATGTGAAGTGAACAATTTTTAAATAAAAATCAAACAAAAAGTGCTTGTGCTAAATAATTATAAAGAAACAAGGAAGGATTAAAACTGCTCTACATTCAACGCTTCGAGTGGATACACCAAGTGTTCTTTTAAGACTCTTTATTCTCTGTTTGTTTAAAACGAAAACGAAAAAAACTGTACATATGCATTTTAAATGAAAATTATTAGGTGGTACCTATTTATTACAAGTAGATACACACAAAGCTCCTCAGACATCTCTATGTATTCCTTTTCCTGTTCGCTATTGCAATATACCTTTGTGTCAAATGCACAGGTTGCGTAACATCGTCCCTTCAATAGATAGTCGATTGTTCCATATACCGCCAGCAGGAAAGCCAGTTAAAATATTTTCAAAAATCATACCTTTTTCTGTTTTAGTTCTAGCCACACTCATACGAGTTCACCACAATTTGGTACAAGTAAAATATTTATTTTGTGTGCATCTGCTTTGTATCTATCTATCCCAGAGAAGCTAAATAAAATTTCAAATATTGGAATATGAGTAACCAGGTAGGTTGTGCTTGCCAAAATATTTTTTTGCCTTAACAATAACTAATTGAAATTGTTCACGAAAACTTCTTTGCAACAGCTATGTAATTTTTCATTAAAAAAAAAATAAAATCGATAATCAGCAGTTTCCCTACGGTGAAATTGAGAGAGGGGTATGGTGAAGGTTCTCTCCCTTCGCCCGATGAAAAGTAGGTGCGGCGGCGAATTGGATTTTTTCCAAGTGATTACGTTATATCTTCCTTGTCCAAGTTCCAAGGACCAAACCTTCCCTTCGAATGTAGGTTTCTACTCCTTCCTCAAATGAATACATATAGTTTTCTTTTTGACGATGATTTTTGTCGATTTTTCACACAAGGCGAAGTGTAACTCCTCTGTGCCACTGTGCGCATGATAGTTGGTTGCGGTTAACCTACACACAAACCAGGGGGAAAAAAAACACTGTAATTTTTGTGACAACAAAACCCACAAGGGGGATTCCAATTCCCATTTCCATTCCCCGCGTCGATCATACATAAATTTGAATAATATTGAAAAAACATCCATTTGCGAGTACAAAACCAGTTTCAACCACCTGATCACGTTGATTACCTGTGATGTGAGTCGTTTTCATATGCAGCTTTGAGCTGTGTGTACCGACAAACCAGAACTGCCATTTATTGCAAAAGGTGTTTGTTTGCATTTGAAACGAGTTCTAATGAATTCGACAATGAGACTCAGAAAACAGCAGCAAACAAAATCAGCTGCAGTTAAATTTTGCGTTAAAAGTCTCGAACAGGTTCTCTCCACTTTCAAGTTCAATGCGACTTTGAGTTGGCTGCCAAATTGTCGTCACTCACAACAGATTGATCTGTAACCGCTGAACCATGAATATCAAGATCAAACTACTGCCGGCGAATGTAACTAGTTTTTGCACTACACACGTAGCGATCGAGGGCGGCCATTGTGCGAATTAAATTAGTTTGCACCCTAGTTAGACGGGGCACTAAGTATACCCGTACGCTCTTGTAATTAGAGAGGAAGTGAGAACTCATCCTTGTTTTTGTTAAGTTTCGCAATCTGTGTGCGCTACATTTGTTTCGCTTCATTAAGCGCATCACACACTTGCTGAGCATGGCCATCATCGTTGTATGGTTCCATTCATGTTCCATGCCGGGAGGGGAGGTCATGAATAAAATGAACAAATAAAAAAAAAATCTCCGCTTAACTAGTCCAAGCGCAAGTGAGTTAATTGATGTGTTGCTGTTGAATCCGCCAGCTTATTGAAGCTATCAATACAAATTAAATTGTGTGCCTATTTTATATCGACATTGACTGGGGCGAGCACGTTTTTATCAGCTGCCCGCAAATATTGTTAATTTTTTTTTTCTTTCTTTTAATCGAATTGCACCTATACTCTTATTGAATTTAGTTACGTATACTATAAATATATTTAATTATTATCAGATTGAATGTATGTGCTACAGTGTATGTGTTTTCTTTCGTATGTATATACAGGTTGTATAGAGAAGACCAATTACCAACAGGAAAAGTAAAGTAGAAAACAAAAAATCAATTCTTGTACGCCACTATTAAATCGATAGTTTGCCATACAAATTGTGTATCTCATCAAGGGCTAACTGAAACCATGTAAGAACAAAGAGTGGTGACTATTGTTTTATGAAAAGATTTATAGATTCAGTCGTGCTCGTGGTGCGCCTCACTTACACCAGGTTTGCCATTATAAACAAAAATTTATTGTTCCTGCGCCCTTTTCTTTTGTTCGCTCATCGCCATAATTTCTTTTTTGTTTAATTCCCCCCGCATTTATAATACATAATATTGAGTTTATACTTTAAAGAGAGATTAGTTTATGATTTAAGAGCGAGCGAGGTGTTGCATAACATGTACAGTGTACACTTGACATTTTACACACGCTACGGCTATATGATGAAAACCTACTTTCGATTCATAACGCTGCTGTCGTCTATGTTCCTGAGTTCTATATTTAAGCCGCAAAATGAAAAGCAAAAAAATCAATACAAGAAGGAAATTTCTTCTCTCTCGCTAAGGTTATATGTGAAATGAGTACACACTCGATTTTGTGGCGTGTGCTAGAAAAGTGAAACGAAAAATAGGCGTACGACGAGTTCAAATTGAGATAAAAGACGATTAAACAAAAAAAAAAACTCCGCTGACATACGTAATATGCGCTGTTTTGAATTTAATTGCATCTTAATTTTTAATTTACATCTTTTACAATGTCAAATAGGCATGCTTCCGTTTGGGCGAAAAGATATGAGAACTCTTGGGAATTTTCGAGCATGCGCCGGAGCGATTTTCGTGTTTGTTTCTTTTCGAAAACCATGGTTGTATGCACTTTGAAAAGTTAAAAATAAAAAAACACCAAAATGTTGTATGCAAAATTGCTTTTGGTCGGTAATTGTGGGACATTTGCGGGACAATTATGTGACCTCTTTGTCCTGATGGTTGTTTTGAATTTTTTATACTCCATCTGGGTATACATAATTTTTGTTCTTTGACAGAGTATTCCGCGATACTAATAATCATTTTTAGTGTCCAGGCTAAATTTTTTGAACTCACAATAGTAAAATTTTCCATACAAAATTGCATATTGTGACCTACAAAGTATATAAGGTGAAGGTTAAAAATGATTATTAGTAAGGCACATTGAGTCCTTTTCAGCCTGTCAGGCGACCGTAATTTGTCACTTGTTTCATTGATGATGGAAGGCAAAGATTTAAATTTGTCCCTTAAGAACTTAAAAAGAATTAGAACCTTCGTAAATCTACGCAATTGAAATTATTTACAAAATTTGCAATTTAGTTCCTGGTAAATTAGTATTTATTGTTTCTTTTTTAAATTCATTATTTGGCTTATCACTATTTTAATAGATAATATTATCTTAATGTGTAAGCCTACAAATATCTACTTAAGTTTGAGCTTTATGGTTAATTTGCTGGACTACCGAGCGATGTGTCACAGGTTAAAACCACCAGGGAAGCACGTTTTATACCTTAGGGTACCTATTTAATGTGCGCCATCCCTCGGAAACATTCGACAAATAGCTGTTTTGATTTGATATGAAGTTCCATTCTTCACAAAAAGATCAGTTCTTGCACCAAGTCGTTAACCCATCTTCCCGACAGGCAGGAGCTATCAAATTTTACTAAAGGGTTGTGGACGTGACTCTAAAATGTACAACTAAAGATTAAGCTTTAAAAAAGTGAAGAAACTCTGCCAAATGTTCTGCCATTCTGGTTGGCATTGTTGAATTTACACGGCCAATCTGCGTCAAAAACTTGTAATATACACCAAAATAAATTTTACACGAATCTGCAATGCAAATTGAATAAAAAATGGCACATTTCCGAAAAGCCATCTATCGGACATCGATAGTAGCTAAAAGTGTATACAGTACATTATTTTTTTCAATGGATATTTGCAATCTTTTAACCAATTATGGAAGCCAATAGATTTGATTTGCATTATGCCTCAAACGATCCAGAAAATTCCACTTATTATTGGCTATTCAAATTAGCAAACTCTACTTTTATTTAAATTCAAATTCAAAAGCGTTTATTCGCGGTTAGTTAGACTCATTATCAGTAATACGCTATTTGGTCTGAAATAAATAAATCATTTCTTTATTTGGCACTACAAGCTTTTTTTTTAAGTGCATAATTGAGTCCTGCAGAAATTTATTTGTTTATTTAAATAATCTCTAATGGAAGTTGTTATTTTTCAAGGCGTTGAAGGCGTTGCCCTTCCGACTTGTCTCTGAAAAATGCAGCTCAAACTCTTCTTTTTAAGCCACCCATGTGTCATTGAATGTATAATTCGCATTTTTATAACTGACCACATTTGTCAAACTCCATCGAATCCAGTAAAAGAAATTCAAAGCCATAATCAATCGTATTAATTTTGCCGATTAGTTGGCATTATCATCCAAGCCAATTAGCACCAATATCATGGTATTTATCGATGATCCATCTGAAGTTGAGCCAATAAGATTTTGTTGCCTTTACTTTTTATCTTTCTTTAAGCCCAGTTTTTACTGCGCTAAAAATAGCTATCACGTTTTGTTTTGTAGTAGGTACTCGACTATCAACTACGAATTGTCATACAATTTTATTATCCAATTCAGCCTTTAAGCTATTGATTGATCTTTATGGTAAGATTCTTAAGTTAACACCAAGAAAAATCAATAGCAAGATAAGCCTTCATTATTTATCAATATTGACACGAGCTTAAATACAATCAAGGTTTCAATATGAGGTGGTGTAAGGTACCTAACTTATTCCTTACATAGAATTGAGACTTTTAAGTTAAATTCCACAGAGATGAGATATTTCAGCAAAAACTCTTAAATTAGCAAATTAAAAACTTGTGTCTAGTGCTTTCCCTGCACAGAAACCTTAAAGTTGAAAGGATATACCTATACGAACATGTTCTTAAAGGTGATTCTTTGCTTACAACTTCTATATGAAAAAAAAGCTTGCTTTAGCTGTTAGCCATAATTGAATTGAATAATGTCCGTATCGAATGGATCTTACTGCGTGCGTTTTATTGAACACTTTGTGATTATAGTGACACTTCAACTCCATTAAATACTGGCTCAATTTCTATATGCAATTTTTGGTATTCATATATCAAGTTTGACATTGTGATAGCATCCAGCGGTACCCAGCCTTTAGTCGCATTTTCAAGATGACTAAAAGATGAAAAATACTAGCGCTTAAGTTAGCTGAACGAACGCAAACACAGTCATTGCATCAATTGCCGCGTTCCACTGCCCGCTAGATGACTAGCGGTATGTCAAATTTCATATAAAAAAATTGACATTACACCATAGGTGGCGCTAGACATCTAACACTTTTTGTGAAATGTCCCATTGAGGGAAATTTTTCAATATAGCGCAAAATTACCCGCTGCATTGAGAGAGAGAGAGAGAAAGAGAGAGGGGGAAAAACGACCAGTCAAAGGAAAATTGTTCAAACGTTTGCAAAACGTTCCTTCATTTGAGATATTTTGTGCTAGATGTCCAGCGGACAGAGGAACGCGGCCAATGTGCGCCTTATATGGACGTTCATTTCAAAGTTATTCAGTATAAAAGCCGTCATCTTTTTGAAGCTTAAGAGCAGTTGCAAGGTCAACATTACGTACTTCAGCATTCTTGTTTCTTACAAAGGACCAGGTTTATATTTCTGACTGTCGGTGATCGTGTTTTTGATGTGTCATTTCCAATAATATGTTCAGTTCTTTCATTTCCATTAGTTGAGATATATCGTTGATTTCCACTTCTAAGCAGAAACTGCACAAGATATCTGTGTAACTCGCAGGAAGTACCAAAGTTTCATACCTCGTTTCGTCTTCCTCAAGACTGATCTTCTGTTTTCCGAAAAACAATCGCACACTCAAAGGGCGGGCGGTTCATTATTTAAATAATTGGAAGAGGCGGCAAATTCAAATGATCGCAGAAAGTAAAGAGACCGACCATGGAATAACTTTTAGATTTCGATATGCAGTTTGACAAAATCTCATTTTGTTAAGAAAATACACAGTGCTTATAAATTTTAAACAAAAATATGCAGCACCCCCCCTCTGAAAAGCGTTAAAAGTTCTAATAGGAGGCATAAAACTCTAGTGCTATTTAATTACTGTCAACTTGAAAGCGCTCATCTTATGCAACGTCAGCTGGTTGTAATTTGCCCCAGGATATAGATATATCATTTATTTTCCGCCAGCCCCGCAAATTGTTTTTATTTATTTTTTTTACCAACCCGCCTTACACCCTGAACCTTTCATTCGTTGTTATTTTGTTGTTCGTCTCTCATAATCGCTAATGGAACATTGCTATTGTTTTTGTATTGAAGTTTTCAGTTTATTTTTTGTCATTGTTGCCGTGTCGTTTGTTTTGAATTATGATCATGTGTTTGTTATTATTGTTATGCTTGCTGTTTTTTTGTGTTTGTTTTGTTATTTTGTATATTTTTTTTTCTTTCATTCACATTTTTACTATTAGCATGGGAGAGCTGACTCTTATAGAGTCGCCACAGTCATACCAACTGAAGATGACAATATCACGGCGGATGGTCAGTACAAGGTAAGGTTTTTGTTTTTCTCATTAATTGTTCCTTTTGTTTGTTTGTTATTCATTCATGCTTATCACTAAACCATCTAACACACATATAAAAAGATTCATTCAAAGAGAGAACTGGATTCGATTGCGTAAGAAGAGAGTCGCACTCCATTCTACTATCATTATCGATAGAAATTATGGTTTATTGCAATGATTTGTGACTAAATTCTGTTGGCTCGTCAAAGAGTGCGTAATCGATTCATTGACTGACGACGACGACGACGTTGAATTTCGAATTAGTCCATTCAACTTTGGCAGCGGCAGCTACATCGAGCAAACGTCGTCGTTTGAAAAGAAAACATATTTACCTCTTGCATGCCAATCAAGTTTGAAAAGAAATTTACATTTCGCTTCATGGCACTGCAAATATAAACAACGGCGAGTAGAGCGATCTTTTAAGAATAGTTTCGCCGCACTCGAATTTTTTGTTTTGACGAAATTTCGTTCTCAGATGTTGTTGTTTGTATTCTAAATATAGCGTCAGACAAAAAAGAAGAAAAGCGATCCATCATCACAATTATTTCGAATTTTTTAAGGAAACACACACAGACTTACGTAGTCAAAAAGTGTGTTACCATGCAAAATTGGAATTTCCATTGATCATTTTGTGTGATGTCGTCAGATTTTGTCGCTCTCATTCATTGCTTTGTTTTCGGTTTTTGAATTTATTTATTTTTTTCAATGTTTTGCTAAACAATTTCGCAACATGGTGCTTTAGTCTAACAAAAAGGTAAAGTACATTTAAATATTTGGTAAGTGAATATGCATATAAAATGTTTATTGGTGGATACATTGTATTCGCAGAATATAAATCAAATGGCATGGAGGTGGTTAAGTAAAAGCGCGATTATAACAAAACAATAAAATTTACACCCAAATGTAAAACTCATCATTTCTAGACAACAATTACGTTGATAAGATAACACTGCGAAGCAGCGACAAGCTTAAGTTGATATTTTCTCAGATTGTTATATATTCGTGTTTTAATCACTGCTTACGCGAAAAATCAACGAAATTTATTATGATGAGTTTTGCACGAAGGTGCCTTTGACTGAACGCGTTATCTCATAGAAACTGTTTTATTAATGGGATTTCCTTTTTTCTTTCTCTCTTTGTTTTTTTTGAAATTGATAGTCAAAACGCAAAATGCCGCCTAAAAAACTAACAGCTGCTGCCAAGAAGGAGAACTTGGATGACTTGAAACAGGAGTTGGATATTGATTATCATAAAATCTCACCGGAGGAACTGTATCAGCGATTTCAGACGCACCCGGAAAATGTAAGTTTTATGAGGTTTTTCGGTATTTTAATTAAAAATATATGTGAATGAGATTCGCCATACTTTGGGTATTTTGAACTCGGTTGCTGACGTTTGACATTGCAACTTATTCATTATTTGCATTGGCAAACATTTAAAAATTCACTTAGCACATGTTGATTGTTAAATTGTGCTAAGTAAATTGTTAGTATCTTGGGTATTCCTCTTAAATGTGCGCCAATGGAAATTGTTCAAAATTTTATCGGTAATAAAAGTTGTTGGTGAGATCATATTGTTATGGTCTTTTAAAAGGTTGTGCTATCATGTGATGTAAACACTGGCATGACGCGGAGATATTGCTGCAGGGAATTGGAGAAATAAACCACCGAAAAGTCCCTTCACCTTTTAAAACGGATAAGGATAGTCTGCTGCGCGATTCAGCAAGGCTAGATTGCATAAAGATGATTCAGATTCATTTATTGATACTTAATATTAACTTTTACATAAAGAAAACCTGCAAGTACGAATTTACTTATTGCAATAGAAGAATGCATGCAATAGGAGGAGCTCTCTCTTGTGAATTATAAAGCTTTGAATTGCCAACATGGCTTGAACCGTGTACTAGAAAAGGAAAACTCTCGCTCATGGAGTTGTATTTAAGTTATTTTCGACGCGAATGGTCACTAACTACATGCATAAAGATGATCGTCATCGAAACCTGACAGAATCTACTTAATTTTTCACAAAACATGTCAAAGAAATGTAATCTCCGTGCAATGTTGTGTAGTATTCTTAAAAACAAATACCATTCAAATGAAGCTACACCGTTTCTTCGACCGAACTGAGTCACACTTTTGGTAAAGTCTCATTTAATGTAAACAACTCAAAAAGTTACTCTGGTTCCAAATACATAATTCTGTTTGATATTCATAAACTCGTTACCAGAGGTCTAGCTGTCAACAGATTATGATTTAGTCACATCGGACAACAAGACCCACAAACTTGTGTTTATTAAATACTGAACCCTGTCGTACATGTACATTTTTTGTACTTGCAAGTACGATGATGCATTTTTTGGTCATTCTGTTCGGGTTTTTTGTGTAAATTCATATCAGCAATTAAAATAAATTCCGATCCGTCGTTCGTTGGCCTGGACAGTGCCGGATTTAGGGGAGGGCAGTCGGTGCTACAGCCCCAGCCTCCACAAAACAGGGGCCCCGCACCATAGACTTCGAAAAAAAATTAATTGGTCGTTGACCTGACCGCACAACAAATATTCGGCTGAAAAAGGTTACACAAAACTTCAACATTGAAGTAACTCTGCAGAACTCAGTTCCTCAGTTCCAACTTTGTTCGAAAATGTTTAAGGAATATGTTTACACACCACAATAAAACTCAAGAGACCGTCAATCGATTCTGGCTTTGCTTTTCTCCAACTATGAATGCAGGCTCTTATTTTGGAGAAAACTCAATTATCGGCGTTTTTACCATGTCGTTACTTTGGCAACTAACTCTTGTCCATCGGTTGTTCAATTCTTTGATTTCGTTCAGAATTTCACAGCAAGTACAGAACGATACCAAATTTTGACTGGAAATTATCGCAGAAAAAAATCGGAGACTCGTTAGTCTTGTCGAGTTGAAGCTCCGAAAGCCATTGTCAATCATTATTCTAAAATAGAAGGAACTCTAACACGCATATCTTCTGATAAGGAGCAAAAAGATATCGTGAGGAATGAAGCATCGCACCTTTTACAAAAGATGAGTTGTCTCGAAACCACTCTATTTGCTATTTTGGAAAGTCATCTTGGACCGATTCGATGCTACAAACAAGATGTTGCAGGACCCGAAAATGATTCTTGAATCTGCCATGCGTGTATTTGAATCATTGAAATAATTCGTCGAATTCAAAAAAGACGATGTTGATAAATACAAAGAAGCAGCTAAAGAAATATGTCATACTGACCAATGTGTACAATCACGCACCAAAACTGGTGCACTGGAAAGCGCTCATTTTCAAAAATTTGACCAGCATTGAAAGCGATTTACTACGGAAACTGACTTCTGCGAAATCATAAAGGATTCAACTCCTATTTTTGTCTGTATTTATGTAGATATGTTCGTTAAGATAATAATTTATTTGGTTTCGCAATAGATTATTGAAACACTAAGAAAAATTCATAATTTGGAAGGGGCCTCCATTCATTTGTTGCTCCAGGGCCTTCAAACCTCTAAATCCGGCCCTGGCGCCTGGATTTTATTTAAATTCGGTTAATACCTCGGAGACGGACTTTCTATTTCGATGATTCCTTGTAATTTACTAAATCACAAATAATAATCTCTGTATAGGTTCATACAGTTCAACAAGTTATTCCTTTAGTCAAGGCTCAATTAGACTCGATATTTCGCATACCGAGGTCAACAGCAATCATCCTTACCACTGGGATTATTTGAGTTTGGCCCTAAAAACGCTCTAAACATGATTTCTTTATGGACTTGTGACTAGCAAGATCAATAGAAAATATCTAAATTGGTACTTTGAAAAGTCATTGAGTTCCAAGTTACCCACCTAATTTTAAAATGATAGGGAAGTCCGAAGGGGTTTGTAAACCATTTCTCCATTATAAGGTCCGACTGACAAACGGTTGGCATGTGTTTGCTGGCCAAATTTACTTACTTTACTTTAGGTGGCGCGATCTTTGCCTAACTGCCTCCAGTTGCGCACTTCAAGTTGGTTGAGGTCCCCTTCTACTTGTGCCACCTAAGGCGAGGTCTTCCTCAACTACGTTGTCCCTCCGGGTTGGAATCGAAGACTCTTCGGGCCGGAGCGTTGCTGTCCATTCGATCTACATGTCCTAGCCATCTTAGACGACAGATGCGTATTTTTCTGACCATGTCGGTGTCGTAGAGTTCGCTGTTAAATCTTCTCCTTCAAAGCCCATCAACGCAAACGGGACCAAAAATCACTCGAAGAATCTTGCGTTCGAAACGGCCAAGAAGATCTTCATCCGCCTTTGTTAGGGTCCATGCTTCTGCGCCATAGAGCAGGACTGGGGTCGAATCGCGTTGTCCATGATCGAACATTACGTTCACGGAATTAAGCTGATTTACATGTGAAACAAAAACAAATTCCGTCACGTAATGCTCGTTCACGAATGGCGCGATTCGACCCCTGGGATGATGAGGGTCTTGTATAGAATCGACTTAGTGTTTCTCGACAAGGTCTTACTAGTCAATTGCCGTCTTAGTCCAAAGAAACAGCGATTGGCAAGTGTAACTCTTCGTTTGATTTCTGCTGTGGTGTAACAGAATTAATAGCGGAGCCGAGGTAGAAAAAGTCCCTAACTAGTTACCTCAAAATTATAGCTGTCTATTGTGACGTTCTGTCCGATACGTCAATGTTGCGTGTCCCTTCTTGTTAACAGCATATATTTTGTTGTGCCCTCGTTTACCACTTAACCCATTCTTGCCGCTTTCGTACTGGCGCTTGGTGTTTCCTTTGGGAAAAATTAGGTTCAAAATGAGCTTTGTTCAGCATCGAGTGCATCTTCATAGCTGACAGAACATTCAAGTCATACACAAGACAAATAGTGTTGTCATGCATTTCCTTGGAATCGTTACAACAAAGCCTTTCTTTTCAAAAATGATCTGGCTGCACAATGGTAAGTTTTAAATCATGAACTGAACTACAGAAAAGCGTAAAGACGGGATCTTCCCGAAGGTAAATCCATCAGCAAACGGATCTTCCAACTGATCTCATTCACATTATATTGTTTTTTATCCCCACTTTACCTAGAAACTGAATTAATTGTTTTTTCTGTTTTTTTTTTCCATTTAGGGTCTCAGCCACGCTAAGGCCAAGGAAAATCTCGAACGAGATGGACCCAACGCTTTAACACCGCCAAAACAAACACCCGAATGGGTGAAATTTTGTAAAAATCTGTTTGGCGGTTTCGCCTTACTGTTGTGGATCGGTGCTGTTCTTTGTTTCGTTGCCTATTCGATTCAAGCCAGTACAAGCGAAGAACCATCTGACGATAACTTATACTTGGGTATTGTACTTGCTGCTGTAGTCATAGTTACTGGCATTTTCTCATACTATCAGGTAGAGTTTTAACTTTGACATGCACATAAATTGCACTCACTCACCATTGTCTCATTTTAGGAATCGAAAAGTTCCAAAATTATGGAATCTTTCAAGAACATGGTGCCGCAATTCGCTACTGTGATTCGCGAAGGCGAAAAACTAACTCTGCGTGCTGAAGATCTAGTATTGGGCGATGTGGTCGAAGTGAAGTTTGGTGATCGTATTCCCGCCGATATACGTATCATTGAGGCGCGTAACTTCAAGGTGGACAACTCATCGTTGACTGGTGAATCTGAGCCACAATCGCGAGGACCCGAATTTACACATGAGAACCCGCTGGAAACCAAGAATTTGGCCTTTTTCTCTACCAACGCTGTGGAAGGTACCGCCAAGGGTGTTGTCATCAGCTGTGGTGATCACACTGTGATGGGTCGTATCGCTGGTTTGGCCTCTGGCTTGGACACCGGAGAGACCCCCATCGCTAAGGAAATCCATCATTTCATCCATTTGATTACCGGTGTTGCTGTGTTCCTGGGTGTGACATTCTTCGTGATTGCCTTCATTTTGGGCTACCATTGGTTGGATGCTGTGATCTTTTTGATTGGTATTATTGTCGCTAACGTACCTGAGGGTCTGCTGGCCACCGTAACTGTGTGCTTGACTCTGACTGCTAAGCGTATGGCATCGAAGAACTGTTTGGTGAAGAATTTGGAAGCTGTGGAAACTTTGGGCTCAACATCGACTATTTGCTCTGATAAGACCGGTACACTCACCCAAAATCGTATGACTGTCGCTCACATGTGGTTCGATAATCAGATCATCGAGGCCGACACCACTGAGGATCAGTCGGGTGTACAATACGACAGGACCAGCCCTGGATTCAAAGCTCTGTCCCGCATCGCGACTCTGTGCAACCGTGCCGAATTCAAGGGAGGTCAGGATGGTGTTCCAATTTTGAAGAAGGAAGTCAGTGGTGATGCCTCTGAGGCTGCTCTATTGAAGTGCATGGAATTGGCTTTGGGCGATGTGATGAACATCCGCAAGAGGAACAAGAAAATTGCCGAAGTGCCATTCAACTCTACTAACAAATACCAGGTGTCTATCCATGAGACCGAAGATCCCAGCGACCCACGTTACCTGTTGGTGATGAAGGGTGCCCCCGAACGTATCTTGGAACGTTGCTCAAGCATTTTCCTGAACGGCAAGGAGAAGGTTTTGGACGAAGAAATGAAGGAAGCTTTTAACAACGCCTACATGGAATTGGGAGGATTGGGCGAACGTGTGTTGGGATTCTGTGACTTTATGCTGCCATCCGATAAATACCCCACTGGCTATAAATTCAACACCGACGATGTCAACTTCCCCATTGATAATCTCCGATTTGTTGGTCTCATGTCCATGATTGATCCTCCCCGTGCTGCTGTGCCTGATGCCGTCGCTAAGTGCCGTTCCGCCGGTATTAAGGTTATCATGGTTACTGGTGATCATCCAATCACCGCCAAAGCTATTGCCAAGAGTGTGGGCATCATCTCCGAAGGAAACGAAACTGTTGAGGATATTGCCCAGCGTTTGAACATCCCCGTCTCTGAAGTGAACCCCCGTGAAGCTAAGGCCGCCGTTGTTCATGGTGCCGAATTGAGGGATGTCTCCTCCGACCAGTTGGACGAAATCTTGAGATACCACACTGAAATTGTGTTCGCCCGTACCTCACCCCAGCAGAAACTGATCATTGTTGAGGGTTGTCAACGAATGGGTGCTATTGTGGCTGTAACTGGTGATGGTGTGAACGATTCGCCTGCTCTGAAGAAGGCCGATATTGGTGTTGCTATGGGTATTGCCGGTTCTGATGTCTCCAAACAGGTATGGACACACATACGATTATGGTGGGTGACACAGATCTTGAATATTTATCCTACAGGCTGCTGACATGATCTTGCTTGATGATAACTTCGCCTCAATCGTTACTGGTGTCGAGGAGGGTCGTCTGATTTTCGATAACTTGAAGAAATCCATTGCGTACACACTCACATCGAACATTCCTGAAATCTCACCCTTCTTGGCCTTCATCCTGTGTGATATTCCATTGCCCCTGGGAACAGTAACCATTCTCTGCATCGATTTAGGAACTGACATGGTAAGTATTAGTCTTAGTGGACAGTCCTACGAACCTGATTAGGAGACTAAAGATACATCCAGGAGTCTAGACTTTTTTCTATTTATTTGTTTTGTTAAAAAAAAAATGTATTTAAATTGTTCTTCGTGCAAACGATCGATAGATACCAGCTATTTCGCTTGCATACGAGGGTTCCGAGTCTGATATCATGAAGCGAAGACCCAGAAATCCCGACTACGATAACCTCGTTAATGAAAGGTAACCCATACGACGTATGGTAGCAGTCGCCTAAAGCTAGAGTAATCGATCCCATCGATTTACATCTTAAGCTAGTTTAACTTAACTTGCTAGACATCCTCTTTCCAATTTATATAATTATTAGTCTTCCGAATAAACTCAGGTATCTATGTATGTATTTAGAAACGTAAATTGCTAAGAATTATGTTATAGAACTAGCCGTAAGAATTAATTGGTTGCTAAACAAAAAAATCAAAATTAAAACAAACAAAAAATTCCTTCACAAAATCAACAATCTAGGTGCCCGCCATTTCCTTGGCCTATGAAGCCGCCGAATCCGATATCATGAAACGTCCGCCCAGAAATCCGTTCAGCGATAAATTAGTAAACTCAAGGTGCACACAAAAATTCACAATACGATGAATTATTTCTACTTATCTATATATGTAAACGTACTTAATATAGTTTGTAAGGTTTTATTGCAAAAAACGCATTAACAAAACAAATTCACATTCGTAAACGTGTGTGTCTTACAAAATTAACTTTGGGTTTTGTTCTTACATCATTTATTTTATGCATCTTTCATCAGTTCATCTCAAAACTAACCCCTCATCAAGTTATTCATTTCCTTTCGTTCACCGGGTGTGTGCAAAGTGTGAACCGAAAGGGGGCTTTATTTTATTTGTTTTTAAAAACCAACAACATTATACTGTATATGGATTTTAATTATTTTCTTTCCCAGTGTGGAGTGGCAGTTAATTTAAGTTTTTATTTACATTTTTTGTGTGATACTAATATTTTTGTTCAAGAAACCATTTGCCTGTACGAAGTTACAGAGGAGGGTTGAAAATATCCTCTAAAAACTTGAGGTAACAAGCAGCATGTCACTCTCTGATTGTTGCCACAAGATATGACGTGCCTGTGTAGCGAAAAGCCAACTGGAAATAAACGGAAATCGAAGAGCTTGACAAGATTACCAGAGCCTTTTCGAAATATGTTGACCAAAATCCATCGAGTTCCACTTCCGTGCTGGCAACTTCCCGGTATCGTCCGGCCAGAAAAGGTGACAATACATTTCCAGCCTGCGCTCTCAACTCATTTATTTAAGATTATTTCACTTAACCTAAACGGATATGCATTTTCAACTGCAAATGTTCTGTACACGTGTCAAGCGTTGCGTAATTGTGCTCTGCTGGGGCTAAACATAATCAAAGTGCTGACATTTTGTTTACCTAGTGTACTTAAGAACTGTACGCATTGGCTTAGTGGTTAGTGTGTTGGACTACTAAGCGAGGGGTCCCCGGTTCGACCAAATTACATCTTAAGGTTTTTTTTCCACTGCGCCACCTCTCGCGAACGTCTGACAAACATCCGAGAGTAAAACTGTCATGAAAGAGCTTCTCAATTAGCCGTTTGGACTCGGCGTAAAATTGTAGATCCCTTCCATTCGTCCCAAAAATTGAAAACCCACACAAAACGAATGGTTGTGAGAAGCTAGGTTTTGTATTTTTTTACATTTTGTACCTAAGAACTTAAGGACAATGTCGAATGTCATGTGGAACTGGAATCCCAACTCAAAATCGATCTCGATTCGCCCTACAGGCGAGTGAATCTTCACATCTGCAAGTATCTAGTCAGCTCGGTTTCAAATGGTTTCAATTTAACGCGCCTCCACGATCACCTTGCCATTATACAACTAAAGTTCTGTTGGTTATGTCATCGCTCACTCATCATCGTGTCATCCACATGCATCCATTATATTATTCATTCATCCATTTCATTTGTTGGATGTGTATCATACACAAAAAGATATGTGAAGTTTCTAAGTGGTGTAATACGTGTCGTCGCATTTTTTACAATTAAACTATTATATCTGTTTTGTTGATTTGAACTTCTTCCTTTTAGGTTTCTTTCTTAAGCTCCATCCTTCTTCCTATTATTTTTCTTTTCTTTTCTTTTTAATTTTCAACTACTCCTACTCTTATTTATTATTTTCTTAACCTTGCGCGTTATATCTGAGAGAGAGAGAAATCGCTTATCGAGTGCCCGCTGGCATTTTACAGAATCACTGAGTGTTGTGTCCGCTCACTCCACACATGACAAAACAACTTGAAAGAGAACATTCTTTGTCGTCTAGGATCTTTTATGTATATAACCTAAAAAACCACCGCCTATATTCTATGTATTGAACACCAAATTAAATTTCCCTTTGATATTTCTTTCGTTTGATTTTAACTAACATTTGATCGTGTATGATTTTTGTCCATCCCTGCTAAAAAAAAAACACAATAATGTAAATATAGGTACCAGCTATTTCATTAGCCTATGAGGAAGCTGAATCCGATATTATGAAACGTCAGCCAAGGAATCCTTTTTGCGACAAACTGGTCAATGAAAGGTAAAGTTATCGTTTATTTCCGCCACGATTTACTGCCTCAGCAATAGAAAAACAAAAACGTACAACACATCGACCGCAAAGGGAATATCGTTAGCAAAAAGTTATTCATTTTTAAAATCCTTTTTCCGCTATCTCTCCTACTATATAATATATTATATTCAAGAGAATAATTGTTGTGCCTATAATAATATCGAAAGCAAAGTACATACACTTTTTTTTACAATTCTTTTTAGTCTTCTAATATATCTTCTTCTTTTTTTTTTAACTTCGTCTCACTATATATATAATATTTAAATATTTATAATGTATATTCAAATATTTGCTTTAAATTTCTGGCAATCATTTTTCTTATATAATTATTCGTCGAAATATAAATATATATTTCTCTAGAATCAAAATTCAAAATTATTTAACACTCGTGCGAGATTCCTTTGCGCTGTGTGATTCGATAAACAATATTAGTATTATCAACTTTTTGTCGTCTACTTCTACTACTCTATAATAATTATTTTGCGCAAGCGAGCAACCAGAGACCGTTTATTTTTTTGTGTTTCTTTGATTTTGTGTTTAAACTGTAGCCTACAGTGTTATAGAATATTATATCTTACATATAATCGAATTGTGTGATTTTGATGTCTTTGAAATGGATTCTATACCATGTGCCCTCGTGTCCTTGATCCCCAGTTACCTATTTGCCTTGAGTATAATCATTGTTTAGTTTTTTTTTAGTTAGATTTCGTTGCGAGTCTTGTTTATAGTTTTGAATTTTTACAGGAAAGCTTTTTCAAATATTTTCCTTTTTTTGTATTTAATTTTAATAGGTCTGTTCCCTTACAATAATGCATTCGAACACATTAGCCAAATTCAGTCAAAGTTTGTTCCCTTCCATATAATTTTTGGGTAAGGGAACAAAGTTTGACTAATTTGTTCGAATGCATTATTGTAGGGGAACAGACCGAATGTAGATAGGGACTACGACGTTGAGTGAATATAGTTAGTCGGAATGAGATTTGCAGAGAATCGTTAGCAATACCAGATTCTTAGATTCATAAAAGAAACTGGAATAGCTGAAGTGCTCTAAAGTCGATATTCTTGCCGAGGCTAAGACAGAGCGATGATCCTCAAACACAGGTTCTGAATGGAACTGGAATGCAAGGAAGTTCTGGAAATGGGCATGAATCTTACCGAGGTATAAGTAAGCAGGGGACAAAATATACCACAAGGTCGCAGTGCACTAAACCCCCACCATAATAATAAATAATACATAACCAGAACTGACATATTGAAAAAATGTAACGCTTAGAATAAGCGCATTGTATGGCATTAATCTTCGTTGTGGCTTAGTTTTTTAGGGGGCCAACTATGTAATTCGATGCTATTTTCGATTCTATTCGGAAGTTGTTCCGATTCTTCTTTCAAATAGAACAGTTCTCTTTGAAAGAACAGAAATAAATAGAACAGTTCTCTTTGAAAGTAGAATCGGAACTATTTTCGAATAGAATCGAAAGTAGAATCGAATTACATTATTAGCCCCCTGCTGACTATTGACTGCAACTGCTTGGACATATGCAGGCGATGATCTCTGATCTCTTAGGGGAGAAGCATGCTATGACTCGATTGGAAATTTTTCCCATAATCGTCTTAATTTGCTACACATTAACTCGCCTTATTTACAAGGGTGTTATTTTGATATTTAAAGAAAAATGCCCTTTTTTGAGATAAATGATGGGATATTTATTTCACAATAAAGAGGAAGGTATGAAAAACATCATCAGTCAAATGGCCCCACGACCACGCTTACAGGGCCATATCCTTTTCATGAAATTTTCCATAACAAAATCGCAAAGTGGCTGCCCTATATCCTCGATAGATTCACGAATTCCATGTTTGAGGTCTTGAATCGACGCTGGGCTGTTGGCGTAGACCTTATCTTTCACGTGGCCCCAAAAGAAGAAGTTGCAAGGTGTTAAATCACAAGATCTCGGTGGCCAATTGTGATCACCTCCTCGAGAGATAACACGGTCCGGAAACTTTTCCCGTAAAAGATCGTTGTTGATGATCGGCCGGCTAGAGTCTTGTGTTAACTGAACTTTATAAGCCTTAAGACCCAAGTCTTTATGCAAAATACTGTGTAATGACATTAATGTGGAATTCCCAATTCCAAAGAACGACGAGGAATGGACAAACCTGGGTTTTCTTCAACACTTTGGGCTACAGCAGCAATATTCTCAGTTGTTCTTGAGCGACGTGCACGGGTTTTATTCTTCACATCACTAACTTGTCCTAACAGCTCGAATTTTTCCACCAATTTCTGTATTGCGGTCCGACAAGGTGCTTCACGACGACCCAAAATTGCTTTAGTTTTGCGAACTGTGACTGCAACATGTTCACCATTTTTGTAGTGAATTTTTAAATTTCATTGCGTTGTTGAAGCGTGTATCGTTCCATTATTAGTAATGGCGTAGTTTCTACTTGGCAAGTGTCAAAAAATTACAGCTTCAAAAGTGACAGCTACCGAAATAGCGGGCTATTCAAAGTAACACCTCTTATTGGAAAACCCTTTATGAGAATGCACTCAACTCAAACATCATTGCTCTCAATTTTGCATCAATCGAGTTAGGCATTCAATTACAAAGGAAGAAGCGTACAGGGAAGTTAATGAAACATCGTAACTCACCCGGGTATCGAAAGCCTTCCACAGTTTTCTTCTCCGCATCCGATTTTGTTACCGATTTTGTTCAGCTTTTGCGCTTATTCTGAACTTGATAACAAAGTTCTGTTAAATTTCGTTCTAAAATTTTTGGGAATTGCCGGTTATCGGGAAGATCCAACATTTATTTAATCGTCGCGGTCTTCTCTTTTATAGCCAAAGTGGTTGCAAAACGCTGGAACAGGACAACGCAGATATGTTCGCATTATTTGTATATAGATTTCGAAAGATAATGGAATCAGACCACCAATGTCGGGTCTCTTTTCGTCTCTCTACCACTAAAAAACTTACCTAGAGAGACTCTCTGGATATCTTCAGAGTTCTTCCCTGGGCTCGATTCCTAGCATCTGTTTATTGGAGATCTCTTTCATCGACTGAGTCTCGACCCAATGATGTTTCGAGATCCTCATTCTTTTGTCAGCCAACGCCGGACATTGGCACAGTATATGCGCCGCTGTCTCAGATTCTTCCAGGCATAGTTTACAGGTATCATCTTCTCGAAGACCCATCTTCCTTAAGTGATACCCGAAATTACCATGTCCTGTAAATAAAGCCACCACCCATTTCAGAGTTCGTCGACTCATGCTTTGAACCCTTCTTAGAGCGGAGCCGGTCGGGCAATTAATTGCGATTTTAGCTTGTCTACATTGTTCCACGGGTTACCACCTTCCCAGGTGTTCTGCCGTGATCCATTTGTGAATGGTTCTGGTCCCAGCAAATTTTCGGTTTACCCCTGTTTTGCAAGGGAGTCCGCCTTTTCGTTGCCTTCGATCCCTATGTGTTTCTTACCTCATTTTTAGATATGAACACTTATTGAGTTTGAGTACTCATTCCAGTGCTAATGATGTTGGTATGTTTGTCTGTATCATGCATCTGATCACCGCCTAATTGTCCAGTGCTATAAGGATATTTCTTTCCTGACCCTCAAGCAAGTACTCCAAGGCATGCAACAGTGCAATCATCTCAGCCTGGTATACAGAAGTGTGTTGCCCGAGGCTGACGTGACGGGCTCTTCTGAATAGATACCGGCACCCGGTCCGCCATCCATCATGGATCCATCTGTGAAAATCTTACCACTCTTTTTTTTTGGAAGTAATCCGGTCTCAATATATGTTCGCTTTAAGATGCTATTCAAATGTCCACCACTGAAGCACCCAATTGCTTTTTGATTTTACACCACCCAACTCTCTGGTAAATAAACTCAACTGGGTCGAATTGTTATAAAGCAAATCAGACCCAAGACGAAAGCCTCTTTTCCCAACAATTATTAAAAACAGCCATATTCAGGGAAACATCATCGACTGCACCGACAACAATATTCGCTCATTTAGTAGGCTTTATTTATTTAAATCCAAATGCTTATTACCCGGCTTCAAAAAAATATCCAAAATCTAAATCAAAATCAGTGAAAAGGTACCTACCAAAATTGATGAAACGTTTCGATCTCAACTTTTCGGCCAAGCCAATATACCAATAACCACCCCCTCAAATATTTAGTTGTATACATTTCTCTCTTCAACCGTAGTAACGAAATATAACACATCCCGATTTTCTCTCGTACT
Organism: Cheilosia pagana; assembly: GCA_936431705.1. NCBI lineage: Eukaryota > Metazoa > Arthropoda > Insecta > Diptera > Syrphidae > Cheilosia > Cheilosia pagana. The sequence goes on from OW386166.1 coordinate 113,601,874, forward strand.
TTTCCCCCAACCGTTTTTTCTTTTTCTTTATCATTACACATTTATTTAAAAACTTATCTCCAAACAAATATTTCTTTCTCTACTTGCAACTTACTTTTTTGTATTGTTTTCTATTAAAAATAAACAACAACATATGTAATAATTAAACGTATGTATAGACATGTCTAAATAGGATTTGCACCCGTGTGTATGTGTAAACTTGTACCAAAATCTAAAAAATAAAAAAGAAGGTAAGTTCTGTGTCTATTCTCTAAGCGGGAGTAATCGTCCCGTTCTCTCTTATTGCATTATCAATTCTCCAAAACACACTTCATGCTCCTCCTTAAAAAAAATAAATACATATATCCGCCTGAACAATATTCTACATTTCCATTGAATGTCCCGAAAGTACATAGTAGGATTTGTGCTCGACTATCATAATATTGATAAAGTAATACTTGATCTTAAAACTGTGGAAATTCCTTCTATATTTCAGTTTTTATATGTGTGATTTTCTTTCTTGCTAGTGACTGAGATTATTTGTTTCTACAAATAATAAGTTCTAAAAAAAATATTAGTATTTAATTAGTTTACAGTAGTTACAATTATTTATGTCGTTACTTTAAAGTAATTACTTTTACATCTACTTCTACTACAACTACACATCGACGGTTCACTTACATATCGATCCAATCATTCACTTTTATTCATTAATTTGTTTCATTCATCATTTTTGTTTTTCTAAGTTTTCTGAGATAAGTTTCTTTTGTTTGTCGCCGTTGAAGATGACTTCTCGACTCTGTCCTGTCTTTTGGATTCTTCTAGGATGCATACGCTGGCACATTGCATTTTGTATAAAAATTTAAACAACTCCATAGATGGTTAAGTGAATTACAAAGTCCGAGATGTGTAGACTGTATGCGAGTGCGTGAAGAACTAACTTTGATTCTATTGAATGTGCTTGAACATTGCCCTTTGGTAGATCCTAAGAAAATCGAGTCCAACTCTATCAATCTAGTATTTAAGACTTTTTTTTGCTCTTTTCTTAAATAATAAACATAATATTTTTCTATATACCTAAGCAAGTTAATATTATTTATCGCCGCCTTCCACTAAGTAGTACTAGAACATGTATCCCAACTACCGACACAGTCAAACAGGCAGTGAAAAACAGACATCGATCAACAGTAACAACAAAATCGATTTCTTCTTGTTTTATTTAATTAATATATTCATATATCTATATATTTTTTGTTTATTACTAAACAAAATGACACGCGTAACCGTTTATAATCGATTAATCCTTTGAAAAGGTACCGGCCATTTCTCTGGCTTATGAGGCACCAGAGAGTGACATTATGAAACGGCAGCCCAGAGATCCATACCGCGACAACTTGGTGAATCGCAGGTCAGGAAAACAACAAAATTTAGAATGCAAACAAAAATAAAAACATTTAAAAAAAAAATTGCATTAAGAAAAAACAAAACAAATCCATTTCCAATGTTCGATTATTTTTTTTTCAATTATTTTCGTTTCGAAACCAATATTCGATGTTTACAACTAAATTCGTTATTTATTATTTTGATTACTTACATGTTTACCTACACACATTTTTAACAGAAATGTCTTGTTGTTGTTATTTTACATTATCGAATGAATAGAACAGAAAAAAACATGTTACAAACAAAATTCAGTTAACAGAAATCCCCCCACCCTCCGTTTACACACTTGGTCTTTATTATAGAAGCATTTGGTTGGTTTGTTTTATGATTTTGCAGGCGTAGTGGTTAATATTTGTTAGAAATATTAATTGTTCAAAATGCGGACACGGCACTTGAGCGGTTGTTGTTATGTTTATTCGAAAATTTGCAAAATTTAAGTGTTATTTGACAGAAGCCAAATTCGGGGAGATAAGTTGTTTCCCGCTGTTTTGAACAGCTCCGCTACTGGAACTTCCACTCCCAGAAGCCTTATTAAACTTAAGTTAGAATGTGACTTCTTGTTGGTCCGTTTTGGATCCGCCAAGGATGAAATTCACGAGAAATACAATTTTACATATAAATTTTTTACTGCGAATTGTCAAAATGAACTTTCCACGTGAAGATTTCACTGGGCAGTACGCTGTAAGAGTGAAAAATAGTTGTTCAAAAAGTAGGGGCGTTACTTAAGCTATTTCACTTGACTTTTATTGCCCGTCGCATTCAATTTTTGACATTTCTGCGTAAAAATTTGAATTTCACAGCACTTTTTGGAGAGGAGTGAAAATTTAACTTCACTCGAACAGCGTACCAGTCGGAATTTACCGCTGCTGAACAGTCTGTTCTCGTTTTGTTAAAAGCTGGCCAGATATTTATATTAAGAAAGCCCAAAACTTCTTATCGGGCTATCAAAAATCTGCTTCCTCTGGCACTCGTCGTACAAGGTGGGCCAAAAGAAGTCATCCGATGTTGTTTGGCTCTCATTTTTTTTTCTAAATGAAAAACTTCCATTCTGTTTTTTGATTATATTTATTTCAACTTTTAGAATTTTTTTGGTCAAATTAAGAAGATGATATCGGCCAAATGGGCGCCGTCACAATTGATTGCCATACGTGCTCTTTTCATGGCATTTTTTATCACTTTGGCGAGAACTTCGGGCGACAGATTTTCGCACTCGTGTCGAATGTTGTCCTTGAGGGCTTCTTAGAACCCCCCTCCCCCTCAAAAAAGTCTGGAACGGTTAAATCGGGCAATCTTGCGGGCCAGTGCAAATCGCCAAAACGAGAGATGAGGCGACCCGGGAACGCCGCCTTCAGAATATCAGTTGTGGCTCGCGCAGAAGCTCCGTTCTGTTGGAACCACATGTCCTGCATTTCTAATTTGTCCAATTGCGGCAGAAAAAACTCGGTTAACATGGCCCTATAGCGCGCACTGTCCACTGTTGTCGTTTGACCAGCGGCGTTCTCAAAAAAAAAATGGCCCGATGACTCCTCCAGCGTGAACAGCGCACCATGCAGTAACTTTGAGCGGGTGTAATGGATCCTCGTGCATTACTCGTGGATTTTCGGTGCCCCAGAAGCGAAAGTTTTGCTTGTTCACGTACCCGCTGAGTCGGAAATGAGCCTCATCGCTCATTATGATTTTGGTCGAAAAATAGTCCACTTCGTCCTCCAGATTGAGGATGGCTTGGGCGTAGGTTACACGCGTATGGCGGTCGACAGGCAGCAGCTGATGCACGGACTGGTCTTTGTACGGGAACATGCGCAAGTCTTTGACCAAAATTCGCCTTAGGGACGACCGGGTGGTGACTAATCTCGAGGCACGGCGTCTGGTCGATGTTTCCGGCGACAGCTCGACATTCTCGTCAACAGCGGCGATATTCTCGGCACAACTGGCGCTCCGGAACGGGCCACTCTTGGCAACTTCTCGTGTGGTCTCATTCTCTTCAAGGTTGGTGACCAAACGGCACAGTGTCTGCGCAGTCGGTGTCGGACGGCCGTGGCGCGGAATTTGCCCTGCGCCAACACTACAGACGAATTGTTACGCAAAAATGTTGACACGATTATTCCGCGTTCTTGGGGAGTGTCTCGCTCCATGGCTTGTTCACTTGTATTCTACATATTCTGTCTAGTCCAGAAATGTCGAAACAGATTTGACATTGGCGGCCATTTGCAAAAATAAGAACTTCTTCCAATAGGGTGATCTCTTTTGGCCCACCTTGTATAAACGTCAAAGTTGTTCACCCTTCTTGGGGTGGAGAAGGCGCATTTACTTGTGATTGTGCTATTTCAACTTGTAACTTGTATTTGGCAGAATGCTTGACAACTTCAGCTTGAAATACTATATAAAAGTGCTCCAAGTTGATGCACTTGAAGCGATAAATCTGTTAACAACAACCACTCAAGTGTTTTGTAAATTATTCATGTTGGTTTATCTCAAACTTAGATTAGTAGAACTGCATCATAAAGTGTTATACACACTACACACATTGTACGACTACATTGTTCTGTCTTGAATTTCCTGTTAAAAGACACGAAGTTAACTCAGTTTTGTTTTGCTTGTCAGACTGTTTGTCGAACAAAATTTTCTTAACATACCTAAAAAAAATGTCACACAAAGACCGAAAAAACACAATTTAAAGCGTAGAGTAGTTAGTGCGGACCGCATATATGCAAAGCGCTGCGCAACAATCAACTACAACTCCAACTCCATTACAAAAACTATTAAAAACACACACTCAGAAACAGAAAATACTCCCAATTCAAAAACAAATATTATACAAACAGACAGACAGCTTTAAATGTTATTTAGTTGATCTTATGTTGGTAGTTTGTTCCTGTATTATTTGTTGCCTTCAATTGAGAACGAGTAGTTTATAGTGTTGTTAATCTAGATGGATCTTCTCAATTAAATGAATGTCACATGGAAGGAATGTTTGTTTGAATTGGTATATATGTAAAGGAGGCAGCAAAATTCTTTCTCTAAAAATCTTCTCTATCCCATGTGGCACACATGTTAATACTATATGACACCCTATCCCGAGAACTACTCCCATCCCCCGACTCTATCTATCCCACTAAATAAATGTATTTTAATTTCTCGAAGAGAACAAAACTTTGTTGTTTTGGAAGATATCCAAGTGGAACTCAAACACACACACACACAGCTCCTAAATCGTAAGGTATGTCTTTGAGTTTTGTCTTTCCTCATTTTTTTTCTCCTTGACACTCCATTGCTCCTATATAAGTCTTAAAAAATACACACGAAAATACCCCGAAGAATGCAAGTAAGTACGGATTGTAAGCTTTGTTGTAGATCGACTAGACACACCCTTGCATGTTTTGCTTTATGGAACTTTCTAACGTGCTTTGCTTTTATGTATAACATGCGGCATTGCTCGCGCATCATGCTAAGCGGGCTTTCCAAATTGTAATTTGCTTCTCTACTGTAATACTCATGTACATGTTTCTCTCTAGATGGTTTTGTGTAAAATAAATATACTAACACGTTGTGTACATAAAATATGTCTAACTAACTAACTATTTCGATTGCATAAGGAACTTTGAAGTGAGTTGAAAATGTGAGAGATGAGAGAGATATCCTTCAAAGTTCCAACTGCAGTATGCTTGTTTTGTTACCTTCTACCCGACTTGATGTTAGTTTTTTACTAATTCGAGAGCATTTTCACAGATTGATTTCTATGGCTTATGGACAAATCGGTATGATTCAAGCAGCTGCTGGATTCTTTGTGTACTTTGTCATCATGGCTGAGAATGGTTTCTTGCCAATGAAACTGTTTGGCATTCGTAAGATGTGGGACTCCAAGGCCGTCAACGATCTAACTGACTCCTATGGTCAAGAATGGGTAAGTCTTTTACGCGCATATTTTTTATGAGCCGATATTGATTTTTGTGTTTGATTGCAGACTTACCGCGACCGTAAGACACTCGAATTCACCTGCCATACTGCCTTCTTCGTTTCAATTGTTGTTGTCCAATGGGCCGATTTGATTATTTGCAAGACCCGCCGAAACTCGCTCTTCCATCAAGGCATGAGGAATTGGGCTTTGAACTTTGGTCTAGTATTCGAAACATTGTTAGCTGCATTCCTATCCTACTGTCCCGGCATGGACAAGGGTCTTCGTATGTACCCACTCAAGTAAGTATTTTTCATCAATTAACTAAGAATCAAATAGGAAACATCTAATCCGCTTAGTCCAATTTTGGCATACTCTTTCCAACATTTCGGCGGGCTTGTCTGTATAGACATGAGCCTTAACATAGCCCCACAAAAAATAGTCTAAAGGCGTTAAATCGCACGATCTAGGCGGCCAATTGACCGGTCCCGAACGTGAAATAAAATGTTCACCGAACTCGCCTCTCAATAAGACGATTGTTACCCGTGCTGTGTGGCATGTGGCACCGTCGTGTTGAAACCACGTGTCATGCAAGTCAAGCTCTTACATTTTGGGCAAAAAAAAGTTGGATATCAACTCACGGTAGCTCTCACCATTCACAGTTACTTTGACTGTGACTTTTTCTGGATGCATTAGTAGCTCTTGCAATGCTTCTGGCTGATATTCAATCCAAAATCGACAATTCTGCTTATTTACATGCCCATTGAGCCAAAAATGAGCTTCGTCCATAAAATGGAAGAAGCGCGCGATGAACTTTCTTAACAGAGCACGCATTTTGATAATAAAATTCAATAATTCGCAAGCGTTGTTCGTTTGTAAGACGATTCATGGTTAAATTATAGACCAAACTGAAGATGTTTGACAGTGAAACAAAACACGAAACGTGCGTGAGCTGTTTAAACCAGTGTTGCCAAAAAGATAATAGCTAAAAAATCACTCTTAAGTTGATCTTCAGATCTGTGTTCATCGGCATACCAAAGAGCTTTATACATATATTATATACCCCAAAAGTGTCGTCAAATTGCATGATCGCCGAGTCAATGATCTATTTCGCGATATTATCGAATGAATAAGCATTTTTCTATATCTAAAATCGGTCTTCTTTGTCTTCTCGAATCTGGGGACTGGGATGCGAAGATCCTCTTAGCCGGAGCATTATTGTCCATTCGCTTGATTCGCTTCGCCAATTTGAGTTACTTCAGGGGCGAATTTACGCGTCCGTGAGCGAGCAATACGTCACTAAATGTTGTGGATTTTACATGCAAAATAAAAACAGGTTTCGAATCGCGTCGTCCGTGAACGAGCATTACGTGACGGAATTTTTTTTTTTGTGAACTTAATGCTCGATCACGGAAGACGCGGTTCGACCCCAGATTCAGTCTCGTAGTACTCGATCACGGATGCAGAAATACAACGATAGTCCTTTTCTCACTTTTTGGTGGCATTTTCAAGTAGCTTTCCCGTCAGTAGCAACTGTTTTCCTTTCCTCAACTTATATACATCATTTCTCTATTGGAAAACAATCAATCCTTACAATATTTTTTCTCTTCTCTTCAACAGATTCGTCTGGTGGTTGCCAGCCCTTCCATTCATGTTGTCCATCTTCATCTATGATGAAACACGTCGATTCTACTTGCGTCGCAATCCAGGTGGTTGGTTGGAACAGGAGACATATTATTAAACACACCAATACAGCAACAACAACAAAAATATTATTTTTTATTTTTAAATATTTAATAAAAGATCATTATTTAAACGTTTAAGAAGAAAAAGAATAAATTATAAAAAAAAAAACAAGCCCCAAACACACAATAAGCAAACAAAGAAAAAAATTAATACATTCTTAGTGAGTAAAAATTTAAATATTACAAAGCTAAATAAAATTTATTTGTGAAAAAAATAATGCAAGCTTAAAGAGTGCAAAAAAACCAACAACTTTTAATTAATAAATAAGTAAAAATCATTAAACGATAACATTTAAGAGAACATGAAAATAATTTTAGAAAAATTACCGAAAGAAAAAACAAAAAACAAATGAAAATTATAGTGTAGTTAATGAAAATAGTTTATATATAAATATATATATAAAGAAGAAGAAAACAAAAAAAACAGAAAACACTTGAAAAATGAGAAAAAATATGGAACAAATGAGTTCACACATTATTTTGTACTTTTGTTTGGTTCCGAATATATACTTCGATAAAAATGTAATAACAGAACACACTACCACCACAACCACCAACCACCACCACCACCAATTTATTTTGGCTTCAGTTGCATTTTATATATTTTATTTTATTTTTTTTTTTGTTTATCTTTAGTTTGATTGAAATGTGTAATTTTTGCTTTATTTAATAATTCTTTCTCACTGAGAATACTATGTAGCGAGCTGATGATGATGACGATGATGATGATGATGACGATGTAATAATGATATTCCGTAATTCGATTATTTTCTTTTGTACAATTTTTCATTTTCGTTTATAAATACTAAATACTTGTTCATGTCATGTTCATTTCTCTAATTTCTCTTTTTAGTTGATAAACTGTTGCTAACGTTTTGTTTTTTTTTGTTTTTATTTGTATTTTTACTACATATTTAAAATGAAAAAAAAATTGAGCGCAAATGTTGATAAGAAGAGTTACGCAACGGCATTATTATTATTTTTGTTTTTAGTTATGATTTGTTTTTTAAATTATAAAACATCTAAATGAGAGAGAGAATTAAAATAATTAGTAATATTAATTATTTTAATTGTATTTTAAAATTAAATAGGGAATACATTTTTGTTCTTTCGCCCTCCGCTGTAAATGTATTGTAGAATTAAATAAAAAGTAAATAAAAACATTGAAAATAAGGTAAAACAAAACAAACAACAAAACTAAGAACAACGTTTTTTTATTTACCCATTGTAGATGCTGTTTTGCGTGTGTGTGTGTGTGTGTAAATCTGCGTCTTTCTTTGCATCGGCATTCGTCAGATTAGCACCGCCATTCACACCTGACAAGGAGTACCTTTTTATTATTTGCTTGCTTGCATCTGTCACTCTTCCAAGTAGCGTGCTTTCATCTCATCCATAGAATTTTGAATTTTCGAAGAACAAGAACTTAAGTATTGGTTTTTCTTCTACTTTTTTTTTTTTGGTTTAGCCAAATCGAGAACCAAACGATTTTGCTTTTGTTGTGTGTAAAATACTACTGCCTGATGTTTACGTATATATAAATGTGTATATATAAGATAAAACTTTCGTACTTCTTAAAACGAAATTATAGAACATAAACTATACTATATCAGTTTCTGGTATAAAAGCAACGAACAAAATAACAAAAAAAAAAAGAAATGATTTGACGTTTTAGTTTTTAACATTAAATTCGACAATTAAGTAGAAGCAAACAATTTAAATACACCGGACCCCGCGGGGTCGATAGAAAATATCAATAGAGCGAATTTGTTAAAATTTTCTTTGTTCTTCAATAAAAACAAAAATTAATTAAATGCGTTGGCGGTCATTATTTTCATTTATTCGGTCTTCCGTGGGTTTCTTTCCTGTGTGTAGCAAATTGTCTGGTTGGCGGGGCGATTTTCCTTAGAAAGAAATACATTCCTCGACTATTGGCCTTTATAAGAGAAGTGCTTCCTACCGTCTGACTTCTATACATATAATAAAACTGTAGCCGTTTTCTATGTTCGCAGTTGGCGTGAAAACTACTGCACTGATTTCGATGAAACTTTTTTTAAAATGTTAGTTAAGGTTCTGAGACGGTAATAGGCTATTTCTTTTATTACCATGCTTATTTTTTGGCAGCGTTTTTAGCCAAAATGTGTTTTTTTTCTGACTTTACTGCCTTTAGCTCGCCATTACTCAATCAATTCTTAATCAATGTAAACCAAACAAAAAAATAAAGAAAGCCAACACTTCCATAATTATTTTAAGCCATCAATCAGCTTTCTGCGTTATCTAGAAGCTGAGCTACAACCCAAAATCTAACATAAAAAAACTTAATTTATTTCCTCAAATCGAAAATTTTCCACAACCGTTGTTCCTGAACGTTGTTCTGCTTGGGGGTGGTGGGTGGCGCACATCGCACAAGCACATACATTGCAACAACAACAGCGTCATCAAGTTTTCTCCGAAGTGAAACGAAAGAGAAGTAGGCGAGGTCGATCTTCCTGACCCGATCCGACAGGTGGCGCTGTTGTCGATCTTCTTAACCACTCAACCTATTTGAATGAAATTTTGTAGGTGGGTATGGTTGGTTGTAACTTGATGGATAGGATAGTTTTGGACCCGATAGGTGGCGCTGTTTTCGATCTTCTTAACCACTCAACCGATTTCAATAAAATTTTGTAGGTTTGTATGTTGGCGATCCGCTAACCACTCAACCAATTTCAATGATCTTTTTTTTGGTTTGTATGGTTATATGGAAAGATATGTTTTTTGAATTTTTTCAACTAAACTCTCATTAAAGTGAATACCTATATGGGCACGTTGGAGTGAACTGAAGAAGCTAGGTTTTATACAGACACAAAAACTCTCGAAATAGAAATAGAAAACTTTGGATTGGATAAATTAATGAATACAATTATCAACTGCGCTGTATTAAGATTATAATATTAGGTATAACGATTTGGTTTAGGGTTCCTTAAGTGTACTTGAAGTGATTGACAAAATCGGCATTAATCGGCGAGCGAAGCCGCGGACAACAGCTAGTCTACAATAAAAGGATCACCCCAATCATTTAATTGTTGAACTAGTATTGTTCGTGGAAGCCGTTTAGTTCAATATTCAAATAGAAACACGTCTGTTTAGTATAACGAAAAGATATGAAGTAAGTTTTATTTAAAAACATAAAAACGATTAAAAGCTCTAGGTTACTAAACTAATAATAATTTTTACAGTGAATACATAAAATTCCCGCTAAAATTAATATCTATTTAGACCTAAAGCCTTCAAACATTTGTTGAGAATGTCTTTGTTCACAGCTTTTGTTAGAGCATCTGCAAGCACATCCTTGGTTGAAACATGTACAACTTTTAGCGAACCATCCGCTATTAGTTTTTTAATAAAGTGATGACGAACATCTATGTGCTTAGTCTTGGCATGAAAAATATTTGCGGATGCTAAGAAAAGCGCACTTCGATTATCAGAATAAAGAGTAATGTTCCTTGAATCTTTGCTTTCGAGTTCCTGTTGAAGTTGTTTGAACCACATTGCTTCTTGAGCTGCATAACTAAGTGACATATTATATTCAGCTTCAGTAGTTGAGAGTGCAACAGTTGGCTGTCTTCTTGTTCCCCAAGTGAATGCACCTCCTTGAAGCAAGAATACACTGCCACTAACCGATCGTCTTTCATCAGGATCTGAAGCCCAGTCTGCATCACAGAAACCATGAACTGAATTTTTAGCATCCTTTAAATAAATTAATTTAAAGTTCAATGTTCCTTTCAAATAACGAAATATTCTTTTAACAGCTTCCCAATGTGTTCTGGTAGGATTGTTATTGAAGCGACACATTGTTTACAGCAAACAAAATATCAAACAAAAGGCTTCCAACTGCTTCGCGATACGGTACGTCTATCATTTGGTCTGACTCTTGATCTGTTTGCTTAACTAATTTTTGACCAGGATCCATAGGCGTAGAAACAGCATTGCAGTCAAACATAGATATTAAATTTCTTTAACGTTTCTTCAATGTAATGTTGTTGATCGAGGGCGATTCTTTCTTTTTCATGTACTACTTGCATCGGAGGGAGTAGCACTTGTTTTCTGTATGGTTTCAATCATTGAAACCGTCGGACAGTAAGTGAACAGATGTCGGCAAGGAAGTTTTCGAAAATTGGTATCACTGTAAACCCAGACTATCTGCAGCTTATGCACTTGTTTATATTTTAAATCCGCATCAAAGTAGCTGCGGATTCGAAGAAATTAACAACGAAATTAACAGTCTGCTGCTTTTTTTGAACTAAAATTGAACAGGAAGTGGGTTAACATGTAAAAGGTTTACAAGTACAAATCACTTAATTTACAAACATCTATTCCAAAGGAAACGAACAACTCGGCCACTATTCCTAGCAATAGTGAATCAAATGAAAAAAAATCCTGACATTGCAAGGAATTTAACAAAAAACAGAACAGAACTTCAGACATTGTTGTAGTACTGTCGATTGTGCCATTCCAATGTTAAAATCTTGTCCAGCACCAGTTCGGTAACCCCCTTCTGCTAAAAACCTCAAAACACCCCGACAACTTACATTCAGGAGTAAGCGATGAGAATCTAACAAGTGGAGGCAGTTTGTTTTTTAGTTCACTCAAAACATAACTCAATGCGACTTGTTGAGCAAAGAAATTCGTTTATTTTCAAATTTCTTACTGATTATCGGGTAATTTCAGTTTGAGTGCTGATGGGGACACACGCATAGGAAATTTCTCCTCCTAAATTATACACTTTAAATCACATAAACTCTAAGTTTTATTGTTTTTATTTTATTGTGTTAATTTCATTTGTCTGTTAAGTACAAATACTGAAAAAATGAAGTGCGGTTTATGTTGTTTAAAAGTCGATTGACATGAACTCCAGATTCAGTGCATAAATTGTAAAGAATATTACCACGGAAAATGCGCGAAATTAGAAAAAAGAGACATCGATTTCTGTGAGAAAAGTGGTCAAGGCTTTAAGTGCGATAGCTGTATTACTCAGCGGAGAAAGTCTATATTGATAGATTCTCCTATTAATTCTGCGAACCTGGTTTCTTCTTCTGGATGCAGTTTTGGCAGCAACAACTCTACAACGACTACAACAGCTTTAATCTCTTCTCTCGCTACCCATGACGACAACAGTGCGGGTCAACAGACAGTAACACTCCAAATGCTGTACGCTGAGATTATTGAATTAAAGCAAGTCAATACAGAGGCCCTAACTAAGATCAAAGCTCTTGAAGCATGTAATGCCTCTTTAAACAAAAGAGTTGATGTATTGGAGACGAAGCTAAATGCACTGGAGCAGAAAGAGAAACAGAGTGCAGTGGATATTATTGGCATTCCCGATGTAAACAATGCAAATGTAAGAGTAAAAGTGAATAAGTTGCTCAAAACTGTCATTGGTGATGAAGTCGATGCCAACGAAATTGTTTCGTGTTATGTTAAGAATATTAACACGATCAACAAAAACAAACGGTTTACGCCTAACATCGTATGCCTGAAGTTCTCAACTGAGTTTAGGAAGAAAGATTTGATGAAGAAGATGCGTGATAATAAAAAAAAGTATTACATCTAGTATTTTTGGTGCTCAACTTCTAGTATCTAGATATTTATTGAAAAAGGCAAATGATCTTAAACTCAAAAACAAATGCAAATTTGTCTGGGTTCGAGATTCAAATGTTCTCATCAGAAAAAAAGAAGGTGACAGAGTTATTAAGATTAAATCATTTGAGGACATTACTAAACTTGATCTTTAAGTTATTATATATCTTTTGTTTTGTTTAATTTATGAAAAATAATTATATAAATAATCCTCTAAATGGTTCAAGTTTTTATAACAGTTTTTCTTCAATAATTTCTGATAATATTTAATGTTTATGTTTACAGTCTTAAAAGGATTTACTTCGGATTTTTCTGACAATCCGGATTTGTGGAATTTTTAAGTGAAAACTATTTCCTTGACAGTTGAAAAAAAGAGAAAATATTGAATTTGTTGGAAATACCAACAGTTCTTTCATTGGAAAAGAGTTTATGTTGATTCCCCAACAAAAGGATACGGAATCGGTGATGATCAATGTCCGTACATAAGACCAGTGATTGGAATATGAGCACGCAACTTCAAGAACGAAGTTTCAACAATATTCCCAATCACTGGCAACAAGGCACAGGACATTTAAACTCATTTAAATGAACTAAAAACACTTAAAATACACAATAATCACCGCACAAAACCGACGAAGCAAACAAAACCACCGACGAACAAAATCAACACGAGACAATGAGGCCGCAACGTCAAATGGACTATCCATCGGCGACGTAGAGTTCTCTCTCTCTACAGCCAAGCAGGCTGCACCTCATCATAGGGCCATCCCGCTCTCACATATTGTAAGATGTATATCTTAAATGGTATAATCAAATAAGTGGTAGTAAATGTTCAATTGTATTGGAATGCTAAAATGTAATTGTGGTTATGTAAAGCAAATTTTCACTGTCAAGGGGCAATGACCTATCACAGCTGATTATTGTATATAAAGGCAACCGAGGTTTCGCAATAAGTTGCATGGCATATTGATGCCATTCGAATGTAATACTTTGAATTATAAGTAATAAAGCCAAAATTTTATAACGTTTACCGAACGTTCCGCGACTTTCATTACCAAACCATCCAAGTGAATCATCTATTCACTTTTGCTGCGAAACACCTTTTCCAGCAACTATATTCTTCTAAGCGTCGCCTAGGTTTAGAACAGTTTATTTGCAGAAGTTTTTGAGAATCAGTATTTGAAGTTTCTTCTGGAGTCACACCGAATTTACTCTGTATGAGGTTGTCACCTTCTTTATTTCGGATATCGGATTTTTATTTATTAAAAACAATTCGTTTAGCATAATGTTGATGAATTTTATTTAGATATGTCGTTTGGTGGAGTGGAGATAGCTCCAACTTATCTTTAGAATTTTAGTTTGGATATTTCTATACGGATTTATTGTTGAGTGAAAATTTAATTTTGACACGTGAAAGAGCATATTTATTGAGAGATATTGGAAATTTTGTTCGAATGTTTCGTTAAAAGAGTTCATCGTTGACAGATGGAAAAGGAGTTATTGTTTTAGTTCTACATTTTGAGTGCAAAAAAAAAAAACATATTTGAACGTTAAAAAATGCTTTACTTCGGAAAATGCAAGGAGTCCGAAATTATGTTGAATACGATTAATTTGACATGTTAAATAGTATTACTTAGGGGCCAGTTATAGCGATACGTAAAATGCAACCGAAAAAGTTGGAGCAGTATGAAAATGAGTTTTTTCTCTGTTCGGCGGTCATAGCAAACAGAAAAAAAGTCTTTCAGAAAAACTGATTGTTACAGTATTGTCCTCGTCAGTAGAAACTAACACAACTGATTAGATTCCATCAGAAAAAAATCCTGACAGATGGAACAATAAAGAAATGACAGTGGAATGATCTGTTTTTTTTTTTTTTGTGTGGAATTTACTGAGATGTTGATCAGAAAAACTTTTTCGTCTGAAAAAATGAGTGAATTTTTCTTCCAGAACATTTAAACATAATCCAAACATAATAAACTAACTTAATAATTCACTAGCTGAACCGTGCTCGCCGTTTGGACTCGGCGTAAAATTGTAGATCCCTTCCATTCGTCCCAAAAATTGAAAACCCACACAAAACGAATGGTTGTGAGAAGATAGGCCTTGGGTCCCATAGACCTATCGCGCCAAATATTTATTTATTTATAATAAGTCTACACAAAAAAGATTTACGTAAGTTCTGTTATTTCAAATGTCGACGAAAAGGAAGCAACACGAATGAAACCATCCTAGTAATGAGCATTCTTCGGGGTTTTCAATCATTCATCAAAATATTCGTAGTATGCGATCAAATTTTAATACTTTTTTATCTCACCTTACACCTTTGGATCATCTACCAGATATAATTTTCCTTTCTGAAATTTGGATATTTAGTGGATTTAATTCCGGATTTTAAACTTGAAGCATCTTGTAATGAATCTTATGCAGCCGGTGGCGTCGCGGTATTCTATAGAAGTAATTTAATAAGGTGTGAAATTGATAAGTATAATATGGAAAGTGCTGATATTATCAGTGTCAATTGCGAAATTTCTGGTGTTTACTATTGTTTTATCTGTGTTTACATATTGCATTTGCCCCTTCGAACTTGCCTGCTATCAGTTTGATTTGTAGTTGCAAAATTTAAATAAAACGCGATAGTATCCATTTCGTACTTTATTTTCAATAATTTAGGCCAAGTGAACGGATGAGGATCGGATAAGGTCCCGCCGCAGTCAATAATTGACAGGTTTTTCTAAAACAAAGTGATGAGTTGAGTTTTAATAATCTTAAAGAAGGAACACATCGATTTAACGACTGTTGAGTATTCGTGAATGTTAACTTACTTTTAAAAGGTGACTGAAAGCAGAGGAGATCCTGCCGCAGCAACTGGTATAAACGATGCGAGACAACAACGTCTATCGAACGGCTTAATTCGAAAGGACCCTCAAGATTAGCGTTTCACTAATCGATCCTTAAAGGTGCATATTCAATTATGGCAACATTAAAACTGGTATTGCATCAGGCAACCTATCTAGTTTCTCGTATTTTGTAGTTGCATAGTCAGAATCGGAGTTTTACTTGGTTAGAAATACTTTTGCCGGTATCATCTATGTCCTCCCACATTTTTCAATTGCTATTGGTCTAGGAATGACAGAATATTCAAAGAAATACGCAACAAAACGCTTTAAAAGACATTGATTACTTTCGGCTACTCAAACATGTACTTAACCACAATCGGACATGTACAGCGAGGTTAAAATTTTTAAATAGATGTGTATCCAGCACCTAAGTAATTGATGAATTAATAAATGGCATACATAACAGACTGTAATCATGCAAGCGATATTCTTTTAGATACAGTATCTAATACCCACATGGAAACAACCTTGTAAATTTCGATTCATCACACATTTTTATTACTGTTTTGACACAACACTGATTTAATAAAATACTACAACTAAAACAAAACAAAAAACCGCATTTCAATGGGAGAAAAACAAAATTATAGTGAAATTAAAGTAAGCTCATCTACAGCCCGACGAAGAGCCATCCTGCCCACACTATCAAAAATCCTAAAGAATCAGACATCTTCATTCCAACACAGAGCAAGTCCAACGGTCAAACCGAAAACATCCGGAGGAATTAAAATGTTTCTATTCAAAGGCATAATCGGATGTGGGGCAATTTACTTGAGTGCCATTCTGGGTGTTTGGGGCGAAGCTGAGGAAAGCGCCAAAGTTATGTCAAAGATAAGAACCGCCATCACTCACATCAACAATGAGGTTTTGTGGACCGATGAATTGATTTTCATTATGTGGTATTGTTTATTTTTATTACAGAAACTAATATCGGAAAATGTCACAGCTGATTTTATGGATAAAATCAATAAATCGAGAGATTTTCTCAAGGGTCAGTTGGAAGGCATTCCCGAAGAGCTGAAGGCGTGCTACGATAAGTCTGAACAATATATCAACGATCTAATGAAGGGAAAAAAATCGTAAAATTTATTCGGAATCGCGCAATAAACTGAAATTAAAGTCGCCGAGGTTTCACAGATTTGCAGTTGGGAAAATGTGTCTATTTTTGATGTCATGTCTTGGGAATGGTTAGGGAATAACTTAATTGTGGGGTTAAGGTTAAATAGTAAATGCAGGCGAACACACCGAATATGGTTCAATGGATGGTGATTATATCGTTAATGGTCTCTTGCTTGGATTGCGCGCATTCCTATAGTTATACGTGCATTGCATTTTAAAGGGCTGAGTAAATAACTGACACTGACTGTCAATTGGAGAACTACGCACTGTATAATACTCTCTAATGGGCACTCTTTTGTCGTTAACGTAGGTATTACTTTTAAGAGTGTGAAGACGAATCTCTGTTCTGTCTTTCTAGAATGCCTCTCGAAGTCCGCAGCAATCATTTTTGCCCACTCAATTCACATTTTCGGCGATCTGAACAAAGTTATTATTGCCGAAAATTGTTGTGTTTTTTTTTTGCGGTTTTATTTCTACCCTAAGGTAGAGCACAAGGAATAATGCGCTACACTTTTAGACCAATACCGATAACTTTCAAATTTCGAAGCATGAATATCTGCATCGGTAAAACTAAGTAAATCATAGGCTGGCGTTCGGTGGCGGAAGAAAAAATGTCTTCATTTATCAACAGCGACATCCAGCGGTGGGATTTATGTTTAACTCGTGTATAAAATTAAATTCAAAACATGAATTTTGAATCATTTTTAGAACTTTGAGCATAGCTTCAGTTTTCTTTATGCAAGTAAGGTTATGGTCTTGGCGATGTCAATTGGCCGTTGTTGTGAGCCAAGGTCGAGCCACAGGGGCAGCTTTGGCACAGGTGAGGAGGGCGCTGTATGCTCGCGATTGCTCGGCTAAAGCTCGTCGGACGGGGTAGTTCTTGCCCCCTCACCGTATTCCACCTCTTTCCCCTCTTACTAGTTTTTACTCAACAAATTTTTTTGCGTAAGAATTGAAGCAACTGTCAGTCGCCTGAAAATTGTTAGCTGATTTGAATTTGTTGTTCTATTTGGCATTTCGCAATTTATGAACTATCTGCCATTTTTCACAGGTTACTACAAAGGCTTTCCTTTCCACTGTTATTTTGACAGTCTTTTCCATTTTTACTACAAATCGATAGTCAGGCTGCAATTCAACGCTGGAGACTGGAGTAACAAACCACCAAGTCTGAGCTAGTCAGGAATTACCGCACAATACTCAAGGCTGTCAGAATATCTTGGATATTTGGACATTATGATATTGACGGTAACGAAAGGGCATACGTTCTGGCCAAGGAAGGAGCAGAGCTTCCACTTCATGTAAAGATTAAGGGTATAAGACCACCAGAAGGAAAACCTTTAATAAAGCAGCCACATTATGGTCCGAACTAAAAGGTCACAAGGTTTCAAACTCACCGTTGACTGTTTTAAATCGGAGGAAGTCTAGACAGTTAATCAATTTCAGCAAAACAAGATTGAGATCAACGATAGGCATACTCTCTGGGCACTGCCTTCTTAGGAAGCATGCCAAAAAGCTAGGTTTAGCTAATACGGATACATACAGGTACTGTGAGAAAATACAAGTCGGCGAAGACATGTCACACCTTCTCTGTGAATGTCAAGCAATAGCTCGGAGTAGAAGGAAGCATCTCGTCATGTATTTCTTCAATTAGAGGTTGGTTCCTCAAATAGTATTGAAACCATATACTTAAATTCTGTAGGAAAATTGAATGTTTGGCCGAATTCGTTTAGTTTTTTCAACGGTAATGGTTCCTTGGGGATGGTAGTGGACCCGATATGGTGCCTGATAGCTTGTGACGATCTCACAACCCCCGATCAACCTAACCTAACGTAACCTTAACCACCAGATGTGAGCGCCAAATCAAGTATGTGAAAACTCCCAGAATGCACACAGTTTCCCAATCCTATCAGCGATTTAAAACGGTCAATTGAAGCCTCAGGGTGTTTCCGACACATTATATCTTGTTGATTGTCAACATACATGCTTACAACCTGACATCGCTTTTGGCTTTAACGCCATCTGCCGTTGAAGTACAATGCGCCAGAAGTGTAAGTAGACTCAGTTGAATCTGAATCCATTATCTATGGCTAATCCCACCCCTTCGTACACATAAATTAATCATTCAAGTATTTTGCGTTTAATTATCTTCGCATTACCCCAGCCAGCCGAAAATTTCACATCGAAATTGAACTCCGCACCACAACTCAACGGCATTTATGCAAATACCGTTTTCATCCTGCTGATTGCCGCATGTATTCCTTTGATTGTAACTTTGTTCTTTTTTTTCTCCTTCGCTTTCGGGGGGATGATGTGAAATAAAAGACAGAGCCCAAGTCGAGTACTATATAGTTTGCGAAGATTTCCCCCCAAGGACACATGGCACAGGATGATTTATTCATGTGGCATTAAGTCTTAAACTTTCTCTAAGGGTTTATTTCGCATTCAACTCACATTCCTATGAGCTGCTACACTTGAGAGTGCCTAGTGCTATTTAATATTTGGTTCTTGTTTGTTTCCCTCTTATTGGTAAGTACGTACCTAATGTGGAGATTTAATTAGGTGCATCGTTACAGTGAAGTGTACTGATTCGCAGAAGAATCTCAACGGCAGACATTGCTGAGAAATGAGGTCATTTCGCAGGTGAGGACAAGTCTTCTAACAGACAGAGCCGACCACATTTTGCACACATGTCTTCGGAGCATGCTGACCGCATTCTATATACAAGCTTTACACATATTCTGCAACTCATGTCGTAGGTGGTTTGTCAGCAATTATGGAAATCGATATGGGTATGTTTTGTTAAAGCGCTGCGGCCTTGTAGACGTTAAGTTGCAAAAATTACATTGCCAACATGCCCCCACTCAATAATTGGAATGGTGGGACTGAAATGGGAGTTGTGTGTGCGTTTGCCAACATAACTGATTAGTGCTGCTGCTTGGGAATTTGATTGCTTTCTGATAGAACATTATATAATGAGCTTGAATTCCATCAGCACCATATTGTTGGTAACTTCATTAAGTAGTGCAGATTAATCATAGCAAATTAGGCTTGTTTGCAATAATGTATACTTGGTCAGATTTTCCTCGATAAGCAACACTTGAATTAAAGCTGATTATTGTTTGGGGGGAAAATGTTACGTATACGCCCTACGCATGGTGATTTGCTGAATTTCCAATTACAAGAGCCAACTTAAATAGAAGTAGTTGGGGCGGTTTCAGTTTATATGCGTGGATAAAATTGTTCAAATTGGGTGAATATTATTCTATGGAATGGACACGGCCACAATATGCATGGCAATGTGTGTCAAATGTTTGCGTTGAATAATCATTCAGTATTTGTTTTTTTTTTACCCTAACCAAACCACTCAATTTTTAAGCTAAGCCATATAAAAGTAAAATGTTGTTCTTCTAGGAAAACTTTCGAACGTGTAGATAATTGTGTCAGCACTGTGTCATCTAGCATACCATACAGGAAACGCGATTTGAACCGTTTCTGTTTTAACTGATTAAAGCTTTGACAACGATTTAGATTTGAAGACATAATGTGAATGGCTTTGTTGTCCTTCCACCACTAATAGAGAGTAACCATTGATATATATTTCTTTCTCCATTTTTGACTTTCAAGTCTTTTGTATAAGTATATGCGCTCTGGCTCTTACTAATTTGATATGGGGACGTTTGGATACGTAGTTTGTGTAAAACGTCAACTAGATTTGTCTGGACACATCTAGTCAGTCAGTTGTCAGACTTACTAAACTAGGTATCCGAACGTCCTCTATAATTTTTCGTTCAATGGAGGGATTGTAAAACATCCATCCAAATAAGCACAAGTATTCGTTAGCATATTGTTTCTTTGTGCACGACAATCTGAGGTCGTAAACCGATATTTCTATATCTAAGAGGCGTTATCGCAACGTGTTGAATTTGTATGGTGTATACCACTCCGCAGGATGACGTTTGCACGAGGTTGCTTAGTCCTTGCTCCATTATATTAAGAAGGCGTTGAATTTTTGACTTGAATTTGATTTGAATTTTTGACGTACGCATAATATTTTTTTTTTAATTTGATTTTTATTTGCGTATTATTTTGTACCTACATACATAATTTTGTTGAAAAAGTTAAAGAACATATCTTAATTCTTAACATCCTGATGATATTTGCAACAGTACGTACGTATGAGCAGAAAACTTTTCCTAACCATTCTTCGGAAGTAAAGAAAACGTACGTAAGTAAGATAGAAACTTATCTGCCAAAGATCTTTTTTATAAATTGTTTTTTGTTGTATTATATTCTGTGTACATATATTTCTCCCAGATTTTCTTTGCATACGAATCGGATTTGACAAATTGCTCAGTGATTCCTAAAATTAACATTATTTACATATCTGGCTTGAAGTATTTGAATTCATAGGGAGACAAGTGCGCATTATTTATAATATTGCCTTTCAGTAATAGATGCTGTCGAGGTTATACATAATGTGCACCTAAAAAAGTTGAACTCGTTTTGTTATTGCTATCATAACTTCATTTCGGGCGGGGTCTTCATTTTTATATTTCAAGTTGAATATTTCGTTGTGCCTGCCAGCAGCATTTTAAACATCTTCACCGTTTGACTGCCCATCAACTGAGCCCCTTGCTTCCCCTGCTCATTTATTAATTTCTCTGTTCAGGTATTGTTGCCTTCATAAGTTCTTTCTCTATGTCCTCAATCACGCGCTTCTATAACTATTTCTTTTCCCTACCGAGAACCAGATTTTTCCCTTCCTTTACTTGCTTAGCTTGAGTCCATCTCTAGGTCTTCTTTGCAGCCTTGTTTCACGTGTTTGGTTGGGTGGACCAGAATATTCAGATATCCAGTATATGAAGTGTCTTACATCGATCGCATTACATTCAACATCATTGAGTCAACGGAGCAAATTTCCCCATAAAACTTCATTATTTTAAGGGGCTCATGTTAAGCCAATCAAAAAATCTGCATTTTGTTTGGCAGAGTTAGGAAAAACTCCACTGGAGTCCTCAGGCGAAACTGGTTCTTTGTAATTATAGGAGGGAAATTCGGTATTGGCCATTTTACTGGAATTTTCTTAACTTTCTTAGAACGCTGAGAATGCAAAGCAGCATTCTCAACATCAGCACGGAAGATCTGTCTCATGTTCTAAGCAAAGGCAGGACCAAAGCAAACGAAGTGATCCGAGGTATGTCGCAGACAGTGGTGCCACTTAAACCAAGCACAGAAAAATGTTTGGCAAAATGAAAGTATTCCATCATTTGCCTGCAGTCTTTTCTGCTGAGGGACACCAAAAAATCTGTTACTATTTCATTCGTGTTCATAACTTATAGTCGAGCAAGTCGTATTCGTCTGACCCAGCCACTGCCATTTGAAGGTAAAATTAATAATTGATGCATGAAACAGTTCCCAAGAACGGCTACCGTCAAGTTGATCCCAATCAGATTCTACCCAATATAATATCATGAATATCTACATACACTGCCGCTCATCTGAATAGGTTCAACTTTTTTTTCACCTTACTGTTAGCCTCTCTTCATATATATTGCAATGAAACATATTTGTTATATATGTAATGAAAGAGCATCAGTATGCGCTTAGTTTGAAAGAAAATATGTTTCTTAAAGCTTACCGTTATTCTCACACGCCAGCTTGACCGAATGCATTCATAAAAACAAACACATTTTTTGGCTCATCTGAATAGGTTCAACAACTTTAAAGCAATTAAACAATAACAAATTATGTTAATTATATCTTTATTTTATTTTAGTGTATAGTAGGAACATTTTGAGACTTATTAATAATGGGTATTCCCCCCTTTTTTCAATATGGTTTCGTAAATTCGATTTGGGATGGAATTATACAGGTTCTCAATTACTGGAAGTGTAATTTCGCTCCAAGCTTTTTTAATTGCTGCTATCAACGCCTTTTTATCCTCAAATTGCCTACCTGACTCGTATACCTTTCGTGAAAGCAGTCCCCATGCATTCTCGATTACGTTTAAGTCAGGAGAGTATGGAGGCCATTCCAGCAAGGTCACATTTTGGCTTTCAATCCATTGTTTTACCGCCCTCGCGGTATGAATAGGGGCATTATCATGCTGGTAAATCCAAGGAATTGGTCCGAATACATTCGAAAAGTGTGGAAAAGCCTTTTCCAGTACGCCTTTATAAGTGTTCGCGTTCATCCTCGATGTGAGAAATTGCAGCTCACAGGTTCCGTAGTACGAGATTGCTCCCCACACCATTACACTACCTGCACAGCTATGAAGACGACTCAAATACTTTTCCTCTTTTCGCAGGTCGTGAAAATAAAAGTTATAGCCGTCTGGCCCCTCCAAATTGAATTTTTTTTCATCCGAGAAAACGACACGATGCCATTCGGTTTTCCACGACATATTCCTACGACAGAACTGAAGGCGCATTTTTTTGCGAGTGGCATTAAGCGGTGGTTTTTTTGTATTTTCTTTCTTTTTAAATGTTTGGCACTCTGAATAACACGTTTAACTGTAGCTAAGCTACAGTTAACACCGGTTTTTTCTCTTATCTTTGATGCAGAGTCCTGAGAATTGGATGCAGCTCTGATGATTGCTCGTCTATCCTTTCTTGTAGTAGCTTTGTAACTACCCCCCTTCATATTTTTGCCATAGCCCGACTTATTTCGCAAATAACTGCTGACAATATTTTGGCTTCTACCAATTTTTCTTGCGATATGCCGATGTCTTAAACCCGATTCACTAAACGCTTTAATTTTACCCTTTTCTTCTTCCGTTAAGGGTTTACCGCGACCCATTTTCAAATCCGATTGAAAAAAAACAACCACAGTTATCGTTTGGCAAACAAAACAGAACAATAAGCCAGCGCAGTTCAACGTAAACTGAGCCAATTGCCATTGAACCTATTCAGATGAGCTAGAAATTTCGCATGCTTTTATCAACAAATATGATCATAGCGAAATATCAGAATAACGGCTAATTTTCCGAGTTAATTTTCTCTCCCAAACTAAGTGTAAACAAGTGGTCTTGCAATATATTTAAAACAAAGTTGTGTATTTGTAATAAATATGAAGAGAGAAAAACAGTAATGTGCAACAAATGTTGAACCTATTCAGATGAGCGGCAGTGTATATAATGAGTAGATTTTGAAGAAATTATACCATAAAAATACTTAATATTTCAGTACCAATTTGCTCGGTTAAATCAAGATTAATTTGAAATTATTGTCAACGTTAAATATCTCTATAAATATACCTACACAATATTTTATGTAAACACTCTGTTTTCATAAAATTAGATTTATACATGATCATTTTCATATATCATCGAGGACGAATTTAAGTATAATAAGGATCTAAAAAATCCTGATGATTCTTTTCAAATGAATTTAAACCAATTTTACACTACACGTACAATTTTACAAGAATCGCAGAAAATCTATAAATACAACACGCACGTATACTTAAATCGCGATCTGTAAATTATTTAGTATTCTGAATTAAACATATCCAGTCGTATTTATTGGATTCCCTTACGACGCCTCTACGATGTTGTTTAAGGCTTCGTCAAACAGAACGCGTTTTTAACGTCGCGGTGAGATAAGAGGACGTCAAACAGAAAGATCTCATTAATATCCATGACTTCATTGTCTAAAAAAATGCCAAGCAGCTCGGAGGAAGAATTATAGCTTTTTTGCCGTGACATGTAATTCCCTAAAAAGAAAAAGATTTTGGATGCGCGAAATTTACAAAAAGAAAAATTCTTTTGATATTGCCTCCCAGCCTTTAAAATTGCATTTGTATACGATTCTCGAACATAACGTACAAATATGGGTAATTTCTAACACATTCGATAATTTTTTCTTGATTTTATATTCTAAAAAACGGAAAAATTAATTTAAAACGCCCCGCGTCATAAAATAATCTGTAATTTTACACAACCCCGCGTTTCAACGCTGCGGTGGATTCAACGCGGCGTTGAAAACGCGCTCTGTGTGAAGGGATATATGTTATTCAGTATATTACAACACTGCGGTAAAACGGAGCGTTAAAACGCTTTCTGTTTGACGAGGCCTTTAGTTATATATCGCGTAAAAATTTACACAGCTTCTACGTACCTTTTCTGAAATTGTTATTTATAAACATAACTTTTCTGCAATAACTTTACAAAGCGGTTTGTGTCCGAATAGGTAAGAATTTGGATAAACTATTACAAAAACACCGAAATCTATTACTTTTTGCTCTGAAATCGACATCAGATGTTTGTTGGTTCTAATATCGAATATCGAAGGCCTGGCCAAAGCAAACAAACGACATTTCAAAAACTAAAAAAATATGAAAGTTTTACGCAACCTCTAAACGCAAATTTCGCGTTTAAAGTTCACATACCCTCAAATTATTCATTATATTCATTATTCCCGTCCAGATGCGGGAACCACATATCGTCGACCTCCATATCATTCAATTTGGGCCAAAACCTTAACCTATAGGTTATCGTTCTGTAGTGATGATGAGGACCCCACCAAATGAAAGCTTTAAAATTTATATCAACGAATTTGGGAAAAATTATTTTTGCTGACTTTTTGTTAGTTTATATCAAAACAGAGAATTTTGCAACATTGCTATTATGTTTTTAATTTCAGTACCTTTAGAAGTAAATTAAAAAGTCGCGCTTTTTCCTATGACAGCTAAATGGCAACACTTTTAAATAGAGCGAAAGCTTCGTATCTCGTATCGTAAAAGCCATTTCCCCATTCATCGCCCAGAGCTCTGCTCTTTTCCATCCCCATTAGCTATCACTAACGTATACTCTACTTACGGTTACGATATTACTTTGCCGCTGCATGCCGGGGCTCTGTGATAACAGCGTAGTACGCCAGAACGTTTCCACTTGCCACCGGCATGCTCGTGTGTCTCTGTACGGGGGCAGCCACTACATTCGACCTTCTACATCGAACTCGATGCAATTTATTTGCAGTTTAATTGCAGTTCCGTTTCATTTATTTAATTTCCTCTAGCACGAGCGTGCGGAAAGCATAGTCAAAGACCACCACAAACTGCATTTTTAGCACAAATCCGGCAAGAATTTTGCAATTTACTCTCTTCCGGCCAACCTCCTCGCAATTTACTTAAAAACCACATGCGCGTTTTATCTCTCTCAGAGAGAGAGAGGTGGTGAGGTCTGAGCTCTGAGCTCTGAGGTGATAAAGAAAATCCACTTCTGCGAATTTTACCCAAAGTTTCCTTTATCATTTAACTGAAATCGCTTGTTAACAATTTGCCATCGTTGTTGCTGCCGCTGTGGTTATTGTTGTTGTTGTTGTTGCTGGTTGTTTATGATTCGTTTGATGTTGTTGTTAACGTGTTGTATATTAGGAGAGGTTTTTCTTTCGCACTTTTCCGCTTTTTCTTCGATTCTCCGTGGTGGATATTTTTCGTCGTTGGTTTTTCTTTGCTCGCTTTTTGGGGGTTGGTTGGTCGCTGCCTCTGGTCTGGTGGAAAGCAACTTGCAGGTTGTTCTTGTGCGACTACAGTTCAGTATATCCTTCCTCAGTCGTCGAGCTCGTATCGCGCGGTTCGGTGGAATTTATTTTTTTAAACAAAAAAAAATAAATACTTACTTTCTCCTTACTCTCTATCTATTTCTCTCTCTACGTATAGATGCATAGATACTACACCTAAAAACAAAAAAAAAATAACCACAACAACACGGATTAACACCATGCATTCTTTTCGCTCGTCTCTCCCTAAGAACTGCTATCCCGCTGATACCGACACTGACCGAATCCTTGATTTAAACTAAAGTTGCTTAGGTTTGTTGTTTCACCTAACTTCCAGTTCGTCGCGAGTGTAAATAACGTTCGAATTTAATTGTGCTTTATTTTTTTCTTAATGCAAAAAATGCCCTGGTTCGGTGTGTCGTCTACTGTTGCATACTAAGAATAGCCTCGACAATATGTGCTAGAGTGTAAGAAATTCGATTTGCCCCAAGCATATGCTATAATGTGAATCATTAGAAATTACAGAACATACAAGGACATTTTGCCATTTTGCCCTGCAGGCAAAGTTGAATTTGTGCTTCCCAAATTTACGACGCGCCTTTTGTTGCTACGATTGCTGCTGCTGCTTCTGCTGTTTGGTTGTGTTGTGTGTCGTGATAAGACAATATGCGTGCCAAACATAATTGTAAATAGAAATAAACGGTGGAAGCGATCTAAGTAAATTGCCTCCGTGCCAAGCGAAACATAAAAAGAAACGCGAATTCCCCCCTCCGTAAAATGTGACCTACTCCAAAAACGCAAAACGAAAAACTAATTTCAGATACGAAACGTAAAAGTTGATTTATTTAATTTAAACGAAGAATAAATAAAAAAGACTGATACCATCAGTACTTGATAATCCCACACCAACGAATGTGGGTGCTTCACCGCACACTGGACGTGATTGAATCCATCGAAAAATTTTGTCGCAATCAACGTCACAAGTGCTGATAGCAATCCGATAACACAAGTCCCAATTATGACAGCTAGATGACGAGGTTAGCCACTGAAATGACGACAGTGCTCACCTTCTGTAATGCACCCCTACACCTACGTTCGGACGTAATTAATGGTGCGGTCATGTGATTGTTGTCTATTCAATCGTAAATCGACGTCAGTCAATGTGCGTAACGAAAACAGTTGCCTACCCCCCTTTTTCTTTTGTCTTTAATTCGATAAACTTGCCGAGGGTATGAGTGCATCCCAAGTACGATGTATAAGTTTTTGGCGTCAACAAAAATATTTTGCCATTTTCTTTGCAGGTATCTTTTTCAAATCGATTATTCTGAGCATGTCGCCGAAAAGACAAGAGGCAACAAGACAAATGCATAAGCATATTAAATACACAGCGATAAATTGCGATGACGGTTTATTTTGTTTGAAACCAGATTTTGCAATAGCCGCCCAGATACACAGCTTCGCTCCTGCGAATGATCACACTTTTTTGTTTTGTCCCAAAATTAGTGTCGATGATTTATATACGAGCATAATTAACTGTTGGGAATTTTGGCATACCCTGCGAGACGAAACATCTGTACAGCTAGAGCAGCGGCTAATAGAGTGATTCACTTAAATTTGATTATTTTCATCTCTTAGAGTGGCATCTCTGTAGCTGACAAGTGACAGTTGTTGGCAATCAAAGTGATGAAGGATTACCAGTGAATAAAGTAAATTTATGAAGCTGGTGATGATGTGTATCCTACCTACTCAAATGGAATACTCGTTTTCGTTGCGGATCCACTGTCCCTTAGATTTATGGGCGAGTCTCTGAAGCTATTTTTAAGATTCCTTAATTAAGCAGCCAAAAAAAGGGATAGGGTTACCTTTTTTCGTTTATTTGTCTAATGCCTACGGTGATATTTTGTGGAAGAAGAAAAGGGATACGTCTCAAATGAACTCACTCATAGTGGACAGCTCCATGTGCAGTGAAATCCAATTTATTTCCAAAGCTATGACTTTTTTGAACCTCTGGATAATGAGCCGAATTATTTAAATTCCAGATGGCATTTTATACAATGACAAAAAGGTGGATACCTGCAACTATGGTATAGAGAAAGGAGGTGACGCGTCTCAAAGAAATAAACTTTCCACTGGTTTAAGCAGGTTTATCCACAACTGTGGAGGACCAAAACCAAGGTGCGTGGCTGAAATCTGACAGTTTTTCGGTGCCAAATATCCTTTTGAAGTTTTTCTTTTATTACTTCTAATTAAAGTCGGATGAATTTGTGCAAAAAGGAGCAAATTCTGTGAAAGTTTCGGGGGAACTTTTGAAAACAACTGATAGAGGATAAGGATAGTTGGGTGGAGTTTGTTTATTAACCGAACTGTTTTTAGAGCTCAAATGTAGCCTTAGGGTTTTTATGAAAATAAATCTGAAGGGGATGGAATATAATATCTCATGTATGGGGGAAAAATTACAAAATGATTAAATGGTTGAGATAGTTGTGGTATATCGAGGTATTTCTCTCTTTTCTTGACAGAAGTCTGACAGAAATCGTGGCTGTGACAACTGACACATAATAGGTCTGTTCCTTTACTTTTAAATCTTACGAATTTTTACGAATTCAAACGCATTTTACTCAATTGTTGTTACTCAACTCGAAAAATTCGTAAAAGAGAGCAAGATATTTCTCCTCTTACTAGTTTTTTCTCAACAAATTTCTTTGCGTAAGAATTGAAACAACTGTCAGTCGCCTGAAAATTGACAGCTAATTTGAATTTTTCGTTCTATTTGGCATTTGGGTGGAATATTCGCATCTGTCATTTTTCACAGGTTACTACTAAAGCGTTCCTTAACTTTTGCGTAAGTTTCCCTCTCTCAGAGAGAATTCATCCCCTCCATGTCATTTTGACAGCCTTTAACTACAAAAGTAAGGGAACAGACCTAATGTAAATTTTTCACATGGTTATTGGTAGGTCTGTAAAAAATTTGTCAGTTTATACTCACTTCTTTTGAAATTGTTAGGTATTCCCACCTTCTTCAAATGTCAGTAATTCTTGGAGAAACTAAATTTCAACTTATTGAACTAAAACATAAAATCCAAGTAGCCAGGCAATTACCAACATTTAACGTGACATCACAATTTTAGGTCTGTTCTCTTACTTTTTTGGCTAATTTCGGCAAAATGTCAGATACCAAGGAGTGGGGATATATTTTCTCAGAAAAAGAGAATATAATTAAAAAGTACAGGAACGGAAGCTTTGCATGACGTTTGTTTAAAACGATTTTCGAGAAAGAAAAATAATATACATATTCAAAAATAAACGTCAGTGGGTTTAAAAAGCATTATAGTTCTCATTTTAGAAAAAAAGTGTGATAAAAATATAATTGCAGACGTTGAAAAACGCTCGGATACAGTTTAATATTTATTTTCTTGCCGATATATCCATATTCAATTAAAAATTTTAGCACTCAAAAAACCAAACCGAAATAAACAGCCAATTTAAATTGACTTTTGAGAGATTTGACAGCTAAAGTCAGTTATAACAAACTAACCCAAAGAAATTTATTGGGCTATTATTTGCAGTTATTTTTATGAAGGGGAAATGTTTTTTGTGCGTTTATTAACTGTCAAATATGAACTGACAATTGACAGTCAAACAAAAATGACAGCCAACAAAACCGATTTGTATCATAAAAATCACTGTGTTTTAAGATGACATGTATCAGAAGAATATTTCGCTCCATAAATTGATGTCTCGTGCATCACATTAGGAATATTTATTGTATCACTCAAAGATGAAACTGTATCCCCATTCTTGACACACTATGGATTCCTTATGAACATAATAACGAACGACATTTTTGGCCCAGATTCTGTTGCGAAAGTATATTAATTTATTGTTACTTTATAGTGGGCGTAGATAACGCATGACATGAGGTGTAGGTGAGGTTCTTTGTTATATTCTTTCTTACATTTAGGGCTCTCTAAAGCACTAAAGTAACTATCATTACGAGGCAGAAATATATTTAATGCAATCACAAGTCGTAATAAATATCAAAAATCTTGAACACGTTTTTATGGTAAACATTCTTTCATATTACATTTTTTTTTTTGACTTTTTGGTATACGTTTTCCATATCGCATTTGGAAGTCCAATTTTTGACTATTTTTTCGAGTAGCTGAGTTCGTGAATGGTAACTCTGCACTCATTATCATCAAGAAAACGCAGTCCAAAATGATCGTAAATCAGCTACCAGTATTTAAATTTTTTGTCGATGAAAAGCCAATTTGAAAAAAAAATCTCTAAAAATAAGCGACATAAACAAAACTACGTAAGTCAGGCACAAGCAAACTAAAAAAAATACTCGCGACACTTGTAAATTAAAAAGTTCCCAAAAGAGTCTTAATTCAATATTGTCAGGTCTTCAAATGTTATGACATTGAACTGCAAATAACCTGACAATAGCGAACTACCATACAATGCTAAATTTTCAGTTCACACGGTTAGCAGATTTTATACCAAATTTCATTGTCAGGTGATTGCCCTGGCAATAATTTGTCTGACAACGTTGTCAAGTTGAAAATTGCCAGTTCACACGGTTGGCAGATGTTTGTTTACAAAAAATTGCAGATCCATTGACAGGCATTGTCAGACAAATTAAAAATGTTTTTTTTTTATTCGGGCAACTGAAGTTTTTGTTAAGAAAGGTGAAATAAAATAAAAATAAAAATAAACGAACAAAAAGATGCACTTGCAAAGTGTTTTGGCCGTAGGTATTGGAAAACAGAGAGGAGGATTAATTAACACACAAATTTCGGTGTATTTGGACGAAGGATTGGGTGGCCCGCCGAGGGCTGAAGGGACTAGGCATTTGTTCAAAAGCATATTCGAAATAAATTAGTTCGTACATTTTGCACAAATCTACACAAAACCTAAAGACAACTGCACCGAAACTTCGTTTTGTTCGTTCAAATATGAAAATGAAGCAAACTCCCCAAAAACTATTCACCACAAAATCCTTTCTTCTTCGTCCACGTATTCGAAATTGTTTAATTTATTTATTTTTTACCAATTTACAGAAAAATGTAAAGAAATGAGCACCGAAACATCGTTTATTGCAATCGAATATGAAAAATATTTGTCTATCAATGAAAAATTTGCAGATGTGATAAGCAAAGCAAATCTGACAATAGCAAATGAGTCTGCAAATGTCCCAAGCGTCTAGCAATGGTCTGACAGTGATAAAATTGTATGTTCAGACGATTTGCAGATACCTAACAATTTCATTGACAATTTCATTGTCAGGTGACAGTCTGGAAATTACCTGGCAATGACTTTTCTGCAAATATTTGTAGACAAAATTGTAAGTTCACACGGTTGTAAGACATTTGGGACAAATTTTTTAATGACATATCTGACAAGTGACAATATTGTCAGATCTGGCAATCGTGGGAGCATAGCTTTAGGCTTCTTGTTTTGTCGTCCAACAATGGTTGATATTTTTGTGGTTATGTTTGAAAGGTTATGCAAAAATATCGCTTTTCATTCAATGCAAATAGTCAAACCAGATTAAAAAATATAATTTTTTGTTAAATCTTGTCAGTGAAATAATAAGATTAAAAATCGAATGCCGGTAAATGCATTCGATTTAATTTGCCTCTTTCTAAACTTCAATCCATGCCGTCAGTTTTTTTTAGCAATATCGTTCAATAAAATTGAGTTTTATAACTTCTGACAGTTTTCATATTCGAACTTTACCTAAGTATGACGGCACAGAAAATGTAGCTTGCAATAATTGCAAGAATTACGTCAAATGAAAGAGGATCACGCCCGATTCCATACAGAGATAGACATAAATTACTTGACAATCATTCGCATTTCAATGGACTTTTAAAGCAATTTAAAAATACTACTATCCATGACGCAAAACCAGTAACAACCTCATACATCACTATAAAAAGACTTTTCGATACCCATCTTTGATACAAGATACGAAACCAAGCAACCAAATATTGATTAAGAGATAGTTTTTATGTGTCCCAGTTTATTTAGGCAATCACCGCTATTTCCAACCGAGGGTATCTATTAAATACATGATAATATTTATAATCACTCCACCAAATTAAAGGTTATTTTTAAAGCAGAAGAATTATCGCATTATTGCTATCAAACACCTTTCGATGGGGTGACTTTTGCGCATAGGTATCTGGTTTTATTAAATTTATAATCTACCTATTGTAAAAAGTGTGATTGATTTATATAAGAGTCTTTATTGATAAAGCTAGATACTTTGATTCCCATTCCAAATCAATTGCAGAACTATTTTTAACCTGACGCATTTTAGAGGCACAATTTTTGCACTGAACAGAAGGGGGTTTTTTCAGTTTTACAAGGCTGGCAGCTTTCGGACCTCCCACCAACTGTCTCGTTTCCCAAATACCTCGCTGTAGGTATCGACAATTTTCGTCGAAATAATGTAAGTGTTTATTCATGTGAAGATGGAATTTTCACGCCATAGCTACAGGAGTTGGAGGAGTGTAAAAAGTGCCTGGATGTAGAAGATCATACTCCAAAAAATGTGTCTATAGGCTTGGTGAACGATTTTTTCCCTATTAAATACATTTTTTCCTCAGGCAGTCCATGTCCTGCGAGGAGTATAGACTCAACGCCGACGGATTACTTTTTCTGGGAATAGGTATCTAAAAAGTCGACTGTACGAATATAAGCCTCCCAACACTTTCGAACTCAAGCAAACACCCAGAAGCCATTCTGTTGATGCTGATGTGTTCTGCTTGCATACTTGGTAAGAAGATGTGAAGGCCGACATCTCGACGATATCGTTTTTGAAATTTACATTTACATTTTAAAAATGTTTGCGCGCATATCTGAAGAGATAAAATCGTTGTATTCATATGATAATGTCTTTTTTAAGTGCAAAGCTTAATGGCCCACCCTGTACAAGAACATTTTCTTAGCTTCGAAAGTAATATGCCCTTTCAACTGAATTTTATTGAAAGAACCATAGGTTTGTTAATAGTTCCCAGCCCGAACAAATCTGCATAATTACCCAAAAAAAGAATTTAAGCAACAATGAAGACGCTAAACCAGAAATGACAGGTTTGATACCCTTACAAATTACCCTACTCTGGAGATAGTGCGTCTTTTTCCGCTGACTCCGATATTATGGTTAACTGCTACATTTGCTTGGATCATTAAAAAAACATTATACGTAAGAGATATATAGCAGGATAAAATTACAGGCAGGGCCAACATCCAGCCACTAACCAACCATCTAATGGGCACTTCATCTCGTTATAAATTTTACATTCTTTTGCGGTCTCAACTGTGTAATCCCATCTGTGGGCTCTAAAGCTTTCCTGGTCCATTTGTCTTTCGCACAATATCAAATTTGACACCTTTGTCGTTTAAAACAATGTGCGAGTACTGTTGGCTGAATTTTGGTCTTGTGCTCAATGCCACAAGTCCATTACCAATCGAATAGACTGCGGTTCTCATCCCCTGTTTAAAGTGGGAGCAAGTTGGGATACAAGATACCAACAGATTAATTATTTACATTAAACCACAGCCAAATACACGAATCACAACCAAAGCGAAGATAGTTGCGGTACCTTCTTAATTACTCGTACATATATACCTAATTACTTTCTCACTTAATGGGCTCCCAGCTTGTGGATTATCTTCAACTTGGGCACCGTAGCATTCGTTGCTTGAAAGCGGAGACTAATTGGATAACTGATAGCCGTAATCCCATTAACGGATGCGGGAACTACCAGTGGTACATTAAAAATTCATCCTCCATCATCGCATCCTTTGAAAGCACAGTGTTAATTCTAGAGCTTTGTGCTCTGCCTTGCGTGCATATTTCCGGAATTCCAAATCAATTTGGTGTAGGCACAATTAAATATTACATAGTTTGCTTTGAATTGAAGGGAAATTGCGATGTGATGTTGGGGCGGCTATCATTTTGTAGAAAAGCAACAAAGGATTGCAAAGCAGTGAACGAAGTTATCATTTGCATCACCTTCAAGGACATTCGATTCAGAAATATTTCAGAGCTGTTTCCTGTAAGTGGACTGGGGACCTTTTGAATTGATATCATAATCCCTGATTCCGAATCTCCTTCAACTGGTTTATTCACTAACATTAGGGGTGCGGTAATAGATGTTTTATTATGGTTCAAACGTGCGTTATGTAGTTGGAGTGCCGTAGCCTTTGGGCCTAGAATTGAGATAGTAGCTAGTAATAGAATCTGTAAAAATTGGCGAACTTATTGTAGAGAATAATAGCATTTTCAAAACAAACTTCTGATAAACAGAAGTCCTCTGTCAATATATTGTGAAGTCTCGCAAGTTTTTGTTTTATCACAAAAGTTCCAAGTCCAGTTTTTTTTATTAATTCGTAACAGTCTTCGCCAACAAGTGAAAAATTACCATGCTGTAATATGTTTAATACCTTGCGAGTTGCGATTAACTTTTGTCTACCTAGGGGATATAAATTAAATCATTTACTACCGACAATCCTGCTGAGGAAGTGTGCCTCTTCAGGGAATCAAAAATGGTTGAAATCTAGAAAAAGTTTGCTTAGGAAAATGTCGTCATTTATATAAACGCTCGTCGACTAGTATATCAACTATCCGCAATGGGATATTTCCCTGTTCATAATTTACTTTCCAATAAAACAATCAAGCTCTGATGGGTGACTTGGGGCAAAGTCAAAAAAAAAGTTCGCTGAGGATGTATAGCGCCCAAAAGAAAAGCGATAACGTGATTTTAAGCAAAGCTGTTCAAAACTTTACCCTGACCTTTGGAAGATTCGTTTTCATAAGCAAAATGTCGGAATTTTGTGTACCAACAAAATCACAAACTTCTATGAGCTTGAAAAGCATGGAAGAACAGGTTATGCTATGCTACATCTGCAGTCTGCAGAATCATTTTCAAGCGTTTTAAGCCCACTTGATAGTTGGTGGCTACTAGAAAGAATGCTATTGATAGCTTTTTAAATTCAGTCGGACGAAGGCTCAAATGTCATCTAGGCTTTGGCCAATACAGACTGTTATTGTGTCAAAGCGCGAACTGAAGGAGATAGAATGAGTAACCGCTTTACAGTGCTATTATCGGCCTATACATTCCTAAAATGTAGCTATTTAGTCCCTCTTTTCATTGAGTGGCATCTGTCACTTTAATTAACTGTCAAAAAAAACTTGTGCAGTTTCATGCGCGCAATGACCATGAAAACTGTTTCAAAGATCCCGAAATTAATGTAAATAAAACCACCTCTATTGTGACTGTTCACACCGATATGACTTTCCATTTCAAAAAAATGGTTGAATGGATTTTAAATACTCACTACATAAAATTCTTGTAAATTTAGTCGCTCT
Source organism: Cheilosia pagana (assembly GCA_936431705.1). Taxonomy (NCBI): domain Eukaryota; kingdom Metazoa; phylum Arthropoda; class Insecta; order Diptera; family Syrphidae; genus Cheilosia; species Cheilosia pagana. The sequence continues at coordinate 113,637,447 of OW386166.1, forward strand.
TGTGTTATTCAGTTAGCTAGAGAAACTATTGTAAGCGCCCAGCGAGCATTGAAATGAACAGTTTTTGAGTTAGAGGATGGACTCTAAGTCGTAAAAGCACTGACAGACAATAAGGGTATTCACTTTATCCCATAATTTTATGCAGCTAAATTTCTGCGGTGCTTCAAGTGAACAACCCTCGGAAATGTCTTTGCGTATTTTTCGTAAATCGACTGTCAAGACTCTTGTCAAAACTCAGCTGTTCTTACACTTCCCAAAATTATCGATATGCCGAAAGTTAATGAAAAGAAACAACTGATTCAATTTTTGAAGATGGCCGTAAATGAGTGATATTGGAAGTTTTATTGATTTCTAGGCCATAAACAACAAAAAGAAAAACAATTCACACGACCGCTTGTAACAGTTTGACATTTGAAAATTTGCGTAATTTTCCGCAGTCGATTTCCGATACAAATTGATCACGGAAAATGATGAGGCATACCCAAACTATTACTATAATTTACGAGGTGGTAAATTTCTGCAGTTTACGCAATTTATGAGGGTTTGACGCTTTTAAGTGAATACCTTCCCTTAATGTTAACGAGTTCGGAATTGCGTTAGTAAATTATGACGTGATGATTTCAAATAATTCCTTTTTGTAGTGATTTAAAAAAAAAATAGTAAGCACAGGTTGTTCCTAAACATTTTTGAGTTGCTGTCGCAAGCTTGAGTGTCCTATGTTTTCGATACGGTTCCCGTTGCAAACCTCGTTCTCTTCTATATATCGAGATCGAGAATAGCACTGATCAAAAATGGAAGGAAGTTCTATTTTAAAAAGGGTCTCAAAACACGCACCGGATCATATTTATTTTATACTATCTGCAACATCTCGGCTTTGCCCGTTTCCAGTAATTAAATAAATTATTAAGCTTCTCGCAACCATTATTTTTGTGTGAGATTTCATTTTTGGAAAGAGTGGGATCTACAATTTTAAGTCAAGTCCAAGGAAATTACTTAAATATATTATTCTCTATCACCATCTTATGAAGGACGTGTCATACGTTTCCCATTCGTTTGCTTTACTGGCAGTAGTCTCCCTCTCCACTGAAGGAAAATTATTGCCAGTCTTGATGAAATGATGAGGATATGCCATGTGCGACCAACAATGAAAACTATCGTCTTTCAGAGCACTTTTTCGCGGTATATTTTCTGAAAGAGTTGGCCAATTGCTTTTAAATAATAAATAGTTGTAGCAACATTGTCAGAGAAATCCTTACCAACTGGAAGAGTAGCTTTTTCATTTTCTTTTTGATTTTCTAAGGTCAGTCTTTATACCTTTAAATATAAAGCATTCAAAATCGAAGAAATGAGTACCAAGGATCAAGTTTGTGTCCCAAAGCATTCATTCCGACTGTTTTTGCTATTTTTTCATCAACATTTCTCAGATTTCCAAAGCGAGTTCGGTTGGAAATGGCTACACTAAGACAAGGTATCATCTTTTTAGGGAACTTCTTCCTTATGCCCTATGCGATTTGCATACTTTTACGATGCCACCAAATTAATTTCAACATACCGCGATATCTTCGAGTTGCGACTTTATGACTATTTTTACGCTTCACCCTAAAGAGTTATATCCGTCATAGCTCCTGGATTCGAAATTAACAGTTCCACCACAAATGTTAAGACATGCAGATTTTTATCTACGTACATTTACATCGTTATTCACATCATAAAGTTAAATTGCAACAACTTTTCGTATCATACAATGCAAAGGGGGACTTGAATTTGGACAAAGGGGTTTCCTCGAAAAGAAGCCCCACCCCAATGTCTATTTGTATGTTACAAAAAAAATGTAACTCGTAAAACTCATAAAACTGAATGACACCGTAAAAAGGACATCATTGCTAAATTGTTTTGTCACCGAGAAGGATGCGCTTTGTCACTCAATCGCTATTACTCTTTTCATGAAAAGTTATTAAAAAATTCGACACACATAGACCATTATAAGGTACCTTGTTCCTTGTCCCTTGTGCCGTGTTCCAGTGATTGGAGGTTGAGTTTCTCGATTCAACCACCTTCACTTCTCAAGTGAAACCGATAGTACACATCGATTTAAGGAGGCTTATAATTCTGCCATTCAAATATGGCCGGCATTAACTCTGATTTGTTTTGTTTCGTAAAAAATGAGCATCTTTGCTTCTTGGAACACTCTGAATGGTTTTACACGTTAAAACGCAACACAGAATCTTTGATAGTAATTGGAATTTTCCAACTGGCCTGGGAAGAAGTGGAAGCTCATCGTCCGACTACTCTTAATGACTACATTTGCACAACAAGTACAAGTGACGACGGTTCTTTGATTTTACTTTGAGACAACTCTGATAAGCGAATGATTCGTTATATTGAAAGAGAACGCCTTTTTAAATGAAAGTCTTCAAAACTCACCGCGTTTCAGAACACCCAGTGGGATCAAAAGATTACATCTCAATGTAAAGCCGTAGGCAGTAGTGTGAGTTTGCTGATATTTTTAAAGAAAAAGTGCATCATTTTTGTACTCTGCAGCAGTACAATAAGTTAGCTGTGGCAGTAACCTGCCTTCATAGGTAACCCGTACAATAGTAACGAGTTTCACCGAAATAAAGTGTCGAGTGCTTCATCAAATTCAATTCATATCATTGTAGCTGGAGTGGAGTTCAGTTTTGAACCGTAGCTTTCCCAACCGAAAGCTAGTTTTATTCTTTGATGGTTGTCAAGTTTTGAATCAAGACGCTCGAGGTCGATATTTTTCAATCGAATAAAATATTCTTCTTAACTAAATCGTTTCCAAAATTTAACAGGCCACGAGCAGCCTTACCCTCTTTATGATTGTTGGTTGTATTTTGCAGAAATATGTGATGCTTAGCAATTTTTTCGTTTGTACAACAACCGTCTGGAAAATTACGTAATTACGAAGTACCCTAGATGAGCTAGCTTTATTCATATTTGCTTAAATTAAAAAAAATGCTTTCAAACGTGATTTTGAAGTCTATAGGCATATGATAGGGCACATTTTAAATCTGATCCCATTTGACAATTATCCCTACCTAGTCCGAGTTAAAGAGTTCCAACTTCTCAAGCAATATAAATCCTCTTAAGCATAGCTGCGTCTAGCCTTGCATGCTTATAGTACTTCTTCCTATGAACAATTAGACCTTCTCCGACGTCATCTTCAATAATTTGCATTGAGGTTATAGTCTTCGGCTTGTTAGCTAGCGAAAGTTTTTATGAAACACAGCCACTTAAAACCATTTTCAAACTGAAGTCGCAAGTTTTCAAGACCATTTTATAAGGCTGGTTATTTAACCTGATCGAAATAGACCGGATTTAGTATGCATTTATTTTGGTAAGGCGCTGCCGAGGCTATTTCCCTTCCCGCAATATTGACTGTATAAGGACTCTTACAATCAAATTTTGCGCACTTTAACAGAGGTAATTGCTTGGATAAGACCTTACCGAAACCTTATCTGGTACACAAGATTGGTACAAATCACACGTGGACACGTCTCCCCGAATGACACACTCATTCGGGAATTCGTGGTTTTGCGCTCACTAAGCAAGTGTGACTCCTAAGAGACGAAAGCAAACTGTTCATTGCTTTTATAATGCCTCTGCTCAGAAGCTCTAAGGAAGCTTCTGGAAAGCGCCTCCAACCACAAGCTTTATTGAAACAATTGACTTCCTTCACATCTTCAGAAGTCTGATAGAGATCTTTCCGAAACTTAATTCCATAATCCTCTGTAAGACCTGTAAATACACTTCGCAAAGTTCTTACAGAAGTTATTTTTCGAAGCAATTACTTCGAAATTGCTCTACTTCGGTTAACAAATACTATCGAAGCTCTATAGAAGCTTTTGCCTACATAAATTACAAATCTGAACCTTACCGAAGTCAAATTATTACTTGGGCCTACCTAGGCTTGTAGTTTATTGTTACATGCATTCTCAATATGTGGCATAAGAATCAAGTGAAAATCAAACCTCCACTGGATAATGATCCGCCAGCCTCTTTGCAGGCCAATCTTTTGCACACGGTGAACAGTCTCTCACCCAAACCTGGCTCAAACTTTAATGTGTTTCCTTACACAGTTCGTAATTAAAATCGATACTCGTAAACGATTCTTAATTTTTCAAAAGAGTGTTCCATTCTGAAGGGTCCTCTCAGGTAACAGACAGAAACTACTACTGCGTAAGTGCACTCCAGTTACTTCACACTACTCGTCACTTTCCAACAGAGTATCTAGCACGTTCCCCCGCCTCCTCTGCACATATCTTACGAAGCTGCCTTCAAAAAACCACTGACAACAGTATCCATAACTCGAAACAAAACCGAAATCCACTTGAATGGGTGCTGTCAAATCGACCAACGCACAGCACACGATCCAGCACAATTTACAAAATGTCTATACACAATGTTAGGAATGCAAACAATCGAAATTAGATAATTAGATACATTTTCCCAATAGGTCTACAAAAAAAACAGATCGGCATACCTACCAACCGATGTCAGTGATCGTCGAGGCATGACGCATTACTCTTTGTATATACACACGCCTATATTAATTATATTGACGCTCCACCATTGATCATGCACAAAATTATTACCGCACAATTTACAAATGCCAACCCACACACTCTAGTCTAGCACTTTGCATATTTTCTGCATCAGAATCGGAATCAAAAACAAAACGAGAAGAAAGAACCTTGCAGCAGAATTCCCCCCAATTTTCCAAATAATGCATATATCGCAAAACCGTTAAAACTACCCCACATCACATCACCAGTGTGAGATACTTTTGTCGGCTACAACAGTCTAGCTGTAGCCGAGAACCGACTGCGTCTAGGTATGTGTTTAGTTTAGAGTACGGTCTCTTTTTTATGTTTCGTTGACGCGCTACGAACAGCGAACAGCAAGCAGCTAGCAGCAAAAGCAACAGCAACAAACGTAGCACTTGTAGTTATGGCGATGATTAGATATTGTTCTACAGCGCTTCCCAACAAAAACAGAACCGATCGATTAGTGTGCCGAGCAGTAGTGTATTGTGGATCGACATTGGCGCGACGGCAGCTAGTACGGTGCGCGTTTTATTTTTCCCCGGCATAATTAAAATAATTACAAAATTTTCCTAATTGTAACTAAAAAATATTTCATTTGAAAAAAATATAAATATCTATATAATTCCCCTGAAAGAGCCACAGCTTTTATACAGATTTTTTTGGATAAATTTGAGAGAAAAGATCTGTGCCAAAATAAAAATAAATATAAAAATAAAAATAAAAAAAATCTTAAACAAGAAATAAATTTTGAAAATATTCCCCTTGCGCGGCGCATACCGCGACGTCGTCGTCTCCTTCGGTTCGGTCGAAGATCGTCAACCAGACGTGAGACGTGTTGTGCAAAGTTGTCGCCGCCGGGCGCGGACGAATCGGGGCGCGCTGACCGTCAAACATTCTAGCCACCTTGCTGGTCGAGACTTTGGCTGAAAATTCTATTTTTACATTCGTGCGGCACAAACTAAATATGGATCCGATGCACCTGAGACAATGTTGAAGTACTTTCTCGATCGATAAATGCGCGCCGTGAACCCATGTGCCATGAGTGTTATCGAAACATTTTCGAAATTTCTCAATAGAGAGATATTTCGAAAATGTTTTCAATGCTTTTCCCATCCGTTTCCTTTCAGATTTGTAAATTCCTTGCGGTGAAATTCTAAGTCACAACTAGCACTAAGCTGGTATTCTTTTTTTTAATTTTTAAAATAAACATGAGATAGCAAACCGTTTGGAGAACTTAACGAAATCGATTGTCGTCTACGTCTATCTGTTTCGCCCCGTTAGAATAGAGATTAACTTAAATCAACATCAACATCGACTGCCAATTGACTGAATGTCACCATCACCTTGATCAGAATAAAGCCGATGACAATGCAACCAACAACGAAACCTGTCAGCACCAAAAGAAATATCGATAACACCGACACCACCACCAAAATGGGATCAATATACCGTAGGACGAGTAGAAAACTGAAAAAATTCACCCTCTCATCGACAGCACTTGCAATGGTAGTAATGGCGATCGTGCTGCTGGTGCAGGCGCCGCAGGGTTCGTGTCAGTCGGAGGAACCCTCCACAGAATCGTCGGCGGCAAACACAACCGTGGCCGATCGTCTGGAATCGGGAGGCGTTATCAAGTGCCAGGATGGCCTGATGCTGAGCGTATGGCAGCCACAGAACGATTTGACATTCGGAGATCGGTTCTCCAGAGGTCTGGTGTATTTCTTGGCTCTAGTCTATCTGTTTATCGGCGTTTCAATTGTCTCCGATCGCTTTATGGCAGCGATTGAAGTGATCACGTCCAAGGAGAAGGAGGTTGTCATCAAAAAGCCAAATGGCGAGACGCAAATCGTAGTGGTGCGCGTATGGAACGAGACCGTGGCCAATCTCACACTGATGGCGTTGGGCTCGAGTGCGCCCGAAATTCTGCTGTCGGTCATCGAGATGTTTGCGAAGAAGTTCGAGGCAGGTGACTTGGGGCCTGGCACAATTGTTGGATCGGCCGCCTATAATTTGTTTGTGATCATTGCACTGTGCGTTGTCGTGATCCCGAATGGAGAGGTCCGAAAGATCAAGCATTTGCGGGTGTTCTTCGTTACGGCCACTTGGTCGGTGTTTGCCTACATATGGTTGTACTTAATACTGTCGAGAATATCACCAGGACGTGTTGAGGTGTGGGAAGGCCTGTTGACGTTCATGTTCTTCCCTGCCACAGTGCTCACCGCCTACATCGCCGACAGACGTATGCTGATCTACAAGTATCTAGACAAGAACTATAGAATGAATAAACGCGGCGTCATTGTCAGCGCTGAGGGCGATGCCGTCCTGGAGATGAACAACCGCGAGCATGACATTAAGGCGCTCGAGGAGAATGGGGGTGTGGTCAACGAGGAGATGAAGGACTTTGAGGAGGCCCGACGTGAGTACATTTCAACGCTAAGAGATCTGCGCAAAAAGTACCCACAAAGTGATCTGGAGCAATTAGAACTGATGGCGCAGGAACAGCTGATTAATAAGGGTCCCAAGACGAGGGCCTTCTATCGAGTGCAGGCGACCCGCAAAATGGTGGGCAGTGGCAATATTGTGAAAAAGATTCAAGAACGCGCCCAAAGCGACCTCAGCGAGGTCAAGGCCGAACTGCAAAAGGTCGATGTGCAAGGCGATGACGACGATTCGATGTGTAGGTTTTTCTTCGAACCAGGTCACTACACGGTCATGGAGAGTTGTGGGTCATTTGAGGTACGAGTTGTGCGACGTGGCGATATCTCATCACACATGACGATTGAGTATGAAACCGAAGATGGGTCAGCTGAAGCTGGGTCGGACTACATTGGGAAGAAGGGCGTTTTGAACTTCCCTCCGGGCGTCGATGAGCAACGTTTTAAGATCGAGGTGATAGACGATGAGGTGTTCGAACAGGATGAACATTTCTATGTGCGACTTAGCAATCCGTCGGAGCCGGCGGTTTTGGTGACGCCGAAGGTGGCAACTGTTATGATCCTCGATGATGATCATTGCGGTATCTTTGCGTTCTCGAGTAAGGATCACGAGATTGCCGAATCGATTGGCTCGTACGAGATAAAGGTGCAACGGTACTCGGGTGCCCGTGGTAAGGTGGTGGTGCCGTACTGGACCGAGGATGGCACGGCGAAAGCGGGCAAGGATTACGAGCCGCTGCAGGGAGAGCTGGTATTCGAGAATAATGAAAGCGAGTGAGTATAAAGAATTTTTACTGAGAACAGTTTGCTTGATTTTGTCCGATTTGTTCGGGACAGCTTAGAAAATTGTTTACTTTAGAGTGTCAAATATTTCATTAACTTAATAATATCATTTTTTGTTCGTAGTTTGGGTTTTATAAATCATTTGGAACTTCATTAGTTAACTCGATTTAAAAAAATGTTGGTAACTTTGTTGTCAAAACTATTTGAAGTCCAAGACCACTGTCTATAGATCGTCTTGTGTTTCGACAGACTGTCAAAGATTTTATCTCAATTAACCCGTCAGTTGCTTCTGTATACCGAATCGCGCTTGATGCCCGCCAGAACATTAGCAGTACACGTGTTTGCTGCGAGCACAATACCGATAATCAATTTGATAAGTCAATCAATTAAGAATTACCAACTGCCAAGAAGCAACATGCCAATAACCTTCATAAAAGTGTTTGAATTACAAAGCGGGGGAGACGCTGACAACGACAATTTACCCGTACTGTAAATAAAACCTTTGATCAGAGGGAGGAAAGAAACAAGTTGGTATAACAGCAAAGCAAAAACTTAAAGGCTTGCAAATGTGAGAATTAAAGAGAGACGGCAACACAATTTACTTAATAAATTAGCATGGAATTTTAGGGAAGGTGTTGTATGCCCTTCGGCGTTTTGCCAACACTAAGTGCCAGTTAGGTTAGGAGAGAATTGCTCTACAGAAATAATATTTCTTTGAATACATATTTCAATTCATTAAAATTATAACTTGACTCTTTACCGACTATGGGGATTTAAATTAAAATGAAAGGTATACGAATAAGATATAACATTGAGGTTTGTTTAAGTTGCACGCTGGCATAAATGAGACGGGAATGCTTAAGAGCCAGGCTAGAACTCACACAATTTTGCTTGCAGGACGAAGGAACTATGTACATTTTGTTTACTATATACAGAATTTCCATGTGTGATTCGGTTTTGTTGACAATGAATACTGTGGCATATTTGCTCGTAAAAATAATTAAAAAAAAATTTTAAATTAAAAGAAATATAATTAAAAAATAGCACATTCGGAAATCTTTTTTGACGATCTACATTCCAAAAACGTGTAGCTTTTTATTTTACTATTTAAGCTATGTGGAAACGGTTGTCACATCTAACAATAAAACTGATTATGACAAACTTTACCTTTAAAGATCAAAAAGCCAGTTCACTTGGTTACAATAGGTCTGTTCCTTTACTTTTCTAGTAAAAATGGAAAAGACTGTCAAAATGACAGCGGAGGGAATGAATTCGCTTTGAGTGAAGGAAGCTTACGCAAAAGTTAAGGAACGCCTTTGTAGTAACCTGTGAAAAATTACAGATAGTTCATAAATTGGAGTGATAAAATATTCCACCCAAATGCCAAATAGAACAACAATTTTAAATCCGCTGTCAATTTTCAGGCGACTGAAAGATGTTTCAATTCTTACGCAATGAAATTTGTTAAGTAAAATCTAGTAAGAGGGGAAATATCTTGCTCTCTGGAAGCCGCTCTCTTTTACGAATTTTTCGACTTGAGGAATGACAATTGAGTAAAATGCGTAACAATTCGTAAAAATTCGTAAGATTTAAAAGTAAAGAAACAGACGTAATAATTATATTGTTCCAACTTCTTACAATTCACACAGTTAAGCCCCAGTTATAGCGATATGGAAATTTTGCTTTTGCTTTTTTGACCACTTGAACTCAATATTGGTCTTAAAATGTTGCTTATAGTTTATCGGAAAAAAGGAATTATGAATCAGAATTAGAATTTACTCATTTTTAATTCCTCACAAAAAACCAACTCGTTCCACTGATGTGTCATTTCTTTACTGTTCCGTCTGTCAGGAATTTTTTTCTGATGGAATCTGGTTGATTTGTTTGTACTAACAAAACAGTGAATATCAGTTTTTCTGAGAGACTTTTTTCTGTTTGCTATGACCGCCTTAACAAAGAAAAATCATTTTCATACTGTTCCAACTTTTCGGTTGCATTTTACGTATATCGCTATAACTGGCCCCTTAGCAGACGACTATACTTACGAAAAAATGGTAGACCCATTGTCAGATGTCATATTGATTGACAGGCCTTTTTTCCTTTTTGCTGTGTTTTATTGAACAGTCTGGAAAAGAACATCATATTTATAGCTATCATTGAAATGCATCATCGGAACAAATCAGTGGATTTGGTGGTTTCATTTCTTTGCCAAGTCAGTTATAGCAATCATTGAAAAATTGCTGTCAGTGGAAGGACCTGTCATTGAAATTAAACAGAGGTTTTTAGGTTTCGAGGTTAGGGTTGATCATTGAACGCAAAACTGACAGCTGAGAATCGAACACATCAGTGAAACGATTGGCTTCCAAATTAGAGAAACATCAGCTGTTTTTCGAAATCGATTTCAGTCAGTGAAATAATAAATGTGGATTTAAGGAAAAGTTTTAATAAAAATGAAGCAATTTCTTTTGTAAAAATTTTTTTATAATTAATAAGCCTTAGTTTGATACCAATTAAAGCCAATATTGTTTGATTAATTGTCTTAAAATCGAAAATAACATTTTCAGTGATGCATTTCAATGATAGCTATAATTGGGGCCTTAAAAACAAAGCACTCGCAACAATATTGGTCATGTGGATATTGAAAAGTAGCGAGAACACCCACAATTTTATGATAGTGTTTAACAAATTGACAGTAACATAGGATCCTATTTTTTCTATTCAAAATGAATTTACAAGTTTTATTAATTGCAACTATATGCGCGTTAGAATAGAACAAATCCTTAAAACTCGCCTAGTTCATGGCAAACATTTGTGATAAATAGCTTAATTCAAATTCCCACCATTCAAAAGTCGTCCACTTCCAAAAAAGCATAATTATCATAATTTCCGCTGCGAGGCATCCGAAAATGATGTGACCTGCACAGCTTTAACACGCCGTATTGGTTCTCGCATCAATTATTCACAACGTACGCCTATCGGATATGCAAATCAAGGATGAAACCCATCATCGGGCGATTGTTATTTAGATGTCATTACGCTGATAGATATTTAGTGATTTTCCAAACTATGCATTAGTGGTTCGACAGGAAAATAACAAAATACCAGCAGATAGGTAGATACACTGCAAGCTGTAATAGCCTTTTGTGTACACAGAGAGGTTTTGTTATTGGATAGTTGGTCCACATATTCATATACGCTAACAAGAATACATTGCTGTGTCAGTGGCGAAGGACTCTCAGTCTCAGTGTGTTGTGAGGGAATGCAATTAGTCTTCCTGGGTGCTGACCGTGCTTAACTCACTATGTGAACAGATGTTGCCGTTCAATCATTGGGGCCTTTTCTATGAATATTTGGTAACTAGGTAACTGTTATTTGGAATCATCATTCATATTTAAGCAGTCCTTGGAAATGGGGTATGGTCTTTGACTGATTGAAATATATTCATTCGAAATTCATTATTAATAAATAAGCGATTCACTCAGGACGAAATAAATGGAAAACGGTTTGTCCTTCGGTATTCCACAATTTGATCCCTAATAATTCAAATATTTCGGTTCATTAGTTTTAACGATTTTCTGGATCGTTGGTTGTAAGAATTTATAAAGATAATATGGCACGCAACGTATTGAAGGACCAACTGCTAACATTTGATTTATTTTCTTACCTTCTTAATGAAGTTGTAGCAAAAAAAGGTTCTAAGAAAAAAAAATTATTCGAGTGAGCCAGAGAAATAGTATTGGTGATAAAAATAAAAAAATAACTGGCGCAACAGCTCCATACAGGTTGAAGTTATCTAGATCTAGCTTCTTACAACGTTTTGTTTGAAAGGGACCACTATTTGTATGTTGATTCCGAAAATCTACATAAGTTGATAATCTTTTCCTGGGTTGTTATGTTCTTAGATTATTTTCAGACCTTCACCAAATGTGAAGCAGTAGAAAAAAGTCGCAGATGGGCCGATTAAAAGTCTCCACTCATTTAGCTCGCGAAATAAATGTCCGGTGCATTAAATGCAAGATAAATTTTGACATTAAAAACGGAGGAAAAAGTTTCTGTTGTGTTTACTATGGATTTTTTTCGAAAAAATCGCAGAGGACATTTTCGTGATACAAACCTAGTACGTTGCTTGAGCTTAACTTAATTTTAGCTGCTTTCCAACTTTTCTCTCCAAACATCAGCTAAACTCCTAGTTAAATTTTGACACGGAGAACGCTGTGGATAAGTGTCACAAAAAACAGCTGTTCTTTGAAAATATGCAAGGTACCATATCGATGGATGTTGGCTCCACCAGCATCGCCCACTATTTCTGAGGCCTTCTCTGTCATTTCAATGAAACACTCTAGCTCCAGGTACTCCTCGTCGAGGTATTCATTAAAATCACTCATCTTTACACAACAGAACAACCCATTAAATGGGTGCGCTTAATTTTGACAGATACATGAAGGACACTCGGAAACAAATGTTTGATTTTTAGCTCGAGCTGCGTGCCACTCTGCTAAAGGGATTCGCTTAGGAACAAAGTGGAGACTAGGGACGCTAAAATTTAGTGCACGCAGGATACTAGGCTTAAAAGTTTAAGCCGAAGTTTAAAATTAAGTATGCGAACAAAATGTGTTATACAAAAATAGCTCATCGTGTACAACATGGAAGCTCCAACGAAAATATATACCAAGCGCTAGGAGTCGGTAATATTTCCTAAGCTATTCCAGATTTGGCTAAGAAAGGTCGCACAAAAGTCTAATATTCGCAAAGAGTTTTTCTATGTTATAAAAGATGCTTGTCCCGCTTTAAAAGAGCGTTGGGAAAACTTGGTGGGTTTGCATAAATTCTTAATAGGATTGGAGAACGCATCGTTTCCTATTGTAAAATGTTTTAAATTTAAAAGATCGTGCTCATGTCACGATACCAAACTTGGCACCTTCCCATAAGCATGACATAAATTATTTGTAGCAGTTTTTTTTGCATAAGTAACAAGCCCCTCCATCTATACAGTGTTGCGGATCAGGTTAGACCACGACACGGCAATTGTGTCATGATCTGCCGTACAATCGATTCTATCGACCATGATATTTTCAAATCTAAAACAGCTCTTTTCTCCTCTCTGTAATACCATGCCCACTTGGAAGACTGATTGAACGAAAATTAGCAGAAACAAAAATCCTTTTCAGTATATGGTATTTTGGTGCTGAATTACTGAGCGATGGGTATTAAAATTAGATAGCAGAACATCACTAATTATACCCAAATTTATTTCCGCCATGACACTTTCAGTAGTCATAGCATACTAAGAGGTGCAGTAAAAGTTTATTACAGTGTACAACTTATTAAATAAGGCATTGAGCACCCTTAGCGTGAACTAATTGAACTACCCATCTCAAACTATTGGTCTCCGAACTTTTATTTTCCGGTCTTTTGTATTAAAGATTTTATAAACATGCATATGTAAACTGACTTAAACATCCAAACCACTAAGCCACTTCCCTGGCCTTTATTTTTTAAATAAAATGTGACACTTTTAAAATTTTCCCTATATTTTTCGCAAAAACCACTTGCCTCGGCATGTTTGTCATCTGCAGAGATATGATAAAACCATCACAATTCAAATTAAAGCCCAAGCCTGTGGTGAAAATCTCTCGCCAAAATGCAGCAACGCTTGAGCTGGAAGAATGACCTTTTGTCTATTGCCAAGCCAAATATTTACATTGACACAGTATTCGAAGGAAATCGCCGCCTTGAACGACAAGAGCTATCTCGCTCACCCTCCACTCTTTTTTTCCGTCCATTTAACCTTTCGCGGAAACCATAAAGTGTTCCTCATAGAAATTACAAGAACAAGTGGAAAAGTGGAACCATGAAGAATTGTTTTTCCTCTACAAAAAAATCGATATTATAAAATTAATAGATTCCACCACAGAGAAAACTTAAGAAGCACACGAGAAACGAGGAAAAATTACAGCGATATAGGGTGACGTACTCTAATATGCGCACGAGTACTATGGCAAAATTAATTGGAAAATTATGACAGCGAAGGCCAGCTGCTCGTTGAGCTCATTTTTCATCTCCTCCAACTGTCCTGGCGGAGGACGATGCGACGACTTTTTTCCCATTAAATTCAATTATTTCATCGGTTCATGGCTACAAACTGCATCTGCCCAGATCCATATCGCTGGTACCATTCAAGAGCGAAAGTAACCAGAATATCACTGTAAATACAAAGTATACCTACCCTACGTATCGTTTACGTTTGTTTGTGGAATTCTCAATTGAAAGCAATTAAAGGGGGACCCGGCCGGACCGGTCCAAACCATATAGAATAGCTGATGAGACGAGTTGAATGGTACACGCCATCGCAGTCGTTTACCGGTGACATACTCCCATGCAGTGACTAATACTCAATTTGTTGGTGTGTTCGCGGCACGGTCTGACCCGCGTGGGTGTGTATAAAATGCAGGATGTGTATGACACATGACATTGAACTCAATCTGCATAGAAAACGAATCGAATTATAAGTGAAATTGATTTTGAATATATTACCAGCGCATTTCCGGTGTAGTATACTGACGGCCGGAGGGATATCCTTTCTTTTTAACGGTGTCACGCGTCTCTGAATGCATGCGTTCGAATGATTCCGAGTGAATTCCATTTCCATTGGTAAGCGCTGTCATTTTTTTCTTGTTTTTTAATTTCCTCCCATCCATACGGTCTAACTCATAGCTCGCTCTAAAAATGGAATCAAATCAAATTTGCATGCAAATTGTGTAATTTCATGGGAATTTCTAAAGCCTCCCTCCGCCCTCCACTGCGACTGCTTCCACGCCATGTCAGTGGACAAGAAAAAAAGTGCCAGGTGCTGGTGTGTTGGCTGCAGTCGGTGGGAGTCAGCCAGTTGATGGTGTGGTCAAGCGGATGCCCGATGGGGTGGCTGTGTTATCTGAATGGTGGCTTTTCGGAAAAAGGTCGAGGGTTTGAGTGACTTTTCAATGGAATTACAAATATTCAATAAAAAAGTCGTTTAAAACTTTTTTTTTCGAATTCAATTGTTCGACTGAGAGAAAGGATTTTGCTTATTTTTTTTGTAAAGGCTTTCACTTTAAAAGTAAAATGTAATTTAAGTATTTTTTTTTGGGGCTTTTATCATATTTTGTCTGTTAAACCCCCGTCTGGGGATATAAACTTTATTTACCTCTATTACATTTGTGCTTGTTTGCGGGGAACTATTACGTTTTTTACTGTTGGTAACAACGTTGTTGATACAATCCTTCTGGATGGGAGATACCAATCGCAAGCTTATATAAATCATTTAGGTAGTAAATACCTGGTATCTTGATTTATTGGCATTGATTTATGTGAGTGCATGGGGTGTGTACGCAGATTGAGAAGGGGAGATACGCATATGGAAGGTATCTGAGGAATGTGTAGTACATTCCTCACAAACGGCTGCAATTATTCATTTTCCACACAGGTAATGGAATTTAAATCATTTTGTAATAGGATAGGATCTGATAAAAAATTATCGATTATAGCTGCATATTTAAATGGAGTTTGTGGTAAAATGATACTCAGGTACTTAGTGACTTTTGTCGCCCCGCAGTTCAGTCAACAACCCTCTCCTTAGATAACAGCCTTCACGCATGTCGGTGGAGGGCTCCTTTTTTCTCTCTTGGGCTTGTCATCTTAGGAAATACTTTTTACTGCGATGTTTGTGATGTGCTTTTTATTTGCGGCTGGGGTATACTCGTCGGGTTCAGGGTTGCCCCTAAAGAAACACGAACTTTGGAGCGTTGTACACTTTTTACTTTTATTTCTTAACAATTCGGATAATCTTAAAACTACTTACTTATTCGACCTTAACAAACAATTCATACTTACTTTCTAACTACGGTGAATAGCAGGAGACAGTGGTTGATGGAAATGCTCACGAATCACGACGCAAACCCACAGAAGACGGGAAAGAAGGGCTGTGGTTGATCGGCTGATCCCAAAGAGGAAATGGGAAGAAAGGCTGTGGTTTATCGGAATGCCCACGATGCAATCCCACAGAAGACGGGAGAAGGAGTCCTAAATGGATCGGAATACTCACGTCTTACGACTTACGAGTCACGATACCAGCAACCAGATTCCTATCAGTGGCCAATTCTAAGAGAAGAATATCGCCGTCCAAAAATTTAGAGAATAGTGCAAGTCTCTAGAGAACATGGTCAGCGAGTGTATTGCATAAGGAATTGGGTGCACTGTCCTCCCGAATTTACACATTTACATTTACATTTGTTTTTATTAAACTTTTGAGTATACAATTTGACTTAATGCTAGGTAACAAATGATGGTGAATAATTAATATTTAAAAGTGTTGGCTCAACAACAGGGGCCCAACGGTTTGCAATGTTATTAGTTTTCTTAAACCTATTAATTAATAAATTGTTAATGTGTTCTCAGATTCATACTAGTTGTATGCATCGTTGTCAGGGTTTACCTCAGGGTGTTCAAGTCCGGGTGTTAGTGTTTTCTTTCAAAAACTCCCAGCTTCCTCATGTATGTCTTGGAGACGGTATACCAGATGGGAAAGCCATAGGTAACTACCGGCCTTATGAGTTGTTTGTATAATAATAATAACAGCTTCGTTCTTTGGCTTAGTCCATTCTGCTTCTTCATCAGCGGGTAAACTCGGTGGAATGCGAGTGACGCCTTCCTGAGAACAGTGTTCAGGTGAGGATTGAATCGTAGTCGCTCGTTAAAGTTTACTCCCAGATACTTGACGTCGTTGTCTCCCGAATCATTTTGTTCATGGGTACTCATCAATTCTGTTCCAGATAGTGAGTGTGACTTGTATGCGTAAGTGAAAATCGGCCCCATACGCTGTTTTTGTTCCGCCTGCTGGAGTTGGGTTTGGAAACTTGGTATGGTTAATGGTTCTGGAACCGGTTGAGTGGTAACACTTGAAACCTCGTTGATAGGTAACGGTGGATACAGTGGCGGCGATCAGTGGTGATGATCAGTGGCCGTCGCTTTTTGTAACGAATCGTTACATGTTGGGTTTGAAGTTTTTCCGGACCGCAGCGTTGATGAATTGTTTTTTTTCACACTGTACACCTCATTTAGACTTTTAGGACATGTTTGGTGTGGTTTTCACGCTCGAGCTAGCGTTACAATCTACGGCCATCGTTGCCGGACAACGATCTTCCATGACATTGATCTGGATTTCATGTGGTTCCAGCAGATTACCTCCAAAACTGACAACTGGATTAAACGAAACACCGCGAGCTGGTCCAGTTTGGACACCAAGGCTTTGCGATGTGCTGCCCCATTATGCCTTAAATGCTGTCTCAAAAATTCATACCGATAGGAAGAGTAGCTCTAACGTGATGCGATAACAAATCCACATACAAACAGACAAAGAATCAGGTATATTACGCAGATGCAATGTGAGTTTTGGGCTGGTTTATTGCCTTAAGGAAATGCTACCACCCATCGACTACCTGTGTAGTTTGTAACAGGATTACAACCCCAGACACGCAAAATTCAATGACAACCAACCTTATTCCAACTATCTCGTTTTTAATAGAAATCCTTACACACACACACACTTAACTGGAATAAATCATCGTCATCGGTGGCGCCCAATTTATCTATCGTTCTTTTGCCTTTTTTTCATCCTGCCTGCAAATAACCTGCCAGTTTGACACGAAAATGTATCACAGAATAAGAAATACCTTTGAAACCAGTTGATTTGACGCTGATACGCCTTCTCGTCTTTGGGCGTTGACTGTACAGAGATGAGCTGAAAACAAGGATAAATGGATAAAAATACACCAAGGATCCCCAGAAATCATCCCTTCACTATGAATGGTTTATGTCTCCTCGGCGGGATGTTATCATCGATTCGTCGACGGCCTTCCTTACTGAATATAGAACACGAACCTTGAAAATATGTATTCCTCCTGAAACATCGTTTAATCGAATTCAAATGTACATTCCCAAGTCGTTTGATTCTCCTCAACCTACCAGACTGGATGGGAAGACGCAAGAATTTTGTTCTTCGTTCTTGGTCGTGTCGTCGAAATGACTAAAGACTCAGTAGGTATCTGGGCGGATGATGTAATCTTACAGGAGGACGCGGAGAAATGTTGCCGAGAGCTGAAACCTCTTAATCAGTATCCAGAGAATGCGAATCGTGTATGGGTGGTAGTGATACTTTGTTTCTGAGGTTGGGATTTTTCTTTCACTACTTTTGGAGGCGACTACTATTGTAGTATACCGTATACGGTGATTTCAGTCGAAAAGTAGATCACAAAGCTGTTTATTTCACTATGCATATGAAACAAATGATTTTTTTACTTGAGCAAACTGGCACCCAAGTCCCCGAGATCTCATGGAGAAGTTGTATGTGAAAATCTGACCTCCTTGCCTATTTGATTCGAGGTTCTGTATCAAGTTAAGCAGTATTCAGTCGAGTTAGACGTGAAAATTCAAAAAGAAATGGAAAATTTTTAGGTTAAGCACAGGCTTGAAAAGCTTGGAGGGATAGCGTAACGAAAAATGAAACACGTTTGACTATCTTTACTGTAAGTTTGCTGCGTGAAGAATTGGAAATTTAATCGCGTTTCAGTTTTCGTTACGGTCACAGTGTTCCAAGCCCAAGAATGGGATCGTAACGAATATTGAAACACACTAAACTAAGTCAACCGTTGGTTAAATCAAACACTAGAGCATTATAAACCTAGAATTTAGAGCGTAACGAATTCTGAAGCAAACTCTACTGTAGGGTAGCTAACTGATCAGCGTTATGGCTAGGCATATCCAACCCAATAGTGATAGCGTAACGATTTTAGAAACAGTCTTTTAACGGAGAGAAGCGTGACAAATATGGAAATGTAATATAAAATATAGAAAATACATACACCGTGGGAGTTGGGAGAAACCAATGAAGAGGAGCGGTTGACTCAGGCCAGTTGCGCAAGCCTTACATTAGTAGCAATTATTTCTTTAAAATTTTATAATTATATTACATATTGTTTTAATAAAATAAACTCAACAATAAAATTCTGAAGAACGATTTTATATATTCTGAAGAACTATTTTATACTCTCAACAAATCACACTATTTTTGTGCGAGAAGAGAGAAGTTTAGTCGCGTTTCACTTTTCGTTACGCTGCCATTTTCTTACGTTTACGATTTATGATTTAACGAGGTTTAGATGGGTCGTAAAATGTATCGCTTGAATAAAATCGTTGCTTTCTCCGAATACTCCACTCCTTTCTCATAACTTTAAGTACCTACAATCAATGCGACTGAAACGACAACACTTTAAGTGAACCATAATACATATACTCACAGAAGACTTCTTTTATGTGGGCACAGCGCGATGACGGAATCTTCTAACCAAGCCCGTCGATTAATGTGCTGTGATAGCTTGTTATTTGTAGAATGAGTCTACATGCTACGTTCATTTCTTTCGCCTCCTTGTTCTTCTGTAAAGCACTTAGAACAAATACAAAACCAAGCGAGACGAGGCGGAGACATGGGGGCTGTACGCCTGTACGCTGTATGCTGTACAAGCAAAGACTATCCTACAACACAATTCCATGTTAATTGCTTGATGCATATTCGGTGTTCGGAGGAATTAATTGAAGCTGACCCGCATCAGTCGCCACATAAAACGCGTCGTGTCATCGCCTAGAGTTCATCAGGAGGGGTGGACTTCAACCCTTATTTGCTGCTGTGTCAGCATCAGCACTAAGCATAATGAATTGATAATTATCATCGTGTCTTTTCTAGTGGTATGTCTTTTGTCTTGGGCGTGCCGTGTGCGGTACCTTACAAGGTATTGACTTCTTTGATTTATGTACCTACTTGGTCAATGGAATCGGAGAAATGTGATTACGGATATGGGGCGGAAATAAATGGTCTTTGATAATTTTCACACGTCATTACCTGTAACTTCTGTGTGGTTGGCTTTGCGGGGGATTTTTGTATACCTACAGGATACCCAAAGTGGTGGAACGGTGTATGATTAATATACTTGGGACTTAAGCATAGGTTGTTACTTACTTGTGTAAGACATTTCTTATATAAAATGTATATATAACCAGTTACATACATTAAGAATAGACAATATTGTCTAACAAGGCCTAGTTGATGATTGGAGCCACAGTTTTTATGTAAACCATGTTTGAAAGCTATTTTTTTTTTTCATATAGGGTGGCCCAAAAGTCGTTTTCCTACGTACATCTGGAATAACTTTTGAACGAAAAGATAAAAACAAGTGAAATAAATTACAAATATAAGTTTAATTCATGAAAATTGTTTACATTATGCATAGAAAGTTATATCGGTAAATTGGCCACCAAAGTACGGAAGCAACATTCAAATTCACTGTTTTTTATATACTGTGATATGGCAGACCTCCAGACGCTTTTCTGGGTCACTAGGATTAAGCTGCTGGACCAACTTGATCTTGTAAAGGTATAGATGCAGATCTTTCCTCAAAATCCGCTGAATTGTGCTATGCTGTATGCCTATAAGTGTGTTGAATGCTTCCGGATCGGTTGCCCTAACGACCTTGATGTTTTCGATCGATCGTCCAAGTGGTTGCTCTTGGAGCATTTTTAGAGCCATAAAACTGCTGGTAGGCATGTTCATTTTACAAAAATACAAGAAAATTATATCTCTTCTCTTCTCTTTTCTTCTCTACATTAATAAAACTGTTGAATAAAAAATGCATGACCGCGCATCACGCAGAAACTACTGGACGGATTTTGATAAGACTTGACATAGTGATTCCTTATGTTCTGGGTCGGGACTTAGGATATTTTTTATCCCGGAATATAATGTGTTTAATACAAAATAATCAAAAACTGTATATCTGTAACTTACTTACTTACTTATCGGGCTCCTGACC
Source organism: Cheilosia pagana (assembly GCA_936431705.1). Taxonomy (NCBI): domain Eukaryota; kingdom Metazoa; phylum Arthropoda; class Insecta; order Diptera; family Syrphidae; genus Cheilosia; species Cheilosia pagana. The sequence continues at coordinate 113,658,132 of OW386166.1, forward strand.
CGTGAAGAGTCTCTGCCTGAGACACTGCAGCCTTTCATCCTCTACGATCCCGGGCACGTTGCTTCCAGTTGTCGAGACCAAGCGCTCTGGCATCCGCGATGGCTTGGTCTTTGAAACGGAGGTTCGGTCTTCCTTGTCTTCTCGAACCTGGGGGCTGGGATTCGAAGATTCTCTTAGCCGGAGCTCCATTCGCCCTCCTCGCACACAGGACCAAAAATCCGCCGAAGAATTTTTCTTTCGAAGGACCCCAGTATCAGCTCTCCCTTCTTGCCTATGGTCCAGCACTCGGCGCCATAAAGCACAACTGGCAAGATAAGGGTCTTGTAGAGCACACGTTTCGTCCTTCGAGTTAGGAGTTTTTTTATCTGTAAGGAAAATTATATTTTTACAGGCCTAGCTCAGTAATAGCTTATCGGATTGATAAATAAAAAAAATAAGTAAATTTAGTAAATTTCCCCCTGAGTCATTTAAGATATAAAACATCCCCCTGCGTTTTCCTGAAGCTAAGTAATATTCAAAACAAATATTCAAAACATCGCCCACAATTTTCTTTCAGTGGATGCCATTAGAAGTCATGCAGCAGTGAGTATCGTTGCAGTAGTATGTGTGCGATTATTATGTGCGCGCTCTAACGTGCTCATATGTTTTGCACTTCAATGCGCAGTCATCTCTTTTCAGCTCACGAATCCAGGTTGAACACATTTTCAGGCTTTGTTCATTGTGATAAGTTTGGAAATGGGCTGGTGGAATTCGTGTGTCAAGTTTTTTCATTCGCGTTGCTTCCGTTTCGTCGGTATTTGAGATGGCTAAGAGGGAGATAACAGAACTCTGCGTAGATCTATTTTGTGTAGCCTTTTTAGTAAGAATTAAAATTATGTTCGATGTAGTTCGACAAAAATAATTTTTGTCTTAAAAGTGTCAGGTGGGTGAAGCAAGGCGAGCACGGGTCAGCTAGTATTTGCTTAATAAATTAATTACATGCTATGTGTGAAATAACAACTTATGTAGCTAACAGTTTTTCTTTTGAATGTGGACAAATTTCTTTAATTATTTATTTCTTGAGGCATTGAATGAAAAAGCTTAAGACCTTTGTTCACAATACTATTTTGTGCCAAGTTTGTTAGGTAGGGAGGGATGCGTCTGAGATCTCTTACATTCCGTAGAAGGTATGGTGAGCTTCACTTATGTACATATCTCATGTATTTTTTAAATATTTAGGCAGCATTTATTTTTGAAGAAATGCACAAAAGATTAACAAGAATTTGTTTCTTAACCATTGTAGCATATTCAACATACACAACTGACGTATGAATTTTTTGGTTAAAAACTATTACCAACACTCGATCCGACTTCACGCAGTTCTAATTCAAATTTGTCTCCTGCCTTAAGCCGATTTAATTAAGAATCTGAAACCAATTTCCGTTTCCTTTGAATCTCAAACTTTCATTATGTGAGCACAGGATCTGGAGACGTGTATGTATACAAATGCGTATCCAATATTTCGAAAGCAGTTCATGGACTAATCCTTTATTCAATATATATGTTCCCCCACCATACATACGAAGCACTTACTTTCGAAACCATTCTTTTTAAGACAAAGTAAAAACAATTCGATACACAAGAATCACCTTGGAGGCGATTTGATTCGATTTAAACGAACCATATGGGCTCGGAACCAGGAAACGAAAGGAGAAAGTTTGCTGAACGACGAACATTATGTCAATGGGTGTTCTGTTCACTTAGATCCAACTGTGTATCTGTTCACAAATGCATGGCTTCAGTTGTGCGATTAAAAATTCTTAATGCCCACACGTCTCACCTTTAGCCTTAACTTCTTTTTCCATTATTCCAATATTAGACATGCAGCTACTATCTTAATCTCGTGTTTGCTTCCCTCCCTCTGGAGGGATTGTTCGCATAAATCAAATGCAAATAAGTAAACCTCTTCACGTGTAGAAACAGACTAGATACGAGGATTCCAGTCCGAAAACCACTAAGGTCGTTAACTATTGAGCAGCACGAGTTATTTAACTTATATACGTGGTGTGGGGCGGGGCGGCGAATGTGTGTGCTGGGTTATATTTGTCAGATTTTCAACTAGCACGATATGTGGGTGTATGGGATTTTTATGCTTTGAACCTCCCGTGGGGACAGATTCGAAAATTCCTTTAGAGAGTGTTTCTTCCAAGGAGTCCCATGGACAAGTTCTGAATTTGGTATGGGATTTAACGCAACACACTACACCGATGATACAACTTTTCTATGGCAAACAGAAAAAGAAGAACGTATCTAATATCTATGAAGTGGTTTTCGAATATTTTTAGCTTGTTCGATGGGAATTTAAACTAAAAAATATGAGTGCCATGTTTTTTAGCAGCACAAAAGAGGTGTGTCGGATGGGCGGCTAGTTTATATTCCAAGCACGTTCGACGTTAACACAATTTCCTTGTAAAACAGGGCAAGCTCTGTGCAGAGGACAAGCAGACGTTTATTGAGCAGAAAGGGGATTACTAAGGGTTCCCTTGAATATTGATGATGCGGATGCAACATTTTTTTTCTTCCAATACACACTACACAGTGTGGTGTTAAATAGTTTCTGTTGTCATCCAAGAGAGTGAAATTCGAAATTTATCGCATTTTCGTGCACTATTTGACGTGCCTTGTATGAACTTTTGGTACATATTACGGCTTAAATGCAAATGAAAAGGAAATCTTTGTCAATTCAAAAGGACAAGTCATGGTGTTATGCATTTAAATGCCACTTGAGCAGATCACTCTTCATTTGAGGCATAAACTTGACGATCACATAGGATAGTTGAATGTAGCTGAATAAACCTTTTAAACCTGGAAAGCTACCCCTTCTAAAGGGAGGTTTCCAAACCCCTAGATATAAGGCTTTATTGTTTATAGGAAATGGTTTAAAAGTTAGCTTTCCATCTATATTTTGATGGGGGATACTTGAGATGCTAAGGTGATAAGATTGATTACATTTTAAAATCGAACTCTGAACCCTCTGTGCCCTTGAACGTTTCTTGATACATCTCGTATACTCTTTCTGACATCGAAACTCTCTATTACATCTTATTGGACCTTCCCTCTTTTGAAACTCTCTATATATGCCTTCAAAAGGCTCAGTTGCTTAGTGGTTAGTGTGTTGGACCAGGTTCGATCCCCGAAAAAGCCCAAATTCCATCTTAAGGATTTTTTCCCATTGCGCCAGCTCTCGGGAACGTCTAACAAACATCCGACGGTATAACTGTCATCTTCCCAATTAGCCGTTTGGAATCGGCATAAAATTGTAGATCCCTTCCATTCGTCCCAAAAATTACAAACTTACTAGAATCTAGACCTAGGGTCCCACGAAACTGTTGCGCCAACTGTTTATTTATATATTTCAGAATATTATTTGGAAATCTATTCCAAGTAGCGCTGACAGTGTTTATCCACTTTTCCATATATGCATTCAATAAACTTGTATTCCCCAAAAAACGTTAAATAAAAAAATTTAATAAAGTTAGGTTTTTTGAAGCCTACTGATTTTTTTTAAACTTAAGCAACAAGTTTGAATGTGAAGCAACATTTATTTTGAGTTTTCAACAACATTCGTCCCATATTTTGTTGAATTCTTTGACTCCGATCTTAGTATTCCGATTTACTAACATTTCATTTTATATAAGCTTGTTAACAATTTATAAATAAACTTGCTTTCATTTAAATAGGTTGTGCTATGCGCCTTTTTCGTAACTGCCACATTAGCTTTGAGCTGCTAATTACTTTTTTTGGGCATTGTTGGGCTTAAAATGGTTAATAGTTTAAATGAATTAGGGATGAAACAAGATTAACCAATTACTTACTTACTTATCGGGCTCCCGACCCGTGAAGAGTCTCTGCCTGAGACACTGCAGCCTTCCATCCTCTACGATCCCGGGCACGTTGCTTCCAGTTGTCCAGACCAAGCGCTCTGGCATCCGCGATGGGAGAAGAAAAGGAAGACCGAACCTCCGTTTCAAAGATTAACCAATTACTTGTCCATAATCCGTGCATTTAGCGTAAAGTGAGATAATATTTCATTACAACTTTAACGCTCAGCTTCCTTTAGCGATAGGACAATTTTGAAAGCACTTAAACTTTCCCTAAAAGATTCAAATCATAATGGTAAAAACCGCATTAAAATTCGTTGATTGACTGTAGATATTAGTGGCAACGACTCTTTTTGGATTACGGTGATATTTCAAAACTAATTCGACCACGATTCAAATTTCTTTCCGCTTGATTTAAATTCATATATTAGTTCCATGAGTTAACGTCATTCGTTATATGTACGGTGATCATCCGTTCATTATTACAATGAACTGTTCATTATTTGAAGTAGATGTTCATAATGAATTTTGTATTCAAAAACATAAAATTGTTCACTGTTTCAAAAGCTGTTCATTATTTGTTCAGTATTTTATTTAATTTTGTTGAAACAAAAACGAAAAAGTTATCCCAAAATTTTGTATACAAAATAATAATGCGAACGTGCCCTTACTGCAAAAATGCTGAATGCTAATGTAATGCAAATCTTTCATTTCGGAACACCCCCTACATCATTCTTGGAACTCACCTTATGTCAAAACGTCAAAATCGAGCATTCAGCTAAAAATAAATTCAAAAGCTGTTCAAAATTCGAACACAAGTTTTTGTTCCGTTGTGGTAAAAGTTAAAATTGGTAAATTTTATTTGATATTATTAATTTAAAAATACCTGGTGATGCCACCCAGAAAAAAATAAGTTTTTATGAAGAACTACAAAAAGAATATTTTAAATAATGAGGATACTTATTTAGTTTTTTAGCGTTTATTTTACAACATTTAGTTAAATTAAAGACTGAATTTTATTTATTTATTTATTTTTCCTAAGAATTAAGAATTCCTTCTTTAATATTAATTTTAATTAACTAAAGCAAAGACTGAATCCTTGATTTATTTTTTTAAATAAATCAAATAATAATTAAGAACTGGGTTTAATTTTTTTTTCTTTTTGTTTATTATTTGGAATTCAAACAGATGGTCACCGTAGTTATATAATACTTAATATTTTAAATCACAATTTACCTCGACTAACGCACATGCCCCTATCTCTACATATAATAGAACTATAGAATAAAAAATGCCTGACCACGCATCACGCGGAAACTACTGGACGAATTTTGATGAAACTTGACATAGGGACTGCTTATATTCTGGGTCGGGACTTAGGATACTTTTTACCCCGAAAAATGACGTGGTTCTTACAAAATAGTAAAAAAAAACTGTATATCTGCAAGGAAAATTCAAGTTATACAGATCTAGTTTAGTAATGGCTTATCGGATTGAAAAATAATAAAACAGGCGAATTTAGTAAATTTTCCCCTGAATCATTTAAGATATAAAACATCCTCCTGCATTGTCCTGAAGCTGAGCAATGTTTAAAACAATTATTCAAAACATCGCCCACAAGAATCGTTTTTGTGTAGACTTTTTAGGAAATAATATAATTTTTTTATTGTCTTTGTTCTTGCTTTATATTGCTTCGGAAAGGACCAAGGGAAGGCACATATTTATAAAAAAAACTGTTTGATGTAGTTCTGTTGTTTTGCCTTAAAAGTGGTAGGCGGGTGAAGAAAAACGAGCACGGGTCAGCTAGTATGAGTATAAAGTAAATACCTTAAACAATTTTTTCCAGGTTAAGTTTTGGCTGCTATGTTTTCCTGGTATAAGCAGGTACACGCAGCCGCAATTACTTGTAATTTTTAATTTGCCTTAAAGGAAGCGCTTGACCGATTGATTTATTAGTAACTGAGCTTCAGCCATTCACAATATAGAAAACAAACATAATTTTGAAACCCAAATGAATTCAGAAGCGAAAAACTTCAATTCATTGCTGATGCCTCTTCTCTTCAAAGTAAATCGATTGATTTGGTTCACTCGCTTTTCTTAAAGCACACCTAATGAGCTGTAAAACGCATTTATGGAGATTTAAATAATTGAATAAACTAAATACCTGTTTTAGCGAAAATCCCAGACATTTGTCTGCCCTCGAAAAGCAATTTCCCCGGAGCTGTTGTGAGAACGAATCTAATTGCACACACTTGTTTCCTTTCCAAGAATAAACTCACATGTACCTCCGGCTCTGACTGCAATTAGTTGCAATTATTCCTTGCAAATGCGGTGGCCGCCAGGCTGTGAAAAGCATTGGGAAAATCTCAAATAAAGTTTATTTTCATTCGGTGAACAATATTTTTCGCTATGCAAACGAGCAAACTATGATAAACGGATGAAGTTAATTTATTTGCCAACTGTTGCAAAACATATTTTCTGTTGATTTACCTAAAGCCAACGTGCGGCACGGATCGAATAAACATCTCGTCGTGCAACAAGCCGCTGCTGGACTTGGTATTTGCCTGTGCTTCGTTTCGGCCAGCATGTATTTGATTACTCAAGTTAATAAATTTGCGCTGGCATAACAAACAGACCCACAGTGCATTGCTGCATCAAGCATCACTGTATGCGATTTTAAATACGTGACGTGGGTGATTTAGATTTAGGTGGGGTTGGGGCTACACCTCTAACCCACCTGTCGGATATGACCACCGAAATCAAATTTATATTTATGCCGCACCCAAGATATGAACTGCCAATGCACGTGATTCACTGCTATTAGAACCCTGGTCTTCCTCTCTCAGCTCATCGAATCGATTCCAATTAGGTGATACTGCTCTGAGTCACAGGGTCTCCGATGTCGAACACAGATGGGCCACATTTGGCAATAGATATTTTTTTCAGTCGATCGACTGACAGCTGTGATTGAACACGATTCCAAATTCACTGAGTGCAACAAATAATGTGTCACTAAAGTTATCCTCGTTTTATTTTCAACAGACAAACAGTGATAGTAGTTTGAAATGAGGTTGAGGTGTTCTCTGACGAGCCAACTCAATTAGAAATCAGAAAACATTCAACTGAGGTGTCCAAGTACTTGAATGTTGTTGTTTTTTCATCGGTTCAATGTTGCTCGATTGTTTACGAATGATCAAAGCAATTGTATTATGACGCTGTTTACAAGTAGCTAATTGAGTAAACGATTTTCGTTGAGCGAAACATTTAAGGTGATTCAAGTCGATAGGTCTTATATACGATTTCATCTGTATATCACGTTTAAAATTTATTGGATCCAAACATGTGATTGCTGTATTCCGCTGATTTATTTACATAAATTTGACCGTGCTATGATTCTTCAATGTAAGGTGTCTTAATATTTTCAATACTACATCAAGTGGATTCCAGCATATTGACAAATGAGCCACTGCTGGAAACTGGTACAATAATAAGATGCTTTTTGAAGAGCTTTTCTAAATAGCAGTCAATGGGATTTTACTAGGCTCACTATACTGAAAAGTGTAAAGGAAACGTGAACATGAAACTGCGAGTATAGCAGCTCATAGGGCTCCTAATGGTAGACGGGCTATTAAATACGACAGGGAAGGAAGAAATCCACATTAAAGCATCAAATTGGTTCGACGTCTTCAATTTATCGTGTCTGAAGCCAAAAATAAATGTTTCAACGTCTTCGGATTCTCAGTCACACACTCAACAAGTATTTTTGTATTATAGGCTCTTCGAAATAGGACAGAGATAACTCTAGCTTATGTATTCATGTCTAACGTACCTTAGCATAAAAGAAACTCCTGATATTCAGCTCAACTGAGACACCCTTAAAAAATGCGGCTATTTAGCAATGTTTTTAACATATGGTATTATATTCGTACAAACAATCGAACTCGAGATTTTAATCAAATCTTACATGACGATAATAAAGGAACTCGAAAAAGTGGGTCTGGCAATTCTGTCCGTCTGTACGTCCTTTCCTGAGGTCCACAGCGCAAACGGCTGAACGGATTTCTTTCAAACTTCGGATTTGCAGTTTGTGTGCCTACAGTTTGGGGCCACTTTTTTTTTTGCACGTCAACCCTATTATTAACGGTACTTCCCATATAACGGTTTTAAACAAGTTAAATTTTTTGGAAAACAGCTCTAACGATTTGAACCTAAATTTATATTTGAGCTTATCTAGATGGGGTTAACTTGGATACATACCCAGTTTTTCGCTAAAAAATCGATTAACGGTACTTTTGAAAATTTGACATATCTCAAAAACGGTCCACATGATTTTAACAAAAATTCATTTTAATATGGTTATTTCTAGCATGATAGCAAACTTAGTTTTTCTCTAAATTGTCTGTACCTAGTGAATTTTTGAAAAAAGGCATATTTTGAGAATTTGGTTTTCTTTGCTTTACCTACATGAAAACGGCTCAAGCGATTATGACCAAAATGCATATTTGGAGTAGAGTTGACGTTTTCAACATTATTGCGTCCTTCATTTTCAATTCAAATCACCGGAAATGCTGATTTTGAAAACTGTTCATATCTCGAAAACGCCATTTTCAATTTTAATAGAACTTAGAAAACCAAGTAAAGCTAACATACTTGGTTTTTCTTAAGAAAAATTCGTGTCATAAAAATTTCTCAAAATGACTACCCAGATCCTAACCTATGTTCACACAGGATATATTTTTATTAAACTCTATACCGCACTGCCAATAAAAATGCAATTACAACAACGAAAAACTTCCTTTATGGAAATAGAACACATTTCTTTAACAATATTAAACATGCACCTAAAAATTACAACCACAAACCACTTAGAGCCCAGGCAATCAGAAACACACACTTCATATGCAGTCTCACGGCATCCTGAGTTCATACATATATGTATATTCATTTTACGATATTGGTAGGTATATCATAAACTCTACTTCAAATAAGATTAACCTAAATATAGCATCACCGATCTATGATCTATCCCAGTCAAAAACAAGAATTGCCCTAAGAGATCAGAAACTCCTAATGCTAATACGCTTGTCCTTGTACTTAAAAATCTAATAATACTTTTGGCGTTAACATTTTAACCAGAACTTCTGTAAAATGCTTCTAACTGAGAGCTGAAATGAAAATCTTTAAGCCAAAAGTGCTTAATCTTATGTTTTGTGTACGTTTTATTTAATTTAGTATTGTTTCTGAGTTTTTTACATTCATACCTACTAAAATAAAATTCAACCCACTCAACTGTTGATATGAACGCGAAAGTTTCGTGCGATCCAGTCTTGCACTTTATTTTTAACTTTCTCGCATTACGTAGTAAGAGAAAGGTATTGTAATCGTACAAAAAATCGAACTCGAGATTTTAATCAAATCTGACATTACGATGATAGAGGAACTCGAAAAAGTGGGTCTCGCAATTCTGTCCGTCTGTCCGTCTGTCCGTCTGTCCGTCCTTCCCGAGCTCTACAGCGCAAACAGCTGGACGGATTTCTTTCAAACTTCGGATTTGGAGTTGGTGGGCTTACAGTTCGGGGCCACTTTTTTTTTTGCACGTTAAGTGTTGCCGTTCTAACGGTATTCAGCAATTTTGAGTTTTTCGAAAACGGCTCTAACGATTTCAACCAAAATTGATATTAGGGCTTAAGTAGGTGTAACTAAGATGGCTGCATACCCAGTTTTTCGCAGAAAAATCGAATAACGGTAATTTTTAAAATTGGTGATATCTCAAAAATGGTCAAAACTCTTTCGACAAAAATTCATATTTAAGGTAATACTGTCATTCCCAACATGATGGCAAACTCAGTTTTTCCCTAAATTATTGTTCAACGGACTATTTTGGAAAAATTTTGTTTTTTAAGACTTTATTTAATTATGGTTTATTTGGAAACGGCTCTAACGATTTTAACCAAAATGTATACTTGCACTACCATATATGGGGTAAACATGGCTTCATACCCAGTTTTTGGCTAAAAAGTCGAATAACGGTACTTTTGAAAAGTGGCTTTATCTCGAAAATGGTCAATACAATTGCAACAAAAATTAATTTTGTATGTAATATGGTCATTCCTTACATGATAGCAAACTCAGTTTTTCTCTCAATTGTCTATAATAGATTTTTGAAAAAAGACATATTTTGAGGATTTGTTTTTTTATTTTTTTGCCTATATGAAAACGACTAAAGCGATTTTAACCAAAATGCATACTTGGAGTAAAATTGACGTGTTCAACATTATTACGTCCTTCATTTTCGATTCTAACCACCGGAAACGCTGATTTTGAAAACTGTTCAAATCTCAAAAACGCCATTTCCGATTTGGATAAAACCTAAAAAACCAGGTAATACTAATATCTTGAACAATACCCTATACTCAGTTTTTAGCTATATAGTTGAGCAAGATTATTTTTCGAACTCAACATTGCAATATTTGTTACTATTTTGTACGCATTATTTTCCAAAATCAGCTTTGAAGATTTTGACTAGAATGCTTATTTACGATAACATAAGTATTCTTAATAAAACCCTGTACTTAATTTTTCTTAGAGAAATGCAAATAATGCCGTCTTATAAACATTACCGCACTACCAGTTAAAATGTAATCACAACTACTACAAACTCCTTTTTAGCAAATATTTCCCACTTCTTCGTTTTTCAACCATATTAATAATGAACCTTAAAATAATTCCAACCAATTGGAGTCTACACTATCAGAAACCCGCACTTCATTAACCCCCAAACACGGGCAAATTCAAAAACAAATCTCTGAATTCTTACATCACAAGCCCTACTTTGACTCATGGCCACCTACCATCATCACCAATTTAAAAAAAATTGTTTTATAGCCTATAAACAATTATAAAAGAAAAACAAACCAACCAAACTGGTTATATGAACAAGAAAGTTTCGTGCGATCCAGTCGTGCACTTTATTTTAAATGGTAACAAACTGGAACCGCTGACTTCCTCCTCCTAAATAGGACAGAGCACGTATTTGGATAGTGTTGTAAAAAGTTATTTAGCAGTAACAACTTCCAAGCTAAGAAAATACTCCACCTAACACAGTAAATAACATGCATCAACTAGGCGCGTTTACAGCCTTACCTTGGACAATCACTAAGCTCTCCAAATGTAGGTGGGCTGAAAGTCTCGTCTGCCTAAAGCAGTGTGGGAAGTAGGTAACGCAAATACATTGTCGACAAGTGTGCTCTGAATCAAGTAGATTTTATTAGCTCAGTCATTGTAGTCTTGTGTATCCTGGGTAAATATTGTTTTTTGCTCTCTGTCGTATGTTTCTTCTATAACTAGTCCTGCAGATAGATTTTGTATACAATATGGGCAAAGCATTGCATCACAATGTCGCAGAAAATTCGCCGTAGCACATTCATGCGTGGCTGGAAAATAAAAAGCCTTTCGCAGAATAGGAACCGCTTTGATCGTCATGCGCCTAAAAGCATTTTACGCCACAAATGTACACAATCATCTGCATTGTGAGAGCTTCAATTGACAGAAATCAGCGTTTCGCTTTAGGGAAAACAATGCCAATTAAAACAATGCACATAGCGATTGTTAGAATGGCGCATTCTGCATTTGCACTCATTCCAGCCAGCTTATCAAATCATATAATTGTTCATTTCCCAAAGGCGCTTTATCTTCTCGGAATTTTTTTCACGCATTTCAGCCATGAAATTAAACCGGGGCAATTCTTATAACCTATTTTCTTAAAGAAAACAACATTTTTCTTTCTTTTCGTATGACATGATTTTAAGGATACCAATCGGGTTGGCTGTGGTTTTACCTCTATTCTTATGGCTTCACTTCAAACGCTTCATTGCATTTTAAGGACGTGCCATCGTAGACTGGCTGCGGTGTCGACTCGAATTTTTATGTTTAAATCAAACCAAGCCAAGCCACACACCTGAAAGGGTAGACCCTTTTTTTAAAACATTTGCTTAAAAGGTGCGGCTATCCCATCCGCTATACAGAGGCTGTTCTTGTTTTCAAATCTGAAGCGTAGCATGAAATGAACTCTTACTAACAGTGCAGACGGGATTCAAGAAAGCTGTTAGAATTAGTGACAATTTCAGGGCCATTTGCGCTGTTCTCCTAAAAGCTTGTTTCGAATTTCTCTGAATATCAAGCTTATAAGAAAAAGTCTTTCTCAATTTGTGAAGACCTTTCTTTTACCATGCTCTTGTGTTTCAAACTTTGTAATTTTGTATACAGGGTTTTAAGTATTTTTTTTTTTTAAATAGGTGTCCAGTTTTCCAAATCCGATTAAATTTTGCAAAAAGACGGGAATGCAGTAAACCTACCTATACATCTGCCATTTAGGTTAGCTTAGGTAGATGGGTAGTTAGAGCAAGTAGTACCCTACAGTACCACCTTTTGTTTTGAATCGGTTGTCCTCTTTCCTTTCATCATTGTGGTTAACAGGCGCTGTCCAGCCATCCCGATGTTCTCAAAAACCTATAAAGGTCAGACAGTGGGACCTCAAAGTTCTTGGATGTCTTGGAAGTAATATGTCCCAAGTATTTTGTTCCTCTCGTGGCTAAGACTCGCACAGTGACAAAGAAAGTGAGGTGTTTCCTCGTGGACTTCTTTGTCTCCGCAGCCTATCATCCGCCATTTACAATATTAAGTTATAAAAAATAGAGATTTAAATTAAAAAGATCCTCCAAATGTGTAAAGAACAACCAGAGAGACAGGAGAGACGCGTTACATTCAACTTTCAATGGTAGATTTGAAGTTATTACCCTATGTATAGTCTAGAAGGATAGTGGAGAGGTTTCTTAATAGGTAATAACCTTTTTGAGCTCATCGAGGTAGACCTTTGTTTTCACATGACTTCTTTCTGATGTAATTAAGCGCGTGCTTATGAACTTCAAGTAATGCTGTACTGAATTGAAATTTGCTTCTATTCTTAATCAAATATTTTCCGATCTGAAATAAGAGGAGCAACTCTAGAAATACCTCTGAGGACACTTTTGGGTTGTACTTTTTCAATATTTCTTGTTTGTATAGTATATATTTTAACATTGTCCCTTACTGTCGAAAAAAAGTCCAAAAATAATTTCAATTTCTGTGAATAAACACTTAAATTTGAGTTCTTATTCCCGAGAAAGTTAACGTACGTTTACAAGACAGGCAGGACTACTTTGGATACCCATCTTCATGGATGGCTCAAAGACAGAGAAAATAACTGGAGCAGGAGTCTTCTCAGTCAGTCATAAAGATTGGAAAATCACTGCAGCAATTTTCAAGGCAGAATAATTCGCGTTTAAGAAAACGACTCAGACTGTCTTAGGAAGGAAACTACCAGCAATGGAAGCGCTTAAAACGATCAACTCGAATCAAACTCAAGTCTGTAAGTCATAATGCCTTTCTGCATTAAGGGCGATAAATCATCACTCAATACCTCTATGCTGGGTTCCTGGACATGTTGGTGTGAAAGTAAATGAGGCAGCGGAAACAGACAAACACTGCCAGCTTTATTTAGCAAAAGTACGATTAAACAAAACTTTCGATTGCATCATAAGTTGCAGTTTGTGGCCCACAGTTGATACTAAAAAGTCAAAGATCCTAACATCTCTGAAAAGATGCCAAATTCGAATGTTCTTTGCGATAATAACTTAACACTGCTTCATTGGAAACATGGCTGAGAGGATGGGCATCATTACAAATGACTTCTGCAGAGACGAAGAGGAAATAGAAACATCTCATATATCACTGCCCAGCCCTCCAAGAACGGCGCTGCTCTTCTTGAAAGATCTAGCAACGATACCTCTACCAGATCTAAGACGATTCATCAACAAGTCCGAATGGTTCTGATAGTCGCATGTCCTTCCATGTAAATACTATATATGGGTAATGGTCCTCTATGGCTTCTGGGTGAAATTGCATATAATGCAAACTGCCGTTGACATATTTTCCGTGTTCTTAAGGACCTAATAAGATCGTACGGACAGAGCAATCTGCCCTTGATGAGGGCCTAAATGTAAGGCAACAAACTCATTTGTCTTTCTCTCAGACAAACGATGTTTGCAATTTATTTCCAACACGACACCCCATTCCATGAGATGAATATTAGGTTATTTGAACAGCTAATGAAAGTCTCGTATACAAATGCGACATCCCCAACTCTGTCCCAAACTGATGGTGCATGCACAACAAAAAAAACTGCTTTAGAAACTAATTTCATCTCCAGACATTGCATCCTTTTCAAATGTCACGCACACTGCAGATGCTTAACTGCAGCTCTCCACTGCAACTGTCCCTTAAAGTCAACAATTTGACTTCCATTCCATTCTCGTCCCAAAAACCCGACCATGTCTTGCCACAAACAGCCACCTCTGCAACAGCCAGCAAGAAAACAAATTTCCATCGAAAGTCGGTCGAATATATGTAACACCTTCAAAGCATCTCCAAGTAACTAAAAAGTACTCGATATTTGTGTGTAGATGTGTACTCTACTACTTGGCAAGCATCCTAAATTCCAAAGGGACTTTGACCCGGTTCCATCATCATCATCTCCTCTGTGGTTCGGTTGGGAACTTTAAAATGACTTTTATTTTTCATTCACTGGATTTCCTGCCAAACCGGGACGCAAAAACAGAAAGCAAGACCTGTCGACCCACCAGAACGGGGAAATAGTCCAACTCAGCAGTAGTAGTATATTTTTTCCACCGTATCGTCATCACCGTCGTCGTCGTCGTCACGGATTGTGGCTACGAAAGATGCCATTAAACGTCTGCCTCTGTGTGCAACCGATTGTCTAGCTATCTAGCACCGCACATTTTGGATAAGTGGAAACTTGTAGACTACGGGCTATGTGTGCCAAAATGTCTGTAACAAACAAAAATACAAATCAATTCTTCTTCCAAGTCTTGGGACTCCTGTCTGTGTATCTGCGAGCAGATTTATCCGCACCAGGAGAAAATATTTGTGTCACCGAGAGATCGGTTCGCATGTCTACCAAGGTTTTTTTTTAGAATTTATGTTTATGCTTTTATTTCCTGCCACGATAATTATTTCTCTAATAATACTTGACAGAGTGTATGTATGTGTGTGTGTGCCGTTCACCGTCAATTGAGTAATTGCGAACATCTACAATTACACAATTAAGTTAGAAAAGAAATTGAAAGGGGAAAAGTCGCGTACAGAGAAAATACAATTTTCTACTACTCACACATACACCTCGGCTCGTACACACACTCAAGCTCTCTGGTGATGTTGTTAATTTTTAGAATTTCTAATTTTGGCTGCATATGCAAGCCGACCAAATAAATTTGGTTGATTTCATTCGAAATCGTAAATTTGTTGTTCGCTTCCTTTCTGTCGCGCTTCTTCCTCATGAAAAGCCTTTAGGAGAGGTTAAACTAGAGGTACGGTATGTGCGTGCCAGAGTTAGATAACAGGTAGAGAAAATGTCAAAATGAGTTTGAACTGCGGGAGTGGAGCAAGGACGCCAAAGTTATAGGCAAGTGAACATTTAATTGTGAACACTAATTGAGATTTACCTTGTTAAGTCGGCGCTTATGCGTGTACGTGAGGCATGGTATACTCTATATACAAACAGAGAAGATGAAAGCCGTTATCGGTAATCAACATTGTGAGTATATAAATTAAAACTCTACGCGTTGAGAAGTCTTAAAAAAATATCTTTATTTTGACTGGCAGCGATTCTGCCTCAAAAATAACTGAATACAATTCTTCTTAAAACTAGAGCTTAAATACTATTTTTTATGCTAACCTAAGCAGCATGTTCCCACAGGTATTCCTACACGTACGTGTTGGAATGCGGCTATTGTCGTATGTTGCTGGTGCAGGTTTCGGGTTCCTGGTTTATGCTGGATGTTGTCCGTTGCGCGTGCAGGTTTCGTGTTTCGGTTATGGGTTCTGCTTTGGATGTCGTTTGGATGTTGTCAGCGAATTCCGATTTCCTCATATGAATAAGTTTGGCAACTTATACTGAGTTAACTCCTCCGCCTTTTAAGATCGAACGCCCACGTTCGATTCTACCGGTCCAATTTGCCGTAGAATTTCTTCTACTCCTATCGTTCTAGGTGTTGGCAAGGGGTTTCCCACCTGTACTGGGTTTCCTACGAACGTTTCTGCATTTGATAGGTCAACCATTGTTTCTGTGCCTGGTATGGTCGCTGGAGCTGTTGACTTTTTGTTTTTTAGCTTTAATAGGGTAACTATGGCTAAAGCGATGAGCAAGGTTAATACGCAAAAAACGGCTAAATTGCTGTAATTGTTTCGGGTCTTCAGGAGGTCAATGTACTGTGAATTATTGGCATGTAGTTCCTTTATCATTTGGAGTGATAACACTTCTTCTGCATCTTTTCTAATTGAGGACGGTTGTAGAACAGCTGGTAATGGTTTGTACGAAGATATTTCGGTTGCCTTAAAAATTTCATTCTGTACTCTTATTGTTGTATTATGGAAATGAATTATATAGGTTCCATCTAACTGCACACTCTCATCATTTATTTCAACGGTTCCAGCATATTGGTTGAAGAATAGAATGCCTGGGGCTATTTCTGTAAGTGTTGGGATGTGTTGATTATTTATCTCAGTACAGTTCGGAGATCGGCTCTTAAGTAGATGTGGGATACATGATGAATTGCTTATGTCTATAATATTATTTCTAGGACATACAGATAATCTATGGAAAGTTAAACAGGAGATCAAAACTCCGTACATTTTGTCTTTACATTCTAAAATATTTTCAAATGGAATTTTGTTAACAGTTTTGCCTTTTTTTACGGCCTTAATTAAAGTTGTTTTACACAATTCTTCGGATGTAGTAGGTATACTAATAATGTAGATAATCAACGAACTATTAGAAGCAATCTTTATTTGCGCAAACTCTAGGGCCTCCAATACATTGACATAAGGCATGTTTTCTTTAATTAGGATTTCTTCGATTGTATTTATCTCTATGTTTGAAAGAATGTAGGTGTTAACAATATTGGCCTTAGCCCAGTGTATTGCGTACTCTAAATTTACAATTTCTTCTTTTACTAATCCTAGTTTTAATTCTATATTCAAAATTAACTCCTCTTTAAACTTATCGCTATTTTCTATTTGTTTATTTATTTTATTTGACATGTCTACAATTTCGTCAACTTTCTTAATGAGCATTTTATTTATTACAATCTGGTTATTATTGTTGCTTAAGACATTATTTATTTTCGCGGTTATTATATCGAAATCGTGCGCATCAGGGCTTCCTGCTATAAATTTCCAGGCACTGCCTAGAAAATCTAATGAACGTTTAATTTTTGTTTTAGGCATGAGTCTGTTTAGGTGTGTCCGGATTTGTGTAATTTCGGCTTTTAAGAATGTCATAATAGGGTTATCTACGTTAATGTTTCCTAAAAGTAGCCTTTCTAACTCGTCTACTATTTCTTTGTACTGCTCCAGGTCAATAGCATGAATGACTCTGAAGGTTCCCGTCTGCACTTTTGCATTTCCTGTATCGATAGCTACCAGTTGCGAGCCAGAATAGTCTAGGATTTGTACTGTAGCGGTACCGGCCACGATTAAGAATCTAGAAAAGATAATGAGCTTTAGTTTCTTATGTGGGATTTATGGACGATCCTGCCTGACTGGGTTCGAATAGTAGTAATTCCATTTTCGGCCACAATTTCTTTTCGATACCTTGGGGCGAGTTTCGACCCTATTCTCCTATTTCTTCGGACATAGATGACGTCTCCCGGTGTATAGTTCTTAATCGATTGCCTGTTTTTATTGTGGTTGCGGAGATCTAATTTTTGTTTTGCTTCAATTTTGTCTGTATTTTCTTGACGGGTTTTTGCTAATTGGTCTTGGTCAGAACTTATATTTCGACCAAAAAAAAGCTCGACTGGTTTTTTTCCAGTTACGGAATGTATGGAGTAGTTATATTCTATTACAGCTTTTTCCAAAAGTTCCGTGAAGGATCGATGAGTATTATTTGTTTTAAGACATCTCATTATTTCTACGAGCGTAGAATGAAAGCGTTCGACCTGCCCGTTAACCGAACTTGTGTACGGTGGTGTCTTGAATATACGTATTCCAAGCTCGTCTTCAATCATGAAGGTAATGGACGCCGAACTAAAAGATTTCTCGTTATCGATGACTATTGTTTCCGGTATTCCGAATGACATGAGGATTTCCCTTAGGGGCTGCCTTATATCTTCTGCAGCCCTGGATTTAAGAATTTTAATTTGAACGTATTTAGAAAACTTATCAAGGGCCGTTAAAACTACTTGTTTTTCTGTGAGGAAAATGTCAAGATGGACAATTTGTCCTGGGTATTTTGGAATCGGTGTTGCCTGTAACTCTGGATTATTGGGGTGACGGTCGTACTTGCTTTCTTTACAGACAGTACACAAGTTGACGACTCTCTTGATTTTGTTTCTCATTGCTGGAAAGTAATATTGTCTGAGGATCTGATTTCTATTTTCCTGTTCGTTCCTATGTGCTCGTTTGTGTGTTTTCACAATAATATCTTCTTGATCTGATTCGCCAGTTACGTCTTCAACCTGTAACTGGGTGAACCTTATCTTGTAGTTACTAAAATGAGATGCATACACTGTTTGTATCATACCCATTATGTGTTCTGCTGTTTTGATGCCATTTATTACTGAAGGGTTTAATACCTTCTTAAGGATTTCTTTAAGGTTTTCTAGGTTGAATTCGGGTTCTATTATGGTATGCCTGTGATAGGTAGGAAATATTATTTCGAAATTGTTAGCAGGAGTTTCACCTTGTTGCAAGATAATTTGGTTCTTGTACGCGTTTATTGGAACTTCGATGCTTTGTATGATGTCTTGCGATGAACTTTCATCGCTATGTTCTGTGGGTGTGAGAGAGTGTACTTGCGAATTTACTTGAGGGGGGCGCGACAGTGCATCTGCCACGATATTTGTTCTACCAGGTTTATAGTGCAATTCGTAATGATATTCCTCTAGTATTGACTTCCACCGCTTCATCTTACTGTTATTGTTCTTATTGCTAAGAGCGTAAGTGAGAGGCTGGTGGTCGGTATAAATTTTGACATGTGCTGATCCGTAGAGGTAATTTCGCAGGGAGTTCAATGCCCATATGATTGCTAACATTTCTTTTTCGTTAGCTGCGTAACCCTCTTCGGTTGCACTAAGCGTTCGTGAAACAAAGGTTATTGGTCTATTTTCCTGGGAGAGAACAGCACCAATAGTGAAATTGGATGCATCTGTGGTCAATTCGAAGGGTTTATTGAAGTTCGGGTATGTAAGCACTATGTCCTTGGAAGTAAGGGAGTTTTTGATTTTTTTAAACGCGTCCATAGCTGCGGGGTCGAGAAAAATTTGTTTTTTAGAGGACTGAGTTTTGGACATACGTCCTTCCTCCCCTCTTAAAAGGGTAGTCAGGGGTTTCGCAAGTTTTGCGTAATCCTTGACGAAGCGGCGGTAATAGCCGGAAAGTCCGAGGAAAGAACGCAAATCCTTCAGAGTCTGGGGTACTGGAAAATTATTTATCGCCTCTACCTTTGCCGGGTTGGTCATAATTCCATCTGATGAAATAATGAATCCCAAGAATTCGACTTCCTTTTGGAAAAAATGGCATTTATCCAGCTGCACCTTCATATTGGCATCGTAAAGTGTTTTGAAAATGTCATTTATGTGCCGGGCATGATCGCCTTCAGTCTTGCTGAATATTACTATGTCGTCAATATAGACATAGCAGGTTTTACCTATATACTCTCGCAAGATGTCGTCGAGTGCCCTTTGGAAAATTGATGGCGCGTTTTTAAGGCCAAATGGAAGCCTAGTGAATTCAAATTTGCCATTGTTTATCGAAAAGGCTGTTTTTTCGATGTCAGATTCCTTCAAGGGAATCTGGTGAAACCCGCTTTTTAGGTCAAGAACGGTAAAAAAATTATTTTTGCCTAGTTGAGCTAGGACTTCACTTATTTCAGGAATGGGGTAACGATCGGCTATAGTAACGCTGTTTAGCTTCCTGTAATCGATCACCATTCTGTATTGCTTTTTCCCTGTGGAGTCTGGTTTCTTCGGTACGATCCATACCGGAGAGTTATATGGGGATCTGGAACGTCTAATGATTCCCTGCTCCAACAGGTCTTCAATCTGTCTCTCTACTTCGGATTTGAGTGACATTGGAAAGGGGTAGTATTTACTATAAATAGGTGAATCGGTTGAAGTCCGGATTTCTCCAACGACCTTTGTAGTAAAGGTTAGTTTCTCATTAGGTTCACAAAATAAGTTTGGGAAGTTGTTAACGACGGAATTTAAAAGATTTTGCTGTGTTACTGTCATGTGATCGGTTTTTACATTAAGAACGTTTACTGTTTGAGAATCTAACTGTTTGATTTTGACTTTTACAGAGTTTAAAATTTTCATAAAGTTATTTTTTGAGTCTATTACAGCAGAAAGTGCCTTTAGACTATCATTGCCAATGATGCCGTCAAAAGTTTGTAAAGTGGGTAGAAGGTAGAATTTGAGGTTTATATCCTTGGTATTAAAGAGATTAATAATTGTGTGTTGCGTTATACGGACGTCCCCAGCTATGGATTTTGCAAAAAAGGATTTTTCATTTTGTATAGGTTTTACGACTAAACGTGGTTGTATGTAGTTTTTGGAAGAGCCCGTGTCTATCAGAAATTTGTATATATTTCCACTCTTCGACTTGCCTTCAAAGTAGGGCAAGGAAGAGTTTTCTAGCCTAAAAAATTAATATCAACGTTATCTGTTTGTTCGACTTCGGATTCACTGGGTTCGGGAGGTTCCTGTTGGTTGCTCAAACTGAGATTTTGATAGTTTGAGCAAAGTTCATCTTGGGATGGATCGATGTGAAAATTGGGATGTCTATTCATTCCAGGTCCTTGATACGTAGGTGCGTTTGTTCTTACAGGAGCAACACTGAATCCCTGTCGATTTTGGTAGTGCATGTCTCTAGCCTGTGGACTGTGTCCCTGAGTCAGGGGTTCTTGTTTAATGGCTGGAAATGATTGAGGGGGTCTCATTTGTTGGTTATTTTGATAACGATTTGTAGAGAATCTCTGCTGAGGGTTGTTTTGGTTGCGACTAAAACCTTGGTTAGGTGGGGATGAGTTATAAGGCTGTTGTATTTGTTGGGTAGGGTAAGATTGATAGGTCGGGTACTGCCTATTGGAAGGACCAACGTTAAAATTTCGTTTTGGGTACGAGTTTGGGTTTTGTGGGCGCGTAGGTTGTGGAGCGAAATTCTTTTTAATTGCTCCCTGGTTCGTCTGAAGATACTGAGACCTAAAATGTTGGTTCTCATACCTAAGGCATAGATGCAGGGCTTGAGGCAAATCTGTGGGCTCTTTCATACCCAGAAGATCTGATAAATTACCTTTCAGACCTCTTATAAATACATCCAAGGCTTTGTCTCGGTAAGTTTTGGTTAACAGTCGCATTGCCTCAGGGCCAATATCCATGCATGATATGTTGTTGACAATTAGGGTCAATTGCGAAGTAATGGCCTGATAAAATTCTTGTATGGTCTGGTTTCCTTGAACCATACCAGACATTTGGTATTCAAGAGTTGTAACGTCACGCTTGTCGGCGTAATGTACTGTTAGGCAATCTACGATACTACTCCAATTCAGGGGGGTGTTATTAGCCTCTAAGGCTGCATCGGCATTACCGATAATTTTATTACGGACGGTATTAAGAATACCGTAATATTTCGGGGTTCCCCTCATGTGCTCATATAGCGCTAGCACTCGTTCAACGCTTTTCCTCCAGGAGGAAAACTCTGAAGCCTCTCCTGAGAAGGTTCGAAGACCACTTATGATATCAGGAATTCTTTCTAAAGCATTTATATCATTCTGGTATTGAGGAAGTATTGTCTGATCTGTATCAGATGAACGTTGCGCATTTGGATTTAGTACGCTTTCGACTAACCTTCTTCCTTGTTGCTCTAATACTCGAGTTACAATTGAAGCCACGAGAGTGTCTAGTTCAGGGGTGGACCTAACCTCTCGAGGTGAATGATCAACGTTGGACGCACTCGAATGGAATGAGCCATTGGGATCGTGATTATTAACTGAGGTCGAAGGAAGATTTACTGTGGGTGCGTACGTTGGAAGATTTAAGGTCGTAGATATTGCTTGAGATGTAGCGGGATTCAATATTGCGACATTGCTGGATGCCAAGGGAATTTGTCCTTGGTCTTGGTTCGGATTTTGGTCCACACCTGCTCCTGCCCTCGTGTTTACCATATTGCTACCTAGGTTAACTTTGAATATGATTTTAGGTTTAAAAATTATTAATTGGAATTACGCGTAAGCAACTGTGTTCTTACAATTTCTTTACCTTAATTAAGGTTCGTTTGATTGATAATTGCTTATAAAGAATTTAAAATTTCATGTCAACGTATGACTTTATCAATGGAACTAATATGCCTTTAACACTTGTATGTCAACTTTAATATTTATATTGGGCAAAATATTTATTCTTAAATGCTAGTAAATTGTGACTTTATCAATGGTACTAATATGCCTTTACCACACTCGTATGTCAATTTTAATATTTATACTGAGCAAAATATGTATACTTAAATGCTAGCTTACGTTAAACATCCAATTACCGCGCCGGTCAGTGGGATTTGTTCCTCTTTACCCATGTATGGTTACTAGGGGTCCCTCGCTGACTCCTTGCTGCTGCTGCTGCTGCGGGCTTCCTATAGGTTTCTTGCCTGATAGGATTGGTCTGGTTCACTGATTTCTGGTGAGCAATAGTGTTTTTGCGAGCGCGGGAGCTACTTCAGGTCGCTGGCTCTGTCACTGATTTTTGATTAACACTATTGTTTGTGCGAGCGCGGGAGCTACTTCAGGTCACTGGCTCTGTCACTGATTTTTGATTAACACTATTATTTGTGCGAGCGCGGGAGCTACTTCAGGTCACTGGCTCTGTCACTGATTTTTTTTTTTTTTTTTTTGAACCCGAGGTGCGTATCGCGAATTTCCACTAGAACTCGGGAGCTGCTTAAGGTCGCTGGTTCTTTTATACGGCACACAAACTACTTGAGGTCACTGGCACGTATAAGGGGAAAAAAAAAAACGATGCACGACGGGTCCCTGCTCGGGCGCCAATTAAAACTCTACGCGTTGAGAAGTCTTAAAAAAATATCTTTATTTTGACTGGCAGCGATTCTGCCTCAAAAATAACTGAATACAATTCTTCTTAAAACTAGAGCTTAAATACTATTTTTTATGCTAACCTAAGCAGCATGTTCCCACAGGTATTCCTACACGTACGTGTTGGAATGCGGCTATTGTCGTATGTTGCTGGTGCAGGTTTCGGGTTCCTGGTTTATGCTGGATGTTGTCCGTTGCGCGTGCAGGTTTCGTGTTTCGGTTATGGGTTCTGCTTTGGATGTCGTTTGGATGTTGTCAGCGAATTCCGATTTCCTCATATGAATAAGTTTGGCAACTTATACTGAGTTAACTTATACATATTTTATTATGCTACGCGGATGGGGAGGGAATGGCCTATATTTTGGCATGAACACTAAAAATAGTTGAAGGTCATGGGGAGGCTATTAATCTTCTTCTCATCTATTCCCCAAATGCGGGGACTACTACTCTACCGACCGCCCTACATAGAGTGAATCGTGGACGACCCATTGTCCCTTTGTATTAGTTGTGTGGGAGTTTGTGTTCCGTCCAGTCGGAATAAGTATGCGACCACACCTTTCGCGTCTTAATAGTGATATCTAAACTGGCCTGTTTAAGCCAGTTGGGACATGATTGGACTCTTTAGTTCTGGGACTGTAATTAATTACAATTAACGCATTTTTGTAGCTATATAAGCTTTCATCTTAGTCGTGAAGCTAAATGATCAACCTTTGCCTAAGCCACAAAGCTAGTCCATATTAATTAATGAGTCTTCATCCAGAAGTGAGGGGGAGTTGGCACATGAAGCACAGAAGCGGTTCCAAGGTCTCCTGCGTTGTACGTTAACCAACTGTTGTTATGCTTGTAGAGAGAAACTTGTCACTTTATTTACTAATTAGCTGACCCGTGGTCGCCTTGCTTCACCCGCCTGCCACTTTGAAGACAAAAAGTATTTTCATTGAACAGTTTTTTATAAATACGTTCCTTCCCTTGGACATTTATGAAAGAAATTACAATTAAAATATAATTTTAATTTCTACTAAAAAGTCCTCACAAAAAAGATTTATGCAACGTTCTATTGTTTCCCTCTTACCCACCTCAAATGTCGACGAAAAGGAAGCAACACGAATGAAACAACTTGACACATGAATCCCACCAGCCCATTTTCAAACTCTTCCCAATGAACAACACCTGAAAATGTGTTCAACCTGAATGTGTGCGCTGAAAAGAGACGACTGACAATTGAAGTGCAGTAGAATCCACTGAAGGAAAATTGTGGGCGATGTTTCGAATAATTGTTTTGAACATTGCTCAGCTTCAGGACAACGCAGGGGAATGTTTTATTCTTAAATGATTCAGGGGGAAATTTACTAAATTCACCTATTTTTTTGATTTTCAAACCGATAAGCCATTACTGAACTAGAACCAAGTTATATTCCGGGATAAGAAGTATCCTAAGTCTCGACCCAAAACATAAGCAATCAATATGCCAAGTTTGATCAAAATCCGTCCAGTAGTTTCCGCGCGATGCGTAGTCCAGCATTTTTTATTCTACAGTTTTATTATATGTAGAGATAGAGAAGAGATGTTTTCTATTTTGCAGAAACTGGTGATGTTGAATATCATAGAGGGTTTTTTTTTCAAAAATACACTATTCCACTCAGTCGTTTAATTCAAAACTCATTTATTACCATACAAACCAAATTTCGCACAAAAACTCTTCTTTTTCTATGCAAATCAAAGTAGCCACTTTCAAAACTCGTGTATTCCAATGACATTAAAAAGGCGGGAAGTTTTGTTATTTTGAGAGTAGGTATTCATTTATTTTTATTAAACCGGCCCAGCGAGGTATCCGTCGGAAGGGAAAATTTTCTGCAACGCATACCCCAACGGAGGCTCAAATTACAAAAAAATATTCCGAATTTTGGAAGAATATCTCGAAGAATAAATCCTCCGAATCGTATAAAATCGGAGAATTTTCCATTCCGACGGATACCTCGCTAGGGCAGAATATTTAAATATATTGTATTAACAGATCATGAAGCCTTATGAATTTGTGAACAGAGTTGCATTGGGAAAAGGTCGAAAAAAATTTGGAATTTTCTCAGCCAAAAAAGAATAAAAAGTAAGAAATGATACAGACTGAAACTTTTGAAGTTAGTTTTTTATTTGTTTAAATTATTCAAATACATTGCTGTAGTGTTTTTTAATTTTTTTTTAATAATTAATGTCTAATGCTTTTTTGTGATCCAGTTTTGAAGACTGTCGAAATTTTATGTTTTCAGTTAAGTTTTTTTTATATTTAAAATGTTCTTTTAAATAAAAAAAGTAATTAAAACGATAGAAAAGTGTTCTCTCATTCCAAAATTTCCTATTCCTAAAAACTTTAAGTCAAGAGTGAACGATTCCAATCGTAATTTTCAAAACACTTCTTTTCCAAATTAAATTGATTTTTTATAAAAGTTTACCTTATGCCTAGGTTCAAAACCATGAGAAATGGATAAAAAACATTTCAAACTAACAAATTATCTTTCAAACTAATCGCTAGAATCATTTTAGCAGGTTTTAATACCTTTTTTTCGTTTTACTCAAAATTCTCAAAAGTAGAAAAGAAGATTTTTGAAATCATACCCCTTTTAAAAAATGTTTTTTTTCTAAGACTACTCTGAAATGTTTGCCTTTACAAACCTTAAATTAATGACGGATAGATGAGACATATTCTGGCAGACCTTCGCATACAAACAAAAATATATTTCAGTCTAAAATGTTGCTTTATACCTACTTTATTCCTTTCACGTATAAATCCCACAATCTCAACACCTTCTTGAAAAAGCTATAATATCCTTGTCAATGAACATTGAACAATAATGGGCCCTGCACATTGATGGTGCCTGCCAAATGTTATTTCTTCCATCACACATCACTTATTTATTTTTGTTGAACATTTTGAAAACCGATTTCATTAATTTGTCGAAAATCCATCTGACAGCCTTAACCAGTTGACTTATTCCTTTGATACTACATCGCCATCATTGGATTCATCCATGCGATAACAATTGGATTTGAATAATATTCTTTTCAACAGAACAATCGAATTACATTTTTTTTACTGAATATTTCATATATCTACCTACCTTAAGTTGGAAGGAGTTGGTATACTCCCCTTCGGTGTTATCTTGTTGGAAAGTTCAGAAAAAGTTTATACGGTCCGGAGGATAATTGATGTGAAATTAAAGTTTCAACTTGCTGTATGAGGTATACAGATAAATGATGACGCCATTTAATTTTCTCTTTACAAGGACATCGCTGGGGTGACCCAACTGAACATAAATACATTTTTTAAGTGATAACAAAAATAATTGCAATGTGATTTCTTAAATGAATTTGAACGAGTTTAACATTCAAAGAGGAGGAAAACGATCAATGGGCAATGACCTGAAAAGTGTTGAACCAATTATGAGATTTCTAAGGACTTAACTGAATGGACTCTATTTGCTTATGCTAAGTCCATACTTATGTTAATTACGTTTGAAGTGTTTGAAGAGGCGATGAAGAGTGCTCGCGAGAACACACATCCAGCAAGTCGTTGGAAAAGTGCTTGGCACATAATGAATGTTTTGAATAATAACTGATGCAAGCATGGAGGCGTTATAGAGGTACAGGAGGAGGGCATGTAGGCACCAACTTGATGCTTATAATGGTCCTTGGCAGAAAAGAGCATCTTTTGTTCGAAAGGCTTACATATGGCGCTGACATTTTAAATTGATTGACATAGAAGCGTGTCTCGGGCGATAAACTTTCGGTATATAATACGAAAAGAGGAGATTCATTTAAGGCCTCAATTTTTAAGTGAATTTTAATGACCCCTTTTAAGTGAATAATGAAGAGACCAACTGACAGGTCTATTTTTTGTGTGCTCCTATTGCCTAGAGTAGCCCATTCTAATCACAAACTTTACTTGAAAGGACCCAATTCGTCACATAAGTCTTTGCTTTCAAAGAAAATCCAGGACTATTTCATCTTCTACTGTCCGCAGATGATTCTCAAAGAGTGGTACCCCATCTGGCCAATTCGTAGGCTCTCCTTTATATTCATATGGCCGGTAACACAAGCAGGAATAAATTTCCATCAAAGAACTGGGAATGGTCGAGTATTTTCCTTTAGTCATCAAGAAGATTAAAAGTAAACACGGTTAAAACTGGCGCCACCAGCTGTCATCGTCGAATTCATTGACTATACTTCATTTAAGTGACCTTTTCGCCATTTAAATTTGAGCGACATGTATGAGTTTGCCAAACTTTAGGCAGGGT
The DNA here is from genome assembly GCA_936431705.1 of Cheilosia pagana. Classification (NCBI taxonomy): domain Eukaryota; kingdom Metazoa; phylum Arthropoda; class Insecta; order Diptera; family Syrphidae; genus Cheilosia; species Cheilosia pagana. The sequence goes on from OW386166.1 coordinate 113,685,476, forward strand.
CTGACTATTTGCTTACATAAATTTTTTGAAAATAGGCTTATAACGTCAAGGAACAGACATTTTTTAAAGCGAAGTTCAAGGATTGTCGTGCGCTAGTCGGTACTGGGCTTACGTGTCATTTAAAAAACATATCAGAAAGTAACAACAACTTATGAATTATTCAAACCATTGCGTGACTTCCACCCAGTTTGTTGGTATTAATGATGCGTTACCCTATTTGTTCACTCATATGGTTCTTTGGAAACTTGAAGTTTCTCCTTATTTCCTGGAAACAAACATCAATTATTTAGCTGCGCACTGCAGAGCTTCAAAGAGATTAGTTAAATATGCTTTTAATAGTTTGCACCAGTTATAAAGCTAACAATATCATAAACAAAAAAAGCGGCTTAAAAAAAGAACTTTAAACTTAACATGCAGTAGAACAATTTGTCCATTTGTGTGTAGATTTGGATTTGTTATCGCATCACGTTAAAACTTATCACCCAATCGGTATGGATTTCTCAAAAGCTACAAAGGTCTAAATGGGGAAGGATATTGCTTTTATTTCACTGCAATCGAAGAACTCTTTTAAAAGTTATACAAGTTTAAAGTTTACAAAAAGAGAGCAGATTCTACACATGAACATCATCTCCGATCTGAGAAACCAATGAACAGAATCAGAAAGGGATCAGTTTTTAGTATTTCCTGGTAGAACTTGCTGAAAACAGTGGTCAGATATTCTGGTGCAATTAGTCTCACATTGAACACCCCGAAAAGAGGATCACAAACAGTTCGAATGAATAATCGGCCATATCGAGCTTTTTCTTTTCCGAAAGGGTATACCTCGAATGTAATTTGAGACTCCGACGGAGTATGCGTTGCGGAGAATTTTCTGTTCCGACGGATACCTCGCTAGGGCCGAATATCGAAAGATTGTAGGTCACTTACATGCGTAGAAACAGTCCTCCTGCCACCCAACATGTTCTAAGCCTTGGCTCCTCCAAACCTTCATCATGTTCACCATTACAATATTCCCTTATCGGTCAGACCGAGAGAGCATCAGTTCTACATCTATCGTGCTTTATGTGCCCATTCGCAGTAGCACACGCACACTATTTCCAACTTTATAGCACGCCGACTTTAACACGAGCAGAGTACTCCACCCAAATGAATGAAAATAACATTTTCTCGTAAAAAAAACGTCCTCAATTTAAATATTGTTACGCTTTGGCAACCATTGACCCGGGGACAAGCACGTCGGTCTAAAACACCATGCCCCATGCTCATTCAACACGTTCGCCTTTAACACAGAATGAGAGAAAAATTTGTATATCCTTTGTAATCTCGCCCCAAGTGAGGTTGCTATCACAATAGCTTAAAGTTTCTATTGGCAATCTACCACCAGCATCCTTTAGCAATTAACTCCCACTTTCGACCCCCCTCCGCCAGATTAGCGCTGTGTTAATAAACTTTGCAACAAAATGTCAAACATGTCAATAAGGGTTTGCCTTGATCGGAATAATGTTGAAAATTTTATATAATCTCCAACAGAGCTCGGTGTAAATTGGATAAATTTAAAATATATCACCGCCAGTGATTGATGAGTCGTTAACCACAACCATGAGGCTTTTGGACATGTTTGGTTATCGAAATCGGTACGGTCGGTGGATGTATTGCACGCTCAATCGATTGAATGAACGAATTCACTTCAAAAGATTAACTCACTCAAATGGATTCATTCAATTTTGCCAGCTGTTTATGGTGACCGATAAAAATGTGTGCGTGTAAAGTAGAAGAAATAAATTCAAAAAGTCTAAAAAAAAATAAATTGCGTCTGGATTTATCGGTGTAAAACTTCAGCCAAGTAATGCTGTGAATAATTTAAAAAGGTTTGCCCTCTTTTTCTATTTAACGAGGATTCTATGTTTTATATCGTAGGCGAGTCTACCTTATGAGCGGTTTTGAGACTTGTAAACCCCCGTCAAAGCTGTAGTGATATACGGTGATAGGTGGTGAATTTATCTGTCAAGATGGGATATATACTTACAATACACTGACTGAGCAATTTATTTGTAGAATTAGTGGCATTCGCATACATATTTCAGGACGACAGAACCGGTTTTGTGTCTCACGTTAAAAGTGAAATACGAATCATGTTCGGTTAATTTTTTCATACGCTTTCGGGGCGGAATGAAGGTTTAGGCTTTTGAATATTTAATGACAATTACCTTTATCAGACGGGCGAGACGACCCTATTTGCATATGCGTGATGAAAACGGTTTGCCGTCTGCAAATAGACTATTGATCTGGAAAATTAAAGCCGTAGGTATATGTACTCGAGTTATGCCATCGAACAATGACGACTGGTGCTGGTAGAGGAAGTGCAGGACTGTTTTAACGGATTTATTAATCACAGATATTGTATAAAAATCAGCAAAGTCATGTGTTTTAGTGGCAGCATTTTAAGGAATACTTTTGTTTTGGATAGAAAATTAAAAACTCACGAAAACTAATGCTTTTTAGAAACTTTTGTAATTTTATTTTGTAAAGGAATTGTAAGGAAGTTGATAGTTCAAACTTTGCCCATTTAATACGCAGCGTATTTGCAAACTGAATATAAAATATTACGTTATTAAGCTTAAGGCTAATGTTAGAAGGGAATGTCGATTAAAATGGGACTCACGTTGGCCAGATGTCTGTACTCTGTGCAGCTTTATTCCACTATAACTGGCAGATGTGACATCGTTCATCGGTGGGGCTCTTCGTACCACCCCGTCCACTGCACTTGACATCCTGTTTCATCTGACACCCACTGACATCTTCAGCAGACAAACGGCAGCTTCTGTAGCCGTACGTCTCAAAGCTACTTCTCAAAGGACCAGTAAAACAAGTGGCCAATCCGCTATCCTGAACGATTTTAATAACCTTCAAGGAAACATCGACTGCACCACACCTACACTACAGTTCGATAAAAACTTCCAGGTCTCCATTCTCACTTGATCTTTCTGGGAGTAGGAAGCATTCCTGGATGATGAGTCGATCCACTTCTAAACAGATGGTTCGAAAACTGTGGACGGTGTTTGTGGTGGTGTCTTCTCCGATAGACTGAATCTTAGTCTCTCCTTCCGTCTTTCTGATCACTGTAGCGTTTTTCAGGCGGAAATAATGGCGATAAAAGAAGTCATATCTTGGCTGAAAGAAAACGTGATATCTGCTAAAGATATCCGTATCTTCTCGGATAGTCAAGTTGATATCAAATGCCTGGAGTCAGTCTCTACAAATTCTCTGACAGCCCAAAACTGTCGCTCGTCTCTCAGAGAGAGCAGTTCAATATTCACTTCTGTTGGGTGCTGGGGCATAGGGACATCCCAGGTAACTGTAAGGCGGATGAACTCGCCAAAAACGGAACTAAACTACCTATGCTTCCGGGTAAGGATTCCTTAGGTATTCCAATCGACACTTGTAAACAATTATAGAGCTGGATGCCATCAATAGAACAAATCTTAGGTGGACAACCGGCTCGACATGTCTAGTAACAAAACGGATCTGCCCAAAGCAGGATGTAAAACTTCTTAGATACTTGACTACCCTCAATAGGAAGCACATCAGTGCTACAATAGGTGCCATCACAGGACACTATCTCATAGGCAGGCATGCAACAAGACTTGGCGTATTTTCAAACGAAGCTGTCTTGACAAGGAGGAGGAAGAAACTATTCTACATCTCCTATGTTCTTGTTCGGCTCTGCCGAGTAGGAAGAACTAAATTTTAGATTCATGTGGTATCACAGGGGACCTTATAATGGTCTAAGTGTATCGGCTAGCCTACAGCCACTTCTAACCTAACCTAACTATAATCAAAAAAATTAGCTAGAGATGAGATAAAAATCAAAATCTTTAAAACATGTTGAAAAGAAAATCCTTGGGTGAAATAATACGCCAATAGAATCGCCAATCTAGGATGATGTCCGCATATAAGAGTCCGTGCGACGATCGACACGCTCTTTTGTTTTCCAGGTTTTTATTTCCAGTGTTTTGTATTTTTTTGATTTTCGATACAAGTTTTAAGATTCAATTCAAATATTTCCAACTGGTTTTTTGACTAAAATTCTATAGAGGGAATTTCGTAAACTGTGTCTCTCTTTCTAAGACGTATAGGTAAAAATCGAATTTTCAAGAATATTTCGGCAAAACATCCGTAAAAAAACATATTTGTTCAATCATATTTTCGAAAGTTGCCTTTTAAAGGAATTCAAGAACTCAAATGAAACGTGCCATCGTTCAACTTCAAAAATACCTTGTAAGGGCTCCGTCCGGTTTTTGGAAAAAAATCTGGGCAATCAAGGTTTTGCAAAGTACCTTGAAATTACGAATTGTTTGCCCATTTTAGAGACTGTTCATCGTTTAGTATAAAATAAGTGTCAGCACAGGATATTAGCAATAATCTCATGCATCTATTGTATGTCTTCACTTCCTGTAGAACTTTTTATATTTACCACAAGGCTTTAATTTAATTTACCGCCTCCAAATGAGTCCCAAATTGCGCTGCGTGGCTATTTGCGGTATTTATTAATGTGCGACTTTCTCTCGAATATCTTTGAATATTCACGGCTCCTTGGCGCTCCACAGATTTTACATATTATACTCCGAAAATCAAGCTTCCGCAAAGGTATTTTGTATGTCACTCCATATCACGCCAATGATTCGTCAAATTCCCTCAACCTCATCTCCTCTCGAATAGGGTGTTGGGAAAAATGTTGAAATATGATAGATACACACAATCTTTTTGTTAATCACTTTATCGCTTTTCTCCATGTTAAGCTATTGTTAGCCCATTCACTGCGACAACATGTCATTAATTCAAATTATCGGATATGGAGCTGCGAAGCTAAGCCCTAATTAAGTCAAGTTATCTAACAGTATCTGCCCCCTTTTCAACACAACAAAAGGAAAAAAATCCTTTTGTTAGTGATTAGTAATGAGCATGATAAATGAACGAACGGATTAATCTTGTGAAAGCCACAACTTGACAACTAAATGGCTACTTAGGATTTCTCTGCAACAATTCCAAGTCCATTGTTACTCGAAAAGGTTGCCAATTTAATCTCAAGTCAGAAATGAGTTTTCGCCCCTTTTTTTCTCCCCGAGTTTACTTAGGATCAATTCAAATAAAAAAAGAATTATTTACTTTACCATCTATTCCACAAGTGGATGCAATTATTTCTCTCTTTTTATTTGTATTCCTTTTATTACCTATTAAACACAATAAATAAGATGTCCCTTGAAGCGTAAAGCGTAATATCTAAAAATTGTAAATTTATTGCCAGAATAAAAAATCATAATATTTCTATTTACTTGAACAATAATTCAATACAACACAAATACTCGCATGAAATAAACTCACTGGGTTCTTATGAGGGATGTGAAGAGGAAACAAATGTGTTTATCTTATCCGTTTGGTATTGGTGGGTGAATTAATATCCTGCCGCCTGCGTGACTCATAAATGTTGGTCGTTGGTTAGAGCTCTATTTTATTCTCTTATTGAATTATAGAAATAAAATTTCGCATGCGAATGTTTCGCAAGTAAAAGTTATGCCATCATACAATTCTCAGGTTTGCTGAATACCTATTAAAGTTTTTAAATTATTCACTCACGCTCGCATGAATGGAAGTTGAAAGTTTAACTTGTTGCAATGCAATATTGGATACATAGTATTTAATTGAGCGTGCAGTAAAATATCGATTCATGCATGCTGATTCCTCTTTGATGAACGAAATTAAGTGGTTTCAATTAACACCCACTTTTCGGTCACCCATGTGGATAGGCGCGAAGTTTGCTTCGTGCGTCCGACTAGGGAGGCAAAACTTCCAGATTCGAAATAGTAATTAGAACTAACTTTGTTTTCTTTGCACGTCCAACCAAACGACTTGGCCCTCGAATGCTTAGCTTCAAACAAATCCTAAGCAAAATGTGAACACTGCATCTGCATCTGTTGAGTATGGTTCTCTAAATTTGCGCATTCATACAAATGGTAGAATCTGTAAAAGTAGTACCAATCGGATTTCAAACCGCTTTCTTAATTCTTTTTCTTGCAAAATTGAATAAATCGCATTTTTTTAAACAAAATCGGTAGAGTAGTTAATAACTGTATGAACCACATATATACAGACAAACATAAGCCTTTATATTTATTGAGATTTTTCATGAACTAAAATGAATTTATTTATACACGCTCTATGCGTGGATAAGCTGCTAAAAATATAAATATTCACTTGTGAGCATTTGTTGGGATCGAGTTAAACGAAAACGCATAAAAATGCTTTCGGCCACCTCTAGCGCCTGAGCTAATTATAATTTGTTTAAAAAACATCTGTTGTTTCTAAAGAACAATAAAAAATAATAATAGTTTTACAAAAAATTCGATTAGCTATAGCACTATGTATACCTATAGAGTTGCGAGTCTGATAAATATTTATATGGATAAAAGAAAAATTTGTAGAAGAACTCGATAAGATCTATAAAAAGTGTGGATACTGTCCATATGAAACCAGTACTCAAATATTTATGGCAGCAGTTATAGCGATTCTTAAAACTTGTGATAAAAAATATTTGCTTAAATTTGTAATGTATTTTAAACCAAAACATTAAAGCTATTTAACTTGGTCCTTCGAGCCGCATTTTAAGTTAAGTGATGGAGCAATTATATTTTTCTTTCCCATTCATAAAGGTTGGAGTTGCTCGCTAATGCGGATTGGTCAATTACATCAAAAGGTTGCCGGAACCACTTCCTCAAAGTCACTGATGTGATCAGGAAACTAATCAATCTTCGATCGATCTTTAAAAATGGACTCTGTGAGAAATCATTATATTAATAAGTATCTAAACATTAAAAGTTTCCGTGCACTTTTTAAGTATTTATCATGAAATGAAGAGAATGAAACTTATATCATTCGAAAGGTACTGTGGTATACATTTGCAGAAACCGTAGGTGTATGTCGACATTAAGACTGGTAAAATGAAGTTAAGAATTTCCCATACAAAATGCTTAGCAGTTAATCGAAAGCATTTTGTTGCCATTCAATTTGTCGCCGTCATGTTGTCATAGTAACGAATTTAATCATCTTAGATTAGAACCTATTGGAGAGAATCATTAACCCATAAAGGTATGCAATTTAATTACCCCTAAAAGTAAGCAATCATTAAATCTTCTTTCAGGGGCATTGCAGAGTTATCTGCGAGGTGTTACTATGGAAACGAACATTCATGTTTTGCCCTTTTCCATTCTTTTTTCACGTCGGAAAGGTATATGAATTAAGATTTAGCATATAAATAAATTTAAATAAACAATAAATAAATTATGCAAAAAACAAGTTGGCTTTCGTTACTTTTTCTACAGGCAAAATTGGTCGAATTTCGACCACGGGCGGTACTATCGTTATTATTCGGCGGAACTTAAAAGTCTTAAAAAGTTATTATCAAAATGCTTGTAAATTTAATTTTTTTTTCTTTTTGTAAAACAGGTCCCAGGCTATTTATTTAAGGTGTTTAAGGCCCGTTTGCTGATACGAAACATAAATCTTATGCATAGCTAAGTTCCACATAAACTCTATGTGATTCTTAAATTTATGTTAGTTGCGCGAACAAATGTATGTTCAACATAGTAAGCGATAACTTTTGAATTTCAACTAACTTCAAGTGGGTTTGCACAAATGTCAAAATATTTGTGAGTTTTGGTATGATTTTTGTATTTTAAACATATTTTTCTGTATTTTAATTTTAACAATGCCTGGAAATAATTAAAAAGGAAACCCACAAACCTCTAGAACGAATTTAAGACTTCTGAACTTCTTGGATTACATGAATAAATTAAAATTAAACGTACCCAAGAGATACATTACATTCTGAATTTGCATTTGACTGTCTCTCCAAAGAATTTCTTATTTAAAAATTACTAAAAATGTTTGCGTCATGCATGAGTAGATCCAGGCCATCTAGCCACTACATTATTAGGTAAATATCATTTTAGCGTTTCATTGCAAACCGCTTGAGCGTTGATAGAGAAATTACTTTTCCTGTTGCGAAAAGCTTCTCCACCTTAATGTAAAGACAAAAAGATGTTAATTTTTGAGTCAATCTTAAATCGTTATCTACCAGGGGACGGTATTCCAACGTTAGTGCTGTCAATGGCTCCACTTACATTTGGAAACGATGTCAGTTCCAATTTTAGGAAATTTTATATTACCATTTCCAAGGGCATTCTATTTGGTTCAAAATAACCAAAATCTTTTGTAAAAAGATATAGCTCATCAAAAATGTAAAAATATTCACTCCTCTCGTAAATTTGAGAAACGAGGAACTCCTACTTCTAGAATTTCAAGAACTTCTTCGTCATCATTGATGATTCGGACAGTTTGAAATCCATTTTTACTAATACTATCGTAGCAGTATCTTCACAATTCTTTGCAAACAATTCGAAAACAACAGTAAACTAAAATAATGTTTAACATAAATATCTTATGATACACTTTTTCTTCCACCTAAGTTATGTTCAACTTTAGGATTTTTATGTTAGAGTTTACTTTTGGTGCAAAGCAATAAGTATAACTTAAGGGTTTATGTGCAACATAAGTATTTATGTTTCGTATCAGCAAACGGGCCTAAGTCTCTCTGTAGAGTGCTCCATCCCTTTACAAAGTCTCAACCCTCCATTTCATATTTTGAATAGCGCGTGTGTTTTTATTGCCATGTAAATCAAAACACACGTTTTGATCCAATTTTGTCCAAATGGCATATTTTACTCAGTGCGGAAACATTGCCCTTTATTTTGTGGCTTAATTTGTGTCGAAGCCGGACCTACCAAATAAAATCTCCATATACAATGTAACAAAAACGCGAAAAGCACTTCCGCACGCACCGGGCGCACTTTGAATTCAACAATTACGGAACGATAATTTACGATATTGACAAGCTGAAATTATTTATGAAAACCCAGCAAGTCATCGTGACTTTGTGACCAATATTATCTGCGCACGTAACAATAGATAAATGAACTCGTAAATCTTTAAAAACACCGTGCCGTTCTGAACTTGTCTGGCTGTGCAGAATTCAAGTGCCATAAACTGACAAAAGGTATATACCTTTTCATTACTCAATTATACTAACTCATGTAGTCTTATCTTCATCTGCTATTCCATTCGGAAACGTCTGGAATTGAGTTAATGGGTCCTTTCAATATAGCGCCAGCCGACTATATAATCGACAGCCTTATTGCAATACAATGTGCAAACAGTCGGAACGAGCAAAAAGAGAGGCGAACCTAATTTAGATAAAATTTCAAGGAAATGAAATCAAAATGAACATTCGTTCGTTGTTGGTTCGCCATGCCTGTCGTGCAAGCAACGAGATGTTTACTCTCAACCTGTAGAATGTTTATGAGGAATATGTCAATAAACCGTAACCGTCTATATTGCTATCTGCAGTGGGGGGCAGTAAGGGGGCGACCCAATCTTGAAGCCCGGAAAGCGATACAAACATACCTAAACATACATTCAAGTTGTTCCGTTGCTTGATGTCAGGCAATTTCCATTGATTTTACTAAATAAATATTTGGCCACCCAAACTCGCGTTCTGTTCAACTTCAGTTGGCAGGTTTTTTGAACCGATACCAGGTGACATATCGCCATATCGGCTGTGCAATTGTTCTTTTGCGCGAGGTACGCCACCCCACTGTTCGGTTCGGTATATATGGTCGATCGTCTTCAGCCCAGAGATTAGTTTGTGTATTCTGCTTGTAATATTTCCGGGGTGTGACGCCCACCCCAATGCCGACCACCAGTGCAGCACCTTGACTATACCACCAGCTAATCTCACACGCGAAAGGCATCGATTTTATTTGTGATGAACCACTTTTTACATAACCGCCGAGAGTGGGCCGAAGGGGGTTTTTTTGTTTACCTCCCCACAAGGTTGGTCATAGATACTGTCGATACTATAGATAGTTCTTGTGTGTACTAGACACGACCATAGACCGAAGAGAGACAAGTAAACGCACAATCAATGAAATTGCTCAGAAGAAGATCTCTCTCTCTCTCTTTTTCCCTCTTTACTTTGAGTTTGAAATGTATTGGCAGAGTGCGGCATATAATGGAAGGAAAGCAAACCAGAAAAGTGGTGCAAGCAGCGTGCAAAGAAAATGTGCAGCGACGCTGTTCGTAATTTCTTTTTAATCAGAAATCGATGGGGATTTTATATTATGAATTGCTTACTTAATTGAACTTTATTGCACTCAACCACGTCAGGTTTTCTCTATTTTAAGCACTGGCTGAGGCGTTTCGGCGTGCACGGCTATCGGGCTATCATTGTTGGCTTACTAGTGGTAGGTTGGTTAAACCGCACGCTGCTGACCTTTTTTAAGTTCTCCCACTCCGTGGGAATTTTCCTCTTAACATCGTTTTCGTTTCAAATTAAACCGAGAGGAGATTAAGTTGCATTTTATAGTTCAGACAGTTAAGTCTTGGTGTACAAGTACTTGTAGTTAGTAGTTCTGTGCTGTGATGAAAGGGGATTACTGTCTTGAAGAAGAAAGGTAGACCACGAGAGAAAGGAAGTACAGGGACCACCATGGGAAAGAAGTTAATTGAAAATTTCACCCGATCTTTCATTGCGATAGCAACCAATTGGCTATGCAGAAGACTTCATTTGATTGTAAATTTTAATGGAATTTACAAATTAAAGCGGGTGGTGATTGGGATTCCGCTTAACTCGAACAATCAGAAGCTTTGTCCAGAGAAACCTTCTCCTTTGAATCTTTGGGACATGGAATGAACAGTAGAGATCATTACTATCAAGTAACTGCCAAAGAGAATTTATTCACCACCTAGCAGAAAAAAATGCTGGACTTGAACAAGGCTCTAACTTTTGATCAAGGTTCATAATATGTTATTATCCTATTTGGATTTTGGAACAGCTTATTGTGATAAATCTTTTGCTTTGCTTTTGCTCAGTGCGTTTCTGTAACTTCTTGGTTTTTTAAATGTGAATTATTATAAAATAAACTCTGTGCTATATTTTTCTGAGTAGGTAATAGATGACAGAGAGTTGTATGCCTAGCCAGAAAGAAATTTTTCCGCACTGTGACGTCGTTTTATAGCGACCGCCTAAAATAAACTCTTTGGATGATTTAAAAAAAATTATTTCAATTCCCAATAAGAGACAGTTTCATGTTATACACTAGCCTTGCTCACGATTTTATACGCGCAGACCACTAAAATATGTTTCAATTCAGGAAATGGGAAGATGACCACCTTGCCGAATACTGGACGGAATTCAAAGGACAGAGGCAGGCAAAAAGATTCATAAGCCCAGCTCGTAGCAAAACAAAAAAGTGACTTGAGCTAAGCAAGGAAGATCTGTGGATCCTAATGGGTTATCTTACTGGTCACTGGCCACTAATATACCATCTCAAAAGATGGGACTTTCTGACGATGACTCCTGTCGACTCTGCGGAGAAGAGGAGGAAAAAACGGAACACATACTCTTCTAATGCCCTGCTGTGGCAAGGGGCTGAGCGATCCATATGCAAAATGCAATGGGCGTTTTTAAGTCCTGCAGATATAGGAAAAATGGAACCAAAAAGGGTACTGAGGTTTAAAAAAGGGCCTCAACAGCTCCCTAAGTTAAATAATAGAGGCCAAAACAATAGATCTACAATACTCACATAACATTACATGTTCCAATCCTGTTTTATATTCTTAAATCTTTTATTTTCGTCTTGTTGACTTATACTATCGCCAAAACAGATGGGCAATAAACGAAAAACAACAATGCGGATTACAATTTACTACCATTTCATAAGAAACCATTTCTAAGTGAGAGACACCTATGAGTGGACGTTTAAAGCTGAAAAGTTTGCGTGGAAAAATTGTATCTGCCGTAGATGACCGAAATTAAAATCTACCCTCTGCCCAAAGCACTTTAAATTTGCATAGCTTGCGAATGAGTCGGCCGATTACAATAAATTAAAAACTAGATGTTTCTCCATATTACGTCCTATGGTGATCTGAAAAATCCACACGGATTGATTAAATTGTTTAATGTGATGCGACAACAAGTACAAAGAGACCATTTTTTTTTATAACGAGAAAAGGCAACCAAAACTAATTTATATATAGGTACTAGTACCGCCAGTGGTCGACCAATTTTTATCTGTAGATAAAGTAACGAAAGGCAACTTGTTTTTTGCATAATTTATTTATTGTTTATTTTAATTTATTTATATGCTTAATCTTAATTCATATACCTTTCCGCTATGAAAAAGGAATGGAAAAGGGCAAAACACGAATGTTCGTTTCCATAGTAACACCTCGCAGATAACTCTGCAATGCCCCTGAAAGAAGATTTAATGATTGCTTACTTTTAGGGGTAATTAAATTGCATACCTTTATGGGTTAATGATTCTCTCCAATAGGTTCTAATCTAAGATGATTAAATTCGTTACTATGACAACATGACGGCGACAAATTGAATGGCAACAAAATGCTTTCGATTAACTGCTAAGCATTTTGTATGGGAAATTCTTAACTTCATTTTACCAGTCTTAATGTCGACATATACCTACGGTTTCTGCAAATGTATACCACAGTACCTTTCGAATGATATAAGTTTCATTCTCCTCATTTCATGATAAATACTTAAAAAGTGCACGGAAACTTTTGATGTTTAGATACGTAGATATTAATATAATGATTTCTCACAGAGACACACACCACAACAAGATGTCCTAAATACTTATGAAATTAAAATAAAAACGGGTCAAAGTAATTGGATAGGCAGATGAATAAAGCCACAAAAGGAAAGTCGATGAAGATACATTTTTAAAGATCGATCGAGGGTTGATTGGTTTCTTGATCACATCAGTGACTTCGAAAAAGTGGTTCTGGCAACCTTTTGATATAATTGACCAATCCGCATTAGCGAGCAACTCCAACCTTTATGAATGGGAAAGAAAAATATAATTGCTCTAAAATCCGGCTCGAAGGACCAATTTAAATTTGTTTTTGTTTAAAGTACGCCCATAATGCAAGCAAATATTTACACATACAAGTTTTAGAATCCCTATGACTGGTGCCACAAATAATTAAGTAGATATTGGTTTCGCATAGGCAGTATCCACACTTTCTATAGATCTTATCGAGTTCTACTACAAATTTTTCTTTTATCCATAGAAAAACATTTTATTTTTCTATCACCATTGTGGAGATTGGGAAATATATTCGGTTTAAGTCACTTTTACTATGTACCTACAAGATTAAGTGGACCTCTTACTATCGTTGCGACAGCAAATAAACTTTTTATTCGCATTTTTTTAGTTTATGGCGACAATTCGCTCTCGTTACTGTCAAACCAACTTTGAGGACACAATCAATCTCGAAAACCAATAAACTTCCGAAAGTACATGACTGACTCAAATTGCAACTAACAAACGCGCGTTGTCACACCCTCCACCAGGATTTAGTCTCAAACCGATGCTCTGCCCTAAATCATAGATTTCAATGGAAGCAGAGCCCCCGCAACCCACAACCCATATTCCAACGGGCACAGAAAGGAGAAATTCTTCCCATTCGTGTGTACACAATTTATTGCTGTTCCAAATTACATCGTTAAACACACACTGATGGAGCAAATTATAAAACAACATACCTAAAATGATGGAGGCGATTGACCCCTCACCTAATCGGCACGATGTACCTACGCGTAAGGTACGCCGACTCCCAAAAGGGACATTAATAACATGTAATGGCAAATATTTATTTATAGCTTCTGGACTCGCCTATATATGACCACCATATGGGTGGTGGTAAGCCAGCATGGCACCGTGCGATCACGTGAACATAAAACGTGACACGTGATACGTACTTGAAGCATGTGTATGTCACTTGTTGGGAAAACAAATGACACACTGTCGTCGTTTGTTTTACTCTGCCGAGGAATCGAGGTGTTAATCGATTAATTAAAAACACGCGCGCACATCAGTGCTACCCAATTAGGTTTCAGAACAGATTTGATCGCTTTCATCCTCTCGTGGGGTGTTTGTTGTCTTTATAGGACCCGCGCAAACACATGTTTAACACAAAACTATTTTTATTTCGTCTCTGTGCTGTGCTGACGTCGCTTGACGTAACTTTTATAATGCCCTCAATCGATGGCCTGCATGAGCATATTATTTCTTCAATGGCTTCCAATTCGCTAATTGATATGCTGTTACGGTTACGGTTACATTGCCTATGTATGTTGTACTTCCGCACTTGGAAACTCTCCACTAAATACTCGACTCTCCGATTGTGTTTAGTATAGACTTTCACTGCGAAACGTTAATTAAACGCGTACCAGATGGGCAACGGCAGGTGGTAGTGGTAGCACAAGATGTTAATGTTTAGCTTAACCCCCGCGCCGACACCACGCACTGTTTATTCTTATTCATTAAAAATAGCTAAAGCCGATGTGTGGCAGTGCGGGTGCAATCGATATCACACCTCGCCCGGACAGCCCAGCAGCAACCAGCAACGCCTCGGGGTTTTCTTTTCAATTTCTTTTCATTAGGTTGATGTTAATTTTGTTTAGGCCATTTGTTTCGTTTGTTATTGCCCCAAAAAGTATTTACGATGATAACACTGCCCGTTAAGTTTTCCCATCGTCCCCGTACCTGTCATCCGATTGCGTATCTATCGGATCTACATTGTTCGAAATCAATTGGCGTTGACATCAAAGGACTGACTTAAGGCGACCTGGGTGCGTATATGAAAAACGGGTGCGAATCGATTTATGGAGGACAACCATCATCCCCGAAATAGGAAAAGGCGCGTGCGAAATACCCAGGAAAAGTAATTAGATATTTATGAATGAAAATGTTGACGTTGGCTGTACTGGCTGTATATGGAAAGTTGTTGCTGTCATGTTGATATTTTCGCCTGTGAGCAGATGATTTGCTACGCAAATAAGCTCTATTTTCCGTCTTAATTAGTGCTTTGAAGAAGTGCTTATTTATGTTGAAGTATTTATTTTCTTGCGGTAATTAAAGTGGAGGGCCTCCTAGTTGGGCATTTCGTTCATCATTATTTTCTAATGATTGCGTGCAGGCACTTAGTGAACACTTTGCAACTGGATTTTAAGTAATCCGCTTACTTTTGGAGTAGGTGTTGGCAGACGTTGCCCTTATTTTTACTTATTTAATTTGGAAATGCTCTGATTCCGATTGTTCGTCCCCACAGTACTTAACAATCAACCAGCTCTTCTTCTGTTCTTTCTTCTCAGAGATATATATACCAAGTGAAGCTTATATTAATACCCATGGCTACCGCTGAAGGATCTATTCCCAGTCCAACGTGTTTGGGGTCAGCAAATTAGCGCCAAGACGTTTAGCAACTTTTCCAAGCTTAGGGGAGGGAAAAAAGCCTCAATAGTGCCGAAATCACAGAAAGAAAGAAGTCCTTCATTGAAAGCAGATCAATTTCCATCTTTGACAGAATTATAACAAACTTGAAGAAAACCGCGATTGCTAAAAGAAGAATTACTTGCAACGTTTTGACTACTATTCAAGTAGGTCCTTTTTTGATCGGCTGACATGTAATTTTGTTACTATCTACGTTGATTGAGGGTACTTCTTCATTATGCGTATACCAACAAACACGTGTAGGTACGAGTAAAATGAAGGACAGTTGCGTGACGAATAGTTGATCATATGCGGTGGTTGATTCTTGTTTAATTTTGAGTAAAAGTCACCAACTAAAAGAAGTTCTATTTTCCGAGAAACATGTCTATGACGAGATAAAGTTATAAAGGTTAAAATGTTAAAAAGCTCCAACAATAACTGAAAATCTATTTAATTGACGTCAGAAGGTGTAGTGGAACTTTAAAGAATTTCATTTCATTTGGACGGCGATATTTTTGAAGCTACATCTGTCAAAACGGCTGTCATTTGTTCAGTCTGTTTTGTCAAATCACCATGGTGGGCGAAGCGTTGATAAAAATGTGCAAATGATAGGTAGGTAGGTAAGTTGGTGCCCTTGTGGCAATTGCCAGGGCTTCACATAGACCATCAGTTGGATCCATTGTGTCCAATTAGGGGTATCATCAATTGAAAACCTGTTAAAAGAAATTAATTACGCCGCTTATTAAATTGAGCCTCATAGATTTAGTAAGAATCACTTGGGGTCTTAAAGCTCTGTTAAGTGCAGGTTCTTTAGTTTGTCCTGAGAGTAGCTGATGATATAGAGTCTGCTTATTTACAAGAACCATCCATATTTAAGTATGAATCTCAGTAGTTCTTTAAGATCCACGTTCTCCAGAACTTCTAGTTCATCAAAGAAGTAGCTATTAAGAAACCTTTTCCTATTATTTTTAAGGGCCGGGCATTCGCACAGCAGGTCACGTGCAGATTCTATTTCTTCAACGTCCCTGCAGCTTCTGCAAAAGTCATTATGCAGTATACCCAGTCGTTCCGCATGCACGCTTTTCACACAGTGTCCAGTAATGACCCCCGTGAGTATGCGAATGTCTCTGCGACTCAGTCCGATCAAATATTTCGATCTCTTTGTACAAATGATAAAATAGTTTTTTCAAAAGCATTTGGAAACCCAAAAATCATCTTCAGCAATGTGATCCATTTCTGGATGAACGTCTTAAAACAAAAATTGCGAAATTTGGAAAGATACTAATCCACATGAAAGCCAAGCCTAGTCCATTTTATGCCGAAAATGTTACTGTTTGGTGTAGATTTATTTATTTTGGCCTGAGTTGGATGATATAGACACCAACAACATGTGATTTCAACAGCACGGCGCTACGTGCCACACAGCTCACGCTACATTGGAAATTCTGCACAAACGATTCGAGGGCATGGTCATTCCAAGTGAAGGTGATGTGTACGGGACATCGAGATCGTGTGGTATGACTTAATCGTATGGCGTCGCAGGTCTATGTGAATAAACCACGTGCAAAAGCGGCCCTTAAAGCCATCATAATCGATGCTGTCGGTCTAATTCAGACTGTTTTCTGCTCCAGAGTCGTGAGAAATTAGACATTTCGGATGCGCGTCACCCAGGGATGCATAATGACAGCGATAACCCTTTCAGACGAATTCAAAATTTCAACACATCTAACACGCACTTTGTGTCCACGTGGAAAAGAATAAAAACACTATTTGATAAGTTTGTGGCCTGTGCCACTTAACTTTAATGGCGTATGTAGCGCACGCTTCGGAGGTTGAAAAAAGACGTACCTAACTTAAATATTAAAAAATAAACTGACGTAATTCGCGCCGACTCTATACCACCAGTTCGCAGACTATATAATTTGTAGGCTTCGCATCATACTTCCATAAATATTGGAAGTAGACTGGAAGGCAAAGAGAGTCGATTGGAAAGTGATTGGCGCAGTTCGGCGCGAGTTATCTGAACTGAATTTATATTATTTAAATTTACAGATAGGAAGCGCTTAATGAAACACCCATTATAGCGTTGTCTCAAAAGAATATCGATTAAAGACCAAAGGCTGATAAAGCCAAAATTTCAATTCATTCTTTTGTTTAAAAACCAGTCCAATTGGAAGGACACAAAGCTTACATAATGCAAAGCCAACAGCGAGTCATGAATACCAAAATGCACTGGGAAATGTAGTAGATGCTAATACTGACCGAATTATTCCCGAAAAATGCAAATTGGAATGAATCACTAGCTAAAACTCATTTACCTAATCCCGACCGACGAAATTGCGATTCACTTCTGTGTTTTGTCCATGCAAATCCACTTCCTCTACATTTTCATTTTACACCGCAGAGCTCTGCGAGAATAATTAAAGAATGCATAGAACTTTTGAATATTTATTTTTGTTGAAAGTGATAGAATCTCCCCGAAATATCCCAGGAATTGCGATAGCTACATGCTTTAGATGAAAGCACCCATTCTTCGGATGACTGCGAATCGGAAAGGAATCTTTACGCACCAACACAAAGTTATTTATCAGAATGTCCTAGAGGTTGTGAATCATAATCATTTCACATAATAAGTAGGTAGGTAATTGAAATCTCATAATTCTAACAACGCGCCGCCCTCCCTCGCAGTACGCCTTCATACAATAAATAAAAAAAAAATACTATTATTTTTTTCCTTCTATTTCTTGGAGCGAACAATATTTTCTGTTTGCTTAAACTCCCCATGAGAATAATAATTATTAAACTCGAACTCGTCTAAGAGCCTTACTGGGACTAACTTTGGCTGTTTATCTTATTAACATTTAATTTTAAATTTGTTTTGCCTAGCTTAACGATGGCACACCAACAAACAGAAAACACTAATTTTATTAAGCCAGTTGATAGCTATTCTCGTGGAGCCTTTTTCCTCCCACATAATGAGGGTAGGACACACAATTTTATGTAAAAAAAAATAAATATTTAATTTAAAGTTGAACGGCAGGAAAATTGACTGAAAGTGTTATTTTTGCGTGAACATTTTCCTGCCCCATTGTGTCGGTTTGTTTGGTGTTTTTTTTTCTAACCTTTTGAGGATATAAATCTCATAGTGGTGAATTGGGGAAAAAAAAACTTTCTCTTCACGTATCCTGTAGAAGAATCGGTTTTACCGACATCAAAATAAAAGACATTTGTCACATTCCGTTTGTTCAAGAATGCATTAACAATCTTACAGTGATAAATGACAGAAAAGGGTTCGATGGCTTTTGTATACACAGTAAGATAAATGTGTAGTTACAACAAAAGGAGTTGGCATTTCTTGACCACATACGATGCGAGTATAGAGATGTACAATTTTTTTTTCTGCAAGTTTGACTGAGCTCAAAATCCTATTTGCATCGATGCGATAACTGTCAAATGTTTGCATTCATACGATTTACTACGATGACTAATGTTCCCGTGGAGCTTTTAAGTGTACCGCGTCCAGCTAAAGTCCACGAAAGTAGTTTCGCTGACACTTCATATCTTTTGAGTGCAGTTAAACTCGACATTATTAATTATTAGTTATGTCCTTAAGAGATTTATGTAAAAGAAAAGGAAATGCCTAAACTAGTTAAATTCACGGATTGTGAATCAATTTATATGCTTGTGTTCAACCTCACGGGAAAGAAAAAGTTACAACTGAATGATATTTCCAATGAACAAACCCTTGCGTAGGTCTGACAAACATCCGACACTACTTTCCTAGGAGAGCTTCTCCATTTAGCCGCTCAAAGATCGAAGTAGCGTAAAAATAAATTTTCCAGTCGACCAAAAAGTTAAAAATTAGTTTTGAGAAGCTGTGCCTAGGACAGTCTTATAATTATTTAAAATTTGACACACATTTTGCACAATCTTCCGCGAAAATTATTCGATACTGACGCACGTTTAACAGTCAAAAGTTCTGATTTAAGTGAGCGAAAACTGCATTGAGGGCTAAAAGGACCATCCTAAGACTCGAACTTAGAAACGACTCGGTAAGACGGGCGTGCTTATCCAGAACCAAGAAATTGACACTCTCATCTCTTCTCTTTTTCTCTTCAATTCTCTACCTCTTCTCTTCTCTTCTCTACATATAATAAAACTGTAGAATAAAAATACTGACTGACTGTAGAATAAAAAGTGCTAGACCACGCATTACGCGGAAACTACTGGAAGGATTTAGATGAATCTTGACATAGTGATTGCTTATGTTCTGGTCGGGACTTAGAATACCTTTTATCCCGGAATATAACCTGGTTTTTAAAAAATAATCCAAAAACTGCATATCTGTAAGGAAAGTAATGGCTTAACAAATTGAAAAAAAAAATAGGTGAATCATTATATCAATATGTAAACATCAAAAGTTTCCGTACACTTTTCAAGCATTTATCATGAAATTAGGAGAATGAAACTTATTTCATTCGAAAGGTACTGTGGCATAGATGTGCAGAAACAAAAAATCGTAGATATATGTCGTCATTAAGACTGGTAAAATGAAGTTAAGAATTTCCCATACAAAATGCTTAGCAGTTAATCGAAAGCATTATGTTGCCATTCAATTTGTCGCCGTCATGTTGTCATAGTAACGAATTTAATCACCTTAGATTAGAACCTGTTGGAAAGTCTCATACCATAAAGGTATGCAATTTAAATACCCCTTAAAGTAAGCAATCGTAAAATCTTATTTCAGGGGCATTGCAGAGTTATCTGCGAGGTGTTACTATGGAAACGAACATTCATATTTTGCCCTTTCTCATTCTTTTTTCATAGCGGAAAGGTATATGAATTAAGATTTAGAATATAAATAAATTAAAATAAATAATAAATAAAATATGTAAAAAACAAGTTGGCTTTCGTTACTTTATCTACAGACAAAATTGGTGGAATTTCGACCACGGGCGGTACCTACTAGTTTAGTAAATTTTCCCCATCCTCCTGCGTTGTCATGAAGCTGAGCAATGTTCGAAACAATTATTCAAAACATTGCCCACAATTTTCCTTTAGTAGATACTATTGCCAGTAGTCATGCACCAGTGAGTATCGTTGCAGTAGTGTGTGTGTGATTATTATATGCGCGCTCTAACGTGATCATATGTTTTGCACTTCAATGGGCAGTCGTCTCTTTTCAGCGCATACATTCAGGTTGAACACTTTTTGGAAATGGGCTGGTGGGGTTCGTGTGTTAAGTTGTTTCATTCGTGTTGGTTCCTTTTAGCCGAGGTGGGTTAGAGGGAAATAACAGAGCTATGCGGAAATCTTTTTTGTGTAGACTTTTTAATAGGAATTAAAATTAGTGTCAGTGTTTGAACATATGTAGTGCTTTTTGAAAGTGTAAATTTCCGCTGGCGGGGTTCCACTAGTGTTAAAATATAAACTTTCCATTGCCACAAAGTACATTTTTTAACCCATTTATGTCAGGGATCTTTGGAAGCTTTCCTAAAGAGCTACTATTTATATGAGAGAAAGTGGATTTAAGCCAATAAACACTACCTTCTTCCAAGTCCGACGAAAGGTGTGTACACAATATCAAAAAT
Organism: Cheilosia pagana; assembly: GCA_936431705.1. NCBI lineage: Eukaryota > Metazoa > Arthropoda > Insecta > Diptera > Syrphidae > Cheilosia > Cheilosia pagana. Next base: position 113,706,474 of record OW386166.1, read on the forward strand.
ATTCCACGTAGCAAACATCCATCACAGTTGTCCAATATCCTATCCACCCTCCTTCTGTGTGCGGTGCATCACGTTAAGCCTTTTAAATTCCAACGACATCTGCTTCATAACAGCCTATTGTTTGCTTGCACGTAGACAGCTAAGGGTGCGAACATTCTACGTGTGTATCCGAATTGTCTTTCCACATCCGGTACCGTCCGCACAACTCGCATTCCATCTGCCCAATGCTGCTACCATTTGCATTCATCAAATAAGTTAAACCAGTGTCATGCGATACGTATGAATTACTTTTCAAAACATTGCTCTGGCGATAAGCTACAACTGTCACCTACTAAGAAATGACAACTGTGCAAACGACGTAGATGAAATTCATAAAATCACAACGGTATCTGTTTCCGTCATAAAATTATACCAATCCCAAGAAGGTCGCCGATCGATTCAAAAGGTTTTCATCCTAAATTTCAGTGACAATGATATCATTGATTTAAAGTGCAAACAAGGACATTTCCAACAAGGTTACCAACCGCATAAAACCCAGAATATATCGAATGGCATTCCTTAATTTGCAAAATGAGTCGGCGGCTGTCTCTCGGTTAACCAAATATTGTCTCCCCAAACAACGAACCAACCGTCTACTTACCATGCCAATACACAAAATGAATAAAATGAATAAAATGGATAAAATGGAGAATTTCTTCCTTCAACACTGTGCGCTCTTGCTAACAAGGCATTGCGGAAAAAGGAAACAAGCAAAAGCAACAAAAAGGCACAACAAAAAAAAACTCCTAATGCAGACTAGGCATGGGGTGAATCAGGTTAGGGGTAGCAGATAATTCATCCCCATCACTTTGCTTAGTCTTTTTATATACCCAAGGAGTATAGGTATTCCATGTTTATCACGGGCATAAAAAAGTGTGTTGTCATCTAGGTCCAACTAAGGATGAAAAAAAAAGAAGCATTTTCCGAACGTACAACCCGCCTTAATGGAATGTGTATGGCATCGTTAAGAAATATGACAGCAAGGGAAAAAAAACGCCTGCCTTCCTTAACTTTAAGGAGAAACATGAACCGCCAACGGCTTTAAGTCATCTTTTGGTTAGTGGCCAGGGAAGGGGGGAGTGACCTGACCAAGCCGGACCACCATAGAAACGAAAAGCCTGTTCGCCATTCGTTTAGCCAAAGTTTCTTTATACGCGGGGATGATTGGTGGCGGTGGTGCAGGTGGCTCTCGCTGGAGTACCTTTGCAATTGCGACAACTTTGCAAATTATAATAGATACTTTGTTTAAGTGTTTTCGTACTTTTCCTTTTTGTTGTTCCTCTTTTTCAATTGGTGTTAGTGTGTGTGGGTTTTTTTTTTCTTGTGCGCGCGCGAAGGAAGCGGTTGTATATTAGTTGTGTGCTGTCCGCTAAACAAGGCCAAGGCCGAAGGAAGCAAGCCAACACCACCACAATTTTATATTCAAAAAGTATATGTGTAGAGGCGAAGTTTCGCCCAGCCGATCACCCACTTTGGCAGTGGCAAAGTGTTAAAAACTTCCTTAGCCAATTTTCCTTATATATTTACTGTGATAGATACACGACTGAGAGCGTCTTGCTGGCGCTTGAAATCGATACGTTGTCGGCGTCTTTTATGCTTCGCAGACAAATGGGCATTCGTTTAATAAAATCATACTCTCAATAGTATCCGTTTTGTATCTGGTGGCTGTGGCGATTCGATTTGTCCGCCCTGTTGACTGCACTCTGTCGTTTATTGAGGCCTTTCAATTAAGGACATTTAGCTGCCAAATTGAATTTTCAATCTCTGATGCCATTACCAAACAGACATTTCATTTACCGAACTACGAAGCCCAAAAAAAATTGATTAATACGATGGAAGTACCTACAACTTCATAAGCTGTTGGCCTAAGTGACGGGAGTATTTTGTGTGACTTTACTGTGAATGTAGTTGATACTTTGAAAAACGGCAGTACAAATACGTCCAGCTGAAGATGTCATCTCACAGGTCGGTAGCATTGAAAAATGTGTGCCCATGGACTGGGGGCAGTCGTGTGTCGTGTAGTTTTCATTTGTTTGTTTCCTCCCTTTTGTCACGGCTTAAAAGAGAAAAAAATACAAAAAAACGCATAGGTGGCCGGTGCATATTACGCGGGTGTAGCTTATCTCTTATCTTCTCTATCTCTACAAATAATAAAACTATAGAATAAAAAGTGCGGGACCACGCATCACGCGGAAACTACTAGACGGATTTTGATTAAACTTGACATAGTGATTGCTGATGTTCTGGGTCGGGACTTAGAGTACTTTTTATCCCGGAATACAACGTGGTCCTTACAAAATAGTAAACAAAACTGTATATCCGTGAGAAAAGTAAATAATGGCTTAACGAATTGAAAAATAAAAAAATTGGTGAATTTAGTAAATTTTCACCATCTTCCTGCGTTGTCCTGAAGCTGAGCAACGAGACAAACCATACTGTGACCCCCAACTCGCAATCCTCCTGCCGCTGGCCCCTCAGTTTTTTTTTTCAAAAATTGGCCGTTGGGCTTCCTATCGGTATTATGTCAATCAGAATCCGTGTGACATGCAAAAACATGCAAAAAATAAAAAATAATGCTACCAACCGTAGTGGAATTTGATAGAGTTCGGGTATACTACCTTTTAACAACAATGAATGCTATGTTTTAGTAGTTACGTTAAAAGGAGCTTGATTTAATTTTAATGAACCAATACGATGAGTACTCAACGATAACAAAAGCTGGTAAACCACACGGTTGCGCACTAGGCCCTGCCTTGTTTCAGTTATGTTATTGAACGACTTTAAGCAAAATGTATGAAACTATGTATAGCTGCCTTTTACTTACTTGTGGTGGGTCTACAAATTAAAATAAAATAAAGCCTTACCCTAGAAGTCTCTGGTCTTTTAAGCTAAAAGAACTCTAGCAACCGCCGCGCCACTTGTCTACTAAAAAATAGTTGACCCTCTGGTGCGAAGTCCCTAAGGGGTTAAGTAAGGATTCTTTTGGTTAAAGAACTGGGGTTGAATTACCGCATCCCTGATCGAGCAATACGTGAATGAATTTATTATTGTTTTGCATGTAAATTCAACAAAATTCAGTGACGTATCGCTCGCTCACGGGTGCAGTAATTCGACCCCTGGTATTGGTTGCAGTTTCCCTTCTAAAGGCTTGGGAAATGGTGGTTAGATTCCAATAAAAGGGAATCCACCGGACCGTATTTTACAGATGAGTTTATAGATCGCTTTGAGCCACAAAAAACTCTCACCTGCTACACCATATGAGTACCACATGCTCTTAGGTATTGCTAGTTAATCTTCCAATCGGCTCGGTGGTCGTATTGATTAAATAATCTGACAGTCGCTGCCTTTTTCTAAAATCTCTAGGAATACTTGCGACTCAAATCGATAAAAATTCAGAAGCTATGTCAACTTAACACGATCAATGCCGGACACTTTCGTCCCACAGAAGAAACCCAACCCAAGCCGCACGTGAGCAGTACCGAGGATGATATTCAAATCCGATGCAAAGCACATGCACACAGGACCAAATGTGACGATAAATAATCTGCTCGAGATAATTTACGATCACACCCTTGACGTGTCAATAGCAAAACCAGACACCAACCCCAAAACAAGTACCACTCAAACCAGATAAATAGAGAAATCAAAACCAGTAGGACTTCCGTTTAACCCTCAGCCGACAACAGACAGGTCAACTGTCAGCTACACAAAAAATATCTGTAAAATTATATCAAAATAATAAAGTTAAATTTAGCAAAAATTGATCATGTATCTCCGATCTTGGTGCGAAAACTGCTATGGGTTTCATGAAAGGATCGTTAAAAAAATGCTCATAGCCAACGTCTCTCTTCTCATTATCGTGATGAATCTGATGTTATAAAAAGAACTGTCATCTGGATCGCCTTAAATCATTTATTTATGTGAAATAATCTCAAAATTTGTTGCCTTAATTTGTCAGAAGAACAGCATTCAAACAGCAGATGCATCTGCTTTTGGTAGCGGTCGCCATAGCACATGTTCTTAGTTCTTATTTTTTGAATAGCAGGTCCACACTTCAATGAAAGGCATTACCTGCTTTGTAAATTTAAGAGTCTTTGCTAATCTTCTCGCAGGACCACTCAAAGTTTTCCTTTCCTTGGCGACAACTGACGTAACTTTGGGCCATTTTCCATTGCCGCTCTTTCAGTATCATTTACTCACTGGGAGATGGCACCCCTAAAACGATTAGTACGGCGCCTTGCCATCGCCTTTTGGTTTTCCCTAGGGCACACCACAAGAAAATCCAATTTGTTCCATTACCATAAAATGAATAATTAAATGAACTACTTCTCAAAGTGTTTCCAGTATCTAGTATCTAGTGTTAATAAACAACTTTGCTATATCTTCGATTGCATCAAGATACACAGATAACATAACCTGCAATGTGTTAATGTTCGCCCCTATTACACAAATGACAGACTTTACTTACCTACTGCCTCAAACGCGATAAGAGGTAGTTGGACAAATGACATACGAGTAAACCAGAACCACAATTATGCCATAATACAAATTTTACACGTGATAGCCAGCGCGTACATGCAGACGCCATGTCGTGACTATAAATACCGTGATATTTACCCAAATGACACTGATTGTTACAATTAAACCGAATTCGAGTGGCACTTTCGAATCGACATCGACAGTCGAAATAATTGAAAGTCACAACAAAAGTTCGGAAAGGGGGGCAATAATCTAATTTTCCCCTCTCCCCTTTACTAGGATACGGAAAGTGAAATTGAGAAGGCAGAGTCATGAGATATTTGAAATAGATACGACGAAAATGATGGTAAATATTGTTACCCAATAAGGACGAAATCTGTGGTGACTCGAGTGTACATTTGCACAAGGATGACTTATTGGTTGAACCACCTTAAATGTATGATCCACATACCGTTGAGAGTTGAGACGGCTATTCAACTCTGAAGCCGTGCCAACGAATTTATTACATTTTGGTGGCAATCGTCGGCATGCTAGGATCAACTAGTCCTGCTGGAGATGATGTCGTTGACTTGAAGGAGAAGAGAAAATACCCACCACTCGAAAGAGGTCAAATTTGTTGCCCCGCCTTGGGGTGAAGGATATGCCGGTGGAGGATATTTTTCCCAATGGTGTCTGAATTTAGTTTGCCAAGCGCACATACTGTAAGCGGTTTGTGAGATAACTTCCGATATTGATTGCAAAACGAGGGCTGCCTTCCACAGAAACTGATTTAGAATTTTTACGATTCCCAAAGAAGATACAGCAGCCGACTGCTCTGATTTTAAACAGCTGACAGGACAGTCGAATCTACGTCACTGTGTAAAATAACTTTTTAAATACGAAAATAAATGATGTGCTAAATTAAAAGTCATCAAATCTATTTCAATCGTTGAAGATAAATAAAATCTGCAAAGAATATTGCAGTAGACAAAAGACAAATAGAAATTGCATTCTCGCAGATATTTACAGCGGGATTGTGTAAAACATCACAATTGGATAAGCGCCAAATTTATAGTGGCGGGCATTTATTTGACTCTGAGAGTGGAAAGCCTTTTCTATTACTTAATATCTCATAATATGGCTGACGCAATTAGAAACCTCAATCAGCACACACATTTTGGATGGAACAAATTTGAGAATTTATTAAATTTGGCAAAAATTATCAAAATAACTGCCATTTAAATGGTTTCGTGTCAACATATTTAACTCCAATTGATACATTATTATACTCTGACAAACAGGCGTGTCGAAAGCATATTCAAAATCTGACAGCCAAAACAAAATTCTTTTTTTGTGCTGAATGTCTTACAGCACGCAAACTTTCCATAAATCTTGTTCCGACACATGTTTGGCGGCGCCCCAATGGGAGGCGGAGGAGTGGCGTGTTGGCTGATTAGGATCTTTTAAACTTTTCAGATTTGAATACGCGCAAATGTCAAGAGCATTTACAACATCAAATGAATGCAGTTTAACACAGTTTTTGTATATCAATCAGAGATTTGGAGATTTGTTTAGGGGAAATTGATTTAGTGGATTAGGAAACGATTCAGGTGATTTGCAGTTTCTATTCGATATGTCCGATATGTCCGATTGAAAGTTGTTTGTTTTCGCTATGAGTTGAGAGGCTCTTTGAGACTGTTGGAATTTAAGTTGGGGGCTCTGTTAGTGACGAAATGGTCAATGGGGACTTCCGAGCTTTGGCAGCTGATAGCAGATATATTTTTGATGCTACTTCTGTCAAATCGGCTGTCATTTATTAGTCTGTTATTGTTTTATCAAAGCCAGTTTAATGGTAGTGATGCGATTACATGAGAACACAAGCGTTCTCACTCTAGCCTCTCACTATCAACTCCTACTCTCACCTCCACGTTGGTGACTGGTGGGTGCCTAGTACCTCGACTGGAGATGGGGTAACCAACCCCTGTGGAAGGTCGTTGGTGGCAGCGAACGAGAGAGGGGGGAGAAGTGTCCTCTCACTAAGGCACTTCCTCTTAGGCGACAGCGGAGGAATTCTCTAGATGGAATCAACGGTGGAGCCTACATCTCCAGTTAGGCGAACTGGTAGGTGCAATCCCTATATGAGCTGCTTCGACTTATTTGGACTCCAGGTCTATAGGGACTTCCAATACTGAGTCAGGGTGTTGGAAAAGAGTTGGTGGCGGATGAACCCTTAATGGTTCAACGGCAGCGCTCAAATCCCAAAATGGGTTACTGACATCGGTTTCTTTCCGGCCCGCTGTCCTAGGGTCAAAACAAGGGCCTGGTCCTCCAGGTTGGGGGTTGTGCCGTCGGGGTAACTTCCCGACCATGGAAAAAAAAAGCTAGTTATGGGAGAGACACAACCAGCCTCGGATAATGGAACTCCTCAAATGGCAATAAGACCCGGAACGTCAATGGACTACGATTTAAGAGTATGTACCTGGAATGTACGAACACTCTACACCCCAGGTGCTACTCAAAAACTTGAGTCTGTCCTCATGCGGTACAAGGCAGATATAACCGCGATCCAGGAGATACGATGGATAGGATCAGGTATGATGAAGAGAAAAAATTGTGACATTTATTACAGCTGCAACAAAAGACTGCATGTATTAGGATGCGGATTCGTCGTGGGAAATCGGCTTAGGACTAAAGTCATTGACTTTAAGCCGATAAGTGATCGCCTTTCTGTGATCCGCATCAAAGCTACTTTTCAAAACATAAGCCTAATATGTGCACACGCCCCTACCGACGAGGCTGAAGACCCCATCAAGGAGGAGTTTTATGACCTCCTGGACGGAGCCTACGGAGCCTGTCCTGAGTATGATGTAAAAGTTGTACTCGGGGACTTCAATGCTAAAATCGGAAAGGAGAACATCTTTGGCGGGTTAGTTGGTAAGCACAGAATCCACGAAACGACAACAGACAACGGCTACCGACTAATCGATTTTGCAGCAGCTCGTAATACGGTGATAAGTAGCACTAGGTTTCCAAGGCTAAGGATCCACACAGCAACCTGGCGCTCTCCAGACGGTCGAATCGCCAACCAAATCGACCATGTGCTAATCGATGCGAGGCACGCATCCAACATCCTTAACGTGCACACATATCGAGGGGCAAATGTCGACTCTGACCATTTTCTTGTCGCGGCTAAATTCAGAGCTCGACTGTCCAACGAGAAGAAGCTGCGAACCGCCCAGAAGAAGAAATTCGACGTTGGACGCCTTAGCACACCTGGAGTAGCCAGAGCCTACAGCGAGCGCCTGAGTATGAAACTCTCCTCTGTGCACTCACCTACCACAGACGCCAACAATCAGTGGTGCCAGTATCGCGACATCATCAAGGAGGTAGCCGAAACCACTGTAGGGTACCAGCCACCCCAGAGAAAGAGCCCGTGGTATGATGATGAATGCGTATACAGGAAAAAGGTGACAGAAGATGCACACAAGAAAGCGCTGCAGCGCAAAACAAGGGCAGCGAGAGAAGAGTATCGAGTCAGGAGAAGGGAGGAAAAGAAGATCCTGCGTAGAAAGAAGAGGGCTTACGCAGCTTCCCAGCTCAAGGAGATCGAAGAGTCGCGCGATCGTAACAACATCCGGAGGTTTTATAAAAAAACCAAGCAACTGGCTGCTGGTTACAAACCCGGAACGCAGGCTCTTCGAGACAGCGAAGGAAACCTAGTCACCGAAGCACAGGGAATAGTAGATGTATTTAAGCAGCATTTCCAGCAGCTGCTAAATGGGCACCATGTAGAGAGAGTGATAGGGCAAGAAGAGAACCCACGTCCAGTCAATGAAGAACCAGTTCCACCACCCAGTATAGAAGAAGTGCGCTTAGCTATAAAAAAGCTAAAGAACAACAAGGCTGCCGGCTCTGATGGCTTACCAGCGGAGCTCTTCAAATACGGAGGTGATGTTTTGGTAGGGTGCATGCACCGAATCATCAACCAAGTATGGGTGGAAGAAAACATGCCCGATGACTGGACTATCAGCTCTATATGCCCCATCTACAAAAAAGGCGATCCTATGTCTTGCAAGAACTATCGAGGCATATCCCTGCTTAATGTCGCATACAAGATCCTATCCAACGTACTGTGTGAACGTCTAAAACCGTTCTGCAACACACTAATCGGCACGTACCAGTGTGGCTTCCGGCCCGGCAGATCGACTATAGACCAAATCTTCACACTGAGGCAAATCCTGGAAAAGACCAACGAATTTCAAGTCGAAACTCACCACCTATTCATCGACTTCAAAGCCGCGTATGATAGCATACATCGTCAGGAGCTCTATACGGCGATGGCCGAATTCGGAATCCCGGCAAAACTGATTCAGCTGTGTCGCGTGACGCTGGAAAACACGCGCTGCAGCGTGCAATTTGGAAGTAGCTCCTCCGAACTATTTCAAACATGCACCGGATTTCGGCAAGGAGATGCGCTATCATGCGACTTCTTCAATCTCGTACTGGAGCAGATAGTGCGCAGGGCAGCTGTCAACACGGAAGGCACTATCTTCAACAGGTCCGTCCAGCTGCTGGGCTATGCGGACGATATCGACATCATCGGTCGCTCCCAGCGTGCCGTGATAGAAGCGTTCACGGCGATTGAAGAACAGGCGAAATCCGTTGGCCTTGAAGTAAATGAGGACAAGACCAAGTACATGCTATCAACAAACAAACAAACAACTGTCCACCGCCTAGGACAAAACGTCACTGTTGATAGCAAAAATTTCGAGGTAGTTAGGGAGTTTACCTACCTCGGAGTAAACATAAACTCCACGAATGACACCATAGTGGAGATCCGGCGAAGAATTACCCTAGGAAACCGTTGCTACTTCGGTTTGGCAAAACAACTGGGTTCAAAACTCCTAACTCGAAGGACGAAATGTATGCTCTACAAGACCCTTATTTTGCCAGTTGTGCTTTATGGCGCCGAGTGCTGGACCATAGGCAAGAAGGGAGAGCTAATACTGGGCTCCTTCGAAAGAAAAATTCTTCGGCGGATTTTTGGTCCTGTGTGCGAGGAGGGCGAATGGAGGAGAAGATACAACCGCGAACTCTATGAGCTGTACCAAGATGTGGATGTAGTCCAAAAAGCCAAAACACGTCGACTACATTGGCTCGGCCACATCGAGCGAATGGACAATAATGCTCCGGCTAAGAGGATCTTCGAATCCCAGCCCCCAGGTTCGAGAAGAAAAGGAAGACCGAACCTCCGTTTCAAAGACCAAGCCATCGCGGATGCCAGAGCGCTTGGTCTGGACAACTGGAAGCAACGTGCCCGGGATCGTAGAGGATGGAAGGCTGCAGTGTCTCAGGCAGAGACTCTTCACGGGTCGGGAGCCCGATAAGTAAGTAAGTAATTGTTTTATCAAAAGCAGTTGGAAGCTGATCCTAACTTTCATCGAAAATTCATACTCAGCTATGAGGCCCATTTCTGAATGAATGGGTCGAATTGGGGACTGTTGGCTTTCTCTTCTGATTTTTACGTTGGAGGTTTTGATCTGCTTTTCACAAAGCTCAAGCTTCTGTCTGTAGAACTGGGATAGTAAGAGTCTTTTAAAATATTTCTCAAAGGGGGGTTTTCATCATAGAGTTGAATCTATGCCCTGATATAATTTCAGTATATTACACACTTTGAAGTTATATTTATTCAGTTTGACGATTTGCCTGGGGAGCCTTTGTTGAAACTAAGAGTCCTTTCTCGATTACAGTGGCTAGCTACTGTTCAATTTTTTCAGCGTCTCCATTTCAATACTTTTAACCGCGCCACTGACAGCTCGCTATGTTTGTCCGATAATACAAAAACGGTTTAACTGACTTTTCAAAAATTGCACCTCCGATGGAGGGTGGCGAGTTTCATGGAATGGTTTTAAGAGTGTCGTAAGAAAGCGTGTCAGTTTTCTTTTAATATAAACTAGTACCGCCCATGGTCGAAATTCGACCAATTTTGTCTGTAGATAAAGTAACGAAAGCCAACTTGTTTTTTACATAATTTATTTATTATTTAATAATTATTTAATTTATTTATATGCTTAATCTTAATTCATATACCTTTCCGCTATGAAAAAAGAATGGAAAAGGGCAAAACATGAATGTTCGTTTTCATAGTAAAACCTCGCAGATAACTCTGCAATGCCCCTGAAATAAGATTTTATGATTGTCTACTTTTAGGGGTTATTAACCTAAGATGACTAAATTCGTTACTATGGAAACATGACGGCGACAGATTGAATGGCAACAAAATGCTTTCGATTAAGTGCAAAGCATTTTGTATGGGAAATTCTTAACTTCATTTTACCAGTCTTAATGGCGACATATACCTACGATTTTTTATTTCTGCACATCTATGGCAGAGCACCTTTCGAATGATATAAGTTTCAGTCTCCTCATTTTATGATAAATATTTAAAAAGTGCACGGAAACTTTTGATGTTTACGTATTAATATAATGATGATCATCAGCACCTGCCCTTAAGGACTGTTGTGTTAAGGCCTTGTATTCTTAGAAGGATCGCTTTACACCTTACCTTGTTCCTTGTAAAACTCGCCACCCGGATTTATATTTAAACAGTATACAATTTGCAATCACTGTCAAAAACGCACTAGCAAAGGAAAAAATAAATAAATTCTGTAAAAAAAATATTATTAAACGAATGACAACTTCAAAGTATTTATTTATATTTTTTTTAAAACTTACAGAAAATATATCAACCTAGGAATAATTGAAGAGGGCAGCTACGAGAAGGATGTTCTATTCTACGTGAATATCGGCGAGCCACAGATTGCAGCAGGTAAAACAAATAAATTTGTTTGTTTCCCCATTTTCATTTTAAGAAATATTTTTTTGTAAAATTAAAAAAATATACATTTATCTTCGTATCTAAAGTAAAAACAATTATTCTTATATTTTGCTTCTAGTATCTACCACAAATTTCAGTAAAAATTAAATTTTTATTAACTTTTCTTATATAAAACAAAATACCAAAATTAGAATAAGAGAAATAATTTAAAGAAAAAAAATTAAACACTACACTGTTACACAAAAAAAAAATGAGTACGACCTAAAAGTGCAAAAAAGTGGTGTTGATTTAAAGATTATTTTTTTATTTCAATTGTATTTTTATTTTATTTATTTTTTTTAGTTTTTAGAATGCGTTTTTTTATCAATTAGTAGATAATTTTTATATAAAGAGTAACTTCCTACCTAAACGTAAAGTGATTGTGTTTTTTTTTGTCACACGTAGAAGTTTTTATTTGTTCGGGTTTTTTTTCTGTATTTTCCCCCAAGTCACTAATTTTTATGTTTGTTTTATTTGAGTAGAGTATTTTCGTTTTATTTGATTTGATTTTCATATATTTGTTTGTTTATGATTTTTGTCATGATCACATGTCATTTTCCGTATTCTGAAGGTAAGGAAGGCCATTTAAAGGTCCTGTGATATTTTAGTGTAAGGATTATTATATAAGATACGTATTTATGCTCAGATACTTAGTTTAAAAACCGCTCTCCCGTTTTCCTGTTCAGGGGGCAAGTTTATTAAATTTAATTCCAAAGTGCGAGTGCAATTCTATCGCAGACAATTTCGCAAAGGAAATCTGCAATTTTTTTTTTTAGTCGTTCCCTACTCGGTTGTTTTGAAAGCAATTAAGAGATGAAACTTTGTTAATGGAAATGTTTGTCTGCATAATGACTGCCATTGTCCGTCTCCATAGACCATGATAATTGAGGTAGTTTACAATTTTTGTATGTCTCTCTCACAGTTAAATTATTAAATGGAATACAAAATGTTCCTTATCCAAAATCAATGAATAGCAGATGAAGTGGCAAAAGTATTCAAGGGAAACACATCTAAACACCAAATCGTTGTGACATTCAAATCAATGCGTAGTGAAGACAGCATTGATTTGAATATCACAATGGTTTTGGGTATATAATGTAAAGATGCTCGCGAATTGTGTCTGGAATTAGTTTACCAGGTCTCCTCACAACTCTTCTATCAATTCCTAGGGGAGCTTAGAATTCCATGTACTATTGCAGAAAGCCCACAAGCACCGAAAACTCAACAACTCTCAGCAAGTACATGAACTCGGGTTGGTCGTATTTACATCGATTTAGGCACCTGCCTACGTCTTATTTTATTTCGAAGTAGCTATATTATTTGGCTTATAATAGAGAACTGTTTGGGAAAGCTATCGAAGTTGACGAAGTTGAAAGAAATTCAAAGGGACGTTAAGCTTTTAGATTTTGTCTCTGTCCGTCAGTTACAGATAAATTTTAAAGGCTTCGCATGTGTATGAACCAAGAACCACTCAATGGAAAATAATGAAAAATAGAGAAGCAAACTCCTTGCTCTCAACAATTATAAGAGGATACAAGTGGTTTACAGATGGATCTAAAATGGAGTAGGTCCATGAGTTAATGGGGAAAACCCATGCTATTCAGAAATATACATGCATCACCTACCCAGTCCCTTCAGACCATAGTGGCCACAAAGCAGTCCCGCACTGCTTCAACACCTTGCAAGATTTATATCGAAAGAATAAACTAAAGCAAGGGAAGGTGGCTGGTCATAAGGTGTTCGTAGAGAATGAAAAACCCCATGTACTGGAAAAAATATTTCTTAAACTTTTTCAGGTTTAAAGACATAGCAATCAACATTTTAAGAAATAAGTGTGTCTGTCCTGTATACCTTCTTCAACAGCCAGTTCGTGATAAAGGCTGTTGTATTTACCACCACTGCCTGTGCTTTAGTATGACGAAAACAGTAGGAAGACGTTTTCATCAGCCTCTTTGCTTTTCATTTCCAGAGCAAGTTTATTCACCACAAGGATACTTGAAGAGAGAAATATTCTTACACTTTACCTCAAAGTGGTAACCAGTTGGACGAATCTGACAAGATTCCTCATTTCAAAACAAAATTAAAACAATATTTCATATTTCTTTTCAATGGCAGTGTTCACTCAAAACTACACACCACTTGGAAATCTCAGTTTTGAGCTCCGCTTGCACTTGCTTCCCTTTATATGCGGATCTTCTTGTAGGTTCCTGTGGGGCACTGCCCGAATTTGAGTGTTGCCTTTATTGTGGCCTTCACCAAATTGAACAGTGCAAGAACAGTACGTTTGAAAGCGTAGTGGCCTTTAAGTCATTCTGATTCAACTGTGACCTTATGTTCCGGACGACTTTTTGGCCAAACATAAAGGTTGGCAGGACTTGGGTTTTCTAAGAAATCTATCTGTAAGTGACACCTCGCCCCAATCACAGGGCTGGATGACCTTACAGTCATTCGGAAAGTGAACTTGGGTTGTTCAAAGTGCTAACTCCAGGGCGTATTGTCAGACCGTATTTGATTCGATGTAGGTTTGAAAACTTCGCTCCTGCATTAATTCCACATCCTTTATTGCTTAGGTATGATATATATTTAAGAATAAAACGGACTTGAGAAAGCTTCCCAATTCATTCATTTGAATTTCGCATTTTTCACTCGTCCCAAAAATAAAAGTTCCCACAAAAGAGGGTTTTTATTAATCTTGACCTCATCTTACACAAAAACTCACTATTTATTTAAAAATTAAGTAAGTATCTGAGTATTTATTCAAACTTAAACAAAAGAAAACGAAAAAGACTGATAATTTAAGAAAAACTAGGAATTTAAGCTCGCTTTTAGAAAACGCAACAAATCTAGTTATCACTTTTCTAGTTTATTCAAGCACGTATCACCACTAGGTATATATCTAGATGAAAGATAGTTTAAACGCACAAATTATAATAAGGCTTTGCTTCTTTTTTCTAAAATTGGCCTTTTTATTTGAAAAAAATTTAAAGTTAAAATTTGCTAAACGCGTAAACTATTTTTTTAACAATATTTAAATTTTCTCAAACGGTGACGGTAATCTAAATAAGTTCTTCTCTAAATAATCTAAGTTTAAATAAAACAACCAAATTAAAAAACTACAAAACTTTAAACCCCACAGACGCGTCAAAAAAATCGGATCCATTTCAATTTTTGACAAAATATTTTGGTACGTAATGGTCACCATGCAATAAAAAGCAAAAAAAATTCATAAACTATATAACTATTATTACTGTTCGTATATTCAAACTTGTGTTGTACCTGTGTGTTTACATTTATTCATGTCTCTAAATGGAAAAGGCAAAACAGAAAGTAACACCAACCAGTACAAAAAAAAAAAAAGACAATAATAAATGTTAACTCGTTATAAATTATTTAAACTAAATCAATCGCTTTACATGTATACTCGTACACCATTTCGTTTTATTTTTTCTATTCCTCCTCACTCATTCACTCATTTTCCATGTTTATTCTTAAATTTTTTTTTGTTTTATTAATTTTTTTTAATTAATTTTCCTTCGGTTTCTTTATATATGTTTCATTTGTATCTTCTATTGCATTGCGCTTTTTCGTCTTTTTTATCAAACGAAAAAATTGATAAATTCCTATCGAGCTTTTAAATGATTTTTTTTAAATTTATCTAAACAAAAAAAAAAACAATTTCTTTAGTAAAACAAAAACATTTAATTTTTTAACTGAAATTTAACATTTTTGGAACATTTTCGGACTGTGAATGCTTGTTGCGCTTGTTTCACTATGGGCTTCCGACTATACTCGTATACTAAATAAATACAAATTTACTCATCGTAATGGTTTAATATTATTGATCTCTATCTATCTGTTTGGCACTATGTAATAATTGCGTCTCGATTGTATCTATCTACCAACATAATTTGTATATTTTGAAACAATATATACATCAACTTGTATCACAAAACAAAAATATCTAAATACAAACAAAAAATATAAATAAAAACCTATACAAAACGCAATTTCCATCTACGCTTCTATTGCGAATAAATTTGTAAGTAAATTTCATCGAAAGAAACTTAATAAATTAACTAGAGTTTTCCTTTTGTTTATCGTTAGTGATACGTTTCATCGTCAGACACACTCATTTATTAAAACAGAAAGATTGTCTTAACTACTATATATTTACATATTGAAAACAAAGTTAATTGTTGTTGGCTTTTTATTTATTTTGTGTTCAACTCTCATCAAACTAACATAAATTCATCGTCGGTTGTTGTTGTTTTTAGTTTGGGATTTCTTTTTTAGAACTGAATTTTCAGTAAATATTGTGAATTATATCGCAACAACAGAAAGGTCGGACAACAGGTAATAGATTAAGAGACTGCATTGTACAAATTTGCATTTGACTGTCAATACTGATAAATCGTCGTAAAGTCGGCAATCAAAGTTCGTTTACTTTGGAACTTCGCTCTCTGTTTGTCTTATGATTTAGCTAGACGCGCCTAAGATTGATTTAGTAACACCTAGTGAAAGTATCCGGAAAAACAAAATCAAATGGAATACAATTCGCCCATGAAACGCTTTAACGTAGATTAAACAAGCACCAAGTAGTATAAGAAAACCTTGAGCCATGTCAAGGATGACCAACTTTTGTGTGGCACTAGTAGAGCCTTGTACATAATATACCTGTAGTTAAGCGGTGTTGCATGACAGTCCGTTTACAGCATTTTGTCCCAGAACAATAAATCACTGCTTTTAAGTTTACAGAGTCTTTTGATTACCTTAAAGCTAACGCTGCTTTGAAAATAGATCTAGGCCTTACCACTTACTCGCAATAGCAAGCAAACTAGCCTTGCTGAAGATCTTAAAAAATTTACCGCAAGTGTGAAAGCTTTTTAGGTTAATAAAAGTACAATAGCTGATTTTTTTTTGGTAAAATATGTCTACCTTTCCTGTAGTACATTGGTACTTAAAGTTAATCAATAAAGGTCCCAAAAGACACGTGGGACTACTAAATGAAAACCAAAGTTTTATCCTTACCAGTTTTAGAGGTTTGCACGTTTTGGAATTGTAGAACTCTAAGTAATACTGCAGACTGAAGTATTAGAATGAGCATAAGACTCAATGTAAGATCGGAATTTCGCAAGCAAATTACGTCCTTTAATGAGGAATGAGCTCAAATTAAGCCTCGGTTGAACTCCTATATTTTAAAATTTTGGTTCAGCATTTTTTTGTTTTTATTTTTATTTTAATCGCTTGTCTTTTTAATGTTTTATTCAAAGGGTACCACTTCTTTAATTTCTCTATGAAAGTCCTTGTTTAAAGTCAGCCAATAGTAGTACGCAGTGCCAAATAAATAGCACTTGCTTTCTGTTTTGAAATAAAATGGAACTGCGTTCGCGACAAATTTATTCCTGGTTGTATTTATGAACCCACATCCTAGCAATACTTTATTTTTTTCGTACTTCATAATTAGACTTATTATAGGGACTAGTACCGCCCGCGGTCGAAATTCGACAAATTTTGTCTGTAGATAAAGTAACGAAAGCCAACTTGTTTTTTACATAATTTATTTATTATTTATTTTAATTTATTTATATGCTTAATCTAAATTCATATACCTTCGTTTCCATAGTAACACCTCGCAGATAACTGTGCAATGCCCCTGAAATAAGATTTTATGATTGCTTACTTTTAGGGGTAATTAAATTGCATACCTTTATGGGTTAATGAGACTCTCCAACAGGTTCTAATCTAAGATAATTAAATTCGTTACTATGTCAACATGACGGCGACAAATTGAATGACAACAAAATGCTTTCGGGGAAATTCTTAACTTCATTTTACCAGTCTTAATGGCGACATTTACCTACGATTTTTTGTTTCTGCACATCTATGGCACAGTACCTTTCGAATGATATAAGTTTCATTCTCCTCATTTCATGATAAGTACTTAAATAGTGCACGGAAATTTTTGATGTTTACGTATTAATAAAATGATTGGTTATGCAATTAGCGCTAAATCGGCATTTTAAGACCTCAAGAGCAGTGTTACCATTCTGACCGGATTCCGGTCATACCTATATGACAGAATTCACTTTACTCTGACCGGAGAATATTTTAAAATCCGGTCTAACAGATTTTTCGACAGGAAAAATTAAATTATTCTATAGAAAGATTTGCAAAATTTAAATGAAACTTTGCCATACTTAACGAACATGCTCACATTATCAAACAGAATCCGGTAGGCATGGTTCGAAGGATGTGGAAGATATTGATAGTATTCGCTTTTTCGTTTTATATATAATTTTTTGGTAACTTTTGTTAATTGTTTTCATATTGAATTTTCCTTAAATTTGATAATCTCTTTTCTTATTTATTGTGCTTTTAGACTTTAAAAGCAGTTTTAGACGTGTGTCAAAAATGAAATTCAGTGAAAAAAACACAGTGTCTGTAATATGGTCCACCTCTTTTGTGGGCATTTGGCACAGTATCGATTCGTTCTCTAAGAAATACACAAACAAAAATACGACCGGAATGGGCTAAGCAAGACATAATGCGAACAATCATTGCAGTTAATAGAAAAAACAAGGGTTGGCTATATTTAACACCAGGTGGGCCTAAAAAGAGAAAAATTGAGTTTCCTTAAGTTTTTGTTTTTTATCTTTTTGTTAAGTTTGATTTTGATAGAAATAGAAATAATTTCTACGGCTATATTAAAAAAATTAAATGAATCCGCGGTTTTATTTCAAAAAATATTAAGGGTGGGCCATATTTGCAGCACTGACTCTACTCAAAATATATTAATATAGGTATTCCACTTTTGACCGGATTTCTGATTAAAAATTCTTATTTTAACTTTTGACAGGAATTTGTGACAGAATTTAAAATAAATAAAATCGGTCGCACAGTCAGATTTGACCGGATTCTATTAGTTTTATAGGCAACACTGCTCAAGAGACTAGTAAAATAAAGAGAGTCAAAGTGCCGCTTTTCTTTCTTTAAGCATCGCACTTATTTAACTTTGTTGGCTCTAAAAGTCAGAAAATTAATCTTTCACAGGAAAAGATCAACATTAAGGAAATACCTGTATAGTTCGATTTCTTTCGCGGACAAGGAAATTTCATTCGCTTTTATTACTGTTTTGGACTACTAAGCTAAGGGTCCCCGGTTCGATCCCCGAAATAATTCAAATTAGATCTTAGGGATTTTGTCTTCACTTAGCAGCCTGTCGCGAACGTCTAATAAACATCCGGGAGTACAACTGTCATGAAAGAGCTTCTCAATTAGCCGTTTGTACATGGCATTAAATTCGAAATTCCCTTCCATTTGTCCCAAAAATGAAAAACTCACTCAAAACGATTGGTTGTGAGAAGCTAGGCCTAGGGTCCCACGGACCTGTTGCTCACATTTATTTATTTATTTATATCCTTTACGCACACGATTGAAATCTTCCATTTTACGTGTGTCTCTTAAATCTTTAGAAAAGTACTCTGTTCCATTTTGAGAAATCTGCAAATTTAATCTAATTCTAGGTCAACTTAAAATGCAATTCCCCGTGCATTTAAAATTAATGATTTCATCCCAAGACGAGCAGACACACTCTGCATCAATAATTGTTTGGATGATCACACGCACGACTTGTGCTGTTTTGCTTTTAGTTTATCTGTCTGTCGAAATCATTTCACTCACTTATCGTTGCAATAAATGTTAAGCACGTTATGTCCGCATGCAAATGACCTCATATCCCCCTATTAACACACACAACTCATTTAAGTGTCTTCCATGTGTTGCATTGTTGTTATCGTTGATGTTTCGCCAGCTTTGCTCATAATACGCGTTGCGGTTAAAAAGCCAGCTTAAAGTATAACGCACGTTATTTGCGCACATTTCTCATTAGTCAAAGATATTCAGTATACATATCGGGATTTTCGAATTCCTAAAATGCGGATAATCCCATTATACGCACCTGCTTCCTGCATTAGAGCAATATATTCACTGCGATTTTTCTTTTACAACTTAGCAAATCACATGATGTTTTCTTTTTATCGCAAAATAAAAATATTCACAACCGTTTCGATAATGATTCTTAATTTTTTTAAATTTTCGTTTTTCATTTTTAATTTGAAAAAAAAAATAAACAATAAACATCGAATTAGATGATGAACTGGCAGGACTCATACAAGCAGCCGAAGCCAAAGCGCCCGAAGAACTGACAGAGGAGGACAAATTGGCTCTATTAGGACGTCCGAAACCGGGAGATGTTGTACGAGCACAATTGCGCATCAAAGAAAGTAAGGAGTTTAAGGTACGTAACGCATTTGCTCAACAATCAATTTATCTTACTTGAGAACTGCTTCTGAACGTTTTTTGTTTTACCAAAGCTAATAGTTATGAAAAAGTGGACGAAATCCAAAAGGGTGAGCAATACTAAAGAGAGAGAATATTTTTTCTATAATTGTCGTAAAGCACCACTTTCCACAATAAATAGTTTTGGGTTTCATCGGACGGATGGTGTTGGTTTAGGGGAGGGACTCCGATTGCAATGGGGTGGAAATAATTAATGAATTATACAATACATTCTCATCAAAGTTGGCACCTCCATTGCATTTGTTCAAGGAGCAAAGGTTCAACTTGCACCCATTGTTAAATTGTGGCCATTAGTTATATAGTTAGTTTTAGTAGTTGTGTGTAGTAAATATATAGATATGTGTGTAGGAACTTCATTTTGGATTATTGACAAATTTAATAATAAATCCCTATATATATAAATTTCTAGCAACGTCAGATTATCATAGAAATGTTCTCGACAAAAATTCTGTGCACGCTCGTTCGTATTTGCAAAGCACTCGAGAGAACTGCTGTCCTTGGGGAATGTTTTTCTTTCCGAAATAAATGTTAACTATGAAAGATATTGTCACTGCTGCGAATTGTTTTGACAGGTTTATGGCAAGGTACCCCACATACTATACATATATTATTTTATTTATGATGGTGGAAAACTACTTTCGGGGGCGGTGTAACTGAATAAAATTTGGACTCATTTTCAATTAATTGTAATTCGGTGAAGTGGTTTATTCAAAAAAAGCTATAAAAGTTACAAAAATGGTTCGAAAGACATCCTTTCTACAGTCATAAGAACTTGGAAACCCACTTCATTCGAAAATGTCGCACTTAAAAGGCTGACCGCATTCCTTAAATGTGGGACAAAAGGAGAGGATTTAAACTCTTAGCGGTATAAAAACAAAGATGAGAGAGAAATCATATTAAGTTGCGTAGTTCTCTGTCCATGCGGCTTGGAAATCCTAAAACAGTTTCACATCGATTTAGGTTCATACTAATCTTGCTTTACCTCAGTTTAATAATTTCTGGATACTCAGTCAAAAGAAAGAGACCAGTGAAAGGTATTAAAACGGAAATTACACTGTATTTCAAATGCTATTGAACTGCATTTAACTCCATAAATAATAACATTCGAAACTCGAATGATAAGAAACTGGTTTATTTGAGAAATTCGCGCTTTTCCTGAGCTTAAAAAATATATGCAAAGGCAAAACAAAAAACTCTTCCTTGTTGGACGAAAAAAAACTGAGCCTGAATTACGACGTGAAACTGAAAAAAATATGAACTCATTTCAAAGGCTTTAAAATTTTACTAACGATTTTGCTCAGGCATTGAAGACGTTCGGATTTCCAGTTTAGTAAGTCTGACAGCGGAAACGTGTTACTGCATCTTTTGCCAGAATTCAAAGAGCAGTTTTTCTTGGCTGCACAGGGGCTCTCCCTAGCACTCCGGTCTCTGCTCTGGATGCTATGATAAACTTCCCCCCTTTATATTTTTATCATATGGTGTACGCTGAAATCTATCTCTCGGTTAAATAAAGGTGGCTTTTGTTAACACGCGCATTGGAATTTTAATGAACTTGTGCCAGAATTATCCTTTGAACCCTGTCTTATGTATATGCCGTCTGACGAAATGACACCAAAAATCCTACTGCGACAAAACTACCACGTCAATTTCCTCAGGCAACGGAATGGCTTCGGACAGACTCTGAGCCAGGGAAAGAATGCCATCGTGTATTCACGGATGGCTCCAGAACCCGATAGGGGTCTGGTTCTTGAGTCTTCGTGGAAAGGAAGAGCATTAGCATACACTACCCCTTAGGTAACCATGCGTCTGTCTTCCAAGCGGAGATTTTCGCTATCCTTATGGCTATGCACTATATTGTAACAAACAGGTGGAGAGCTAGAAGCATTTGCGATAGCCAACCTGCACGACCCTCTTACCTCGTCCAAATAAGTTCTTGAACTCAAGCTAAGGAAGGTTAAACACAGTGAAACTTGTCTAGGTCCCAGGTCACACTGGTATCCAGGGAAACGAGATCGCTGATGAGCTTGCCAGGCTGGGTTCCGAAGAAGCTCTCTCAGGGCCTGAACCTGCGTTGGGTCTGCCAGCATCTGTGGTTAGGTCATCCATTGATACTTGGGTTTCAGTGGCGTGACTGTGCTGGGTGTAGACAGACCAAACGACTGCGTCTGGGTACCTGCAAAAGGTTCGCGTTCTTCCTTTTGTCTTTCAGGAGAATCGACTGTAGACTGCTTTTGGGTGTCCTTTCTGGCCACCAAGCTTTTGCTGAAAACTTAAAAGTATTGGGCTTAAGCGACACCGTCATCTGTCCTGCTTGTGGAGAGGATGACGATACAGCTGAACACTCCCCCTATAGTTGTCCTGCCTTAGCTCGCTTCAGGTGGCGGATCTTTGGGGCTGACGTGGTGACTGCCGAACATCTAAGCTCTTCGTCACTGAAGCTCCTTCTCATCTTTCTTAGAAAGACGGGAAAACTACGTACAGCAATGTAAGGTGTCTGTTTTGGCAGTACAATGGACCAGTATTGTGTCTGAGTGCTCCATCGGATAGTAGCAACCTCCAACAAAAACAAAAAGTCTGACAGCTGACTGACTAGATGTGCTTGAGTTTTTATTGGCCCAGATTGGTTAGGTGGTTAGCGTTTGCAGTTGACAAATATAGTCAAGAAAGTCCTGCTAGTAAACTCAGTTGACATTTTGAAGTGTCAGAAGTAAAACATAAGCCACAAATTTACAATAAAAACTCAACTTACTTAGTTAACGCGTTCGAATACCTAGTCCAGGCAAATCTAGTTGACGTTTTACACAAATTAGGTAGCCGAACGTTCCCATTTATCTCCACACGTTGTCTAATATTTGGGAAGGAACTAGAAAACTTTTTAATGCTCAGAAACATGCAGTAGTAGACTGACCGGCAGAAACGTAAGGTGCGAAACGGAGTTCATAAAAGGGAAGGTAGGGAGAACTTTATCCCAAAAACCTTGGGTCTAAGTCCTAAAATGATCAAATGGCTCTACTGCATGACGATGTCAAGAGCGTTACCAGCATTGTTATTCGGTCCGGCGCCAAATAATCTATCGACGCGCGACATTTGTTGTGATTGTCAAATTCTCTTTCTGACATCAAAGGTCTCGTTGAGATTATTAACGATCTTCATCTTAAAGTAGTAGCAAAAGCTGAAAATGGCAACTGAAGACATGGCTCTTTGTCGGTGTACATCGTCTATAAATGCTATTTGAGCAAATGGTTGATTTTCATCCACACTTCTTGGGTTTTCCTAAGTAGATATTTGTCATAATGTGAATATTTCGTCAGTTCCGAAACTGCCGGCCGCACTGGCAGAGGGCCATTAATTTTATGACAAAAGGTATCAGGTAGACATGGATCTTGAATGAAATATTAAGGAAGCTGAGGGTCTTTCATCGTATATGACTTTCTTATTTTGAAATATGATTTAATGATTTCGAGTAAGGCACCTCTTTCTCTCTTATTGCACAGTGTTAAAAATCCTGGCACATACGATTTTAAACAACATTGAAAATTCTTAATCACTAGAACAACACCAGCCATCTAAACACTTCATCCACTTCTGTCTGGGCTAAGAAAAATTCCTTAGAAGCACGTGTCTAACTCCTTTTTTTCTGGTGACAAATCATGTGTCATTCATTTCATCTCCTTCGGAATTTAGATATGTATGTAAGCTAAGTCTCTTCGCAGTTCCTACTTCGCTTTATCAATCAAATTGTAAGTGCTTTCCAGATCTGAAAGTGAAAAACAACCCAAATTACTTACTCGGCACTTGCTTACTCCTTGATATGCAGTTGACACTTGCGTAAATCCCCAAAAGTGTCCCTTTTCTCCACAGTATCATCGTAAATCAGACGAGGATTAACATTAATTGACACTTTGTTGAAGGCACCCACATACTGCTGTTGACACTTCAAGTTTCCATTTGTATTATCCTTAAAGACTGCTGAATGCTTCCCCTTCCACTCACACGTTCCCGCATATCAAATTAAAACTATATCTTCTCTGGGCGTAAACGTGCAGTAAAAGCATTTAAAGTTTTAAATTACCCTAGCCCCCATTATGTGTACAGGAGAGCTCTTTCAATGACGTGCTTAAGGGCTCTCCTAACAACAAAGGGATGGCTGCTACTAGTTGAACGTTTAGAATATTTTCACACAACTTGAGTGTGATTTCAGTATGAGGTGGATACATATGAGTAGGTTTTCTGATCACTTGGTTGGAATTTGATTTCGTTAATCCACGAATGTTGAGCCTTTAAGACTATGCCTGTTTCTAGATGGAATTAGTGTAAAATGTTCTCTCCCTCTCACACACACACACACACACAATCACGAGCGAAAAAGGGAACGCGCGTTCACTCTTCACCATCGCCAGTAATCAAAAGTTAGTTCAGAGATTTCAAACGAAATCCTTGTCATAATCTGGGATCAAGGTTTCTCCTGTCAATACATCAACAAAGATAAAAAAAAGTTCGTTTTTTTTTTTTTGATTATTTTTCCAGAATACTGTAGATAAACTTGTCCAGAGAGCAAATGCGTCGCTTCTCCTCGGAACATCAAGTTGGAGGGAACAATTTACGGAAGCACTTACAGTTAGTGCGGGTAGGATTCCGACGTTTTTATTTTCCATTCAACTAGAAGTAATTTTCGAAATATTTCCAGGAGACGAAGATGGCGATGGGGAGGAGGGCGAAGAAACCTCACCAAGTTGCGGCGATTATATTATGCATTTTCTTACAGTTTTCTGGAAACTGCTTTTTGCATTCATCCCACCAACAGGTAAGATTACACTTGTATCCTTTGTGCCAGTGGTGAAAGTAGGGAAAAAAACTTTGAGTTTTGAATCACTGTTCAACTTTCGTCACTCTACAGAGAGAGAAACATGACAGAATTTTCAAGTAAGTGGCACTCCTTTTCGTTTCAGATTATGCCGGAGGTTATTTATGTTTTGGCATATCTATTACGTGCATAGGTATGGTGACAGCTGTGATCGGTGATGTAGCGTCACACTTCGGCTGTACATTGGGAATTAAGGATGCAGTCACTGCCATATGTTTTGTTGCTCTAGGAACAAGTATACCTGGTAAGAAGTTTGTTTTTAATAGCATTTATATTTTTTTACAACTGCTCCATAAGACATTTACTAAGTAGAAACTTAAATGGATTTTTTCGGCGTATAATTGAAAGGTCCACCTCATATTTTCTTGCACATTCACTACAGCTCCATTCGGAGAAATAGGCAACGTCCATCTTTGAATCGAAAACTAAGCTATTAGTATTGAACTTGAGTTTCAGATTGACATTCAGTCTCATTTAAGACTAGGATTCACATTGAGGTTGCGTGTTTTGACCTCGGAACGAAGTCAGGGGTACTCAATGGAGCATACGGAATGATATGGTGGATCTGTACTAGTGTCCAGTAACGACATAGTGTACTGTCCCTTCAGAGTCTTAAAATAAATGTTTAAATCTGGATAGGACTAGTTCTGTTTAATTCCATCACAAAGAAAAAAAAATTAAAAAAATGTTACATATACGCCCTAGTGACTCTGTATGGAAAAATATATATATATAAATAAATAAATAAATAAATATTTTGGCGCGACAGGTCTGTGGGACCCAAGGCCTAGCTTCTCACAACCATTCGTTTTTGTGTGGGTTTAAAATTTTTGGGTCGAATGGAAGGGATCTACAATTTTACTCCGAGTCCAAACGGCTAATTGAGAAGCTCTTTCATGACAGTTTTACTCTCGGATGTTTGTCCGACGTTCGCGAGAGGTGGCGCAGTGGAAAAAAAACTTAAAATGTAATTTGGCTCTTTCGGGATTCGAACCGGGGACCCATCGCAATCTTATAGATTGGTCACCATCCTGATCGCGTCGATGGGTGCCTGGCAGGGTTCATCTGCGCCACCGGGACTCGAGCGACGCCATAGGCGTCGGTCAAGTCTCGGAGGCACTCATCATATTGACGTGCCCGGCCCCTCCCAAAGACCCCCTAATCTAACCTAACTAACTTAAAACTGGCTTAAAACTAAGGAGTATGCTACATAAGTAGCGCACCGGCCCGGGAGAGCGTATCTACCCTCACCCCTTCCTCAAGCCACCAAAATTCGGTGAATTGCTTAACCGTATCGATTATGTCCCGATCCGCAATTGCGGTACTAAATCGGAGGAGCTCCTGAGCATTGGCGGCGTACCCATCGTGGATGAACCGCTTATCCCTCGCGCCGCGGTGGCTGTGGTAAATTACCGGCACACCATCCCTTGTATGCACTAACCCTTTCATGTCTGCATGAAGAAATGCCTCAGGCGGGGGAAAGCCAGACCGTAGCGTACTCTCGTGGTACATTATATTATGGTAGTAAGCCCCTGAGATCAGGCTATTATCGCTGGCCATCGCCCTTGCAATGTGCCTTCGAATCGCCTTAATTAGAAAATTGTCAATCCTATTCAGTTGAGCCCCATTGTATAGGGTCTTGTTGGGATTATAGTGCATGTACTCAGATTCGGGAGTTCTAAACAACCCTAGACAGGCCCTGAGGCATTGCTTCTCAAACACCCGAATCTTTTCCATATAATACGGCGCTATATTGAACCACATGGGACAACTATAAGCGATGATCGGCCTTATAAGGGCCAAGAAGCAAATGACCTTCACCCTGGCGTTAAGTTGACTGCTGCGAAACAGTATCCCTGTCAGAGCGTGAGCCCTCTTAGCCCCAGGAAGACAAGCATCTATATGTTTGTCAAAATATAGATACTGGTCAAGCCAGATGCCAGAATACCTGACCACGTTTCTCACCGCCAATGGTCGCCCATGCTGTCCAATAATGGCCAATTTTCTCCAGTTTTTTCTGCCAATGGAGTTCTGAACAGGATTGTTTCAGATTTTTGGAAATTGATTTTCAACTTTCAATCATCGCAAAACCTCTTAATTTGTTCGAAGTCACGCTGCAAAAGCACGTTAATCACCTCGATTTTAGGACCTGACCTGTACGCCACCAAATCATCTGCGTACGCTATAGCATGTCTGAGGGAACCCACCAGATCGCTTGTGTAAATATTAAATAGGATCGGAGAATTCACCGCTCCCTGTTGTAAGCCGTTTTTTATTTCGAAGACCCTGCTCGAAGTCACGTTGCCAGATTTGACAACGAACTTCTTTCCCATAAGCATGTCATAAATCATTATATAGCAATTGCTTTTGGATGCCCAATCTGGTCAGCTTATAGAAGAGCCCCTCCAACCATACGGTATTGAAGGCCTTCTCAAAGTCAACCAGGCAGGCACCCGTGCATTGTTTCTTGCTTTTATTCCACTGTATGTCGGAGACCAGTTTCGACGCGGCATGAATAGTGTCATGCCCCGCTCTAAAGCCAAACTGATTTTCCGGAATTATCTTGTTTTCTTCAACCCATCTTAAAAGAGATCTATTGACAACTTTTTCGAATACCTTGCTAACATTCGGGAGCAAACTAATTGACCAAAGATTAGCCGGGTTTGTCCTGTCCTTATCCTTTTTGGGGATAGGATGAACCACCGCTGTCTTCCAATGCACCGGATAATATGCATTATTCAGCGCATTGTTAAACAGCGTGGTGAAGATATCTATCGCCTCTAGTGGCAGGTGTCTTAATACGACGTTTTGACACCGTCAACTCCCGCCGACTTTTTATTCTTCAGTGACTCAAAGATGCACCGTAGTTCATCTTTTCTCACGAACAGATGAGAATTTACATCGGCGATTGTGCCATTTGCACGGTTGTCGTCATTGAACACGGTGAAACCGTTGTTCTCGGATCGCCAATTTTGAATTTCGGTCCGCAGGTAAAAGTGTTTGAGAAAGGCTCTCTCCTCGAGATCGTGGTTACAGCGAACAGGATTGTTCACCGTATACACAGTCTCAAAGAAAGCTCCCATCAAATCCACCCTCTCCTGCGGGTCTTCGACCACGAAAAAACCGTTGTTCGATTCAGCACTATCCGGACTTATGCCAGCAGTCAGTAATGTCTGTCTGTTTTCGTTTGTTTGAGGTATTCGGACACATGAAATGTCGTTGTGATCCTTCCGCCTGAACAGTTTATTTATTTGTGGGAACATACTCGGACTACTGGTTTTTATGGCAATGGCAAGTTCTTTCATTCGTGTTGCTTCTTTTCGGCGCAGTGGCTTAGTGGTAGTGTGTTGGGCTACTAAGGGAGGGGTTCCAGGTTCGAGTCCCGAGAGGGCCAAATTACATCTTAAGGTTTTTTTCCACTGCGCCACCTCTCGCGAACGTCTGACAAACATCCGAGAGTAAAACTGTCTTGAATGAGCTTCTCAATTAGCCGTTTGGACTCGGCGTAAAATTGTAGATCCCTTCCATTCGTCCCAAAAAATTGAAAACCCACACAAAACGAATGGTTGTGAGAAGCTAGGCCTTGGGTCCCATAGACCTGTCGCGCCAAAATATTTATTATTTATTTATTTATTTATTTTTATTTTTTCCTAACAACATGCAATTTCGTTTTAGATACATTTGCAAGTAAAGTAGCAGCTATACAAGACAAACACGCCGACGCAAGTGTCGGCAATGTAACCGGAAGTAATGCTGTCAATGTTTTCCTTGGCATTGGTGTGGCGTGGACAATCGCTGCGATATACCACGAATCGAACGGTAACAGTTTCAATGTTGATCCTGGAAGGTAAACCAAAACAAATAAATGTTGTCCCATTCAGTGAGAAATCTGTTTTTCTATTCTATTTACAGCTTAGCATTCTCCGTGACACTATTCTGTACAGAAGCACTGGTTGCGATCGCGATCCTTATGATAAGACGTAGTAACGCCTTTGGCGGTGAACTTGGCGGACCAACGAAATGTAAATATATTAGTGGCGGCATACTCTTCTCCCTGTGGATCATTTACATAATTGTAAGCAGTTTAGAGGCATACGGAGTTATAGCTGGATTTTAAGGGTGTACAAATCCGTCAACAAACAACGAAACAGACTACAAAAAGCGGTTATTTTATGTTGCTTGCAACAACACCTTCGATTTTGTATTATTAAATTTTAGTTTTGCTTTCCTTTACGAAAAACGTATTCTAATTGTAAGTATTAATTTTAGTTTTATGTTTTCTTTTTTTTTGCGTCAACTTTTTAATTAGTTAAATATTTTGATTTCGACTTAATAAATAAAAATCGAAACAGCTAGCAAATGCAAAAGGGATTGCAAAAAATACTCTTACCCAATCCTTTCTTATCTATAAGAATTTTGTACACATAACTTAGGTAAAGAACAAAACAAATATAAAACCAAAAAAAAAAAAAAAAACTTTCTTGAGCCTGTGCTAAATTTGTGAAACATGTTTTGAGACGAGACATTTTTAATACTAAGTGTATAAACATAAACGCAAGAAAATGCATTAACAATTTAAGTAACTTAATGTAAAGGAGAAACAAAACTAAACAAATTGTATTTTTATATAATGTCGTTTTAAATATTCGAGAATTTATAGATTTATTTGTTGTTATTATTTTTAATTGTTTTATTGGAGTTGGTTTGTTTTGTTGGTGGAAATTATATTTTATTTCAATTGAACTTAGATTGACATAGTGTTAAATTACTAACAGAAATGATCTTAGCAAATGGATATACATTTCGCGCCCAATTGGTTTGTTAGTGGTCAGCTGCAGTGAGTTGAAGTTTATTTATAGAAAGAACTGAAAACATGAAACATTTTGAGGGCAAGTGAAATACATATAATGCGGGATATTTTGGTTCAATTTAAAGAATTGTTAGATCACTTACTGAGTTGTAATTTTGTTTGTTTTATATAGCGAGTACTTAGGCCAAAGAAATACGTTGGTAAGTATCAGGTATTTTAAAAGGGATACAAAAACTTTGAATTTTTATGCAAACGCTCCCCTCAGCTTTCCTGATCTATCAGAAACAAAAACGTCATTCAAGGTTTACTTGTTTTTATCATGGAGAATTTTTGCGGGAATTCTGGCGGTCCCAACTTCGAGAAAGCTTACTCCATCTTTCGGTCGTGATAATCATCCCACCACTCGGTCGAATAGCCACCTCGTTCATGCCATTCAACCCCATTAGATGTATTTTATGGTTTATGTCAACAAGCCAACAATGCTTGAGAAGCCCAAGAATATTGAATGTGAAGTTGCTAACATTCTGGTCGATATGTGTGGAAGAGTGATGAAAAATCGGCTCCAAATCGAAGCTCACGGTAGTCAAACGAAAAAGATCGAACTCAATATTTAAATGAAACAAGTGTATTAACCAGGAATAAATTTCATCCCGATATCTCGATTGCTCTGTGTTTTATTTGTATACAAATCCCCTTCTTGAAAAGCCCTTTACCACTGTGGGTGTCTGTAAACTACCATGAGAACTTGGTCTCAAAATCTTTTTGAAAAGTATTTTGTATGGTGTTGCAAAAGGGAGGTAGGTCTGTAGGTCTTACTGAAGTCGTTAGAGATGCTTTTCCCATTTACTTGGCACGTCCATGATGGACATTGGACATAAAGGAACAACTTTTTTCTTAAATTCATTCTAAAGCTTTCGTTGCTTACGATAATTTTCGGTGTCCCAAGTCCGATTGTCATACTGAATGGCTCAAGAATAATTTGAATCAATCAGATTTCCTGATTTCTATACAATTTCAAAACTTTATATTGTAGATCGATTTATTTAACATATTTCTCTTGACTCACTGCTTTCTAACTGACAAAGAAAAAAGGTTTAAGTTTCAAAACAATCATGTAAATATCATTCTATTCGTATAAGCTTATTAACACTAACAGAGCCAAAGCTGATCAAGTCTAAGAAAAATGCAAAAAAAAAAATGTGTATTACATGTATTAAAACTAAATTTAAATCTTAATGTAATGTCATTTAATGTGTAAAATTTCCAAAAACAAAACTAAAGGTGAGTGTGTTCCTTAAATAAATGTACCAACATTTCCCATAATTTTCGTTTCACATCTCCTAGCAAGGTGAAAGAATTTAAAAAAAAATCCCAATTAAATCTTGTCATACATTATCTAAGAGAATTTTTCATTAAAGTCTGACTCATTAAAATTGTTAAATTTAAAAAAATATATATTTATGTGTGTTTAAATACAATGTTTCATCTTGCTATAAATGTATACTCATATAAACGCCCACTCTTGTAAATATAAAAAAAAAAATATATGTAGAAAGAATACTTTAACTTGAACGGAAAAGACAATACTAAACAAAATGGCTCTAGTGGTCAAACAAAAAAACAAAATACAAAATACAACATCCATGAAATAAAAATCGGACCGCAAAAAGTCATCGGATTTAACAAAATAATTCAATTGTATTAGTTTCTAGTTTAATTTTAATTAAATTGTTACTTTAAGTTAAATTCTAGTCAAATAAGTAAGGAGAACATGTTATTTTATTTAAGATTGTTGTATTTGTTTTAAGAGAAACCAAATTCAAGTCTTCGAGCATAAGTTATAGTGAAATTCGTTGAACAAAAGTTATATATGGATTGTTAGATAGAGCTTCCAATTGTTGTCATTGTGAATATTATTTAGAAAGATTGCCTGTTTTTATTTTATTTTTTGTTATATCCCTGGAAACCTATAGACAAAAATATATATAAACTGTAATAAAAACCTTTAATCGCTACATACATTTGAATGCAACCCGGAAGTATAGCATAATTGGTATTTAAAATAAAACTACACAGAAATTTAAAAGAAAATAAAAAAGTTCTATCAGTGTCATAAATCAAATATCAAATTGAATTACGACCGTGAAAAGTAACGTACAACATAACGCTCGCGTTATTTGCGTCATTTACTATAAAAACTAAACAAAAACTAGAAAGAATTATAACAAACAAAATAAACTAATAAAAAAAACACTAGGAAAAATTATAACAAACAAAAAATACTGCATCAATAGATAAAAAAATATAAAAACGTCCTAAACCAGCCATATATAAACATAGATATTGTACTAATTGATATATATATATATTTATTTTTTTTTTAATTAAGCGAAACAGTATATATTTTTGATCTGAAAAAAATCTATAAAGTATCGTTATATATATATACATGTAGATTTATAAATTGCATATATGTAGAGGTATGTATGTGAACTTATTTAACATAAAAGTACCTACATACAGAGTCCGTGTATAATTGGAAATGAGGAAACACATTAAAATAATTGTTTTTGTTTCAAAAATCGAAGACGAATGTTGTTTTATTTCAATTTTTCAGATTTCATTTTCGTTTTTCAAAAGCAAGTCCTGTTTTTCATTAATCTGATTTTTCCAACGAGTTGTCCTTGCTAACCGGAGACTTGGAAGTCTATTCTTGATAGTCTATATGCAGTATGCACCTTAACCGTGAATATAATTGCTTTTGTTATTTGAACAAAACCTCAGTGCACATCAACCGCCATTTATCCTATATTTACAAACCTTTTTAGAAACCTGGAACGCAGTTTGTTGTTTATTTTAAGAAGCAGTACAGACTATTAATTTACAAAATCAGCCTGAAATTATATTAAAGTGTTGTGTTTTTCTTTGTGCTCAACACTAGCGCTTAAAATGTTTAGCATGTCCTACCCGAATAAGCAAGACCTGTACCCGGTAATTACTACGGGGAGGCAAAATAAGAACAATTGATTTGTATTTATATAACCCTCAACCACCAGCCTCAAAAATTCGATTCAAACTTTAAGCCGATCTAGCAAATCAGCGACTCTAAACTCATTCGCAGTTCTAGTTCGCCAGCGCGTTCATCTGGGAATCCCAAGCGAAACATGCCTCGTGAGAAAAGATTGACGTCGAAATATTTTCGTCTTAAATTTTTCTGCAAGGGCTTTATTTAGTATTGATATGGATTTTTATGGTTATAGACGTTCAGAAAAAAAAGTTTGTGCACTCAATGATCGCCTTACTGACATCATTTTTAATGCCTGAAGAATTGCGTATTTTGAAATCGTTCTTCAAAAACAGTGACATTTGTTATAAATAAAACAACACGAACACGATATTTCGCACGAGATGGGACAGACAGATCCATTTGTCCTCGGTCAATGCTAATAAAGATGTAAGAATGAGATCAGACACCTCAAGTGTCATGCGCTACCCATAATTATAGAAAAAATGACAAGTTCCGGCAACATTTCTGCAATCAGTTGAAAACGCTTTTAATTCTGAAATAAATTATGTCAAATAAGAATGGTAATTAGTTTCAGGTAATTTAGAAAACAATTCATCAGTGAGTAATACGTTCATCACTTGAGGAAGCCATTTTGTTTTGTAAGAAAGCGAAATTCCCGCAGACATTGCTATAAAAATATCAACATTCAGAACTTTCCCATAATTTATACCATAAAAAAAAATTGGCCGACCAAAATACGTGTCACTTATATTTGCGTATAAAGTAGTGCCGTCACTTTTAGTCAGACATTATCGGCACGATAATTTAGGCGCCAAAAAATGATAACGCTTAGACGATAGGCATAATTGAAAAAAAAATACTTCAAATGAAAAAAATATTAAAAAACAATAGGTCTGTTCCTTTACTTTTGTAGTAAAAATGGAAAAGACTGTCAAAATAACAGTGGAGGGGATGTTTTATCTCTCAAAGAGGGAAACTTACGCAAACGATAAGGAACGCTTTTGTAGTTACCTATGAAAAATGACAGATAGTTCATGCCAAATAGAACAAACAAAAGCTGTCAATTTTCAGGCGGCTGACAGTTGTTCCAATTCTTACGCAAAGAAATTTTTTGAGTAAAAACTAGTAAGAGGGGAAACATCTTGATCTCTCGAAGCCGCTCTCTTTTACGAATTTTTCGAGTTGAGGAACGACAATTGAGTAAAATGCGTAAAAATTCGTAAGATTTAAAAGTAAAGAAACAGACCCATTTTCTTCCTCTTCAATTTACCGTGCTAGAAATGCGTAATGTTGTAAATGGGTCATTAGTTCTCATCAGTCTGAGGCTTTCCTTAAAGGCTTCAAAAGCACACACCTGAAAAATGATTTAGTCAATATAAGACTAAGTTCAACATCAAAATAAGAACATATCCTTATGCGAAATGGATTTGAATGGAGCAATAATGAAATCATTAAAGTGTGCCAGATCCACAATCTCGTTGAGTAAATTAATTAAATGAGTAAATCCTGTTATTCCATTACCATATACCTTTCTGCCAAAAGCCCACTAATTGCCAGCACTTACACAATCAACCTCCTGCGCGTGCTGCCATCTCTCCCCACTCAACGAGTAAACAAAATGCAAATGCGAAAATGTTTCCAAAATCACAAGGAAAAGAAGATATCCCGACAACACGACAAAACTGAGCACTCGCAAGGCATTAGAATTTCCAATTAGCAACTCGTCGACGGAGCGAATATGGTTGTCGATTGTCATATGAATCCTGTGGGAAAATGCCAAAAGTTACGTCTTCAGGTCGTTCCATATTCACTAAACAAATGTGTACACTTCAATCTGGGGACTGCGTTGCTCTTCCTTCCGGAAATTTGTTTATGTAGACGAGCTATCAAATATACAAGGAATTTCCTCGTGGCGTTATCAGTATCATCGCACTTCGACTAAAGAACAATTCGCAGCCGACGAGCGTATGTTACGTATCTGTACCGTTTGTATAGGTATATACATCTGCGGTAGACTGCTCTATTGTTTCTCGGTTCGCTGTCGGTATGGGGTATAGTGCTGTACACAGTGTACATTAATATTCAGAGCCACGCACAGATAAGGTTGTTTACCAGGAATTAAAATCACAAAACGACACTTCAAAGTGACACGACCCAGACCCACAGCAAAAGCAAAAGACGAGCGAACATCCCCCATGAGAGGGTATTTAAAGAGTTGATGCTCCCCCGCCTTGCTAGTGTCAGTGTTTGGATGAACAGGCTCGGGCTAAGGCAAAAGATACTTGAACACAAATCGAGTGTTGCCTCTTTTGCAGTTTAATCGTTTTATCGTGTTATCGCAGTGTGTTCTGTTATTAAGCCATACAGCGAGTGTATCTACATCCAGCGTTAGTATATGTGATAATGAGAACATTCTACCAGATCAACAAAGATACCAGAAAGATATTCATTTCTCGAGAAATTCTTCGGAGCGATAAGACGTAGCGTTCAGTTTGGGGTCGCTCTTTTGGAAGTGAAATCAAATCGTAGCCATACAGTTGGACATTTTTTAATCATCATCAGCCAAACGGATAAAGGGGATGATGATGGCCACAGAAACCACAGGACTTTTGTCAGGTTGTGTTATTGACATGCCAAGGGACAGGAACGAGTACGAAGTTTTGGGTGAATGCCAGTAAGTTTAATAAGTTTGTAAAATATGTTGACTTGTGTGTGCCCATAATAGAAGTTTGTATTTAAATGTTAACATTTTTTAAACTAACTGACCGCAAGTCGAGCATATGCTCAAGAGACGTGAATTTATTTCGTTGACCACAGCTATAAGAAGTTCTGTTTACAAAGTCGACAGTGTTCAATTATGTTCCCTTTACGATTACATTAATAAATTAAATAAAGTCTTTCAGTACTATAGGGAATCATTTAACTTGATAAATAAAAACAACAGCTTTAATTTATCTAAGAGAAACTAAAGGTCTGTTCCTTTACTTTTAAATTTTACGTATTTTTACGAATTCTTATTCATTAATCATTACTCAATTGGCGTTCCTCAATTCGAAAAATTCGTAAAAGAGGGCGGCTTCGAGAGAGCAAGATATTTTCACTCTTACTAGATTTTACTCAAAAAATTTTAGGTCTGTTCCCTTACTTTTTTGGCAAATTTCGGCAAAATGTCAGATATCAAGGAGTGGGGATAGATTCTCTCAGAAAAAGAGAATATAACCAAAAAGAACAGGAACGAAAGTTTGGCATGACGTTTGTTGAAGACATTTGCGAGAAAGAAAAGTAATATCCAAAAATAAACGTCAGTGGGTTTTAAAAAAATTACCAGTTTACAGATCTTGAAAAACACTCGGATTCAGTTCAATATTTTTTTGCGATTTTAAAATTTTTAGTAACAAATTTCAGCACTCAATAAACCAAATCGAAAAAAAGCAGCCAATTCAATCTGACTTTTGAGAGATTTGGCAACTAAAGTCAAACCTGCTACTATTTTCAGGTTTTTTTATGAAGGGGAAATGTTTTGTTTTCTCTTTGTGGCTCTCTTCTACAAAACTTTTGCATAAAGGAACGAAGTTTGACTAAATTTGACTTATGTGTTCGAATTCATTATTGTTAGGGAACAGACCTGGCGTAAGAATTGAAATAACTGTCAGTCGCCTGAAAATTTACAGCTGATTTGAATTTGTTGTTCACTCCAATTTGTGAACTGTCTGTCATTTTGCACTGGTTACTTCTTACTACAAAAGCGTTCCTTAACTTTTGCGTATCTATGAGACAGAATTCATCCCCTCCGCTGTCATTTTGACAGTCTTTTCCATTTTTACTACAAAAGTAAAGGAACAGACCTGAAGTCAAAGTGTAAGCCGCGAGAAACAGACTCGTGTCGAGGGAGCATTTGGGACACTGTTTCTGCCATATTCTTTAGGCGGTTCTCATCGGTTCGCAGATTTCAATTATTTGTTTGCGTGTTATATGCTGATTTCTGTGATTTCTGGCCATCTGGGGGTGGTTCGTAGACGAGATATTTGAATATAAGAGTCCGTCAATCGGGTACTTTAAAGTTGAGTCAAATAAATTCCATGTGAAAACTGTCGACCTCTGTTTTGACATCGATAAACGGATGGTAAAGTTCTTAGTTCTACTGAATATTGATCTTCCGATCATTTCGTTTCATTTCGTCTGGTCTAAAAAATAATTTTGTATGCGGTCGCTGAGTCAACCATGTTGTACAAAGGGGCGGAAGCTGATTTAAGGAATTAAAAGAAAACCTATCGAGGTCTTAGATCAAGCTACTATTGCGTTTACCATCCAACATGCCTTAATGCTTGACACAGGACTTTAACCATTGGCTTCAAACACGCTGAAACTGTATTTTATATGCCTTTGGAAAGATCACCAAGAAAAGTGGCACTAAAAAGCACCACAATCCAATACCTTTAGTGGAGTAATTTTGGATTTGAATGTAAAAAAAACATAGAACCATGGAACTCCATGCTATATAGCTGTTGATTGCGGCAGTTGATCTCACCTTCAATCGACAAGTTGAAGGAGGTACTGCATTGATCTATTTATAGTCAACCAGTGTCTGGAATCCCCATTTTCCACATCGCTTATATAACCTCCAATTTCGAAAGCATTCCAAGTTTCTTGACTATCCATTGATCACATCTTTCTTTCTTTGCAGGAAAACCAAAAGCCTTAGTCTTGAAGAGCTAATGCCATTCCAAGATGACCCCTGGTGGCAGAGCTTGCGACGAACATTCTTTTTATCATTCTGGATATCACTGATACTCATATTTGCCAGTGCGTGTGCATTGTCGATTTTGCACAACGGATCCTGTAAAACTATGCAAAGTGCCATTACAACAACAGTTACAATGGACCCGGTAGCAACAATATCGACTTTAATCAATTAACGTTGAACCGGGAAGATTAACAAATCGGCATTGTGTAATTTTTTAAAGACAAAATGTGATAATATTAACGAAAATAAATTATATATTGAAAAAAATGTATTTACTCCTTTTACTTCAGTTTAAAAATAAATTCTATATCCGTTTATCAATGTTTACATGGGATTTTTGTGTAAAGCTGAATATAATAATAATAATAATTTATTGCACATAATTAAAGCTGCCAATCTTATCTGTTTTGATGGCAGTACAATGGACTGTTGCTTTGTAAAAAAATGCCCCAATTTTCGAAAGTTATTGCATCATCAATATATTATCAGTTGCATTAATTCCTGTAGAAAGTAATCATTTAGCAGTGAGCGCCCGAACGTATGTATACACCATTCAAATGGAACGGAATCAATAAACGTTCATTTTGTGCAACTAGTATTTGTTAAAATAAAAATGCAGCGCTGCATGTAGGCCTAAACTAACTTGATGTGGAAAATAAATTTGTCTACGTGCGATTTGCGCGATATTAAACTCTTGCCGATGCTCGACAGCAAATAAATTTAAACAAAATTTAACTTTTTAGCAAATTAACCAAGACCAATGAGCCATAAAAACCAAGAATTTATTTGCTAATGAGTTAAACAGATCAAGCATGGGTGAACTAAATTAAAAAAACAGAAAATGCACAAAGGGAAACGTTAACGAAATGCGGGTCGCCTGATTTTTTAGAAGACAGTTTCGTTCCCCGGCGAGTTCATCTGAGAATCCCAGGCGATACATGCTTGTCGTGTCTTCGAATATGCTTGAGGAGGAATCAACTGCAATTCAATAACAAAATAGGAAGGATATTTTGCTCTATGCAACCTTTCATATGCGAATTTACAAGAGTTTATTAAGAACAGGAGAAGAAAATGCATCACATCTTAACGCACTGATTCCAAAAATCTGAAAAGCCACACAAAATAAACACAAAAAAAGGATATAAGGCCTTCTAGGCATAGGCTACGCCAAGCTTCTTACAATCATTAGTTTGAATGAGTATCTTCTTTTTCGTAACGAATCTAGATAATAAGCTCTGTTGATTTACTTTTAAATCTTACGAATTTTTACGAATTCTTAAGCATTTTGCGCAATTGTCGTTCCTCAACTCGAAAAATTCGTAAAAGAGAGCGGCTTCGAGAAAGTAAGATGTTTCCCCTCTTACTAGTTTTTACTCAATAAATTTATTTGCGTAAGAATTGAAATAACTATCAGTCTTCGAGTGAAATGAAAATTTCACTCCTCTCCAAAAAGTGCTGTGAAATTGAAAGTGAAATTTTCATGCCGAAATGTCAAAAATTTAATGCGACGGATAATAAAAGCCAAGTGAAATAGCTTAAGTAACGCCCCCTACATATCACTTTTTGAACAACTATTTTTAACTTCAACAGCGTACTGCCTATTGAAATCTTCACGTGAAAAGTTCATTTTGACAGTTCGCAGTGAAAATTTTTTATGGAAAATTGGATTTCACTCGAACAGGGTACCAGTTTCCCTCTCTGAGAGAGCTTTCATTCCCTTCACTGTCACTTTGACAGTCTTTTCCATTTTCCAGTTTTACTACAAAAGTAAAGGAACAGACCTAATTCAGAAAAGGCTATGTGATGCCAACTTTTGATAGTTATTTTGCGATCAACTTACATAGTAGAAGAACGATTTGACTATCGCTTTTGACTATCGCAAAAGTGACTATCAACTATCACCTTAGGGGATTCCACGCCAGCAGTTTGGCTGAATTCCAAAACGTAAAAAAAATGCCCCATAGCCTTCCTATGTACGGGTGCTTTTGTATCCTCTCTCATTCCCAACTGTCAAAAAAATTCTTAACAAAGATTACACAAAAACAAAAGGACTTTGTATATTTAAGGCCTCTCTTCAAATATAAAAACTACAAAAGATATTCAACCAAAACGCATGCTTAAAACTATAAATGAAAATTGGGCGGCATCGTTGTGTTTACCTCCGTCATTACCCTAATTAGGGTTTCAGTATTACCAACCGAAATACGTGACATTGGTGGTTCCTGGTTTTTCACTTTCCATGGCGAAAAGTTGAAATGTTTGATCTCTAAACAATCTGTGAATACGTTGTCCACCGAAGTTTGGCGTTCCATAACGAACCTTTGCGTTCCATCTATGGCATCCGAGTTGCGGCATATAATACCGGCTAAAGTTGACTTGTAGATCTCTTTCAATTGACCTTGAATATTATGAAATTTCAACGAAATTAAGCCAACAAAAGTCAAGAACGTGGCGTCAACTTACGTGACGTAAACTTCTGTGGTCCCTCCTTCCGCTCGTACCAGTGCGAGTCGCCCTTCTTAATGCGAAGAAATTGATCGGATACAATGCACGTCAGGCTAGGCCCAAATATCGCACCTTCAATTGGCGGCTCACTCAAAGCGCCGGTATAAAAGTCAACATCGTCGGGGGTGCTAAAAGGGACTTGTGGCATAAATATTCACGACTTCTCTGTTAACTTACTCATAAATCGCTTTGATAGAAATCAGTGATTCCAGTTCGATAGCTGCTTCCATTTGTTTCCAAGTTCTGACCGGCGAAAGTCCACAATGTTTACGAAACACAGGATAAGAGGGTAGTCCGTGATCTCGGCCGCGCTGAATATTTAGAGAAACCAAGTCCAAGCCACACAATGGAAGTCGGTCTTCAGCCGGACTTTCGAAGAGTTTCTCGGTTAGCTCGGTCGTGAAAAAGCGATCCACACGGGAGACAGGCGTGTTAATGGACGTCTGGATGGCTCTGTCGATTCCCCCATGGGTCCATAGAGAGAACGGATTGAAGAGCATTTTGTGTAGCTCTAACGACTCTATGGTGCTGTTGTCCCGAGTCATTTGGAAGAGCCCCTGAAATTAAATAAAAGTTGGAGCTGTAGGTGCATATTTATGCCAAGAACGGGTTCCGTGAAAAGTCCGCCCGAAACAAACAAGAACTTAAAGCCTAGTGTGCAAGTCCTTGTTCCTTGGACTATCATACATGGAACACGAACTTTGAGCACCAAAATCAAAACTTACCGGCAACAGAGTATGTGCGAAGCGAAACGCCGCCGCCGCAAAGTTATTCGCTATGGTTGCATCCACTTTGGGGTCATAGGTGTCGCTCTTCGATCTCGGATCAGATGTTATTCCGATTTTCTTGGCCAATTCCTTGCCCAGGAGGATTGGCAGGAATTCGTTGTAGGTAATGTGCTGCATTTGAGCTCCGAGAATCTTCCGAGCCTCCTGATAAATGGTCTCGTCGTCCCAGTCCGGATTGGCGGCCTGTAAGCCTTGTGCCAGATAGTTGTGATGCCTCGAAAATAACAAATGCATAGATGTCAATAGGAGGTTTTCATTCGATCGATCATCGCCCGACTCAAAGCAGTATTTGCCCTGAGAGTTCATCTCCTGCTGGTTGCATCCATCGTCTGGATTTGTGGAGATCGGAAGCAGGTCCCTGCCATCAGCTGCCACATACATCCGCAAGGTGCCGTTCTTTTTTGTACGCAGCGACATCTGCCGCTGATCACTGTTGCCATAGACTACCGAACCGTCTATGAAAGACGTCGCTTGGTTGAGCTGCTGGCGAGGTCCGAATATACCCGTCGGTGCTGGAGCAGATCTCACGAAGTTCATGCAAGTTGTGTTGTATTGCTCGAAATAGGGATCACCCGGTCCCAGTGGCACGGGAAAGCATTCCGGATGAGTATTCAGCGGATCAGTACAGCAATTGATTGATTCGCCATCCTGAGAGGTGGTCAGTGCGGTCGCTGTTATATCGTGATCAAGAAACTGTCCAAACACCGCCAGCATTACAGTGAAATTCGAGTCGGTGGGATACGAAGCCCGATGTACCTGAAGCGACACCTGGCGTGCAGATGGTAGATCCTTCCCGGACCGGGATTTCCTCGGCGACGATATGCCATCGGAGTAATCCGGTGACACTGCTCGTCGATATTGCACCATGGCAGTTCCATAGCGCCTCGGTTGCTTCTTGTTGTTGCACGTACCGTTCGCCCGTCTGTACTTTTCCTCCGGATCACAGCGTACGTACTCGGTGGGATCTAACAGATGCATTCGCGGCCCATTGCCGACATTGTTGCGACCCGGTTTCTTTGTGTAGTTGAACTTCATGGCCACGTGTAGTGTCGCATGGAACTCGACGTAGCCACGGCGGGAGAGCTTCCTCGATTCAGGAGTCGTACTGATGGCACGATAGTGACGAAACGCTGGCGAGTGCACTGGCGTAAGAGCGAGGTTCTCCTCGAAGAGCTCACGATCGCCAAGCGCTCTGATGCCAACTTCTTCTGCCTCCGCAGACACTGACGCATTGATGTCGGGTAGTGCCCACTTTTGAGGTTTTTCGTCAGCTATTGGCTCGGTTACTTCCATCAGTAGGAGAATTATATCGCTGGCATTCATCGGGACATCGTCTGGTTCGACTTCTAAGTGAACAGTAGTTGTTGAGTTGCTGCTGGGGTCAATTTCGGTGTAGCTTATTGCGATGATAAGCGACAGGATAATAATTCCACTGAAAGAAATTTTGTAAGTTATTCACGATTTAGTTGGGTTACTGTTTTATGCGTACAGAAAGACAGTGCACATGCAGCATTGGAACTGCCGCATTTGATGTCGGCGCGAGCGCGGTGGTACCCCTGGGAAAACATACGCTGGTCCTGGGGGAGGCATCGTCGACATTCCAATGGCGGAAGTCAATGGTGTAGTCTCAGTTGACATGATGAAAGACTATTCTGCGTTACTGTAAAGATAAATGCAATGTGTACATGTACAATAATATTCAATGTTCGGGTGAATAAGGATTCCCTCTTTGTCCTATCGCAACCCTTCGATCTGTATAGCCCTATAAATTACTTGTCAGTTACTCATACTCGAAAATAATTCACGGATGAATGAAAAACCAGTGTTAAAAATATGCACTTGGAATGCAAACGTACTTTTGCAAAAACTCGACGAATTGGAGTTATTCATACGTGAGAAAGAGTGATCGAATTTAAAAATAAGAGGCTATAATGATTTCAACGCTTGTAACCCTTCGGGAAACGCCGGAAAGACTGTATTGAACAATACGAAGACCTGAAGTTAGAGCTCGAGACTATGCAACTGTGTACGATTAGAGTAAAATATAGTCAGCGTACTCTTAGAATCTCATCTATCTACTGCCCACCGTGATCCGCGCTTGAAAATTATACTAACTTGCTTAAATCGCTCAAACCAAATTTCATTATTGGTGGCGATTTTAATTCGAAAGGTAGAATGCTCTTTGGGGCAGGTATGGAGTACAGTTGCGATTTCCACTCGTCGGGCAAACCGACCTACTGGCTAACTGATACTTCAAAAACACCTGCTCTGATCGATTTTTTCATCATGAAAGGAATATCTACCAACGAAGGAATATCGAAGAAAGCTTTGATCTGTCATCTGATCATTCACCGGTTATTTTAAAATTGAGCGTAAAACTAGTCAATAACCTAGAGCCAGCGAGATTAACTGGTAGCACAACTGACTGGGAAGGCTTTAGGAATGAAATTGAAGACAATGTTGAACTGAGCGTCCCTCTTACGACACCCTATGAACTTGAGGTTGAAGTGGATCGCTTCGTTGAGATCGTACAGCTTGCATCCTGGAAC
Source organism: Cheilosia pagana (assembly GCA_936431705.1). Classification (NCBI taxonomy): domain Eukaryota; kingdom Metazoa; phylum Arthropoda; class Insecta; order Diptera; family Syrphidae; genus Cheilosia; species Cheilosia pagana. Next base: position 113,749,494 of record OW386166.1, read on the forward strand.
AATACGCCTAATCCAAGTAAAACGCCGGCCAAAAACGGTTTACAATATCCTTCTGAAATAAAAGAATTGGTTAACGAAAAAAGGAAGGCGCGTAAAAAATGGCAACAGAGTCACGCTCCGCAACATAAAGCACATTTGAATTATTTGTGCAATTTGCTGAAGACAACTATTAAGGATTTTAAAAATCGTGCGATAAGTTCTTAAGTTGAAGGTTTAACAGCGAAAAAGATTCCAATTTGTATTCACTTTGGAAAACTATAAAAGGCACCAAGAGACCCAAAATCCCAGCGCCGCCAATAAGAATAAATCAAAATGAATGGGCGAGGGAAGATAAGGAAAAAGCGGACGTTTTTGCCGCCCATCTAGAAGAAACATTTAAGCCGTACGATGGTCAAGCGGTTAACGACAATATTAATAGGACAGAAATTATATCTGATGATCTAAGACTCACAAGAGCAACGCTAAGGGAACTAAAACGTGAAATCGAATCTCTAAAACCTAAGAAAGCTCCTGGTTATGACTTGATCATCAGAGAAGTTCTCAAAGTCCTACCAAGAAACACACTAATTAAGCTTCTTCATATTATGAATGTTACGCTCAGACTAAAACACGTGCCGAGCCAATGGAAAGTTGCGGAGGTCATAATGGTTTTAAAACCAGGAAAACCGCCAAACCGCCAGAGCCAAGCATTCGACGATTGACCAAGTGCATAGAATTACTGACGTAATCGAGAAAGCATTTGAAGAAAAAAAGGATATGCTCAAGCGTATTCCTTGACGTCTCACAAGCCTTTGATAAGGTGTGGCACGACGGCTTAAAATTTAAATTAGGAAAATTTTTCCCCGTACTCTTCCGTGTTAAAAACGGAAACGAATACTCGGAACTTAAAGAGATTTCGGCTGGCGTATCGCAAGAAAGCGTCCTTGGACCGCTTCTCTTTCTGTTATAAATACTCGCGATATACCAAGAGAAGATGGCACTACCCTTGCCGACGACACCGCTATCCTAGCAGTTGGTAATACAATTGAAACTAAATCTGTCCACGTGAATTTCACTTGCCAATTTTTCTAAACTTGGCCCGAATACCCTTTGCAAACGAGACCAAATACCTGGGATCTGGGAATGACACTCGAGGCAAAGCTGAAATGGAATTCGCACGTGAAAATGAAACGTAAAGAACTCGATATCAAATATACTGAAATTTACTGGTTACTTGGAAAACATTCCCATCTCAGTACCGAGAACAAACTGCTTCTATATAAGCAAGAGCTAAAACCGGCGTGGACCTACGGTATACAACTTTGGGGTTGTACCAAGAAAACGAATGCCAATATTTTACAAACTTTTCAAAATAACGTGCTTAGAGAATTTGTACAAGCACCATGGTACATTAGAAACGACGATATCCACAGGGATCTCGGAATTCCAACAATCGAAGCTGAAACTAGAAGCTTCGCGAGAAAGCATAGAAACTGACTAATTGGACATATCAACAATACAGTACCTACGAGTGTACCTACGACAAATTTTGGATGAGAGCAATTTATTGCGCCGACTACAAAGAAGGAAACCGTTCGACTTGGCGAGATAAGATTAGCCGCGTCTAAATTGCGGAACATGTAGGATCTTTCTTTGGAAAGTAACCTGCCAAAAGTTGTTATTGCGTGATAGAAAAATTGCTTGATAATCTTAATTGCAGTATCTAACATTCTATCGAAGGGTGGTGTTATTAGTCAGTAAAACCGGGAGGAAAATTGCCGCAGTCAGTGGAAATTGGGAATATGAAAACATTTTACTAATGATCCTGGTTTATTCTATATTTATAAAAATAAGTTGAATTGTGTTTGTCGCCAATGTTCTCTGTAATTTGTGAACCGATTTTGATTCTGGAAATTTCCCATGAAAGGTGAAGTTAATACCATGGTTTGTAGGCATATACGGTCTTTGTAGGTGTATTAGTTCATGAGTTATAGGGGCGTGGCCCCTCCCATACAAAAAATGCATTCAAAACCACACAATCGATTGAGTTCAAATTTACACACATTCTTAGGTAATGGCACAGGAGTATTCCAGTGAAGATTGGTCAGAATTGGACAAATAGGCGTGGCACCGCCCATACAAAAATAAATTTAAAATCTTATATTTCAAAAGCCACCGAATCGTTGGATTAACCAGGTTGCCTTCGCATAATCTCCAATTGAAAGTTGGAGTCACTATTATTATGCTTCGGAGTATAAATCAACGCCGTTTGTGTAATGGTACAAGAATTTCTGTTAAAAGATTAGTGATTAAATCAAACCATCGGTTTTGTACATTTACACCGAAAATGGAAAAACCAAAAATATTGTGTACCACAAAACATTACAATAAAAACTATTTAAATTTGATGTTTTTTATATTTCTGTTTTGCGAGGTTATAAAAAAACAGAGCAGGGAGAGAACCTCAAAGACTGTAAAATCTAAGGACACACAAAAACATCAAACTACGCGATTTTATTATTTAATAATGAATGTGAACGTGGCATACATTTGAAAGATATTTTGTTCTCTTACAGTACGGCAGCTCTTCCATGGCAACAACAAACCTAGACAACTCACTACTCACCTAAGAAACAACTGGGGTCGAATCACGTCGTCCGTGAACGAGCATTACGTGACGGAATTTGTTTTTGTTTCGCATGTAAAAACAGCTTAATGCCGTGAACGTAATGCTCGTTCACGGACTTGACGCCAAATAATTTATCAGGCATTTCATGCACTCGGAGGGTAGTTTGCTTTTGTTTGCAGCAAGGGCTTTTAGTGTTCTCCTTAATTTCTCACAAAAAGAAGAAAGGGTCCTTTGTGAAAGAACTGTTTTCGATAATAGTGAAAGCTTAAATGAAGCCCTCCATTGCGAGTGATTACAGAAAAGGTATACCGAGTTTTATTTCAACTTTAAATAACATTTCTGCTGCGATTTTGTTGCTTTAACCGAAACATAACAACCATTCGACAATCGACAGAGTTCTTTCAATGTAATATAAGTGTCGTTACTTTATCCTGCCACCAACAAACTGCAAAACATTTAGAGGTCATAGAGGACTCGTTAAAAATACTTTTCCCCGACCACTTGTTTGTTAACTTTTCTATATTAACACAAAGAAACACTACAAAAATAACAAAAGTATAACATGAAACAGTGCTAGATTAACTCAAGAGGAACACAAATAATACTTAAAGGATAACCAGTGAATTATTTAAATATTATGCAACAAACCACAAAACAATATTTTCCACAACTATTCGCCTGACAACAAATTCAAGTAACCGCCGACAACCCCAACGACTGAATCGCACGAAGTAACTACCTTGGCGATACTAAAGACTAAACTGCATCCAACATAGTAACTTAATTTCTTTCATCAACTTTACTTGCATTCGTAGGGCTTCCTCACCGCTATTATGTGCAATGATGATGACTGTGAGCAGATTTGAATATTGTATAGAGTTACTCTCGTCGCATAACATCTTACGCGCAGCGACACGTGTGGAATGGGAGAATTCGAACAAAAATATTGCAGCAGACAACCCTTCGGCGAATCGTAACTGTCGATCCAGAGTTCATCGCATAAAGTCATTGACTTTGGCGGTCAGAATAGCTGAAATGGCAATAAACTTAAATAACGTACATTATTTATTTACTTTTGCAGTTGACTACTGCGCAAGTGGTTGCTTTTAATAAATATAAAAAAGTAATTATAAATCAACGACAGCACGGAACGTATACGTTCACTCCTGGTCCATGGTCTTTTGAAAGGAGTCTGTTATATGCTCGTACGTCAGCTTTAGTAGATACTGAAATGATTTGTCTTGTGTTAGTTGGCCCAGATCGGGACTGTTGAGAAAATCTTCCATGGGCGGCAGGAATTCCTCAAATTCTCCATCTAAAAGAACAGACATTAAGTTCATAAAAGAGTACAGATTTCAAAAGTTCTACCCATTAGATAGCAGACTTCGATTAGCTTGAAGAAGAGCGTGCTTTGCAGATAATCCAGGGCAGCGTTCATATCGTAGGTGGTCCAGGAATCTCTTAGAATCGCAGCACACCACACTTTTTGTCTTACTTCGAAGGGGTCATCGACGTAGCTGAGTAGTTCTATGGCTTTTCGAAAGTCAAATTCGTTTGCAGCTTCATTCTCTTCGGATATAAAAAGCTGCGGATGAGAGTATCACCAAATAATTCGTTATGAGTTACCGAGTTGATATTTTAACTTACGTTGATGATTTCTTCGGCTTTTAGAACGCGTGGGTTCTCGATATCATAGCCAAACGATAACATCAGTTGTTCATTCAACTGCTCCTGATAGTCGACCAAATTCAGTTCAGCGTTTATTTCGGTTACTTGATTGGAAAGATCTGAGTCGGCCGCCAGCGATGCCAGTTTGGCAAGGGATAAAATCGACTGAACAAGAACAAAAAGAGCGATAAAATCATATTCTACGACTTGTAACCTAAGATTTATATAGAAACTTTGGAACAATGCTGCCTAAATCATTCCACTCACTCACTACCTTTTTCCTCTGCACAAACTCCGTCTCGTCCTGCCCCAATTGGTACAAAATAGTCGCCGCTCTATCGAAATCGCCGTTAAAAATCAACTGAATCCAGCCCAACGAAGGATGATCGCGCATAAACTGCGACAGCGCAGCCTGATTTCCCTTAAAACGTTCAAACACATCCCCCTGTCGGTTCTGCCGCAAATGCCAGTTGATGGCAAACTGCGAGAAATCATACTCCTGATACTTCTCAATGTACCCATCCAGGCGATCTTGGTTTTCCGTTTGATCGCAAATCACAACCAAGCTCTGGAAATCGAGGTATTTCTCAGCCAGCTTTGCTGCCAACTCGAATTGGCCGTCTTCGACTAAAAAATGAAATAAAAACACGACTGTAATCGCCTGGTAAAAACAAAGCAACTCGAATTACTCAAGATAAAAATGAAATCCCTTCGCTGCGACTCGTACTGCTGCAGAAGGACGCCGTATTTCTCGTTGTCCTTGATGCTCTCGAGGTAGTTCTTCTTCCCATCGAGTATAAAATCGATCAGATCCATAATTTGCTGGTAGAGTTTGTGCTTGATTTCCGGTTCCCCTGTGGACCTCGCGCCATATTTCACTGAAATACTAATCAAATGCGTGAGGCAATCACGCAGGCCATTCTTGCCCGACATCGCTGTCCACGGCAAGTACTCGTAGGAGTTGCTTTTATCCGCTGGCAGGGTGTACTTGGCTATGCTCTGCTCGCGGAATGAAATCACCTCGTTAAATATGGACAGTATGACCGAATTCAGGTCGGACAAAAATGCTGCAACGGCAGAGGTTTGATGATGCGACGCGATCTTCTTATCGGCAACTTCGCACAGGGCCTGAATGACATCCTGGAATTTGGTCAGTTTGACGTAAAACAGATCTTGGGCTGTTAGGTTGCCCGATGGGTACTCCTTCCACAGCGAGATCACACTGTCGATTGCTTCGTCGATCAGTTTGTTGTGCCTAAAACAAAAATAGTCGTAAACCGTCCAGTTTGTGGAAGATTTACTTACTTATTGTGCGCCATCTTCAGGGCAATCGCAGCAATTATTTTCTCATTGAGGTCGGACACAACGTAGCACGTTGGTTTGACGGTGCCGCGGTATGACACAGCGTTCATCTTATCCCAGAGACCAGTCGAATGCAGAAAGTCGACAAAGTGATTCAAAGCCAAGTTCTTCTCCTTCAATTGACTGATGATTTGCAACGACGATGAACTGCCCAGCGAGTGCTTGATATTACTCTCAACTTGTTCCCAGCGTGGATCAGCCGCTGGTATATCTTCAGCCAAGTCCTCCGCAATGGTCACAATGGTCCTGCAGAAAGAAACTTGTTAGTGCATTCAGTACACACTTACGGCTCACTTACTTGTCCAGTTGACTGTCCAGCTCATCCAGGCCTATGTCATCCGGCACGAGGTCCTTAAGTATCGAGCTGCACATTGCGTTGTTCCTCTTTGTGTGATAGATGAAAGCTGCCTTCAACTGACTAACTTCGTCCTTGTTCTCGTTGAAAATTTCATCTGGATCGAGCTCGTACATCGACAGACTGTTGATGTTGACACTCTGATTGATGACGGTGTTGTTGAGGGAATCCGAAAAGGGCGACGCGAACACATCGGGAGAGTAAGAAGAATTCAAGAAGTCACTGTTGTCAAAGTCGGACGGTGAAACAGTGACGAGACCATGATTGCGGCTGAAGAAGAGCGGAACATTGCCGCATACAGCTGCGCTGAGAATGTAATCCTCTTGCAGTTGGAACTCGATCTTCTCGGCTTCGAAATCGCCCGCTGTTGGGTTTGAGAGATTCACTGGATAGATGTTTTTTTCGCTGTAGAGATAGGCGTATGAACGACATATTATGAAACGCAACTGCAGGCAATTTTGTTCCGTTCCAGTGCTGTAGAACTGAGATAGTTTCAGTGGAATAAATGTGGCAATGCGAATGGAGTCTGGTTCTTGTTCCAGCACGACTGTAATGGGAGAAATTTGGTTTAAAACTGGCCTTGGGTCCCTATTTTGTACAATAGAACCATAGCTTACCAATCGCATAGTGCATCTGAGGCGTGTGTGCCGTGTTGACAGCTCCGGCGAGCACGTAGACTTTCTTATCGTTAATCTGCATGTCCAAAAGAGTGACTTCAATTTCAGTGCTCTCAGCTGCAACATAACACACCGATTATTTGATCGAGTTTCACAAAATGAATACAAACCTCTGCTATTCCAGAACTTGTGATGGAACTCGTCACGCATTTTTCTTGTCACGTCGGTCTCCTCGAAGAGCAGCTGTTCATTGCCATTGCCAGTGAATGTCCATTTCTGGATCCATCGGTCGGCCAGCACGGTTACATACCACTCTGTATCGGAGACCTTTTCACTTCCAACTTTGACGAATTTCTGGATATAAGAAAAGTATTCTAAAAAATCGCTCACAATCTATAGAAATGCATCTTACATTCTCTTTGTCCTGTCCACTGTTCATGCCAATGATTATGGAGGCAAACTTTTTGCCAATGCTGCCAAAAAAGCCCGACGGTGCTTTCACACTCCTGTGCTGAATCACGTGACGACCATTAACCACTTGCAACTGCAGATAGAGAAGATTGCACGTTGTCGTCACCAAGAGATAGCCCTGTGGGGGGATAGCTAACAAATAATCAAACTCCTGACCATCCAAAATGCCAGTTGAATCAATCGATGAACCATCGTGTGCTATCGAAGGCCAATACCGGACGTCTCCGGTTGGAGATACAGCCAAACACGAAGCCATTTGTTGGCCATCAGGCTGAAACACTGTGACCAGGGATGCCTTATGTCCAATGTCACAATGCGGCAATGTCAACTCTCGGCACTGTGCTGTGGTGGTTCTCCGTTGAGGCGTTCTGGAAATGTCCTTGAATTTGGGCGAGCCTTGGCGATTGTCTTTGTACTGCCACACAAGCAATCGCCGGCCATGCAAAGCCTGACATGAAACGTAAATTTTCACATTTGCTTCCATGAACATTTTGGTAACTTACCCAAGCCCAGCCATTGCTTGAGCATTTGATGGAAACAGGTGAATTCCTTTCGGAAAATGTAAGCGCTTCATTGACAAGGACAGGCAGTTGAAAGCCAAAGCTCTCAACCACGTTGCATTCAGATCGAATGCCAGCCAACGATTGAGTTGAACGTCCAGAAATACTAAAACGCCTATAGTAGGAGGTTGTAATGCATATTGGTTAATAAGAGAAATGAATGTTGTTACCCAGGAACGGAGCCTTTCTTTATGCCGCTACCACCCATAGACTTCCGTCCCGACACAATTGAACTTCCGGAACTTTGGCGGGTTCTGGAACCGAAAGGACTTCTTGGTACCCCACCAAATAGCTGGTTGTGTAGCGATTTGTCCATTTTTTTTGTAGTTTTTTTAATTTATTGCAAATTGTGTATAAATTTTGTTTTGGCGGCTGTTGGAGGTATACAAAAGCTGGACTGTTTTGTTTGAAAAGTGAGGTTAGCGAAGACATACTTGAATTCGCTTTTAATTGTGACAGTTGCTACGCCGGGAAGAATGTTTTGGAAACAGATATGTTATGAGGGAGATTCAATGGGTAGATAAAAACAATTTATTTTTTTGTGTAGGTAGGTAGGTAACGTTCTTGGCAAAAATATTAACTAAGTTTAGTACCTGTCAAACTTAAACAAACATTTAATCGAACTTAAAGTTGAGAAACAGAATGAAAAATACCTCTTTATACCACTCTCGGTTAACAAGCCAAAGGAAAAAACTGACAGAATGCAAAACAATTCGAAAACAAATCCCTAATATTTTTCAATTTGCTTGGGCAATTAGTTTTTATATCATGTTAATATATGCCCCGGCAGGAACATTAAAAATTTAAACACTTTTCTACAGCTGTCAAAAAATGCAATCAAATTGAAAGGTGTAGCTACGAAATACCTATAATGGAGTGCGAACGATAGTCTTTTGACAAGAACTAAGTTCGTGCTATCAAAATCATTAAATCTCCCCCAAAACACTCATCGTATTTAAGTAAAATAAGGATATGGAAATTAGTATTAGCCTGCTAGTTAAACTGCCAAAAATGTGCATGGTATAGTGGTGAAGAGAAATATTGGTGAGGCGCTTAATCTTAGTTTTCCTGGAACTGTGTAGTCCAGACAAGTCTAATCGACTAAAAGAGACTATCTATTTGATGAAGGAAAATTATGACGTATCAGTTATTAAATAGCAGGATTCTATTTTCTTCTTTATAATGTGTTCATTTTTAATAAATTCCTATTGCAAATTTATTGCTAAGAAAAACAAAATCAAATTTTATGACCCGTCACATTCCTTAAACAACTGCAATTAACTATCTCTCCAATAAATGTGTCCATCTGAATACATCCATCGCTCACTGAACTCTATGTTCGGCGAATTCTATGACATGTGTCAGCAGGAAAAACGCTGCGGCGGCCTCCGCTGCCAATCGACTGTCAAAAAAAATTGTGTTCTGCAACTTGCCCACTCAACTAACATGAAAATAGTAATTTTCCGCAAAAATTACAATTTTATCGAGTGCTGCATCAGGAAAAACTAATCAATTCCACATTAAAAAATAGGCAAAAAGTTATTTGCACATGGAAAACAAGAAAAATAACCAAGAAATTGTTGAACAATATTCGCAAATCATTAAAAGTCTGTCGCGAAAGTAATTTGTGTGAAAAAGAGTGACTCCGTGGATTCGTGTATTTTACCGAACTTTCTGTGTAATTTCAGCGGCAGCATATTTCTTATTTTCTGCCTCAAATTTGTGGAAAAAAAAATTAATCCGAAAAAGTTCTCCAAATCCGTGGAAAAGGACGCAAATTGAGTTCTTCGACAGCGGCAGTAAATCGGGCAATTAGCTTTCAACTTAAATTTCTACGCGAACAAAACTAGAATTTCCTGTTTGAAATAAATTTTTATTAATTCGGAATTTTTTCGAAAAGGAAAAATTGTTGCGAAAATTTTCTTCTACAATCGTTGTCGTCGTCGTCGTTGTCGTTTTCATATCGGTGTCGCGGCTCGCGAGTGTGTGTGCTGGCAAAGTTGGTGTCGTCGTGTGAGTGCCACTGGCATCCCTCCTAATAGACCATCGTCATCATCGTCATCGTCGTCGTCGTGGTGCTCCTTCGAGAGCAGCACACACTCCAAGCGCTTGTCAATGCGTGCGTCCACAGTCTCGTGATTCTGCTTACAAAAGTCAGCATCGCCGCGCGGCAGCCGCACAAAAATGTCAGAAATCAAGCGGGTCGCCTTTACTACTATCAGCAGTACTAGCGGCAATGGTATCGGTGCTGCTGGAGCTGGTTTAACGGCTGCGAATGCTGCCGCTTCATCGACGTCTTCGGCCGCGGCGCTACATCGTTTTGGGGCCCCCGATCCAGTGACGTCACAAAAGTCTTCGTCAATCGTTGGTGCCAGTGGTGCTGGTGGTAGTGGAACAAAACCAGCAAAGACAATCCGCCTCAACATGGAACTGTTCGCCTCCAATTCGAACTCCTTCCCCGAATTCAACTACTCCAAGTTGATTCATTTGGAAAAGGTTTGTATTATTGTGTCGTGTGCGCCTTTCCTGGAGGTTGCTACTTGCTACGATACGTCTATTTCTCATTCTCATCTCTTTTTTTATTTTGTTGTACTGTGTGTTCCGAATATTGTTCACTATTTTCACGTGTAGGGGAGGGTGGGTGCAAGGAGCCAACGAAATGGAGGAAGAAATCGACTTTAGGTTGAGGGTGGTCGCTGGTCGATGCTGGCGATTGGCTGTTCCGCTTGTACATTGTGGACTGTGGTGTACGTGCACGACTAGAGACAATCATTTTTATTTTTTCTGGTTCTGTTTTCATCATTTTGAAAAATATGGGTGCAAACGCAAGGCAAATGAAGAGCAGAGCAGATGTGTGTGCCAGAGCCGATGGTGTGCGCTTTTGTTTTCTGTTTTTTTTTATTTCTTTTTTGCTATGCAACGTCGCACGGATTGGAGTGGAGAATGGAGATGGATACAGATTATGAATTATGATCCGAATGCGACACAGGGAGGCGAAACCTTTGAGTTACTGCTTGTGTAGTTGGTGGCTTTTACATTATTTGGAATGTGTGTAGGTACCTAATTGAGTTTTGGTCGCATGGGGGTGGTGTACTGGCGGTGATACGTACATTTGACAGCGAATCGAGCTGATTATAAAATTCTTTGTTTCTAGTTGTTGTACCTATGGGAAACTGAATGTTTATGAATTATTTGCAAAAATGAATTTAGCACTCTTTATAGAGGGGATGGTGATGGGAAGTTCTGTGTTGTTGAGGTAACAAGTTGTTGGTAAGGGGCGCGTCATATTTAATTGATTTCTGGTAGTGGTGGTGTTATCGTTGAAATCTGGCATACATTTTATTTTTATTATCGGTTTTCGGTTTTGGCGGTCGGCGTTGGTGAGAGCTGCTAGGTAGGTAGGTAGGTATGTGTTGTGGATGTAGGTAAATTTGTGTTTTTTTTGCGGTGTTTGCTTTTGTGCGCAATATTTTGTTTTACAACTCTTAATGCAATGGATATGCTGTTGGATAGGTAGGTAGAATATTTACGATAGAAAAATGAAAGTGTAGGTATTTTCGTACCTATCCGATGGAAGTGCTTGGCTTATAGAAGACAGTTTTAAAGTGGTAGCTAAGTGCACTTTGGCAGGAAGCGTTTTGTTTGTTTTACGGTTTAAGTGTGAGGTTAGGTTAGGAACGTACTTAATTACCTAAGTTCCTTGTAATTATGTCGTAAGTATTCAATGTATAGACATTTTTATAGATGAGTAGGTAGGTAGGTAGGTAGATCGGTATGCAATCTGGCCAAAAACGGACCTTTTTGCTAAAATAATGTTGCCAGGTAGATACGTTGAAAAATTTATTTGTTGCGAAAACAGGTAGGTATAGGTAGTTAGAGTAAGAACGGAAAGGATCGCTGCAAGCGTGGCGTTAAATTGCGTTCACGCTGATTTGACAATAAACGAAATCCGTTGGTTTGGAAGTTAAGCTTAGTACTTACGCTGCTCGAGCTAAATTTTAGCTCCGATACAAAATTCTCTCCAAAATTTAGCTGAGTTAAATTTAAGCGAATCCCTTTAGCCGAGTATTGACGATTGGAAAAGTTCTTCTGCGACACCTGGTGGATAAAAGAAGAATATGTAGAGACCAATACCAGTCTGACAGCTGATAACTTTGCCTAGAGTTTGTATGGGAAATACGTGTAGGTATTTGACGTAAAGTAAATAATATATTTTATCAATTAAAAAATTTGCAACTTAATGTACATATTGTCCGAATTATGTTCAGTGCAATAACATTCATCGAGTAAACTACTAAAAAAAGCAGCCGCAAAGCAGACAATAAATTAACAATATTACGTAGATTTTTTAGTTTTGTTTCTATGATTTCTTGTTTTTTTTTTTAACTATTAAATGTATTCTAATTATGGAAGATGGTATATGGTATAGATGCATAAAGGTACTCCACAGTGTTGAACTCCATTTTCTTACGGAATTTTCAGTAAAAACAAAGTCTGCATTCACTTATCATCAACACTCTTCACACTCACTTTTTAAGAAGTAATTTCTTTTTAATAAAAAGGGAGTTTATATATTACACTTTTTTTTTTATAATATGTTTAAAGCAACTTTTATCAATCGGTTCTGTTTTTTTGTAATACAAATATGCCCCAGCTGTCAAAATCTATAGCAACCTACCGATGCGAAAATTTACCGCCAGGTTTTAGCCTTCATTCGTCAATTATGTACTTTTGTTTATGAATGTCCTTCGTGTATCTGCCAAAGATTACATTTAATGGGTCGGGGCATTTTTTTAGCTAAATTTTGACAGTCTCTCTGCTCTATTGTTCTGCTGTGTAAGATCAGTGATTTTAATGAATACCTCGACCTGGAGCTAGCGTCTGCCATTTAAATGACAGAGAAGTCCTCAGAAAAAGTTGGCGATGCTTCTGAAGCAACATCCATCGATCGATAGAGCCTTGCAAATTATTTATCAAGTAGATAAGTTATTTTTAAAGAACAGCTGTTTTTGTGTCACTTATGCACAGCGCTCTCTATGTCATAATTTAGCTAGGATTTTAGCTGAAGTTTGGAGAGCAGCGTACTTAGCTTTAATGGCTGACTTGATCCTATAAAGGAGCGGCTTTTCGCCCGCGTTTTTGTACTGATTGAGGTTTGTATGGCTTCGGTAATCTTTAGTATGATGACTTCGTGGCTATAGCTCCTGCAAAATTGAGGTACCTCCACTGTCACCAGTTGCAGTAAGGAAAACAAAGGTGGGACACTTCCAAGCGATTGTAGAATCGAAAGTTAAATATTCAAATGGTCCTCAAATAGCTCTCAGAAAAATGAAACGTTAATCCATGTCTGAAGAAGAAATAATCCTTGAAGAATCTTCTAATTCGGCGGCAAATTTCTCCATCGGCAATTTACGGAAATCTTTACTTATCATCCACTATCCACATTCTAAAGGTCTTTTGATAAACTGATTTCGATCTCTATAAGCCTGCAAACGGTACACTCAGAGAATTGTTGCGAATCACGACGCGGTTGAAAGGCAGGATATTCCAACTAGATCGAGAACTCGTCTCTAGACCAAATGACTCCCTTTCTGACAGATGCCTGAATCCCGACTAAGAACTGGAATGTCCCTTAAATGCAAAAGCGCAATACGCGCTTGTTGCGATCAAATCAGCAAGAATTGCGACCCCTCTACCTAGCATAGTTACATAAAGTGTCCCTTTTTTTGTCTATGACTAAATGTGTGTTTAGATTTGGTAGATACATACTTTGCTGGGCATAGATACGGAAGCCTTCCTACATAAAGTTCATTAAAACAATATTTTCAGATCATCTTTGGAACTGAAATTAATACCTAACCAATATTGCGGTGGAAATTTTACTGTCTGATTGTTTTAATAACGCAGTCGTAAATCTCCGCTTTCTAGACCCAGATAAGGCATTGATTTAGTACACAAACTTCTTAAAATTGTGGTTTCTAGAGTCGATACGAATATAATCGTCTTATGAATATAATCCCACATCATGTCTTATTTTAGCGATCCAGATGTATCCAAGTTCAGCTAAACTGGCTTCTGGCTTGGACTGCTAAGCGAGGGGTCTCCGGTTCGAATCCCGAAACAACCAAATTTCATATTAAGGTTTTTTTTCCACTGCGCCACCTCACGCGAACGTCTGACAAACATTCGAGTTTGCACTCGGCGTAAAATTGTATCTCTTCCATTCGTCCCAAAAATTAAAACTCACACAAAACGAATGGTTGTGAGAAGCTAGGCCTTGGGTCCCACAGACCTGTCGCGCCAAAATATTTATTTTGTTTTATAGCTAAGCTGGCAACTGCGAAAAGCACGTACTATATAGCATCAGAATAACTGACTCCCTTGCATTGCCTAATTGAAATTTCTTCACCACTAATCTTCCCAAAAACCGCTTAAAATACCAGCATTTAAATCGAAAACCTCACATGACTGATTACTGGAACAAGGATTATCACAACTCAGCGTCAGCCTCCTTCAACAAACAACTTTTAAAGGCACCCGACTATTGATCAAAATCAGCATTGTGGAATTAACTCGCTTAATCAAATTGAACCACATTGATAAAAAACCACAAAAATACCAGTAGTCGGTCGCTAAGACTCAGTACTAGACCAGCCAGCTAAAAACTAATGCCCAGCCCTCTCTATATTTTCTTAATAAATTATTTAAAATTAATACAAAAGTAAGCACTATACCCTACTTAAAAACGATCCCGTTTACGTTCTTGTGTACAACCACGTTAGCACTGAAATTGAGTAAAGTTTTCTGTCAAAAGACTACTAGTTGAGTGAGGGCTGAGTACTTGTTTGGTTTATCCTACCTATAAGAGTTTTTTTTTTTTGTAAAAAAGGGGATTCCAAGTTCTGGAGCACTCAGACCAGATCAATCCCCGTCCATTGTACTCCAAGCAGAAACACCTTTATTTGTGTAATGTTGAAAAAACTCTTATATTCGTTTCTCTTATATGTTTGGGTGGCCGAGTAGGCATTGCTGTTCCCCGGTGGGGCTCGAACCTGCGCACAAGCAATGAGTCTATCCACTACACCATAGCCACCCCTATAAGAGCTTGCTTTTCAACAATTTGCGAACGGAACGGAGTTTAACCAAATCTGGGGTCGAATCGCGTCGTCCGTGATCGAGCATTACGTTCACGGAATTAGGTTGATTTACATGGGAAACAAAAACAAATTCCGTCACGTAATGCTCGTTCACGGATGACGCGATTCGACCCCTGACTAGAAGTAGCGAAAGGGTGTCGTGCATCCTATTCCATTATAAATGATTAGTGAGGTGTGACCCACCCATCTGGAGTCACTGTAGAAACATGTTATGGGTTGTTGACTTGTAGGCTTTTAATTCTCAGACATAAGGGGTCGAATTACTGCACTCGTGAGCGAGTGATACGTCACTGAATTTTGTTTATTTTACATGCAAAACAATAACAAATTCAGTCACGTATTGCTCGATCACGGATGCGGTAATTCAAGGTTTGTTTGACGTGGCTAGCATGTGCCAACTAGTGCGCACTGAGAAGTGTCAGCTAATTTCAAAACCCTGCACAACCCTGAAAATTCGGCTCCTATATCGAACGCAAAATATGCTGACCTGAAGTTTTACATTGCAAAATGACAGCGAAACTCAGCACTGAATTCTAGCCCCGACAAATCGAAAGTCATGTCGAAGTCGAATACAGGTTTTTAGTACCAGTACCTAGTGCGCGCTATGGCACACGTCAAACAAACCTATATTTTCCAGGAGGTCATAGACTTCAAAGTTATAATGAAAGGGCTTGAATTTATAAGATCGCGTGACGTTAGCATCACTCATGACTTGTGTTAAGTAACTTAATGAGACAAACACAGTTTGTGAATTATTTATGCATACCTACATCTGTAACTAATTCGATGACAATTAAGTCACGCAAACCTGTATGGCAAGACTTCATATTTTGCGATTATCGTGTCGGATAGGGGAAATGATCGATAAGTTTTATCTAGTCTATCACATTATCTGAATGCAAACAAATGAAATTCTAAGACGAGTCAATGTAATATAAGGAGGAGGTTGAACCGCTTACAATAAACACCAGTAATCCTGATGTAAAGTTTCACGAATTACACATTCACTCAATTGACCCAAATTTAGATAACACAACGCAACACACCAGTCAGCCAACGACTGCACGCTGACAGATACACATGCACACTCGTGACTAATTTTCTGAAGGTGTACGTACAGCAAGTGTCACTAAGCAAGTGTATTTTGTTATACACTTAGCTGTAACGAGGTGTTATCTACAGTCGAGGAGGGTAGTTTTTAATTTTCACTTTGTGATGGTAATGAATCAAGAGGTCATTGGAGTTTAGAATAAAAAAAAACAGTCGATAAGCTAATTAAAAATAAATTGCTACATCTAGTGCAGCCTGTTGGATTATTGGAATATAGGTATACCGTAACAACACGGGAAGGAATGAAATTCGCATGACACTGACTTGATTATTACATGTGTGCATGTACGAGAAGGTGTGTAGGGTGATGGCGCGTAAGTTCAGCCCAGTAGTCAGCTTCTGAAATAGAAAGTACAGCGATATAGTAAATCCTTTTGTCTTTCTTCATAGCCAACAATATTCCCTTCAGGCTAACATTTCCTCTTTTTGTGTCCAAAAGTTTGCCACAATCCTGGTACTGCTTTGCGCGTAACACAGTTCGTTAAATTTTAGTTTAATGCATGTTTGTGTACAGTTTACATAAGCGCAGGACACGAGTTAAGGAGAATTTTGAAACTTTATGCAACTACAAATCCTATATTTATATTTTATTCCATTTCTCTTATTTCTTAACTTAGAATGTTAAACAAAATGTTTGTTAACTAATAAGGAAGGTTAGGTTAGGTTATGTTGATCGGGATTATGAGATCGTCACAATAGACCAGGCACCATATCGGGCCCATCGGCATCCCCAGGGACCATTACGGCTGAAAGACCTAAGCCAATTAACCAAAGCATTCGATTTCCCTACAGAATTTAAGTATGGTCTCAAAACTATTTGAGGAACCCACCTCTTCCAAAGAAGTACATGCTCCGAGCAATTGCTTAACATTTACAAAGAAGGTGTGAGATGTCTTCCGCGGCCTGCAGGTCCTCACAGTACCTGCAATTATCCACATAAGCTAAGCCTAGTCTCATGGCATGCTTCCTGAGAAGGCAGTCCCCAGGGAGTATTGCTATCGTTGTTCTCAACTTTGTTGTGCTGAAATTGGTTAATTGTTCAGACTTCCTTTGATTTAAAACAGGCCACAGTGCCTTTGAAACCTTATGTCCTTATGATTGTGACCACCTAACGTTCGCTTTATTGAAGACTTTTTCAAAAAGTATTCTTCTGGCCCCAGCCAGGTCTTAGCCTTCAATCGCCTCATCAAGTGGGAGCCCAGCTTCTTCCTTGGCCAGAACGTCTGCCCTTCCTTTACCGTCAATATCACAATGCCCATCAGGTACCCAACACAGTCTAACACGGTTCTGGGAGCACAATACCTTGATCACTGTGCGACAATTCCTGACTAGCTCAGACTTGGTGGTTTATGAATCTAGTGCCTTTAGTGCAGCCTAACTATCAATGAAGATGGCGATATTCCTGTTCGATATTGATCTCATCTGAAGTGCCTCCGCGGCTTTAAGTATGGCCCAAACCTCTGCCTGAAACACACTGCATGTGCCCGAAAGTTTCAGGGCCATTTGAAGGTCGAACTCGCTGGAGTATACACCTGACCCCGTGCTCTTGCTAGTTTTGGAGCCGTCAGTATTTCCTGAGGCCTAATTTGCCCTCTGAATTAAGTTCCTAGACCAGTCCTCTCTGTCAGGGTACAACACATCATAAGGTGTGTCAAAGTCAAGTGTACCAAGACTTTCATCCGATTTTTCGGGGATATCAGAGAACGATTCTCTTAAAATATTCCTATGACCTATACTTTTATTTTTAAAAAGCCTTGCATTAGTGAGTAGCGCACTATTACCTGCTTGGATTTGTATTTGTAAGTCCAGTGGTAAAAGATGCATTAATGCTTCCAGCGCAACCGTGGGCGTGGAAAGGAAAGGAAAGAGGCTGACCTTCTGAGACATTCTTTTATGATTATCCTAGGCTGTGCCCCCTCCGGCTGACTTCTTAAGACTACGCTCGCTTTTTTCCGAACTATTCTCCTTGATTCTCACAAAAAAATCGTTCAATTCTCTTTGTTTTTAAGTAGTCAGCTCCCTGTACATATTGTAGAAAAATGGAGGCTGACTATAAAAGACAGGGTCCCTAAAACGTTCTCCAGTTGTCAGCTTCCAGTTCTTATGAACGGGCCACTAAGATACATAACATATCGCAAAGTGGCTGCCCTATGTCCTCGATAGACTCACGAATTCCATCTTTGAGGTCTTGAATCGACGCTGGGCTGTTGGCGTAGACCTTATCTTTCACGTGGCCCCAAAGGTAGAAGTCGCAAGGTGTTAAATCACAAGATCTCGGTGGCCAATTGTGATCACTTCTGCACGGATTTTATTCTTCACATCACTAACTTGTTCCAAGAGCTCGAATGTTTCCACCAATTTCTGTATTGCGGTCCGACAAGGTGCTTCACGACGACCCAAAAATGCTTTAGTTTTGCGAACTGTGACTGCAAAATTTTCACCTACTACTGGCGCCATCACCCTATATCGTTTTTGAAGTAACAACGAAAAGCCGAAATGCGATACAATTCAGTTTCGTTAAATGTACAAATTGGGTCTCAATTACAGGTAGCAACCATACAAACATAGTTTCGTGAGAAATATGTACTCGACCTTCGTGTCTAATTGTTTGTCGGTCAGTGCATATATTGCGTAATATTTTGAAGCGACGTCGTTTGTGTTACTTATCATCGTTCTGTCGTGCGGCATTAGATGTGCATACATTTGACAGTTTTAAATCCAGTAAGACACGAAAAACCACTCATCGTATAACATAAATGGAATTCCTGCTGTCATTGTACGGATTTTGATGTGTTTGATAAGATTGCTCTGGGATCAAATGAAAGTTGCTGTAAGTTGTTGGCCAATATTTGCGAAATGGCATATTTCACTGCACTATCGCAGTCACAATTTGGTTACTCAGGAGTGTAACAGTTGCACTTGTACGCAGCTATGTGTTCGTACTAATTATTTGGTATACCTACAAATTTTATCTACCAAGCGACGTCACGTAATGTGTGCACAGTACACAGCCAGTGATGCTGCTTTTTGTCCACTCTTTGTGAGAAGCTTAGCTAAAACGTCTCCGACAGCTGTTTTGAGTAAGATTATTCGTCTTTGACATTGTACTATATAGTAGCAACCTCTCATCTCTTTTAATGCAGTTATTGATTAGTTTTGCAAGTTTTAAGGGCCTAACGTCAATAAAAGCGTGGTCTCTATTGCCGATTTTAGATGTTATATATGAACGAGCTCTTGCAATGATTTTCATGATTTGTTGCTGACATTTAAAATTGCATCACTTAATGGGTTGACAGAGAGAACAATAACTTGTAACAATAAACACTGCTTTTAAACATTGCTTGTAAATATTTCTATTGGACAGGCACTTCGTTTCCCCGTCATTTAAGCAAGTGCCTACCACTTGTGTTAATCGATCGATAAGTCCACAAATCCACAGATACAACAGATACAAACAACTTCTCCCAGTCTCGAAAACAATTTAGGTGTTAGAAATTCGGAACAGCAACCCACAAACACTTCGTAATTCATTTACTAACTGCGTCCTCATCTTTTTTGCAGAAAAAAATAAAAAAGCTCAAAAACAAACAAAATGGTTTCTCTGATCCCTTCGAGGAGAACGACGACGATGTCGCTCGAATAGCTAAGGATTTGGAAAAGAAGTACGGAACAACCTACGCCAGCGGACGAGGTCGTAGCAAAAAAGACGATTTCTGTGACATCGGACTGGGCTATGATGAATCTGATTCGTTCATAGACAACACCGAGGCGGTAAGTGAAGTTGTTTTCTTAAAACCAATTCGGATTTAAATCTAATCTCCATTTGCAGTATGATGAAATTATACCCGAAGAGGTAGAGACTGTCGAAGGTGGATTTTATATTAATTCCGGTGCTTTGGTCTTCAAGCATCTATCCAGTACTGAAAAAACCGATGAGATCATCAAAATGCCAAACAAACCGAGAAAAAGGGTATTGTCTTCGTCCTCGGAGGAGTCGGGATCGTCTGAGGAGGAGGCAGACGACGTTGCAATTGAGGCAGCAACAGCTGCAACAACCGCGAGTGCTAATTCCAAAATTAGCGGCACTAGCAGTAGTAAACAAAAGACTGCTGTTCCTACGGAAAAACGCCATAAAACTAGTTCCGACAAAGAGAGCAGCGACAAAGAGAAGTCATCAAAGAGCAAGGGATCAACGGCTACAACTTCAGCAGCCTCTTCAGTTACAGTGTCGGCATCTGCGTCGCCAAAGGGCGATGATGTTGGCGGCTCAGATGCAGCCTCCAAAGACAAGGCACGAGGTGGTGAGCGGTCGGTTAAGACGACAACTGTCAAGGATATGCTGAAGGCGAAACGAGATAGTTTCCTCAAAATGCAAGAGGAGGAACAAAAGACAAAAACTTCCAATGGAGAAGTGAAAGGTCCCAACTCGGTTGAAGACATTTCCGTGTCGGATTCGTCTAGCGATGAGAGTGACTCGAATGAAGAGCCCAGCGCCAAGAAGTTGAAGAAAACTTCAGAGGACGATAGTGACAGTAAGTAGCAACTCGGACTGGAAAGCAATACGGTTTAATTATTAAATTTTATTTAGAACTGCGTCCGTGTGACTCAAAGTTACCAGACCTAAGCGATAAACTGTATCGAGATGTACAGAATATGAAGGACACTGCCAAAACCAACAATCGAACGGGAAAGAAATTCCAATTCGATGATAAACTCACCGAAGTATTTTTAAGGTTTGTCACAGAAGCGATTTGTTTCCGGCCTTCCTTGTAATGTGAATATTTTTTTGCAGGATTGATGATGCATGTTCGTGCATGGATAAAAGTGTAAAGAATGCGATTTTCGCCCATTTGGAGTACCAACTCTTACTGCCCAAGTACTTCTTGTTGCGGAAAGCCAAACAGTTGCGAATCAATCAGGAGAAAACTAAAACAAAGAAAGCCATTGTCAAGCTTCGAAAGGCGGTCACGGATATTATGCTAGGCATTACACAGCAGTATCAGTTGAACTTACGGACGTATGAGGAGTTCCAGTAAGTACAAAAGATTGGCCTGCTTTCTGTCCTGATGGTGAAGAAACGCAGTATGAGCTTTGCGTTGCCAGACTATTTTGTTTCTTCGGAAAACGTACTTGCCTTGTGCAATGTCAGCGTTTTCTTTTCAAAACCGCTGCAATATTATCTAATAAATTGTGATTGCTTACTTTCAGGTCGCTTAACCCTGGCGTCGATACGCATAAATTGGAAAACGCGCCGAAAATGCCCAAAAAGCGGTTTGTATGGAACGACACAGTCAGGTAATACATCAAATCAATCATTAGTCCCCATTTATTAACCATAATCCTTTTAAGGACACTCCTCTATGATCTCTATCAAGTACGTTGGATGTCGTACACAGTTTTGCGCACTCGAAAGGAATCCTTTGAGGACTTTGTTGGTAATTTCCTGAAGGATAAAGTCATGAATATCTGGCCAAGTGGTTGGATCAAATTCGAGGAACTGAAACGAGAGATCGAAAAGAAGAAGAACGTGCCTAAGAAACTGAAAGAAAACAAGAAGCCCGACGAATCTCTTGACGCGTTATGCCCCGCGGTGGATAAGTCGCATTTGCCGAGTCAAGACGCAGCTATGAATTCCGGCAGCAAGCTGCCCCTAAACCCAACCGACATTTTTGCGATGGCATCGTCAAGTGAACTGATCAGCGCAAACCTAAAACCAAATGAAGTAGCTAAACTATTTCCGTCACATAGCAACGCTTCCGCTGAGCATTTGCATTCAACAAAGACTTATTCATCCTCTGGCAAAGTGCATCGATCGTCCACCAGTAGTCCCCTTAACCTGTGCAGTGCACAGAGTATGAAAGGTGAAAAATCGTCTTGTGGTGGTGTGACCAATAACAACAACAACGCTAATCCTAACCAAAATTTAAATAGCAATAGATCCAGTGGCAGTGTAAATATCTGTAAGAACGTGGTGGATCTCGTTTCTCCCTCAAAACGAACTGATCACAGCATCAACAGTATCATGTCGTCGCCCTCATCAACCTCTTCATCGGTATCGACAACACCGCAGCCGCAACATTCCGCCGGCATGGGCAACACACTAACTGTGGACAACAACACTCATGTGATCAATATCGATAACTTCAAGTCCGCCACAGAAATTATCAATACGTCCAACCAGCTGATAAATCACACCAGCAAGTCCCAGTCCACGGAGCGTCTTAAAAATCGTCAATCGGCAGCTGATGTACACCAACACACCCACCCTCAATTCAATTCGGAAGCTCTTCGTCGCGACAGCAGTAGCGAATCGGATGGGGTCGAAATAGTGGGCGTCTATCAAGCACGAAATACGCCCTCCTCACAGCCCCTTATAAGTAAGAACAAATACAAGAAATCAGCAAGAAGCGATTCGCCCGGCATGCATGAAAAAATGAAGTCTGCTCCTCCCACGGCTGCGTCAAAGAAATCAATAGACAACTCGGACTTGGATGTAAATAAAATTATGAAGGCCCTAAAGGAGCTCGAGGTCAGTATTAAGCCTTCTCCCAAGTTGGTTACAATTGATACGAGTTTTGTTTTCAGGAACTACAACAAACTGGCAACTACGTGCCCGACATATCGTCTCTCACCAGCAGCAATCACAACGCCAACACATCACCACTTGCCTACGGAAAGGACATGACCCAATGACAAGAGTATTACAATCCCTCCACAGCTGTACTGCTCTCATCGCTCTATGAGAAATTTTCCTCGCGGCTATAGAGCATGCAACAAGCACGACCCCGCCGCCGCTTCGAAATCAGGCATTTCGATAATTGCTCCTCCCCCCTTTACGTATATATTTAGATATTCTATTTTTGTTTTGTCTCTCCCCAAATGAATTTTTGCATTCCTTCAGCAAATCCTTTGATTTATTTATTATTATTTTGATCCTCGTTGTCTGGGAAAACAAAAAAAAGAAAAACTTTCTGTAAGCAGCTCTCGTAAAAAGTTTTCGTAAAACAATTAATTATAATTTAAATAAAAAATAAAACACTTATAATATTACATACAAGAAATTAAATAAAAAAAAAGGAAAATAAGAGAGAGAAGATATAAAATAATTCTTCATCTATGTAAAATGTTATGGAAATTATTTACTAAAAACTAAAACTTTTTGTAAACATATTTATAATTTAAGGAATAAACACACAAAAATGCAGTAATCGTTTCAGAAGTTCAGATGGTTTATTTTGTTGCAAAAGTTTTTGGTTACGAACACTTCAACAGGCAATGGCAGGTTTTTTTTGCGATGGAAGTGGAAATCTTGCATGAGACACCAATGGCTAAAACCACCTCCCTTCCCGAACAGACCGATTAGTTTCCCCCGCGGAACCGGCGTAAGGCATTACTTCGCGGGGATCGGTATAAAGACTTGTTGCTTCTTGCTCAATTGTTGTAGCATTCCGTTGGCGTTCTAAGCGTCTAAGATCGCTGAGAATACGCAACGTTACTTACAATGGTCCAGTTTTCGTCATATAGTTTACGATGTTATCGGGGGTGGGCCACTCATCGAATTGGTCCCGTAGGGATATCCTCTCGGTTTCGTACCGTTGACCCGTCAAGAACTGAGTGAGATAGAAGTTTGTTTCACCATGTTTCCGTTTAATTTATACGTCGATCACTGGTATAAGCCTGTGTGTCCATCTTCCCTTTAGCGATTCATTTCATTGTTGTTGTCAGGTTGCTATACTAAATTGATTAAATTAAGATTGGACTACTAGAATTCCTCCAAAACATATTACTCCCACAAGTTGCGATTGTGATAAGTTTTTCCTATTACTAGGACTATTTTTACTCGAAAATGTTGTCAGACCAAGTGTAAAGAAATCTTTTAAGTGTACTTTTTGAATAGCATTTATATCATCCATCTTTGCTGAAGACACAAAAGGCTAACGCAGTAATAAATTCAATTTAATACTGCAAGAAAAATATTTAGTTGTAATTTGTCTGTGTGTAGCTGCAGCCAAATTGCCATTGCAATGGGCAGATTCAAAAACATGGTTGTCTTTCGTTGTCAAAGCCGCCATTAAAAAATGCATAATTAAAGAAAATGGAGGAGCTACAGGTCTGTATCCAGCGCAACGCCTATTCCATTTTCGGCGAGTATACTGCAAACTACTACGTGGACTGCCCTTAAATGATTGCTAGCAGTTACGTCGTCGCATCGATTAAACTGCACCTAGTCGCATTTTTAGAAAAGCGCGGGGTAAGTTGACTTTAGTTCTAGAGAATACGATGTATTCCTCGGAAAACTTCCACTTCTAGCTATACCCAAGGATGACAGCATCAGGAAATTCAACTTTGAGAAAAATTTCATAACGAAACTCAGTAGTAAGAAAAATTGGAGCAATGAATCCATGGTATACGGACTGAGCAACCACAACCATACCATAAAATGGTATACAGATGGATCGAGAACAGACGAAGGAACTGGTGCAGGATTGTTTGGGCCTGGAACTAAGCACTTCGAATCCATGGGCAAATGTACGAGCATCTTTCAAGCTGAAATATGTGATATAGATAGGTACGTTCGGAATATTCTCGAGAAAATTACAGAAACTGACATAGCAATAATGTCAGATAGTCAAGCTTATACGGGAATGTATGCGCAGGCTTAACGAATTGGGCAAGAAAGAGTAGCAATCTGCTCAATATCTGGCCATGTAGGCATCATGGGCAACGAAGCCGCTGATTCTCTGGCAAGACAGGGTGTAGCGGATCCCTTTATAGGCCCTGAACCATTCTGTGGCATAGGGGACCACACC
Source organism: Cheilosia pagana (assembly GCA_936431705.1). NCBI lineage: Eukaryota > Metazoa > Arthropoda > Insecta > Diptera > Syrphidae > Cheilosia > Cheilosia pagana. Next base: position 113,774,212 of record OW386166.1, read on the forward strand.
CTAAGAGAGGAATATAGGAGGATAGAAAAAGAAAAAATAACTGTCGTTTTTAAAAACCACCAAGGCCTGAGGCAAGCTAAAAAACTTTTAGGAAACTATAACCTTAAAAGATTTAAGGCATGCATTGGCCTAAGCAAAAACAACTTGAGAATCCTCAGAGGTCTCCTAACGGGACACTGTAAACTGAGGGAACACCTGAGGAAAATAGGACAATCAGAAGAAGGTCTTAGCAGAGCGCTGAGACCCCAGATCACATTCTGAAACACTGTGGGGCACTGACCCACAAGAGGCTCAAACATCTGGGCAAGTACCAGATATCAGACAAGGATATGCAGACCATAGACCCGGTACTCATCCTCAGATTCATAAGAGAAACTGGACTAGAGGAAGTGCTCTAAAGTCGATATTCTTGCCGAGGCTAAGACAGAGCGATGATCCTCAAACACAGTTCTGAATGGAACTGCAATGCGAGGGAGCTCTGGAGAAGGGCATGAACCTTTCCTAGGTATAAGCAGGGGGCACAATAGACCACAAGGTCGCAGTGTTATCTAAAGACAAACTAGTTGGTCTGGACTTCGTGTACCTTGAATGCTAAAACTGGATTGGTCGGAAACGCCACTCTTGTTATACATCAGCCACATATACGAACAGTCTGTCAGTCACAAAATTCTTGACTAGATTTATCGGCTACAACTCCATACTCAACTGCAAAAAACTGTTCATCGATCGATCTAGCCGATTCAAAACTGAGATGCATCAAGCCAGACAGCTTTAAGCCCTTCTGAACTAGATGATACTTGTACGTCCCCAATTACCTTACAATTCAACATAAAATATGTTTTCAATTGTTTTATTAAGACAAGACAAGAACAATACCATGTCGACGACAAAAACTGTTGTCCGTTTAATGATCCAACAGTCATTATGTGAAAAGTCTCCGTTGCTGCCGAAAGCTGATGTTGCCAGAACCCATTTTAGGGTTTCTCCAGGATCTCCCTTGTCATAGTCAAGGTTACACACTAGAGAGACATTTTTGAGACATAAATTAAAAGAGGCAGCACGCTGAACAGGAACACCAATTTAGACATTTTAAATGCATTTTTGAACATAATGTATTAGTCTTTGCAAAATGTCAGCATATTTATCTCATTAAGGCAGTAGAATATCGAATATTTAACGTTTTTGTTAGAGCTACGTTTTCACCGGAGATTAACTCGAAGATAAGGATTAATTTACGTTAATCTCGTATAAGGGGGTAAATAGAATGAGATCTGGGAGAAAAATGGTGACAAATTGGAGTAATGGAACCAAAAGAGATGGGTAATGTCCGTTGTTGCATTGAGGCACTAACTCGGACAGAATGATCCATGATCATGAATAAAGGGGACGTCATATGGTACCTATTCTAAAATACTTCTCTGATCTAGATTGAGCATCCTCATTTAAAACATTCATTGGAGCTTCATGTTTCACTTCCATCGCTTAGATTTGATTAAATATTGAATCGATAACAGGTCTGAATTTTCAACTCAACATAAATTCAACAACAAACCAATTTGAACATAGGTACAATTAATAGCCAGCCCATGCTTCATGGCTTCATGCTAATGAATGGATGGCTCTCTTTAAACTAGTAGACGGGCGTGCTGTTCTTTTGGTATGCGCAAGTATGCAGTGTACCTATCCACAATTATTATAAATAAATAACCCAATATCCCCTATTCCCCTGCTCATAGGTCATAGGAATATACATAATATTCATTTTTCTTCATACGGATTCACTGATGAAAGCATTTCGTTCATTTCCCTACTAGGCCAAGTACTGTGTTCTGTCTTCTGTGTTTGCTACGATACTAACCAATACCAACATGTACAAAAAAATGATTCATCGAAAATTTAAAAATGACTGAATATGTATACATACAGTAACTGTAACTGTACTGGCGCAAACTGAACGATACACTCTCTTTTCATCAGTCAGTTTCATTTTGTTTGCCGTAACGGGCGGTTTGTTTCACATTTTCACATCACAATGGTTTTTAAATGGCACAGTCATCACACTGACAAGTTCTTGAGCTTATATAAAAGTTATGATTTTCTGTATGACAGCAACAATCCGTTGTATAGGAAAAAGAAATTTCGTGAAGCTGCATACAAAGAAATCATTACCAAGTTGAACATACCGAACTTAACTCCATATGACGTAAAGTGTAAAATCAAAACAATTCGAACAAACTACAAGGCAAAATTGGATAAAGTGCTTCGTTCCGAGAGAAATGTGACAGATCAATCCGAGGTGTATGTCCCACATGTGTTTTGGTTTAAAAAAGCTGACGAATTTTTAAGACGTGTTGTGTTGAGAGAAACCGAAAATGGTGCGGCTTCTTTGGTAAGTCTTGAAGTTTCATAGATGTATGGATTCATGATGACAAGTGCGGTGCATGCCATGACAATGAAAGATGTTAACAAAATTAATGAACTAAAATGTGTGTTTTTACATATAAGTAGATAATATTAATAACCAAGGTAAACAAATGAACAAATCTCTCTCTATCCCTTCTCACTAAAGTACCTACCTACCCAAAATAGCCACCCGTTCCGTTTATGCGTTTATGTTGAATATTTGTTGAATTGAATATTTTATCATTAATCATAATCATTATAGTTACATATACCTAATAAAACAAAAAATACACACACACTGTGCGAGTTCGATAGAGAGACGGAGAGCGAATATTCACACACACAGAGTACAGAGAACATTTTTGTGTTTTCGTTTTCTTCTTCACAATGACGTACCAAAAATGAAAGAACAGAATGTATTTATATAGTACGATGTACGATGTACAAAACGAACTTGTTCATTGGACTGAAAATGAGAGAGGAAAAATTACATTTAATTAATGATAATGAATGAACTGAAATGCGCTACGATGTAGAGTAGAGTAGAGATACATAAATGAGGAAAATGTTTAGGTAGGTAGAGTAAAGTCGGGTATTGTGGTATAGTTGAATATCTCATACATTACATTTGTTTTTATTAAGCTTTTGTATATACAATTTGACTTAATGAATGAACTAAATGATGGTGAATAATTCATTTTTAAAGGTTTAAGTTCAACAACAGTGACCCAACGGTTAACAATGTTATTTTTTGTTTTCTTAAATCTGTTAATTAATATATTGTTATTGTGTTCTCAGATTCATACTTGTTGTATGCATCGTTGACAGCGTTAACCTCAGGGTGTTCAATTCCGGGTATTAATAAATTGAATATCTCGTCCTTCTTTTACCACATAAAGAGATTTCCAATAAGAGGTGTTATTTTGAATAGCCCACTCTTTCGGTAGCTGCCACTTTTTAAGCTGTTATTTTTTGACATTTGACAAGTAGAAACTACGCCATTACTAAAAATGGAACGATACACGCTTCAACAACGCATTGAAATTATAAAAATTCACTACAAAAATTCTGAACATTTTGCAGTCAGAGTTCGCAAAACTGAAGCATTTTTGGGTCGTCGTGAAGCACCTTGTCGGACCGCAATACAGAAATTGGTGGAAAAATTCGAGCTGTTGGGACAAGTAAGTGATGTGACGAATAAAACCCTTGCACGTCGCTCAAGAACAACTGAGAATATTGTTGCTGTAGCCTAAAGTGTTGAAGAAAACCCAGGTTTGTCCATTCCTCTTCGTTCTTTGGAATTGGGCTATGATTAATGATTTTTTATGGCCGGAGTTGGATGGTATTAATCTGGACAACGTTTACTTTCAACAAGACGGCGCTACGTGCCACACAAGCAACGAAACCATTGATCTTTTACGGGAAAAGCTTCCGGACCGTGTTATTTCTCGAAGAAGTGATCACAATTGGCCACCGAGATCTTGTGATTTAACACCTTGCGACTTCTTCTTTTGGGGCCACGTGAAAGATAAGGTCTACGCCAACAGCACAGCATCGATTCAAGACCTCAAAGATAGAATTCGTGAGTCTATCGAGGACATAGGGCAGCCACTTTGCGATTTTGTTATGGAAAATTTCATGAAAAGGATACCTTCCTCTTTATTATGAAACAAATATCCGATCATTTATCTCAAAAAATGTAATTTTTCTTTGAATATCAAAATAACACCTCTTATTGGAAAGCCCTTTACCTACGCCAAAAGCTGTACAACCAGAGGAAAAACCCATGGCATGTATTTAAATGTTCTCCTAGTTCTCAAAAAACGAGTCAAATATCAAATGTCAATGCACTTAGCTGATATTTTTTGGTATTGATCAAATTTGATTTTTTTAATAAATAAAAAATTTACAATTGCATTATTAGTTTTAAAGTTTGGACGATCTTCACGAAATTCGTCTTGTAGCGAAGATCAACCATGATTGAACTTAGGTACGAAAATGTTCACGAGTCAATTCCATATTTTTACCAATGTTTCAAGTAACTACAAACAATAGCTGTCTGTTCCTTTACTTTTGTAGTAAAAATGAAAAAGAATGTCAAAATGCCTGTGGAGGGAGTTAAGGAACGCTTTTGAAGTAACGTATGGAAAAGGACAGATAGTTCATGCCAAATAGAACAACAAATTCAAATCAGCTGTAAATTTTCAGGCAACTGACAGATGTTTCAATTCTTACGCAAAGAAATTTGTTGAGTAAAAACTAGTAAGAGGGGAAATATCTTGCTCTCTCGAAACCGCTCTCTTTTACGAATTTTTCGAGTTAGGGAACGACAATTGAGTAAAATGCTTAAGAATTCGTAAAAAATCGTAAGATTTAAAAGTAAAGGAACAGACCAGACCAATGATGCACATTGTAGGTCTGTTCCCGTACAATAATGCATTCGAACACATTAGCCAAATTCAGTCAAAGTTTGTTATTTTCTATACAACTTTTGAGTAAGGGAACGAAGTTTGACTAATTTGTTCGAATGCATTATTGTAAGGGAACAGACCTACTAATTGGCCGCTATTAATCACTTGACGTGACTCCACATTACATTATCCAGGGGCGGACTTTAAGTTTTTGTGGCCTGTACTAAACATTGCAAACCGCATTTTGTTAATTGCAAGAATACAGTACCAATTCATAGATTTGCATCTGGTGATCCATATTTGTATGTAGTGCATACTTTTAATTAAAAAAGGAGGTTTATTATAAAAATACATAGCTATAGGCACACATAAAAAATTATTTTTTTAATTCTTTTTGTCATTTGCAGAAAGAAGATACCTTGTACTCGGACCCGGAAGACAATGCGACATATCATTCTGATATAGATGCGTGCGATATTAAATTAGAAGACACTGGAACAGATGAACCAAATGAAAACGAGTCAATATCTCCTCCGCCTCCTGAGACGAATTCCGTATCAACCATCAGCAGTGACTTAGTCTCGTTTACACCTGGTATTCCTCCAGCAAGTGAGTGGGATTTGCCGTCCAATTTTGTTGATGATTCTACTAAACCGACATGTCCTACGACAACCACAATGCAAAGCAATCTTACTACTAACAAGCGCCCATATCCATTTACGGAATTAGAACAAAGAGTGGCTAAATCGCAGAAAACTATTGAACAACATAAATGCGAAGGCGTTGACGATGAGTTCGATCTGTTTGGCAAAAGTATTGCTTTGCAACTCAAGCGAATGCCGCTCGAAAGAGCTTTGATCTGTCAAGAAAATCTGCAAAAAGTAATGAACCAAGAGCGGTTGCTTCAGCGATAATTGGTATTTTATGAACAGACGAGCTGAATTTAAGATTTGGGTTTCTTGCTAAACAATGAAGAACATTTAATATTCTTTTGAGTTTATTGTTTTTATAGAAAGTCTTTGATTGACTGCGTCTCGGGTTGCAAGGGATGCAGATACCCTTGGCTAAAGAGCAACGATCTACCTATCAAATTATTTGTGTTTTGTTTCTTCTTAAATATAAAAGATATTTTGTTAATAAAATCTTTACTTGTGTTTTATTCGAACCGAACCTTGGGATATCTCATATATAGACAGGGCCGAATTTAGAGGTTTGGAGGCCCTGGGGCAACAAATGAATGGAGGCCGCCTGGCTTATTACCTATGTTCCGTATTATGAATTTTTTTTTAAGTGTTTCAATAATTTATTGCGAAAACAAATAAATTATTATCTTAACGAACATTTCTACATAAATACAGAAAAAATAAGAGTTGAGTCCTTGATGATTCCGCAGAAAAGTCAGTTCCCGTAGTGAATCGCTTTCAATGCTGGTCAAATTTTTGAAAATGAGCGCTTTCCAGTGCTCCAGTTCTGGTGCGTGATTGTACGTATTGGTCAATATGAAATATTTCTTTGTATTTATCAACATCGTCTTTTTTGAATTCAACGAATGATTTCAATGATTCTAGTGCACGCATGGCAGATTCAAGAATCATTTTCGGGTCCGGCAACATCTTGTTTGTAGCATCGAATCGCTAAAAGATGTATGTCTTTCCAAAATATATGCTGGTTAGAGCTCCTTCTATTTTAGAATAATGGTTGACAATGGCTTTTGCAGCTTCAGCTCGACCAGATTAACGAGTCTCCGCTTTTTTTTTCTGCGATCATTTTCCAGTCAGAATTTGGTATCGTTCGGTACTTGCTCTGAAATTCTGAACGAAATGAAAGAATTAAACAGCCGATGGACAAGAGTTAGCAGCCAAAGTCGAGAGAATGATCACAACATGGTAAAAACGCCGATAAATGATTTTTTTTTAAAAAAAAAAGAGCCTACATTCGTAGTTCGAAAATCCAAACCTGAATCGGTTGACGGTCTTTTAAATTTTTATTGCGGCGTGTAAACAATTTCTTTGAACATTTCCGAACAAAGTTGGAACTGAGGAACTGAATTCTGCAGAGTTACTTCATAGCAATCTTGGAGTTCGGTGGAACCTTTCCCAGCCGAAAATTCGATAATTTCATTTGTTATGCGGTCAGGTCAAAGACCAATGTTATTTTTTTCGAAGTCTATGGTGGGGGCCCCTGTTTTGTGGAGGCCCAGGGCTGTAGCCCCGCCTGCCCTCCCCCCCAATACGGCACTATATATAGATAATAAGGTTGGTCCACTACTACAGAGGTTCCCAAACTATTTTTATTCGTTGACCACTTTCAAAATGAACCTAGTTTCGGTGGACCCCTGCTGCTACATTTTTACCATATTCCCAAAACTCGTCTACCAGAATGCAATCGAACATATTTTTTACAAGTTCTCAGAATGGAATGCTGCATCTCAATCACGCTGAAAACAATCTTGCTTGCAGCTGGAAGATAACCTTGAGAATGTTCTAAATAAGTAACTTCCATGATGCGTCTACACTCTTTTTATACAGGTACAGCAGCCGACCTTGGATTGCCAAATATGTGCAATAACGATCAGCGTCCCTTCCCTTTGGAAGCGTTAATGACGCTGCATCCTTAAGAAGACACCACATCATTTTTTCCGTATAGAATTACCTAAGTACGTATCTCTTATTTGTAGCGTGGTATGCATTCAGGGCCGTATTAGGGCATTTTTTGTGTAAGAAATCAGCGTTACAAAACCTGGGAATAGAAAGGAAATGCGTATTAACATAAGAATCCCTTACCATCCAGAATAAGCTTGCAGTTTGATGAGCATTCTACACTTAATTGTTTCAAAAACAAGATTTAATGCGTCGTTACCGATGGTAGGTATTTGTTTTCAAATTTGTGTAACATTTACCTCGGAGCTTTCTGGCCAAACTATAGAAGCCTCAATCTCATATACTCAGGTACATCGGTACCACTTTAAAAATTCCGTTTGCATTGTTTTTTCGTTGTTAATGCACTTATTGCCCTTGCTTTAATTTAAACGCAATCTGCCCTAATTTCAATATACCTACCTACCCACCAGACTGAGGTTTTTCTTCTGAAGTTTACTTTCATCTTGTACGAATAAGTTATTTCCCAGTGGACTCCTTTTTTTTGCAAACACGACTTGTCTTGCTAAACAATACACCGACAGGAAGTTAAAAAGGGCGGTACATCGCAGTTTACTTCGCCATCATGTTGACATCACAATCGCACAAAGCCAGAAGGAATTAGGACCAGACAGACGAGATTTGGAATTCATAATGCATGCACTAAACTGAGAACAAAATATGTAACTCTTAACCCCATTGACTTTTCACAAAAAAAACATTTGGTGTGGACATAACCGGCATCAATTAAACACAACTCCTTTCTTCATTCATTTGATGCCATACGGACATATTTTATTTCAAGAATTATACCATGACGTCAACCAACATGTATTTTTAACGTAGATACATATATTTTAATTCGTGTCCATTAACCAGATTCACTTGGCCTTTTCCTTGCAGCAGGATTCCTTCTTCTCGGTAGCGCTGCTGCCGCTGCAAGCACACTTGGCCGCATGGTCACACTTGCACCGCTCGTCACACTTTTCGGGAGTGCACTTGCAATCTACATTCGATTTTAGAAAAATCAATTATATGCCCTAGGTACATATTTATGTTGTTTTTTTTTTCTTACCGGTACCACAACCGACACAGGGCATCTTGGATGGTTATTGTTATGCTCAGTGAATTGAAATCAATTGAAAATAAATTGAAGGACTTGGGAGTTTATTGCTTGCGAATTCCTCACTGTAGGGCAGTCTCTGATGAACTGAATGGGAGGAATATGGTTGCATGGCATTTAAATAGTTGACTTTTATTTAGACAGATCAGAACAGAATCAGAACTGCGCAGAACAGAGGAAAACTTTAATTCGTTTCCTCCTTCCTGAATGCGAATGCTCATTGGATAGGGTTGCCATTAGTGCAATCCGAAAGAGGTTCGGTGCAGAAATCTGTCAATGATTAAGGCTGGTACGCTGTTCAAGTGAAGTGAAATTTTCACTCCTCTCCAAGAAATTGCTGTGAAATTTTCACGCCGAAATGTCGAAAATTTAATGCGACGGACAATAAAAGCCAAGTGAAATTGCTTAAGTAACGTCCCCTACATATCATTTTTGAACAATTATTTTTCACTTGAATAGCGTAATAGCGGTGAAATTTTCATGTGGAAAGTTCATTTTGACATTTCGCAGTGAAAATTTTGTATGAAAATTTGGATTTCACTCGAACAGCGTACCAGGCTTTAGGATGAGACGAGACGCTTCGAAGAAGTCATTTTAAGCATCACCCGGGAAAGTTCTGTTTCCATAGTTTCTGGTGCAAATTTCGATAAGTGTTCGAATTCCCCTAGTGCTATGAAAAGTAACCACAAAATTTGAGAATGCGTTGAGCAAATTGGGACAACTTAACCGAAAAAATTCAAATAACGTGTTTTATTTGACGTTATTTCTTTAGCTTATTGCATCCATTTCATTGGAAAACAAACAAAATTTCTTGGACTAAAATATGCGGGCAATCTCTGTTGGTTGGTGGATACATTTTCACGCATGGGAATTGTGAATGCAGTTCAATCTCATATGTCTCTAAAAAAAATGCAGTATACCCAAATGAAGACTTTGCAAACCTCTAAGGAAACCCTGAAAGTGCGCCTCAGCTTGAATGTTTTCTCTGTGGGATGTGTAAGAATGTACACAACTCCAGTAGTCATGCCGGCAGCTTTAATTGACATTCTTAAAGGGGGTGGTTCAGTGGTTGGGGCACAGGCTACAAAAATTCTTTAATCAATGGGTTGGGGATGTATAAATTATGTATACAAATACAGCATACAGCAAGCAAATTGTTCATAGGAATAGGAAAATTGATTGACTGTTAAAAAATATTTGAATAAATAAAAAGAATACGTATATAATAAATTTGAATAATTAATCGTCATCAATGGACATTTAACATATAGGTACTCAATTAAAAGTAGATAAGATGTGGCTTAGTGGTTAGTGTGTTGGACTACTAAGCGAGGGGTCCCCGGTTCGAATCCCGAAATAACCAAAATACATCTTAAGGTTTTTTTTCCAGTGCGCCACCTCTCGCGAACGTCTGACAAACATCCGAGAGTAAAACTGTTTTCAAAGAGCTTCTCCATTACCCGCTTTGACTCGGCGTTAAATTGTAGATCCCTTCCATTCGTCACAAAAATTGAAAACTCACACAAAACGAGTGGTTTTGAGAAGCTAGAGGCCTTGGGTCTCACAGATGTAAAACAATTATTAAAGACCAGACTCTTAGTTTAGACATGAGTTCGGTCTTCCTTACCTATAGCTAAGCTAAGACTGAAAATTCGCAGACCAATCATTATATTATCGTCTTTGAATAAGATCGTTAAACTTAAACTTTTTAAGCCGTTCCAATGGGTTTTTGCAGGGCGCATTGCACAAAGTTTTTGAGACGAGAACCACTTCAAAATTGGTCCAATTCACTTTGATATCTTCTTCAACATTGACAGCTTCAAACCTTTAGAATATATGCAGTCCGATGAACAGCCATTGCCCAAGATCAACTGATTCAATTATTGAAATCAGTTAGCTTGTTTTCGTTCGTTTCGAAATAAAAGAGGCACTACTGCTCTAAAGCGGGAAAGCTGTTAACTTTAGACAATTCGTGTGTGACAACCATCGAAGCTTAGGTTTCCATGACTGTCAAGTTTTTGGTAGGTAACATTAGTGTCGTTTTCCATTGGGCAAAAAGAAGCGTCCGGGAGAGTCCGGAATCGAAAAAATCACTTCTGAAACCGTTCCATTGGCACAAAAAATACTCTTCTGGTGATTCTGAGGAGAGAAATTCGCTTCTCGATTTGAAGTCAGAATCCACTCAAGGAGCACTCACACATGTGTAATCCATGTATTTTACACAAGCCAGCTGACAGCAGCCGTAGATTTTTTTTTGGCATTTCACCCATACATTTCTGCATTCAACCAGAAGCAGTTTTCTTGTTCCATTGGCTTGCAGAATGAGTGAATCCTCGAGTGAAACCAACATTACAAAACGACATTACAAAAAGTTTAAGAAATGTCATTTTGACATTTTCATTTGGCTCTGAAGTACCTTGTTCCGAGAATAACATTTGTTGAGCAAGGTTCATTGCATTTTTTAAAAGCTAAATATCCATTAAACTTACAATTTTGAATGCGCTGATATGTTCTAGGAGAACATTTAACTATAACTTCTTCCTCCGACATCGTTAAAGATGAAAATAAATAGAATTTGACTTGTCAAACTTTTGAACTGTCAATTAGTTGACAGTTTTCATATTTTCATTTTTCAGTAAGCCGAAATTCGGCCAGTAGAAAATTACGAAAAAATGAAAAGAGGGGAAATGGATTTCTCTCTCAATTTTTAAAATTTTCTCAGTACGTGGTCGGCTGGTCGCATTCGCACAGAATCTTAGCAAATTTTTAATAATTTTACGTTTGCAAAAAAGTACCCGAACGAACCTATTTCTATCAATTTTTAAATAGTTCTGTTCTTTTAGTAGTAAAAATGGAAAAGACTATCAAAATGACTGAGGAGGGGATGAATTCTCTCTCGGAGAGGGAAACTTACGCAAAAGTTAAGGAACGCTTTTGTAGTAAGTAGTAACCTGTGAAAAATTACAGATAGTTCACACACCTAAATGCCAAATAGAACTACAAATTCAAATCAGCTGTCAATTTTCAAGCGACTGACAGTTGTTTCAATTCTTACGCAAAGAAATTTGTTGAGTAAAAAATAGTAAGAGGGGAAATATCTTGGTCTCTCTCGAAGCCGCTCTCTTTTACGAATTTTTCGAGTTGAGGAACGACAATTGAGCAAAATGCGTAAAAATTCGTAAAAATTCGTATGATTTAAAAGTAAAGGAACAGGCCTAATTTTTCAGTGATATTGACTTATCCGCTTTAAGACAGTTGCGCTGTTGTTTATTGGAAACTAGTTAAATAACCTTCGTATTAATGCAGGCTGCGTAAAAGTTATCCTATTCTGTATAATTTACAGCTTTACAGAGTTGATACCGATGTCGCCATTGCCCAATCTTTTGACGTTGAATCCTCGGTTGAATCTTGCAAACTGAAGAAGCCGACGAGAAAGAATGATTCAGATGTCATTTTTTACGCATTAAACATTGGGGACGTTCAAGTAGGTATCTAGTTTAGTATAAGTCTGACAACTGACTGACTTGATGTATCTCAGTTTTGATTGGCTTAGATCGGAAACATGGCCAGCTGTTTCCCTAGACGTTAATGGAGGCCAAGCAGACGAGTTTAGTCAAAAAAAGTACTAAGTTGACAGTTCGAATATGAGGCTGACGTAGGAAAAGTGAGGTTCCCGACCAATCTAGTTTGTGCGCTTAGGTTACATCTACTCCACACCAATGTCGACTTAAGACAACTAAGTTTTTGGATGTGTCCATTGATTTACTACTGCATGATGGTGTCATACCAAACCTCGGCATGTCTTTCCTTTTCCCTCCGCGACCAAACAAAAACTCTTTTCTAGAACAACGACACCGCACCAACAAATCGGAAAAACGTCTTATTGATCGATTACAACAAAACTTTGACGATCTACTTACTACAACAACAGCAGTTTTCGATTAATAACCGACAATCACAACATTTTCCGTTGTGCGAATTTAAAAAGGACAAATCTTTCATAGGTACCCTACTGCACCTATATCGAACCAAGGTTTAACAAATAAGGAGTCATTCAATTCAGATCAATTTTTCCATATCACTCTATGTACAAAAAAGGCAATTTAAAAATGTTTTTGAGAATGGTTCTCTTTATTGTATAACTTTTTAAAAAAAAGATGAAAAATAAAAGTAAAAGGATAATAAAAAAATTCTCTTACATATAAATAATTAACCAAAACAACCACAAGCAAACGAATTCAACATTCAGAATAGGTATACAAAAAAAAAAAATAATATTTAAATTTACAATGATCTCTTTTATTAACGAGAAAACGAAACAAGAAATGCAGGTATAAAAAAGTAGGTACAAACAATTCGCAAACATTGTTATTGACACTTAGAGAACGCTATCACTTCTGCAGTTTACATTTGTCTTACATTACACGAAACGTGTTACTATATTCTCTGCGTAACATTGCGCAGTTTAGCTAGCAAAAGATATTTATGGTTTATGGGTTACCAAACGAAATATGAGACCAAAATGACGGACCTTACCCGGGGCGAGATATGTGAACATAATGTATGTCTAATGAGCTAGAGACCACAAAAGGAGGAACCCTTCCTCTTATATATTTTTATTTTTTTGTATATTATTTTTATTCTTTTGCAGATTGAATTTCTCCAAATTTTGTTTACCATTTTCATCTTTTTAGTTTTCAACATTTTATCTATGAAAATATAGAACAGAAAATTTCACACTATGTACTACAGAATTTATAATATTTTCATTCCTTTGGGGGGGAACTTGCTTTTGTTTTACATAAAAAGAAAATAATTCATATACATATATCATTTTTTTTTAATAAAAAAAACTTCACATATTAAGAATAACAAGAAATGGAAATTTTTAAAAATGTTTTTCTTCATCAATTTAATGTTTAATATATATATTTTGTGTTTGTTTCCTTTTTGTTTACTAATTTAAGGCTAATATCGTAGAAAATGAACCAATAATTAGAATTAGAGCTAGCAGCCGACTGTTGGGTATACCGATGGAGAGTGTACAGAGAATAACTCGAGCAAACCATTTACGATTTTTGTGTTAGCGTGTTTCATTACTTCTTTAGCGGTGGGCTCTTTTTGTTGGGTCTTCTCTTGGCTTTGCGAGCAGACGTGGTAGAGTTGCCGCTATTGTTCGCATGAACTGCTGTTTGTGTGTCGGCAATAGGTTGGACTTGGCTATTGGGAGGATGTCGTTGAAAGAATCCGAGGAAGTTCCACTTCGATGGTGAGGCTCCCTCTAGCTGTTGTTGCTGACATCTGCTGATGTTATTGTTATTATTGTTATTGCTCATGTTGGTTTGCGGTTTCGTTATTAGTTGCTTCGGAGATGACGGCTGCTGATGCGATTTTCTAATTGGTTGTTGTTTCTGCTGCGGCTGTTGGTTTTGTGATTGTATTGCTTTAGGCCGTGGATAGGCGTATTCTCATGACTTCTTCACTTTGCCGTTTAACGATCCAATTGATCGGCCACCAACTGCTGCTTCAGCGGCGTGTGTGGCAACATGTTGAATGCCCTTTTCCATGCATCCTTGATAGACCGGCTTCATGAACTGTCGAATAAAAGAATTAAATACAGGTAGTTATAGTGGGTGTGTCATTCTGTGCTATCTGTCTCTGTAAAGCAAAATAACTTTAGCGCAATGAATGTGAGAGGTGAAAGACGGTGCTTATCGCTGCTTGCAATAGCTGGCTAGAGTGATATAATCACAAATAGGGTCGGCCTTATGGGTTTTAAATCACAAAAAGGTCTTGCAAAGGTATGCTCAGCTTAACTTCAACATTTATCAACCGATTGACTAAAGAAGACATATTTTTGAACCGTCCATTCAATACAACCATGGATCGCTTCAAACCGAAACAACGCGCCAAAATAGTGACGCAGTAGATTGAAAATAGTCGTACAGTTGTGTTAGCATATCGTCGAAAATATCGTGGCCAACGTCTGACAGCAGTGTTTGTCGTTTGGTGTCGAATTGTGTTGAGCATGGGACAGTGGGAGATCGTCGACGTGCTGTTAGAATGAACTATTTAAAGCGGTAAGGGGGAGTGTTGCCGAGAACACACATGTCTCGTATAGTCACCGCGCTCAGCATTTTGTCGACAGTGGAGCCACCTTTTGACACATTTTAAAGCATTATTTGCATTAGTTTCCTATAAAGTGTAATCGACTCAACAGACACAAAGTCCACGTAGCTTGGAAAACGGCCAAACATACATTCGCTGGAATAGTTCACACTGAAGCTGATTTTGTGAAGATCACAGCTGGCGAGAGTAACTCTTTGTTAAAGGTACGTCGTCTTAACCAGTGAAGTACCGGGCAGTTAAAGAGCAGGTGCTCAGGGGATTCGTCATCCTCTAGGCAAAACCTGCATTCAGTCTCTGGACAACAAATTCAACTTGCTAAGATGGTATCTCAAGCCACAGTGGCCTGTTAGGAAGCCCACTAGCTTTCTAATACTTTCCTTGTTTAGTTTCAGGATTTCCTTGTAGGAGAAGGGCCTAAATAGTCTTTTTGATTGTCTTAAACCTGTGACATTTTTCCATTGGTTTAGGCGGAATTGTTGTTCCCAATCGTTGATAAGCCCTAAAGCAGTACCCCAATTGACTGTGCAATATGGTTCTGGTCCGCAGAACGCGGATTCTGATCTAGCCCTAGCTAGCTCGTCCGCAGATTCGTTAACTGAAATTCTTCGATGACCAGGTACCCATCCAAGTTTAACCCTGTTGTGTTTGGATAGTGTTTGCAGGGCATCATGACAGCACTTTACTGTATGTGAGTCCAACGTGTTGGACGATAGGGCCTGTAATGCTTCTTGACTGTCAGAGAAGATTTGTATTTAGCGCCCTTAATACCCCTTTTTAAGTTTAGAATAGCGCAGATCTCAATGGCGTGGATTTCAGCCTGAAAAACAGTGGGACTCTTTCCCATAGGTATAGAGACCTTGGTATTGGGTCTAAAAACAACAGCACCTACTCCAGACTATATTTTCGATCGGGTTTTATGTCACACTGATTCCTCCTTTTTAGAGGTTGGTTTTTCGAATAGAGATAAAACTGACATTTTGTGGTCAAATCTAGCAACTCTAGTGTCATTTATGTTCAGTTTGGTTTGCCATTTCATCATTAACAGTTTGACAAATGAACAACGCTAGCAAATCGTGCAAATTTATTTCGAAAATTATGTTCAGTGATGAGGCTCATTTTTGGTTGAATGGCTCAACAAGCAAAATTGCCGCATTTGGAGTGAAGAGAATCCACATGAGACCCTTGAGACGCCATTACATCCGCATAAACTGATTGTTTGGTGTGCTCTATGGGCTGGTAGAGTCATTGGGCCATACTTCTTCCGAAATGATGCTGAAGAATATACCGTTAATGGAGACCGATATAGAGCCATGATAACCAACTGTTTTGTTCCCGAATAGGATGGCATGAATGTGGATGAGATGTGATTCGAAAAGGACGGCGCTACATGCCACACAGCGGACGTCACAATTATTTTATTGAAGGAAACATTCGATAAGCGCATAATTTCGCGGAATGGACCTGTCAATTGGCTACCCAGATCGTGTGATTTGATACCATTGGTCTATTTTCATTGGGGATATGTGAAGTCGCTCGCCAACAAACCAGAAACGTTAAGGAACTTGGAAGCCAATACTCGTGGCGTTATTGCCGGCATACAACCCCAAATGCCCGAGATCTTATTTAAACATTAATGGCATAAAATTATCCTTCCAATAAAGCCAAATTGATGGACATTAAAACGATTTTATTGTGTTTTATTTCAATTCGAAGTTCTATACCTCTAAAAAAAACTTTATTAAGTAATAAAGTATTCTAAAGGACCAGTAAAATTCCAGTTCAACGCCATATGTGTTTATATGCGTTGTGACAGTCCTAGGCCAATCCGCATAAGCTTAAGATAGATTGAACTTAGCGATGGCATTTAATGGTCTTATCACTCCGGCCTTAATTCGACCTTTCATGATTACCTTTTGGAGTGGTACACTTAAAAAAGCGCATTTAAAGAACACAGCAAGTTTGAATTGTGTTCTTCTGTTTACAGCCAGGTTAAAGTGTTGAACTAATTAAAGTCGCACTCCCACGAACGTTTGAAAAACATCTGAAAGGACATCTGTCCAGACATACCTTTTGTATTCGGATTGTATTTTCAAATTCATTGTGTCTGAGTAATAAAACCGTGCGAAAGATTAGAACCATCTACTAAAAATTATCAGTGCAAACAAAAGAGCAAGCTAGAGACCTGAAGTAGCTCAATTGGCAGCGAAAACACTTAACTTGTTGTCCGTTGAGTTTAAAATTAAATTATCTCAAACACCCGTGGAATGTGTGCAAACAAATACAAAATTATCTCTTGAATTTCTTGGGAATTATAGCATAAGCAATTTATAAATTATTTTATCTCTTTTCCTATGCCTTTGAAGTGCATCACGTCTGTCCGTGATAGACAAAGAGGATTTTCATGTTAAATTTTGAGGTTCATGAGGTGAGGAGTCTGTCTTTACAGTGTTTTTATTTTCTCAAAGAAATCATTCGCGTGTCTCTTGTGAGCTGGAAACGAAAAAAACTGTTGCTCCGAACAATGTGTCTATTGTGGTCACCTAAAAATCACATACAATTTATCTACGGGCGGATTTCTCTTGCGGCTGTCAAACCCAACTAATCTTAGCAAATTAAGCATTAAAAATTGTTATATTTAAATATATATTTATTTAGAAAATTAAGTGTCAAACAAAAGAGCATTTCTTTGAACACTTTTGTTTTTTTTTTCAGATTTCCTACCAAAAAAAAACCGCGCGGAAGTTCTCGCACGGGTATACTTGAATCATTCCCGTCTCAATATATTTATGAGCAAATACCAAGAGGGATGTGGGCGTTGAAAGCATTCCACACGCAAATTTACTGACAGTGAATAATAGCTGCCCTACCTTACATTAAGGCTGTCATCAATAGAACTCTGGGAAAGTCATGGAATTCGGCAAGCTGGCCATGCCTGCTGAATATGGTAGCAAACTACCTTACCGACATGAAGTTGAGGTACCATACTGACGATTGCGTTAAGTACTACAACATCACCGCGGGAGTACCACAAGGGTCGGTTCTTGGACCCCTTCTGTGGAACATAATGTACGACGGAGTTCTCCGATTAACGCTGCCACAAGGTCTTAAAGTTATAGGCTTTGCTGACGATATCGCTGTGGTTACTGGGGCCAAACATATCCACGAGTCCGCCACGGATGAAGCAGTAGCCAGAGTCAAGAATTGCCTAGAGTCTGCAGGGCTAGAACTAGCTGACCACAAGACCGAGGCTGTCTTGATAACCAGCCGAAAGACTGTGGAATATGCATTTTTCCGTGTTGGAAACCAAATAATTAGATCAAAGAAGTCATTAATGTACCTAGGAGTAATGCTCGACAATAGGTTAAGTTTTAAAAAGCACATCCAGTACGCCAGCAAAAGGGCGTCACAGATGCAAACAGCTCTTTTCCGGATTATGCCAAACATCGGTGGCCCTGGATACGCCAGAAGGATTTTGTTATATAGAGTGGTCAGTTTACCGGTCTGGGCAGGGGCTCTTACAACTAAGGAAACAAGAAGGAAGCTCTCGTCAGCATACAGGCTCTACGCAATAAGAACAATAAGCGGATTCCGAACAATTTCGGACAAGGCAGCGTTATTGCGGGAATGATTCCCATCGACATTCTTGCCAACAAAGTATCTACCTTAGGCTGTCAACAGGCAAGAGGTCATCATAAGGAGAAGGATAAAAGAAGAAGAAAGGGCGACATCTAAAACACTGTGGTAAGTCCGGTGGGATAAGACGGCAAAAGACAGATGGACTCACAAACTGATCCCAAACATCGAGGTCTGGACAAGAAGAAAAAGCGGGGACTGCAACTACCACCTTACGCAGTTCCTGTCCGTGCACGACGGCTATCGAAGTTATCTTCACAGATTCGGTCACGATAGCTCGCCTCTATGCCCCTAATGCCCAGATGAAGAAGAAGATACGGAGCACGTAATGTTCCACTACAGACAATTTTCAGGAGGAAGAGTGAAATGTTAAAGTGGCTCTCGGTAAGACAAACACTTAGGCCGTTAGTAGGCCCATTGTGCATACCACTGGTGTTTGGGAGTTCCTTTGCTGGTTACTCATGTAAACCATTTGCTACCATTTATGAAGCTTAGAACGCTTGTGAATCTTAGATCACTTAGATCATTGAGAAAGTAGTAACCTACGTAAGCTCTCCTTAAGTTGGACAAGGCAGAGCAGCTGCAGAAGAGGTGGGTGAAAGCCTCGTCCTCCTCCTCATCCCTGCCGAGCCTACGCGCGTGTCTACTCAGAATACAATGCCCGTTAATGACATTAGCGACTAGCGAGGTGATAGATCTTTTTTTATGCCCTTTTAACGTGGGTGTTGGCTTCTTCTTGATTTGGCCACTTCTAACATAGCGACCAGCTGCAAGAAAGCCATTCTCCAAATGATGGCAAAAGGAACATAAAAACAAAACGCCTTTTCTTAGAAATAACAACAAGGAGTGAAATTAAAAGGAGTAACCAGCAAAAAAAAACCTTTTGCGCGGCAGTGTGTAAACGAAAACCCAGCATAAATTCAAAAATTCGATAGGGAGCTTTTTCAAATGACATTTATACACTTCTAGTGTGTCAAAACTAGAAAAAGGACCAGCTTAATGCTTATTCGGATTGATGTAGCCTAATTGGTAGCATATGCTTTCTGTAAGCTACACTGAGTTTTGTTGAAAGCCATAAGCCTATTGAGTGCAATCTACCGAAGTCGAAGGAAATTTTAGCCAACCTCTTGCATTTACAGCATTTATGGCATGGGGCGACATTGCTATGCACCTTAGGTCTTAAGGGAGCCGGCGTGGTCCCCTCCAACGATCTATGGAGCTTAGACGTAGAGTCCTTGCTGGTCGATAGTGGATCGTCCAGTAGAATTTTTTCCGCCCATTCTATTTTCCTGTTTTGTTCGGCGGTGCTATCAGCCTTCAAAGTTTCTCCGAAGATCTTTAGGATATAAACAGCGTAACGACGTCTGTTATGCGTTTTTTTCGAGGGAGTGTGATGCCGCCCTGTCTCACTGGGAGACACTTGAGCGACCTTACATGCCGTGGCGCAGTGGTAGAGCCATTGTATACTCACAATTCCACCACCGCTAAGTGTACTTTATTTTTAGTGCCCGCTACAGCTAGAAGAATCATGAATGGTCACGATTTTACCACCGCTCGCTGCCGCAGGAGGTGTTAAAGTAGTCAACGAAGTCGCCGCACTGCCGCCTGGTTTTAAAGGAGAGCCGGTCTCATTTTTTTGTTTATATTAAGTTTTGTTTTTGTTTTTGTTCATAATTGTTCCCACGAGTAGCGGAGAATTGGGGTCCGTCTGTGCAAAGATCCGCATTACACATGCGACAGCCACTTCAACCTAACCTCAACCTAACCTATGGCATTTACCACATCTTCCGCACAGAAGATTTTTATATTCATTAAAACATAAGTGTCATTTGCATTACATACCACATAGGTTCCACAACAACAGCTGTTATTGCAAGAACATTTTTATTGAATTAATCGCTGCATTCAAATGTCTTGTTAATTTATTTTGTGTTTTTAAATTACTTTTGAAAAATATGGGCATGGGCACTATTGCGATATTTTTATCGTGAGTACCGAAGATGAGAGTGAAGCGGAAACCAACAAAAAGGCTCTCACGAGAATGAGGACAACGCTGAGATCAAAATCCAATCCATTCCATCTCCGAAATTACAAGTAATTTTAAGCATGGAATAAAACATAATTTTTAGATTTCAAATGTACTTTAGACTAAACAAGGACGCCTTCGTTCAAGACAAACTTCCTTAAAGGACAAGTTCGTTGTCCGTGCCTCCAATTCTTAAACTTGCAGCAACATTAAGATTTGTAGCTGAAGGAGGAAAAATAAATAGCTGAATAAGGGAAATTTAAGCTAAATGAGTTGAAAATTTAACAAAACTCACATTTTAAGTCGATTTTGTTGCTTGGCGTTTACAAATTTCACAACGCCAATAAATGTCGTTTAACTTGTCGTTTTGTGAGACTCATACGCCTGTTAGAATATCGATGCGTGACCGTTGTCGAACAAGAAATTAAGTTCCACATGAAATAAAACGACATCTAGCGTTTAATGGCGCAGTGGCTTAGTGGTAGTGTGTACTAAGCGAGGGGTCCCCGGTTCGAATCCCGAACGAACCAATTTACATCTTAAGGTTTTTTCTACTGCGCCACCTCTCGCGAACGTCTGACAAACATCCGAGAGTAAAACTGTCATGAAAGGGCTTCTCAATTAGCCGTTTGGACTCGGCGTAAAATTGTAGATCCCTTCCATACGTCCCAAAAATTGAAAACCCACACAAAACGAATGGTGGTGAGATGCTAGACCTTGAGTCACACAGAGCTTTCGCGCCAAAATATTTATTTATTTTTATTTTTAGCGTTTAATGGCGTAAACGACTCGTAAAACGCCACCTGTAATACCGAGTTCACTTTGTCGTTTCGCTTCCTGGCTTTTAACGCCACCTGGAATAAGGGTGACTAATACCGCAGTGTATTTTGTTATCCGCGCCAAGAACCCCAAGCGACAGAGACTTCCAAAATACGATTTTGTTTCTATTGCAAAAACTGACTGATTCGTAGTTTTTCTGTCAAAGCATGGGAGTCTTACAACCCATCAGAGAACACGTTTTCTACTAACTGTGGACGTTGTAAACTCGCTTCCTTTTGGCTTAAATACACGCTCCATCAAATACTACCTAAGGTTAGATTAGATTGATGTGGGTTGTGAGATCGTCACAATAGACCAGGCACCAATATCGGGCCCATCGCCATCCCCAGGGAGCCATTATGGCTAAAAGACCTCAACCACTTCACCCAAGCATTCGATTTCCCTACAGAATTTAAGTATGGTCTCAAAACTATTTGAGGAACCCACCTCTTTCAAATTATTAAAGAAGTACATGTCGAGATGACTCCGAACAATTGTTTGACATTCACAAAGAAGGTGTGAGATGTCCTCCGCGGACTGCAGGTCCTCACAGTACCTGCATGTATCCGTATCAGCTAAGCCTAGTCTCATGGAGTATTCCTATCGTTGTTCTCAACTTTGTTCTGCTAAAATTGATTAATTGTTCAGACTTCCTCTGATTTAATACTGCCTTCCTTCAATGAAATCTCTAAAACCGAAGCAAGACACTGTGTAACTTTGTCCAGATGACTTATTTTGTTTGAGCATGAAATATTCATTTGAGTGTTTGTTATTTTTCTCACGCCTTTCATTGCCCCCTACATCTTTCTTCTAATAAACCAATTAAAATTTGTAAATTACGCAAAGCAAACATATTTCAACTTACGTTTTCCCACAAGAATGATGCAAAATCATCCAGTTTCACTCCGATATCACTAAATTCTCCGCTATACCTATGGAATGGAATAAAATTAGCAACGTTTGCGTATACAAAGGAACTACTTCTTACCTTATGTATGCCCAAAGCGCAAGCGTTAGCAAAGCTACGCCCATCAGCAGATTACAGAAATTGGCAAATGTGTAGAGGCCAAGTAGTCCGAATATTCCACTTAGTATGTACATTATAACAGCAATGGCAAAGTATACAGCCGGCGTCCGTGCTGCTTTGAATATATTCTTGCTTTCGTTGTGCGATCTGAAACTGTTGAACGAGTCCTCCAAGTCGGTGTCCAGTTGTTCGCGGTACTTCTCTGAGAACTCTTCGCCGCCCATTTTTCGTTTGGCAGCAAACTGGGAAATAATTTAAAATGCATTAAGAAAGAGTTGAAATTTATTGGATTAATGAGGAGAGGAGGAAGTATTAGAGCAGATGCGATTCCAATCGATTTTTCGAAAGGAACAATGTTGACGGTGCAATCTGCCTCATTTCTGGGATGACCCACAGCGCTCATATTGAAGATTTCCCAACCTACGCACAGACATCGCCCACTTGGCAAATCCTTCTTTGACGACCGACAAACAAACTCTTTGACTATATGCTAAGGAGACGACGCCAATTGTTTACTGCACCGCTTACTACTTACGAAACAACTCTCTACAGATGACTTTAAAATAAATTTGAAATCACTCACATGGAACAATGCCTTGTCTTTGATCCGCAAGTGTTCTGCGTCCAAATGCCCTGTGCTTAAGTACGGCCTACTGCCGCCACAAATTTCCTCCATAAGCTGTGTGTAGAGCTCCTTGGCGGCTGCCACGGCTGTTAAATTATTCGCTTCTGCGGTTGCCTGTTGACAAAAATCATTTTTTTAGCTTTCCATTGAATTCAATTAAAAAATCAAACATCCTACTTACCACAAGCATACTCTTAGGTTCGGGCAGCTCGTTTCCTTTGTAAATCGTCATGTACGACTTGAAGTACTGCAGCAAGTCCCTTACTCTGACCTTTTGTCCACTGATTTCCTTGGGGATCAGATTGTCAGGGGCCAACAACATGGGCACAAGTTGCCGCAACGATTGCTTAAACTCTGGCGTTATATCCTTCAGTCGACCGTCGAAATTGGGATTAGTCGCCACTGTGAGACCCGGATGTGGCATTAGGAAGCACGCAATCTCAGTGAAACACGACTGAATGTGTTTTCGCAGGGACTGCAGTTCTGGATGTTGTTTGTCCGACAATTCGAGGCGGCGTTTTAATATTTTCTCTCCGCCGACTGCGCCGTATTCAGCTTCATAGGGGAAACTCCAGTCGCGCACCAAAAACTGCAATCGCTGGAAGGGTTTCTTGCCCGAGTCGGCCAATGCCAAGCGACCATATTCGGTGAACAGCTGCAAGTGCTGCAGGTCATCCTCTTGGATGTTCTGTGACAGATTGTATATTTGTACCGATGATACCATTGTGCTGAGAGCGAACACTGTCGCACAATCTCGCACGGTACTCTGGCTATCGAATGCACCCTGGGTGTCTAGCAAGATGATGGCAACTTTCTCGCCGCTCGGATAGTCGTGTAGAAATATCTCGGACCACATGAGAATGCCAGTTGTGTCGCGTTCGGAACCGCCACGCCATGAGAAACCCGAGAGCGGTTCATTTTCATCGCCCAGCCAATCTGTGATATCATGTTTTACATACTGTGGAAGAGGCAGAGAGAGAAATTAACAAATCAAAACTTAAATTGATAATAAAGATTTGATGGGTGCACAGATGAAGCTCTGGAAGTCAATTAGATTCCATAAATTCAAGTTATTTCGTTGAGTTAATGGGACACCACATCTTTATGGGTGTGTAGTCAATAACAAGCGACGATTAAAGATGATGTCATCTTTAGAACTATGGTTGAAGGCATGCGAGTGGGATATAAGTGCGTTTGGAATAATATGGGACTGCAATCATGGAGTCGTGCGCTGCCATAATTCTCTGTCAGATGTGTGTGAGATTAAAGATGATGTCATCTTTAGATCTATGGTTGAAAGCATGCGAGTGGCATACAAGTGCGTTTGGAATAATATCGGACTGCATTCATGGAGTCGTGCGCTGCCATAATTCTCTGTCACTAGAAAGACTTATCTGATAGCATCTTAGATTTGGGTGTATACCGATTGCAGTTAGTGAGCGACAATCGTATAGATACACTGCGCGTCATCAGGTTAGCACACCCCTGCTTCTAATAGTTTTCGCTCATTTCTAATAAAAGTAAGAAAGCTAAAATTCTAAAAATTCTAGCGATTATTAACAAATCAATTTTCAACTAAATAAAACAAAAATTAGTGTTTCTCTACTTGTCAATATTTTTTTATAATTTATTTTCGAAATCAACTGAAAAATAAAAAATTTAAATTAGGTCATCAGGTTAGCACACATCACTTATTTTTAATTTTTTTAACTTTTTCAGGTAAGAACTTATTTTTAAACTTATAAATTAACTAATTTAAACATTTTTTTACAATTTTAATAATGAGTCGATCCTCCCTTGTTGAGAATCATCTCATAGATCCGATTGGGAAGCGATTCGTACAACTTTCCAATATAATTCAAGGAAATGGCTGACCAAGCGCTTTTAATGCCTTCAATTAACTCCTCTTTGGTAGAATATTGCCTGCCAGATTCGTAAACTTTGCGAGCCAGCCATCCCCATACGTTTTCTATAATATTGATGTCCGGTGAGTAAGGCGGCCACTTCAATAAATCGACGTTTTGTGCTTCAATCCAAGACCTAATCACCCGGGCAGTGTGAATCGGAGCATTGTCGTGTTGGAAACGCCATGGCACATTTCCAAATAAATTTTTAAAATGGGGAAAAGCAGTTTCCAGTACGTTTTTATAAGTGTTTGCATTCATATTTGTTCAAAAATTGCAGCTCGCACGTACCATAGTAGGAGATAGCTCCCCACACCATCACACCGCCCACACAACTATGAAGTCGATCCAACTGATGTTCCTCCTTCCGAAGATCATGGAAATAATAGTTATATCCATCGGGTCCTTCCAAATTAAACTTTTTTTCATCCGAAAAGACAACATAGTGCCAATCAGATTTCCAGGTCATGTGCTCTCGTGCGAAATTTAATCGCATTTTTTTTCGAGCATCGTTAAGTGGTGGTTTTTTCTTTAGTTTTAATCTTTTCAATTGTGGAGCATTCCTTATCACCCTTTGAACAGTAGATAAGCTCGCTTTAACACCAACATTTGCCCTGATCTTTGCGGTAGATTCATGAGAGTTGGATGCGTTTCTCAAAATTGCTCTCTTATCAGCATCGGAAATCACTTTATTATTACCGCCTTTATTATTTCGACCATATCCCGATTTATTACGTAAAAAATTGTATATCACTTTTCGACTTCTGCCAACTTTTTTTGATATTTCACTTATTGAAAGCTTGAGCTCTTTATAAGCTTCGATCTTTGCTTTCTCTTCAACCGATAGCATTTTTCCTTTACCCATATTAAAAAAAATAGATCACTTGAGCAGTAAATAAAATTTGGTGCCAATACGTGTTCAAATTCCGAAGATAAATGAAAGACAAGGTGCATGTGCTAACCTGATGACGCAAAAATTAAGCTCATATTTCCATTAAAACTAAAAGAAAATAGCAAAAACCATATAACGGTACATTGTTATTGCATGTTCTCTTTGCCAATGATAGTACATACAAAGATGAGAAAAATAGAAAACAAAAAAGTAACTGCAAGTTAATAACAACAAAATCAGAAGCAATCGTATTAGGCTGATGAAGCTGTGCTAACCTGATGACGCGCAGTGTAAGGCTGCGGTTTCTGGGCAGATAAAGATATTGCTTCTTATTGGTAGATAACAGCGAGTTGTCACTCCTTCCTTTGGAAGTAGAGCAACAGAAGAGGGTTCAATGGGATTAAAGGGCAAAACCAAATCGATTCTGTCAACAAGCGGGGATAACACGCATTGCCAAATCGGACAGGACGTCACAATAGGCAGTTGTTACTTAGGGGCAGTCGGTTTTCACAGCTTAAATGACATCTTATCAGAATTAAAACGGAGAACAACTCTTGCCAATGTTATAAAGGGTTTTTCAACAGGGGCGCTACCAAAGTAGAGCGACAGGGACAGCAAACGACGCTGAATTTCTTGCCGCTCTTTTGACATGTCTCTTCAGTAAGGTTTGCCATGTCATGATGGAAAGATATACGAGCCAACAACGAGTCGAAATTATTACAATTTACTTCCGAAATTCGGAGTCAGTGGCGTCAACGTTAAGAGCGCTACGTCCAATTTATGGTCGTCATAATCGTCCTTCCTAGTAGATCAACAATTGAGCGTCTAGTGGAAAAATGTGAATCCACAGGCACAGTACAAAATGTTCCAGTGCTAGTGAGACAAAGAAGTGCCCGTAGTGTCGAGAATATTGCTGCCGCTGAGGCTTCAGTTGAAGAAAACCCAAATGTGTCTCCCAAACGTCGTTCTCAAGCGTTGGGCATCTCTGTGACGAATTTTGCGAAAATATCTTGGCCTACATCCTTACAAGATTAAATTGACGCAAGAACTGAAGCCGCTTGAACACCAGAAGCGTCGTATGTTCGTGAATTGGGCTGAGCAACAACTTGAAAATGATTCGGATTTTCATAGAAAAATCATCTTCAGCGATGAGGCTCATTTCTGGCTGAATGGTTTCGTCAATAAACAAAATATGCGGTATTGTTCAGGCAGCAATCCACACGTACTCCATGAGTCATCATTGCATCCCGAAAAAATTACGGTTTGGTGTGGTTTATGCGCCGGCGGCGTCATTGGCCCGTACTTCTTCCGTGATGATCAAGACCGGCACGTTAGTGTGAATTGGAATCGCTACCGTTCAATGATAACCGAATATTTTTGACCCCAATTGGACGATATGGACTTGGAGGACATGTGGTTCCAACAGGACGGCGCCACAAGCCACACAGCGAATGTCCCAATCAATTTATTGGAAACCAAGTTTGGAGAACGGGTTATCTCACGAAATGGTCCAGTCGCTTGTCCGCCTCGGTCGTGCGATTTGACGTCGTTAGACTATTTCCTGTGGGGCTACGTCAAGTCTATGGTCTATGCCAACAAGCCAGCGACGATTGATGAACTTTGTACGAATATCGAACGTGAAATTGCAGCAGTATCGGCCGATTTATGCTTGAAAACCGTCGTAAATTGGGTTCAGCGTCTGGACTTCTGCAAGCGTGCCCGTGGTGGCCATGCAAAAGAAATCGAGTTCCATACATGGCATCGAACGTACTTTCACAGGAATAAAGAATTTCATTGATATCCAAAACCTTTTGTAGCGCTCTTATTGAAAACCCTTTAGAAAGGCCTTCTCCCTGTTCCAATCAACTAAGGACACTCTGTTGGAAATGTAAGTCCTCCTGGAGTTGAGTTTTAAAACTGTATTTGATGTTTGTTCAGGTTGCACTCCCCCTAAGCCATTTCCATTCCCCTCTGTGTCCGCACTTCTGTCCATTCAGTCGAGCGGAGTGGAGTAAAGTATTCCAAACTAAGAACTTGTACACGTGGGAACTCACATTCAATGCAAATACATGCGATTCGTTATTTTCTTATACATTGGCGATAAGAGATGGTTGTTCTGGTTCACACGTCTCGCGTTTGTTTTTGTTGTCAACCTTGAATACATCTTATCGTCTTTTTCAAGGATTGTTTAAAAATAATAATACAACAATTGAGTCCAGTAAAGTGTCTACTTAAATGTTGTGGCTCTATGTGAGTCGACAAAATTAAAACAAAAAAATTATTGCCGAGTTTTTATTGATGTGCGACTTGAACGAACAACAATTTGTTTATAAACATGTCAGTGGGAGTTGCAGCTATTTCCGAACAACACAATTAATTCGATTTTAGACTTTCTAAGCGGAGCCACGTCACCCCAAAAAACCACCAACAATGGTCACCTTTAAGTCACACAAACTTGACAAACGACGGGTCGAATCGCGTCGTCCGTGAACGAGCATTACGTTCACCGAATCGAGTTAATTTTACATCTGAAACAAAAACAAATTCCGTCACGTGATACTCGTTCACGGACGACGCGATCATAATGGGGATGCGGAATTTCTTTTGCTGTTTCTTTGGTCTAAGAAGGAAACTCCTCAGTGGGGCTTGGTCAGGAAACACTCAGAAGACTCTAAATTTGAAGCTCATCACTCCATTTGAACCGAGCGTTGAAGCATGAATGGAAGCGAAGGCGGAATGAAATGATTTTCGGTCCTGATCTGTTAGCTGTATAGAAACAGCAGCCTGGTTTAAAAAGTCCGACTGCAAAGGAAGAATATAAAGGGTTATCCAATAAGAGGTGCCAATTCTCTTTCTACTGGCGATAGATGATGTACTGACTGCCACCTCAGGTACATACGAAAGACATGGTATCCAATGGAGACCATTTGAGAGGCTAAGCCACCTGGATTATGCCGACGATATCTGTTTCCTGGCAAAAACCAACAGCGGGATGAATGAGATGTGTCAATCACTGCACGTGAATGCAGAGATGGCTGGTCTTAGGATCAATTGCAACAAGACCAAAATAATGCACACTGGCCGCCCGGCACATCAGCCCATTATTCTGAGACAGACGCCTATAGAGGAGGTCAAGCAATTTAACTATCTAGGCAGTTTTGTTTCATCCGAAGGAGGAACGGATCTGGATGTTAATAACAGAATAAATAAAGCCCGCAGCGCCTTTGGAATGTTATCCTCAGTATGGAATTCAAGTCAAATTTCCCTACGCACCAAGTTAAGGCTCTTCGAATCCAACGTCAAGTCCGTACTGCTGTATGCCTGCGAAACCTGGAAAGTCTCTACCTCCATCTCTAGAAGACTGCAGGCATACGTTAACCGCTGCCTGCGATACATCCTTAAGATCCGATGGCCGCAAGTTATATCTAACCAAGAATTGTGGCATATAACGCATCAAAACCCGCTGAATGCAGAAATTAGGCAGAGGAAGTGGCGCTGGATTGGCCATACGTTGAGGAGACCAAACGACAACATCGCGAAGCAATCCTTCGAATGGAACCCTCAAGGTACACGGCGAGTTGGTAGACCAAGAACAACGTGGAAATCAACCGTATTGGCCGAAGCAGCAACGCAGCGTAAAACGTGGCCACAGCTGAAGTATCTGGCTGCAGATCGAGATGGATGGAAGAAATTTGTCGCCGCCCTATGCCCCACCCGGGGTTGAAGGATTCATATATAATAAGAGGTGCTATTTCGGTAGCTGTCACTTTGGAAGCTGTTATTTGACATTTGACAAGTAGGTAGAAACGACGCCATTACTAAAAATGGAACGATACACGCTTCAACAACGCATTGAAATTATAAAAATTCACTACAAAAATGGTGAAAATTTGGAGTTCGCAAAACTAAAGCATTTTTGGGTCGTCGTGAAGCACCTTGTCGGACCGCAATACAGAAATTGGTGGAAAAATTCGAGCTGTTGGGACAAGTTAGTGATGTGAAGAATAAAACCCATGCACGTCGCTCAAGAACAACTGAGAATATTGCTGCTGTAGCCCAAGGTGTTGAAGAGGTTTGTCCATTCCTCATCGTTCTTTGGAATTGGGCGATGATTAATGATTTTTTTATGGCCGGAGTTGAATGGTATTGATCTGGACAACGTTTACTTTCAACAAGACGGCGCTACGTGCCACACAAGCAACGAAACCATTGATCTTGTATGGGAAAAGTTTCCGGACCGTGTTATCGCTCGAAGAGGCCACCGAGATCTTGTGATTTAACACCTTGCGACTTCTTCCTTTGGGGCCACGTGAAAGATAAGGCCTACCGTCTTCCCCAACAGCCCAGCGTCGATTCAAGACCTCAAAGATTGAATTCGTGGTCTATCGAGGACATAAGGCAGCCACTTTGCGATTTTGTTATGGAAAATTTCATAAAAAGGATGTGGTCCTGTAAGCGTGGTGGCCATTGTTGTTTTTCATTATTAACGGCACACCTTCCTCGTTATTGTGAAATAAATATCCCATCATTTATCTCAAAAAATGGCTTTTTTCTTGGAAAATCAAAATACCACCTCTTGTTGGGAAACCCTTTAGTAAAAAGAGAGCCACGCAGTACGCCAATAGCCACGATAACTGAGTAGGAGCATTGTTTGATTCTCAACTGCACTCTGATCGGTTACGACAAATATCCAAGTACCTCACTATCAGAGAACGCTTTTAAAATATTGAATGATGTACGAAAAATATATTCGAATCGCATTTTCGCTATCAACTGGCAGAAATAATAATAATTATTTATTTAATTTGAAGCACTTCTAATCGGCCATCCTATTTTTACTCGTGTATTGCAATTGTTGCTTGTCATCCCAAATTATTGTCGATAATCCTAATCGCGTTTTTCGGTTGCTCTCACTCGCGTAGCGTTGTAACCTTGCTATTCGGCCCTAGCGAGGTATCCGTCGGAACGGAAAATTCTCCGATTTTATACGATTTGGAGGATTTTTGCTTCGAGATATTCTTCGGAACATCTAATCGGAATATTTCTCCGACATTTTGTAACGCATATCGGCGAATTACGTTGAAGTGCGATGAAGTGCATTTTTTTCTTAAATTTTTGACAGCTGCGTATGTGTTGCGGAGAATTTTCCGTTCCGACGGATACCTCGCTAGGGCCGATTAAGTTGTGTTGAAAGATCCCCAAGAAATGGTTGATCATGGATGTTTATAGGGATGGCTGATCTTTCCACAAAGAAAGAAGCAAACGTGACCCAGGCGGTCAAAGAAAAGTTGTTGCCAGATCGCAAATGTGTGGTCGTTTGCACTTACAGCAGTCACAAACAGTTTAACGGCTGAGGATTCAACTTCTCGATGATGCGATGTACTTAATCTTCTCCTATAACTCCATACACCTTTTGTGTCGTTAGATATTTGGGTGTTCAACTTCGATTACAGTTTAAAGTAAACGAATTTCCGCATCTATGGTAACAACCTTTGATTCTAAAAGAAATCGCTAATCACTTCCACCTCGTTAATGGAACAAATTACCCGATGAGAGTGAAGACCGACTGCAAGGGACAATTAGACCAGAGCGGCCTGCTGTTCAATTAACACTTCATGTCCCTTATTAGCTGGCGCACAAATCGTTTAATTACATTTCTTTGGCACTAGCAATAAATTGAAATATCACTACCAACGTTTCCGCCAAAGAGCGCAACAACAAACTTTCCACACACACACTGAAGATGGACACAAGAATTAATTAATTATGAGCGTGTCAAGAGATCACTTTTTCACCGAAAGAGATGACAGGAAGCGCGCTACATTGCAAACTGTTACATAAACACGGCGGCAATAATCTTAAAAATAATCTCACGCTTAGTCATCCATCGCATCACTCACCTTTGAGTACATGTATCGTAGAAAGAAGTCCAGCAGAAAACTCTTTCCCTTGCGGAATGCTCCGGCCACTGAGACGACGCACACAAAGCGATCCTTAATCTCATCCTTGTTGAGGGCGTCAGCCAGTGCGTCCTCGTTCAGGATGAATGTGTGATCTTCGGCTGTTGAGATGATTTGCAGCGCTTCGGCTGGCATTTTGTTGTTATTCTAATGTGTCTGTTGTTTTGAATCTGGAAGAGAAAAACCGATTATACATTTAATGTTGGAAAGTCTTCCAAAAAGGCTGTGAATTTCTTGTGAAAATACCAAGCGGTCGAATGAACAAAGGGTGTATCATGGTGTGCCAGTGAAAACTGTTCTGTACTTTGCGCTGGCGATGTGCATTACAATCGAACACACAGCTGTTCGTTGACGAATACACACGATCGTGATGTTTTTTTCTGCCCACAATTAGAATTATGAAGAGAAACACCCGCAGTACACATTTTGCACGTTGAGAAGAGTCCAAAAATAAATCTGAGGTCTTTTTTGTGCGCTCTGGCTGAGATATTTTGTGCTGTGCGCCTACCTCTGCCTGAGTTTTGTGTAATAATTATTATTTTTAAGCGATTTCAAGAGCAGAGGTAGATAAATGCCTCTGCGGCAACGGCAACAGCAATTAGTGAATGTTTTTCGGATATACACATACAAGATGGACCTACTGTTCTGGGCTCACAGAGAACATTTCATCATGTGGCTGTGACCAGGTATACTGTCTGTCTGTTTGTCGTTCGGTTATTAGCTACGAAACAGAGTGCCTATAGTTATTTCAAGGTCAGTAGCGTGCCGTGTAAGCGTATTATGCGCCGTATTGCAAAAACATGACCTCAACTAAATGGCAATGTCGTCATTTCCACACATGGAGCAACGAACAAACAAACTGCCAGACCAGTAATTCGATTTTTAATGCCAATCGCTGGCAATCAAACGAAACAATGAAGCTTGACCGCTTAACAGCGCGTCTCGCAGCCACTGGTGACGATCTCCGACACCAATTAAGAAAGTTCGATGATTAATTTCACAAAATTGTTGGGCAAAATATGACTTTATCAGGGGAACCGGGTACCTGACGATGATAAGGCAAACTGCCTGCCGATCAGTTCAAAGTTCTTTGTACTTTCAACTACGCACAACGACAATAAAGAAGACCCACGCTGTTGGGCACTAAACAAAAGCTTGCTCCCCAGTTTCGATGGCGAACTCACACCAAAAGGGGGACTTTCGAAGAAAACAACAAAACTCGTGCAACTGGTTATTGTACAGCAAACCAACTACGTCGAAGATTCAAGAATTTCCACTTAATGTGCTGGCGAGAGACTTTGCTCAACGTAAACAATCGAAATTCTATCGTAAAACTAAATTCCAACGCACTTTCTCCAATTAAGCAAAAACCTAGGTATATATTTCTCTGCCTGCCAACTAGATTAAATTAGCTAGAATTAATTGAACGACCGCAAGTGCAGTTTGATTAATTTCGGAGAATACACACATTCCCTACCTGCTAGCACTACAAGCGCTTAACTAACGTGCAGTGCTGCGCGTTATTGTGTACTTCGGATTTTGGAATTCTATGCGGATATTTTTTGGTGGATTTGTATATACTTACGTAAATTATATTTCAATTTTTTAAGTGTTCTCGCCCAGTTGAAGTGACTGCATGCAATGGAAACGATGCTGTGTACGTTTTTGTGTTGATTGAGCTGATTTGTAAATGATGAATCAGATTGGAATTAATTGAAAATTATTATTTAAAATGAAAACGAAAAAAACTAACACGAAGGCCAAAAAATTTGTGACTCGCTTAGCTCGACGGGAATAAATTTTTTTTCAGCCTTTGTTTTTATCCTACGTACACATCGTGCGAGAAAGAGAAACGTCACTTTGCCAACCTGAGAGATGACACGAAGGAAAATAAAACACGACGAACGAAAATGTGGCAGGTTAAATTGGAATTGGAATGTAGAAGTACAGTACGAAACAAGTGCGTGTGCGGATGGAAATTGGTGCTGCCAGTTTTATTTATTTTTTTCGCTTTTAATAAATTGAAAAATGGCATTCTGTCGAACAATCTTAAAATGTATTATTCAAATCAATGATGTAGAATTAACGAAAATGGGAAAATGTCTGAGGGTACATTTGAATTTTTTCGAAACAGTTATTGATTGTGTTGTGTGCAGTCACACATCGTTCGAAAACGATATACTGGTAGTACTCCTTAATATTTTAAACATAGTGCCTTTGTATTTGAAAAACAAGCTGTAAATAGGTAATGCTCGTAGTTCAAATTAGTTTTGTTTTTAAACTTCACCTCCTAACAAATTAAAGATCAGTGCCTAAACAGGCTATAAGTTACAGCTAGTGGGTGAGTTTTATTTAACATTTGCTTGGCACAGAAACCAAAACCAACACCAAGCAGAGGGCTCCGCGAAACAAGGCTTCAAAAGTAATGCACAAGTAAAATGCACAAAATACAAAAAAAATTGCATATTTTTGAAGAAATGGCATTCGCCATATTCCTAACTTTAATGGGCATATGACATTTTCATGTCAAAAAGGAACATGATGTAGCGTTTTATGTTCATTAAAGCTTAGTACGCTGCTCGAGCTAAATTAAATTTTTGCTGCTCTCCAACTTTTCTCACCAAACATCAGTTAAACTCCTAGGTAAATTTTGACGTAGAGAGTGCTGTGGATAAAATAATAAATAATAAATATTTTGGGGCGACAGGTCTGTGGGGCCCAAGGCCTAGCTTCTCACAACCATTCGTTTTTGTATGCGTTCAATTTTCGGGACGAATGGAAGGGATCTACAATTTTACGCCGAGTCCAAACGGCTAATCGAGAAGCTCTTTCATGACAATTTTACTCTCGGATGTTTGTCAAACATTTGCGAGAGGTGGCGAAGTGGAAAAAAACCTCAAGATGTAATTTAGTAGTCCAATACACTAACCACTAAGCCACTGCGCCGAGTGCTGTGAATAAGTGTCACAAAAAACAGCTGTCCTTTATAAATTCAAAATCTGTAAGGCTCTATATCGATGGATGTTGCTCCATCAGCATCGTCAACTTTTTCTGGGGTCTTCTCTGTCACTTGGCACTCCTCGTCGAAGTATTCATTAAAATCTCTCATATTTTTAAATGTAACAAAACAACAAAGAGCGATTTGTCAAAATTTAGCTTGAAGGAAATGGGGACGTTCAAGTATCTAGTTTAGTAAGTCTGACAGCTGACTTACTTGATGTATCTCAGTTTTGATTGGCCTAGATCTGTCACATGGGCAGCTGTGTCAGTTGACGTTTATGGAGGGGTAGCCGACGAGTCTAGTCAAGAAATTCGTGCCTGAGTACTAAGTTGACAGTTCGCATATTTGACTGACGTAGGAAAAGTGACCTTCTCGACCAATCTAGTTTTTGCGTTCAGGTTAGATCCCTTCCAGACAAATCTAGTCGACTTAAGATAACTAAGTTTTTGAATGTGCCCAATGTATCGAACCTTTATTTTGACAGATACCTACATGACGGACATTCGGAAACCAAAGTTTGATTTGTAGCTCATACTGCGTAGGTGTACCACTGGCCTAAAGGGATTCGCTCGAGCAGCGTATATTCTGATTCGGATAATTGTCAGATTTAATAACCGGTTGTCGCGTAAAAACGCTTCTGTCATCTTCATTGAAGGTAATTATACTTGGGTCCTCCTGAAACCATTTTGAACCTTCAATCATTTATTTATAACACATTTCTGTATTTGAACGTCGAAAAGGATTCGCAAACCTACATGCTTACATACCTCCCCATCTAATTTCCTTTCATACATTTTGAAAACCGAACATTTTCAAATTTGATTGCTATGCGCACACAAATTGGCCAGCTTAAGGCGATATATACGAGAGAGGGAGGTTTTTTTTCCCCATTTTTAACTCCCAACCAATTGATGGTGGAACGTAGATATGTACAAAAGCTCTTAATCCTTTTTTATCAGCACGAGAATAAAGAAAGTAACCAAATTGCTTTCGCTTCAATTCGTCTCCAATTAAGAGATCAAAGTCAAAATTTGACTGTCTGTTGCTTATGGAGTCAAAACGCACTACCCATAGGATCAAATGAGGCGAAAACACGAGCTCTTTGAAATGTGACTGAAATGGATTCCTTTCAAAACAGGTCCTTGGCAATGGCCAATTATTTTCAAATATGCTATCAATCGGTCGAGAGAAAAGTTAATAAGGAAGATACATCCAGTCAACATGTTTTCGACCGTCATATTTCATCTCACCCGATGTTACAGTAGGTAAAGTACAAAGGTACCTTCCCACTGGATTCATACGCACTAAATTGTCATTAAAACAAAACGCCGTAGGGGAATTTGAATTTGTGTAGATGTAGAGCATGAAGAAGCATCCCTTTGTTGCTTAATTTAAGGATGTTTGATGTCACTTACGCGTATACTTTCCAACACAACTCGGCATGGGACTTATTCCACATTATAATTCGCCAGTTTACCGAAATGCTTTTGTTTTCCTCTACCCTGGTCTGGTGGTGGGAAGAAAGATGCTAAAACACTTAACCAGACCCATAAAAAGCAAACAACATCAACAGTAACAACATCAACATCAGCAGCAACAACAACAGCAACACAGAGGACAACAAACATCCCTGCCTGATTATTTATTTAAATGCGAAATGGCTGCCAAAGTAGTATGACTGGTTGGTATGGTTATGTTTGCATTGGGCTCGACCTTTTTTCCTTTATCCTCTCGGTGGTAAGTTTTTCATCCCTCAGCGGGGGTGGGTGTTTGGTAATATCTACTCTCGACAAGATGCTTGATGGTGACCATTAATCTTTTCCCTTTCGCTGAAACGGCGTGTACTTTATTTCTACTTTTGTGCGTATATACCCACACACAGATAAAAAACGTTTCACGTGAAACCATTTGAAACACCTGTTACCGGGTTATGGAGTACCTACCGGATGTAGGGATGTGTCGCGTCCCTTCGGTGTAGCTTTAACGCTGTGCTCTGTGACTAATGCCATTGAGATTTTTGATTGTTTATTCGGCTTGATGTATTAATGTTGAAATGAAAATCGACAAAAAGCCCTGCGAGACCCTTCTCGGTTGGATGCGAAAATAAAGGTGTTTTTTAACTGATTAGTGATTTAACTGATTACTCAGGGTGAATTTGGGGTGTGGCGCTTTCTCACCTCTGGCTTTATAAATCAAGGTAAGATTTCCTTGTATTTAACAAGGTTTCTCAGCTTTATTCCTAAGATAAATGACAGGGCTTTTTTTAATTTACTTTTGTAGCAAGAATTCTATGTTGTAGAATTTTCAAAAAAATAACACAGGCCTGTAGTATAAAACCTTCTTAGAATATGCTGTTGTTGTGTGTTATTTCAAAATCTAGTCATTTTCAAAAACTGAGTTGTCTTAAGTCAACTAGATTGGTCTGGAATTGAGGTAACCTGAACGCAAACACTAGATTGGTCGGGGACGTCACTTTTTCTGCGAACTGTCAACTTAGTACTCAGTCACGAATTTCTGGACTAGATTCGTCGGCTACCCCTCCATAAACGTCAACTGAAACAGCTGTCCATGTGACCGATCCATAGGCCAATAAAAACTGAGATACATCAGTCAGTCAGCTGTCAGACTTACCTACTACTAAACTAGATACTTGAACGTCCCCAATTATACAAGCGTTTATTAATTCGACAGCAGTCCGGTGAGCTTTTGTCTCTCTTTCAGTTTTCCCAAATTGATCTTGCGTCAAGTTTAGGTAGGTACTCATATAAGGTTTGTTCGACGTGGCTAGCACTTGTGCCCACTAGTGCGCACTGAGAAATGTCAGCTAATTTCCCCGCCTATCCAAAGCCTCGCATAACCCTGAAAATTCGGCTCCTATATCGAACACAAAATATGCTGCCCTGAAGTTTTACATTAAAAAATGAATGACAGCAAGCAAAATGACAGCGAAACTCAGCACTGAATAACTGGGGTCAGTTCAGGGCACAACTAGGGCACCATAGAAGTCATGTCGAATGCAGGTTTTCAGTAGGTACCAGGTCGAGTTGAGTGCTATATCGAACACATTAAGGTTAACCCGGTGCGCACTAGGGCCCACGTCGAACAAACCTATAGTTGGCAGTTGTCATCAGTGCGTATAGCAATACGTCTGCTTTTGACACGTCTTTTCGTAATCGTTTCAACAAATAGAAACAGAAATAGACATTAAAAAATCCACAACTTTGGAATTAGCAATAGATACCTACTAAGTTATTGTCATCGGAGACAACGAACATTAAGTGTGTCGCATAACCTTGAAATTTTATCAAAGGATTGGAGTTAGGTTAGGTCAGGTTAATAGCTGGGTACAAAAAAGCGAGCCCTGTAGTACCCCACTTAGGTCCATGTGGACCCATTGTGATGTCCTTGCTGGGGGATTGCCCGATGTTGTTGGCGATAAAACTCTTCCCTCTTGCAGCTACTCGACCTTGTCTAGCCATTCCGATGTATTTATGAATCTGTAAGGATTGGTTAGTGAGACATCAGAGAGTTCCTCTATATCATGAAATAGTAACTTCCAAGCGTTCTATTTCTCAAGTGACAGAGACAAGGGTATAGACAGATGAAGTGAGGTGTGTCCTCATGAGCACCCTCGTCTCCGCAACGCCTGCATATATCGTCATCTATGAGATACAGTATCATGGTTCCTTAGAAAGTGACCTGTTAGGGCCCCTACCAGTTTGTATATCGCCGTTCTATCAAACTGCATTAGCTTTTTCGTCCGACTCATACTATATTCTGGCCATAAGGATTGGAGTTCAGCAAAATAAGAGGATGGCGGTCATCTTGTTTATATATAGGTATCAGCATAGATTTTTATTAACCTTATAAGGGGAATATATATATACATTTGGTTTTCTAATAACAACTAAAAAAACTAAAAGCGCTATTTCAATCTTAAATCTGAGTGCTGATGAGCCACCCTTAGTATAATGATTGTGCCTATATGAAAATAAAAAGTCTCCTACTGATTTCGTGTAACGTGGTAAACGATAAGTCCTTCAATCAAAGACTCTATGGGTGACAATTGTATCAACTGTAGTATCACTGATGTTTTGTCTATGTCACCGGATATTAATTTTATATCAAACGAAATCCAATTCATCAGGGTGAGCTTGATTATGACCCTCTAATCTGGTTTCTCTGAGCAATTCGCTGAGGTTTTTCTTTTTTCTTAAATCAATAAATGTATCTATGTACTTTGTAAAATGTACAAAATTATGCGAAAATGTTTTCTAAATTGGGTAGAATTTCAAAGAATTATCTGTTTGAGTATAACATTGAAATTTTTGTTTCAGTTCTTTATTTGTAATTGTTCCCTTAAGAGATATTAGGAATACAAATGGGAGGTTGAAGTTGTAACATGTGTTATGATCTGGATCAATATAAAGTGGTGGCCATAATCTCTTTTATTTATGTTAATACAAAGTATTAAATTAAAACATAATTTATACGAACTGCGCAACGCATTGCAAATAGGTTTATAAAAAACAAATTGCTCATTTTTTACATTTCTAAACGCACTTTACTTATTTGTTCTAAAAGTAACGCTAAAGCTAAAAAAAAAAAATATTTTGGCGCGACAGGTCTATGGGACCCAAGGCCTAGCTTCTCACAACCATTCGTTTTGT
Organism: Cheilosia pagana; assembly: GCA_936431705.1. NCBI lineage: Eukaryota > Metazoa > Arthropoda > Insecta > Diptera > Syrphidae > Cheilosia > Cheilosia pagana. The sequence goes on from OW386166.1 coordinate 113,813,471, forward strand.
GTGGGTTTTCAATTTTTGGGACGAATGGAAGGGATCTACAATTTTACGCCAAGTCCAAACGGCTAATTGAGAAGCTCATTCATGACAGTTTTACTCTCGGATGTTTGTCAGACGTTCGCGAGAGGTGGCGCAGTGGAAAAAAAACCTTAAGATGTAATTTGGGCCTTTCGGGATTCGAACCTGGAACCCCTCGCTTAGTAGCCCGACACACTACCACTACCACTAAGCCACTGCGACGCTAAAGCTGCCCTTGTTTTAATAGTCCCCCAGACTTAAAATTAAACAAAACGTTTAAGCCGAGTACCTACTTCAGGCAAGTACGCTGCTGACATTTTGAATTAAAAAAATTCCAAGTTTGCTGTATAACTTCTACTATTTTGGGGAGTTGAGAAAATCTAAAGTTGATCAACTCTCAGTTTTCTCAACTTCGAAATATCCTAAATTGAACGTGTCAACTTTGAGTGAATAAAAGCAATTTTCCAAATCCGCGAGTTGTATTTAATTTCAAGTGAATAAAACGGGCCTTAGTCGAGTACCTACTTGCTACTTCGCTGATAATTTTAACAACATTTGCCTCGGACTGTACAGGATTTTGGTGCTTTTCCGGACTTTTATTTTCTGGTCAACTTTAATTCGATATTTGTGATGAATTTTCGGACTTTTGTTTTGGTGTACGTCTCTAAAATTAATAAGGAACCAAAAGTATCATTCTTTATTAAAAATTAAAGCATATAATGCAATACTAGTTGACTGGCCTACAGTTGGACCTAAATGTAGGTGTCCCGATTTATCATCTGCATACCTACAAACACGTCGTCTACAACTTACGACTTTTTTGTAACATTTTTGAAAGAAAAAAGAGATTAAAAATTAAAACGGATTTTGCTTTTAATGGCGCTACAGTAGAGTGTACTAAACTTCTTTTTTTCTAAATTGCATTCTTCGCTACAGCATTATATATTTGCGTAGTTATTCTAATTGCGTGCAGTAGGTAGATTCAACTTTGCTCAGAAAACTGTTTATTTAAACATGTTTTTTAAAGTTTACCTAATAAAAATCGAATACATTTTTTCCTTGTTCAGTAAGGGCTTTGTTTCATTGGTAAGACTATCGACTTTAGTTAAAGCTTAGCACACTGCTCGAACTAAATTTTAGCTTCCATACAAAATTCTCTCCAAAATTTAACTGAGTCGACCTGGTAGGATTACACAGCTCGAGCTAAAAATCAAACTTTTGTTTCCGAATGTCCTTAATGTATCTGTCAAAATTTAGCCCACCCATTTAATTTTTCAATTCAAGCTATATTTTGACAGATCGTCTGCGCTATTGTTCTGCTGTGCTTAAAAAGATGTGCGATTTTAATGAATACCTCGACTAGGAGTACCTGGAGTTAGAGTCTTTCATTGAAATGACAGAGAAGTGTCCAGAAAAAGTTGGCGATGCTGGTGGAGCAACATCCATCGATTTTGAATCAAGGAAGTTATTTTTAAAGAACCACTGTTTTTTATGAAACTTATCCACAGCGCTCTCTATGTCAAAATTAAGCTAGGATTTTAGCTGATGTTTGGTGTTGCAACCGTTGGTTGTGGAGAGCGATAAATAAGAACGCGTTATACTGGTTACAAGATTTTATTTAAAATTCAATTAATATTACGTACTAAATTACTTCAAACTACATAAGAAGAATAAGTGCAACGTGCACCGAATAAGGCGACAGAGGACAACCAAGTGACAGACCGATGAGATGACAGCTGAGTAATGGTCGTTCAGTGGCGGGTTGTAGTAGAGGTGACAACCAAGTGCTACCAATCGCTAATTATTATTTATTGCCGATGCAATATTTGGAGAGAAAAATTGGAAAGCAGCTAAGCTTAGTTTAGCTCAAGCCTAAGCTTAGAACTAGACAAAGTAAAGAAGGAAAACTTGTCTTTGACGACCTCTCGGACATTTCAAACCTCCGCACTCTTGTTCTCTTTATTTAAAGTCGTGAGTTATGGTCTTTAAACGGCGGTTAAGTGGTCATTATCGGTTTCGGGCAGAGTTTCAGGAAAGCACAGCCACCAACCAGGCCTTTCGATCATTATTTCCGAAGTGAAATCCCTCCTTATCAATCTGAATATTGGTGTCCTTATGTCAATAAATAGGGTTGTCATCGAATCAGAAGTTTTTTGTTGGTGGACCTGGACATTTATTAAAACGTAGTTAGTGGACACTGTTTTTTGCACTTCTTAAGAGGGAAAAGTAGTCATTTCTGGAAGTTTTGCACAATCGTTTCCTCGTTGGGACTTATGCTGCCAAGGTTGGTATAGTGGTCCCGTCCTTTTAATCGGTCAATTCCATCGCACCATTTGGAGAGCTGTGATTTTAGCTTTATTTACGAGGAGTAGGTATATAAAATCCTCGTCAGAACGCGGCATCCCAATGCCATTGTCCTTATTTTGCTTTCATTGACCAACAACAGTCAACATTTTGGGGTCTAACCTAAAAATAAATCTATAAACAGTTGTGGAGTTGTGGCAACACGTCTATAGGTAACAACAGCGGCATATCTCCCTACAAACTTGTCTTTTACCTGCAGGAGATTTCTTTTATCTACCTACGTCACACGATTGTTTAAACATTGGTAAATAACCGATGGCGAAAAAAAACCTATTTATTTGTATCTATTTCGAATCGATATCACCACATGGATTGTATTTTGACTATAGGCAAAGTGAAAACTCGGAAAAAAGAAAACAACAGCACCACCCAGCAACTCCCTCTGTATTCTCTAAATATTGGTTTCACAAATAAGGCATTTATCGATGTAGTAATCGGGTCTGCACATATTTACCCACTTCAATGCAAACATATTGATTATGCTAAGCATACAAGCGAAAAAAAAGATGTACCATTTCAATTAGCATCTTTAGGGCGGCGTCAAACGAAGCTACGCTCTTCGACACCAATTGCGAACAAGTCCCCAAATTAACTTATCTACAGTCAGTAGTTGTTGTACACGAGGTAAACACAAAGCGACAACAACATTGTGGCTTATCAGCTTCGATTCCACCCGCAACCCTTCGAAAAGAGCAAAACCTTCTCAAACATACAAGCAGCGATGTCGTATTGGCATTTTGACAACCCCGCAGCCGTAGCTCCAGTGGCGCAATTGGTTAGCGCACGGTACTTATAATCAGTAATCAGTGAGCTATGCCGGGGTTGTGAGTTCGAGCCTCACCTGGAGCATACTTTTTTTTCCCTTTTGCAATTTATTTTCATCCTCAAATTTGTGTAATGAGTCAAACATACCAGTTACCAGATGCGAGCCAAAAAGAAACGAAATAAACCTCCCCGATTGGAAGAAGGAAGCAAATTACGCAGTTCAGTTACCCGTATATCCTTGCTCAGCGTGCCGGTCTTTGAAAAATCGATGATGGTACGCCTGGCTTCATTCATTACGCGAATAACTTGTATCCATGGGGGGTGGGGGGGTAAACCTACCTACGACATTTATATACGAAAAGAAAAACTCGGATGTAGGGGCTTTCATGAATTGCTTTCCTTTTTCTTTTGTGATCCAATTTTCATTGAGTTTTCGCAATTTTTTCGCATCCCCCCATTCCGGGGAGAACGGAGAAGTTCAATTTTTTTTAAGTTGTCGACGAATCTCGCCATCGCCATGGCGACTTGGCAAAAGAAAAAAGTGCGTTTGTCTACTTTGCCTTTTGTTCCCCGTGGAGATGGCGGGATAATACTCGTATGCTTTGTGCACAGCGCACAGGCACTGGCACACCCTCTCGACATGGCACATGGGGGGTGGAAACAAACTCGCATCCTGGCATCGCGATGATGGTTTTATTTGCGATTGTGAATCGCTTGGGTTTTCGCCGAATCATATTATGTACACATTACGAAGCGCTCTCAATTTTGCCAGATACTTTGGCCATACTCATATCTGTCTGTATGTGTACTCGAGAACGTATGTCAATAACGCTGTCGTACAGCGCGTCGTGCGATGTACGTTATTATCTGTGTGTCATAAATGACACAACACTGAAATTGGTGGCGGCCTTGGGGTGTCATTACAATGCGAAGAGGCGGCCATCTCCATCTCGATGGTGGATGCGTTTAATTTAATACATACTAACATTGCCATTGCAATTGGCGTTACATTATTCCCTAAAGTATTGTGCGATAAATCGATAACGACCAATGACGATATGAATAACACGATAATTTAATTTTGTTTTTATTTGTTTTTGGTATTTTTGGATTGGGGTATTGTATACGCACGCAGATCGCATACGAAGTTTGGGAAATGTCTTTATACTCGTTCGGTGTATACGCAGGCATATATCCAGACTGAAGGTTGTTGTACATATTTGCATATGTAAAGTGAATAGTTTTACATATAAAGTATTTGTTTTCGGGAAATTTATCTGTACCCACACGTACGTGGAAGTGTTCCATTCCGCCTGAGGTACACTGTTTCCAGCTGAGAGAGATGCCAAGGATTTGCTATAGTTCTGTTATTGCGTCATTGGGTATCTTTTTGGAACTCGATGCCGAATTACGTATTTGATGTGGCGTGTACGTTTGAAGTGTTGTGTAGCTGAAAAAGCATTCAAATATATCACCGGGAGATAAACACATTGAAGGGGGTATCGGGAGAGATTTTATTGACTGAAATGGGAGGAAAGGGTTGTTGGTTAGTCGTGCGTTTCCGACGTTTTATATTTCAGAAAGCCAATGTTGATGCGTAGCAGATCAACTATCAACAGTCAGCGAGGGGTTGGTAGTGTGCACTTATAGTGGCAGGAATTCGAGCTGCGACTTGGTGTGAGTAGTTGAGTAGGTAGGTAGTTGGTCGTCCTCATTTCAGAGGATTATCAGTTTGCCACATTGCAGGACAGAACTGATTCGCGAGTAAACAAGGTAATCCTAATACACCTCATTAAGGATAAACAAAAGCGTCAGTTGATAGCCTAGGGTATCATATTTTCGATTTCAATTACAGTGATAAGCTAGTTGATGTTCTATACCTAGTAATAGCGTATTAACAACTAAAGGAGGAATGGTCGGACGCAATGTTTCCGCAGGGCGGGGTAATACCCACTACTGAAATCTCAAAGAGAACGCTGTGAGCTATCGTTTGATGTAGATAAATTAAATTGATGTCCTCGACGAATTATATAAACGATGTGGATGAAATTTATTAGAAACTAGTGGACCCTCGCCAGTTTTACTAGGCGTTATTTATTTATAAACATTTTTCTTCGGTAGGCCAATTGCACACAAAATTTCATACAAAAAATTTAATTTTCGATTTTTCCAATTTCCCGACTTTTCCAGAGGGTTTTTCCAAAATATACTCAAATGATTCAGGAGAAAATTAAATAAATTCACCTATTTTTTTAATCTATTCTATTTATCTATCTATTACTGAGCTAGGTCTGTATAAATAGAATTTTAACTACAAATGTCGCGTTTTTTTACTATTTTTTAAGAACCAAGTTATATTCCGGGTTAAAAAGTATCCTAAAGCCCGACCCAGGACATAAGCAATCATTATGCCAAGTTTCATCAAAATCCGTCCAGTAGTTTCTGCGTGATGCGCGGTCAGACGTTTTTTATTCTACAGTTTTATTATATGTAGAGAAGAGAAGAGAAGAGAAGAGAAGAGAAGAAGAAGAAGAAGAAGAAGAGAAGAGATGGACAGGTAAAGCTCTATACCATGACATGGTTAAAATTGGGCCAGCAACACATTTCTATACACAAAGAAATTTCGCTAAAATAGGTACTGGAGTTTTTGTTGAATTAAACGCCGACATGGTCACACGTTGCTTTTAAATTGAATACAAATGAGGACTGGCGGAGATAGCTTACTTCTACGATATAATATGTTCAACCATAAAGGACAAAGCGCATTTAGTGAGGCCCTATTCATATAGCTCGAGAGATATAGGTATATAAGAAGCTCATTATCCACACCTACTGCTGATAGCAGCAGCTACATTTTGAACCTAAGGCTTTTTATTTCAGTGCCGGCTCCAGCCAAACTAGCGCCCTATGCAAGATTTACAGAAAGCGCCCTTTTTCAATCTGCACCAAATAGTGACAGTGAGAAATGCCATTAGTCAAAAGCACAGAATACAGAAATCCCTTATGCAGAACCGCCGGCGCAATAACGATTCCACGCGTTAATCCCTCGCAGGTCGCAGCTTTCCTTTTTTCACAATAGGCTTTGGGTGTTGTTATTTTGGGCGTATTTGAACAACCATTTTTTTTTAAAAAGCAAATGGTAGTATTGTTCGCGCAAGATAAAATTATTTTTTCTTTCCTAGCAATGCGCCCCCAGAACTTGGGGCCCTGTGCATTTGCACATCTTACACATATGGTTGAGCCGGCCCTGCCTGCCACCTTTAATACAAAAAGTATTTTCGTCAAACTACATCGAACCGTATTTAAAAATATGTTCCTTCTCTTGGACCTTTCTGAAAGTAATAAAAATAAAAATCAAAGACAATAAAAACGTAATTTTAATTCCTACTAAAAACTCTACACAAAAAAAGATTTACGCAAAGTTCTGTTATTTCCCTCAAATGTCGACGAAAAGGAAGCAACACGAATGAAACAACTTGTCATTGACACACGAACCCCACCCCAGCCCATTTTAAAACTTGGCAACTGTTACACCCAGTCTCCACAAGACTTAATTTCAGTCAAGAGTCATGACATCAAAAAGTCAGGTGTAGACCGCGATTTTGTCGATACGACACATATCTGGACATTTCAGTCTGACTTATTTCCTTGTCTTCTCTGTAGACACGAACCCTGACTAAAATTTGACATTTGAGCGTTTGACAGCAAAAAATCATTCGTTTTGATAATTCTCGAGGGTACGTATAAGAGCACGAATTGAAATATGTTAGAATTTCGTCTTTCCCAAATTGAATAGTAATATAATAAATGCAAATAATTATGACATTTATCAGAAGACATATTATTTTCTACTGGCGGAAGCCATATTCGAATTTGTCTATAGAAATTCTGCAAAAAATGTTTGTAGTCCGATGTATTATCCCACAAAACATCTTTCAATATGCGCTTCCAAGTCATGTAGCTCCCGCTTTTAAAGAAATTAGTTCACCCACAAACTATGCCTTCTCTTATTTTCGGCTAACATCTGGTTTTCTAAATGTTCGTAGCCATTTAATTCTTTTAAAGCGAGAATCGCCTTCATTTGTTTCTTCGTTGACGACATGTTGGGAAATAAAATGTCATAGCACAATTTGCCCAGCCAAAACAAAACAAACATGTCCGATATAAAGTCTGACTGAAAAGTCTGACATATTTCAGACTCGTTTAGACGCGGTGTTACGAAACTTACACATTAGCCGCGTTCCACTGCCCTCTAGGTGACTAGTGGCATGTCAAAATGTTCATTTCACCAAAAGTGCAAGACGTCTAGCGCGAATGGTGAAATGTCACATTTTTTGTATGAAGTTTGACTTACCGCTAGTCATCTAAAAATTTTGGAAAACATGATGTCTGACTCTGTTGAACCCCACACTTATTGACTGGATGTAGAAAAATCTGCTATGAAAAAAGGGTCCAAAATTTAAACTAGCCTTTTTTGATTCATCGATGTCGACATCATTATCAAATACAACCACCAAAAGCACAGTGCCATCCATTGCAGGAACCCCGAAACTACATATTGCATATTTTCAGCAATAGCTACCATAACCGATTGAATTTATTGTGACTGTCATTTGTATGAATAATGACATTTTTAACTGTTTTTTAGTTTGCGCCATTCGGAAACAACTAAGAGAACACACTTGAAGTTGGGTGCTATAGGCCATTTTCAATGTGTCAATGTTGACTTAGATAGGAAACTAAGAGAGGACATTGAGGGTCCACAGTTAACCTTAACTTCGAAGAAAACTAATAGTTCGATTACGACACGACTTTTATCTTTCTCGCATACGTCTCTGATGCTGACATCACAGGCGACCTCCCGAAGCCGGCACGGGTTGGCATCAGCTTTATTTTTTCCCCACGAATGTATTACAAGCTACTAATAACTTAACAAGCTCACGAACACGAATTTGGTTGTTTAGTTTAAGCCAACTTATATACTTGTTCTCAATCTTTAATTCGAGTTAAAAAGTCAAGCACTGTTTTAATCCGGATATTCGTTCTTTTATATTTATAGCGTCAAAATATGACAAGTATTAAATTTATTTAAAACAAGACAAACTTGTTAAACAGTCAAAGTATAATAGACACTCAAACACGCGGTCATCTTCTTAAAAGATAAATAAATAAAAGTTAACTTAGCACCCAAACTCGCTAAGTGGAATAACCGAATAACGTCATAAAATCGGTAGAGATTGGATAATTAGTGTTTGCTCTCGCAAAAATTCGTTAATTGCAAATATAAGAGGTCGCTTTTTATGGTAAATTTCGCAGCTCATGACAAAAGTATAAAAAGCAATTATACATTCGCTTTGTGTTTATAATATTTAAGCAACTGGTATAGTTATTCGCGGAATTAGAGGCTTGCAATATGTTGTGAGGTGTGCTTTTTCATTTGCATTTATTTTGCACATTTGAAAGTAACGTGAGAGTTTATCTGAGGTGGTTCCTTTTCAGCGGATCCTATCTGTAGATATATTAAAATTGTAAGGTATGTCCGTCTTATGTGGATGTCTTTAATGGTCGTCCGGCTCACACCCATTTTTTTACATTCTTACTTAATGTTCAAGCTAACTTTTCAATTTTGGATGTCATGTACTCACAGGTGTCCCTCATTGCCAAATGTCTTTTGGTAATCGTGTATCGTGTTTTCCTTCATTTAATGCTTTCCCTTTTATCGACACTTGATTTTTGAATTAAGACGGAAATAAATTTAAAAATAGCAACAAGGCATATTTTAGTATCCTGGTACGAAGTGCCGTTCACAACTACTTATAAACACGTCGCAGAAAGTGAGCTTGCAATGTTTCTGCGTAAAGTAAGCACACATGTCTCTAATAATACTAATACGAACAATGAGAACATATTAATTTTAGATTTAAAAATCAACAACTGAAGCCCCCCCCCTCCCCCCTCCGAAATAAATAAAAAACTAAAAACTAAAACCTTCTCTAAATATCCAAACGCTAGGCAAGCCATCGCTTGAACCTGGCTCTGTCTAATGCCATGTCAACTCCTGCAATTCGCAATTGCATTTGTTTGGTTAGTGAAATAGCTAATTTCTTAATTTCTTCTGCAACCATTCAAAGGCAAATTTAACTTTCAAAAATGTCATTAAAAACACGCATACCAGAGAGCCAAAAAACTCGACTTCTACGCCTTTGCGAAACAAGACTCATTGAAAGGCATGACAGTATTAGAGTTCTTCAAATCCTTCTCAATAAGTCTTGAAGAAATAACAAACAGAACGTGGGCATCAACAGTTTTGGCAGCGGTCCAAAAAAGTGATTTCCTAGTAAGCCTGATTGTGTGCGAAAAACTATTCAGCTGCCCTTATCAGTTTTTCTACAGAATCCTTAGACTTCGTTTCTGCAATCGACCGCACAAAAGAAGTTCTGAATTCTCTTAAGAACATAAGAGAAAATGCCGACGATTTCTTCAGAGATGCTTTTCAATCCGCATCCCAACTTGCTGAGGACCTATTTGAAGTTTAATTAAGAGCTCCAAGAACTTCATTGAAATTGACAATGGCGTTCCAATCCAGAAACTTCTTCTTCTGAAGCCTATTTTAGAGTGTCTATATTGATTCCTTGCATAGCTTCGTTAATACGAAATCTTACGGACAGATTCATTGTCAACGAAGATTTTCTACCATCGTTTCAAGCTCTGCTCCCAGGTTTTGCTGTAGTGTAGAGCGAGTGAACGAAATGGAAATTTCGTTGTCAGCTGTAAAAGCTGAGTAGTGAGTACATTCTTTGGTGCGAAAAAATATCGTCGAGTTATCCTTCTACCGAAGCTTTTAAATTGCTTGATATGTGACAAGACGTATTTTAGAGGTATACACTTTTTGCTGTCGGTTTTGGCCACGCTTTCAGTGACCACAGCTAGTGTTGAAAGAAGATTTTCAACTATGAAAAGGATTAAAACAGTGTCCAGAAGCGCTATGAAGAATGCCAGATTAAGCTCAATTGCTATGATATCCAGATCCGGATAAAGTGATTGATCTCATGCCAAACAAAATTAAGACGTCTTCTGTTTTAAAAAATGTGTGTAAAAAAATTATTTAAGTACCTTTGTTCGTTTAAGTATATACGATTTAGAAACTAATAAAAATTAATGAATTGGAATGTACCTATATAGATTTTGTTTAAAGAATTCCTCGTAAGATTTGGAAGCAATCCCCCCCCGGAAACAAAATCCTGGCTATGGCCCTGCTTGCCGAAACCGCCCCATGTGCTTTTGTCTAAAGTGTCCCATCCTTTGCTTTAGTAAACACAAAACTTATAAAGAACATTTAATCAAATATTATAAATGACTTAAATAATATATTATAAACACAAGCGTTCGACACTAACAACCAAAGAATTATGATAAGAAACAATTATATATATCACCTCGTGTAGAAGAAAAATTACAAAAAAAAACAACGAAAAGTATAACCACCAGAACTGCAGGAGAAGAACTGTCATAGTTTCGTATACGATATGAGAGAACAGTCTTGCACGATTTGCCATCAAACATTCTATTTAAAATCGAAATAATGTATTTTTAAACAAGAAAACTCGCCCAAGAAACGAAGGAAAAAGGACTTAAAAGTGTCAACAAGATGAAAAAAATGGAAATTGGTCGAAAAGTAAGCAAACCAAACAAATTCGGCCATAAAGGATGGAAATACAACCCAAAAAATGCACAAAAAAGTACCAAAAACCCAAGTTGAGAGGAACTAGATCTAGGATCCTATATGGAGTTGTTGCACCATCTTTCATTACTAAACTATTGACATAAAACCAATTTAGACCCATCGGCAGTTCGGGATGAATCAAGGCCTTACCTAACAAGCCGCTAAGCCACCTCAAACGTTAAATGCACTTGTTTTCAACTAGGTCAAACAAATAATCAAAATCGTGTATATAGATCGTCCCCTGCTCCGAACAGAAACCAATATCTAATGAAGAATTTTGCAGATCTATAAAGCAGAACGGGGATTATCAACGTCTTATGCTGAGAGTCTCCTTGTTCCGGAGTGGGATAAATGCACCTAATTCAGAATTTATTTCTCTTCCACCCCAGCCCTTGTGCATTAAGATTATACACTCTTTATACATTCATGAGCAAATGTCAGCTTTAAAGACATCTTAATCCCTGACGCTACTCGAAAATTTACACATTTAACCGCGGACCGCTATAAATCAACCGTACATCTTATTCGAAAGCGCGCGCTAAAAATACCACCAGCTGTAGCCGAATCTAAATCAATACCCGGAGCAATTAATCTTTCCCATGTCGCTCCAGGACATAAACTCATTAATCGATGATTTTCTCAAATACTTTCACTTGATTCAATAACTCTCGCCCGCCCGGCTTGCAGCTGCCCGTGCGCCATTATCGTTGGAGGAATCGAAATATTTTATTCATTCGATTTAATCGCAAATCGGCTCGTAAAAGAAATCCGCAGCGTCATAAATTTTAGGTTAACTCACGCACATAAGCCGAACATATACACATGTGCTGTGCAGCCTCCATATCTGGCATTGCCGAGTAACCCTCCGCCTATGCTCAAGGACTCAATGCTGGCTTTGTATCTGTGTGTTGTGTTACCCGTTTGTTTTGCTTACGTTTTTTCCCCCGTTTTTCGTGTAAAACAATTTTTGTGATTGAAAATAAAATTGCTATAAATTTATTTTACTCTGTATAAGGAGCAGGCTATGTGTAGTGCGGTATGGCAGAGCTAAAGTATTGCGGGTGTGTGCGCTAAACTCTCGACGACTATAGAGTTGAAACAAATGGTTGACCTAGTTCGACATTGGAGGGCGGAGGGGGAGGCGGTACTCAGAAGAGTTTTGAGCAAAGCACAAACAGGAAGTTTCCTCAAGGATTACAACTAAAGCATCACCATTACGTAATGGATTTCTTATGGTGGCTCGCTCTGCCCCTGCCCTCTGTAATAGAGCTATACCAGGGTTTGGGTATCGGGTGTACATGCTGCATATGGACATCTATATTGGGACGACATATTGCTGCTGCTGCTCAGTAAATTGTACGAGTATATAAAATGCTGTATTTTGTGTGTAATTTACTATTCTTATTTTGCGGATTACATTTCATGTTATTTGCTGTTTTTGGTACAGCAGGACGAACGTCGACCGACACAATTCCGAAACTGTTGTCTTTAACTTGTTCGACATGGGCTTGCCTTTTTTTTTATGGATGCCATATTTACTCTTGACATTGGTAATCTTTGTCATAATAAATCTCGAATGAAATTTCGATCACATTGTGGTTGAGTTTATTGTTACGTTTTGGAAACGGGTATCAGCCTTTTTGATGTTGTGCGACGATAGGGTTGCTTGCTCCGCTCCATTATTGGCTTATTGTGTATGAGTATGGTTGGGGTTGGGGGTTGGGGGAACGGCAATGGCAACGGAAATTTATATTGCAATGTGGGGTGGCATGGAATGAATGTAATAAACTGAAAGCGTTTTGTTTTCCTTTTGCCTGCACAGAGCTGGTTAATTTGTTTACGTAGGCGACTTTTGAAAGGGAATTCTTGAGCCTTCATTCGATTTATACAAATTCGAAATGTTTTTTTGTTGAATGGGTAGGGTTTTTTTGTTTGCATTACATTTCAAGGGGGTATTGTTTTCCGCTTTGTATAGGTATAGGTAAATGTTAAGTGAAGTAGGAGCTAGGAGGGTGCGATATATCTTTGACGTGTCGTATGACGGCACGCTGTAGCTTTCATGAAACGTATAGACACATTCCACAGTCGTCGTCGATAAGTTTGATGGAAATTGATAGGTTAAGTAACGTAAGGAAAATAAGCACCTTTCAGGACTGAGGTGGAGGGGCAGTAGTATGTGCGAAATCAAGCAAGGAAAGCTTAAAAGGAGGCTAAGCAAGAAACCAGATTCTAAATATAATTCCTCAATTATTGACGTCATGACTCTGTAGGTATTTCCGTTGATCGTAAAGGTGGACTTAACGAACAAATTGACGGACAGCAGGCGCTGTTGAACTGCTTTTGGTTCATCATTCTGTCAGTGTCAAATCACATCGAATTGTAAATGAAACCAGGGGATAGCCATTCCTTTATATTGTGCTTGCTTATATGAACTTGGGACCTTTTTTACAGTCCCGAAGTTGTACGGCACGTGGTTATCGAGACTTTTCGTCGTCCGATCTTCATTTTTGACTCGAACGTTGTAGGTACATCAAATTTAGAATATTGGTCTTATCGAGAAGGTCGTAAAAAGCTATATGGAGAGTGAGCATGTTTGCAAATCTAACATTCGCCTGTAAAAAGTCTTGCCAAAGTCTGCCTTCCTTTTAGCAATCTTGGGCCGCATGAACACTACTTGATATGCAATGGCAAAATGCAGAGCCGCTTTTTGAGTAGGTACATAAAGTATGCAAAATACCAAACAAACTAGAGTAAGGATATTTTGAATTAGTTTTGGATGGTGTTTTATTTTGAAAACGCATGTATCAACAATTGGCGCAGTTGCTTAGTGGTTAGTGTGTTGGACTACTAAGCGAGGGGTCCCCAGTTCCAATCCCGAAAGAACCAAATTACATCTTAAGGTTTTTTTTCCACTGTGCCACCTCTCGCTAACGTCTGACAAACATCCGAGAGTAAAACTGTCACGAAAGAGCTACTCGGCGTAAAATCCCTGCCATTCGTCCCAAAAATTGAAAACTCACACAAAACGAATGGTTGTGAGGAGCTAGGCCTAGGTTCCCACAGACCTGTCGCGCCAAAATATTTATTTCAAAAACATCAAAAGTTTCCGTGCACTTTTTAAGTATTTATCATAAAATGAGGAGAATAAAACTTATATCATTCGAAAGGTTCTGTGCCATAGATGTGCACAAACAAAAAATTATAAGCATATGTCGCCATTAAGACTGGTAAAATGAAGTTAAAAATTTCCCATACAAAATGCTAAGCAGTTAATCGAAAGCATTATGTTGCCATTAAATTTGTCGCCGTCAAGTCATCTTAGATTAGAACCTGGAGAGTCTCATTAACCCACAAAGGTATGCAATTTAATTACCCCTAAAAGTAAGCAATCATAAAATCTTATTTCAGGGGCATTGCAGAGTTATCTGCGAGGTGTTACTATTGAAACGAACATTCATGTTTGCCCTTTTTCCATTCTTTTTTCATAGCGGAAAGGTATATGAATTAAGATTTAGCATATAAATAAATTAAAATAAATAATAAATGAATAATTTAAAAAACAAGTTGGCTTTCGTTACTTTACCTACAGACAAAATTTGTCGAATTTCGACCACGGGCGGTACTAGTCAACAACTAATGTACTAGAAAAGCATATCAATTTAGGCGATCGGATTTGGCTTTACACTGTAGGTCCTGGGTATAAGGTTCGTGACGATTGATCTTATACAAAACTCGGTCTTGAGCTTTATATGGACCAGTCCTTACTTTAGGTTGGGCTAGGAAGTGGACTTCGGAAAAGGGGACTTAGATCAGTATATGATCCTTTATGATACCTCCGGGGAATCTAGGAATTATTATTTCTCTACTCGTTTGACCAGTTTAAGCTTTTAATGTAGCGTAAAAGACTCCAACTGTTTGTGGTTATTGGATCGTTTTTATGGTTGTAGTAAAAGGTTCTTAGATAAAGCTTTAGTTTTTGAGATGAAGCCAGGAAAACTTCTTCAAATATCTTTTAAAAATACGCGAAGCCTTGTTCCATGGTATATCTTATAAGGCTTTAGGGTCTTTCATTAGGCGCTTCCTATCTTTAAATTTAAATAAAACATCGTCCAAATGTCCACCGCGGCTTCCCTGTGTGGCTTACGGTCGACATATAAACGGTATCCATATCAAGCAATTCAGACCAAAAGAAGTTGGTAATCTTCGACCTATAGAGGCTCCCTGAAATTACGCCAAAGGAAATTACGCCAAAAAATGAAAATGGAAAAAAAGCCCAAAAATCTCCATACAAAGTTGTGGTGGTTTTTCCTAGGAAAAAACGCCCAAATATTTTGGCTCAAATGCCGCGGATTTTGTCCTTTTTTCCATAAATGTTTTTGGCATTTTTTCCATTAAAGGAAAATAGAAAAAAGCCCAAAAAAATATTTTGGAAAAAACACCAGAAAAGTTTTTGGTCTTTTTTCCAAATTAAAAAGGAAAATACGGCAAAATTTTTTTTTTTAGAAAAAACCGCCATAAAGTTGCACTCTTTGGCTTACTTTTTATATTATTTTGCCGTTAAATTTCAAGACCATTGATGTAACACGTGCGATCACGCGTGATCAGTATATAAGTTAGTGGCAAGAAAACAGGCAAAAAGGTCAGAGCTTGAAAACGTTATTTTATGTGTATTTCATGCAAACACATGAAGGTATGTTCCGAGTGTAACATTAAAGTACAAGCCCAGTCAGTGGCTGATGAAGAAGACCATTATAAATGTCCTTGTTGTCGTGAAATTGTCGCAGATATCCTTCAGGTGTTTATATAACTAACAGTTCAATTGTATTCACAAATAAAAAAATAAAAAAGTGATTATAGTACATGTTTTATTATAAATGTTTCAGGTTTCAAATTGCAAAGGCATTGGTGGCCGCGGCGGCGCGGGGCGGCGCGGAACGGCGCGGAACGGCGCGAAGCAACGCGGAACAACGCGACCGCGCGATGGCCGCAACGCGACGGAACCGCCCCCCCCCCACCCGCGTTTCCTCACGCATCTTTTATTTGAGAAGAACTATGGACACAACGAGTTTTGGGCCTAATTTCCACAATAAATTCTGGAAATTATGCCAGAAATAAAACAGCTTTTTTGGTCTTATTTCCAAATCAAATTTGGAAATTATGCCAAAACAATAAACTTTTTCTGGCGTTATTTCCATTTTATTTTTTGGGCAGTTTTTCCAAAAACATGGCCTAATTTCCTGTCATTCTGGCAAATTTTCCATTTTAGTTTTTGGCGTTTTTGCCAAAATTATTACGCCCCAATTATTTTGGTCTTTTTTCCAAAACATTTTTTGGCGTAATTTCTTTTGGCGTAATTTCAGGGAGCCCCTATAGACGGTGATGGCCTGGCCAATGTCGTTCTCAAAAACCAACACTGACTTTTTCAGGATGCATTGGATGCTCTTGCATCTCGTGTGGATTGGTATCGTCCTAAAGTCGACAATTTTTCAACCAGAAATTGGCCTTCTGGCTGATCTTTAATGAAAATTATTGCCATGTTCCCACCAACCGAAACCGCGAGGTTTCTTTAAATGTTTCCAAATCTCCGAGGTTTCGTCATACATTTTTGACGTGCCGAAATATCGGTATTTTACCGAAATCTAGTCGAAATCCCTTTGAGTTTATCCGCCCGTGAGAGGTTATCAAACCGATAATAAGCCTACAGCGTAAAATTTGTGGACGTCAAAATAGTAAAAATAGTGATTCTGCAGACAAAATAATTTGAATCAAAAAAAAAAGAGGTAAGAAATATTTTCAAAATTGACAGCTTATGACTTTTGAAATCACTTCAACTCGATGGGAACGACTTACTTGGTTTCAGTAAAAGTTCATCGAAACCTCGCGATTTCAGTTTGGTGGGAACATGGCATAATGTCAGTTTCCAAATGCTTTTGATAAAACAATTTCATTTGCACATGTTTGCACAGACTGAATAAATGACAGCCAATTTGACAGATGTAGCTTCAACAAATTGGTATCTCTCAAGTTCGGAGGTGCCTATTGGAAGACCCTATTTAAGACAGTAACCAGTGATAACACCTTTTGTAGCGCTGATATTCAGTCTGGCGGAGGGTGATGAAACTTTTTCATAACCTTTCAGATCCAGCTTAGGTAAAATCTGTTTTGTCGCTAGACATTTGGTACTACTTACACAAGGTTTGTTATTATTCAGGTATTCAGCTATCAGCTTTATCATAAGTTCTTAAGTAGCGATCGGATCGGAGTTCATCAGTCTTGAAAGTTACTATGCTCCGCCAACAACCAAAAATGTATAATAAACTTGAGCCATTTTCCAAAGGGATGAGCGGCAGCCTAAAGAGTTAATAACGAAGCTGAATACAAGCACTTATTGCCGCCTGACTTTCTTTTTAGAAGGATCATATGGCTCCACTTCAATCATTGATCACATCGACTAAGACGAGGATTACGCTTATAAAGAGCGATTGCAATGTTAGAAGGACGTTGCGGTCTCAGAACATTTTTTGCGAAGCTGTCTTGGATTTTCTTTTCGTTCTTCAATAAGTCAGTTCAAAATTACTAAATGGGTTTTGTTCATTAGAAATTTTACAAAGAGACCACACCTTATTTCCAACAAACTTATCGCCATCGTTGACAAAAATGACGCTTTTTCTTTGAAAAATGCCGCGCCTTGGTGGCGGTATGCTCTTTCGTTGCAGGGCAATATTGTTTGCACAAACAACTGTCAGGTGCTAAATAAATAATAAAATTTCCAAACATTTAAATAATGCTAATCGCGTACAACAGAAAATGTCGTAACCACTTCACTTCTATTCGAACCACCTCAAATGAACGACCAGTAACCACTGACCACTTCAATCAACATCTAACCAGACGAAACTAACTCTTTCCCAATCCATGATGTGTAGATAGTTTTCGCCCATAATCAATTCTAATTAAAAGCGATCCATATAACTTTACACCCAGTCCACATTGCACTAGAAAAAGAAAAAGTTTGTTGCATTCTATCTCGGCAGACGCGCAATCTATTGGAAAATAAATTTACATCCGGGCAAAGTTCAGTTCAATCGGAAATGTGGCAGTTGAAACGAAAATGCTCCAAAAAACTTATAAATAAAACCTATTTGATTAGCAGTTCAAGAGCCGCCCGAAACCTCCAAAAACAATGATTTAAATAAACATTAAAAGAGAATAAAAATTAATAATTAAATCTGTGTGTGTTGGTCTTTTTTTTTTTTTTGTTATACCAAAGGTCAGACAACTCGCTTGCAATACACACCTCCTTGGCGATAAGAGTTTTTCCGATCTCATTCTGGTCTCACGTGATTACGGATTGAATATCTCGTGCTAAATCCGAGTCCATGTGCTTGGTGAGTTATATGTTATGCTCGCAGAATTATGTGATACACGCGATTAAGGCAGAACAACATGCGACTATATTGTATTTGTTTAAAATATTGTTTTTCACTTGTGGGAATGACGGATGCTGAGAAATTGAATTATTTCCGCGCTGTGAATATGTTTTTTGATTCTTTTTTTTTGGGGATTCACGCGAGGGAATTTTGTATTTCACCCAGCAAAAGGTGTGGCTTGGGAATGATAAGGAACCTGCATTAAAATGCAAACAATGTTCTTTGTTAATGGATACAGGATGATGGTTGATGTAGTGTCACCATGATTTTAAGTTGGTTTCTTGCTTTTCTACAGCGAATAATCAATTTCTTTTTGCTTTTATCAGTTGAGCTAGGAATTCGAGCAATTTGAAATGTATACCTACGCGGTTGAGTTAATCAAAGTTGGGCAACTAAGCATGATAGTGCAGAACGTACTATCGCAATTAAACGACGCCAGCACGTGACCTTAAACTTTCGCCACAGCGCTGTATGTTTTGGACGTTATTTGAAGAAGAGATAGATGTAAATTTATACATTCCCCTCCTACTAGTAGTTTTCGCACGTGAACATTATTTTATTCAGCTTATCGATGTAGATGGGAATTGGCTTAATGGGGGCTCAATTAAGTCTAGAATGGGTTTGAGCTATAAAGACTGGGGTTCACCCGAGAGAGCATAATTAAAATAATAATGCAATTTACATTCTCGCCACGAGAATAATTGTTAAAATTGACTAGGTACCAACGAATAAAAAAAGCTAACCTTGAAACTCATTTTAATGACGTATAGAAACCAATTGAAATGTTACGTCAACACGTAAATTACCATGAAATTGTCAGTCGGTTTCTGGTGACAGGATGCTTGTGAGTTATATGAAAACCACTGGGGAGTTGTGTAGGACTGGTGCAATTAACAAAAAACATTACAAGCAAGGCTGCCCAAAGAGATATGGGGGAATTAACATTCAATTAAAAAATTTTACTTATTTTTAGATAGGTACTAAAATTTTCCAATAACAAGCTAGACTTCACCCCAGTGGAGGGATTACTATCCATAAACCAAATATGAGCAATAACAGTCACGCGGTTGAAATTACATTTCTTTTGACATAAAGGTAATCGTTTCTGAGAACTTAAAATAAAAATACCTGTAGACAATTGTTGTGGCTTGTACTTCATTTGTGATAAATGTTATTTTGGTCCGGCCAGCTCATAGTTGCGGTGCAAGAACTGACTCACGGGTAATCAATCCAGTCCCAAAAGCACCTTAAAGCTACGTGATTTAATACTACTTCTTTCGTCCCCAGTTTTAAGTTTATACGCACAGGATCTAACGTCGTAAAACTGTCCGTATCAAGTACCTAGGTCATAGTTAATTATTATGCACTTCTTTGTTTTTAATATTTATTATCATATACGTAGTAATCTTCTCCTTCTGTTTCTTCGTCTTCTTCTACTATGCAACAAAACAAATCTGACTGAATCAGGCTGTCATTTTGTCCAAAATGTTTATCCAATTTTATATTCATTAGGCGTCGAACATCTGTGGAACTTTTGGGAATGTTCTTGTATGAAGTGTTTCGGATAAGGAGGCGTGGCACATCCCATGGTATCAATATACTTAATTTGCTATATTTTCGTACAAAAAACATTTATAAAATTTATAAAATGTTCAATGTTCGTTAGTAGATAGAATTGTAAAATTTAAGGTATGTTCCTTTACTTTTAAATCTTACGAATTTTTTACGAACTTTTACGAATTCTTACGCGTTTTACTCAACTGTCGTTTCTCAACCCGAAAAATTCATAAAAGAGAGTGGCTTCGAGAGAGCAAGATATTTCCCCTCTTACCAGTTTTTACTCAACAAATTTCTTTGCGTAAGAATTGATAAAACTGTCAGTCGCCTGAAAATTGACAGCTGATTTGAATTTGTTCTTTTATTTGGCATTTGGGTTTTATGAACTATCTGTAACTTTTCACAGGTTACTACAAAAGCGTTCCTTAACTTTTGAGTAAGTTTCCCTCTCTGAGAGAGAATTCATCCCCTCCACTGTCATTTTGACAGAATTTTCCATTTTTACTACAAAAGTAAAGGAACCTTTAGTAAATCAATTACAGTTGAAGTCGCTTATAACGACGGTGAAGGGACCGATGAAATAAGGTCGTTATAACCGGCGGTCGCTATATCTGCCTGCCATATCTGGCTTCCACAAATATTCAGGAATAAACGAAATCACATAAAATCCTAACATTTTTGTTAAAGACGCGTAAACCACAACTCATTTAAAAGCAGCTTTCATTTCGTTATATACGACGAGTCGCCGATGTTATATCCGACGGTAAAATAGCTTAAAGTATATTGAACCAACCAAATGAATTGAAAGTGGACGTTATAAGCAACTGGTCGTTATAAGCGAGGTCGCTATAAGTGACTTCCACTGTATATGTATGTCATCCCCGCCCTAAAATTTGAGCGGGATATAAAAAATAAATATTTTAAATGAATACTTTACAGTGAAAGTTGAGAACTTCAAATAATTATCGCAAAATATGTACCGCACTTAAAAGGAGGCGTGTCATTTTTTTATTTTGGACTACCTCAGGCGGCTAGCACCCTAGCACATTTAGAGGGAATGGAAATCAACGCAATAGGAAGCAGGTTCTTTGACTACAACCTTTGTCATCGTAGTAGATGAATGGCTTTTCTTAGGCGGGAACCAACAATAAAGGACCTCAACCTACTTGAAGTGAGCTAACCACAGGCAGTTGCTTGCGTATAGATCTAATTGGAGAGACTTGTTAGTTGAGGACCTTGTTCTTCTCGAATTAAAGGTCTGGGAAGCAAGTCTAGTTCATCACCATGTCTTTAAAAACTCCTAATACTAAACCCTTGGTAGGATGTTGAAAGAGCTACGGTAGACAAACCTCTAATAACTAGGGTTACCAGAAATGTTTCTCAACAATTCGGGAGGTTTCAGAAAAAAATATCGGGAGATTGAGAATAAATCGGGAGAATTAAAAAAAACTTTATTATAAAGCAAATTTAAAGTTTTATTATATTGAAATTATTGTTTAATAAGTTACATTTGATATTTTTCGTGAGCAAAATTGAAAGCCACCATTCTTCTTCGATTTTCGAGCAAACAAATATATTTGGGGAACTGTCAATGTCAATGTGGAAGTTTATAAATAAAAAGAGTAATGCCAGATCCATTGATTACATTTCTTCGTAAAAAAACTTGCTTAACTGCTTGTAATTTGATTTTTTAAAAATATTAAAATGAAATATTCGAAATTCGGGAGATAAGTAAGAAAACGGGAGACATCCGCCGAGATATCGGGAGAACTGGAAACCCTACTAAAAATTGTCTTCTTATAGAAAACTTCAAAAGCTGTGTTTCTTTGGTTCTCGTCACGGCTATAGGATAAGCAAAATAAAAAAATCCCTTGTTAAATACAACAAAGACTTAACCTGGATAATTATCGGGGTTAACAGCTTCGCAGTGGTCGGTCGGCGCAGTGGCTTAGTAATTAGTGTGTTGGACTACTAAGCGAGGGATCCCCGGTTCGAATCCCGAAAGTACCAAAATACATCTTAAGGTCTGACAAACATCCGAGAGCATCGATAACTTGTATGGAAATATCATAAATGACATTTGACTTTTAATTTTTTAAATGTCAATTTTACCGTCAATGTCAATTTCACCATCAGATTGATGCGTTGCCAACTTATGGTTTTATTCTTCGTTGTTCGTTTTTTTCGGCATTCTTTGATAGAGACGCTGATAGGGACGAAAGAAACACATCTAAACTCAAATATCTTCCAAATGAGTTTTTTTTTTTTTTTTTTTTTTTTTTTTTTATAATCAACACGCGCTAAAGAGGTTATGACTACTCTTATAGTGTATACACAGCGCGGGCATTAAGGAAATTGGGATAAGGAAGATAGGAGATTCCGATGCACATTGGCTTTAAATGCCTGTAAATTGTACTGAGGAGGAAACACAGAGCTAGGTAAGGCATTCCACATTCGTGTTGTACGGCTTATGAAAGAATCTCTATATTTCATGGTACGACCGAAAATAGGCTGAATGGTAAACTGATGGGCATTCCTAGCATGACGAGTATTGCGGTTGAATTGTTGAAGGGGCGGAATGCAGCTGGCGATTTCAGTTGAGCACTGTTTGTCAAAGTAACCATAAAACAGTGAGAGAGAGATTACAATAAAATAAAAACAAAACACTGCTCAATATTGAACGCTATGATTTTTCTGAAAATCCATACAAATTGGATCCGTATTCTTAACGCGACGTGTGTTCAAATCCACATACAAATTTTGAAAAAACTATATAGGATCAATTATTTCAAGCTCCCTAAAACAAAAATTGTCGAGCTCTGCATCGTCCTGATAAGTAAAAGTCAACTTCCTGGATTAAAACTTATTACATTTATAACTTCTACACAATTTATGATGAAGTGGCCATCCTCGCCGTCCTCGCACAGAAAAAGGCAGTAAACTGATGGTCCCCGAATGTTGGAAAAATAGTCCATCCAAATGTATGGTAAGTTGACCATGACCCGTTTTATTTTTTAAATAATTTTTTATTAGTTTTATGGAGAATTTTGCAGCAGCGAATGCACGTCAGAATGATTTCAGAAACATGATTATTGAATCAGCCATTTTTGATCAATAATATTATGTCCTACTGAACTATGTTCTTAATGCTATCTTCAGGAAGTCATCGCCAACATAACACGCATTGACCTAAATTCCTGATTGGAACTTCCCAACTATACCTAAATAGCACGATGCATGAGCATGAGCATGAGCATTGAGCACAACCATATGTTTTTTTTTATGATATAGGTGAAGCAGCCATACAAATTAAACTGACACACGAATGCACTTGAACTGATAATAATGATTCATCGACATCGACATCCCCGCTTCCTAGAGTTTCCATATCCAAATCGAATATGGTATTCTTGGCAGGTAGCGGCGTTAATCAGCTCCAGTCCGGAAACATTGTATCGCACATTTTGGCTGTAATGTCCGAAACAACACAATCACTATGTTGACACAACGACATAGCACCGCAGCATGGGCCAGCTTATCTCCTTGTAAACAAATGAGACAAATACCCAAACCAAAAAAATGGACAAAAAAAAAACAGAATCACTGTCAAAACGACAAAAACAGACACGCGCTTATCAGTCGATCAATATCGCAAGCGAGTCAGACTCAGACGGGCAAGCACTAATACTATAAATACGACTGCTGCTGGACCAGCGGCCATCAGTCGATAATTCACTGTCACCAGCATACAGTGAATGAGTGCCAATCGAACAACAAAGCGCGCGATTGGTTATTAGTTTCAGATTTTAACCAAGTGTTGTCAGTCTTTCGGTGGACCTGGACAGTGCGTGCTGCACATATAGATTAGGATTTTTTAATTGTCAACATGATTAATTCAATGTGGCGTCTTGTGTTCGTGTTTTTTGTGTGTTTGGTTGCGTCCTCGATGGCGGGCTTAAGGAACCCCTACACCGAGTTCGGTGCTGCTGCTTCTGCTGACAAGTCGGGTAGGTGACCTAGCCACCTTAAATGGGTAAAACTTAACACTGTCACCGTTTAGTAGATGCCGAACGTCGCATGCATCCCACATTGCATTTCCCGCAGTACACCAGGCAGCGGCGTGCGATGCCGCTGCTAAGTTTCCGACCTCCCAATCCGGATGAGGAGTACAGCGAGTATTGGAACAACGTGGCGCAGCGCACCCTCCAGAATCAGCTGCAGAAGAATACGCTGAACATGAATGTGGCCAAGAACGTTATAATGTTCCTCGGCGATGGGATGTCCATTCCAACGCTTACTGCCACTCGCGTCTACATGGGTGGCGAGGAGCTGCAGTTGTCCTTCGAGAAGTTCCCCTACATGGGTCTCAGCAAGGTATGTACCACTCGACCAAAACCGGAGCAGCTAGCCTCGGTTTAATGCGGAAAACACTTAATTGTGGGGAGATAGTTGCTCCGGCTATGGCGGATCGATGCAGCTATTGCTTAATCTCTCTCGGCTATAAATATATTCATATGTATGGTTTCTCGTTTGGATTTATGCAGACCTATTGTGCGAATACCCAAGTGGCGGACTCGGCGTGCACTGCCACTGCTTATTTGGGTGGTGTAAAAGGCAATTACGGTACTATCGGTGTGACGGCAGCCGTTGATTTAAATAACTGTCGGGGACAGAATGACACAGCACACCATGTGCCATCGATAGCAGAGTGGGCGCAAAAGCGAGGACTGGCGACAGGTTAGTAGCGTCTATGTTTACAAAAAGTTCGCGTGTGTGTGTGGAAAATTATCCAGCGCGGTGTGGTTTGAACAGAGTGCGGTGTCTTGTTTATTGCTGGCAATTTATCTGTCATAAAACGATAAAAGTTATTGAATTGTGAGTGCAAGCGGGGTCGGGGGTTGGTAAAATACTTTTTTTTTTCTCGTGTTTGTCAAAAAAAAAACCAAACACTGTCTCTTACAATTTAATTCAATTAAGGGGAACATTTTGGCCGTCTGACAGCTCGAGATATCGGAGTGATTTTCTTGTACCATCTATCAGTATGTTTTGTTTAAAATTGGCCTTTCGAGGACATTCACTTCAATGCAATTCCTTTTGGCCTTGTTTAGCCTGAAATCTTCCTAAGCCATTTCTCAGTTTTTTAATACATTTTGTGACAATTTAGGCGTTAAGCGTGGAATGTTCCTCCCGCTTAGTTTAAGCTCCCACCCATAGGCAGTTTTCTTGTGCTCTGAAATCGGAAAAACATTGCTCTCTTTGCACCAATCGAACATAAAAAGTGACCTAGAGCAACAAAAAGTTTTATGAGACCCCCAATATAGAACAGCAAATAAATTCATACACAAAATTCAAACAACATTCTGTTCGTACTGTACAGACTGCGCGACTAAATTTAGACAGATACCAGATAGAACAAAATTATTTGAGCTTGATTCGCATTACCGATAGAGTAGTTTTCGACAACGTCAATGAACCAACCAACTGACAGCTGATATAAAAATCAGATTTTACATGGCTGGAGTACAGTTTTGTTGAAAAATTGTCGAAAAGTTTAAAATCAAGTGCTAAATACAGAAGGAAAATATTGCACAATTCAAATTTAGTTAAACTTTAAACTATTTAAATCTGGATTGTTTTTTTGAATACTTCAAACTTAACCCGAATTAATGGGAAGACTTCGTAGACACTCCCTTTCTATACAAGTTGAGACTGTACTAACCAATGAGAGGCGTACAAAGTTCACTAGTTCGATACTTAAAAGTCACCAGTTTCGAGCTTCATTAAATTGAAACTGTACACATATTTAACGTATCCCGTATACACCGAAGATATTGGTTCAACAAACAAAATTAAATGTCAACAATATTGTAATAATTTATGCAGCTCCTGAACATGAAGCCAAATTACCCGACCAGAGAACGAATAAATTTCGTAATGGAGTAACCACTTTTAGTGTATACGGTAATCACCAGCATGATGTCAGAAAATTGACTTATTAATCCAAATTGTTTAACCCCATTTTGGTCAACGTTTATACTCTCTGTTTGGTGTGGGCATACGTTAATAAGTGACTTAATAATGTTTAAGTGGCTGTTTACTGTTGGCATAGGATAGGCCAA
Organism: Cheilosia pagana; assembly: GCA_936431705.1. NCBI lineage: Eukaryota > Metazoa > Arthropoda > Insecta > Diptera > Syrphidae > Cheilosia > Cheilosia pagana. The sequence goes on from OW386166.1 coordinate 113,839,444, forward strand.
ATTTGGGAAAAGAGAAAATTAGAAGCGACATGAGTTAAGCAATCGAGGATAGAGATAATCTGAGTGGATGCAACAAAATTTGTCAAATTGACGACTGAACGTTTTCTTAGACCCTTGTTTTTTTGTCACCCAGTAAAAATTGTGTTTGAGTGAATGGGGACGTTCCAGTATCTAGTTTAGTAAGTCTGACAGCTGACTTACTTGATGTATCTCAGTTTTGATTGACCTAGATTGGTCACATGGGCAGCTGTTTCAGTTGACGTTCACGGAGGGGTAGCAGATGAATCTAGTAAAGAAATTCGTGACTGAGTAATACGTTGACAGTTCGCATAATGCGGCTGACGTAGGAAAAGTGACATTCCCGACCAATCTAGTTTTTGCGTTCAGGTTACATCTACTCAAGACCAATCTAGTCGACTTAAGACAACTAGGTTTTTGAATGTGTCCAATACAACTGAAATTTTGATGAGTAGAAACTGACGCAATCCGAATCAGTGTAAAATGCATCCAATTCTGTTTAGTGGATCTGAAGTTTAGCGCTGTCATACCTGCAGATGAATAACTATAAAAATAAATAGTTGGCCCCACAGGTCCGTAAACGCTAGTTTCTCACAACCATTCGTTTTTTTTTTTAGAGATGAATGTAAGGGACCATTCGGCTGAAGTGAGATGTTCTTTGCTGACAGCTTTTTTCTGTATATTTTTCAGGCTTTCGCTGAAGGTTTTGTGTATTTGATATTCCTTCGACACTTGCACCTGGCGTATCGAACAACGCTCTTATTCCAATAGAGATATAGGCTTCATAAACTCCTTCACATAGTTGTAAATATAAATTTTGCAAAATTTCTTGAAATCGACGAAATCCTAAAATTTGTATTCATCTCTTTAAGAATTTTATGAAATCACATATTTATTTTGTAAAATGTCCCAACAATAATCGTTTTCATTCAACTTACAAAAAGGTACAAGGTGCCGCACCCGATGTTCTTTATCTTTGGCTGTCATTTCCATTATGAATGAAAAACGTTGGTTCTGCTTTTGGATTATGTTTATTTGATGTCTTGAATTTGTTTCCATAAAATCGAGAAAATAATCGGCCCTAGCGAGGTATCCGTAAGAACGAAAAATTCTCCGCAACGCTTACTGATGCTAGAACTTCCGGCGATAGCTCCTCGCATTCTTGTCTTACATTCTCATTCAGAGAGTCATGGGTCTGATGCTTGTTGACATAGACTCGGGACTTCAAAGAACCCCATATTTTGCCGTCCAATGCAAATTACCAAAACAAGAGAGGCGATAGGGAAATGCAGCACTCAGAATTACGGTTGTGGCTCCTGCAGTACTCGCCGATGCTTCATCCTGTTGAAACCACATGTTCCTTAGTTCACTGTAGTCGCCTGGTCGATACTCCGGGGTCTTCTGCGACGTCTTCAGCCACAGCTGCGATATTCTCAACAGAACGGCTTCTCCGCAACTTCTATATGGCAGTAACTCGTGTTGTTCCATAACGTTCTAGGCGAGCGGTTAAGCGTCGTAGTATTTTTTCAGTTTGTGTCAGACGGAAAAATGATTCCGCAAAAAATCGAGACGATTCATTTGCGTTCTTAAGAAGTATAGCCCATTCATTCCTTGTAAATGTACACTTTGTATCTGATTACTTTACAAATGTCAAAGTAGAATTGACATTTGCAAATTTTAAAGCATATTCCGATTGGTTGATGATATTTGCGTCACCTTGTACAAATAATTTGGAGACAATTATAAAAGAGTGCTTTGCTTTGTAAATATTTTCCCGATTCATAATAAAAGTCAAACTCCCTTTTCAATGTTAGACAATTCAACATCAATCACATAAAAACGTCGCTAACAAACGTCGTCAAAGGTAATACAAGACACATTTCCTAGTTTGTTTTTCGAATCCAAATATAAAGTATCTGGTTAAATGAGGATATATTGCAATTTTTAATAAAGCATTGCTCATGATTTGACAATTCATTTGAATCGCTATTTTATGCAACCACATGGCCAAGAGCTATTTACAGAGAGCTACTTAAAAAAAAATTAAAATTACTCGGAACAAGCACGTCCGGAAATTTTCTACTTAAAATGCATCCGACTAGACTTTTGCAATAGAATGCCTGGCAGTAAGATTTTACTGCGCTGCCAATTTTGTCGTGTGCTTCCGCAGTACCGGTATAGCTATTTCCGTAGCGCCGCACGTGACTAGCTGAATAGCAATTTGCAATATGACATGGTCATGAAAAAATTACGTTTTGTTGTTATTACAGTCAAGTTAGTTTTACTTGCAGTTATTCGCGATCGTATAGTTATATTCCACTTTGGAGGATACTAAAATCGTGTAACGTCTTTGTTGCTAAAGTCGAGTATTGTATAACAGCAAATGTAGACAGAAACAGAGAGTAAAAATATATAGAAAATAGGTGAAGGTTGTTGTGGTTAAACAGAGGAATTCGAATGAAGTTAACCTTCTGAAGTCAAGTCCGTTGACGCCTCAGTAAAATCGCGAAGCAAGTCTTGACTCAAGCAGACGTATTGTTTGAAGTGAAATTGCTTTGAAAAAAATCTAGTCATCTATTACTTTATTCTTAAAACTTTTATGCTGCTTGGGCAATTTCGAACGATAATGAATTCGAACACATTAGTCAAATTTAGTCAAACTTTGTTCCTTTACGCAAAAGTTGGGCCACAAAGAGAGAACAAAACATTTCCCCTTCATAAAAAAACCTGCAAATAGTGGCAGGTTTGACTTTAGCTGTCAAATCTCTGAAAAGTCAATTTGAATTGGCTGTTTATTTCGGTTTGCTGAAATTTGTTATTAAAAATGAATAAATCCTCAAAAAAAAAAATATTAAACTGAATCCGAGTGATTACAATTATTGTAATTTTGTTAAACCCACTGACGTTTATTTTTAAATACTATTTTTCTTTCTCGCATATGTTTTTAACAAAAGCAAAACTTTCGTTCCTGTACTTTTTGGTTATATTTTTTTTCTTAAAGAGAAAATATATCCCTACTCCTTGATATCTGACATTTTGCCGAAATTGGTCAATGAAAGTAAGGGAACAGATTTAATGTAATCTTTTTCTGACTGAACTGACAGCTGACAGACAAAAGTTAACAGGAGTCCAAATAGCAATCGTTTTCAGCAGCGGAATTTTGATACTGAATGTGTACAAAATTTATAAATATTTTCTTTGAGAGTCAGCCGCTTGACCAACAAATTTAATTTGGGTCTTACAGAAGACCGGAAACGCAATGAAAATATTTTAAATAAAATCGAGAATAATAACTCCGGAAGCGGTCATATTTTTAAACAAAATACCGGGGTTTTTGGTAATTACAGTAAAACCCGGATAAATACCTCTTCTTAAGCGGGTGAGGTAGTTATACGAAATACGCAGAAATCCGAATCCTGTATCTACTTCAAATATGTGTAAATAACAATTAAGTTGCTCTAAAGATTTGGTGGGTTTGTTTTCTTTTTTGTTTGAAAAAAGTTTCCATCATCGTACAGGATGAAGTTCGAAGATTTTGTAGTACTACGGCTTAAAGTCCTTGCGACCGAAGCCACTCACTAAAGATAAATACCAAGCTCTTGTTTTCGAGGCCTTTATTTCCAATATTTGCATTTGCGTTGTGAAAAGGCTTTCGAATTGCTGTCAAAAGTCTCTCGTTTACCGTAAACTTTAACAAACATCAGAGCGACTTAAATCGCGAACATCTGCAAAGATCTTTGATCAATAACAACAATTCCGTCAATCGAAATCGGAGCGCCAACTGACGCTTTGTTTACATCCGCTTATTGACAATATACTTCACATACTTTTGCTTTTTTTGGGACCAATTAGACTGCTCCTGCAAAGTATTAGCAATTATCAATCATCTGCCAATTGGCCATGTCACCATGACAGATGAAGACGTCACACTACCCCGCACTGACGCAATTTAATAAGTCTCAATTGATACCTGGTTGGGCTACTAAGCGAGGGGTCTCAGGTTCGAATCCCGAGAGGGCCAAATTAAATCTTAAGGTTTTTTCCCACTGATGCGCCACATCTCGCGAACGTCTGACAAACATCCGAGAGTAAAATTGTCATGAATGAGCTTCTCAATTAGCCGTTTGGACTCGGCGTAAAATTGTAGATCCCTTCCATTCATCCCAAAAATTGAAAACCCACACAAAACGAATGGTTGTGAGAAGCTAGGCCTTGGGCCCATAGAACTGTCGCGCCAAAATATTTATTTAATTGATACCTGGTGCATGTAGACCAATTTGCTGAATGATTCCTATAGTTACATTTTATGTGTGTCGTAACTTTCAATCCACACTGTATTTACACAAGGGACGATTTATTAATTTTTTTCTTACCCTTTCATTTACAGGGCTTATAACAACTACCGCCGTCACCCATGCCTCCCCAGCTGGTGTGTATGCTCATACGGCGAATCGCAACTGGGAGAACGATGCGGAAATTCGCAGCGATGGCGAGGATCCCGAACAATGCGAGGATATCGCACAGCAATTGATATACGGGCCGGTTGGGCGCAATTTAAATGTAATCATGGGCGGAGGAAGGGAGCAATTTCTACCGAAATGGCAAAAGGACATCTTGGGCGGTGAAGGCAAGCGCCAGGACAATCAGAATTTGATTGACAAATGGAAGAGCATTCATAATGGTGCAGCATCATTTGTACAGACCAAAGAGGAATTGTCTGCTGTATGTGCTGCTTTTTATTGTTCTCCATTGAACTGTACCTTTTATACGAACTCTTGTCTCTTCTTGTATATTTCGTGTATATAGGTACCTAAGGACGTTGAGTTTATGATGGGACTCTTTGCCACGTCGCACATGCCCTTCCATGTGGATGCCGACAATAAGACCATTCCCAGTCTTGCAGAGATGGTGGCGAAGGCACTGGACGTACTCAAGGCTCAGAATCGGGGTTATTTTTTGTTTGTTGAAGGCGGCCGCATTGACCATGCCCACCATGACACAGAGGCTGTGAGGGCCTTGGACGAGACTATGGAATTTCACAAAGCGATTGCGTTGGCTCGCGAGCGCACCAGTGAGTCGGACACCCTGATTGTGGTTACGTCGGATCATTCGCACACAATGTCGGTGGCCGGCTATTCGAGTCGAAAGAATGACATCTTTGGCATTGCCAATGGCCAGTTGGGCAACGACGAGTTTCCCTACGCCACGCTCAGCTATGCGAACGGTCCCGGTTTCGACAGCAACATGGCGCAAGGTCGCAGACGAAATCTTCTGCAAACCAATATGAGGGACAAGGTAAGCATAGAACTACATCACGAGCTCGAGTCTAGAAGTAACCTTTTTTCGACCTTTCAGAACTTTAGATTCCCTGCGACGGTCCCACTGGACTCTGAGACACACGGAGGCGATGATGTTGGGGTCTTCGCCAGTGGACCGCAAGCACACCTATTCACGGGAGTCTACGAGCAAAATTACATTCCACATGCGATGGCCTATGTCGCCTGCCTGGGAGACAAAAGGACCGCCTGTACAAATTAACAAAAGGAGGCTACGTCGTCATCGTCGTCGTCGTTAAGCAGCATTACCATATAATTTATTTATTTTTGCGTGTATTTTCATTTGTTACCATTTCACATCATTCACGATGATAAATTGCACTCATTCACAGTCACAATCAATTTAAGTAAGACACAAATACATTTAGTAGGACTATTTTTTACAAAGGACCAGAACCTGTGGTGTTTCCTTTTTCATTCACTGTGCATAGTCCACACAGCAGGACCAATGCCAATAATGCTAATGCCTTTGCCGTTGCCTTCCAGTCAATGGTTCTTTATGTGTTTTACCAGTGGGGTGTGTATTGGATGTCTACAGCTCGATAACGTCTCGTTGCCAAGGTTGCATCCCTCTGAATGGGATTTCAGGCAACAAAATCAATGAAAGTGTCAACTTAAATTAATTAATTGCACGAAACAAACCGGAGTTGTGGTCCTGGTGGGTGGTGGGTGGTTTGTGAAGGATGCCCGGGTCGACTTGATGGTTGATGTTTGAATAGAATCGAGGAGGGAGAAAGTGCCTAGCGTTTGGTTATTTTTTTTCATCTCGAGTTATTGGCGTAATTCTATTAGGGAGGTTATGACGAGATGCTGCGGTTTGTGAAGAGTCGAAAGGTATGCCAAGGGAGTTGGTTGATGTTGGTTGGCAGGAGTGGTTTCATTAATATTATTCATCAAGCATTGGAGCACAACCACACATAACGAGGTATGCGAATGGTATATAGCTAGCTTCTACATTTGTAGTGCGTATTTGACGTTGAATATGAATTATTGAGGTTTCGATGGGGACGTGTGATGGGGATTTTTGTTAATAAATATTCAGAAACCAACCAACAAGTTGCTTAGTTCTGGGGAGAAGAACTTTCGGCTCCCTAGGCAATCAACAAGATCGATAAATTCAACGCCATTCGTGATAAACATACGGATATGTTAGCAAACGGTTTTTTTTTTTAACAAATCTGCATAAAATTATTTGTCTGTGGATTTGTTAAGGAATCACGATCAAACTGCTGGCCCGATCCCTATGGATTTCCGAGACTGGATTTATGGCTTAAGGGAGGAGCATTTAGTTTTTATTTGATTGCAAATGGCCATGTCATTTAGAAAATCTATCAATTTAAACTTTTCTTATTGAAAAGGACTTCTTTAGATAGTGATAGACAAGATTGATAATATTCCTGGGTACGATCAAAGAAAACGGCTATAGCTAAAGGGTTTTCCAATAAGAGGTGTTATTTTGATATGCAAAGAAAAATGCCATTTGTTGAGATAAATGATCGAATATTTATTTCATAATAAAAAGAAGGGTATGCCGTTAATAATGAAAAACAACATCAGCCAAATGGCCACCAAGACCACGCTTACAGGACCATATCCTTTTCATTAAATTTTCCATAACAAAATCGCAAAGTGGCTGCCCTAAGTTCTCGATAGACTCACGAATTCCATCTTTGAGGTCTTGAATCGACGCTGGGCTGTTGGCGTAGACCTTATCTTTCACGTGGCCCCAAAGGAAGAAGTCGCAAGGTGTTAAATCACAAGATCTCGGTGGCCAATTGTGATCACCTCTTCGAGAGATAACACGTTCCGGAAACTTTTCCCGTAAAAGATAAATGGTTTCGTTGCTTGTGTGGCACGTAGCGCCGTCTTGTTGAAAGTAAACGTTGTCCAGATCAATACCATCCAACTCCGGCCATAAAAAAATCATTAATCACATTTGTGGAATGCAAAATTCCAAAGAAACCTGGGTTTTTTTCAACATTGGGCTACAGCAGCAATATTCTCAGTTGTTCTTGAGCGACGTGCACGGATTTTATTCTTCACATCACTAACTTGTCCCAGCAGCTCGAATTTTTCCACCAATTTCTGTATTGCGGTCCGACAAGGTGCTTCACGACGACCCAAAAATGTTCTAGTTTTGCGAACTGTGACTGCAAAATTTTCATTATTTTTATAGTGAATTTCAAATCGTTGTTGATGTTGATGAAAATTTTGTCCACTAGTTTATGATAAAACAAAAGAAAATGGATTCGGTTGCACTTTGGATGGATGCAGACAATATGAAGAACATGAATGAAATTTAATGAAAAATTATGCATCCGGCTCGAAGGACCATGTTCCGCTTTGGGACGAGTGGGAATAAAAAAGTTAGGCTTGGAATGGATGATTCTCAAGCGGTATAGTGGATCAGTTCGAGTTAGTTGAACAGTTTCTTCCTCTCTTGAATTCGCTGATGGCTTATGTACAATATCAGCTGTGAATTCAGGGGTTAATGAGCATATAAACAGACAATACTTTTAAATTTGGCCTTTCGTTTACTCCCTCACAACAATGCCCAACATCTTCGGAGTGGGTGTCAGAGTGCATTGCGATGGTATGTACCAGTGATGGGAAATGAAATTTTCAGATTGTACTTTTCACAAGATGAAATTGTATCTTTTAGGGCTGAAGTGTAACTTTGTCGTTGTGGAAATTCGTAGCTATATGAATGTTAAGATAAATATGCTCCAATACCTTTTACTACCTATTTACTTAGCTCATATTAAAAAAACAAATAGGTACATATTTCCCTCTTTGCCCTTGCCGATTTCTGCATTTATTTTTTATTAAATTTTGATATGAAAAAATTCTTTCTACACATGCTGAAGAATGTGGTATTGAAAGTATTCCTTGAGCTATTCTATATATGTTCTTAAACATATAATCACCGCATTCATTTTTAATGAGGCTAACCTCAGTCCAAAACTTTGAAATTGGTGCATTTTTTAATGATTTCAAATGTTCAAAGTCGGCTAGGGCACGATACTCATTATTAACGCTATCAATTTTTGAAATTTCATCATCAGGAAAAATTTTGAGTACTAATTTGGTAATAGAAATGGTTTCTCCTGAAAGAACATGGTTTGGCAAGTTTGGTAAAAGTGAATTGGTTAGCAGAATGTAATAGAATTGAACTTAAGGCCAGAACGCATTTTAAATTCCCTATTACAAAATTTGGGTGTTCGTCGCTTGGGTATGAAATTGTATCTTTTAAAGAATGATTGTAACTGTGTAACTTTTGAAGCAAACAAATGTTTGGTAAATTGTAACTTTTTCGAGTGGATTGTATCTGTGTCACTTTATTTTCAGATTGTATCCAAAAGATACAATTGTATCCGCTTTCCCATCACTGGTATGTACATCTCGCTCACAATCAATTGCGCCATTATGAATTGTCTTAGACTGGTGGTTAGAACTAGCAACTTTAAACCCTATAGACGATGACATGTCCTGGAGTGAGATCAACTTTGTTCATCATTCGTCAGGCTGCCCAAATTTGACAGTTCTCGTTTTTCTGTCGCGTTGCGTTGCGTGCATAAGAGCTAGGAAGGTAGGAACTCGAAATGTTTTGCGCACCTTGTGTGCTTGATTCTAAAGCATTCGATTACCTATCTAGTTTTCTGCAAAGACATATTTTCTTCCTCTGGGCGCTCTATTAGTTTGTTGGGAAGCAACATCAAATATTACGGAAATGTGTGATAAAAAGTAAAATTTTATTTATTGGCATATATTCATTTTACTATTTAATTATTGTTTATTATTTTATTTTTGTACAGAACGTTTGTTTTACTATCCGAGGTTTAAATGTCGCTTGACGAAACCGGTATGAGAACACATGAACTAAAACAGCATCTCGAATTGTTTCTGATTCGTGTGAATATTTCTGCTCGATTTTCAAAAAAAAAAAAAACGTACGTTTTAAGACATTCGTTGTCAGTTCCTATTTCACTTTGTAATGTGCTTTTTCTCAGGCCGAGGTTTTGCTCGCCAGATCCAGGGTTTTCTCAAAGAAACACATAAAACACTGGTTAAGAGGTATGAGGTACCTACTATTTATTCACAGTACTTTACTTAGGCTAGTTACAATATTTTTCTACACAAACTACAATATATCTTAACAGTAGTTCAATAATGTCTAAGCTACTTCTTAACGACGTGGCCTACGACAGCGTGGTTCCTAGGACGGGGGAGGGAGAACAAGCCAGCGAAGAATGCAGACACTGCTTAATTAAGGCCGATTTCCCAGAAGGATTCTGCCACCAAAAATTCAGGAACAAAGACCGAATCACTTCACAAACGGGAGCCTTATCAGATTGGTACGAATCACACTTAGACTCATATTTTTCCCACCTAAGAGAGAGTTCGACTTCTACATGACCAATGCAAATTCTTAATGTTGCCCAAGGAATTGGTGCAATCAACTCCAGATGTCTTCGGCTGGCTGTGCACGGCGAAAACAGTAGTGGCCATATAATATGGACAGTGGCGGCCACAAAAGTGTAACGACCGGGAACGTTTCGTTACAACTTTTCTTGTAGAAACAAATTTTTCGTTTTAGAATGCTTTTAGCATTCGGAAACGAGTTGCCTGGTACGAAAATTCCACTTCCGGAAAGTAGTAGATTTCAGTCCACTTTAGAAATAGATAGTACAAAATACTCGTTTTCGGAAATTTTTACTTTCGAACGAAAGAAGGTCCCCTTATCTTCGTTTATAAGGATAATTTGCTCACATTTATGCATCTGTGATTTATTTGCAATAGGGAGCTCTCTATATTTCTCTTCACTGTTAAAGGCTGTCGGTTTCTGGTCTCTATTAAGCCATAAACGTATGTCCCTCTAAACTCTATTTCCTAGCCACCACCTGTGCGAAAAGAATCATTCATTGCCATCGTGGTTAGCTTTTGTTACACGTAACATTTGTTACATTGAGGACGTTCGGATACCTAGTTTAGTAAGTCTGACAACTGACTGATTAGATGTGTTTGAGTTTTTATTGGCCCAGATTGGTCACGTGATTAGTTTTTGCAATTGACGTTTATGGAGGGGTAGCCGACAAATCTAGTCAAGAAAATCCTGCCTGCGTACTCAGTTGACTACGTATCCGAACGTCCCCATTGCCTTCAATGCCTTCATCCGTCAATTATAAAACAATTTCTTTCTTTTCCATATCTCAAGGATATACAAATTCGTTGGCAACGCCAGCTTCTAAGAGATGGGGCTACGTATAAAACAAATATTATGTTGTATATCAAATAGCATGTTATATGTTTGTACAAGGACCAATAAATCGTCATAGTTTACGTCTTACCCTCAAAGCTAGTCAACGGATAAGTTTTTATGACAAATCGTTTTCCCCTTCACCGAGCAGATATATAGGGATGAATGAGCCAGCAATAACTTAGCTCTTATTTCCGGTTCCTTATACCACGAAATGGATTAATGCAATGGAGTACATAATTCAAATCCTATTACAAGTCAACGTGCGTTGCCGTGTTGCCTGCTTTCTTTATGGCGTTGTTTTGTTACAAAGCTTACGTATACCTTACGAATTCGTTTATTTGTCATTTTTATTGGCTAAACGAAAATTCCTGGAAAGCAGACGCAAATCTATATAAAACTTGTTATCTTATGGCAAATTCTAAATTAATTTGCACAAATCTGCATTTATAACAAGATACATATTTCAAATAATGCCGAATATTTGCGTGCATGTTACGTGCACAATAATCCGCAACATCTCTACGTTCCGGATGCCACACACTGAATCGAATTTATTTATTCAGGGAATAGTTTTTGCAGTTATCGCATAAATTCTGTAATAACGCAGCAGTAGGTGGCTGTGCTGCATGCGAACTTTAGCCAGAGATATTATTATGTGTACCTAAATATTCCAAAAATCGTTGTCGTATATATTGGAGATACTCGTACAAACTGTGTGCACTGTGTACACAGGAACAGCAATTTTGAGACTTTGCCAAGAAATATTTGTTTTCATCGATATCAAATACGACAAATTTTGTGACTTTCCGTAACATTGAACGATGTGGATATGATTTACGAGCCAGCGAATTTGGGTTGCTGGCGTGCGGCAGCAGCGGTAGGTATATGCAAATTCGGACCGAACTAGCAAAGAGAGATTAATTGTATATCGAATTTATGGAATGTGATTAATTCTGCTGACTATTTGCCAAAGTAAATAAGTCTAAGGTGCATGTAAATGTCACTAAATTTGTTGCGAATTGCAATGTATGCAAAATTATGGCGCTGGTGTGAAAATATTAATTTTTCTGTCACAAGATGTGTGAGCTTAGCAATTTAAACGTTTGCGGGTAAAACTGCATCAGTCGGGGAGAGTAGATGCGTCGGTGTCGACATTGGATTCATAAGTACCTACACCGGCATATTTTACCAAGTATTGGAGTGAGCAATGTGAATCTTTCGATAATCGAGGAATTCGTTTGAACTATTAAATCATCATTTCCTAGTTGCTAGTGACGTTTGCGACGTCATTTCCACGTTCCACGTTTGTCGGCAATTAAGAGAATCTGGAATTTAAATGAAGGTCTTCCAACAAAAAGTAATTTCTTTTAGGAATACGACATGCTGAGCAGCTTTGGTTGATGATATCGTTGTCTATTCTGGTGTCCCTCAAGGTAGCCGCCTTGGTCCAATCCTGTTCCTGTTATTTATCAACGATTTAAGTTCTTTTGGTACTTACTCACAAATTTGGCTAATATATTTTTATAGCAACCCACAAGGTTATATTTTCCTACAGCATGATATTGAAAGCATGCAGGAATGGTGTAAGGACAGGAGAACTATATGCAGCTTAATCTCAAGAAATGTAAATGCATGTCCTTCAGGAAACTTCAAAATCCAGCTATACCGATCTATTTCGCCAATTATAAAGTTATTGAATGTGTGAATCACTTTAATGATCTTGGAGGGAGTCATGTTTGACAAAAAGCTCAACTTTAACCTCTTATTGGATTCCATTATTAGTAAGGCAAGAAGCCGATTGGGACTTATAATACGTTTTTCAAAGGAATTTAAAGACCCCTATATCATCAAACTTGTATACTGTTCCCTAGCCAACCTGTTTTGGAATATTGAAGTCCTGTTTGGTGTCCGAGCTACGAAACTGGATTTTCAAGAATTGAAGGTATTCAAAAACAATTTCTTCTTTTTGCACTACGGGATTTATATTGGGACCCCGAAAGTCGACTTCCCCCTAAAACTACCTACATACGTAGATTAAAGTTGCTGAATACGCAGTTCTTGCAAAAAAGGAAGAGAAATATGAAATTGTTGATTACTAAACAAAGGCTATGCACTCGTACCTAGATGCAATCAATATCCGTACATAAGACCAGTGACGAAGAACGAAGTCTCAACAATATTTAATCACTGGTAACAAGGCACAGGACATTTAAGACTCAAATAATCACCCAAACAAGAAAAACATGGCACAAAAAATGAGTCTGCAAACAAAACCACCGACGCACGAAACCAACAAGAGACAAGGAAACCGAAACGTCAAATGCTCGAATACCCATTGTCGACGTATAGTCGGTCTTCACCCGCAATAGCAACAGCCATTGCAGTCGGGAGTAAAAGTAACTAAGAAGCCGAGGTTTCGTAAATACTTTGTAAAGCAGTTTGCAGTCATGCAGAATACAAGACTTTGAATTATAACGAATAAAGAAAGAAAGTTTAGGTATAACGTTTAACGAACGTTCCGCGACTTTTATCCTCCATTCACTTTTGCTTCGAAACGCCTTTTTCAGCAACTAATTTTTTTCTAATCGTTGCCTACGTTTAAAACACAAATGCTTTATTTCTGTTTTGCGCCCTGACTGGCAACATAAACTCCACTTATATTCTATGTTTCATTAACATAAATACCAGACCGAGAACAACAAGGAATCCAGTTTTTTTTTTTATCAAAGGACATCTCAATGTAACTATTGAAGCATTGGCCCCATCAATAACCTGACGAAGGATTTTAATAAGTTTAATCATGTGATTGACTTCAACCTAACAAAATTTAATTTACAAAACAATATTGAGAGAAATGTTAAATAACTACATTTTTCAAACATAATTTTATTAATTGATTAACTGTGGCTTAAATGTTTAGTAGTTAAATAAATAAATAAATAAAAAGATGGTATTTTTAAAGGTTTGTTTTTTAATTTAATTGGCAGCGCTTTTGTTCAGCGACAACCAATTTGACAGCTGACTGGTGCTTTCGGAACATTTTACTTTGTTAGTTGTCCGCCGAAATCTTACTTAAACAGTAGATATTGAATATTAGCTGATAGTTTTATAGAAAACCCACGTGAATGTTAACCACCTAAATCATAGAGCTTTGTTCTGTAAATGACGAAAAGATGTAGGTTTGGTAGCTGGTTATCCACGATCGTTGGGTTTTTTTTTTGAAAGTGGGTGCAATGGAGACGTTGAATCTTTGATTCAAGATTTTATATAATTTCCCTAATACTAAAAATAGCTACATTTAGGATATAGTTTTGCTGTCATGTTTTATTTTGAAGCGATTCTGGGTGTAATTTTTAAGTAGGTACGTTTTTGGGTGAATAAGGACATTTTCGAGGTGTTTTGTTTTGAGGTATTTAAATCGTTTTAGCTCCATTTTTAGGGTCTTTCTTGGAGCATTTTCGAAAGCGATTTTAAGGCCTTTTTCGGTGGTCTTTCCGTGCGTTTTTATAGGTTGGTTTTTAGGTAATTTTTGAGTGTTTTGGGGACGAGTTTGGTGCATGTCCTAAATAAGATTTTTTGACGTGTTGTTGAAGGTTTAATGAAGTCAATCGCGACGTTTATGAGGCGTGTTTCGGTTCCTTTTTAGAAAAGTTTTCGCCTTGTTTTTCGTATGATTTTCGTTTTTCTTAAGCGAATTGTGGTTGTGTTTCGTAGTATTTTTTTGAGCTGTTTTTAGTGATTTTTTAAAAATGTGTTTTAGGACCGATTTTCGGTTCATTTTATGGTTCTGCACTAAATAACAGCTATTTTCTACCAACTTTTTTTGCACTACCAATATTTTTGCCAGGAATATACAACATGCTCCAATAATCAATTGAATGCATTTTTGTTACTGCAATTATAAATTTAACAGATGGCGCTACAGGTTCATTTCAATGACCCAGTATAAGTCAGTGACGGCTGACGGGGCGTGAGTCTCATGCGACTTAACTTACAAACTTTCTCAGAAAAGCTCTACTTCCCTTCGGGAGAGGTAGCTGGGTTGCACCTGGGATCCGTAAGTCATAAATTCAACGTTCAGTTCAACCCATTGCGCCCTCATATCCTGCACTGATATATTCCGAGTAGGGCCTAATGATTCATGGATTACATTCAGACTTCCGCTACCTAACCGCCCTTCCTGTTCCAACTAAATGCTGAAAAATTAAATAGCTCTACATCCGATGGAAGTATTTCAAAAACGATCTAAATGCGAACATAAATTTATTTATTTCATAGTGCGAAGCATCAGAATTAAATAAACCGGAAAATTTTATTAATTTGCAGTTTGATTTATGCATATATTCTTTGTTGGTGCGTATAACAATATGAGATGTATTTTTTCCTGTCTGACATTAATATTAAGGTACGGGTAGCAAATACCCCACTTACATCAAACCACCCCATGACTTATTGACTTGGCTCTGAAGAAGAGAAATTCTAGGGGTATTACAAAAGTAATTTCCCAATTTGATTCTGGATGCCCAGAGGACAAGAAAATACGCACAAAGTGCATTTGAAGGAGAAGATGTCCTTGGAGACCACTTTAAAGGAAAAGTAGGTACCTATACCTATCCACTCCACTCGTTTATATGTCTGTATAAATGTAGGTACTTGTTTTGCTGTAGGGACTTTTCGAATTATTCCTAATATTGTCCCTTTGCTGTGCTGTATTCATATGCAAAATGCTTAGATTTTTCATTTTTCACTGTTGGCTTGTTTGTCCCGGTCCAATACGCATGCTCGAATCGTATATGTATGCCATCATAGAAGTTTCCAATTCAAATTCTTTATTTGCATATCTATTCAGAAGTTCTGAAGCAATATAACAGGGATTATAAAAATACTCGTATACATGCTCGAATTATTGTACAATCGGATGAATTATGAAGTCATCTATATTGATATTTGAATTTGAATGGCAATATGTTGCAGGGCACGTGTTTTGACTTCCTCTTGATTTTTTGTTGAAACTCTGAGATGTCCCTTTTCCTTTATTTACAGGCAATAAGATTTTGCTATGGAAATAGATGAATTTAATGGACTATTGGATGTTGGCTTGCAGATTTATGTCTTTATTTATTTATTGCAACATTTTTTTTTAATAGTTGAGGATAGTTTCTTGTGTCATGTATAGTATAGAAAAAGGTGTAAGTTAGTAGAGGGTTGTGGGAAAAAACGTTAAATAAATTGTCTGTTTTCCCAGGATCAAAACATGTAGTAGTAGTCAGTTTCCCGCACAGATCCACTTTAAGGATTTTCAATTTGATAGACGACTTTTACCTTTAAAATACAATGAAGGCGGCGTGGGAGCTCTATATATCGGTGGCCGAATTCGGAGTCCTGGCAAAACTCATTCACCTGTGTCGCGTGACGCTGGAAAACACGCGCTGCAGAGTGCAGTGTGGAAGTAGCTCCTTTGAACTATTTCAAACATGCACCGGATTTCGGCAAGGAGACGCGCTATCATGCGATTTCTTCAATCTCGTACTAGAGCAGATATTGCGCAGGGCAGCTTTCAACACGGAAGGCACTATCTTCAACAGGTCCGTCCAGCTGCTGTTATATGCGGACGATATTGACATCATCGGTCGCTCCCAGTGTGCCGTAATAGAAGCGTTCACGGCGATTGAAGAACAGGCATATCCGTTGGCCTTGAAATAAATGAGGGCAAGACCAAGTTCATGCTATCAACAAACAAACAAGCAACTGTCCACCGTCTAGGACAAAACGTCACTGTTGATAGCAAACATTTCGAGGTAGTTAGGGAGTTTACCTACCTCGGAGTAGGATAAATATAAACTCCACGAATGACACTATAGTGGAGATCCGGCGAAAAATTACCATAGGAAACCGTTGCTACTTCTGGTTGGCAAAACAACTGGGTTCAAAACTCCTAACTCGAAGGACGAAATGTGTGCTCTACAAGACCCTTATCTTGCCAGTTGTGCTTTATGGCGCCGAGTGCTGGACCATAGGCAAGAAGGGAGAGCTAATACTGGGCTCCTTCGAAAGAAAAATTCTTCGGCGGATTTTTGGTCCTGTGTGCGAGGAGGGCGAATGGAGGAGAAGATACAACCGCGAACTCTATGAGCTGTACCAAGATGTGGATGTAGTCCAAAAAGCCAAAACACGTCGACTACATTGGCTCAGCCACATCGAGCGAATGGACAATAATGCTCCGGCTAAGAGGATCTTCGAATCCCAGCCCCCAGGTTCGAGAAGAAAAGGAAGACCGAACCTCCGTTTCAAAGACCAAGCCATCGCGGATGCCAGAGCGCTTGGTCTGGACAACTGGAAGCAAGGTGCCCGGGATCGTAGAGGATGGAAGGCTGCAGTGTCTCAGGCAGAGACTCTTCAAGGGTCGCGAGCCCGATAAGTAAGTAAGTAGAAGGCGGTGTGATTTCAATTTTAGAACTGAGATCATTCAACTACTGCAATCGCTTATAGAGATATCCGAACTTTGACGGTTGATAGCGGCCATATTGGGGACGTTCAGATACCTAGTTTGTCTAAAACGTCAACTAGATTTGTCTGAACTAGGTATACGTACGCGTGAAGTAAATAAGTACAGTTGGCGTTGTAATCTTGTGCTTTACTTTTTAATTTTGACACTTTAAAAAGTCAACTGAGTACGATGGCAGAATTTTCTTGACTGGATTTGTCAACTACCCCTCCATGAACGTCAACTGCAAAAACTAATCACTTGACCAATCTGGGCCAGTAAAAACTCAAACACATCTAGTCAGTCAGCTGTCAAACTTACTAAACTAGGTATCCGAACGTCCCCATTGTTGAAGCTTCATCTGTGAAATTGGTTTTTATTTATTCAGTTTGTTTTGTTAAATCACCAAAACGTGTAATGTGCAAATAATGATAAAATAGTTTTACCAAAATGAGTGTTCCGTTTGGGCAACATTTCGCGCGTTTTGCCCATTTTACGGAAGGCCGATTTCTGGATGATGTGCGTCAAAAAAAAAAACGAAATTGTCGAATTTGGGACGATACCAATCCATATAAGATCAAAGAGTGTCCAATATGCGTCTGGAAAAAGTAACTGTTTGTGGTGGATTTGTGGCCTCATCGGTCCATATTTTTTGAGAATGACGTTGCCAGGCTGAGCGCTAAACGACGACGATTACCGACTTCCTTTGGCCTGAATTTGGATGAAATTGCCACCAATTATATGTAGTTTCAATAGAAAAGCACTAGGTGCCACACAGCTCACGCCACATTGGAAATTTTGCACGAGCGATCAGAGGGCATGATAATCTCACTTGGAGGTGGTCTGAACTGTCCACCGAGATCGTGTGATTTGACTTCGTTAGACTTTTTCTTGTAGGGTTTTCTGAAGTCACAGGTCAATGCCAATTTAAAGATATGACGCGCGAGTATTCGAATAGAGTAGATGTTGGCCGATGCATTGAGTTTAGTACCGCATGGTTGCATGAGTTTGGTGTTGGCTGCAGGAAATAACACCCCAATGAAATAAGGCCCCAAAAGAGAAAACGAAATAAGGCCCCAAATTTGGGGTGTTATTTCATTATGAAATAACACCCCAATTTCAAATATGAAATAAGTCCCCACTGCGATGAAATAAGGCCCCAAAAAGAAATGAAATAAGGCCCCAAATTTGGGGTGTTACTTCATAATGAAATAACACCCCAATTTCAAAAATGAAATAACACCCCAATTTGTTGTTATTTTAATTTTTTTTCTCTTCTTATTCAATATATTGTCTTTTTAGAAATAAATTTACAATCTTTATATACGTATTTTTAATTAAATAAAGACTTGCTTTTTTTTTTATAATTGCAACATTTCTTCGTAACATTTTCATTCATTTGAAAAGAAAAATAACGGAAATAACTAAAAGCAAATTTGTTATTAGTTTAAAATTTGGATTTTTTAATAAAATAAACTATCTACAACATTAAGAAAAATGAAAATTTGGTACAAAAAATCGCGCGATTTTTTGTACCAAATTTTCGCCTGCGGCGCTAAGGTTAAAACAATTTATTTAATTAAAATAACGTCATTACCTCGTCAATATTCAATATAATATATAGATGACAAGAAGCTGGTTAAACAACCTTTGGGAACTATTTTAAAAGTTCCGTCCATTAAATATCTTCTATTTGGCGATGGTCTATTTTCATTTAGGTATTTCGCTTATTATTTTTAAGGACGAAAATATACAAAAAACATATTTTTATCTTCAAAAATACAAACTTATCACTGAACTAATTTTAAAACGGTACTTTTGTACATCTATACAAAAAATCCGCGAATCAAATGTTTAGTCTAAGAGCACCTGCAGATAAGAAAATTAACTGTTAATTGAGTTCCTGGATTATATTTCATATTTTGGCATAAATAAGAAAAATGAAATAAGACCCCAAATTCTAGTTTTGGGGTCTTATTTCATTTCTTCTTTTGGGGTCTTATTTCATAATTTCATAATGAAATAAGACCCCAATTTTCATTAAGAAATAATACCCCAAAAAAGGAAATAACACCCCAAATTTTGCTAAAAATCGTGTTGTTGTTTCCTGTATAAACTTTTGGGGCCTTATTTCATATTTTTTTTGGGGTCTTATTTCTTTGGGGTCTTATTTCGCAGAGCCTTTGGTGTTGTCCATTATGTGATGCCAAACATTTTGAGTCAAAAGTAACCTTCATGTAGCACAGATGCATTTATGTTATGTTACAAATATAACACGCCTCTCCAGTTAGCGCGATCTTTGGCTACAGTTGCGCACTCCAAGTCGGTTGAGGTCCTCTTCCACTTGTGCGCGCCACCTAAGGCGAGGTCTTCCTCTACTGCGTTGTCCCTCCGGATTGGAATCGAAGACTCTTCGGGCCGGAACGTTGGTGTCCATTCGCTCTACATGTCCCAGCCATCTTAGACGAATGCGTCCTTTTTTGAACGTGGTGATGTCGCTGTACAGCTAAAAAGTTCGCTGTTAAATCTCCTCCTCTAAAACTCGTCAACGCAAACGGGACCGAAAATAACTCGAAAAATTTTTCATTCGAAACGACCAAGGAAATCTTCATCAGCCTTTGACAGCGTCCATGCTTCTGCGCCATAGAGCAGGACTGGGATGATGAGGGTCTTATATAGAGTCTCCTTGGTGTTTCTCGACAAGGCCTTATTAATCAATTGACTACTTATGCCGAAGTAACTGCTGTTGGCAAGTGTGCTTCTTCGTTTGATTTCTGAGCTAATATCATTATCAGAATTGATGACGGGGCCGAGGTAGACAAAGTCCCTAACTACATCAAAGATATAGTTGCCTATCGTGACGTTCTGCCCGATTCGTCTATGTTGTGTGTCCCTTCTTGTCGACAGCATATACTTGGTTTTGCCCTCGTTAACCGCTAAACCCATTTTTCCGCTTCTGTTTCTATACATGTTAACAGTGACAGCTCGCTGTGTTCTACCAATTTTGTCAATGTTGAAAGTTGAAAGTTTAATTGTACAGACTTGTAAAAATTGTGTCTCTGGTGTTGGCTTGCGAGTTTCGCACAATTTTCTAAAGAATGATGTTTAAAACGTCACATTTATGCTCTGTTATCATAAGGAAAAAGTAAACATGACTCCAAAATCGTTGCTATTCAAGTTTTTCGTGGAATGCGACTGAATTTTCGGATTTTCTATTAGAATTTAATCTAGTACCTACCCCGCCAACCCAATAACAATTTAAAACAAGTGAGTTCGCTAAAATTAGCTATAAACACCAATCATATCGTGGGCCATTTGGGAAAACTGCTACCAATGAAAACGTCACATTAACTTCTACATTAGCACCTCAGGGAAAAAAAAACAACATCAACCATGTTGGCCTTTAAGTCCGAAGTCCAAATGTTTCCTAAAGTGCGACGATTTTTTTTTTGTTTGCTCACTCTCTCTCAAATTAATTTTCAAATTAAAGATAATGCTTTTTCATTGTGTGCCACCAGAGAGTCCTGAAATGAAATGCACCTTAATGTTAGCACGAACGCCGATGAGTTGTCCAGCAATAAGCGAACAGAAGAAAAAAGAAAGAAACAGAAAATAAATCACTGCAGGAGGCAAAAACTTTTAACGACTTTCTCGAGAGCTAACGTAGCGAAGGACATGGGGAACGCTTTTCTTCTTTTGTTTTGATTTTCTTCTGCCACTGCCATATACCCACCTCTGGCACCATCTCACAGGCATCCTTCCTAAAGAGGACGAAACAATTTCAAGATTAAAGTCTTCTTCGCCCCAACTGAGCTTCATTCTATAAGCACAGCGATGAATGGCGCGGATGTTACAAGGGAACACCTTTAATACGAGACAGAAAAGGAGAAAAACAAAGCACACACTAAACAGGATTCTAAAAAAAAAATTGAAAGTTTTCTTATTTAAGAGCACAACTCACCGCCATCTTGTTGATTTATAAGTCACCCGATGTCTGCTCCTCATGGCGGACCGGACGCAGGCATTGTAATTATTTTACTAAAACTTTGGCTCTGCTCCGTTGATATCGCGGTGTATTAGCGAAACGATGTACAATTTACAAAATATCCAATATAATTTATTTAGGGGCAAAGTTTTTGAGTGCGTAATGAAATGTGCGCATTATTAGCCGTTGGAGTTTTCATTTTTTGCAATTTTTCAAATTTCTTGACAAAGTGGATGGCATTTCTCTATGACGACGTGCCATAACAGATTCGACAGAGCGTTCGATGAAATGGGGATTTTAATTGAAAGAGTATGCGAAATGTGATGCCGCGTCAAATTGACTTTGAGTCGGTTCGGTATCGGTATCGTTTGTCTCGCCAAAGTTGCCTTGGTTGATCCTGATGCCGTTCAGATAACAGAGATTGAGGGAGAAACTTTTTCTTTTCAAAGTGAGAAAGTTCAACCTTCGTTCGTAGTATGTGGTAGTATATATATGCACATTGTGCGATTATCCTTGAAGATCTCATCTGGAAGAAAAATTCGCATCGAGTCGAGATTAATGTATCTGCCTACATTGGTTGTGCTTGTTTGGCAGAGAAGAAGCATTTAACTGAGTTGAAAAGATTCGTTTTGGGCAATCAGTTGTGATTGGGAGCATTTTGTATCGAAATAACGTTTAACGTCGTATCCGCATTACGTCAGTAGGTAGATGTATAGGAACGTTGAGTTTTGAATTTGCTGCAAAAAGGAAACCATTTAATCTTTTTAGGGAATTACTATTGAATGAATAGACGAAATTTAGTGTATCGCCCTTGGATATAATAGTTAAGATGTAGTTGGCGCAGTAGGTGCAACCTGAATACATATGCCATTCGTTTGGGTGAGTTTTATTTGGAACGAAGAGGGTTTTAAATGTTTTGCTCTATCCCAAAGGAAAAACTGATTTGAAAATTAAAAGGGTTTTTGGTTATTTTCTATCCGGAAGTTTTTCCAATTTTTCGGGGGTAAATCAATCACCCTAAGCCATATACTGGTCCTTGGATATGTTTATGGCATCATCGATAATAAACTATCGAGTAGGATGAATGGTGCAGTGAATGTATAAATAATATTGAGTATCCTAAGAGATACTTCTAGAAGAAATGTCCTTGCAGAGACGCAAAAAGCTATCTTTAAATGAATTATCTCTTTCGACATATAAAAAACGACAGAAAAAAAAACCTCAGTCGTTTGACCTTCACTCTTCTGACTAGGTCGATGTCGCTGTATAGCCGAACAGTGCGTCGTTGTACCTCCTTCTTCATTCACCGTAAATATTGACGGGACTAAAAATAAATCGAAGAATTTTTCTCTCGAAACAACCGAGAGTTACCCCATCCGCTTTTGATAGAGTCCATGCCTCTGCGCCATATAGCAGGACTGGGACGATTAGGGTCTTACAAAGGGTCACTTTAGTTGTTCTAGAGAGGGCTTTGCTACTCAATTACCTTTTTAACCCAAAGAAACAGCGATTAACCTCAGCGCTGGTGTCGTTCTCTGAGTTCAAAGCGGACAAAGTAGAAAATGTCCTTAACCACCTCAAACTGGTTCATTCTGCCTGACTGCGGGATCCAACTGTTTTAAATTGTTTTCTGTAAAGTGTATTCGTAGATTTATTATTTGCAATCGTCAAATCGCAGCCACTCTTCCATCGGCATTCGCTGCGCTGTGACACTAACTATTTCCTAGGAAATGTGTAATGCCTTTGGTTCTTAGATAAAATCGCAGCCGACCGAAGTCTTCTTCAAGGTTACCCCGAGGCAAACGAATAGCGAATCGTATGCTAGATTTGTTTTAATTGGCGCGACAACTCCGTGAGGGACCTATCCCCTAACAACTATTTGTTTTGGTACAAATGAAAAGGATCTCCTATATTTTATACCGCCTCCAAACGGCTGTAATAGAGAAGCTTTTTCATGACTGTTATACTCCCTGATGCGTGTCAGACGCTCTCGAGAAAAAAAACCTTAAGACGTAAGTAATTTGTGTTTTTTAGAGTCCAACAAACTAACGAAAAGCCACTGCCACCTCCTCTAGGTCTACTTTTCAAAAACCTTGTCAACTATTTCGATAAATTATGTAGAGCGCTTAGGACAGCATCAGCTCCATCTCCTTCCTCAACAGCGCTATTTTTCCATCATCATGAAAGTCATTTCTTGCTCTCAGAGCGCAAGGACGGGTGAAATTTATTTTGTAGTGCTTAACGTAGCTCAAGTCCACCCTTAGAACTTTTTTTTGTTCCACTTTTAGTTAACAAACACATTTCTACTGCTCATAAGCATTCCAATTTCCCGATAATGTTCATCGATTTCAAAGGAAGACCACCAAGGAAAAAAACAGCAACCCTCGTTTAGGGACTGATAATCAGTAATAGGGGCTTATCTCGCCTGTTTTTATCGCCTGTCACTAATCGGTTCACTGTTCAGCATCGATTTCAGATTTTCTGCAAAAGTTTTCGAATGCCTCGCGCGTCAGTTTACTTCCAGTAAGTTGGGTTTTCCATCTATTACAGCACCAACTGACATTGGTCCTCATTTTTTAGTGGGGGGACGTTAACAAAAAAGAGAATGCCCCGCAAAAAGAAAACCCATCTGCGAATCCTATAGTGCCGAACTCGTCCTTAGCTTGACTTCGTTGGGGAAAACATTTTCAAAAACTGATTAAACATGCAACTCACTCAACTGGCAATTGTAAGGTCGTAAATCTATTAACACAGTGTTCTAAGTTTTAATTGTACCAATAAAACTCTTACGACCCGAGGCAACAAAATGTTATTTTATTCTTTTTTTATTCCTGGCAACAGTCACACATTTGTAACATTTGAAATACTCATTCGTTATCCTCTCATGCAAGAAGAGTTTACGCACCATGTATATATAAATTCACCTACAGAGTACCGCAACCAAATTTGAAAGCTAAAATAAAATTATATTTTAAAAACAATAAACCACTTGTCAATCGTAAAACACCGACAGGCACAGGACAGAACTATGTGGTGGCCATTGTAAAGATCTAAAGACACAAGGGATCTTGAATGTATGTGGCCATACTATGTAGTTCCGAAAATAAACTAACATAATTATTGCGGACCGCAGACACAATGCATTCTTTTATTTTTATTTTTATTATTATTTGCCTTCTTTCGAATAATGTCTGTACATAAATAACAATATGTGTATATGTTTTGTTTGTTAGATATATAAAAATAGACGTAATAATTAGTATTGTAAATGTCTTTCAAAATGGTGCTTCAGTTGGAAGCGCACTTTTGCAACCATTGCAAATTTGTATCTTCAAGTACTTGTTGTTTTTTTTTTGTAAAAATAATGACCAATCACTTTTGAGAAACATGCTGTAGCTTAATTTAAAATTATTTTTTAACAAGAGGGCTGCGCAGTTATAAACGTCTGATTTATTTCGAAATTCAAATGTCTGTTGAAATTATTAAAAGTCAAAGCGGAAGGTTTCGATGGACGAAAATATTGAAAATGTATTAAAAATAATTTTATAAATTTAACAGCAATCATAAGAACTCAAATATACACCCAGCGTTAAGCATATTGGAAGACCGATGACGAGGAAGATGTAAATAATTAATAATCGTATAGCAAAGCGCTGAAATTGGTAGATAAATATGTATTCAACTATCGATGTTCTGAAGGCAGGAGACAAACCTAAAGAAAGGTAGGTATGCCTATTTATATTTTTGTTATTTATTAGCTTACTTCTGAAGTAAAAGATCCTTAAAAATCTTCATATTAAATACCATGGTATATGGTTGTATACGCTTAATTTTCCTGTGGCTATTATTTTTCCAAAATCACTTTTTATCGCTTAAAAGATGATGCAAGAATATCGGGTGATTGAGTATACCTATTTTCGAAAGTGTATTTTAGAGGTACAGAACAACAAAATGGAATAAAATCGTGGTGATGACCTTACATTATAATTTTGTTTCGTGTTGGACATAAAGTCTGAAAGTCCCAATTTTTGACTTGTTTTTCGAGCAGATAGGGTCTTTAATTATTAATCTCTAAATGTATCTATTACACCCAAAGTTTTTTTGCACGGCGCTACCTCTCGCGAACGTTTGTAAAGCATCCGAAAGTATAAATGTCATGAAACGATGAAAGAGCTTCTCAATTAGCCGTTTGAACTTGGCATAGAATTATAGATCCCTGACCCTGTCAATCGTCCCAAAAATTAAAACTCACACAAAACAAATGGTTGTGAGAAGCAAGGCCTAAGGTCCCACGTCCCACAGACCTGTTGCACCATTTTATTTATTTATTTATTTTTAAATGTATATCTAGTGAAAAGGCCAACCAAAGTTAGCACGAGCTAGCTCCCAACTTTCTAGTTGGCTGTCGCAAACAAAACAAGTAATTGACATGCGATATTTATTTTGACAGCCTTTTCAGTTCTTACTTTAAGAAATTTTTTGAGTGGAGGGGTAGGTGCATAATATCTTGCTATCTGAAAACCGTAATCTCTTACAAATTTATCGAGTTTAGGAATGGCTTAAGTAAAAACTAGAAAAAATTCTTAAATATTAGTGAAAATGCATAAAATTTAAAAGTAAAGGAACAGACCTAAAAAGTGACTTCGAACTCGCCCTAGTGTGAACTAAAATTTGTTGAATTTGACCAATGCCACTTTAGGCTTGACTGATGATCCCAAATCTAAGTATTTCCCAACTTTAAGTCAAATATAATACTTTATTTCTTATAATTTAGACTAATGTCGTTTTTTCCATTGGGATTTTTAGATTTTGCTCTCTGATTTCAGATGGAACACAAAATGAGTTCACTTTTTATTAACATTTGGATTGGTGTGTGATTTAAAAGTCAGCTGTTCTTAAATTGTAATTTTAAGTTCTATAAAATTCCATTAGTTTTTGCTGATATTCATTGCACCGGTCAAATATAAATTGTTCCCAATACTTTAGAAACTTGTCGTCTAAAAATGGAAATAAAAACGCACTTCAACGTTTGACAATTGTCAAATGGATTGGTGTCGAGATTCTCAAAACTGCTATGACTCTGAAAAAAAGAGATATTTTTGCGGCCAATGTACATGAAAATTGACAACACGTAATTTCTAGAGCAGAAAAACTGTCCTTAACCAATTTAAAAAAGACAAAAGAGATGAGATTTTCTTAAAGTTCTACCTTCATTCGTGGATAGCAACGATTTAAAACTTCTAAGTTAGAAGCTAGTTCTAGATGATGAATTCGAGTCAAACGTCCCAACCTTAACTTCTTTTTTATTCAAATAGCTAGGTCTGGACAAATAGACTTTTTGGTCGCAATTTTAATTAAACTCGAGTTTAGTACTTGGTAAAAACAATTTAAAAAAAATGTAAAAAACAACTCACGACAGTACAAAATTGTCTGGAGTTAAATTTGTTCAAAAGATTTGAGGAAACTTTCAAATCTATATATATAAAAATGGATCTTGGTTTGTTCGGATGCTTAAAACTCGAGAACGGCTCAACCGATTTGAATGATCTTTGTTTTGTTTTGTTTGTCTTACATCAACGATGGTTTAGAAGAAAAGAAAAGTTGGAAAATTTTTAACAGGTGGCGTTGTAGGCACACATTACATTTTTCATGGGGAAACGCACTTTAAAAAAAAAAAAAAACTGGATAGAAATCGAGTAGTGACACTTCAAATATAGAAAAAAAATATTTTCAAAATCACAGTTTGTTGATCTTTTGTGATAGAAACACTTTACTGCTAAGTGCGAGAGAATCCACAGGTGGCGCTGTGGTCGATCTTCAGAGCCGCTCAACCGATTTCAATGAAACTTTGTGAATGCGCATGGTTGATTCCAACTTGAAAGATAGTATAGTTTTGGGCCCTAATGGAAACAAAGTGCAATCAAAAACAATACAAATAGAAAACCTTGGATTACAAATAAATAAATAAATATTTTGGCGCGACAGGTCTGTGGGACCCAAGGCCTAGCTTCTCACAACCATTCGTTTTGTGTGGGTTTTCAATTTTTGGGACGAACGGAAGGGATCTACAATTTTACGCCGAATCCAAACGGCTAATTGAGAAGCTCATTCATGACAGTTTTACTCTCGGATGTTTGTCAGACGTTCGCGAGAGGTGGCGCAGTGGAAAAAACCTTAAGATGTAATTTGGTTCTTTCGTTAACAAAGCCATTTGTAAAAAATAATCGGGATAGAAATCGGGATATGGCACTTGCCATATAGGTAGGTAACAAAATAATTAAATTACTATAGGTATCCGGACATTTATGTAGCCTTGAATTTTTGTAAATGGTGTTCAACACAATGGGGCAGTAATCAAAAAGGGCGCCGTTGCACCTCCCTTAAAAAACGACTCTGCGAATTGTGGCGGGACTTAATACGAAAGGCACGGGCAGCGCCGTGGGAGTACAGCTAGTGAATTATAAAAATATAAAATATTTCTATTTTTTTATTTCGTTTATATAATTTAAAATAATTTTTGCAACTTATATTTTGCGCAATCAGATTAAATCGAGAGGTTATGTGTACTAGCTCTTTTAAAAGATAGCCGAATCTTCTTGGAAATGACGAAATTCGTCAGATTCATAGGCCTTACAACAATCCGTTCAGCTACTGGGATAATGCGAACGATCGGCCGCTCCCAAGCAGTGATAGAGGCTAGCGAAGCTATTGGGGAAGAGGTGAAATCGGGTGGTTGGGCGAACTCCCTACTGAGGTTAGGGTTCAAGGCCGGAAAGCGTCAACATATTACCAAACGTTTTCAATTAAAAGTGCTCAATATTCGACGTAACACATGGACAAGCAATTAGTTGGTAGGACCCACATTGATGTAGACTTGGTCAATGTGCCAAACAGAAAGCTTCTTAGCAGGTTTCTTAAGACGAATTTTAAAAAGAATGCAAACCTTTTCAGATAAATTTACACTCAAAGACCTGAAGAGAGAAATACCTGCGCTGCTCAGTGGTCATTAAGATTCCTGTTGAAAATTAAAAGGCACAATTTCTGTAGGAAATTTTCTTTAATGAAAACTGAAAAGTTTTTATTATTTAAAGAAAATAGGCTCAAAAATTTAAGTGACTTCCGGTTGCTTGTTTTTTACAAATAAATAGAAAATAAGGTTTTTGTAGAAAAGAATAAATGTTTGGTGACTAAGTTTGTTTATAAATATTGCTTAATTTGAATTTAGGCAGTGGTTTCGTCTATTCCTATTCCTATTCCCTAGAAAAATAAACAATAGACGGCCGATCTCTATTTTTCCGCGAATGAGCGTAAAAATGGCCGCTTAAAAATGTTTACTCACAGTCGAGGGAATATTCTTATGAGCTTCTTTAAAGCTGTTTCAGAAATGTACAAGTCGCAATTTGGGGGCATTTCTCTTAAGACTTAAAAGTCAAAAATTCTACAGGCGTTTCACAAAATTAAAGCAATTCAAATAATTGTAAGAAGTTGTCCCTAACAGAATCAAAAATCCTCCAAATCGTATAAAATCGGAGGGCAGATTCTGTTTCCTTCACCCCCAATCAAATGAAGTCGAAAACTTGATCTAGTGGAATATTGCGGCTTTGGAAAATCCACACCAAATCCCGCTGATAAAATTAAATCAAAACCCACACCCCACTTCATCTGTCGCGCTTTCCGAAACTAGGTCGAATAACCAATTTTCGCCAATGACTACCGCCTACCGCCTACCGGCAATTGCGTTACAAGGATGAATCACATTTCACAATGACAGCCATTTCGGTAATGGGATAAATACCTGTTTAGTGGTTTTAAACTATACCAGCCATTTAGCTTTAACAACTCACACTCGTACGTACAGCTACAGCGTACACATTGAATGTGGCAACGAATTAACCTTCACCGGATTGGACGATATGGGAGTGCACTCGCATTATACAAAAACATAAAATCCGCAGACCACAACAACATTTTACCCCAATCAAGGAAAATAAATAATGGGATTAGGAGCAGCAGGTGTTCGGATTCCGAGTTTCACAAATTGACCCGGGCTAAGCAGCGCGCTGTGCGGTGGCTGCCGCACTAAACTCAGGCGCTTGTTCTAATCTGCAGGCGGTGTGGTAGCTGGAGCCTGGGGGCTGAGCAGGAGCACTCCAAATGAGTTGGTTTCGCAGATCTGGCTTTCACATCATCCATGTATGTTGAATGAATTCGATGGGGTGGGGTTGGTTGGCTTGTTATTCTGTTTTTGTCCCTAACAAAATCACATTCTTACTTCACCTTTACGGCTCCGTCTGCCATGCTGCAAACCATTGACTTAACGACCACAATTTTGCTGAATGGATACGAAATAGCATTTCACTAATACAGGCGAACAGACGCCGGGGTATGAAGTGTGTAGTTGATTTCATTATACGGAACGTTTGCCTAATTCCAATTGATTGGTATTGGGAAATTACTTACAGTTACGTATTTGTCAGGAGCGTTTTGTATTAAATTAATTATTGATTCGGCTGTACAAGTAAATTAGCCTACTCCATCCCCTAGCGGAGTACACACACACACCGGCGTATGCATTATTGGTTTAAATTCTGAGCCGAGTTAATAAATTTGTTTGTCGAAGATATTGGACGTAGATATTCGTCTAACAGAAATCCAATATCAAGTGTATGTAGGAGGAGTCCTTTGAGGTACAAATACACACACTGCCAAGAGGGAAGGGGTTCAGTTTGTGAAGAAATCAATCACGTTCGGTTGGTGTTCCCACAAAGTAGGTACGTGACTTGGAGCCCATTCAGAACGGCACGTTTGTTGGTGTATGTCCAGATTTTGGTACGCCAGGCAAGGAAAATATGGATTTCATCAGTCTCCCTACCCTGCACTCCACATACCACAGCAGGGGTGAGACGTTCTTTTACAAAGAAGGATTGCCAAATGAAGGCAAGAGCCCAGAGGAGGATTCATTGAATTGTAAAGGACAAATCGAATGGAAAAACCGGTTCTAGGGTAGATGTGTGTGCGTGGGAGGTACATACGTATGTTCATTGATGGGCATTTAGTAATTCGCCCTTGGAAGGGGCTGACAGAACTAATAAATGTAGTTTGGTCAAGCAACCAGCCAGCGTCAAAAGGAGCAATTAAATCGTGTATTGAATTGATTCTGGGCAACGGTTGGGAGTGGCATTTGGGTTGCCAAGGTTGCCGAAAGGCGTGTGGTTACTGACACATTTTGAAGCAACTTGGGAAAAGGGCACGTCTGTCTTCATATGGCGAAGTGCAATGCGGGGTACATTGTTCACAGAATCTGCAAGATTGGATTTACTTATTTTGGCAGCTAATTTGGACTAACTTTAATTCGAACTTTTGACATTTTTTGTTTTATAAACATAGTGGGCCCCTTCCACTCGTCCCAAAAATACTACCTAACTTCCACTAAATGTATAGTTGTGAAAAGCTAGGTATAAGAACCTGTTGCGCCATCTATTTATTTTGAAAAGCCTTTGCTCCTTTCTTCTTTACACACAGTCACAGGCATCTTATTTATTGGCTTTGGTCCTCTTTTGGGTACGATGGGTGTCCCTAAAGTTGCAGCAAAAAATGTTGTCAAAGTAGAGTACACATGAAAAGAGTGGTATATCTAAACCACTGTCAGCCGCTGTTGAACACATATTCTTTCATTTCGTTGTGTCACTTGCGGACTTGAATACGGTGTATACGGATGGGAAATTTTAGAGAAAACAAGATGGCGGATGTCGAAAAAAATTGCAACTGCAACAAGTAATATGTGAAAGTATTTATGCCTACAGTCAAAGTCGAGTTCCAGCTTACGACTTATGACAGTTTAGTGAGAATTGGCACATTAAAAAATCTATATTATGTTTAATGTCGCCTTAAGGACACCATGCACATACTCGTCGGCTAACCCTCTATAAACCTCGACTGGAGAAAAAAAACTGCTCAAATGAGTGACCAATCTAGGCTAATAAAAGCTAAAATAAAGCCATTAGACTTCTGACTTAGTACAGTTTTGAACGTCCACATCGAGTGAGAATATTATGTATTAAACAATTTATTTATTTTCATCTACAAGCATAATCAGATAGCTAACAGACGTTACAGATTAACAAAATATCTCTTCACTATCTCTTTTTTACATATAATAAAACTGTAGAATAAAAATTGCTGGACCGCTAATAATGCGGAAACTACCGGACGGATTTTGATAATACTTCGCATAGTTATTTCTTATGTTCTGTGTCAGGACTTAAGATACGTTTTATCCCAGAATATAAAGTGGTTCTTACAAAATATATACATGCACATGCATATGTAAGTTAATCAAGTTTTATTTACTTTGAAAAAATCGAAAATTGATTTTTTTTTTATGAAATTTTGTGTACAATTGTTCCAGAATGGCTTAAATAACGCCTAGCAAAGTTGGCGAAGCAAGTATGCCTCTAGATTTAGGTTCGTTTTGATCATAATTAGTTCTGTGGCTTTGCTGAAAGAAAAGATGCCGTAATCTTATATATATGAGCACCATCGACAGCAGAGTAGGGCATCTTATCTGGTAGCACAGTAAGTCCCTCACAAACATTACATCATGAATCTGTCTTCAGGATTTCAGTAGAAGACATCTTGCTTTGTAGTTTGGCGAAGGGGTCCAATGCATTTTATAAAAAAAATATTTTGTGAAACGCCTCTGAACCTTTTCGCGTCGATCTGAATAGGTAGAATGGTTGTGACTTCCAAATGACATCCACATATTCAAGAAGCGATCGAACTAGCCCAGTGAAAAGTGATAGCAAATCAAATGATATGAGACAAAGTTCTGGTAAAAGGTATCGCACCGCATTTACTTATTTTGAGTTTCAAGTCATTTGCGATGCACCACTTAATAATATTGTTAAGATCCAATTGGATCAAATGACAATCTTCTATACGTTTAACAGCTGAAAACAGATTGAAGTCATTTGCGTACAGTATACACTCACTATTTACGACGACACAGAAGTAATATCATTACTAAAAATAATAAAAAGTAATGGATCTAATTGGCTCCCTTGTGGTACACCGGAGGTAAGTTTATCATTCTAGATTGGGAAGTTCTAATTTATACTCGTTGAGTGCGACCAATGAGAAAAGATAAAATCCAACAGAGAATTTCAGAATGAAACCCAAAATATTCTAGTTTTTCGAAAAGAATTGAATGTTGAATAGAATCGAAAGCTTTACTAAAGTCGGTCGGACGTCGACTTGACTTCTGTTTTCCATTTCATTAACAATGTAAGATGAAAAAGAAGCCAAGTTCGTAACAATGGACCGTCCAGATACGAACCCATCTTTCACTTCGGCACACATTCCTTCGTCAAAAACTCAAGCCTATTTTAAATAATACTTTCAAAAAGTTTGGGAATCGCTGACAGTTTACAAATACCTGGCGACTTATTTATCAGTAGCCTAGAAAGTTGCTGGTTTCTTCCATATCATTTGTTTTGCTACGTGAATTTTTGGAATTTCAAGACAGGCTTGCCATTTTTCAGAAATTTTGAAGGAAAGCCTTTTTATTTTGCAAGGAGGACAATTTGTTTAACCGCCAGTGGAAGGTGCGTTTCTTGAAGTAACATTAAATGAAATTTCGTGGATATTTCTAAATTGGAAGAGGGTAAGGCAAACAAAAAGTAATAGAGCAAACTCCTAAAGGCAATATTTTCGTTTTTCTGTCGAACCGCGTGCCGCGGCTATCCTTTTTAAATTTAGAAAAAAGAATCACAATACATTTTTTGTAAAATGTTGTTGAAAAAAGTAGTTATTGATAAATGAGCCTTGGTTTAACCCTGAAAGGCCAATATTCAAACAAAAGACTTAAACTTAAACTTATCTCCGATCGATTTTGGAATTGTAACCCAGAATCGATGCATTTAAGAAGGTCGTCTACTGTAGCCAGGCGTGTAGAGACTAGTTTTGAAAAGCGGTGCCTTGCAGACAAGAACTGTCATTTATTTTTTTGGCTTTGGGTCGGTTGCCTGTATATTTATTAAGTAGTTTGCGCAATGCTTCTTAGTTCTTAATTTTCTCGCTATGTGACATGTGAATAGGTTAGAGAATTAGAGTTCAGGACATCGTATGCATCTGGGCCAATAGTCGGTCGTGCGTTTTGAGATAACGCGTGCTTGTAACATAAAACACTAATTTCACCGCACGAGCATTTCACAATTGAAAATTATTTTCCTGTTTTTTAAATAACAATTTCTACCTTAAATTTTAAGAAATTAGTCCATAGAATTGACAGAAATATTTATTTGTGTTTTAAGCATAAAATTACAGATTAATAAAAGCGAAATATCCATTAAAAATAATTAAATACGTAAAGCATACACAGGACATGATAAATGAAGTATTGTGTTTCAGGCTTGATATTTTTCAGTCATTTGTATTTTATTTTGCATAATTTATATTTTATTCTCCAATAATTCTGATTTTGCCAGATAATTAAATTGTTCTTTTAAAATGTAGTTTAATTAAATCGAAAATGCGGGACTAAAAAGCGAAAGGGGTCGAGTTCTCTTTTGGATTTTAGGGTTTTTATATCTGATTATTCCTTTCAATCGTTGTTGAATAAATTACTTTCAATCAGTTTTGGCCGTTCACCAATACAAATTTGCTGTAAATTTGAAGCCTATAACCAACCGGACCAACCCATATTTCCGCATTTAATTGGTCTGGCTAAAAATGCGCACACAAACTAACAATTATTTGCCACAAACCACTCGAGGCACCATTTGTGTAACCGCGTTACGTAGCTCGTTACTTCCAATGCGAGTTCCATATAAATGTATTCCAAATATGCCTCATTTTCTGTGCGGACTCCATTACCATCCCCGCCACTCAAGTGTCCCTATCGACATCGAAATTGAAATTACAAATTAAAGCCCTCCCCTTGCAACATCTAAAATAAATGAGTAAACTCTAAAACAAAGTTAGGAATACAACAACAACTATCACAAATACATGTACATATATCAAGCTGTATATTTACTTAAATAATTATACACCCATTTAATTTTATTTACTTTTAGTGTTTTGCTATTTGCGTACGTTCAATTAAAAAATCGAAGCGAAATTTACGGATGCGTTTTGTATATTTATCTTCTCGGTTTTATTCGAACCAATTAAATTCGCACTAATGGGCTTTTTGTTTTATACCATTCAATCGATTCGTTGTACACATATTTGCAGCCGCCAACGATAAATTGAAATTTGCCAAAATTTACGGCATAAAATCTTAAAGCCTACCTGTGCTGATCTACGGGAAACATACTTTTATTTTAAAATCGATAGGTACTTGCGGGTCGAGTTTCGAATGGCGCAAAAATATATAAGAACCGCAAGACTTTGTGACACAGAGGCCGATCTACCAGCAACCTTGTGTTTACGCGCGAAATTAATTCTTGTTTTCGAATTTAATTTGATTGTTGTTTTTTTTTACGCGTATTTTGGAAAGAATGCGAAAGAGTTCTCCATGATTTCTTCAACAACAAAATACCCACTGTCCACGCGCAAAAATAGAACCATGCGTGGGTGCAACTAATTTATTACAATGTTTGAAAAAAAAAAAATACAAAAAACTCAAAATTTAGTTTAAAAGAAAAAACAAAAACTTTGGAGAAGAAAGAAAAGCCGAACAATTAAGTTAATGTCGTCAGTTAGCGATAATTTTGTTTGTATCTATGGATCAATTCTGACTCATAAATAAAGTTGCGATTGCTGCTCACTGACACACAGAGTTCTATAGAAAATAATATAATATAGCCGCACTCTTGTATAACAAGGGATGAAGGCGAATAAGAATAGAATGGAAAATTAGAAGACGTTTGACAGCAGCCGCCGAGAAATCTTTGTAAATTAAATTTTGGAAAGTTGAAACTTTTCTCAGCATAAATTTTGTGTCAGTGTCGAGTGTCCTTCAGCCAAGCCAAAAAAATAAAAATATAAAAAGGGTCAGGGGCATGGAAGAATGGGTTGTTCTGCTAGACGTGCCACTTGCTTCTCTGATTTTTAATGCTCTTCAAATAAGAAAACTAAACGAAGCATTCAACACCCATCCATCCATCCATCCATCCATCCATCTATATAGAAGAGCAACAACAACAAGAGAGATACAATATTGGAGGAGCAGTAGGTATAGACCACGACCGTATACAATATACATGTACCCAGTACCCATAACGTATCGCACTGTGGAACGTTTTACGAAATTTCGTTATGATTTCGGAAAAGTCCGACATTTTTCCACACCAATGACTTTGCACAAGGGAATGACTTTAATGGAGATACTATATAGGGTAGATTTCAGGCTTTACTCCTCTCGGTGAGTGGGGTGACTGACGGATGATATTTCATTTCAAGGATTGGTGGGCGAGAATGTATCTACTAAATAAAGTGGTAGCCTTTCGGTTTTCGGATGATAATTTGCACAGATAGCCGTATTGATTTTCTTGAAGGAATTCCTATCTGCATCTTTAATAAAGGTATACCTGCTACCAACACCTTGTGGAATGGAGGATTCTTTTCCTCCCATATGGTTAGCCGTGCGGCGACGAGTTGGGGGCGAGTGGAGTGACTAGCAAGCAAATAAAACAATATATCCTTTATTGCATGCACGAATTCACCTCACTTGGCTAATGTAAATTCAGGATAACATTTTGTTTTGCGCATTTGGTTTGCAGGTAGCGTCGTCGCTTCAGCTTCGTCACGTCTATTAAAAAGTTTTTCCCCGAGAACGTGCTCGATTTGTTTAGTTTGAGTTGCCTGACTGACATTTTTCGTTTCTGCTATACCTATTTTTTTTTGCTTCAACTTAATCTTCTTCTTGGTCTTGCTGCTTATTTGATTTTCACCATCATTTTGAGGGGGCAGAAGCAAAGGAGGTATGTGTTTTTTTTTTATTATTATTCTGGAGCATAATAGATTTTATTGACTTTGTAATTTGTGCTCTAATTTTGGGATGCGTAACGTTAACGTTTACATCGTCGAAGGCAAGAATTAAATTGAAATTCAAAAAGACAGACATAAAATTTTAATATCATTCGATTGGTGTTGTTTCAATTATTTTGTTGGGCAAGTTCCCCCCGATGTATATATGGGAATACATTGGTTATATAAATTAGCCTATTTCGAGGCTATAAGAGATTACTTTTTGGTTTCAAGGTTGCAGAAATAGAAGGCATATGCGTTTTTGAAGACTGTCATCAGCCAATATGGCACAAGTTAGCTTTAATGGATTAGAATTCGATTCGATTATGAATAAATTCATGAAAGTGGACAGAGCAATTAAGCTAAAAGTGACGTCTGACTCCATCGTTCCGCCGTTAAAATGCAAAGCGATTGAAATGTTTGAGTTTGTCATACCAAAGTTTAAAAACAATCGACGGAGAGAGATATCTTCATTTATTTATTTATTTATTTATTTATTTATTTATTTATTTATTTATTTATGTATTTATTTATTTATTTATTTATTTATTTATTTACTGTCGAACCCGGTTAATAGGAATCCAAACGGCAATTTATTTCCGTATTATTTACAGAGGTATTCCAGTCACACAGTTTTTCACTTATCCAGGTAGAGCAAATATTTGTTTCACTTAAGGAGGCCTTCAAATAAATTGAAATACATAAAGCATATTTTAACTATTCAGCTATAAAAACAAATTTATTTAAAATTTTTGTTGCAAGTCTGTCTCACTTACAGAGGTTAAAATAAATAAATTTGTAAGTCTGGTCCAATTACAGAGGCTGATTTAGAAAATATAAATTTCAGTTATAGAGGTGGAAAAAGTTTCAGTTATAGAGTTGTTTTTAAGAAAAATGTGCACGAGAATAAGGCCCACTAGTAAAGGTATTCCACTTAGCCAGGTCCCACTTAGACAGGTTCGACTGTATTTATTTCTTAATTTATTTATTTATTTATTTATTTATTCACAAATTTACAATTTTACAAGGAAACATTCTAAATGCATATTCAAAAGGGATCTGAGAGAAACAGCACTTTCTAAGGTGCTCTTCTAGTTGTGGATCATTTTTGTACCCAGCATCAAAATTCCAAACTAATAATGGCGACATTTTTCATATGAGAGAGAGAATGAATTTTATTTCGTATATAAAGAATGTTACAGCATTATTGTTATTGCACATTTTACAGAGATTTGATAATTTAGATTTTATCTTTCTGCTGAAATATTATTTTGTATTAAAGATAGATATGTGAAGAAAAAAAATTAAGTAAAGTTGAAGAGAAATACTACCTATACAAAAACTTTCAATATAAGAAAAAAAACCAAAGTAGATTAAACATAAATAAGCTAATTTGACCTACAATAAATTTAAAGGAAAGTGAAGGTGGAAATGATTTTTATCAAGGTCCAATATCATATATTTTTTTTAGTTTTTATATTTTTTTTTGAATTCCCTTGCCTAAATGGCTGACACTGCGAGGTTACTCTAAGAGACGTGTGACCTCCCTGATGAAGGTAAATATGTCCTTAGTAGCAGGATTTTCGTATGTCTGCCGGTGTACGAGTCTCTCAACAGTCACAGAAGATGTGTTCAGAAGATTCGACATCCTCAAAACAGAATCTACATTCTGTGTCCAGGCATAGCCTCATTTTGTTGGGGTGGTATTTTAGACCACAGTGGCCTGAGAGGAAGCCCACTAGCTTTCTTATATTTTTCTTACTGAGCCTAAAGATTTCCTTGTAGGAGTAAGGATTGTCTTAGACCCGGGACTTTTTCCCAGTCCTCAAGACGAAGTTGGTTTACCCATTCATTAATTAGCCTTAGTGCAGTAGTCCAATTGATTGAGCAGTATGGTTCTGGTCCAAAGAGAATGGATTCAGAACCTGCTATGGGTATTTGTCTGCAATGCCCTGATGACCAGGTGTCCATCCAAGTTTAACCCTGTTATGTTTGGCTAGGGTTTGTAGAGCATCGTGACAACTTTTTACTGATTTAGAGTCCAATGTATTGAATGCTTAAGCTTGTAGAGCTGCTTGACTGTCTAAGAAAATTTGTATAGTCGCTCCTTTAATCCTTTTTTCGAGATTATATCAGCGCAAGTTTCGATAGCGTGGATTTGCGCTTGAAAAACCGTGGGACACATTCCCATGAGTATCGAGACTTTGGTGTTGGGTCCAAAAACACCGGCTCCAACTCTGGAGTTCATCAATTTTTATATTGGCTGTTTTCTAAGTCGTATCGGTGTTTGATTGCCCGCAAGACGTCTTAAGTTCATAATATCCCAACCCAAATAGTAGAAAGCCCTCAGGAGCTTTACAGCCAGCGGTAGAAAAAGGACATTTGCTTTTATTTTATTTTTTATGTTCAATAAATAAACTCATTTATCATTTGAAAATATAGTTTCTTATAATAAACATGTTTGCAAAAATAAATTAGCTAATAGACGTCAGGTAGCACTCAAAAAATTTGACGTAACTGCTGAATAACGAGTTGCTATCTATTAAGCAGTGTTTATTAATACAGGAGTAAGTCTTTAATTTATTTCATTCTGAATTGCATCGAAGAACTCCATCAATAACTTTGTTTGTTTTTTAAAATATGTTTAGTTTTAATCGAATGGTTAATTTTTAATCTCCTTTTTTATTTGTGAAGTTGTGGAGTTTGTCATGCAACTACATAGTTTATCTAGCATGTAATAAAACGCATTCAGAAAGTGACATACGCAGTTAGTGATGCCAAAACTTTCATTTGAAAATGTACATTGAAAGCAATTTAAAACTCAAGCAAACAGCTTGTAAAAAAAAACTGCCAACTGGCGAATTGTCATTTTGAATAAAAAAAGCTATTTAAGCCTTAAAGTTTAAAAAACTGGATTAAAAGCCGACCGAAAACCACCCTTTCCACTCTGAGAAGGAAATGAAGACGAATGCGTACTTTTCCATGAATTGAAAAATCGAAATTCTTTGGGCGGTGGATAGAACAGGTTGCTACATTTCTCTTGAGTGTGGTATTTTCTTTGAAGCCATATACACTCTATTAATACGATAACTTTGAACCCATTTCCATATGTCATAGACAGTGTTTACAATTTATTTGTTTGTCTGGCAGAAGGAGATGAAAATACGTGACTTGCTCTTGTTCTGTCAACAAAACTTGAAGATTATCATAAACAAAATATATATAATAGTAAAACGAGAAATTATGTTGCGATGGCTGAGGATAAAAAAATAAATATCGTGCAAGAATTCGGCGATTGTTTATTGTAGGTTTTTTTTTTAAATTAATTTATTTAGTGGGGATTGGAAAAGTCAACGGATTAAGGAGAACTGTACGGTTTGGATATTTTCACTATTTATTGAGCGCCTGATTTATTTTCAAACTAAATCGTATTGAGATAAATTTTATGACCATCGACATCAGGTTGGGTTTTCGATTAATAAAAATATTTTACGCCATGAGCAAATTACTTGTTGACGCTACTTGTGGTGTTAAGAGAGTTCCTAGATAAAGATATGTCAACATGAGATGTCTTTCAATTTTAACAAGAGACATGCCAATCAAGGGCAGGTATCTAGTAGTGCACCCTAATGGAAAAAACTTCTAAATCCATCGCATTTACAGAAACCATATTTAAAAAGAGAAGAAACTAAGTTTCCAGCTATTCGTTTTGAGTAAAGGTATGAATTGGATCCACCAAAAGGAAGCAGGGTATTGAGGAACAAAGACGTTCCCCTCGATAAGTATCAAAGGCAGTTATAGCTACTACATCAAGATAAGAATGGTGCAAATAGGATGTGCACTCGGTGATGTACTGTCACTACCATGATCCCATAATCGATAATCCAATTTGCATTCATATATCCTTTTCGAAAAGACATCTTTTGTAACGTTGAAGAATTTCGAATTCGAAAATTCTACCTACCAGTCTTACTAAAAGCTACTACGGTAATACACAGTTCAAATTGGGAATACCAAACTCGAAGGGATTTGCGAATTTGTTCGTTTTTTCGAATTTTTTCAACTGTCAAACTTTTATTCGAACCAGTACCGCCCGTAGTCGAAATTCGAGCAATTTTGTCTGTTGGTAAAGTACTCGTGCTCGCCTTGCTTCATCCGCCTGTTACTTTTAAGACAAAACGTATTTTTATTATATGTTCCTTCCCTTGGACGTTTTTGAAAACAATATAAAGCAAAAACAAAGACAATGAAAACATAATTTGAATTGCTACTAAAAAGTCTACACAAAAATGATTTTCGTAAAGTTCTGTTACTTCCCTCTAACCCACCTCAAATGTCGAAGAAAAGGAAGCAACACGTATGAAACAACTTGACACACGAGTCCCACCAGCCCATTTCCAAATGCGTTGAAAAGAGACGACTGACTGTTGCAATGTATATGCTTGTGCGATATGCGCCACCCACCAGCCCAAAGCAGAACAACGATCAAGAACAACGGTCGCTGATAATTTCCTATTTGAGGAAAAAAATTTAGTTTTTTCATGTTAGATTTTGGGTTGTAGCTCAGTTTCTAGATGACACAGAAAGCTGATTGATAGCTTAAGATAATTATGGAAGTGTTGGGTTTCTTAAGTATTTTGTTTTGTTTGTTTTGTTTGCAGTGATTAAGAATTGATTGAGAAATGGCGAGCTAAATGCAGTAAAGTCAGAAAAAAAAACACATTTTGGTTAAAAACGCTCCCAAAAAATAAGCATGGCAATAATAGGAATAGCCTATATCCTTCTCAGAATCTTAACTAACATTTCAAAAAAGTTTCGTCGAAATCTGTGCAGTAGCTTTTACGCCATAGATTTATTTTAATTTATTTATATGCTAAATCTTAATTCATATAGCTTTCCGCTATGAGAAAAGAATGAAAAAGGCAAAACATGAATGTTCCTTTCCAAAGTAATACCTCGAAAATAACTCTGCAATGACCCTGAAATAAGATTTTATGATTGCTTACTTTTAGGGGTAATTAAATTGCATACCTTTATGGGTTAATGAGACTCCCCAACAAGCTCTAATCTAAGATGATTAAATTCGTTACTATGAAAACATGTCGGCGACAAATTGAATGGCAACAAAACACTTTCGATTAACTGCTAAGCATTTTGTATGGGAAATTCTTAACTTAATTTTACCAGTCTAAATGGCGACATATACCTACGATTTGTTTCTGTACATCTATGGCACAGTACCTTTCGAATGATATAAGTTTCATTCTCCTCATTTCATGCTAAATACTTAAAAAATTCACGGAAACTTTTGATGTTTACGTATTAATATAATGATGGTTTGTCTGTGTAAAGAATAATAACTGGGAATATTAAATACATATATACATTTGGAAAGACAAGGAAGCAATTTCCCGTATCGGGAATTGACCAAACCTCTTACCACTGACCACATGACGATCTATGCGATTTAAATATTTCAAATTTGTGTTTCTGTCACAACTTATTATAAGTTTTTCCTGTAGTAAACGAACGCTTGCAAGATTTCTTCGATTTTATGACGTTCTTCACAAACATTCAACATTTTTAACAACACTCGAAACATGTTCTTATTCAAATTGAACCGTCGCCCAAATAACTCTAACTCACAGTCAATTTACTCTACTTTCCCTCAAATAAAAATAAAAACTATGATTGAATATAA
This sequence comes from Cheilosia pagana, assembly GCA_936431705.1. Taxonomy (NCBI): domain Eukaryota; kingdom Metazoa; phylum Arthropoda; class Insecta; order Diptera; family Syrphidae; genus Cheilosia; species Cheilosia pagana. The sequence continues at coordinate 113,881,201 of OW386166.1, forward strand.
CGGCGTGAGAATTTGTCACCTCTTTCTTCTTTGACTCGCTGCGTGTTCAAGTCATGTTCCATGCTCCGTTTAAAACAAATGTGACAGAACTAGAAAAAAAAACTATCTCCTAGAAGAAATAACAAATTTTGATACATTCGCATTCCAGTGCGCCAATCGAAAATTTGTCTAATTGAAAATCCTCATTACAACCATATTAAACTACAAAATTGTATTTGCTAACAGAAAATTCACAATAAAGGCTCTTTAATAACACTTAAACATGTTTTAATCGTGCGCTATTAAAAATCATAAAATGAATATATCCTCTCCCTCTCGCTAGCTAAAAAGCATTGGAGGAGTATACCTACCGCACAGCTCTCTTTCAATTACAATCGTTGCTCGAAACCAGCCCCCCTGCCACCAATTCCCCCAAAGGGAGTTCTATACATTTCACAATAGCACAATATTTCGACAACAAATCGTGTAACCTATTTATATCTTTATATCTACAACGAGAGAGAGTATACAAAAGTGAAATGCTTTCCTCGTGTTATCGTGTACGGTGTACCTTTAGATCCATCTAACCGCACGAAAGAGCACGAAACCAGATAAAAACACACAACACCAAAAATACATCATCTCTTCGCGAATTGACGCTGAATGCTCTCGTGCTCGGAAAATGGGAAAATGAGAGAGATCCCATCACAGAGCGACAGCACATGTGTACATTGGAAAATTCATTTCCTCTATGTTCTATTCAGCATCTCAACTCAACAACAACGGTACACACAGCATCCCCGTGGAAAAGAGTCTCTCTCTCCATTGTTGTGCCATGGTCTAGTGTCCTATCGCAGTTGGTTCGCATGCATACGCAACATACCAACATTTTTTGCACGGCGCGTTTTATTTTATTTTTTTTCTACCAAAAATATTATATGTATAAATATTTTGTTGTTTTTTCGTTCACTACGAGTTTATTTAAATTTTTGTGTCACAAAAATAATATAAATACACCCAACAGTGCTCTTTATCGTCGTTTTTTGTGCCCCATTTCTGTTTACATCAAAGTTTTAACAACAAAATGAGAAATGCCAAAAAAATAATAAATAAAGTGATTTAAAAATATGAAATCCTTATAAGAAAAATCACCCAATGCAAAATAATACAAAAATGAATTGGTGAAGAGTTCAGTTCAAGTTGCAAGTGAGACATGAAAAAATGAGAAAAAAATAAAAGAAAAATGCTTCTTTAATCGTCCTGCAAAATTATGTTAACTGTGTTAAATGCGTTCTTGTCGTCGCCGCGGCCCATTGGTAGTTTCGATTTTGCACTCCCTTAATTAACGGATATACATATATTTATTTTACACGCAATTTTAAAGAAAAATCAAATTCAAATTGAGAGAAAATGTGAAAAAGAAAATTGCTTGTGATCTATAATTTCTACATATGATGTGGCGGTGGATACCTGAAAGCAATTGAATCCTTGAGATTGTTGGTTTTTGCAGGATATTGTATCAATTAAAGAAGCACACAGAGAAAAAAACCTCCAACATGGATATGGATAACGATTTAAATGTGCATACATGGATAAATCGAGGTGTGTATCATAAAATTGTCGCAAGTTATTATTGCAACATCGGGCAGGGGGGGAGTGCTGGTAAATCTGGAGGACGATAGGACACCATTGTGTGCGATGTATTTAAAAGTCCGACCTTCACCTATTTTTGGTTCCTTGGGTGGCATTACGATGCATGTGTGTGCTGCGCGCACTTTTATCTCTGTTATAACCTTTTATTCTTTTCCATTTTCATTTTTGCGCAAACAAAAAATGAGAATTTACATCAATTACAGGCGCAGTTGGAAAACGGATTTTAAGTTAAGACCCTGAATTGGGAAAAAAACACGAAACGATACTTTTTAACTTGATTCGCTTTCGAGTTTTCGTGTGTATATCCTTTTTGGAATAAAAACGTTCCTTTTCGCGCCATCTTTCTCTCACTTGCACATCCTTACCCCATCTCGCTCACTTGTGATTGTGACACTATCGCCTTTGACTGTATGCGAGTGCAACCGATGTTGGATGGAATAATGAATAAACCATTCAAACCTATATTGCGCTAGCTGTGTGTGTCGATGATGATGCTGATGCTGAAGCTAATGAGATGAGGTTTCTCCTCTCGTAAGCCGATGATGGATGGAATAATGGCCCAACTGACAATGTTTATTAAATAATTTATTTGAGTATCATTTTGCTATTTACGAGCAGCTTCCTACGAGAGGAGCAGTAAGCAAAAATAAAAATCTATGCACACACAACGCAGAGTAAGACGACCGAATGGCGACGAGCGAGAAAGAGAGATAGAGCCTGTCTGTCTACCTGAGATGATACGTAGTTTGAGGAAGTTATTGATTATTTATTTTATGTGTACATTTCGCAACCACCATCGTATATGTGTAGAACAACAAGAAAGAAATTCGATGTAATTTTATCCATAGTAGAGCCACGGGCATGCTGCCAATTAATTGATGTTATTTACTTGAGACTTGAAAGCACCACGGTCGGTGGGTGTAGGCTGTAGGTATTGGATGGGTCAGGGGTGCTGATAATGACTGCACAATAGCAGTCAAAGCATTATGGAGGCGCGCAGGGGGCATTTAAACAAACAAAATGGCTCTTGTGTGGTATTTGTGCGCGAGCAGAATCAAGAGTCGCCTTTACAGATGGCACGTGCCGTGTTGGGTCATTAAAAATGTTCTTCTGACATTTTAATTCTTCGAAAGAGAGGGAATACATTTCGTTTTGGGGGGGGGGTGTAGATAAAAACGCATCTACATCCATCATTTTGAATAGGCTGCAATAATAAAATGAAAAAAAAAATATTCAAATTTGTTCCACATACGCCCGAGTGAGATGTAATTTTTTCTTCTTCTTGTTTTTATGTGTGACAAATTGTCGAATTCATTTTTGTGAAGTTCCCTGTTATTTATTAGAAACGAAATGAAGAAAAATAATCTACATCTGGCTTTGTGGCAAATATTTATTAGGAACGATTGGAAGCTGTGGCGAATCAATTAATTTATTCTAAAATTACATTTTATCTGTTGAGCCTTCACTAGAGTTTTTGGGAATTAGGAACTTTATTTAGAAAATGCGGAGCATAAGAAGTTTTGCTTAGTAGGTCGATTTTGAAAAGCCGACGGGAAAATGTCGTCAAATACAGACTGCTCGTGTTTTTAATTTATAACTTTTTTTCGCTGGTCCCTTCATTTGCTATAATTCTTTTTATTTATTTAAACTTACATAGCATGTTGTACAAGTTGTAAGGGACATTTTAGCTTTTTATTTTTATACTGTATGCAGTAACAACGACGCAGTTTTTTTCCTTTAATTTATTAATCTAAGCAAGAAGAGCTCCTTACCAGGAACTTATCTATTTTTTGTATGACAACGGTAGTGTAGAAGATGCAAAAAAATACAAGAAAAATAAAAATGAATGGCGCTGATATTTGGTTTTAATAGGTAACATTTTAAAGAAGTCTGATTGGTACTAAAATTTATTGTTAATGTTTATTTTTTGACAATTTGTATAGCATCAACTATTTTATCAGGCGTTTTTTTTAATTGCATTTGTTTTGTAGGTTTCCCTTTAAAGTTATATTTAAACATATTTTACAACAGCAGATTTAAATTTGATGAGCGGAAAATGTTTTGTATAATTTTTAATTATTTTTTTAGTTTTAAAATTTAAAAATTGAGAATTAATTTAACATCTCCCCCTTTAAGTATTCGATATGAGTGCGACACCAAGAAAGACGATGAGTAGGTACATATGCCATCTCATTATAGCATATAAATAACATGTACCTAATATCTGGCAGTGAAAGCTGTATGCTTAAAACTTCTAAAGGAAAATGTAAAGTTTTGACATGTTTATATGAACCACTTTCGTACATTTGCATATCGGTTCTAATCAATTTTATTACTTACTTACTTACTTATGTCCTATATCCCCTTGTGGGTCCTAGGACCTCTACAACGCCTACACGCCATCGTGTGCGGTTTCTGGCAACGTGCCTCAGCTCTCCCCAACTCTTTCCCAGTTGCCGTGCTTCCATCTCAACTGTTCTACGCCATGTTCTTCTAGGACCGCCGCGTATCCTGCCATCCTGAGTAAGCGGATTCCATTGCATCGCGTGGTTAGCTATGGACCTGTCACCTTTTCGGAAAGTGTGATCAATCCACTGCCACTTTTGTCGCTTTATGGTTGTGCTAATAGGTTCTTGGCCGGTTCTTTCATAAAGCTGTTCGTTCGAGATACGGCTTGGCCAGAAAATCCTTAAGATGTTACGCAGGCACCTATTAACGAACGTTTGCAGCTTTCTTGTGATAGTAGTGGTCACTCTCCAAGTACCACATCCATATAACAGCACGAACTCAACGTTGGAACGAAACAGTCGTAGCTTGGTGTTAAGGCTAATTGCATTACTTCGCCAAATTTTGGATAGCATCCCAAACGCAGACTTCGCTTTACCTATTCGGTTGGCTACATCCAGTTCGGTTCCGCCATCGGTTGAGAGAATACTCCCAAGGTATTGGAAACTCTCTACTCTCTCAACCGTTTGTCCAGCACGAGTATGAGTTGATGAGTTCAGTGTCAGGCTGGTCATTTTTGTTTTTGCTGAATTAATTTTCAGCCCGACGACGTCTGCTTCCCTCTCCACATTTGCTGTCATTTGGTGAAGGTCCATTATTCTGTCAGATAGTCGGCACACATCGCATCGTCGGCGTAGTCAAGCTGTTTGAGTTCAGATGTAAGAGTCCATCGAAATACTCCATTTCGGATCAAAAAAGCCGTACTTATCACATAGCTGATCACCAATAAAAACAATATTGGTGAAAGAATGTAGCCTTGCCGAACCCCGCTTTTGACTTCGAATTCTTCAGACAGTTTTCCTCTGTGCAAAACGTGACATATGGATCAAAAATTATTAATTTTATTGTCTTCATCTAGATATTAGCATTTTGTTTTTTTTTTTCATATGTTATAGCAAATTTCTGCCCATTACTACATCTAACATTCTCCGCGAATTTGTGAGCTATTTCATAAGAAATGTATTCACTTGTAAATCCCTTCAAGTGAATAATATTTTTTAAAGCTGTAATACTCATATGTTACATAGAAGATTAGTTCCTTAAATATTAATTTATGGGCCCTGAAAAGTGTTGTGGTTTTTAGTAAGTTTTCAGTGTGGACACAAGAACACCAACATCACGTGTGTATAGAGAATTTGTTTTCTTTTGGTTTTTGACAAGTGGCGCCAGAATTTTGACTTTAAAATGCCCACCCATAGCTAAAACGCTGATTTTCAATTCAAAAAAAAAATATATGGAGTTTTCCAAAACACACATTTTCCTAAAAACAATACGTATGACGAATTCTATTTTCTAAACACGCGTGTTCATATGTTGTGTCATAATTTTAAGTGGAAATAAATTAGTGATTCACTCAATTTTTATTTTTGTTGGCACAGTTGATGTGTTTTTTTCTTTTAAAAAATGTGATCAGTGTTGAATCGACCCATTTTGTTATCAGAAGGACCGAGATTAGATTAGACTAGATTATAGGGGGAGTAGGTATAATAAATGATATATCCCGAATCACTGAGGCCACAAGTGGGCCTATTGTGATGTCCTGCATTTAGAGCTCATCCATGATTCCGCAGTTTGTTAGAAAGGCGGCTAACTCTTTGGGTGAGCTGGCAGCTATATCGACAGCTTCGAGGTAAAATTTACCCAAGTAACGTTGAAGGACCAAACCTAAAGTTAAGCCTAAGTTATCGGTCTTTAATAATTTAATGATGCATATTTGGATACTGACCAAAAAAATAGGATCGAAAGAGAAACATACGTACAAACTTTCGTCGAATTACTGGGGTGACTCTCAAAAATCGTATGTACCTATTTATTCGAAAAAGAACAGTTCGTAAGGTAAGCAATGTCGAGTAGCTGGTTCTCTCAAAGATTTTTCACATTTATTTCCAAGACGTTGAAGGTGTTTTAAACAAGACTGAGGAGAGAACTGGTTTAGCTTGACTTCAGCATCATTAAAGACTACACATCATAAAACAACTGCAATTTTGAATAGTACAGCATTCATAGCTTCTGTTGGGGTGTTGCCCTTACAAACCTTCATAATTTGTCGGATGTGCCCGGCACTGCAGACAGAGAAACAATTAAACCAATGAGGTGACCTTATGTGACACCCTTAACAACTCACGTCAATTCCAAAAGAGTATAACTTTTTCAAACTAAATACCGCACACTATAACTGTAGGAAATACTATTTTGAAAGATGGAAATATTAGCACCAATCTATCGGTATTATGATCCTAGAGACTTGGTCTTGTTCACTAAATGATATAAGAAAGATTCTGAAAAGGAAACTATGGTCTTTTCAAACAATACCAAAATTTCGAACATGCGCCACTGTATTCAAAGCTCAGGGCAATACAAATGATATCTGGCCAAATGCGTTCAACTTGTATAAAGTCAAAAGGTGCGTCGTATACATCTTTGCAGGTAGTCAAGCAGCAAAATTCTCATTTCAAGGACGAATGTAGGTCTCGTCTGAAATGTGATGGAGCCCTGAAACATATTATGCATTCCTTACGATAATACAGAACATCGTTTACACAAAGAAATACTGACGTTAAAGAACTCTGCCACTGAAGTCTTATTAACCCTCGTTACCTCCTCCAGCGTCTCTTCGGATAAGTTTGCAAAAATCCCTTCGGGCCCGTTGTATCAGCCAAATGGCAAGGATTACCAAGAAAATAGAAAATGTAATGTCCATTAGCTGTATCATACGTTCAACCTCAATCAATCTAGTTCAACCGAAAAATGGGTACATCCCTGCATCTCTGAAATTCCTGAAATATTACCTACACCAAATTCAGTACTCCTTCTTGGAAAGTATCACCGGTAAAGCTCATCCCTTGCAGCTAATAGTTCTAGGAATTTATTGAAACTTGTTGACTTTCCGAGAAATTGCTGGTATTTGCTTTAATATCAAGCAACATTTTCGTCTTTCACTTATGAAACGTTTATACCTCATTTATGTGAGGATGCAAACTTTTATAAAATCATTCAGTTTCAGTTTGCCAAGTATGATGAAAATTTGGTTTTATTTTCCATAGAAATGTGTTCAAGATAAAGTATTTTAAAATTTGCTTACCCAATTTATTCTTTCGTTGATTATGTTGTTTTCTTTTATGTTTCGCCTTTCGAGTCGCCAACTGCGACTCATTTTAAGTTCTAAAATTCCATTTGACTTTTAGTTTCGAATTCCCATTCCTATGCGATAAAGAATGCCGTCAAATTCAATCTTCTTCTCTTCCTTTTCTTGCAGCATTCAACGGGGATTCTCACTTACCATCCGAAACTAATAACAAATGACATAACACGATAAGAACTTTAAACTAAAAAAAAAAATCACAAAATCGTTAGTCGTCTCAAATCAAAGTATAAATCAAAAAAAAAAACGAGAAAAAATATAAATAAATCAAATATATTATAACAGTGGTTGTGTCTTATAAGCAAAATGATTTAAGGATATATACATATATTTATTCATGACGAAGAATTGAAAATTTACGTTACGAAGAAATGTGTTAAAGGATCTAGTGTAAAATTAAAAACAAGAGAAAAAAACAAAACCAAAATCAAAATATTTCGTATCAATAATAATAAAATCAACAAAGGCAAATCCACCTTTTTATAAGTGAATATTAAAATAAGAGTAAAATAACAAAATTAATTGTAATAAATGTATAAAATATAACACACACTCCAAACTAAATTTTTACTACCTATCTTCGAATAACAAAATGCAAAAATTCTGAATCTCTCGTGTGGTTGTGAAAATAAGTTGTAAAAATAAAAGCATACATATATTAATAATAAAATAAACAGAAAACAAAAAAAAACAAACATATATATATATTTTTAAAGCAGTCATAAATTTTATTATACATAAATATATATATATACATAGAGAGAAACAAAACTATAAGAAATGTTATATACGTATGTAATATAAACGTGTGCTATAACTGCTCCATGATTAGTTTAGAACTTTAAATCGAATTGTTGTTAAAAGAAAAAATAGTTTTAAACAAACTTAAGAAGAAGCAAAAAAAAAGAACACATCTCAATCAACCGTCCTCTATACAAAGTGTTTAATTTTAGATGAATGAAATCAAAAAAAAAAATAACAAGTAAATATTTTATGTCAAAAAAAAAACAAAAAAAATAACTGTTACTAATATTTAACAACAAATTACAATACAACATTTTCTTACAAAAAATATTCTCACAAAACTAAATTTAGAGATAAATGTTTACAACAAGAAACTGAAGTAGTATAATATATTTCATATATGTGTGTCAACCGTAGATACAGTCAGTAGTGCTTATGTTACGTCATTTTCATTGGATGTTATAGTATACAACGCATTTGGATTACCAATACTACCAATCAAATTGTTTACTCCAACGTTAAAAATCAAATGGATTAAGGATACACTTAAGAATTTTATTTAAGCATAATTCAGCATTGTGTTTAAGGTATGTACTAAAATTCGTAGTGCTATTTTTGCTTTCTGAATTTAGCAAGGTAACATAAAAAAATAAGAATTTGAGACAAGGGTTGAAAGTTCTATTTTTTCAGTATTAAGTATTATAAACAAATATGTGGAACTGTTTGGAGTTGTAAATGACAATTTTGTCTTAAGAACTGCTTAAAATTAGCATAGGTTCTTTAAACTGGTGTACAATACGATATCCTTTTTTTATGTCTTTCGTATGTGGTTTTAAATTCGAGATTTATATCAATTTTGGCTAACGATAATAGAGGAGCTCAAAAAGTTGGTCTCGCTGGAAATAATGTCCGACTGCTACTGGGGCCAAAGCGACTTTAGAGATTTCAAACTTCTTGGACGATTTATGGCTGGATTGTATTTTTTCTTGTAACTTTAATTTAAAATTAAATAAAAACAAATAAACCTGGGGTTGAATTACCGCATCCTTAATGGAGTAATATCCACAAAATTCAGTAACGTATTGCTCGCTCGCGGATGTGATAATTCGACCCCTAAAATGAAGGAGAAACTTTCGTGCGACACAGTCGTGTACGTCCTACAGTGAGGTACCTACTTACAGGAAATTTAAATGTCATTGTAGCTCGTTGTTACAATTGCGTAGAACAACCTTAAAGTAGGTAAAAATCTTTAACAGTTTTAACACACTTAGTTCGTGCAAATAGCTTATGACTTGGGTGTCTGTTGTCAAATCAAACTCCATACAAACTGTCGCTTTGTCTTCTTTAGAATTGAAGATCTTTCAACGACATAAATAACATCCTCCCTCTCTCCTAAGTTTTATGAATATTGTACAACACGCCGCGCCTGCGCAAAAGAACCGAATTCGTTTGAGTAGTCTCTTATTTCTCTATGTAAATCTTTATTCACTTTGAAATGCGCTTTCTCCAGGGGACTTTGTTTCATCAAAAAGTGAAAAAAAGCAGCTTAGTAATAAAAAGAACTCGGCTACACAAAGTTGAGCAGTCTTGTACAATTTCAAAGACATCCTTTGCGGTGTTGAATCTATAGTCATCTCATTTCCCATAATTCAATGACTGACTCATCTACTACGACTCGGCTGAGCTACTCGCCAATTGTTCTACGGAACATCACATTTACGAATATTTCATTCATGAATATTATTCATCCACTGTAGTCTCTTTTGCTGTGCCAAGTTTTGGTTACGCTTATGTGGATTTGCATGTTATTGCTTTTGATGAAAATAAATAACGAAATGAGCAAATTCAAATTATAATCTGCACATGTGAGGTTTTCAGTTTTATGTTGTGGGGAAGTTATGATTTTTTGAATAGATGTTGGTAACTGTCATACTATGCAAGCTCTACCCATTGCCGTCGTCGCAACTGTTTCAACAGATTTTTGTGGTTCTTTCAAACAAATTCATGCACGGTACAATAGCACAGCAAATTTATAAAAAAATATATCGTTGGCTTTCAACTTTTCTTACTGTGAAGACGTTCAAAAATGAAACCAAAACAGGCCACTTGCACAACTAACTGTCAATGTTGAAATGCATGCGCATTTATGTAATGTATTGCGCACCTGTCAATTAACGTCTAGGAACATTTTCCGACAGTAAGAAAAGAAAGTGCACAGTATTATTTTGCGTAAAAACTCTTTCTTTGGTGGTCCTGACTAATTTTTTAATAGTTTTCCCAACTTTCAAGTGCTGGGATGCCGCAGTAGTGTGACCAGATACGTATAAAAAGTAATGCCTTCAGAATTTTATTTATATTTTAAAACATAAGGACTATTCACAGGAGAGCGAACTGCAAACAAGCGAATATTCGTAAATTTCTGATATTTCATTCAAATGACAACTTTTCTTGGTCGCAAATTCCCCCGAAGCAGTTTCTATTTTAAAGGTTAAGTACGAACGAACTTTTCATTCGCGGATTTGTGGATTACGACTGTATTGTGAAGATTGCGAATAAAGTGTGACAGTTCGTGGCAAGAATTTTGTCAATTCGCGGGAAAATTGCTGTAATACTAAATTTTGCTAATTAAATCAATTGAGACTCAGTTTATTTTAGATAAGAAGTTAGACAAATAATGCTTTTCTGGTAGAACAAATAGTAATTTTCAATTTACAAATACAATTGATTGGTTCACAATTCGCTCTCATGTGAATAGTCCTTGAAATATGTAGTGAACTTCATGCGCATTATTTCTAGTAGTTGTTACGTTTTACTGTTCTATATAAATGGAACTCCCGCTCCCAATGTATTAGCAAGCATCCATCACCCATGCCTCTTTTAATGTAGGTACAGTCAGGATATTGAAACTCTATGAAAATTGAACAAGCAATTTTCCAAACAAAAAATTAAAACTTTCTGCAAAATTTCAAAAAATAAGAAACTTTTTTTTATTTTCGCTTTAGATTGCATTCTTGTTTCAATGCGAGTTTTTCTGCTGAAGTTGTGCATATTCAGATCACCTATATTCCCAACAAACCACAGGGCGAATGCTTTCTTCTATATGAATCTATCGCGATAGTCGTTGAGCTCTATTTGAAATTTGAAAGAGACAGAAATAAATAAATATCTATGCATTTATTTCTTCCGTGTGTATGTTCGCGGAGATGATTCTTCCATCGTCAATATTTGACGCGAAACATGAATCCCCTGGGATTCTCAGATGTACTACCCGACGAACAAAATCTTCTTCCGGAAAATTTTAATTGAATGAATTGGGAACTTAACAGGAATACCCGTGCTAAAAACTCAAGGACATCTACAATTTTAATTGTTTCTTTAAAATTTCTAAATATAAATGGGTTTGTGACGGGCGAATTTTCATCAAATTTCAATCGGATAGAACTATTTCAGAAAAATCCTAAATAAGGCGTTTACGAAGTTTAATTTTCATGAGCGTGCGCATATAGAAAAATAGCAACCTTTTGCAGATAAACACTTTGGGTCAAACAAAATTAGTTTTTTAAACGCGCAGGGATAAACAATTAATCTGAATCCTACCCTTATCCTTTTTTATCCACATAATTTTAGCTCATAAACAACCTGCGCGCCGTGTGATAGTTTCCACCAACTCTATGATCTGACAGAACATAAATAGACAAATTCTGCAATAATTAACTTGCTGTTTTTGAAATTCAAATTTTGCGTTGGCGTTTTCTAGTGCCGCTAAAAGACAAATTAATCAAATTAATTTTCACGACATAAGTGAGACATTGAATAATAAAATTGAATTATTAAACTCTCTGATAAAACGAAAATATTTTGAGTGCTTTGGACTTGGTTTTCAAAAGAGCAGCAGAAAATGTGCTCCACGCGTTGAGCTCTCGAGCGACATTTAGCAATACGACATAACCAAAACGCACTCGTAGATTGTAGTCGATATGTCTAGAGATATTTTCGAACATGTGTCTAATAAAAACATTTATTTCGAATAAGAGGATGAGAATATTCCACCTTGTTTCGCAGACAGAATGAAAAACGCTGTTAAGAGTTCATAAATCAAACGAAATTCTATGTTTACAAGAGTCGGCGGCACGGCACGATCAATGCGAAACTGCAATGTGTTGAAGTATTAAGAGCTTTAGGTGAGCTCTGAGTCTTATTTATTTGCTAACGAAAAACAAGAAAAATACGCTTTAGTTGTAAAGGTTACAAAACGTTTAAATTTATGGCAAATATTCGAGTCTTATTTTCAAAGATATCGACTGCGGCCATAATAACAACTACAGATCGCGTAAAGTTGTTCTTCTCAAGGACTGCAAGTCAGATTTTACTTGTTTACTCCAATGGGAGTATTTTTGTTGACAGTAGACGAAGTTCTTTATGTAGCCAGAACAGGGCTAACAACACACACCGAGTAGATAGTTTCCGACTAAGTGCTCACCGAGTGACTACTTTGATGGTGTCAAATTTAACCAAAATTGTGCCCGATCTGTTTTTAGCGCCGATTAGTTGATTTCAACCTGTAAGCCTGTAATTTGAGGTCTTGAATCGACGCTGGGCTGTTGGCGTAGACCTTATCTTTCACGTGGCCCCAAAGGAAGAAGTCGCAAGGTGTTAAATCACAAGATCTCGGTGGCCAATTGTGATCACCTCTTCGAGAGATAACACGGTCCGGAAACTTTTCCCGTAAAAGATCAATGGTTTCGTTGCTTTTGTGGCACTTAGCGGCGTCTTGTTGAAAGTAAACGTTGCCCAGATCAATACCATCCAACTCCGGGCATAAAAAATCACTAATCATGCCCAATTCCAAAGAACGACGAGGAATGGACAAACCTTGGTTTTCTTCAACACTTTGGGCTACAGCAGCAATATTCTCAGTTGTTCTTGAGCGAATTGCACGGAATTTAATTCTTCACATCACTACTTTGTCCCAACAGCTCGACTTTTTCCACCAATTTCTGTATTGCGGTCCGACAAGGTGCTTCACGACGACCCAAAAGTGCTCTAGTTTTGCGAACTGTGACTGCATATTTTCACCATTTTTGTAGTGAATTTTTATAATTTAAATGCGTTGTTTAAGCGTGTATTGTTCAATTTTAAGTAATGGCGTAGTTTCTTCTTGTCAAATCTCAAAAAATAACAGCTTCAAAAGTGACAGCTACCGAAATAGTGGACTATTCAAAATAGCACCTCTTATTGGAAAACCCTTTACAATCAAAGAAACGACTCCAAAACTGCAAATCGCACGCATGCAAATCAAATATACCAGTATATCAAATATACTGAAATTTACTGGTTACTCGGAAAACATTCCCAGCTCAGTACCGAGAACTGCTTTTATACAAGCAAGCGCTAAAGCCGGCGTGGACCTACGCTATACAACTTTTCGGTTTTACCAAGAAAACAATTGCCAATATTTTACAAACTTTTCAAAATAAAGTGCTAAGAGAAATTATACAAGCACCACGGTATATTAGAAACGACGCACGATATCCAAAGGGATCTCGGAAATTCAACAATCAAACCTGAAACTAGAAGCTTCGCGAGAAAGCATAGAAGCAACAAATCAGCCCGACAAATTTTGAATGAGAACAACTTACTGCGCCGACTAAAAAGAACAAAACCGTTCGACTTGACGAGATAAGATTAACCGCGTCTAAACTGCGGAACATGCAGGATCTTTCATTGGAAAGTAACCTGTTAAGTTGTTATTTCGTGATAGAAAAATTGCTTGATAAGTTAGGTATGTCTTAGTTGCAGTATTAAACAGTCTATCGAAGGATGATGTTTTTAGGTTAAGTTTTAGGTTACCATCAGAAATTTTTTTTAAATAGAAACAACCTTTTGATGCCCAGTTATTTCCAGTGTTGCAAAAGGGTCCATTTGGTTTACTTATGTATATTTGTGGGTCGTACCTTTACTGCAGAAAATTAATTTTCCCACCACGGAAGTTTCAATTAAAGGATCGCTTTTATTTTTATTTTTGAAATTAACTGCGTGACTGACATTTCCATAAATTTATATATAATTGGCGCAACAGGTATGGACCCTTCCAGATTTTTACAACCAATCCTTTTTAGGGAGTTTTTCATTTTTGACAGCAATGGAAGGGATCTACAATTTTTGCCGACTCCAAACGACAGATAGAGAAGCTCTCTCATGTGAGTTAAACCCTCGGATGTGTGTCACACACAGATGGTGTGATATATCCCGAAACGTGCGATTTTTATTTTGTTTTTGCGTCAAGAATTCAGCTTTTGCGATATTGATGTTTTTCGCGTTTTGTGTGCGATTTTTGACTTTAAATATACCTTGAACAATTTTTTTGCTTTTCGTTATTAAACATGCTTAATTTATCTTAGTCACTGTCGGTGAACACATTCTTTTAATAACTTCCAATACGAATACGCCCAAAGCACACTCATTTTGAATCCGATCTTTTTAAGCCCCAAGCGACGTTTTAAACGAAAAGTGACAGTGAGTTAATAAGTTTTTATTATTTTTCATCTTGTTTCTAATTACTTTAAAAGATTTTACATATTGCGCTTTATTGCGACACAAAATTTCATTTTTCGCGATTTTTGATGTCCAATGCTGCGACACGACCACATTTGAATTTGGCAAGCCTGTCGCGAGGGGTTATTCCCATACATTTGGTATAGTCCCGATTCCGGACTTCTTTCTACGTCCATCCGAAGAGTTAAAACGATATATCCTATTTCGCCAACAGTGAAACTTTACTACAATTCTAAAGTAGGCGCAGTGGCTTAGTGGTAGTGTGATGGGCTACTAAGCGGGGGCTCCAGGTTCGAATCCCGAGAGGGCCAAATTACATGTTAAGGTTTTTTTCCACTGCGCCACCTCTCGCGAACGTCTGACAAACATCCGAGAGTAAGACTGTCACGAAAGAGCTTCTCATAGCCGTTTGGACTCGGCGTAAAATTGTAGATCCCTTCCATTCGTCCCAAAAATTTGAAAACCCACACAAAACGAATGGTTGCGAGAAGCTAGGCCTTGGGTCCCATAGACCTGTCGCGACAAAATATTTATTTATTTATTTATTTATTTAGTTATAAAAACTGTCGCCTTAATTGTGTCCCTCATTGCTGACTCCCTGAACCGCACAGCAACACAAAAAGTCGTATAACCAATCAGGAAAAATGTATTTTTAAAAGTTTTTTAACAGCGTTGCTCGCATAATAATATACGAAATTCAATAAACTCTAAACTCAATGTCCGCCCACAGAATAACATACATCCTTGTCCATGCGAAGATAAACTTCACATCCCAGGCTCTCCTCTAAAGGTCAGCGCATTTAAGAAAAAACTCAGAACCCATTCGCGCGTGTCAGACAAAATTAACAAATTGCACTCGAGAATATATAAATCCCATTAATGTCACCACCCCGTCAACATCAATGGTCGGGTGGTCGCAAGCACATTTTACACTTGTTTTCAACATCCCAATCCGTCAAGTGCATACAAAGTATCTCCAATGCAGTGCAGCAGCACACAATACAATATATGCGAGTGTGCCTGATTAAATTAGTTCTCTGATCGAATTCAATAGAATTGGCAATTAAATTAAGAACGTGTCATGTTCGATTTACTTATAAAAGATTCACTGACTCAATTAGGGATCACAAAACAATTAATAAAATTTGCCACAGCCATCTCGTGAAATTAGCTATAATTTTCCCTCCGTAA